>OY540854.1:8279362-9777366 GCA_961205895.1 Mythimna pallens | reverse complement strand
TAGATGTCTGAAATACGCAAAAAGAATATTCGCAATATATTTTTTAAAAACACTTTTATTTATCATTTTATTGTTTCTTTCAGTTTCGTTACAAGTTACATTCTAGGGTATTTCTCAAATTTACAAACGGGGGCTTTTTTTATTGATATAAACCAGTGCTTGACTGCGATCCCACCTGATGATAAGCAGTGATGCAATCATTGATGGTGGATGGTGCAATCACTCTAGCCTTGAAGACACCTAAATTATAGTTGAACGGAAAGACCGCAGCAGGCAAATTGCGCGTACTGGTCCTTCGATGTACGCGGTATAAACGAGGAATCGAAACGCTTAGTCCGAACCGTTGAAGTTTCAACAACGTTAGGGTGGATACTCGCCGTACGTCGGGTTGTCCGATGGTAGAAAGGAGATGGCGGAATCAAGTTATGCAATTACCGCGCACACTCTCCAAAATGAAACCTGTAAAATACCGATAGGCTAGCTACCTTGCGCCTGGCTTTATAGATTGGACTTACCAAATCTGGATCCCCAATTAGCCTCTTCGCACGCCTTTCCACGGAGTCCAAAGCTTTTATTTTTTAACGAGTTTACATAGCATGAAACGACCTGTCGCCGATATTGTATTGAATTATACGCCTTTATCGACAAACCCGTGACACAGATAAATACAAGGTGGGGTCAGCAAGTTTCCATATAAAGATTATAATACAATATCAATCTGCAATTGTCACATTACAGTGCAGAAGCCTCTTCATATACAGAAAACGAACGAGCATCGATCTGTCCAAGACGATTCCTTGAACTGCTGGATTTTTCGAAAGAGTCTCGACACTCCCTCTCGCTTCACTTAGGGTGCTTTTTCACTAGATGCGATATGATCCGTTGGACCTCTCCCGCAGGGCCCTGGTTCAGACCATGGTCCGGAGCGAGAGTGAATGAGATGCGTCGCAACCTTTTACGAAGCAGTAATGCTAGCGAAAGTGAGGGAACGTATACCCTCAGGCCCAAGTCGCCAAGACAGGAGATGCCCCGGGCGTCGGGACTCTGCAGAGCGATCTCCGGTCACATATGTACTTTGAACGTGCGCATGCCTGCTAACTGAGGCCGAAGGCCTATTGTTCTAAAATATGGCAATGATTGTTTGTTCCATTCGCGCCGCCTCGCTTAGCGATCGCATTCATAATTTCGTGCATTAGCCGTCACATTTGAGCCAAAATTTTCACATATTATAATTAATTGAGTTATTATTAAAATAAAATGGTTTTGAGAATAGCGAGATGTATAAATTAATAAAAAAATCATTTACAAGGTCAAGGATGAGTAGTGACATTGACTGCCGGAAGTCATATTTTTTTTAATACCGTAAAACGACAAAATATAATACAACAAAATAAGACTCTTCTCATTGGAAATTTTAGTTCATTCTAAATAGTCCGATCAATCTTGACCAAAAAATGAGAGTGAAGAAGGTACATAAAATCCCATCAAGCTGAAAACCAGTAAAATAACACAGTAAAATAATACAGGTTGCATTTTGGAGAGTGTGCGCGGGAATTGCATGACTTGATTCCGCCATCTCCTTTCTACCATCGGACAACCCGACGTACGGCGAGTATCCACCCTTACGTTGTTGAAACACCAACGGTCCGAACTAAGCGATTTGCTTCGTCGTTTATACCGCGTACATCGAGGGACTGGAACAATTTGCCTGCAGCGGTCTTCCCGTCCAACTATAATTTAGGTGCCTTCAAGGCTAGAGTGAATAGGCTCTTAATAAACTAGTGCGCCTCACCATCAATGATTGCATCACTGCTTACCATCAGGTGGGATCGCAGTCAAGCACTGGTTTATACCGAATAAAAAAAAAAATTGTACAAAACATAATTATAAATAATATTTAAAAGTTCCCCATCATTCCCGTGTATGGATTTTTTTTTATTCAAGGTCAAAGGTCAAAAAAAATGAGTTTTTTTTTGTGATTTTCAGCAAAACAGTAAGTTTTATCATAAACAGGTAGTTTTTTTAAGAGCTCCGTACATAAAAAGAAGAAAGCGGATGCCGTTGGTGATAACTTCTTATTGAGTTGAATTATTACTCTTTTTAAAAACTTCAGCAAATTGAACTAAATCTTGTTTTTCGAACATTTTGAAAACTGCTGCTTTACCCCTGCTTTTTCCTGTAAATAGTACATGACTTTGACACTTTACAGAAGTAAATAAAGTTTTTGATAAATATATATCTGATTGATGTTTTTTTTTTTTTAGGTGTGAAAATCATCTTATGACAAATCCCGCTCTTGGGCGGAGCGAGAGATAGTGTCAGACTTTTACTGACTAAAAACCCACTCCTGTTCCTTCGTTGCCTTCGTCCCAGGGTCCGGGTTTCGTTTTCACACTACCCATGGCCCCAGTAGGCTTCGACCCTGCTGGGCCCCTACAATTGCTGACATCTCCCTGAGGCGCGCGTGGAACAATACGCGCCGTCGACGACTTGGGCTTGGTCCGGACGGTTACCGGACGGTCGGACGGCGGGCCACCCATTGCCCGCCGATCTGATTGATGTTGAGCTTTTCCTGGTTTTAAGAACCTAAGTACACTACCTCATAGGTGGCGGGGAAACGTGAGCATATTATGACGATAACTACTTTTATAACTTTTTGAATCGTTATATCTCAGAAACGGTGGCTCGTAGGAAAAAGGTATTGATACATTTTTTATAGATAATTTTATGATCTACAATTTTGTCTAAGGTACTTTTATGATAATACCTACCGTTTTGTCGAAAAACTCATTTTTCTGACCTTTGATCTTGAATAAATTTTTTTCCATATACGGAAATGATAAGGAACTTTTAAATATTATTTATAATTATGTATATAAAAATGTTGGCATTTTATGCACCTTCGAATGTCTAAACTGACCGGACTAAAACCTAAATATAGTTTGTTCAGAAACAGTAACTGAATGAATTCCAATAATTTTTCCATATTTTTTCCTAAAAATATTTAAAAAGATCACAAGTTGGACACCACCGACACTAAGTACAACACACGTCATGGCAGGTCATAGCGGGCATAAGACGCCAGCGCACAGCTGGGTGCGGGAGCTAAACAAACCCCTCATTCGTCCGTATGGCCCGGTGACCATGTATTTGTGCGGACAACCAGGTAACATAACAAGCTTATAACTCGTGTGATTTTTCATGATACAGTTATGAAATTTTGTATATAGATTCTTTACATAAAAATACTAGACACGTTTCGGGTTTCGTATATACTAAAACTAATGTTGATCACTCGATAATTTATGTGAGACTAGCTTCTGCCAGCAGCCTCGCCCGGGTAAAAATAGGTTTTTCTATACAAACTTTGGACCCCCGTTTCATCCCCTTAGGGGGTGAATTTTGGAAAATCCTCTCTTAGTGCTTGCCTACGTCATCAAAGGAAGCCTTGTGCTGAATTTCATGTTCCTAGTCCCAGTAGTTTCAGCTGTGCGTTGATATGCCAGTCAGACAGTTTCTCCTTTTTTATATATAGATGATAAATATTATCCTTACATCATCATTTCAGCCGAAAGACATCCACATCCGACGCACTCAACGCATTCAATGCAATAAATATCTGATAAACTAAGATTCGAGTAAATAATGTCCTAGTTTTTTAATGTACTGGCGTTTCATTCGCCCCCTGGAACCAATTTTGTGAAATATTCGAGTGAGTATTCCTATCGGAAATGTCAGATTTATTCCTATATCTGTGCTATAATAAATCCTAGCTTTAAGCTAAATTTCAGGACTCTGGGTCAACGGGAAGTACCCTATGAATTTTGATTCCCTTGAGAGTGTCGAAATATCCGTCTTTTGCGACATAAACGGCCGTATCTTTTTTTCGTAAACTTACAAGTTTGATTTTATCACAGCTTCAAGAAGGGACTGCAGAACTAAATATATGTTTTTAATTTCAACTCGATACCTCCTCGCGTTCCCGAGATAAAGGGTTTTGACAGACGGACAATGAAGCGATCCTATAAGGGTTCCGTTGTTTCTTTTTGATGTACGGAACCCTAAAAACAAAATCAGCCAATCAACGCTGTTATGGAAGCTGTGATGATTCTACCAACTTCTGGCGAATGTGTATGTGTTGACGTGTTTTTCGAAGTAGAACAAAAAATTGTTCATTTTAATTTTCTATCTTTAAAAGAATTTTTATGTGAGAAGATATCATTAATATTATGTTATTAACCATTATTATTATTATTAGCCACTGTTTAAAGTTATTGTGTAATATTTTTTATTATTTTTGTTTTTTGTGTTTAGTTAACCAAAAAAATAAGGTTAAACTGGTATCTTGAAGGAAATACTAATAAAAATGATGACAAAAAACATACTAAGTTTAGGTACGATTTTTTAAAATAATTATAATTTCAAGGCTGGTTTAAGAGTATGACGTACGACGTACGGCGAGTATCCACCCTTACGTTGTTGAAACTTCAACGGTCCGAACTAAGCGATTTGCTTCGTCGTTTATACCGCGTACATCGAGGGACTGGAACAATTTGCCTGCTGCGGTCTTCCCGTCCAACTATAATTTAGGTGCCTTCAAGGCTAGAGTAAATAGGCTCTTAATAAACTAGTGCGCCTCACCATCAATGTTTGCATCACTGCTTACCATCAGGTGGTATCGCAGTCAAGCATTGGTTTATATCGAATAAATAAAAAAAAGAGTAAACAGCTATTAGAAGTGTAGTATTTTTTCTGTTAGCCTAGATTGTGACTTTTTTTTATTCATCTAATGACATCCCCCGCTTTTGAGCGGAGCGGGAGATAGTGTCAGACTTTTACTGACTAAAAACCCACTTCTGTTCCTTCTTTGCCATTATTCCAGGGCCCCGGGGATCTCTTTCGCGTCACCCATGGCCCCAGTAGGCTTCGACCCTGCTGGGCCCCTACGGTTGCTGACATCTCCTTGAGGCGCGAGTCCAACAGTAAGCGCCGAAGAGCCTAGACTGTGACTTGGGAATCCAATCCCACATACGCGGGATCACACACGTTTTTTGCGGGATCAAAAATGCGGGATTACTCTTGTGGGATCCCGCGCGTATGCGGGATAGAATTTTTTTTATTGCATTCAGACGACGCACCGTTCTGAATATGTATTTATTAGACAGCACCACAGGACTCATTGATTTTCCCTACAAGGTGGACCGATGAAGGTTGCGGGAATCCGATGGATGCGAGACGCACAGGATCGTTCGTTGTGGCGAAGTTTGGGGAGGCATATTTCCAGCAGAGGACGTCCAAAGGCGGCCTTACCCATTGCGAGGTCCCGGGCGGCAGGTCTTTGCGAGGCCCTTAGTCCTTCGTGAAAAAAATCTCTCAGTGTACATAATGAATTTTTCATTTATGTTTTGAATGAATAAATTAGTTAACTAACTTTATTTTAATTTACCGTTATGTTATAACCTTAATAAGTAATGAAGGATCAAAATCAAAAGTTTTGAATAAATAAAAAAAAGTTTAAATTTTTTATATTTTTTAAAATTTGCTTGTTGTTGTTGCGCGAGGCCCCTATAAGAGCGAGGCCCCGGGCGATTGCCCTGTTCGCCACCCCCTAAGGCCGCCACTGAGGACGTCTATCGGCTGAAATGATGGTGATGATTTATTAGACAGCACAGCCTCATCGATGTAACAACTATACAAGGAACTCGTGAATTTTTATGGAAAGTATTTTTAGTCTATCGTAACTTGAAGGGAACATAATCAATATCAGTTTAGATAAGTACACTAGGACTTTGAGGTTGGAAATTATTCATCGACTTCTCTCGCTCTAAGGTGAAGCAAGAGGGCGTGGGCTGGGCAGATCATGGATTCCAAGACATGGTCTACTCGTGTGTCAATTTTTTTAAATCCAAATCCGTTCAGCCGTTTGAGCATGAAGGTATAACAAACAGAAATACATACAACTTTCACCTTCATAAATTGTAGTGTGATGATTGTAAGCGATAGATTATGTTGATTTGTTGCCAATTTTTAGTTGTTACGTCCGCATATTGATAATATGACATATGAGTAGTAAAAGGTGCACATTATATAAATGTTAAATTAATTTATAATCGTCATCATCATCATTTCAGCCTAAAGACGTCCACTGTTGGACATAGGCTTCCCCCAAGTGTCGCCACAATGCTCAGTCCTGTACGTCTCGCGTCCATCGGATCGGATTTGATCGGGAATTACTTTATGGTATCAATAAATGGCCAAGAGAATGTCTTTACAACACTTCTTCCTAAATGATCGCCATATTATTTTTATTTTTTTAATTCCAATGTTCATTTTTTTTTTGTAAAACTTGTCTTATTTTATGTAGGTATACATATTATTATTTTTCTATCAAATATAATAATAACTTTATTGAATCAATCAAACCTTATAAACAAAGTAAAGACTTACATACATATTGTACATTCAATTTGAAAGGTATCTTCTAATATTAGGACCCTGCCTCCTAAACTAGGTAAGACTTATGACTTAGAAGTCAGTGTTCTGCAGTTACATCAATATGTTGATTTCCATTTTTTAAATAAATTGTATTTAGATTTATAATCCTAATAACAAGAGTACTAAATAAGAACATTAGCATATGACATAAATAAAAATAACGTTTATTAAATGACCGGTCTACAAACAAAAAAACTGGGCAAGTGCAAGTCGGACTTGCACACTGAGGGTTCTGTACAAACTTACTTAAATAGTTCAATTCCCGAATCTCGAAGATTTTTCCGAATAGAAAAAAAGACGTTATTGTGACGTAACTACAAATTTACAGTTTTCAGATTTATTCCTATTCTTGCGATATAAGACCTTGCTTGATGCCAAATTTCAGGGTTCTAGGTCAACGGGAAGTACCCTATGAATTTTGATTTCTTTAAGACTGTCAAATTTACGCGGACTCGCGCACGAAGGGTTTCGTGCCATTATCTATAATTAATGGCAAAAAAAAACACGTTTGTTGTATGGGAGCCCCCCTTTAAATATTTATTTTATTCTGTTTTTTAGTATTTGTTGTTATAGCGACAACAGAAATACATAATCTGTGAAAATTTCAACTGTCTAGCTATAACGGTTCATGAGTAACAGGGTCCCGTTGGTCCTTTGGGTACGGAACCCTAAAAACTGACTGTACCCGGAAAACATTAATTGACAACGCTATAGCATTAGGTACATATCAACACTTCGTATTGACTATAAAACATAAACATAGTAAGTAAATAAATGACATACACGTGACCGTGTGAGTGATGCTATCAGTATGATTGACGCCGCAGATTTCTTTACGATCTTGAAATTGACCCCCAGGGCCTTACCATGATGTTTTAAAATGTCAGGCGTGCGAGCGAGAAAGAGGGACCTTACACATAATACTGATAAGTAAATAACTGCCGTTCAATCTCAATAAGGTTTAGTTCCAGCGTCAGGTAACTAACACTGATTAGCATGTAGTTGTCTGGCATTTTACCTGCAAAGTCTCACTTATGATGAGACTGAACAGCTTCTAACCGTATAAAGATAGATAACAATTATAAACATATACATTATATATAGTCGTGACCGCCAATGGTCTTATAGCCAAAAGCTTCGACGACCATCTGTCGAAGCTGTCGTTGCGCGGTTGGATCAAGGGCCTGATACAGAAGGCAGTACTCCTCGATACGGCTCGCATTGTGAGGAGGTTTCTGTCTCTGGAGCCCTAACCACCGGTAGCTTGGACCCTGTTCCCGACACCGGCGGATAACTATTTTTTATATTTTTAAATGTTTTTTTTATATGTGTTTTGAAAAATATTTAAAAATGTACAAAATATGTATAAAAAATAAATAATGATAATAAAAAACACTAAAAGGATCAAAACAACTTTAATTTTGGAACTTGGTATTGTTTGTTTCTTATTTAACACCGACTTCCGAAATTAAAGTTATTTTGATCCTTTTAGTGTTTTTTTAGTGAAGTCGGTTTTGATTTTTGTAAAAAGTTTTGCAAATCGGTCTATAAACGACGGAGTTCTGAGGTAACAAACAAAAAAAAATAATGACAAAAAAAATACAACCGAATTGATAACCTTCTCCTTTTTTTGAAGTCGGTTAAAAAAGGGGCTCTATCCGTATCCGTTACTGATCATATTTTTGTAGTCAAAAGTAAAAAAAAACGAAATCCCAAAATTGTCCACGAAAATTTGTCGTAATTGGTAAATTTATACATAATAGAATCAATCATTCATAACAATTGCTACTAGAAAATACTACCCGCAATGTTTTTCCATTTTGATCGTCATTAATTCATAATAATCAATAAATAGCCTGTACAATATTTCTATAAATTGAGTGACATTTTAGGATCTAAACAAACGCTAATAACTTTGCTGTTTATGAATATTACTAGCTTTTGCCCGCGGCTTCGCTCCCGTCAACTGTCTACTCTATCCCACTCTACCCTACTCTTCCCTACTGTAACCTACTCTACACTACTGTACCCTACTCTACCCTACAAGTTTCAATTTGACAGCAAAATCCCCATTAACAAAAGGATCCGCCATTTATTGAATTCATTTGTTACAAAAAATGTGATAAATTAAGAACCGCTCGACCGATTTTGTGCAAACTTCACATAAACCATCTACTAAATAGTCCGAACAAAGCCTAAACATTTGGTTTGGATAGGTGAGCCCGTTCTTGAGTTATAAAATTACAACGAAAAGTGGCATTGATTTTTATATTATACTAGCTTTTGCCCGCGGCTTCGCTCCCGTCAACTGACTACTCTACCCTACTCTACCCTACTCAACCCTACTCTACCCTACTCTACCCTACTCTACCCTACTCTACCCTACTCTACCCTACTCTACCCTACTCTACCCTACTCTACCCTACTCTACCCTACTCTACCCTACTCTACCCTACTCTACCCTACTCTACCCTACTCTACCCTACTCTACCCTACTCTACCCTACTCTACCCTACTCTACCCTACTCTACCCTACTCTACCCTACTCTACCCTACTCTACCCTACTCTACCCTACTCTACCCTACTCTACCCTACTCTACCCTACTCTACCCTACTCTACCCTACTCTACCCTACTCTACCCTACTCTACCCTACTCTACCCTACTCTACCCTACTCTACCCTACTCCACCCTACTCTACCCTACTCCACCCTACTCTACCCTACTCTACCCTACTCTACCCTACTCTATTCGATTTTTTCTCGCCGTAAAAACCATCCTTGAACTTCAACGAACATTTTAAAAAAAGAATTGGCCAAATTGGTCCAGGCGTTGTTGAGTTATGCGCTTACCAACACATTTTGCGATTCATTTTTATATTATAGATAAATTTATTGAGACTTTACTTAAATAATTTACAAGACTTTTTCTAATAAGCCTTTTAAGTATTTGTAATAAATAAAAATTAGTGGTGTTTAGTTCCATCCCTTTAACAGTTCAGTTTAGGTCTTGAAATGGATCGCGTTAAAACCTCGTGATATGGCTTCTTCTGTTCATAAATAACGTCAAAACTGGGATTATTTTTTGTGTGGAAAGGTTATGGAGTGGCGTTTGATTTGTCATTGATGATTTGACAGTATGACGTGACGTCACAACATGGCAATCGATCCTATTCTTATTTGGAACGTATTGTAGTGAGTAACTTAAGCTAGTTTTTATTTTCCCACGGGATTTGACTTTCTTTCCGGGAAGGGAGGGGACAAAGACAAAGAAGAGTAATGTTAAACTCCACGCGAACAAAGTCGCGGGTAACAGCTAGTTACACTATCACACTAATATTTATAAGACGAAAGTTTGTTAGTGTGTATGTTTGTAACTTCTTCACGGCTGAACGGATTTCGATGAAACTTGGTACACGAGCAGACTATGTTCTGGAATAGCAAATGATTTTTAACCCGGATGTATGTTCCCTTGGGATAAATATCTTACTTTTATGCGGATTATTGGCAGAACATTGGAAGTAACAGGGACAAATGGAGGAGGCCATCACCCGTGGAGGGGGGCCATATCAAAAAGAACGTACTAACTTAGATTATAAGAGAAACAAACACTATAACAAATTATAAATAAAAATTTAGATTAAAAAAGTTAAGTTAAGGGTAATGGGAAATAATAGTAGATTATTTGACTAGGGGATAAAGCAGTGTCTCTAAGTCGCGGGCGGCATGTTGAATTCCGAACCAAACAAAGGTTGCTAAGTTTTAATCCCGAACATCAGTGAGGGATTTATCTAATTAACTCCCGAGCATTGCGATGGAGTTAATATAGAAACCTGAGTAAAGTGAGGAATTCAAGCCGCCCAAGACAAAGACAGCTTTATTCCCGTATTGGATACTCTACTTTTTACACCATCTGTGAGATAATTAAAAGACAAATTATATATTAGAGAATTATAAATATTATTTACAAGTTAATCTTTACTATCACTCGACATGTTTTGAGATTTAAAACAAACAAAATTTACTACGCTATGATCTAGTTTTTATTTGCTGTAACGCTCCCGCGCTTTCATTATTTTATTTTAGAGACTCGTCAGTAACCACAATTTATTCTTTTTTTTTTTGTTAGTGGCCAGTTTGATTTTTGAATAATTTGATGTAAGTACGTACATTTTAATTCACTTAATGTGTTTTTTTTTTTAATTTCAAATAATGGTTTTTGACGTTCCAAATTCAAATTTCATTATTCCCTAGGGATCGCCCATACTACATTATCTCCATAAGGACAGAATGACTAACTCTAAGTAATGGATATATGACTTAAATAAGGTCATTATCGAGCAGGTGGTGTAAAAAGTCTTTATTATTTTATTACGCGGGTAGCCAGTATAATTTTTTGACTGGCCTGTTGGTCTAGTGGTTGATTGCCCTGACTGCTATGCCGGAGGTCGTGGGTTCGATTCCCACCCAGGACAAATGTTTGTGTGATGAGCACGATCAATGTATGTATTTAGAAATATATAAGTATGTTTATCAGTTGTCTAGTACTCATTACAAAAGCTCTGCTTAGCTTGGGACTAGACGGCGTTGTGTGATAGTTGTGGAATATTATATTATAATATTATTATTATATAAATAAATAAAAACACTTACTTGATGAATAGTAATAACTCCAGCCTGTTCCGTCATTTTAATTTAAAATAAAACTATCCGAACTAAATAACACAATTACAACACTAATATCACAGGTTGAATAAATAAATAAATAATTTAAATTATTTAGATAATCACAACATTTTTACTTAATCATCCTCTATTTCTAAATCCCATAGATTCGCAATACCACTCAACAATCTTCTAATAACCGAATCAACAATTGTATTTAAAAATATGCAATAGTAAAATAATATCCACCAACATTCGATGACAATACGTAAATCTGCCGCGGACATTTACACAGCACGTATTAACCGCGCGGCGGTCATGTACTGAATGAGGTATTTGCCGTCCGGAATTCGTATTTGGAATCTGCGCGCGCGCCGATAAGCGGCATGAATACGTATCGGGGTTGTGCATTGGGTCAGCGTGCAGCATGATGGCATAGGAAGACTGTTTATCGATAATACAAGTATCGATATTATTATTTTTAGTCAGCCTGCATTTTTATGTCCTGTGATTAAGGCACCCGTCTCTCATGCATGTGAAATTCGAAACTGGTCAAGTAGAGGAGAGTAATTAAATATGGGCTACCATTTCGTTTTTGGATCAATAATAAAAAACTATTAAAAATCGACTTTTTATTAATGTAACAATAATCAGTCATATATTTTTAGAAAACACAGTTAACAGTTTTATATTCTTCATAATAAACTATATTATGAAAATTGAGCTAAATATGGAACAGTTACTTAAATATGGGCTATCAATATGAACGTAAGTATCTTATTATTTATTTATTTATTTAGTACATGGAGGACTTACAGCTAATAAAACCAGACAAACAAAAGGAAACCATAATCACTAGAAAGCCAATCACAAGTCCTCAAGTATAGACAATACAATAAAAATTAAAAATGGTGTGAGCACAAAAACAATAAAGCTTCGCTTTTTAGTTAAGTAGATATTATTACAGTAGTTTTATGTAAATAACAATCACAAAATGCTTATCTAGTAAGAGATCAAATAACTTTGGTAATTAGTTACTCTACCAATTTGAATTTTTCAATTCATAATTAAGCTCTTTTTTAGTTTACCTAGGTTATAACTGACACTCCTTCCACGTGCCTCGGTAAGCACATAAAGATGGTCCCGGTTGTCATTCGTAGATATTTAGGAGTCGTTACAAGTAGTTATAGGCTCTAAAACGTGATCACTCATAATGGACCTCATCAGAAGGCTCAATGTCAATCAACCGAAGCGCAATGGAACTGGCTTGGAGTTTCCTTGCGTGATCGCATCAGAAATGAAGATATCCGCAAGAGAACCAAGATTACCGACATAGTCCAAAGAATCGCCTAACTTAAGTAGCAGTGGGCAGGGTACATAGCTCGCAGAACTGATGGTCGATGGGGATGAAAGTTTCTGGAGTGGCGACCGCGTACCGGAAGGCGCAACGTTGGAAATGAGGAACCTCTCATAAGGTGGACCATTGACCGATGGATGCAAGACGAAAAGGCCGGTCGTTGTAGTGACATTTGGGGGAGGTTTATGTCCAACAGTGGACGTCTTTCGGTTGAAATGATGAACTTCTCCAAAATCAGCTGGCATAAGAGCGTATCAACTGTTGCTATTGTGGACGGGATGAAACTACATAAATGTAGATGATGATAAAAAGACAATCGGATCAAAGACTCATGAACATCATCATGATCATTAAATAGTCGCGGAAATTCGATAGATGCGAAAAGCACAGGGCCGTTCGTTGTAAACGCTTGGGAAAGGCCTACAGTGTCCGACAGTGGACGTCTGTCGGCTGAAATGATGGTGATGACGATGACAGGTTATAAGTTAATTTTAAATCATGAATTTTGCGGACGAAACCGCGGTTAAAAGGAAGTGATAATATAAATTAAATACACTACATTAACCGGTAGCATCGCCCTACAGTAACCAAGACGTCACAGCTGGGGTCACAAGTTCAACTTCTGATTTATTCAAACTGTACTCGCTTTACCTACATAATTATTTGTCAGCTTAGAAATGTTTATTTAAATGAATGAACTTATTGAGACTTTTTTTTGGATGGGTAATCATTAAATCAGGGTATACAAGGCCTTTCACACCGCCAGAGACAAGAATCGATGAAGGAACATAATAAAAATGAAAGTGACACGACCCTCAGCATTGAGGAATACGACGCCAGGAGGAATCATTAAATCAACCCTCCCGCTGTGGGTGGAGCGAGAGGGAGTGTCAGTGGAATTCCCTGTCTTTAAGTCAAGAGTGAATAGGTTACTTCTAGACAAGCGTGCTCCATGGGGTGCGATAGTCAAACGCGAGCCTATCAGTAGTAAAAATAGGACTTACTGACTAAAACCGACCCGAATTCCTTCACTTGCCCTTTTTGAAATGATCAAATAACTCCTCGCGCTCTGGGTGAAACGAGAGGGAGGGTCGTTTAACCGTCCCCCGTGTTTCTTCAGTTGCTTTTTGCTTTCTACGGCCGCGGTGACTCCTTGAAACAAACTCTTTAAGGCATCCTAGCGACGGTTTTGAAAGATTGAGTTGCTAGCCTGTCGGTTTTCTATCGGTTGCCAATAATCATCATCATTTCAGCCGAAAGACGTCCACTGTTGGACATAGGCCTCCCCCAGGCGTCGCCACAACGACCGATCCTGTGCGACTCGCATCCACCGCACTCCCGCGACTCTCACCAGGTCGTCGGTCTACCTTGTGGGAGGCCTTCCAACGCTGCGCGGTTGCCACTCTAGAAGCTTTCGGCCCCATCGACCATCCGTTCTACGAGCAATGTGTCCTACCCACTGCCACTTAAGTTTGGCGATTCTTTGGGCTATGTCGGTGACCTTGGTTCTCTTGCGGATATCTTCATTCTTTATGCGATCACGCAAGTTTTTTCATTGTTGCCAATTGCATAACTTAATTCTGCTAAGCCCGTTCCGTCATCGGACCACCAGGCGTACGGCGATGCGCCACCGGTACATGGTGGACGTTCCACCCATACTAAGGACAAAGACATAGCTAAGGAGTGGAACTCTCTGTCAGAGCCTGTGTTTCCTGATAGTTACAGCTTAGGAGTCTTTAAGTCAAGAGGTTACTTCTAGGCAAGCGTGCTGCATCGTCGACCACATCATCGCTCGTGTGAGATAGTGGTCAAACGCGAGCCTATCAATAAAAAAAAACTGGGCAAGTGCGATTCGGACTTGTGCACTGAGGGTTCCGTACAAACTTACCTTCGAAAACAGTTCAATTCCCGAATTGGGTTACGAAGATTTTTCCGAATCGCAAAAAAGTTTTTTTTTGTGACCCAACTACAAATTTACAGTTTTCAGATTTTTCCTATACTTGTGTTAAGAGACCTTGCTTCATGCCAAATTTCAAGATTCTAGGTCAATGGGAAGTACCCTATGAATTTCGATTCCCTTGTTAGTGGCGAAATACACGTTTTTGGCGACATAAACGGCCATATCTTTTTTTTGCGTTACCTCAGAAGTTAGATTTTTTCACAGTTTCAAGGGACCGCAGACAGACAGACGGACGGACAAAAAAGTGGTCCTATAAGGATTCCGTTTTTTCGTATTGAGGTACGGAAACCTAAAATAAGCAATCAATCAATATATTAGAGAACGCGCCTTAAAATGACCTTGATTAAAATGAAAACAGCTTACCGAAACTAGCCATAGACCAGCCCCGAACGAGTTTGACCTACTCCGACATTTATAATATTAATAAATTCTGTCAAAGTGTGATAGCTGTATAATTTATGGCGAATTATTTATCTATGTATATAAAAGGAGAAACTGACTGACTGACATATCAACGCGTACACACACACAGACAGGGCCTAGGAGCGTGAAATTTTTCACAATGTTTCCTATTTAAAAACAAAATTTCACCCCCTAAGGGGAGGAACAGGGATCCAAATTTTGTATGAAGAAATCTATTTTTATGTGGAAGTCTACCCATGGTCCTAGTAGGCTTTGCCCCTGCTAGCCTCTACGGTTTTACTGAGATCTCTTTAAGGGCTACATTTCACCGGGACACCATGGCGGCGCGACCAGTTTCCGCTACCAACAAAATGTATACAGCTGAGTTACTCACCTTGTGTCCGTTTGGTTGCGCAACCAATTTAGTGGCGCGACCAGCTCAGACATCAGTGACGCCCCCAACAAAGAGTATGTAAGATGAAAATCTATCTTATGAAAAGACTATATTTCACCGGGACACCATGGAGGCGGACTGGTCGCGCTGCCATGGTGTCCCGGTGAAAAATAGTCCTATTAAGGCGCGCGTGGAACACTACGCGCCGTCGACGCCTCGGGCTCGGTCAGGACGGTTACCGGACGGCAAGCTGCTCATTGCTTGTCCAGAAACCCACGACTACTGTGGCTGGACATCAGGGTCGGGGTCCCAGCGGCTGGGACGTGAAGAAGTTCGTTCCCTCACACGTGCGGCCGCCTTCGTCGCTAGCATTAGTGCTTCGCAGAAAGAGGCGACCGCATGCCATTCCTCTTCGCTCCGGACACAATTTTCATAGAGATAATTGAGTTGCCTATACAAAATTGCTGTCGCCATTTTGTTTGCCATGAACCCTATGGTAAACAAACATACAGGCAATAAACTTGAACATTCGCGCAGTCCCGAGGCTCGCATAATAAAATATCTGCGTCAAATATTAGCATTAATCAGAAATTCAATGTCACACTGTTACGTCGCGTCGATTGAGCAACACTTTATAAAATGGTAGTACAGTTAGTGACATTCCTGCTTTTATATTAGATACTAGTATGGCTGCGACTTAGTTCGCGAGTACATCATCTTCGTCAGGCGATCGCCTTTTTTCTGCGAAGCAGTAATGCTAGCAAAGGAGGCGGCCGCACGCACACTCTCGAGGGAACGGCCCTCACGCCCCCAATTTCGGCCACAGTAGGCGCGGGCTTGCGGACGGCGAGCAATGAGTAGCTCGCCGTCCGACCGTCCGTTAATCTTCCGGACCGAGCCCAAGTCGTCGACGGCGCGTTTTGTTCCACGCGCGTCTCAAGGAGTTGTCAGCAAACCGTAGGGGCCCAGCAGGATCGAACCCCGGGGCCCTGGAACAAAGGCAAAGAAAGAACAGGAGTGGGTTTTAGTCAGTAAAAGTCTGACACGCCGTCTGGCCCCGCCCAAGGGCGGAAGATGTCATTAGATGATATCCCACCTAAAAAAAAAGCAATTTGGTAAATCTTAATCAGTACAAGTCTGATACTCCCTCTCGATCCACCCAGAGCTGGAAAAGTTCTTTGATTATATTTCACCCTAATAAAAAAGGCAGATATAATTATAATATAATAATAATATTCCACAACTATCACACAACGCCGTCTAGTCCCAAGCTAAGCAGAGCTTGTGTTATGGGTACTAGACAACTGATAAACATACTTACATATTTCTAAATACATACATATATAGATAAATTACACCCAGACACAGAACAAATGATCGTGCTCAACACACAAACATTAGTCCTGGGTGGGAATCGAACCCACGATCTCCAGCATAGCAGTCAGGGCCACTAACCACTAGACCAACAGGCCAGTTAGATATTATGTCTATATTAGGTATTAGGCCCTGCTGGGCACCTACGGTTTGCTGACATCTATTTGAGGAGTGCGTGGAACATTACGCGCTGTTGACGACTTGGATTGGTCCGGTCTATAACCGGACGGCGAGCTACCCATTGCTCGTCGTCCGCAAGCCCGCGTCTACCGTGGCTGGTAGTCGGGATTGGGATCTTGGCGGATGCGGATGTTCGTTCCCTCAGGCATGCGACTTCCTCCTTCGCAGAAGGAGGCGACCGCTTGCCATTCCTCCTCGCTCCGGACCATAGCCTGAACCACGGCCCGGCGCAAGAGGACGCTGCCGCCAATCGCTTCCACGAGAACACGACACACCTCGCATATATTAAGCTGTGACATCACAGATCGCCGACATTAAGTTACATCACTATTGTCATGATTTTGATGTTTGAATACCCCCTGCATCGACAACAATTTTATTAGCACTTTTGTTAAACACAAATATAATTATCTAGAAGTAAATTTACCCGTGGTTTTGTTATGTTTAGTAAGACTAGTTGCACTCGCGGAACCGCTCAAGATTTTATTTATTTTAACTTCATGTACAGTAGTGGTAGATAGGCGGTCTTAATGCATCAAGGCATTCTCTACCAGTCAACCTTTTGGAGAGCAGTGGTGGCCGAGTGGTAACGGCCCCGACTTACGAGTTGTAGGTCGCGGGTTCAAACCCGGCCAGGCGCATTACTTTGTGTAATTTGTTTCATCACCACTTTTCTCAAAACGGTGAAGGAAAACATCGTGAGGAAACCGGTATGTCCTTTAACCAAAAATTCAAAGACATGTGACATTCATCAATCCGCACTGGGCCCGCGTGGTGGATAGCCCATTCTCTCTTCTAGAGAGAGGAGGCCTGAGTCCTAGCAGTGGGAAAATTAAAAGGCAAGGGATTATGCTTACCTATGCTTAACCTTTTGGTTAAACAAGACAACACTGTGGGTAGCTGTGCACAATAAATAAATAATCTATATTTAAAAATAGAACGAAATATCATTGAAATTATTTATAAAATATGCTAAAATTATAAACTAATAAAAACTATGATAAAAATCTAATCATTATAATTATGAGAACTCAAAATACAATAATTATGACTAAGATCAAACTAAGGTTGAGAGGACTTCACGTAGTAGTTTTATATATTTTTTTATTAGCTGAATTCAATCACTTTAGCTCTAGTAAACAAATATGAAATAAAGTTTAAAATATCTTTATCAACAACGAAGTTATGAAGTTTAAAAACAGATAATAAGAATGAATAGTCCGATATGAATTATGACGTCAAAGTACATCACACCCGTACGGCCACCATAGAAAACGCATCTTGGAGAAAGAGACAGATACATTTCTTTACAATTGTTATGTCTGTCTACGTATTGTATTTATTATTGAAGAGCATCACCCCCCCCACACAGAAATGTTAATAATCTACTATATAAAAATAAGTCGGGTTTTCCTTCCTGACGCTATAACTCCATAACGCACGAACCGATTTCCACGGTTTTGCATTCGTTGGAAAGGTCTCGGGCTCCGTGTGGTTTATAGCAAAGAAAAGAGTAGGGTAGAGTAGGGTAATTTTTTTTTTTACTAAATCCCGCTTTTGGGCAGAACAACGTCTGCCGGGACCGCTAGTAAGGCAATAGAAATGATATCTACTGTCTTTTAAAACTGGGACGCGTGTCGCCGGTTCGCAGAGCTACCAACACATAGACAAACAACAACACACTATCACCTACACATGCATTTTGCATTGTAGAAAGAAAAATTAAATTTTTAGTTACGATATTACGCAATATTTTCTAAAACGCATGGTTTCAGGAGGCGCGGCCCCTGTCACCAATAATAAACGAGTGTGAAAAGCAGAGAATGATATCGCGCGCTCACTCACACTTAGCGCACTTGTGTCCTACGAGACACATGCGCGGCGACAAGGTCTTTTTGACTTTGCGACTTCTGTTGCCTTATTATTAAAATTTTTGTGCCTACCACCATCCCACTTCTTAATACCGACCATCTCCCGCCTGGGCGCGATTTGCAGTGGCCTATATGGAAAGCACTAAATCGGTTGCACACCCAGGTAGGTCGCTGCAAACACAACTTTTCAAAATGGGGTTTTATAGACCCGTCGGATACTCAATGTGAGTGCGGTGCTCCTGTTCATAACATGAGCCACATATTAAAATGCCCCAAGTGTCCATACACCTGCACTTTGGAGGATTTGATGAGTGCCACTGATGCTGCTATTAATGTAGCCACCTATTGGGCCCAAACAGTGACGGTTACCATCGAATCAAAAAGAAGAATGTTGTATGTGATTTTTTATGTGTGTTTGGGGGAGGCCTATGTCCAGCAGTTTGAAACTCAGCTGAAATGATGATGATGATCATGGATATGTATCGTTTGCTTTTTTACCAATCTTGATATTTTTTTCACTGATAAACGACAGACTAACTGTAAAAAAATATCAAAATTTATTGATTAACAACTGCCCCCCTAACCAAGTTACAACCGATTCGTTTCGATTCTCTTTTCGTTGATCGACTCGAGTAGGTCACGCCTCCGATTCCTTTATTCTGACGTCATCTCAACGCTCAGAGTGCTCACGTGGTCAGAACAAAGGAATAGGAGTCGTGGCCGACTCGAGGCGATCAACGAAAAGAGAATCGAAACGAAACGGTTGTAACTTGGCTAGAGGGGCTGGTTAGATAACAAATATTCTTTTCATGCCATCCCTTTTAAAATCAAATCATAATTTTAACGATTTAGAATTCAGTAATAAATTAATCATTCATCATTTTTTGTGCTTTCGAATCAGAAATGAAGATATCCGCAGGAGAACCAAGGTTGCCGACATAGCACGAAGAATCGCCAAACTTGTGGCAATCGTGGCAATTAGCAGGGCACATTGCTCGCAGAACGGATGACCGTTGGTGCAGGTTCTGGAGTGGCGACCGCGTACCGGAAGACGCAGTGTTGGAAGGCCCGACCGAAGGTGGACCGATGACCTAGTGAGGGTTGCGGGAATCCGATGAATGCAAGACGCACAGGACCGTTCATTGTGGCGACATTTGGGGAGGCCGGTCCAGCAATGGACGTCTATCGGCTGAAACGATGATGATGATGAAACAATTAATACTAATTACGGTACAATCATATTTTAATGAACACCGTATAACGCAAAAAACAAAATTGCATCCCCCTCAAACGAATGTACGGACATAATGACCATCTCAATATGTTTTGCAGGCTTTCTTCGAGCATTTCTTGGGAATATCAATTTACATACCCATTAGAGTCATAAGTGTTGAACAAATATTATGACCAATTTCATAATAACAATAATATGTGCTGTCATAACCAGAGATCCACGACCAGACGCCATATGGTGACACACCCACTTTTGAGTCCTAATTGATAACATATTTATGTCAATTGAAGTTATTTTTAGATGGGAAAAACCATCAAATGACTCTTAAACTCAAGGTGGAGCGAGAGGAGTGTATTTTTTTTTATGTGGGAAAGTCATCTAATGACATCCGCCGCTATATAGTGTCGGACTTTTACTGACTAAAAACCCCCAGGCCTCAGTAGGCTTCGACCCTGCTGGGCCCCTACAGTTGCTGATATCTCCTTGAGGCGCGCGTGGAACAGTACGCGCCGTTGACGACTTGGACTCAGTCTGGACGGTTACCGGACGGTCGGACGGCGAGCTACCAATTGCTCACCATTTTAAGAAAGAGAAATTTTGCGATCCAGTCTAATAAATTTATTAAAATGTTTAGATGAATATTATCTAAGACTTGCGCAACCAAGGCTTCTGCAATGTAGGACAATGTCAATAGCATGAGTTTATAAATTATTTATGTGCATTTTAACATAAAATGGTAAATAAATAAATTAGCGGTTTGCGAACTTGATTCAAGATTAAATCTCATATTCAGAGACGCCACCCATTATACTAGATGGTGCACGCGACTTCATTCGCGTAAAGATGTCCACTATTGGACATAGGCCTCCCCCAAGCGTCGCCATAATGACCGGTCCTGTGCGTCTCGCATTCCAGCGACTCTCACCAGGTCATCGGTCCAACTTGTGGGAGGCCTTCCAACGCTACGTCCTCCAGAACATTTAGGCTCCAGCGGCCATCTGTTCTTCGAGCAATATGCCCTGCCACTGCCACTTAAGTGTGGCGATTCATCAGGCTAGGCCGGTGACTTGGGTTCTCCTGCGGATGTCTTCATTATTTATGCGATCACGCTAGGAAACTCCGAGCTTCGAACTTTCCGTTTTCATTGACTTTTGGGTGATATTAAACCATCTGATGAGGCCCATTGTGAGCGACCACGTTTCGGAGCCATATGTCAACACTGGCAACACGCACTGGTCATAGAATTTCGTCGTAAAAAAATTATCATTCGCGACTAATTAAATTAAAATTTGAATTGCACTTAAACAACTTTGGTTTCCGACAAACTTGAGAAGCCAGTCTTATCATTAACCGTTGCCAATGTCACAGCATCATCTGCCCTTCTTTTCTCAGTAGCCTCTCGCAGGTCAACCTATCGATGAGTTTTTTTATGGTGGGCAAATCATCTAATGAAATCCCCTGCTCTTGGGCGGAGCGAGAGTGTCAGACTTTTACTGACTAAAGACCCACTCCTGTTCCTTCTTTGTCTGCGTTCCAGAGCCCCGGGGTTCTTTTTCGTATCTCCCATGGCCTCAGTAGGCTTCAACCCTGCTGGGCCCCTACGGTTTTGCTGACATCTCCTTGAGGCGCATGTGGAACAGTACGCGCCGTAGACAACTTGGGCTCGGTCCGGACGGCGAGCTTCCCATTGTTCGCCGTCCACAAGGCGTTAGGGCCGTTCTCACGCGCGTGCCCTGCCCACTGCCACTTAATTCTGTTGTTTTAAAGAAACGCTTGGCAGCAGAGACCGTTACGGTGGTAGCACTTCCTCAGACGAGCTCTTTTATAAGGAGTACTAAAAATTCTTGATTGTAAAGATTGATTAAAAGCCGTAAAAGAGTAATTAGCATTACAATTGTTACCACACAGCATAATGCAATGTATCGATGTATGCGTTTCACATTTTATTGGTAGGAATTTCGATAGCAACCGTCGTTGCATGCTTGCTTGCAAAAGGTTAAGTAGGGCCCTGGTTCAGACCATGGTCCGGAGCGACAGGGAATGAGACGTGGGCTACTTCTGCGAATCAGTACTGCTAGCGAAGGAAATGATCGGAAACGTGAATACAACCTCAGATAGGATACGAACCGGACTTCGGCAGTCGCAAGGCGATCCCAGGCCACCGTATGCGCGATGAGTCTGGGTAGCTAGCCGTCCGGCAAAGACAAAGCCCGTGACGTCGACAGCGTGCATTGTTCCACGTGCACCTCGATATCAGAACAACCGTAGGTGCCAGTGGCCCGATGCCCGTTGGGGTTTCGTGGAATTTCTAAAAAGGAAATCTGTGGTCCTGGACCGCAAAGGGCAACTGAAGGACATAAGAATCGTTTTAGTCAGTAATATTCTAATACGCCCTCCCTCCGTAACGTATGGTGTTCGGACGTAAAGAATAGCACCTTCCCTTCTCTTCCCATTTTTTTTTCGGGTAGAAAAATCATCTAATGACATCCCCCGCTCTTGGACGGAGCGAGAGATAGTGTCAGACTTTTACTGACTAAAAACCCACTGCTTTTCCTTCTTTGCCATTTTTCGCATCACCCATGACCCCAGTAGGCTTCGACCCTGCTGGGTTCCTACGGTTGCTGACATCTCCTTGAGGCCCGCGTGGAATACTACGCGCCGTCGACGACTTGGGCTCGGTCCGGACGGTTACCGGACGATCGGACGGCGAGCCCGCACCTACGGTGGCCAGAAATCGGGATCAGAATCCCGGCGGCTAAGGCGCGAGGGCCATTGCTTCACACGTGCACATGCGGCCTCCTCCTTTGCTAGCATTACTGCTTCGCAGAAGGAGGCGACCGCCTGCCACTCCTCCTCGCATCTCTTCTCGTGGGTGTCGTAATAGGCGACTGAGAAACATACCGGAGAATGGATACCAGCACTAATAGCATTCTCTGTGCATTGCAATCACCACACTGCGATCGCCAACCCGCTTGCCAAGCGTGGCGATTATGCGATTAAGGTATTCCCCGCCCCCATTGGGGGAGGTGTATGTCCAACGACCACTGGACCACCAATGGACCCCTTTCGGTTGAAATGATAATAATGACGCCCTCCCACTGCAAACTAAAGCGGGAAAAGTCATTGGATGAAAACAGAACTTAAAATAAAATAAAAAAACACATATTTCTCATTCTTTTCAGTATTGTTCGAAATCGTGATCGGAGGTAGAGTTTACTTCTGCCCACTAGCCAAGTTACAATCGTTTCGTTTACGTCATCTTAACGCTCAGTCATATCACACGAGGTCAGAACAAAAGAATAGGAGGCGTGGCCTACTCGAGGCGATCAACGAAAAGAGAATCGAAACGAAACAGTTGTAACTTGGCTAGGGGGCTAATCAAGATCTCGTCTAATGGTAAGCGTTAGACGAGGTCTACAATGGAGGTCAGTATCTCTTGTTTGAAAAGGTCATAGATGGTATATGATGGACCGTTCCAAAGACTTCTGCAATCAGCAAACGCTCATATGTTCTAAGGCGGTGACGCTCGGCGACGCTCGCTCATAATTAAAATCGATGACTCTAAGATTTCAATTACCAAGATAATTGGTCTCGTGGCTTATTCGATTTCTTAACTAACTTCTGCCAGCGGCTTTGCGTGTATGTTTCTCCACACAAACTTTGGAACCCCTTAGGTCTTGATTTTTGGAGAATCCTCTCTTAGTTCTCGCCTACGTTATAAAAGGAAAACTTGTGCAAAATTTTACGTTCCTAGTCCCAGTAGTTATGGCTGTGCGTTGATATGTCAGTCAGTCAGTTTTTCCTTTTATTTATATAGTTTAAATGCTGTTCTCTGTCTGTCGTTAAGCTCCTGGAATAAAACGTATCCTTGGTGTAATTCCAGGACATTATCCACACGTTTACCAAGTTAGATTAAAATCCGTTAAATCGTTAGAGCGGGAAGGTGTAAGTTAGTTACACCTTCCAATCTTTTGCCTGTATATAATACTACCTGCTGTTAGCGACTTCGCTTGCGTGATAATAGAAAATTGTCCCAAGGGAACATATTCCCGAGATAAAAAAGTACCCTGTGTGCTATTTAAGGTCTACTCTTTGAAATCCGTTCAGCCGTTTGAGCGTGAAGAAGTAACGAACATATTGACACACAAACATCTTAGCTTGATTATGTAGTCTGATCTAAGGCGATAGATAGACGGTTGGTTATTAATTTCAGTTAGGTCGCATTGAAACCGCGTCGCAAGATGTCAGTTGCTTTATATTTATTTTGGACACATGTGGACGACGATGGCTCACGCTCGCTTAGAAGTAACCTATTCACTCATGACTTAAAGAGCCCTAGGTTGTAGCTATCAGGGAACATAGACTCCGGCAGGGAATTCCACTCCTTAGCTGTACGCATAATGAATGTGTTCCCAAAACGCTTTATACGTATGGGTGGGATGTCCACCATGTACCGATGGCGCAACGCCGTACGTCTAGTGGTCCGATATTCCATCATCGGACTTGGTGGAATTAAATTGTGCAATTCCAACGCTCACTCCCCAAAGTGCAATCGATAAAAAACCGACAGGCCAGCAACTCAGCGTCGATGCTCAAGGCTTTGGAGTAACCTATTCACTCCTGACATAAAGACCTTTAGGTTGTAGCTGTCACCTATGACAGAAGCTAGCCAACGATCACAAAAATATCAGTGTACAGTGCTCACACCTCATACACATGCTTCCGACAAGACATGATCCAGTTTACTCTCGTTTTGAAGCACGTGCATGACACGTGCGTGTCTCTCTGACATTCGACCTCTCACTATCTAACGTATTATCGTCCAGCGTGCCACAGCTGATCGTGATGCTCAATATAAGTAATAGCTTTTGCTAGTGGCTTTGACCGAATAAAAGAGAAACTTTGGACCCCCATTTCATCCCCTCAGGGGGTGATTTTTTGAAAATCCCACGTCTAAAGAAAGTAGGTTAAACGAGGATTGAAATAACATCAAACTTTAACGTTTAAAACGATCTGGCCATATCATGAAGTGATCAATTTACGAAACGAAAAATTAAGGGATAGTAAAATATAAGTGTAACGAAAAATTAAGAAAAATGGACAGAAAATTGGGCACGTGTAATTTTAATCAAGTCTTGATTAAAAATGATGATATTATCATAATTAATGCTATTTATCTAGGTTACGATACGCCCCACGGTTTTTTTCTTGTCAATGCCCTAGATTTATGTAAAGATAAAATATTAATGAGTGAGAAGACTAGTACTTAAGACTTACCGAATTATTTTGTAGCATTTAGTACATTACACTAGATGACGCGTGTCACAGACGCTTCAAAATACGCCAGGCAGCTTGAGCATCACAGCGTACCAAACCCTGTCCACGAGGTGTATTACACGCGTACTTTTTCAATCATTGCTGACAATGCCGTCGAGCGGCGAAGATATTCTCGCCATTTTTAGAAAAATAAAAACGCGCTTTCGCTCGATGTACGCCCTGACGTATGACATGCGGTACGGCAGGCGTCGTGAAGCCTGCATGCAGCGATGGGAGCACGATGTTGCCGCTTTTACGACAGTTTCATAGTTTTATATGTAAGCTTCACGCAGGCGTACACCAAGCGTATAATGACGAATACGCGTCTATGAAGCTACAAGTTCCTAGACAGCAGGCCTTACCGAATTTGTCGAACTATGGAGTACTGCCACCGACACCTTGTAGTTCGAAACTTTTTTGAAAAGGAGTAGGTACCTTGTAATCCGAGAAATTACATACCTACTTACAAAAATGGTAATATCAAATCCATACATTTGTACTAAATTAACTACATAATATACGATAGGTCTGGTCTAACTAATCGTACTGATGTCAATCAATAGGTGTGTCAGACTATGAGGGTTCCAGATCAGAGAGATGCCGGATTACCGAGGGCCAACTGTATCCCCATAAACGTATTCACATTAAATAAATAATATTACACAACTTTCACACAACGCCATCTAGTCCCAAACTAAGCAGAGCTTGTGCTATGAGTACTAGACAACTGATAAACATACTTAAATATTTCTAAATACATACATAGTTATAGATAAATTACACTCAGACACAGAACAAATGATCGTGGCTCATCACACAAGCATTTTTCCTGGGTGGAATTCGAACCTACAACTTCTGACACAGCAGTCAGGGACACTAACCACTAAACCAACAGGCCAGTCCTAAGATTCGAAATTACATATCTAATATACAACGTGTAACAAAAAGGGTATATACATACCAAGTGCACGGCTTCTTGATAAGATAACAAACGATACGGGAAGGGTTTTCTAACATTATGTTTACATGGTAGGAAATTATGAATTATTTCAATACACATGATACCAGAAACCGAACATTTCAAACTGAAATCAATACATCACTAGCAAAAAGTCAGCTGATCGGTGTCAGTGAACTGTTCATGAATAAAAACAAACCTCTTACTCCTGGTACTTTTTCAAACAGTGGATAAAGGGTTCCGGATGTTTATTTTTCTTAACAAAATTTTTCAAAGGAAAATAGTTTTGAGAAGAAAAATGTTTTTTTTTTTTTAGTTGAGGTGACTAAGTAGATAAGGGTATTCGTGTGGTTATGGAATAATTAGGTATCTATCTGGTATCTACGTGAAACAATAAGAAATACCTACTTTTTTATTGTTTTACGTAAATAGGATAGCAAACAAATGAGTGAACGTAACAATTGTCGACAAAGTAATCTACCATAGAATTGAGTAGGTACCTACAACACAGTAAATAATACTTACCTAATTTAGTAACTACATTCCTACAAATGTTCTTACGTACCTAATTCTTTTTATGTCGGTTGCCATGCATAGTAGGCACTTAGTTTGTGAGAAATTAATTACTTGATTAACGTGCGAAAGACACCACGAAAAAGGATTTCATATCATAATATTTGAACCCAAAATATCATTTCTAAGCAACTTATGTCTCTCCTAGTACAAATAAACTCCCAGTGGGTTCCGTTCTTGAATTTAATTTAATTAGAGGACTTTAATAAGTTGGTACTTTTTTGCAGAGTTGAGATGATTTAAATCATGGATTTTAATAAGTAATTTAAATCTCAATTAAAATCAAATGATATAAAAAAAAATCGTTGATTTAAATCGACTTTTTTGTTATAACACAATTTAGTTTAACTTAAAACGCATACATTGATAGTGATACACTCTTTAAAATAATGTTTGTGAACAACAAGCCATGCCAAAAACTAGAGCGAGTGCGCGCGCCGCTTTTAGAGGAGACTCTAAGTAGGTAAGGGTATTCGTATGGATATGGAATAATTAGGTACTCGTACCTTCCTATCTGGTATCTACGTGAAACAATAAGAAATACCTACTCAATTATTGTTTTACGTAGATATGATAGCAACAAACAAATGAGTGAACGTAACAATTATCGATAAAGTAATCTACCATAGAATCGAGTAAGTACCTACAACACATTAAATAATACCTAATTTAGTAACTACATTCCTACAAATTTACTTACGTACCTAATTCTTTTTATGTCGGTTGTCATACATAGGTAGGTACTTTTTTTTTCGCTGGGAAAGTCATCTTATGACATCCCCCGCTTTTGGGCGGGCCGGGAGATAGTGTTAGTCTTTAACTGACTAAAAACCCATTCCCGTTCCTTCGTTGTCTTTCGTACCAGGGCTGAGTCTTCCTTTCATAATCAGACCCTTGGCCCCAGTAGGCTTCTACCCTGCTGGGCCCCAACAGTTGCTGACATCTCCTTGAGGCGTCGTCGTCGACGACTTGGGCTCGGTCCGGACGATTATCGGACGGTCGGACGGCGAGCCACCCATTGCTCGCCGTCCGCAAGCCCGTGCCTACGGTGGACGGAAATCGGGATCGGAATCCCGGCGGTGGTTGGGGCGTGAGGACCGTTGCCTCACGCGATCGGCCGCCGCTAGCATTACTGCTTCGCAGAAGGAGGCGACCGCCTGCCACTCCTCCTCGCTCCACGGCCTGTACCAAAGCCCGGCGTGAGAGATCGCCGCCGCCGATCACCCCCACGAGGACACGGCGTTGCCCTGCCCAAGCGGGGCACACCTCTACCATGTGCTCCACCGTGTTCTCCGTGCGGTCCAAACAGTGGCGACACCCGGGCGTCGCTTCCGCACGAATCCGGTGCAGGAACTTCCCCCGCCATAGGTAGGTACTTAGTTTGCGAGAAATTAATTACTTGATGGACGTGCGAAAGACGCCACGAAAAAGGATTTCATATCATAATATTTGAACCCAAAATATAATTTCTAAGCAACTTATGCGTCTCCTAGTACAAATAAACTCCCAGTGGGTTCCGTTCTTGAATTTAATTTAATTAGAGGACTTTAATAAGTTGTTACTTTTTTGCAGAGTTGAAATGATTTGAATCAATTGATTTTAATAAGTACTTTAAATCTCGATTAAAATCAAATAAATTTAAAAAAAAATCGTTGATTTAAATCAAAACCTTTTTTTCTTATAACGTCGAAATTAATACAATTTAGTTCAACTTAAATGCATACATTGATAGTGATACACTCTTTAAAGATAATGTTTGTGAATAACAAGCCATGCCAAAAACTAGAGCGAGTGCACGCGCCGGGCAGCTCATTCAATTTTTCAAAATATTAGACACGCAAGCGTGCGACCTACGCCGCTTTTAGTTGAGACTCTAAGTAGGTAAGGGTATTCGTATGGATATGGAATAATTAGGTATCTATCTGGTATCTACGTGACAATAAGAAATACCTACTTTTTTATTGTTTTACGTAGATAGGATAGCAACAAACAAATGATTGAACGTAACAATTGTCGACAAAGTAATCTCCATAGAATCGAGTAGGTACCTACAACACAGTATGAACTAATACCTTTGTCATAGATAATACCAACAAGTACAAAGTAAATGAAACCTGTCAAAATACTGTCAAATGTTACGAAATAATATCATATTTTTTTTTTCTAATCAACGCTTGCGCACATCGTCACACAAATATTATAAGCTTATAACTCAGCAGCCGGTATGGTACAGTTTAGCCAGTTTAGTCTTAATTTATCTTTTCAAAATAAATGAAAAACATGCAAAAGTACTAGGAGTCCATAAGAAACGAGAATTGTTATTGCTGAATTTAACAGCGGCTTGCGCAATCACAGATCCCTAATTTCCTTTCAGTATGATATTGAATACGATAAATTATTGTATCCCTGTCGCACGCGCCACCTGCGTGTATTATGTGAGAGAGATGGCAATGTTTCCATCGTTCGTTCGGCTACTCCCTTTGGCGGCATGCGGCATCTTTGAGCGCGCCGAAAGGCTAGCCTAAAGTGAAATTAGGTAAATAAATAAAGTAAAATTTTGCATTAGTGGACGACCAATAATCGTACATTGCAGTCGCATATCCGGTTCGGTGCTTGTGATTAATTGTGGTTGTGACAATCGTATGATGGTGTAAAGTAATAGTGAATATTATGAGATGATGTTGTGTGTCGGAAGAGAGGTCGGTAATGTGCGAGCTGCTCGCAAACTTTATCGTCGCCGATTTATCGAGGGTAGGCCAGAAGCTGAGCGTCGACAGCTTCCTTCGGTGGCGTGTTTCCATCGGATGGTACTTCGTCTGCACCAAACCGGTACCTTCCACGCTCCTGGTTTTGGAGGTCGCCCGAACACTACCGATCCAGAATTTGAGGAAGCCGTACTGGAGCATTTTGAAAATAACCCGCGTACTAGCACTCGGCGAGCTGCATTAGCGCTGGATGCCTCAAACCATATGCAAGTATGGCAAGTGTTGCACAATGACGGTCAGCACCCATACCATTTCCGTCGCACCCAGGAGCTGATACCTGCAGATTTTTTGCCTCGCGTGACCTTCTGCGAGTGGTACTGCAATCAGGTAGAAGCTTCGCCAGATTTTGTTTTCTTCTTCACATCTTTAAAAATGTAAGTTGAATTATTATTTTTCATTTTAATATTTACTTTGCTCGGACTATGGAAAAATATTTCCATTATTGATTGTTATTATTTATTTATCATTTTTTATTTTAGTTAATTTTTAGTCCGCCTTTGTACAGTGTTTCTTACTAGTGCATAAAGTTTTAATAAATAAATAAAATAGGTAAATAAATATTTTTTGAGACAAAATTTTAGGTAGACAGGTACTAGGCGAACAGAGCGTCTCATGCAAGCGCGCGCCGCGGGCAATCTCTATCCCTAGCTATTGTGTAAAAGGGGAAACCCCGTTTAAACAATGGCGATTGGCCGAGGCTGGGCCCACGTGTAAACGCAACATCAAAATTAGGTAGACAGTTACTAGGCGATCAGATTTACAGAAGAAATGTTTCGTAATATTAGCAAGTGACGTGGAATGTTATTGACCCTCGTAGTGTCGTGACACGTTTGTTATGATTTGAATTCAAGAATCATACGATACCAAGAATTTGGTATCAATTCTTTGAGTAATTCATTTTGAGCTGAAACTTTGTATAGAGATTCTATACCACCTATAATCTTCACCGCTTCTTGATGTATATACCCTTTTTGTTACACGTTGTATAGGCCTGCGCTCACTTGAAACCAGACTGTCTTGAGACAGAATTGTCTACGACGTCTGCGACAGGACTGTTTTGTCACGTCCGTGCCGTGCAATGTTTTATGAACATTATTAACGTTGTTAGTAGGTTTATATTCGCATGTTTTCTTTCGAAGAGTGAAACTTCTGTACCTTGTACTATTACTTATTCTGTGGTCTTGATAGTGTGCGCCGTGACGTAGACAAAACAGTTTTGTCGCAGACGACGTTGACAAGTCTGTCTGTCTAAGACAGCCGTGTCTCAAGTGAGCACAGGCCCTTAACATCTCTCAATCTACGTAAGCAGGATAAAATAAAGGGTGATTCTCACAAGGCGTAAAATAGCACGTATAGAGGCGGTCACACTCTTCAGCTGTCTCGGGTTGGAAGCTGGGAAAGAGGATAGAGGATATTTAGCAAGTATAATCAATCTTTAATCTTCCGCCTATGTCGGATATATCCGACGAACACGACCGACCAAATCCTCCTACTCGTCAGCTCTTTTGTCACCTATGGGTTTGAAGGGCTAAACGACATGGAGTACCCAGTCGCTAACACAGGACAAGAAAACACTCGTCAGAACAAGCCGACGCAAGCGGTTCAGGGGATAGGCAAGTTTGTACGGAACCCTCAGTGCGCGAGTCCGACTCGCACTTACCCGATTTTGTTTCCTAGTAATTCCCACTAGTTAAACAATATCATCCTAGTGTTGTGTAGTGTAGTGTAATTTCGGTGGGGATTTTTGGAATTAACCGTTCTAAAGCCACTGCCAAGGCATTCTCTGTTTTTTTCTAAAGACTAATTAGTTTGTACCCAAGGTTACAAGCTGCTTTCCCTCCCATGTTGTCCTAGTTCTTCTGCTAAAGTAATTAAGATTCTGTTTGCGTAGTTTTCAGTAGAAAGCGCGAATGTTAACCTAGATCCACATTGGTCTTTCATAATTAAAATTATGTAACAAAATCGTCCGACGGTCGATGGAGCCGAAAGGTTCTAGAGTGGCGACCGCGCACCGGAAAACGCAGCGTAGGAAGGCCGGTGGATTGACGACCTGGATGCGAGACGCACAGGATCGGTTGTTGTGGAGACGCTTGGGGGAGGCCTATGTCCAACAGTGGACGTCTTTCGGCTGAAATGATGATTATTATTATGAAAAAAATCGGCTACTAAATCGATTTCACCTATTTTTAAAATAGATTTTTTTTATTTAACTTTTTAACCGCCTGCGTCGTATATATCCGACAAAAACTCGCATTTATTCCATCAAGGTCGCAAATCCACGACCATATACTCCATCTCGTCAGCTCTTCTGTCACCTATGGGGATTGAAGAGCTAGACGAGATGGAGTACCCTGTCACAAACATCCTGGCGAATAGGACGCGAAAACGCTCGTCGGACTAATCCGACAACTTTTGGATAAAAATATTATCTACTATTTTGATAAATCAGTGTCCTCTTTTTTTGAAGTCGGTTAAAAATAGGTTTAAGGTAGGTTTTGCATGTTTTTAGTTTTTATTCAAACTATTTCCTTTTTCTTTTTATAAGAATTGATTACATTTTTATTTTGTTTCTATAAAGATTAATTTAAAATCTGTTACGTTTTTGAAATGTTGACTCTAGAAGGTAGGTCTCGAAATGTTGTAAAAAATAATGCTTTAATCTAGAAGTTCCTGAATAAAAGGCTTATTTAAATTCTATAATTTTTACTAAAAAACACAATAAATTATAAATAAATGTACCAAGTGTTTCATTAAAAACAAAAAAATATATTTATTACAACTTTATTTGCGGAAGTCCTGGGGTCTCCACCAGGTAAATCTGCCGCGCTTATGATACTTACTTATCTATAATATAAAAATGAATCGCAAAATGTGTTGTTAAGCGCATAACTCAACAACGCCTGGACCAATTTGGCCAATTCTTTTTTTAAAATGTTCGTTGAAGTTCAAGGATGGTTTTTACGGCGAGAAAAAATCGAATAGAGTAGGGTAGAGTAGAGTAGGATAGAGTAGTCAGTTGACGGGGACGCGGGCAAAAGCTAGTATTTTATATATTATTATTTGAAATGTAGAGATTGAGATCTACATTTCTGTATATTTAACTCAATATCGACCAAAATTGCGACTTACTGTAATTATTATAAGCGCGGCAGAAATTGTGTATGTATATAAGTCACTGGGGAAATCAAAGGTTAACACGTCATGGTAAGGCATCTGAACTTCGAATTACTAACGCCATCTATTCAAATACATTTGAACTAACAGCTGATAAGCATAAAGTAAACGTAATTAATATTGGTGCGATCAACAACATCAGTTTAACGCCATCTAGTTTTTTAGTGTAGAACTACGTTATGTTGAACGTTGAACCTAGATCGATTGTTGGTAGCTTTCAGTCGACTTATCGCTAATATCGGCAATGGCGGATATTTAGAAGTCGATGATAATTAAACAAAATCGATTTAGTTTTTTTTTTAAATTGATATAAACTAGTACTCGATTGCGATCCCACCTGATGGTAAGCAGTCTTGCAATCATTGATGGTGAGACGCACTAGTTTATTACGAGCCTATTCACTCTAGCCTTGAAGACACCTAAATTATAATTGGACGGGAAAACAACAGCAGGAAACTTTGTTCCAGTCCTTCGATGTACGCAGTATAAACGACGAAGCAAAACGCTTAATCCGAACCGTTGAAGTTTCAACAACGGTTTTTAACGGTTTAGCTTCTTTTTCTTTATTTTTTAATAAACTACTCAACACTACGAATTACTCCAACAGAAAAAAAGGAAATTTCTCTCTCATTTATATAAGTTTTGCTGTAAGTAAACCTGTAGCGTCATGTACGAGCCCAAAATCATCTATCGGGCAGTTGCCCACCAGACATAACACCCGTCTGGCCGGAGTATCCTCCCTTGTCAATGGAGGTTTTGTTGGACTTTACACTCTATTCCGCATACCCTCCAAAAACCCAATGAGAATGCCTAAAGGTGGAATCCACCAATAAAACTAATCGCGTTTTAACAGTTTGGCTCGCATAATCGCGAGTCACTTGTAAAAATACAACAAAAGAAAAATACAGACAAGTGACACTAGTGACAGCGGCTAAACGCGATTATGCGAGCCAAACGTTACAACGCGATTAGTTTTATTGGTGAATTCCGCCCTAAGGCATTAAATCCGTACATTTGTGTTGCATGAAGTTTTAATAAATAAATAACCCAAGTGTAGGTTAAGCTCGCCTGTGTATATTAGCAGTCCTGTTTTTATTGTTTTATAAAAGCTGTGTGTACAATAAATAATAAAGGAATAATCACTCACCTAACACCATACCGGGTGCAGTCCACCTCTGCAGACGGCCACAATACAGGTATTCATAAATAAACCCGAAGTGTCACTGTCACCGACTCGCTTCCATACTGTGAGGGACCTGGGGAAGAAGAGATAACTACCATCAGAATTTTCTTATCCTTCAACTTTGGGCACGCCATGATTATGGCGGCACGTCCCCTCTTTGGGGAGTGGCTGGAAAGACGTCACGGCGTCATCACCTTCCGCATAACGCAGGTCCTCACCGGACATTGTAAGTTCGTGAGGTTCCTGCACCGGATTCGTTCGGAAGAACCTCCCGGGTGTCACAATTGTGTGGACCGCCCGGTGGACACGGTGGTGCATTGGGTGAAGGCAAGCTCCTCTTGCGCCGGGCCCTGTTACAGGCAATGGACCGGAGGGAGAAGGAATGGCAGGCGATCACCTCCGTATGCGAAGCAGTAACGCTAGCAAAAGGAGGTGGCCGCACGCGTGAGGGATCGGATCTCTTCACGTCCCAGCCGCCTAATCCCGACCCCTATTTCCAGCCACCGTAGGCGTGGGCTTGCGGACGACGAGCAAAGCATAGCTCGCAGACTACCACTCCAACTTCAGTAACTTTTCGTCAGACTTTTACTGACTCCAGCTGTAGCCTAGAGCCGGTGAAGTCATTGGACAATTTCACACCTCAAAAAAAAACGTATCCATGGGCTCAATTTCCCATCACCTATCGCCTCAATTATCCGATGACCTGGTGAGAATCGCGGGAATGCGGTGGATGCGAGACGCACAGGATCGTTCGTTGTAGAGACCCTTCGGGGAGGCCTATGTCCAAAGGTGGACGTCTTTCGGCTGAAAAGATGATGACGATGGGCTCAGTCTATATAAAAGGAGAAACTGACTGACTGACATATCAAAACTCACAGCCGAAACTACTGGGACTAGGAACATGAAATTCTGCACAAGACTTCCTTTTATGACGTTGGCGAGCACTAAGAGAGGATTTTCTAAAATTCAACCCCAAAAGGGACGAACCGGGTTTCAGAATTTATATGGAGAAACGTTCTTTTAGGCGGGCGAAGCTACTGGCAGAAGCTAGTTTTATTATATTTTTTTCTCAATTCCTAGCCTATCCTAAGGTTGTCTGGTAGATATCGCTGTTAGCGATAAGGCCGCCATTGTACCCATAGATTTAAGTTAGTGTAGAAGTTTTGTTACTATTTTGGTGTAAAATAAAGTTTATTCTATCTATCTAGAGTAGGACCAAGATTTATAATAAAAAAAAAACTTTGCAAGTGCGAGTCGGACCCGCGCACTGAGGGTTCCGTACAAACTTACTGATGAAAACATTTCAATTTCCGAATCGAGTTTTAGATTTTAACGAATTGCAAAAAAGTTTTTTTTTGTGACGTAACTACAAATTTACATTATTTTTTTCCTATACTTATGCTATGAGACCTTGCTTCATGCCAAATTTCAGGATTCTAGGACACCGGGAAGTACCCTATGAATTTTGATTCACTTGAGAGTGTCAAAACATACGTTTTTTGCAAAATAAACGGCCGTAACTTTTTTAGTCGTTAACTTACAAGTTTGATTTTTTCACAGCTTCAAGGGACCGCAGACCAAAGTATATGGTTTTAATTTCAACTCAATGCCTCTACGTGTTCCCGAGATAAACGATCTTGACAGGCAGACAGACGGACGGACAACAAAGTGATCCTATAAGAGTTCCGTTTGTTCATCAGTTCCTTTTGAGGTACGTAACCCCAAAAAACTAGCTCCTGCCAGGAGCTTAGCTCGCGTAAAAGTAGAAAATTGTCCTGAGGGTACCGGTATCTCATGTACTATTCCAGGACGTGATCTACCCGTGTGCAAAATTTCATCCTAATCCGTTCAGCCGTTCAAGCGTGAAGAAGTAACAAACATATACACAAACTTTCATCCTTATAATAATAGTTTGATTAATAAAGAAATATTAGCATTACAAAAATTAGAAGCTCTCGGAGGCAGGGGACTGCCACATCAATGGATATCTTCATGCCTAACTGACAGACAAAAGTGTGTCACAGTGACCAACACGGAATAGAAGGAACAAAGTCGATGGAAATGGAGATATTATGTTACTGTATACGTCTGAGTATAAATCATTAAGAAGAATAAATAGGTAAGAGTGAATAGGCCCTTAATTGTCCGGTAACCGTCCGGATCGAAGCGCGTGCTGTTCCACGCGCGCCTCAATGAGATGTCAGCAACTGTAGGGGCCCAGCAGGGTCGAAGCCTACTGGGGCCAAGGGTCTGATTCTGAAAGGAAGACCCGGGCCTGGTACGAAAGGCAACAAAGGAACAGGAGTGGGTTTTTAGTCAGTAAAATTCTGACACAATCATTCGCTCCGCCCAAAAGCGGGGGATGTCATAAGATGATTTACCCACCGAAAAAAAAAACAAAAAATAAGGCTCTTAATTAATAAACTAGTGCGATTAACCATCAACCATTGTATCACAGCTTACCATCAGGTGGTAACGCAGTCAAGCACTAGTTTATATCATTAAGAGTAGACAGTTGACGGGAACGAAGCTTTGGGCAAAACACAGCTTCGCTCCCGTCAACTGTCTACTCTACCCAACTCTACCCTGCCCTACCCTACCTTACTCTACCCTATTGAATTCATTTGTTACAAAAAATGTGTTAAATGATGAACCGCTCGACCGATTTTGTGCAAATTTCACATAAACCATCTACTAAATAGTTCGAACAAGGCCTAAACATTTGGTTTGGATAGGTGAGCCCGTTTCTTGAGTTATAAAATTACAACGAAAAGTTGCATAGATTTAAAAAAAAAGAAGCAGCTTACACAGAAAAATCCACAATTGTTTTTTTTAAGCACTCACTTCTCACTACATCGCCTAACCTTTCAAACAATACAATCAGAAGCACAAATCAAACAAACTTTGGCGACAAAAAATACTGATAAAAATATTTTAAGGAGAGATATCCAGATTTAAAATTTTAATAACTTCCGTTGAAGCAAAAGAGCTTTAAGTTAAGCAAAATAATGCTCTTTGATGGAATGACAGTAGAATACTGATAAAAAGATCCGATTACACTTTATTGTATACTTGTGGTCTTGATTTTATCTATTCGAGACATAGATTAAAAATAACCGAGCGAGGAAATAGCAGGCGGTTACCGCCTTCTGTGAAGCAGTAATGCTAGCCAAGGAGGCGGTCGAACGCGTGAGGGAACGGACTTCCTCACGCCCCCGCCGCCGGGAACCCGACTCCGATTTTCAGACACCGTAGGCGTGGGCTAGAGGACGACAAGCAATGAGTCTCCGTCTGGTAACCATCCGGACGGAGCCAGGGTAGTCATCGGCGCGTACAATAGTGTCTCACGCGCGTCTCAAAGATATCATCAACAAAACCGTTAACGTCAACGGTTAATCCGAAAGAGATGACAGGGTCCTGGAAGAAGGAACATAGGTGTGATTTTAGTCAGTTAAAGTCTGACACTGCCCTCCCGTACCGCCCTAGAGTGAGAGAAATCATTGTATGATTTCCCATCTTATAAAAAAAAGATAAAATAACAATTTTTTATTTATTATGCAGAACTACCACAGTGTTGTATTTTTATCCGACTGACATATTGGATAGAATGAAGTCTAGATTATTTTATGGCTCCCCACTATTATATGTCAGGTCTGAATATTTTTCTACACTTAATCTTTGACAAATAATGATAACATCATTTGTGTGCAGAAGACTAGAACCGATTGAAAGTTAGATAAGATAACGTACAAGTGTAATTTATACTAGAAATTACGCTTTGCCTCACCTTCTTTTCTTCGTTCAAACAAGGGTCTCATATGTCCTTTAGCAATATTCTATTCTTTATTTATAACTATTCTACACACAAAATAAAAGAAAAGAATAAGGAAACAGAAAAATAGGTACAAAGGTGATACTTGACTAACCTGCTGGTCTAGTGGTTAGTGGCCCTGACTGCTATGCCGGAGGTCGTGGGTTCGATTCCCACCCAGGACAAACGTTTGTGTGATGAGCACAATCATTTGTTCTGTGTCTGGGTGTAATTTATCTATAATATGAATGTATTTAGAAATATATAAGTATGTTTATCAGTTGTCTAGTACTCATAGCACAAGCTCTGCTTAGCTTGGGACTAGACGGCGTTGTGTGATAGTTGTAGTATATTATATTATTATTATTACTTATTTCTATAAAATATATGAAATAAAAGGAAGTTAGTGATAGCATGACGAATGACAGGGCAGAATGGAAGAAGAAAACATGTTGCGCCGACCCCAAATAACACGGGACAAGGGCAGGAAGATGATGATGATGATGATTTCTATAAAAATCTCTACCAGCATATCTGCGAAAGGAGAGTTGGAAAAACACCGTGTGTAAAAGTAAAATAAGTACACGCATAGCGTTATCTATTAATTAATGTAATAATAATAATATTGTATCATAATTATATCTACACTAATATTATAAAGAGGTAAAATTTGTTTTTTTTTTTGTTTGTAGGAGATAATTTCTGAAAGTATTGGTCCGATTGCTAAAATTTTTTTATAGAGAAAGCTGCTGCTATATTCCTGTGCGACAGGCTATATTTTATGTACGCGGGCGAAGCCGCGGGCAAAATCTAGTAGGTAATAATTTAAATGTGCTTCTAAAGTGCGTTTTTTAATTAAATAATATAATAATGATTTGACAAGTGCAAATGTCAAACTCCAGAAATATGTCTCCTGCTTTTTGATAAAAGTGATGTCTCCAAATTCAATTCAAATCCAAGGGCACATCTGCCCTGGTCGTGGGTAGAGATGTCGAGCAGTGTTCCGCAGGGATCGGTAATAGGACCGTCCTTGTGGAACATCGGGTACGACTACGTGCTGCGCGGCGACTTCCCTGACGGGGTCAGCGTGTTCTGTTACACAGACGACGTACTGGTCCTGGCGCTGGGAAAGTCGTACCGGGCGGCGGTCGAACTAGCGACACGCGGGAATGCGACAGTCGTTGAGAGGGTCCAGCAGTTGGGACTCGCGGTGGCACTGCACAAGTCCGAGGCCATGTGTTTTCACGGCCCTCGGAGCGCGCCACCTCGACGTTCCCAATTTTATTAAAGTTAGGAGTTCACATCAGCATCGGGTCGACGATGAAGTACCTGGGGCTCGTCTTCGACAGCCAGTGTAATTTTGAGGAGCACTTCCGACGTCTGGTTCCCAAACTGAATCGGACTGGTGCTGCCCGCAAGCGGCTCCTGCTCAACCTAGGAATCCTGAGCATTGAGGGTGAGGAGTTTGCATATGTTCCAGAAATATAATAAAACTAGCTTCTGCCAGCGGCTTTGCCCGCGTGAACAAAGGTTTTTCTGTACAAACTTTGAACCCCCGTTTCATGCCCTTAGGGGCTGAATTTTGGAAAATCCTCTCTTAGTGCTCGCCTACGTCATAAAAGGAAGCCTTGTGCAGAATTTCATGTTCCTAGTCCCAGTAGTTTCGGCTGTGCGTTGATATGTCAGTCAGTCAGTTTCTCCTTTTATATATTAGATAAAATTATCTAAAACTACAACCCCGAGATTTTCACTCTAAACCATCGATATGTGGAATTATCGAAACAGGCGCGATCTCGGTAAAATGGTATGGTAATAACGATAAAGAGATTATGAGGAAATAACCTAATTTACATATTCTTTGAAAAACTTAGAACACAAATACAATTTATAAATAGTCGCATGCTTGCGATAACACACGGTATGACGAATATTGACAATGAAAAGTTAAATTTAAATAACTCATATATTTAACGTGAAATGAGATATTTATAATGCAATGCCAGGGCCAAGGCTGGAGAGGGTCACCGCCGCCTCACGCCTCCATGACGACACATTTCCACAGTGTTCTCTGGACAGTCCGCGCAACGGTGATACCCGAGCGTTTCTTTCGCCTGGATCCGAAACAAGAACCTCCGTAGATGGAGGCGACCGCATCCGCATCGCTCCGGACCATGGCTGAACCAGGACCCGGCTCGAGAGGTGAATTCCACGAGGACACACTTCCACCGTGTCCTCCGGACAGTCCGCAAAGTGACACAAATGGGGGTTTTAGTTAGCAAAAGACTGACACGCCCTTTTGCTCCACGTTAGAGCCGGAAAAGTCATTGAATGGATTCCAAACTAAATAATAATAGTTAAAAAAAACTAAAAAACACGCTTTTAGCACACACAAAAAATTACAAAATTCATTTAATACCCAAAGTGCATTTCAAATAGCCAATCCGCCATCTTGGATGTCCGCCATGTTGGATTTAAGTCACGTGACTATTTTTTTGTATTCCTGACAGCAAACCCTTTCATTTGATACCCATATCATGGGGCTGCATTTTAAATAGCCTGTCCGCCACCTTGGACGTCCGCCATATTGGATTTGTAATGACGTTTCTTAGCTAGTCATGTATTGTCATCAGAACTCAGAGCGTGTGCAAAATTTCATCCTAATCGAAGACCGGAAAGTGGGTCAAATTAAGATTCCAAGATTTTCTTACATACATAGTAAAAAAAATATCTTACATCGACATAACCATGTAATAGGCTATGTATTTATCATGTTGCTGTCATGAGATTTTAATGATTTGTTAGTAGATTTATAACCTTGACTTGTAGAAGAAAAAAACAAGATACTTGTAGAAGAAAAAAACTACAATTTATTTATGTACTTATATTTTTATATTGTATTTTTTTTATGTTTAACTACAAAACTAAACAACGAGCATGTTCTCTGCTAACTATAGGAATTCTTCAAGGCTAAAGTGAATAAATAGGCTCTCAATAAATTAGTGCGCTTCACCATCAACGATTGCATCACTGCTTACCATCAGGTGGGATCACAGTCAAGCATTAGTTTATAACAATTAAAAAAAAAAACCGGGCAAGTGCGAGTCGGACTCGCGCACTGACGGTTCCGTACAAACCTACTTAAGAAAACAGCAATTTCTGAATTGAGTTGGGAAGATATTTCTGAATTGAGTTACGAAGATTTTTCCGAATCGCATAAAAGTTTATTTTTGTGACGTAACTATTTTTTCTTGTTTTTTTTTTTTTATTTTATACAGTCTTCCGAAATAAAAGTTAATTTTGTAATCTTTAGTATTTTTCGGATGTACGTTGTAATTTATTTTTTCCTAGACCCCGTCATCCCCTTCGAACCTAACCTGCCCCAAGTTTGTAAACAAAAATTAACCATACCATTTTATTTAACTTTTCATTCATTGTGTACTTGTATATATTTACTTAAAATAGTTTAGTTATCTAGTTGCCAAAATATGTTGATCCGAGGGAGGAGCAGAACCACCCAATACAAGCATTACTACATGCTTCCTGGGAGGTTCTAGCCACAGAATAATATTGTACAAGAAAGTTACAGAAATAAACTATTTTAATTTTTAATTTTAATTTAACACCCCGTCATCCCCTTCGAACCTAACCTGGCCGTGTTTGGGTGCCCCAAGTTTCTATATAAAAATTAACCATACCATTTTATTTAACACCCCGTCATCCCCTTCGAACCTAACCTGCCCGTGTTTGGGTGCCAGAAGTTTCTATATAAAAATTAACCCTACCATACCATTTTATTTAACCCTACTATAGGAATGACTTAAGCATCAACAAGCCAGTTTACTTATTTTTAAATGGCACCGATTAATAAAAAGGCTAGGTGGTTAATGAAATCGCTGATCTAGTTGGCTGCGACAGTCACAACTTAAATATAAAATAATAGATTTATCGCGTTGCTAGTTCTTTTATCAAGGGTACAGATAAGATTACTGAATGATTATTGATTTCAATATCTGACCCTACAAAATTAAGGTTAGTGATATCAACTTTATGTGCCGAATTGATAACAATGGTTTAAGATAAATAAAAAGTTATTTAATTGTAACTGTTATCTAAGTAACCGTTAGAATTTAAAGATAAGTTTATTTAGAAATAAAATCATATCTCCATGGAGATAAACGTAACTTTAACACATTTTTCATTTAATTATTATAACTCCAAACTGTTCAAAAATTATAACACCGTGAAAAGGGCGCGTAATTTTCTGTTTGACTGTCAAAGATGCTAGTGTGGGGGCGATGATGCGCGACAACAGTAGATATGCGCTCCTTCATGGACTTTTTAGTCTAAGGGCCTACGCACACTTGAGACAAGACTGTCTTAGAATTGCCTACGACGTCGCAGACTTGTCTACGACGTCGACAAGCAAAAACAAACAAGCATTACAGTCAAAAAGTAACATCTGATGAAGTAGAACTGATGAAGAAGACCAGAAATGGCCAACGGAACTTCATACTCACTTAAATATCACAATGAAGATAGTTAAACGACTATGACAATACAAATAAATAATGGTTCTGAATAGTTGAAAATGGTATCATCGAAGTGAACTGATTATGATGATGGAGTCGGAGAAGGTAGGCACTGGAACTCCGTAATTAATCAATGTAACCTAGCCGTGTTTGGGCTTATTAGAATTGTCATGAGAAGCACTTTGGCTATAAAGTACTATCGAACTGATCTGATGATGGAGCCGGAAGGTAGATAAAGAAACTTCATAATAAAAAAAATTTAACCTAGCAGTGTTTGGGTTAATCCGAATTGTCATGAGAAAAAGGCACTCCGGTTAAAAGTGTATCGCAACAAAAAAGTGTGAAATAAAAAACTTTTTACAAAATAAAACCGACTTCACTAAAAAAACACTAAAAGGACCAAAATAACTTTAATTTTGGAAGTCGGTGTCAAATAAGAAACAAACAATACCGAGAAACACCGAGTTGAGAGCAGTGGTGGCCGAGTGGTAACGGCCCACTTTTTTTTTTTTTTAGGTGGGAAAATCATCTTATGACAAATCCCGCTCTTGGGCGGAGCGAGAAATAGTGTCAGACTTTTACTGACTAAAAACCCACTCCTGTTCCCTCCTTGCCCTCGTCCCAGGGTCCCGGGTTTCACTTTCACACTACCCGTGGCCCCAGTAGGCTTCGACCCCGTTGGGCCCCTACGATTTGCTGACATCTCCTTGAGGCGCGCGTGGAACAGTACGCGCCGTCGACGACTTGGGCTTGGTCCGGACGGCTACCGGACGATCGGACGGCGAGCCACCCATTGCTCGCCGTCCGGCCCGCGCCTACGGTGGCCGGAAATCGGGATCAGAATCCCGGCGGCGGTTGGGGCGTGAGGACCGTTGCCTCACGCGATCGGCCGCCTCCTTTGCTAGCATTACTGCTTCGCAAAAGGAGGCGACCGCCTGCCACTCTTCCTCGCTCCGGACCATGGCCTGTACCAAGGCCCGGCGCGAGAGATCGCCGCCACCGATCGCTCCCACGAGGACACGGCGTTGCTCTGCCCAAGCGGGGCACACCTTCACCGTGTGCTCCACCGTGTCCTCCGGGCGGTCCACACAGTGGCGACACCCGGGCGTCGCTTCCGCACGAATCCGGTGCAGGAACTTCCCGAACTTACCGTGTTCGGTGAGAACCTGCGTCATGCGGAAGGTGAGGACGCCGTGAGGTCTTTCCAACCACGCCTCAAAGAGGGGACTTACCGCCATAATTGTGGCGTGCCCAAACGGCCCAGACTTACGAATTGTAGGTCGCGGGTTCCAACCCAGCCAGGCGCATTACTTTGTGTAATTATTTTATCACCACTGCTCTCAAAACGGTGAAGGAAAACATCGTGAGGAAACCGGCATGTCCAAAAATTTGAAGACATGTGACATACACGCACTGGGCCCGCGTGGTGGATTGCGGCCTATTCCCTCTCCTACAGAGAGGAGGCCTGAGTCCCAGCAGTGGGAAAGGCTGATTCTGCTATGCTATATGCTATACCGACCAAATCCGATTTTGGATAACATAGTTTCTGGTAGGCCAAACCCGCGATATTAGTCCAAGAGCGATAGAAGCGAGCTCGGAATTTTAGTATGTACACCTCGACACGGACCAGTTATTTTAGAAGGCTAAGGCGGGAGCAGAGCGAAGCTCCCACCTTAACCTTCGTAGTCTTTTGTTTAAACCATCCAGAAATAGGAACAAAGCGGGCAATAACAAACTTTCTCCACTTGTATGTATCAAAATGACCTTTATCTAGCGTTCTAGACACTTCGGGTCTGTCTGTTCATTAGTGCTGTTGTAACTCGAGAACCACTTATCCAATTTACTTGATTCTTGTTTTTACAATGGATATAATTCTCTGGCTAGCTTTTTATGACATCAATGAGAATAGCATCGCACTTCCTTGTTACATTTATTATTAGAGTCACCCACCGCATGTCTATAACGTTTCGACAAACTCAAAAACTACTAAACAGATTATGAAGCGGTATTCACCTATAGACAGAGTGATTCATGAGGAAGGTTTAAGTGTATAATCATCATCAGCATTTCAGCCGAAGGACGTACACTGTTGGACATAGGCCTCCCACAAGTCACCACAACGAACACCGTAGGCGCTGGCTTGCGGACGGCGAGCAATGGGTAGCTCGCCGTCCGACCGTCTGGACCGTCTTGATTTGGTGGTCGATCGGGCTTTCATGGGTTTTCTCCAACAGCTCTACGTTAGAGATGGTCTCGGGCCATTAAATCCCGAGAATGCGACGAAGACAACGGTTTACGAAAACCTGGGTATGGCGTAAGATCACCTTTGTCACCTTCCACGTTCCGCACCCGTAAAGCAGCACGGATTTGATGTTGGACCCAAAGATTTTATTAATTTTGAGTTTTTTAATTTATATGAATATCTACGTTAGAGATGGTCTCGGGCCAGTAAAGCCCGAGAATGCGACGAAGACAACGGTTTACGAAAACCTGGGTATAGCGTGAGATCTCCTTTGTCACAACCTTTTGTACAAAACCTTTTTTTTTTAACTTTATGTAAAGAAAATATATTTCCTTTAATTAGAATTCAGGCCGCGCTACTACCGCCATTACGGTAGCAAACGCAATGTCGCCGGCCTTTATTGTATCTGTGGCGCTGTTAGAACAATTGTGAAAACTATTACTTGTTAGTTAGGAAATAAGAATTGATATTGTAATTATAAGCATTAAATGTCGTTTCTTTTATTACACGTAAGGTTTTTATAGTTAATTTAATGTTATATTTTGGAATTAGTGTCAAACAAACATGTAAATAACAAATATAACTCTTTTATTACCGAGAAACTCAATTGTGTTTTGATTGACGGTATCATCTCACCTAACTACCGAACAAATACCATTATATTTATATATAAAGAGTTACTTTGTTGCTACACAATTAAAAAATTAAAATACAGTTAGGTTTTAGGTCGGTTTTTCAGAGCGAGCTTAACCAAATTAATGATAGTGATTATTTTATCTGAAACAGGATTAGATAAATTAATACTGTGCGCAATTTGTGTTCTCAGCGCTTGATTTCGGACACATCTCATTAAAATATAATATGTGTCCTCGTCTTCGTTACATGTACTGCAAACAAATGAAGTTAACTTTAGAACTGTATTATTTAAAGCAATGACAGAAGAATTTACTTAACAAGACATGCCTATTTTTATAATCAAAATCACAGGCTAGTGTGATGTTTTATTGGCAAATAGCTAATAAGTCAAATGATATTTAATTATGAGCCATTTTGTAGATACTATACAGTCTTTTAGACTTCCGTACCTCATTCGGCAAAAACGGAACCCATAAAGGATCACTTAGTTGTTTGTCTGTCTGCCTGCCAAGGCTCTTTTTCTCAGGAACGCGTGGATGTAGCTTTTAACGGCGTACGTCGGGTATATCCGACAAATACTCTCGCGGTTAATTCCGCCAGGGTCGCACATCCAAGACTTGGGCACGCCACAATTATGGCGGTAAGTCCCCTCTTTGAGGCGTGGTTGGAAAGACCTCACGGCGTCCTCAACTTCCGCATGACGCAGGTTCTCACCGAACACGGTAAGTTCGGGAAGTTCCTGCACCGGATTCGTGCGGAAGCGACGCCCGGGTATCGCCACTGTGTGGAACGACCGGAGGACACGGTGGAGGTGTGCCCCGCTTGGGCAGAGCAACACCGTGTCCTCGTGGGGGCGATCGGCGGCGACGATCTGTCGCGCCGGGCCTTGGTACAGGCCATGGTCCGGAGCGAGGAGGAGTGGCAGGCGGCCGCCTCCTTCTGCGAAGCAGTAATGCTAGCAAAGGAGGCGGCCGATCGCGTGAGGCAACGATCCTCACGCCCCAACCGCCGCCGGGATTCTGATCCCGATTTCCGGCCACCGTAGGCGCGGGCTTGCGGACGGTAACCTTCCGGACCGAGCCCAAGTCGTCAACGGCGCGTATTGTTCCACGCGCGCCTCAGGGAGATGTCAGCAAATCGTAGGGGCCCAGCAGGTTCGAAGCCTACTACAGGGACCATGGGTAGTGTAAAAACGAAACCCTGGGACGAGGCCACAAAGGAACAGGAGTGGGTTTTTAGTCAGTAAAAGTCTGACACTATCTCCCGCTCCGCCCAAGAACGCGATTTGTCATTAGATGGGTCATCTTCATCACCTAAAAAAAACATCCAAGACTAAATACTCTATCTCATCAGCTCTTGTCACCTATGGGGATTGAAGAGCTAAACGAGATAGAGTACCCAGTCGCAAATACACGACCCTGGCGAATAGGACACGAAAATACTCGTCGGACACGCAAGCGGTTAAAGGTTTAAGCTGAAATTAATATCAAATACGCAAGTCTGCTATTTTATGGAGCAGTGAAAAACTTAAACTTCTAAGTCAACGCCATTTAAAGATAAACTTTCATAAACTTTCACATTAAGGGCGGAATTCACCATTAAAACTAATCGCGTTTTAACGTTTGACTCGCATAATCGCGTTTAGCCGCTGTCACTAGTGTCACTTGTAAAAATACAAAACAACTGCTAAACGCGATTATGCGAGGCAAACGTTAAAACGCGATTAGTTTTATTAGTGAATTCCGCCCTTAGGCGAGTGAATGTGAAAATATGCATTTTGGCACTCGCATGGAAATCAAAACCTGTAGGGTGACCTAGGACCCTGAAATTCGGCAAAAAGTGAGGTCTGACAGCAAAAGTAAAGGAAGAAATCTGAAAACTGTAGTTACATCACAAAATAATTACTTACTATATAGATTCGGAAAAATCTTCGAGATTAGATTCGGGAATCGAACTATTCACTCAGGTAAGTTTGTACAGTACCCCTTGGTGCACGAGACTCGACCATGGTGTTTTTTTTTATGTTAGAAATCATCAAAATCGTTTCAGACCTTTAATGACTAAAAACCCACTTGTGTCTTTCAGATGCCCTTTGCGTTCTAGGGCCGCGGTAACTCCTAGCAGGCATCGGCCCTGCTGGGCCCCTTCAATTTTACTAACATCTCTTTGAGATGCGCGTGGAACAAAATGCGCCGTCGATTCTGGCTTGGTTCTTAGAGGACGGCGAGCTACCCATTGCTTGTCGTCCGCAAGACCGCTACGACGGCCGGGAATCGCCCTGCGACTCCTTAGCGTGAGCTCTCTTACGGTTGCGACCATCTTCTTCGCTCGCATTATTGCTTCACAGGATGTGAATGCTTCCTATTCCCCCTCACACCGGACCATGGTCTGTACCAGGGCCGGACGCAAGAGGTCGCCGCCGCCAATCGCCTCTACAAGGAAACGGCCGTGGTACGGCCAAGCAATGCAGACTTTCACCGTCCCGGACGTCTTTTCCGCCTGAAACCAACACAGGAACTTCCCGAATTATCCATGTCTGATGAGGACCTGCGCCAGGTGGAAAGTGAGGACAATCGCGTCCCCAGCGCTAGGTTGCGACAGTCGCCGTCTCCATAAAAACATGAGATGCCGCCGGAACTCTGTCCGCACCATGTCCTCCGGGCGATCTGCACAATACTGACACACCCGGGCGTTTCTTCCGCCTAAATCCGAATTAAGTACCTACATGTTCGAGAAGGAACTGCGTCTGGCAGAAAATGAGAACACCGTGGCGCTTCATTAGCCACTCCTCAAAGAGGGGAATTACGTGGGAGTCCTAGCGCCAGGTTGCGATAGTCGCTGTGGCTATACCACCATGAGATCCCGCCGGAACACAGTCCGCCATGCCACGATTTGTCGCGGCAGCGGATTTTCGCTCTGGCGTTGCACCTCCATGCGTAGATCATACATGTGTGCAAGGACGGTTGCCTCCAAATCCCATGGCAGGAGGCTGGATGGTACTTCTAACCCCCTAATATTAGAAGTGGTAAATAACATAAATAGCCTTTAAAAAGTCTGTGTTTCCTGATAGCTACAACCTGGGGATCCTTAAAGAGTGAATAGGTTACTTCAAGACAAGCATACTCCATTGTCGAAGACATCATTTCTTCTATCAGATGAGATAGTGGTCAAGTATGACATTTAAAAAAATACTCATCATCATCATCATCATTTCAGCCAATAGACGTCCACTGCTGGACATAGGCCTCCCCTAAACATCGCCACAACGAACGGTCCTGACCGTCTCGCATCCATCGAATTCCCGCAACCTTCACCAGGTCATCGGACCACCTTGTATGGGGGCCTTCCAACATTGCGTCTTCCGGTATGCGGTCGCCACTCCAGAACCTTTCGGCCCCAACGGCCATCTGTTCTGCGAGCAATGTGCCCTGCCCATTGCAAATTAAGTTTGGCGTATCTTCATGCTATGTCAGCATCCCTGGTGGTGGACCAAAATTCTAACTACCCTCAATTGTTTTAATGAGTTAAATCGCTGGTTAATGCTGTTACTTGTGGAGCCAGTTTTTATTAGAGTTTAGAAATAAGAAAGACCAAGAACCAACAACCACTGCTCTTGAGGGGTTACCCATCTCTTGTTACCCAGTAACCAGGATGTGGAGATCAGGTACACATATAAAATGCATTTTGGATATTGAGATAGTCTCATGATAGCACAAGTTTAAACATTAGTGGTTTTTGGTTGCTATCTAATATAAATAATCCTGTATTCTTTTGTGTAAATGAAAAAAAAAATTTTAATATAGTAGTTATTTAAACAAAAATGTACTTTAAAATCTAAATATATAAATCTAATAATAGTTGATACACCATTAGTTTTTGTTACAAAATGGATACATTTATCACTAATAAAATATTCATAAACTATTTTTTTTTGTAAATTATGGAATGAAAACATGGATACATCTTGTCTTTAATTTTTTTTTTATTTAGAAAGAAATAAACCTCAGAAAATCAAATATAACTTCAGTGTTAGTGGTGTAGTGTAACTCATTCAAGGTGAATCAGTTATGAATTCTGCTGATACCAGTAAAATAAAAAGGGGTTGAATATATTTGAACATGCTATGATCATCTACCTTAACATTTCAGTCATTTATCAACAGGCCAAGGTAATATCTATTCATCCTAACTTTACGGTATTATGTACAGATATACCTTAGTAAATTGTTACAGGACAGAGCTCAAAGTACCAAGTAATTACTATAACTACTGTGATTCAAAACCAGTTTTGCAACTTCAAGTACTATTTACCTAACAAATAACAGTGGCAAACAATGATTTAAAACAACGTCATGCTGTAATAAGCCCATAAAAAACGACGAGTGAGATATTAAACACCTGAAACATCATTAAACAGCGGAATTTGCATTAAAAAGATGATACTTCAAGATTATGTTTCGTGACCAACTAAATCACATCAAATCAGAAGTGATTTTCAACGATAACTTTGTTGATATTTATTGCAAAAACTTACCGGCAGAATGTAATAGAATGTGTCCTCGGTTCACTTGTAACAATTTATTCGTAAAACAACGTGGAAAATTGGGAAAATACCGTTTCACAATACAATAAGAACGCTATTGGAACGTAGACACAGATAAAAAATGGCCCAAAATTGCGGAATGTCCGAAAAGAATTTGTTGACGTTTCTCTTTGGTGTTGCAAGTAAAAGAAAAACAAACGCAAAAAGACATCTTACCAAGAATCTTTTATAATCTGGATTGATTACGTCAACCTCAAAAACGTACCGAAAAGTATGATGACAAAAAAGGTTATGTTATCTCTTTCTACTAGAGTGTCCATAAACTAGTTCGTACTACGGGACATTCTGTTCTAAAAAAGTTCAAAATATTATTAGTACATTTTAAAGAACATATTATCAGTACATTCAAAAGACTTTGTACATTCAAAAATGTACGTACGTAAATATGTATATTATATAGGTTTATATCGATCGTAAAGTACCAATACCTCCTAAATATAATTTTTCGAAAAAATCATAATTTACCTCTGTGAATTTAAAAGTATTTTCCGCATGTTTTATTAGAATGTCTGAAGTGAATTTTTTATTGCCTCCTAACTAAACCAACGTGTCTATTTCATGGTTACCTCCTAAACATATAATAACATAACATAATAACTTCCGGTTTAGTTATTATACTGCTTTAATGTATTTTATTATAGTGTTTTAATATAATAAAATATATTAAAGAAGTAATTTAGTAAAATAATTAATAAATCAATTACAAATTTTTGACTTTTTAGTAAATTAAACTATTTTTCAGGTTTCACCGACAGTTAGGAGTTAGAGTTACTGGTACATTGCCGTCGATATATAGAAATCTGTAGCATCAATTAATATAAAATGCTGCAGTTACGAAAATAATAACAATTAATTTGCTTAGATAGTAAATTTATAATTACCCTAGTTAAATATAGAGGCAAAAAAAGTGTCACACTATCTCTTTCTCGTTGTCTTGCTCAGTACAACTGTCCATCTTATACATAATATTGAATGATAATTATGTACTTTTAAATTGATGGCCTCGAGCGATTAAGTTTTAAGATGATATAGGGGTGGAATTCAAATATGAATTTAATGTTTAGACAATTACGGATCTTACTTTAGCTTTATTAAAAATAAATAAATATTTATAATGAAAAAATAAAGTATTTGTCAATGGACATTATAATTTGAAAATATTTATACTCTATGGTTTATTGCACTGGCATCCCAAACAAAACGTCAAAATTTTTCGCACGCCCTTGTGTGCAGAAGTCACCCATTTTTAAATCACAAAAATCACAGTTTTATAACAACAAAAATCAAAAGTTAACCATCAACATAGATTTGTTAATAAATAATGGGTCTACCAGGTTGTGGAATACCGGAGGGTGACCTCCCCCAGTGCTGGTCTGACGACGTTCGTATGAACGCGCTTTTCGCACCTTTTCGTTTGAAGACAGCAAATCCAGAATCCTGGGACATGAAGATGAAATTCTGGTCGGATATGCTAAGACAGTGGTGTAAAAGTCGGAAGGATCCTATAGTGTCTGCTGCGGACGCAAAAACTGCTTTTAGTCGAAAAGGGCGGACGCCTGCATGCATGGATATCGTGGTTGAAGAAATGTTTCGGTGAGTCCATGTTTTTTTTTTATAATTTAGAGTGTCTATTACCCGGTATTATTTCTCTATGCGCAATTTTGATCCTGCGTCCCGCGTTTTCGTAGCATTTCTAAGAACATATTATAGTTAAATGTAAACAAAGACTAAAGTAGAAATGTTAAGCTATGATAATTATTTCTAATTATTATGCCTGTTGTACAAATTCACAAAGTTTATGGTTTAACTCTATTCGTAAATGACGCAAATAATCGTGACTATGACTACATTGTGTTACTATTCAAGGCATTACGAAATTCTATGCTTACAATATTATTCTCCTTGCCATATTTAAGTAATCATAATATTCTTGGCTAAAATGTACTCTAGTGGTTCACAAGGTAGCAACTCGCAATTTTTTATTGAAATGTTTTATGTTTTAGGAGTAAATTTGCGAAATATCAATCCAAGCAAACAGTTTTTTAGAAAACAATAAAATAATGAGTAATGATATTTTTTACATAATATTGATTTTGACAAGTTTTCATTCATTTTGTACTAGTCTATATGATTCATACAGCCACAGAGAATAATATAACATATTTATTTTATTTTTAATTTTCTCTTTCATAAAAGTGCCTTAGAAGCTAAACTAACAATACCTAAGTAGATACACAAGTATTCCTTTGAATCACAATCAGAATAATTTATTTGTAAACCCAAGGTCAGATTACAGCACTGCCGCGCTTATGATAATTACAGTAAGTCACATTTTGGTCGAAATTGAGTTAAATATACAGAAATGGTGATCTCAATCTCTACATTTCATATATATACTTAACTCAATATCAACCAAAATGTGACTTACTGCAATTATCATAAGCATGGCAGAACAGTGTGAGGTGCTAAAGATAGGTAGACCCTCTATGTGTTGCCTAGAGGCGTACAAATATCCATTTATAAAAATTAACCCCTATTTCTTCTAGTCATGCTATAACTTGAGAATGGCTAGACCAATAAGTTTTTTTTCTGTTTTGTTCACCAGCATACAGGTACGGTTGCAGTACGTAGGTATGGTTAGCACGCAGTAGTGTAATGAGTTGAAATCGTCTCGCCACATGATTCGCTTTTAGGTGATTTCCGAAACGATAATGTGAAGGAAATGTGATATATTGGGTATGCTGTAATTCTCTCCGAATTGTATTGAATCCGAGTTTTGTTTTTTTTGAGGATGTCCCTGACGCCCGAATTACCCATTTAGTTCTGTACATCACAGATCAAACAAACATCGGTACATCATCAACCCTCTATTAACACACACATATAGCGTACCCAATATATCAAAGTAGGTAGGTAGGTAGCATAGGATAAGTAACTAGGTAGGGTTTACCCAACCTTGATGTTTTTTAAGTGTCAATGTGAAATTCAGTCATTTGAATTTCAATGCCTTTTTTGTACAAGGTCACATGGCAAAAAGTGCATTTTTTCAGGAGAGACACTTTCACACAACCATAACCAATGTTTTGCATTATGTAATCAGTAATCAGATTAAGATTACAGTATCAGACGCTGGATGTAATAAGAAACAATAATAATCATTTTAGTTTTCTTTTGTGGACAAGATCAACATCTTCCTGTTTTATTTGTGGTTGGCGCAACACGTTTTTTTCTTCCATTCTGTCCTATCACTTGTCACGATATCAATCACTAACTCCCTTTTCTTTCTTAACATTTCTCACACAATCCATCCATCTTTTCTTTGGTGTTGATTGTGGGCAAGATATCAATCAACAATGTTTATTTCAAATTTACCATTTACAGGCACTTTTGTATTTTCAAAATTTGCACATTACAAAGATCTCAAAGAACCATAACTTTTTATCTTCAAAGTTCTAAGTTTTAAGCCAAATGTAATATATAGGGTATGAAATGTGTGTGTTAATAGAGGGTTGATGATGTACCGATAACTAAATGGATAATTCGGGCGCCAGGCACATCCTCGAAAAAACAAAACTCGGATTCACTACAATTCGGGGAGAATTAGGCCTTTAATCTTCTAGCAGGAGGCCCTATGACCAAACACGACTTTATGTTGGAATGATCTTTCGATTCTCTATGGAGAAGTATGTGCAAGAAACTCCATGGACTCTCTTTTACATCATGTTGAGTTACAAAAATCTTGGTTACTTTTTTTTTGTTGCTTCTTAATCTACACTATTCTTTTTTTTGTTTGTAGGAGGTAATCTCTGAAAGTACTGGTCCGATTGCTAAACTTTTTTCACCGATGGAAAACTGCTTTATTCCTGAGTGACATAGGCTATGTTTTATATACACGGGCGAAGCTGCGGGTAAAAGCTAGTGTGTGATAAATTTTGAGATGCATTGCTAGACCAATCTACTCGGCACACCAAAGACAAATTTCAGCTAGACATTAGATTATTGCTCCCAAAACAGATTGTCAATTAGCATAAGAAAAAACCAGCCAACTGCGAGTCGGACTTGCGCTCGAAGGGTTCCGTATCGTCCCTAGTAAATAACGGCAAAAATAAAACAAGTTTGTCGTATGGGAGCCCCATTTAAATATTTCCTTTATTCTGTTTTTATTATTCGGTTGTTACAGCAGCACCAGAAATACATAATCTGTAAAAATTTCAACTGTCTAGATATTACGATTCATGAGATACAGCCTGATGATAGACAGCAGTTTTAGCAATTGGGTGCCGTTTTTACGCTTTGAGTATGGGCGACGGCGAGCAATGGGTAGCCCGCTGTCCGACCGTCTGGTAACCGTCCGGATCAAGCCCAAGTCGTCGACGCGACGGCGCGTTTTGTTCCACACTCGCCTCAAGGATATGTCAGCAAATGTAGGGCCCCAGCAGGGTCGAAGCTTATTGGGGCGAAGGGTCTGATTCTGAAAGGAAGACTTGGCCCTGATACGAAAGGCAACGAAGTAACAGGAGTGGGTTTTTAGTCAGTAAAAGTCTGACACTATCTCCCGCTCCGCCCAACAGCGGGTGATGTCATAAGATGATTTTTTCCACCGAAAAAAAAACCCTTTGGGTAAAATTTAATAAATAAAAAAGATTGCATAATACTATAAAATGTTATGACTATGTGTTGCAGGGATTGATTTGTTTGATATTTAATGCAACAGTTATTTTTTATACTGAAGAATAAAACCAGAAAACAGTCAATTGACATCACCCACTAGCATAAATTATACTATTAATATGTCGAGGTCGAAAAGCTGTTTAGTAGATTTTTTATCTCTTGCGAGTGTAAGTTACAGCTAATTTGGGGAAATCCAAATATTGATAAGCTATCTGGATTGGAGAGCAGTGGTGGCCCAGTAGTAACGGCCTTGATTTACGAGTTGTAAGTCGCGGGTTCAAACCCAGCCAGGCACAAACCAAAAACAAACCTATTTGGGTTTCCGCACTTACTCCTATGTGGACCATTGTACGTGGGCCATGGCGGCCATAACCTTAGGTGGGCTCATTCCAACCAGCCCACCTCTCTCCAAAAACAGATTAGGCCTTTTAGGTTTTTCAGGGCATCAATAAGGGGATCCTAAGGTTCGTGTGCGTATTTCAGTGCCATCTGTGACTGAACCTGCACAACTGTGTAGTCTAGGAGCACATGTGCAATTGTCTCCTCTCCCTCCAAACATGCTTTGCATAGGGGACTGTCCGTGATGCCTATTGTTTGGAGGTGCTTATTCAGTGTGCAGTGTCCGGTGATGGTCCCCGTCACCAGGCGCAGGCCGCCTAGCCCATTACTTTGTGTCATTTATTTCATCACCACTTTTAGCAAATATTACAGTCCCGAAAACTACCAGAGATTACGCGTCATTTATGGTGGGAGTTCCGGAATCCCTGTTTGATAAAATAAATAATGCTTAAAGTTGGCCGTTAAATGCGCAATTTAATCAATGGATTTGGTTTCGGAACTCCAGCAAAACAGCAAAGGGCAATCAAAGCCAGGAATGACTGCGTACTAGTCTACTACCAAAACGTCAGAGGATTACGGACGAAAACAAACACGTTCCACAACAATATATTAGCATCAACTTATGACCTTTTTGCAATTACGGAGTCAGGTCTCAATAATGGGATTCATGACGGAGAACTAATTCCAAATGAATTTAACATGATACGTTGTGATCGAGCGGACGGGAGAAAACAAGGAGGAGTATTTTTGGCAGCTTCCCCGCGCTTTAGTCTAAATCGCGTTTCTATAGACAACGTGGACAAGGCCTTATTTGAGATTGTGTGCGCGACAGTTCAACGACGAAGTAACTTTTTGTTCTTATGTTGTGTTGTTTATATTCCGCCTAAATGTGATGCTCAGGAGTATATGCAATTATTTCAAATATTAGAGAATGTTTGTGTAAAACATGAGAAAGTATTAGTGCTGGGTGATTTCAATATGCCTTCTACGACTGTAGAAGTTCAAAGTTATTTGGAGTACTTTATTGCTTACTGTGGATTTCGGCAGGTAAAGAATTTGGTTAATATTAATAATCGTACATTAGATTTGGTACTATCTACGTTTGATTTGAGTGACTTAGGGGTACAGCTCTCTGAGGAACCCTTAGTAAACATTGATGCACAACATCCACCGCTAGTTATTAACGCCAGGTTATCGGATCGGGAAGTGGAGGGTAACCGGCTTTCACAAAATGTTAATGATAGTATGTCGTTAATTAATAAAAATAGGTGGAATTTTTATCGGGCAGATTTTCAAAGTTTATATAATTATTTTATGTTATTAGATTGGGAACAATTGTTTAAAATTCAGAGCTCGGAAGCGGCTATAAATTACTTTTATAAAACAGTGAATGAGGTCCTCGATGAATGTGTTCCTAAGAAAACTGTTAGAGTAAGTAAGCATGGGTCTAGGTTTAATTATCCAGAATGGTACACATCTGACTTGATACGTGATATTAAAAATAAGTGGCGTTACCATAAATTATATAAAATGACTGGTTCCCAAAGCGATCACAAAGCATTTTCTCACTATCGAACTCAAGTGAAAATTAAGATCGCTTCAACTTATGAAGCTTACCAAAACCGCCTTCAGAAAAATCTGCAAGTTGATCCGAAATCGTTCTGGAGCATGATTAGGACCAAACAAGCTAAGCGTAATAAACCTAAAATCACTAAGGACGGTTTATTGCTGAAAGAGGAGGAGTGTGCAGAATGTTTCGCTGCATATTTCCACTCAGTTTACAGCTCACAGCAGCCGGCGCTAGACCCGGAGGCTGCGGAGCGCTCGGGCGGCGGGGCGGCGGGGGCGGCGCGTGTGCATGTTGATCGCATCAGCGCACGAGATCTGCGCGCGGCGCTCTTGCGTCTCGAGCCCAAGCGCTCAGTGGGGCCGGACGGCATACCGCCTTACATTGTCAAAGATTGTCGCATGGTTTTTGAGGAGCCCTTGTTACACATCTTCAACTTGTGTTTGCGAGAGGGTCACTATCCGGACGTGTGGAAGATTACGCGAGTCATCCCAGTCCCTAAAGGAGGTGCGGGCTCTGATGTGAGTGGGTATCGACCGGTGGCGGTGCTGTCTGCGTTCGCCAAGGTATTTGAGTCGGTGTTGCATAAAGGTTTATGCAAGTTATGTCTCGGCTAACGGACGTACAGCATGGCTTTCGGCCGGGTTGCAGTACGGGAGGTAACTTATTATCATTTCTTGGCGAAGTATCACCCGCTGTTGACGCAGGTGGTCAAGTGGATGTTGCGTATTTTGACTTCCGGAAGGCTTTTGATGCTGTGGATAATGATATACTTTTGTGCAAACTCTCTGCTATGGGATTCACACCACACTTGCTTAACTTTTTTGCTAGTTACCTTGGCGAACGCAGACAGTACGTCGAGTATGCAGGGCATGACTCTAGACCCTACTATACGTTCTCTGGGGTGAGTCAAGGCACTAATATCGGGCCGTTAGAATTTATATTATTTATTAACGATTTGCCCACAGTTGTTAAAGAATCAAAGTGTCTGCTATTTGCAGATGACTTAAAGTTATTCTTGCCTGTTAAAGATGAGGCCGACTGTGATCAACTCCAGTCTGACATTAACAATGTAGTCCAATGGAGTAAATCTAATAAACTGCATTTTAATGCCAATAAGTGCTGTGTGATGAGCTACAGTCGCGCGCATTCTCCATTGCGGCATCAGTACGAGATGGATGGCGTAGTAATGCCGCGCGTCACGCAGGTACGGGACCTGGGCGTACAGATGGTGCCGGAGTTAACATTCCGCAAACACATAGTTGAGGTGTGCGGCAGGGCTTTCAGAAGCCTCGGTTTCATCCTGAGACAATGTAAGGATTTTAGCGATACGGCTGCTGTCAAAGTTTTATATAATGCACTTGTAAGGAGCCACCTAGAAACTAGTTCCATTATTTGGAATCCTCATGAGAAAAAGTACAGCCACATGTTGGAAAAGATCCAAAATAAATTTACGAGATTTCTGTACTTGAAACAATATGGGGTTTACCCCTTTTATCCGCTCATGTACCCGAGTCTTTTCGTCCTGGGCATGGTCGGGTATACTAGACTGGAGGTAAGAAGGGATGTCGCACTGGTCAAGTACGTAGCTAGTGTACTGATAGGGTTGTTGCACCACCCAGACGTGCTGGAAGCGCTGCGGCTGCGCGCGCCGGACGGGTATGTGGGCGCGCGCCGCCGCCCCGCTCTCTTAGAGGTGCCGTCTGCTAGGACTAACCTCCTAAAGTTTGCCCCTTTGTCACGAGCCATACGAACTATCAATAATATAGCACAATCGGAGGATATATTTGGCCAAACACTGCCAAAATTTTTGGAAGCAGCTCAAATAATTATTGAGAAAGGTCTGGACATTACATCCTAATTAATAGAATATCATAACCATGTACATATATTAAGTGTTAGTTATAACATCGCCTTGGACTTATCTGTAAAGGTGTTATAATGAAATAAATAAATAAAAAATAAATAAATTACTTTACCTAAGTGAAACTACCTTGGTCATGAACAAACATTATATTGATACGGATCACGACTTTCTTACACAAAAGTTAGTTAAAAACTGAGCGAATAATGTCTCTATATTTGTGTAGAACACTGATTGCGCTAAGATTCCCATGCCACTTGAGCCCGGAGGTTATCGCATGTTTACGTCTCGGCTCTGGGTGGCGCAGCACGAGTACTTCAACACCGTTACCACGGCGACCACCATGCTGTTCCCTGACGTCACCCAGCACTCCAACCTCGTCGCTGACTGTGATGCCAATCCGGTGACATCACCCTTACACAGCACAACGACCACCAACACGGCCGTCCTGCAAGGTGCCTGTCCTGTCAGCTACCCCACGAGTCAAGATAAAATGCTGAAACACAAATATTGCACCCGTTAGTTTACCTGGGCATGCCACAATTATGGCGGTAATTCCCCTCTTTGAGTCGTGGTTGGAAAGACCTCAACTCGTTATGGTTGGAGAGACGGTGTCCTCACCTTCAGCATGACGCAGGTTCTCAACGAACACGGGAAGTTCCTGCACTGGATTCGTGCGGAAGCGACGTCCGGGTGTCGCCACTGTGTGGACCGCCCGGAGGACACGGTGGAGCACACGATGGAGGTGTGCCCCGCTTGGGCAAAGCAACACCGTGTCTTCGTGGGGGCGATCGGCGGCGGCGATCTCTCCCGCCGGGCCTTGGTACAGGCCATGGTCCGAAGCGAGGAGTGGCAGGCGGTTGCCTCCTTCTGCGAAGCACTAATGCTAGCAAAGGAAGTGGCTGATCGCGTGAGACAACGGTCTTCACGCCGCAACCGCCGCCAGGATTTCGATCCCGATTTCTTCCGGCCACAGTACGCGCGGGCTTGCGGACGGCGAGCAATGGATGGCTCACCGTCCGACCGTCCGGTAACCGTCTGGACCGAGCCTAAGTCGTCGACGGCGCGTACATCTCCCTGAGATGTCAGCAAATCTTAGGGGCCCAGCAGGGTCGAAATCACGCACGGCACTGCGAGACTCGGTGTGCCATACCTTGCGTCTCGCCCCGCACCCACGTGCGTGTGCGCATGTTTCTCCGCTTGTAGGCGCGTGATCTGAATGAACGCGCATGGATGCATTTTCTGTGTGTTGGACTGTGCGTGTTTTCTATACAAACGGAGATACTTACAATGCGTTCCAAATAAGAATAGGATCGATTGCCAGGTAGTGACGTCACGTCATACTGTCAAATCAAAGAATTATTATGGTGAGCAAAACAAGAAATTTTTAAAATTTAATTTATTTACGAACTGTGAACGAAAATAGTTTAATCAGAATCCAGTTCTTCAATTTTGCTCATCTCTGAGTTCTTCAAATTTGCCCAATTTCTTGCGATTTGATAGTATGACATGACGTCACAATATGGCAATCGATCCTATTTTTATTTGGAACGCATTGTACAAGGAACGTCGAAACACGCATTCACGCGTTACGCTGCGTGGTGCGTGGCAGTGTCGTCGCCTAACACACGCGCTAAGATCGGTACAATACCGATCCAGAGACCACTTGCCATTTGCTTTAGCCACACTTAAGCGTACGCTAGTTCGTCCTGAACAATTGCACATGCGCTAAAATCGGTATTGTATCCAGAACCACTTGCACTCAAAGGGAATTCACCTCAGTTGAGCGTTCTAAATTTATTTTCCATTTGAACCTACCACTCGACCTTTTTTTTTAAATTTTTAGTTTATGGTGCAAAACATTTCCAACTAATTCCAGTATTTTATTTTGACTCGCACATAAGCTCGCACAAAAAAAAAAATAAGCCTAAGATAAACCACAAAACTCGCCAACACGGGCAGAGGTATGATTAAAGTTGGTTTTTATTTCAATCATCAGTCATAGTTTCATGTTGCTATTATGAACTGGCATCCTTTTGGCTCCGAAACGTGGTCGCTTACAATGGGCCTCATCAGAAGGCTTAAGTCACTCAAAGGGCAATGGAAAGGGCTATGCTCGGAGTTTCCTTGCCTAATCGCGTCAGAAATGAATCCGCAGGATAACCAAGGTTACAGATATAGACATAACAGATGGTCGATGGGGACGAAAGGTTCTGGAATGGCGACCACGTACTGGAAGACGTAGCGTTGGAAGGTCTCCCACAAGGTGGACCAATGACCTGGTGAGAGTCGCGGGAATCAGATGGATGCGAGACGTACAGGACCGGGGGACATTTGGGGGAGGCCTATGTCCAACAATGGACGTCTTTCGGCTGAAATGATGATGATGATGATCCTTTGGACCGCCTTAACTTTTAAAATATACAATAACTCATGTGCCTGATAGGATTCACCATCTAGTCTCCCAGTAGCACAACGGGATAAGTTTCCAAAACAAACTATACTACAAATAACTTAGGCGAGCCAGGAGAAACATTGGCAATGATGCAGTCGTCTAGTCGGCTTCAAAGTCTTGAGCATCGACGCCGAGTTGCTAGCCTGTCGGTTTTCTACCAGTTGCATTTCTGGGAGTGTGCGTCGGATTACATAACCTTATTCCGCCTAGCCCGTTCCATCAACAGACCACCAGGCGTACGGCAAAGCGCCACCGGTACATGGTGGACATCCCACCTATACGCGCAAAACGTTTTGGGAACACATTCATTGTGCCTACAGCTAAGGAGTGGAATTCCTTGCCGGAATCTGTGTTTACTGATGGATTCAACCCGGGAATCTTTAAGTCAAGAGTGAATAGGTTACTTCTAGGTAAGCGCGCTCCATCGGCGACCGCATCGTCGCTTTCCATCAGGTGAGATAGTGGTCAAGCGCGAACCTATCAAGAATAAAAAAAAAAACTTAAACGTAAAAGTATAACAACCAACTTTACCTCTACTAACCGCATTAGAGGATGAATTTTCTAAAGTCCGTGCTTAGTATTCATTTCTGTTATTCTGATCAGACTTTTGTACAAAATTGAATGCCTTTAGATCAAAACTTAGGACCGTTCGCTATACGTTATCTTGCAACTATTTTTGTTTATATATTTAACAATGACCTTGAACTCATTTAGTTTTTAATTAGTTTATGACAATTTATCTCTATGATAGTCGCTATTGCACAACAAGAGATTTTGTTTGCTCGTTATACAGGGGTGCGCCGGCTTTTACAAAACCTCATGGGTGCTCATGCTCATTTTATGGACTCGAAGAAGTGGCAAAGTGTGAGAAGAGAAATGCACACTGATCGACCGAAAAATAAATAAATGTCCTACTTGTATACTGCGTACTTAATTACTAATTATGTTTGATAAAAATAGAAAAGGTAACCATTATTTAAAAATTATACTAGTTTTTAGTACTTATTATAATTTATACGTAACTTAAAATGCGATTACTGATCTGTTTCTTGCATGGGTGCTCCAGCTCCCGAGCACCCACGGAGTCGGCGCCCCTGTCGTTATGTAAACCTTTATTTACTAAATGTTGATGAAATTACGGATGTTTGGGATCATCCACCGGGGCTACAAAATGTTCTTTTACCCATTGCCGCCAAAGACAACATAATTATTATTTGTTATAATCATCTTCATTTTCGTCGGCCTCTCCTGATTCAACAAATAGACCACTTGATAGGTGAACGATCAATTGGAAATCAATAAATTTTTATAAAAATTGGGCAAGTGCGAGTCGGACTTGTGCACTGAGGGTTCCGTACAAACTTTAAAGGTAAATTGCGGTTTACGATTTGTGACGTATTAAAAAAACAACTACTTACTAGATCTCGTTCAAACCAAATTTCGGTGGAAGTTTGCATGGTAATGTACATCATATATTTTTTTTAGTTTTATCATTCTCTTATTTTAGAAGTTACAGGAATAGAATAGAATTTTTATTTTGCAGGAGGGGGGGGGGGACACATTTTACCAATTTGGAAGGGTCTCTCGCGCAACCTATTCAGTTTAGAAAAAAATGATCTTAGAAACCACAATATCATTTTTGAAGACCTATCCATAGATTTGATGAAAAAAAAAAAAAAATTGAGTTTCAGTTTTAAGTATGGGGAACACCCAAAAATTTATTTTTTCTATTTTTGTGTCAAAATCTTAATGCGATTCACAGAATACATCTACTTACCAAGTTTCGACAGTATAGTTCTTATAGTTTCGGAAAAAAGTGGTTGTGATATATGGACGGACGGACAGACAGACAGACAGACATGACGAATCCATGAGGGTTCCGTTTTTTGCCATTCGGCACTATCCAATTTAACTATTATCTCGTTCAGTACTTGATAATACGACGACGACGGCGACTATTGGGGGAGGCCTATGTCCGGACGTCTTTCGACTAAAATGATGATGATGATGATGACTTGATAATACTCAAAAGTCATTAATTATTTCACGAATTCGGTATCTTTCTATCTGCTTAAAAAGACAAAGGTCTAACTTAAATTGATTAAAATACATTATTATTATAATTTCGTAATCGTTGTTCTTTCGATTAAAAATAATCAATAATGCAATATGATATGAATTCAATGTGTTGAGAACCACTATGTATATTTATTCATTTCTGTTACAAAACTCTATAAATGTATCTATACGCCTAGATATTCCAGACGCGAACTGTGGAGAAAAAGATATCCCACTCTATTTTTTTGTAAGGTGGGGATATCATCGAATGACAAATCTCGCTCTTGGGCGGAGCGGGAGATAGTGTCAGACTAACTGACTAATAACCCACTCCTTTTCCTTCGTTGCCTTCGTCCCAGGGCCCCGGGTTTCACTTTCACACTACCCGTGGCCTCAGTAGGCTTCGACCCTGCTGGGCCCCTACGATTTGCTGACATCTCAATGAGGCGCGCGTGGAACAATACGCGCCGTCGACGACTTAGGCTTGGTCCGGACGGTTATCGGACGGTCGGACGGCGGGCTACCCATTGCTCGCCGTCTGCAAGCCCGCGCCTACGGTAGCCGGAAATCGGGATTGGAATCCCGGCGGTGGTTGGGGCGTGAGGACCGTTGCCTCACGCGATCGGCCGCCTTCTTTGCTAGTATTACTGCTTCGCAGAAGAAAGAGGCCTGCCACTCCTCCTCGCTCCGGACTATGGCCTGTACCTAGGACCGGAGCGAGAGATTGCTGCCGCCGATCGCCTCTCCACCGTGTCGTCCGGGCGGTCCACACAGTGGCGACACCCGGGCGTCGCTTCCGCACGAATCCGGTGCAGGAACTTCCCGAACTTACAATGTTTATTTTATTTTATTTTAATAAGTACAGTGACAGACTACAGATTAAGACAATCAGCACAGATAAAAATAACATACAGTACATAAATCTGAAGTCCAATTATTGCTGTACACAGCACTCAAAGTTTAATATGCTTCAGAAACAGAAAAGACACAGTAAAGGTGAAGTATTATGGAGAAGTTAATAAAGTACACTAATGTAAAAATTTTATATAAACAATTTCTAAATTCGGTAATACTGTTCAAAAACAAGTGTTCGGTGAGAACCTGCGTAGTGCGGAAGGTGAGGACGCCGTGTGGTCTTTTCAACCACGCCTCAAAGAGGGGACTTACCGCCATAATTGTGGCGTGCCCAAGATCCCACTCTTCCAAATTTCATCTCTCCGGCAAAACATCTTCCACCGGGACACGAACTGCGGTGGCCAATCTGGCTGTCCCTGAACCAATTGCAGGCTTAGGTTGACCGCTGCAGAGGTAATCTGGTAAATGGGGTATCCTTGACCCATCGCAAACACAGCCAATGCGGAGACCCTTCACAGGATATGCGTCACCTCCTTTCCTGTCTAGTATACACGACCACCTACACCTTCCACAGCTCATACGAGGCCAATGACAAGCTAACCACGTGGTTAAATATTGGTCGGACAAGATTTGAATCAGATCGACACGAAAGAAGAAGATTCTTGAGTTTTACACTATGTCAGCACGCAGCTATCAGCTGGTCACACTGCCTCAACACGTTTATTCCTATAAATATTTCACCATCTGCCAGGTTGTCGATTATTACCAAGATATAAATTAATTCGTTAAAATAATTTGCAGAAACTTATAATCGGTCGGCCGTTTGTCTCAATGGGAGGCCACTTAAGAGGGTTAGCCAGTTTAAATACTTAGGCCACTATGTCACTGGGGACCTCAGGGATCAGGTTGATATTGAATGGAAACGCAGGGTGCTAGCAGTTAGATGCAATATGTTGGCTCACAGGTTTGCTCGTTGTAGTAATGAGGTCAAAATTACTATATTTAAAGCTTATTGCCAATCATTTTACACGGGCGGTCTGTGGGTCAATTATACGCGGAAGGCTCTAGATGCCCTGCGGATCCAATATAATAATGGCTTCAGAGTGCTGTTGGGGCTGCCTAGATACTGCAGTGCATCGGGTATGTTCGCTTTAGCGTGTGTGGATGATTTCCACACTATATTAAGGAAGAAGGCTGCCTCGTTGCTAAGCAGATCTAGGACCAGCTCCAATGGCATTCTTCGAACCTTAGCCGATAAACATGATGCGCCAGTGATCAAGCACTGATTGCAATTGTTAGTGCGGCATTAGTTTTAAGTTTTCTTATTAACCCTTCTAGTTGACAAGTTTTTTACTAACCATTGGACCCATGTAGTCTTTAAATAAATAAATTATTATTATTATTTTATTATAATTAATTAATTCCGCAAATTAATTCGTTAAAATAATTAAATCAAGATAAAAAAATGATTTTACTTCTTACCACCACTGGCACGCGTGCCATAGGTTCGCCATCGCTGGTGTACAACAAAGTTTATTCTATTTTAAACTTCTCAATTCATTCCAACAGCAACGGCGACCTGAGCCCTCTGTCCAAATATCAGCAAATCCTGCATAACGGCCCCGAAGGTTGGGTCAAATGGGGCGCCCGGCTGGCCTTCAGACCTGCAGCCTTCGCCCTTACAGCGGTAGCTTCTTTCATGCCGACAAGACAGGTGCTGGACAATGATGGACTGCCGAAAGCTAGTATTGAGTCTACTCAGCGGTTTGTGTTGGAATCTGCTGTTAAAGTAAGTTGATTGATAGTTTTCTTAAAATATTTTGTATTTATTTATAGACAAGTATCGTGATGGCCCAATGGTTAAAGCACCCGCCTTTTATGCATGAGGCAACCTCATGCATGGTTTGAAACCAGGGCCTCGAGTCTGCTCTTACAATAGTGCAAAACGGTCTATCATTGATTTCATAATTGTGGATTTTTATAAATTTAGTAATCTACTAATATAATTGCGTCATTATGACTTTCCAATGGTCAACCACTGACACTCCATTGAAAGAATTGGCCATAGAATGGTGATCTCGTACATATTGACAAATGAATGTCTGATGTATGCGGTAATCTGCTCAAGTTTTGACAGTTCCTTTGATCAGTGACCTACGATTAGAACGCCATTGTGCATTCATTGCTTTTAATAAGCTCGATATTTTCATTCTACCACAACTCTAGTACGAGACCATTGACCGATCAATGATTGACCATTATGATTTAGCAGATTACGAACTTTTAGCAAAATGACAATGGGATCGTGTTGGAATGACGAATTTATAAAAATAGCAGACTTGGGCCCCAGGCAAGTACCAATATAATTTCATATGTCATGTGCTTTTCTAAGTTTAACTAGAACATTAGAAAGAAAGAAAAAGAAAGAAACAAAGAAAAATACTTTATTTGGCACACATGGATTCGCACACTGTAAAAAACAAAATTTAAACTAAGAATTAAAAAAAAAACAATGTGTGTCTCACGGCTGCGCCAAATAGGTCCAGTTCAGCAAATGCCAGATAACCACATGGTAGTCAGTGGTAGTTGCCTGACGCTGGTTTTCAACTGAACCTTTTGAGAGTGAACGGCAGTTATTTACTTATTAGTGTTATGTGTAAGGTAATTAAATATATATAGATGTTAATGTGTGCGTCAGATGTGTACGAAATAATAACAACAAAAAATATATAAAAAAAAAGTCACCAAATTTAACAAGACATGAAGAAATGAGCAGTCAATGGTGCCCAGGGAATCTTCATTTCTGACACCTCGTACCACGGAAAGCATGCACAGCCGATGATCCCGGTTGTCATTCGTAGATCTTTGACAGTCGTTACAGGTCCACCTACCATCAGTCTATCCAAGGAGTATTGTGTTGTCTAGTAATTGTTGTGGAGGTCTGTCATGGCGCACAAACTTGGCCTTTGACTAACATCCAAAAGTCCAAACTAAGTTTGCCAACGAGCAATGGAACGCAGTAAACTAGGTGATAAATTAACCGATCGAGTTCGAAACACTATATTTATTAGATAGTTAATGTCGCTCAAAAAACTGCCCGATTAAAATGTGAATAGGCAAGACATGTCTGCCGCATGGCCGACAAACTAATTATTAGCCCCAAGCTAAGCACAGCTTGTGTTATGAGTACTAGACAACTGATACACATACTTGTATATTTCTAAATATATACATATTAAGGTGGGTACTGACCGACGTTACTAGGTGTAAAGTAACATTCGCATCGAGCGCGTTTCTCATCTGTTACGCCCCGTACGCGTAACTTGCTCGTCAAAACTCTGTGCTCCGTTTTCGTCGCCAGTTCACTCAAGATGGCCGACAGCGAGGACGTATTGGTATCTTTTATTCTACTTCATTATTGTTTCATCCAAATTAAGATTCTATAAAATACAGAGTTTTTCTTTGTTCCACTCCATATTTTAAGAAATAAATGAAATAATTACGATAGGAACGACGTGTGATCACTCGCGACGTGCGACGCACCGCGTGCGCTCGTGACGACTTGCAACAGCGTACTGACTGAACCGCGTAACAGTCAAAGGATTCGCCAAAAAACCGACAGCCAGGTGGAGCACTCAAAGCGAGCAACGAGCGGCTCGTTGCTCGCTGGTTTCACCGTAACACGACGTACTGACTGTACGAATGCTCGCTGTGTAACACGTTACATTACGCCCCGTAACGTCGGTCAGTTCCCAGCTTTATAGATAAATTACACCCACACAGAAAAAATGATCGTGCTCATCACACAAACATTTGCCCTGGGTGGCAATCGAACTCACGACCTCCGGCATAGCAGTCAGGGTCACTAACCACTAGACCAACAGGCCAGTCAAAACGACTGTGGGCCAAAGTAGCAAAAACTTTATGCCCTGAAAAATTGCGACGGGTTCGCGGCTGACCATGGAGATGGCGGGACGAACTAGACAGATTTCACCAGAACTGAAAGGAGAATCCAATCTAAGATAAACAATTCCCTTTCAACATCAGGTTCACAACGCAGCATATAGAAGAAAAAAACTATCTTTTCCACCACACACTTTCAATAAGGTTCAGTTGAAAACCAGCGTCAGGCAACTACCACGAAGTTGTTTGGCATTTTTGCTGAACTGGACCTATTTGGTGCAGGCGCGACACACAATGTTAGTTATTTTTTTTATCTTATGTGTTTACATGTTGTTTCTACATATTAAATTAAATTTATTTTTCAGGATCAAGCCACAGAACTCTTGCAGAACTACCCTCCCGGTGTGGAACGCATGGGCACCATAGAGGAACTGCTCCGCAACTGCGAGTGGACGCAGGGACGCGAGACGTTTGAGCTGCTGCTCGGCTACCTGGTGTGTGTAGGACAGGCTGTCAAGAAGGGCGATGTCGTCAAGTTAGGTGAGTACCAAGGTACCAACGATGTTATGGAGCTCAGTAAACGTAACCGAAATTGTTGGATCATCATCATTTCAGCCGAAAGATCCATCGACCATCTCTTCTGCGAGCAATGTGCCCTGCCCACTGCCACGTAAGTTTGGCGATTCTTCGGACTATGTCTGTAATTGTTGGATATCCGAAATTAAAAACGAACACCAATGGAAAATACTCCAGGAGTAAAATAAGGCAACGGTCTACTCGTGTGCCAAATTTCATCCAAATCCGTTTGAGCGTAAAAGAGTAGTAAAACATCACACACTTTAATAGCATGTCAACAATAAAAAAAAAAATATCCGTAACCATAGCCAAAACCGAGTCTAATTGACAGGTTTTTGTTTGTCGGTCAAACAAATGATAATCTATACTCCATTCACAATATGATTACACATTTAAACAAACCTTTTTTACTGTGTTTTTGTGGTTACGCCTTTTCCGGCAAATAAAAAGTTTTTCTTTATTTCTTACTGTCCATTCAACTGATTGATTTCTATTGCGTAGATATTAAAATAAAATAAAAGTCGTTACAATACCAACTATTTACTTATTACAATAAAGTCAAATGTTGCTATTTAATTTTGGAATTCTAATATCTATAATTATGGACATAGGAAAAAAGGCTGCCAGGCTAAAATGGGATTGGGCGGGTCACATCAGCTGCATGCACTCTGACCGGTGGCCAAGAGTCTCCACAAAGTGGTTACCTGAAGATGGACGCCTACCGCAAGGACTGGTTCCAGGTGGCTCAAGAAAAGAATACCTGGAAGAAGTTGAGGGAGGCTTTTGCCCAGTAGTGGGAAAAAAAAATCTTTAACGAAAACTAGCGGATAATCTGAAATAATTTCATATCCATATTTCTAGGTCGGTATAATATTATTCTTATATCCGTATTCAGATTCGAAATTTCATATCCATATGTGACACATTTGAAGGCTGGCAAGACAAGGAGAGAATTTTTACTTCAACACCTTGATTGCAAGGTTCTGGAGGAAGTGTCTTCTCTCGAAGGGTCTGGTTATTTTATGTGACAGATAATTTCATATGTGGTACGTAAGGCCTACTGTCCAACGGACGCGTAGCTTCACAGACGCGTTTTCGTCATTATACGCTTGGTGTACGCCAGCGTGAAGCTTACATAACCAAACTATAGAACTCTGTCAACGGAGCAGCAACGTCGTACCGTTGCCGCTTCGTCGACAGAATTTCTAATGACGAATACGCCTCTATAAAGCTATGCGTCCGTAGACAGTGGAATGAAATAAAATCTTATTAAAAAAAAAAACACAAATCATTACGCATTCATCTTCTTTACAGCCGAACCTGACAAGAAGGCATCGCCGGTGACAGAAACAGATGAAGCCCTTGTAAAGCTGATGTGTGCGGAGACCCGGCTCGAGGGCGAAGCGCTACGTCTGGCGAGGGACGTCGCCACAGCACAGGCTGATGCGAAGGCGGCGCTTAATGTTGGCAACAAGTTGGCGGTGAGTACCCGAGTATGCTAGTAAGGTAATACCGATGGAGTAGCCCGTGATGGCTTGCCAAAGTGGACCATGGTGACTGTCCACTCTAGTCCAATATGGCCCGTGGTAGCCATCCCCTATGGTTCTTTCTGGCCACCCATTACAGACCGTGGTGGCCGTCACTATAACTAGTAAGACCCGTGATAGTCGTCCACTATGGTCCATGGTGGCTGTCTAAAATGGTCGACGGTGGCGGTCTACTCTGTTCCATGGTAGGCGCCCACTACAGCCTCTGGTGGCCGTCCGCTTTAGTCTTGTTTGGCCCGTGGTAGCCATCCACTATGGTCCATTGTGGCCATCCACTACAGTCCAGTATGGCCAGTGGTAGCTGTCTACTGTGGTCCATTGTGGCCATCCACTACAGTCCAGTATGGCCAGTGGTAGCTGTCTACTGTTCCATGGGGGCTGTCCACTGGTCAATGGTGGCCGTCTACTATTGTCCATGAATGAATTTTAATCTTTTAACCGCCTATGTCAGATATATCCGACTACGCGCTATCGACGACACGAGCTGGGTCCGGACGGCCGGACGGTGAGCTACCCATTGCTCGCCGTTCGCAAACCCGGTTAAATGGTTAAAGAATAAGTTGACTACCCAATTAATTTTTTTTTGTCGCTGGCCATATGTCACTTCCGCGTACCTGGTTCAGTTAGCAGTAGAAAGCAATTTTATCTATACTTCTTCAGATAAAATTCTTTCAGGTCTGTCCTATTCTATTTTGTGGATGTGGATGTCGCGATGGTCCGGTGGTAAAGGGACCCGCTTCATTCAGTTGCGGGTTCGAAACCTGGCAAGTACAAATTCGATACTTTTTTTCGATGTTTTATGTACTTTCTAAGTTAGCCCAGGGCCCTCTTTCCATGATGTGTTAAAATGAAAGACTTGCGAGCGAGAACCACCCACTACACACCCTATGTAGCTCCATTTCTTTAACAGTTCAGTTTAAGTCGTCAAATGTATCATTGTTTCAACATGTTTATTGATTCTGTAGTCTTTTTTGTACCTTATTATTATTTGTTAAATGTACAATTGATTCAAAATGTAATAAAAGTGTAATAATTAGTTTATTAAATTCTGTAAGTGCTGTGCACACCTTTAAGTGAAGAATTCGCTGTATTGTTTATTATTCAGATTATTCTTTTGTAAATGTTTTTGCGAACTATTCGTTGGAGTGCCGTAACAAATAAATAAATAAATAAATCAAATCAAATCATGATCCCTCATCCCTCATCGCACACTAATTACCCGACTACGGCAAAGTCATTGACAGGCAGACAAAAAGATTTTGACAGGCTATGTTTGTATGTGAGTATGTTCATTTGTTCCCTCATAGCTCCTAATCTATTTATCGAAACTCGACATATGGGGTATCGTTAGAACCATCTTAATTGTCCGCTGAACATAGGCTACGTGACGTTGCACAAAACTCGACATGGCGCCCTCTAGCGGACAAAAAGCAACGTGTTAAAAAATAAAAATGGAGATAAATACGCCGTGTTTGTTTCATTTGAAAGGCCTTCACTTGTACATTTCCAAAATATTGCTGAAATTTAAATTGACGCCCTCTAGCGGACAAAAAGTCATGTGTTAAATTTAACACCAAAATTGCTTAAATAAGAAAAAAGTTAAAAACTATTGTTACATACTTTTTCAGCGTCGTTTTTTTTTGTCGTAGTCGGGTATAGTTTTTAACTTTTTTTTTTCGTATAAAAGCTTACATACTAAACTATGGCCTACTATCCACAGACGCGTAGTTTAATAGACGCGACACGACGGCACGACGTTGCCGCTCCGTCGACACGACGTTGCCGCTCCGTCGACACAGTTTATTAGTTTCGTAAGTAAGCTTCACGCAGGCGTACACCAGCCGTATAGTGACCGCCGTAATTCCGACCCCGACTACCAACCACGATAGACGCGGGCTTGCGGACGTCGAGCACTGGATAGCTCGCCGTCCGGCTGTTCGGTAATTAACTGGACCGAGCCCAGTCGTCACCAGCGCGTAGTGATCCTCGCGCTCCTCAAAGAGATATCAGCAAACCGTAGGGGCCCGGCAAGGCCGATGCCCGCTAACTAGGACCGCGGAGAATTTCTGAAAGGGAAACCCGTAGTCCAAGAATGCAAAGGGTAATTGAAGGATACAGGTGTGGTTTTAGTCAGTAAAAGTTTGACCCAGTCCCGCTCCACCCAGAGCGCGAGAAGTCATTTGGATGATTTCATACCTTAAAAAAAAAAGCCGTATAGTGACGAATACGCGTCTATGAAGGGTAGCTTCCGTGGACAGCAGGCCTAACTCCCTTTTCTTTCATATCACTCTTCACACAATCCATGCATCTTTTCTTTGGCTTCCCTCTCCCTCTCCACCCATCCACATAGCATAGCATAGTCGGCCTTTTAATGTTCCCACTGTTGGGACTCAGGCCTCCTCTCTAGGAGAGGGAATGGGCCGTAATCCACCACGCGGGCCCACATGTCTTCGAATTTTTGGTTCTAGGACATGCCGGTTTCCTCACGATGTTTTCCTTCACCGTTTTGAGAGCAGTGGTGATGAAATAAATTACACAAAGTAATGCGCCTGGCTGGGTTTGAACCCGCGACCTACAACTCCGTAAGTCGGGGCCGTTACCACTCGGCTACCACTGCTCCTTCCTCTTCACATGATCAAAAATAAAGAAAACTATGTACAACTAGTCTGTAGCAGTGGCTTCGCCCGCGTGGAATTAGTATTTGCTTCTGTTTTAAATTACTAGCTGACCCTACGATTTCAATTCAATGAATTCTATGAAATTACGCGTCCGTGGACAATAAGACTTATGATAGAATAATTAGTGACAGTACAGAATGAAAGAAGAAAAAAAAACATGTGGCGCCGACCCCAAATAACACGAGATAAGGGCAGGAAGAGCAGTGGTGACGAGTGGTAACGGCCTCGACTTACGAGTTGTAGATCGCGGGTTCAAACCCAGCTAGGCGCATTACTTTGTGTAATTTATTTCATCATCACTGCTCTCAAAACGGTGTAGAAAAACATCGTGAGGAAACCGGCATGTCCTAGAACCAAAAATTCGAAGACATGTGGGCCCGTATGGTGGATTACGGCCTATTCCCTCTCCTAGAGAGGAGGCCTGAGTCCCAGCAGTGGGAATATTAAAAGGCTGATGATGCTGGCACACCTAGTATGTAATTCATATCGCTTATGTTTAACCCTCTCTCTTGTTACTAACAGGCTAAGAACCATCTCCGCCGCAAACACAAAACCGCGCAACGTCTGGACCGTTGCAGCAACGCTCTCGAGAACGTGCGTCAGTTGCTGCAACAGATGCGGGAGGTTCACGTCAACGTGGCGATTGTGGATACTTACAGGTAAGATCTGTAAAAATACAATCATACTATAATTTTTTTTTTTTAAACTAGTGCTTGACTGCGATTCCACCTGATGGTAAGCAGTGAAGCAATCGTAATTTTTTTATTGTGATGCTAAGTAGAAAATTTTATAACGGGCGGAGCAAGCTTTAATATAAGAACATTATCAATTGTAGTTATTACGTACTAATTAACTACAGGCTTCTTATGAACAAGAGAATTTAACGTTGTGGATAACATTTTACGAATTATTACACACTTTTGGGGCCCTTGTAGCCTCATATCATTGATACGGCTGTAGCTACGCTCCTGCTTTGGGGCCCTTGTAGCTCCATATCATTGATGTGGCGGTAGCTACGCCCCTGCTTTGGGGCCCTTGTAGCTCCATATCATTGATACGGCTGTAGCTACGCCCCTGCTTTGGGGCCCTTGTAGCTCCATATCATTGATACGGCTGTAGCTACGCCCCTGCTTTGGGGCCCTTGTAGCTTCATATCATTGATGTGGCGGTAGCTACGCCTCTGCTTTGGGGCCCTTGTAGCTCCATATCATTGATACGGCTGTAGCTACGCCCTTGCTTTGGGGCCCTTGTAGCTCCATATCATTGATACGGCTGTAGCTACGCCCCTGCTTTGGGGCCCTTGTAGCTCCATATCATTGATGTGGCGGTAGCTACGCCTCTGCTTTGGGGCCCTTGTAGCTCCATATCATTGATATGGCTGTAGCTACGCCCCTGCTTTGGGGCCCTTATAGCTCAATATCATTGATGTGGCGGTAGCTACGCCCCTGCTTTGGGGCCCTTGTAGCTCCATATCATTGATACGGCTGTAGCTACGCCCCTGCTTTGGGGCCCTTGTAGCTCCATATCATTGATACGGCTGTAGCTACGCCCCTGCTTTGGCCTCAATCTGACATTATAGTTTTGTTTCGTTTTCAGAACAAGCTCCGACGCGATGAAACGCAACCTCAAGGAGAACGGTTTGGAAGATGACGCTGTTCACGATACTATGGATGATTTGAAGGAGGTCAGTACACTAACACGGCGACCTACTTGTGCACGAAGTCGCTGCATTAAGGCCTACGCAGACCAACGAAAGAAAGAAAGAAAGAAAAGAAAGAAAAAAACGTTTATTCGTACCTCACACATACAGTAAAATTAAAAAACAGTAGAATACATTGGGAGTAAAAAAATAAATAAAAATAAAATAAAAAATATAAAATAAAAATTATTGTCTGATCTGTGCAAGGTCAAAAAGGCGCCTAACTCAGCATATGCTGCGATATTTAAAACGATAAATAACGCAGCGCTGGTATTCTGTTAGGGCCCGCGGTGATGCCACGTTCACACTCACGGAGGTTAAATAAAACTATATAAGTATCGAAACAAAACAATAAACACAAACATTGATAAAACAAAATTGGAAAAATAATAAATATATAATAATAAAAATAATATATAACATTTATAAAATGCAATAAATAATGAACCATAGACAGACGCCTGACGCCAACGGGCATGGCAAAGGATTTTGCCGCCAGTCAGCGCACACTAGCCACTTAGATACTGCGGCATTCCAGTGCCGTTTGCCAAGCCTACTGCCCGATACATATTTCAGTCATGAGTGTTGGCGAGCACTGGCGTCCTTCGGCATGCCGTCCTCTACAGCAGCGCGTCTTTCAATACCGTACAATAATATAATTTTCGATGCCACGGAATCATTATAAAGCATAGGAATTTATGTCGTATTTCTATTTTGATGTGGTTGAATGTCCATTGGTAAAAATTTCAAATAAAACTAGCTGCTGGCAGCGGCTTCGCCCGCGTCATAGTAGAAAATAATCCCAAGGGATCATACTCTCGAGATAAAAAGTATCTTGTGTGCTATTCCAGGACATGATCTACCCGTGTACCAAGTTCCATCGAAATCCATTTAGTAGTTTTTGCATGAAAGAGTTACAAACATCCATACACACAAAAATTCGCGTTTATAATGTTGATAGGACAAGTCACTGCACCGCAAAGGTACGAGCAAAAATAACACACCTACTGAGCGCGTCCGTTTCGCTTCGCTCGTCGCTGCATCGCACCCATGTGTGGCTGGTGGTAACGGCCACCGCATCGCTTACACCAACTAAAACACACACCTTGCGTCGTATTCCCCAATGCTAAGGGTCGTGACCTCCCTGCTTTATCACTCGTATGATATTCGACTGGCCTATTGGTCTAGTGGTTAGTGGCCCTGACTGCTATCTATGCCAGAGGTCGATTCTCACTCAAGGCAAATGTTTGTGTGATAGTCGCCGACGGCGCGTACTGTCCCACGCGCACCTCAATGAGATGTCAGCAACTGTAGGGGCCCAGCAGGGTCGAAGCCTACTGGGGCCAAGGGTCTGATTCTGAAAGGAAGACTCGGCCCTGGTACGAAAGGCAACGAAGGAACAGGGGTGGGTTTTTAGTCAGTTATAATCTGACACTATCTCCCGCTCCGCCCAAGAGCGGGGGATGTAATAAGATGATTTTATCACTGAGAAAAAATAGCACGATCATTTGTTTTGCGTCTAGGCGTTATTTATCGATATTAGTTGTGTATTTAGTAACATATAAATATGTTTATCAGTTATCTAGTACTCATAGCACAAGCTCTGCTTCGTTTGGGACTAGATGGCGTTGCGGAATATTATTCCTTGCATCTGTTTTTGTCTCTGGCGGTGTGAATGGCATTGTATACCGTATAGTTAAAGAGCGGTACGGATCAGCCCTAGCCCAGTTACAGAAGTTTCGTGATGACGTCAGAACAAAGGAATCTGAGGTGTGGCCTACTCGTGGTACGTGGTAACGATACGATTGTAACTTGGCTAGGGGCCTGGTCGGACCGACGTATGAGGCTGCGCCCACGAGGTTTTTTCCTACCTACTTTACCATAGTCATAGTCGGCCTTTTAATGTTCCCACTGCTGGGATTCAGGCCTCCTCTCTAGGAGAGGGAATGGGCCGTAATCTACCACGCGGGCCCAGTGTGGGTTGGTGGATGTCACATGTCTTCGAATTTTTGGTTCTAGGACATGCCGGTTTCCTCACGATGTTTTCCTTCACCGTTTTGAGAGCAGTGGTGATGAACTAAATTACACAAAGTAATGCGCCTGGCTGGGTTTGAACCCGCGACCTACACTGCTCACTTTACCATGCACACACATAAAACTAATTTGTTTCTTAGGTAATGGATCAATACGGTGAAGTGGAGAAAGCTCTGGGCACCAATGTGGATGATTTCGACGCAGCTGAACTCGAGGAGGAGTTGCAAGAACTGCTGGCGGGACCCAACGCGCCCGGCGGAGGCACCCCGGGGAAGGAGGAAAGGAAGGAAGGTCAGTACCATGACGGGTTTACCTGTACTCATACGCTCAAAACATTTTGGTAACATATTCATTGTTCGTACAGCTAAGGAGCGGAATTCCCTGCCGGAGTCTGTGATTCCTAATAGCTAAAACCTTTACGGTCGCCCGCGAAAATCAAATTTTCTCATATTTTTTGCATTTTGCGGTCAGTTTCAAGTTGTTTAGTGTTTAAAATTTGATTTGAGAACGTAAAACGTATTTATTTACCAAATGATAACTCAGTAAAGCTACATTAGTTGCATTTTTAATGTAATACTCCAGTGCTTTCAACCTAAGGTGCGAGCTAATCTTGGTTGTTTCACTCTTGCCAGATTGGTCGTGGTTATCACGAATGTAGCTCTCCCGAAGCCTGAAGGGTACGCCGTACGAATTCTCACCAGTTCTACCTGCAAAGATTTCAAAGATTCAAAAGCATTTATTTCAAATAAACCATTTACAGGCACTTTTGAATTGTCAAGAAGTCAGTTAAACAGAAAAAAAAAATGATGCTAATTGCACATTCCAAAGCGTAGATCTCTATGGAGAAGAATGTGCAAGAAACTCCATGGACACTCTTTTCAATCGTGTTTTGCAATTACAAATATCTCTGTTACATGTTTCTTGTCGCTATCATGTGAGAACAATGTCAATAAAGTAAAAATAAAAACTAAATATAGATATTAAAATAGCAACTGGCAGCTAAGAGATGACCAGTCTCAACTGACAGCGCCCGTTCACGAACATGACGCTAATATTAGCACCACTCAGCTCAACCATTTTGAAGGGAACCGAATGATCCAACACATGCGCCACCATCAGTGAGACATTTAAGTGAGCATGACAAACTCTCAACTGCCGTGCTCATTTATGTCAAACTGTAACATACAAAACCATAAAATAGCTCCATGGTACTCACATTTACAAACTTTGAAAATAAATGCTTCTACATTATACAATACTTATAATATTTTACAATTCCCAAAAAAAAGCATAAAAAAATAATAATAGCTGCTGGCAGTCATCCGGGCGCACTCGTTCAATGGGCCGCCAACAGCCGCTTTGATCTGGTCGATCCATTGCATCGGTGATCTGCCACGCGGCCTCTTCTACCTTGCCTAGTTATATCGAAAAATATGGCCAAAGTATTTAATATATGACTGATGCGCACCAGCATAGACAAGCGTTCCTTGACGCCCAGATCCTCGAGAATGGAAGCGTTTGTTTGAAACTCGGTCAAAGAGATCCAAAGCATTATTCTCTAGGACCACATTTCCAAAATGGGAATCTTTTTGGTCTCTGTCATATAAAATATGGAAAACACTGTTTTAACCGAGCCTATCCGCCTAGCCAAGTTACAACCGTTTCGTTTCGATTTTCTTTTCTTTGATCGCCTCGAGTTGGTCACGCCTCCGATTCCTTTATTCTGACGTCATCTCAACGCTCAGTCACGTGGTCAGAACAAAGGAATAGGAGGCGTGGCCGATTTGAAGCGATCAAAAAGAGAATCGAAACCAAACGGTTGTAACTTGGCTAGGTGGGCAGGCTCGTTGGAATGTGTTCTCAAAACGTTTAGTGCGTATGTGTGGGATGTCTACCATGTACCGGTGGCGCAACGCCGTACATAGTGGTCCGATGATGGAACGGACTTGGCGGAATTAGATTGTGCAATTCCAGTGCACACTCGGCTTTTGTTGTTTTTCTGTTTATCCATATTTTCTTGAAGTTACCCATTGCTGCTCTGGACAGAACCATTCGTCGCATGATGTCTTGAACTCAGTTCCTTGATTTAAGACTGAACTGACTAGTAAACTACAATTTTCTCATTTCAGCCATAAAGTTCCCCTCGCCACCATCATCGAATACTCGTCGGAAGATCTCGGAACGCGACTTCGTGTTCGACGGAGAAGAACGAATGTTGGCGGAGCTGAACGAGCTGGCGTCTACGACTTACATCGACGACGATACTCCGCGCGCCAGGGAGCGGCAGAAGGTCGCCGTCGCTGAGGAGGACACTGGTAAGTTAATGTCAGGGGCTGCGGGGACCACACAGCGATCAAAGGCCATCGTAGGCGACGACGCACGCCAGAGCAGCGCCGTGTGCGCGTGACGCGGCCGGGGCCTCGCACAGGCCATGCTCCGGAGTGAGGAGGAGTGGCAGGCGGTTGCTTCTGCGTGCGAAGCAATCATGCTAGCGAAGGAGGCGGCCGCACGCGCGAGGGAACGGCCCTCACGCCCCAGCGGCCAGGATCTCGATTTCCAGTCACAGTAGGCGCGGGCTTGCGGACGGCGAGCAATGAGTAGCTCTAGTAGTAGACCGTCTGAACCGAGCCCAAGTCGTCGACGGCGCGTAATGTTCACGCGTCCCTCAAGGAGATGTCCCGGGTCCGACCCTGGAACGAATGCAAAGAAGGAACAGGAGTGGATGTTAGTCAGTAAAATTTGACACGCTCTCCCGCCCCGCCCAAGGGCGGGCATGTCATTAGATGATTTCCCACTTTAAAAAAAAGCTTGTGAACGACGAGCAACAATGGGTAGCTCGCCACCTTGAAAAGAAGTCAGCAAAACTGTAGCGCTTGGGCCATGACGAATTTCTGAAAGTAAAACCTTGGTTCTTGGATGCAAAGGTTAACTAAAGGACTTATATTTTGGGTGTGATTTCTATACTTATACCTTGGTGAACCATTGAACACAGGTGGGATTTAATCAGTAAAAGTTTGACACGCCCTCTCGCACCACCATAGAGCGTGAGAAGTTATTTAATGATTTGAACGGAAAATTGACAAACTAAATTTGACGGCACTTTGATTGGGCTGTAGGTAATAATGTGCGGGGACGACGGGACACAATTCCCGGAGAACTTAATCTACAAAACGATTGGACCTATTTTTACGAGACTCACTGTCAAATAGCTGATGTTAAAAGAAGTAATTTAGGGTGTTTTTTTTATTTTCCTGTAGGAACAGGATTTCAAACTACGGAATACGTTTTCGAAACCTTTGAACCAAATTTGAAGGGACTTTCCCTGGGTATAGCTAATGATTAGATCCTTACGGAATTTATTTATTAAATATACACACACAAACTTTACAGGCTGAACCTAATACAATAGTGGTTACCAAAAAAAAAATTGAAAAAGTCGTCATCTTACACTAACTCTTAAAAATCTAAAACAATACTAAATTCTATTACAATATATACTACTTACTATAAAAATAAAAGAAGTACATAAAAAATAAAATAAACTTAACGTAACCTGTATGTAAATACAATATAAAATCAGACTTAGTACAGTAACAGTAACTAATACTTAAATAAAACTAACAAAATTTTATAAAACTCTTGCGATTTCACTCTCATGGCTCGAAAATAGGTCGATCCTCTCATGCACTTCATTAAGTACACGTATTGTGCGGGTGAGGGGTGCTTTTGACAGTAGGTTGGTTCTGGCAGCAGGTACGGCCAGTAATGGCGGCCGCCGCCGCCTCCACACGTACCGGTCTGGCACGCACAGCTTCAGGTGCAGCAGCACACCCGGATTGTGCTCTACTCCGCAAGAGCTTTAAAGCATACGCCGCGAGTGTAAATTCCCGGCGCACTCTGAGTTCGTTGTACCCCACCATACCCAGTACGAACAGTGTAGGATACATCAGTGGGTAAAACGGGTAAACCCCCTACAGTTGGAAATACAAGTGTCTTGTGAAATTATTTTGTACTCGCTCCAGCATGACACTGTAACCATAAGCACAGGACCATTAGTTGTCTACACACAGTTCTACGAACTTGATAAGTCGCAAGTAACAACTAGTACTTATAAAGTAAATATTCGCGATAACGATAAAACATTTATTTATTTGTACAAGTACACACAAACACTTAAAAAAATAGAAATTAACAAATACAGATAGAGCACAAAGGTCCTGCTTATTTCTAACGAAATTTCTTCCAGCAGACTTGCGACAGGAGAGTTGGATGAGAGATGTAGATGCAATGTGTAGAAATAATTTAGTGATTTTTTTTTATAAATTAAATCATATAATACATACTTAAATATCATCATGATCTCCTGCCCTTGTCCCGTGTTATTTGTGGTCGGCGCAACACGTTTTTTTCTTCCATTCTGCCCTGTCACTCGTCATGCTATCACTAACTCCCTTTTCTTTCATATCACTCTTCACACAATCCATTCATCTTTTCTTTGGTCTCCCTCTCCATACTCCGTACTCCATACATAACATACTGAAATATCAATAACAATAAATAAATATACACAGAAAAAGATACAATAAACAAATTAATTTATAAAAATACATATATCTATATGGAAGTGTTGGAAGGCCCCCTACAAAGTGGACCGATGACCTGGTGAAAGTTGCAGGAATCCGATGGATGCGAGACGCACAGGACCGTTCATTGTAGCGACATTTGGGGGAGGCCTATGTCCAGCAGTGGACGTCTATTGGCTGAAATGATGATGATGATGAATGATGATATATCTATAATATTATTATTTAACTAAGAAAGAAAGAAAGAAAATCATTTTGTTTGGCGGAACAAGGCGCAAATTTAGAACTAAACAAATTAAAAGTATATTAAGTGAAAGAAATATGCGCCACATCCGCGCAAAACGGCCGAACGTAACTGTACGAGATGATAGAGAATGTTCTTAACATTTTAGTTTATCTACAAATATTTCTTTTCTACAGTTCCCACATCAAAACCACCTTCCACACCCAAGTCTTCGAAGCCAAAAGCCTCGAAACCCTGGTACCCACCTTCGGGAGAATGCCTCCGCGGTCAAGTGTGGTCTTCTAGCAACAAGCAGTGTACCCTCACCGACATCGCCGGTGGGTTCGGAGAGCTCCGGCAGGATGAGAGATTGCATCCAGGTAAGAAAATGTAATAAGAGATGCATTTTGGAGAGTGTGCGCGGGAATTACATGACTTGATTCCGCCATCGCCTTTCTACCTATTGCTCGCCGTCCGCAAGCCAGCGCCTACGGAGGCTGGAAATCGAGATCGGGATCTCTGCGGCAGGGGCGTGAGGGCCGTTTTCTCGCGTGTACTTGATGAATACGTCTTGGTAAGGCCCCAGGCTACCATCAGTTAATGCTACTGCCTACTGGCCTATAGATAGTTGTCCCGGGTCTGGATGTCTTGTGTATGTGAGTTTATGACGCATCCATGATACAGGAGACGTTCCTGGTGTGGAACAAGGTTTGTTTTTCTTAAACTTTTTCAGGTGCGTTAAAGTTTTTGTGAGAACATTCTCGCGAACAGTCGCTGGCAAAGTGCTAGCAGTGGCGTAACTAGGCGTGGGCGAAGTAGGCTCTCGCCCCCGCCCTCGTACCCAAAAGGGCCTTATATGTGCCAGGCACTAAGGTACACTAAGAGGCTAAAGTGAAAGGATGTTATAGCTATATAAATAAATATAGCTAAATAAGAGGAGATGTCCTCACTGGAGGGCTCACTCGAACTGCCATTACCTAAAGCGCATCTGCTTATACAACAAGCAAAATAAAAAAATATGTGCCAGGCCTTTTTAACAACGAGTGTTTTTGTTTTATAATTTATAACCTCGCGTTTGTCCAGTATTTCACCTGATGATAAGCGACGATGTGGTCGAACACTGGGTTGCGACAGTCGCTGTTTAGTTTTCGAATTTATGAAAGAAAATGGCCTCGCTGATGCGCCTTCGCCCGCGTCTAAATTAGTTCACGCTACGCCTCTAAGTGCTAGAGTATTGGAATAGATAAATATCGTGACTCAGAAAACACTTGAATTGCCTACTCAATTATCCGTAAATACGCAATGATGAGACATACATGCAATTAATCTAACTTGTGCAAGTATTTTCATATTCATCGTAATAACACTTATCGTTAGTACGCAGTGCATCATTTCTTGTAAACAAGTAATTGCTTTTTTACAATTTTTAAACGTTAAATATAGTTTTATAGTGAAAATATTTCGTTGATAACGTGTTAAATGTGAAATATCGTTATTTAAAAGACGTAATCATTTTTTAAGCATCACCTACCACCATTCTTGAAATCCCAAGAACATCTCCCGCCTGGGCGCGATTTGCAGTGGCCTACTATATGGAAAGCACTAAATCGGTTGCGAACCCAGGTAGGCCGCTGCAAACACAACTTGGCAAAATGGGGTTTTTATAGACCCGTCGGATATTCAATGTGACTGCGGTGCTCCTGTTCAAAACATGAGCCACATACTAGAATGCCCCAAGTGCCCATACACCTGCACTCTGGAGGATTTGATGAGTGCTACCGATTCTGCTATTAATGTAGCCACCTATTGGGCCCAAACAGTTTGACGAGTTTACCATCGAATCGAAAAGAAGAAGAACCCTTTAACCGCTTGCGTTGATTCGACGAGTGCTTTCGCGTTTAGTTCTTCAATCCACATAGGTGACAGGAGACCTGATGAGTCATGTACATGTGGATTATTTGGTCTTGGATGTGCGAACCTGGCGGAATAAATGCGAGTTTGTCGGATATATCTGATCATCATCATCATTTCAGCCGAAAGACGTCCACTGTTGGACATAGGCCTCCTCCAAATGTCCCCACAATGACCGGTCCTGTGCGTCTCGCATCCATCGGATTCCCGCGACCCTCACCAGGTCATCGGTCCACCTTGTGGGAGGCCTTCCAACTCTGCGTCTTCCGGTACGTGGTCTCCACTCCAGAACCTTTCGTCCCCATCGACCATCTGTTCTGTGAGCAATGTGCCCTGCCCACTGCCACTTAAGTTTGACGGTTCTTCGAGATATATCTGATGCAGGCGGTTAAAAGGTTAAGCGGAAATTAAGAGACAAAATGTCCCCCAAAATGACTGCGTAAATTGTCTTGTAACATGTCCAATTAATAATTATTATTAACTAGCTTCTGCCCGCGGCTTCACACGCGTAAAATTAGGTTTCTCTATACAAACTTTGAACCCCCGTTTCCTCCACTTAGGGGGTGAATTTTGGAAAATCCTCTCTTAGTGCTCGCCTACGTTATGAAAGGAAACCTTGTGCAAAATTTCATGCTCCTAGTCCTAGTAGTTTTGGTTGTGCGTTGATATGTCAGTCAGTCAGTTTCTCCTTTTATATATATAGATTACAAATGAAAGCACAAAAATTTCCTCTTTATAGTATACACTCCTACTTTTCAATTAGTACAAAAAAATTGACCTCTATCTGTACCGGTTACTGATCATATTTATGTAGTCGAAAGTAAAAAAAACACGAAATCCCAAAATTGACCACGAAAATTTGTCATAATTGAATCAATCTACAATATAAATACAATACAATATAAAAATAAGTCGGGTTTTCCTTCCTGACGCTATAACTCCATAACGCACGAACCGATTTCCACGGTTTTGCATTCGTTGGAAAGGTCTCGGGCTCCGTGTGGTTTATAGCAAAGAAAAGAGTAGGGTAGAGTAGGGTAATTTATTTTTTTTTACTAAATCCCGCTTTTGGGCAGAACAACGTCTGCCGGGACCGCTAGTTATTCATAACAATTGCTACTAGAAAATACTATGCTCAGTGTTTTTCATTCATAATCAATAGCCTGTACAATATTTCCATAAATTGAGTGACATTTTGGGATATAAACAAACGCTAATAACTTTGCTGTTTATGAATATTATTTATTGAGACTTTACTTAAATAATAACAAGACCTTTTCTAATAAGCCCTTTAAGTATTTGTACTAATTAAATAACTAGTGGTGTATACATTAGAAGCGACAAGAAATATGTAACCAAAACTTATGTAACTCATAATATGATTTAAAAGAGTGTCCATGGAGTTTCTTGCACCTTCTTCTCCATAGAGATCTACGCTTTGGAACGTGCAATTTAGCTTCACTAGTATTTTTTTTTTGACTGACCGACATTCTGACAATTCAAAAGTGCCTGTAATTGGTCTATTTGAAATAAACGTTTCTGATTTCTGATTAAAGTTCAAATCGCACAGAGCTGCAACAATGCGCTTTATCCTCTCTAATACTTCTAGACGCTACACCGCTTTGTGAATCGATGAAAGTACTACATTTTACTATTAACGATGGCGGAAAATCGCAAAGGCAAAAACTTGAACGAGACCTTATGTTCTATATGCCCCGGAAAGTGTAAATTGCAGTTCCATCAAGAAATTGAAAAAGAAATCGTTTTGAAAACTAAACCTCACACAAGTTATGTAACATACGATCCGATGGTTTGTAAATGGGCGGTAGAAATCCAAAATCTTGATGACGCATCGCGTAAAGAGATTACACGTTCGAAAAGTACAAGAAAACACCATAATGAACAAGACGACGATGTCTATAGAGAGAAGTTGAAGCTAGAAATTCTAAGTGTCATCAAAGAGTTAACGGCAGACCAGTTTGGTAATAAAAATAAATACGTTGCCGATTTGGAGAAAAAATATGAAGAAATTAAAACGGAAATGGAAAAACAAGAGATAAAATTAAAACAATTTGCTAAAATTAACAAAAAGTTTGCAGATTTAAAAAAATCACATACGAATTATGAAGAAATTAAAACTGATCTTACAGATGTATTAGAAATACAGATTGCGGAGTCAACGTCAAATATAACAGAAAAATATGATAAAATAATTGCAAATTTAGAAAATTCTATCGCCCTTTATAAAGATAAATATGAAGAGATAAAATCTATGTTGGGAGATAAATTAGAATATGTAAAAAAAGTTGAAAAACAAAATTCTTTTCTACAAGATCGTATGCATCTTCTAAATCAGCGTTTGAACATTGTGGAAACGAGTTTGAAACATTTTAAGGTTGAGCTGAATTATATTCAGTTAGGTAAGAAATCTATGTATACAGGGTGGGTATGACCCAGTACATGATTCTTTTATTCTTACACATTGCTTTTGCAATATTTTTTTATATTATTAGACGCCAACCACCATAAATTCGTTAGTAATTTTCTTTTGTTGACATGTCATTTATTGATAATTGTAATTATTTATCTTTCTTGTTTTTTTTTTATATAGCCTCTTTTTTTTAATGTGAATGTGAGAACACTGTAGACTTTGCGAATTCGTTACTTAATAGGTTACTTCCTATTGCGACTCACTTTTTTTTAATATGATTATTTTTATTGTGCTTTTGGGTACAATGTCGACTGGTCTACACTGTTCTTACATAACGTCTGTTAATACTGTAACATGAAAATATTGTAAACAATCACTTTTTTAAAAGAGTAACCATGGAGTTTCTTGCCAGTTCTTCTCCATAGGAAACGACCAATTTGGAACTTTGCACTAGCTTCTAACGTTTTTTAAGTGCCCATGTAGTCCTATGTGAAATAAAAACTTTTGACTTTGACTTGATTTTGATTCTGGACCCCCCAGTGGTGGGAATTTTCGTAGACTTTTTCCTATTTTTTTTTTTAATCTTTACGTTTTTTTAATTGAAACTGTATAAAATCGATGACTTTTTAATTAATTAATTTTTAATTTAAACAACATTTTTTTTTTCTTTTAACTAAAAATATCATCAGGTTTGGTTAGAATAATGAGATTACACAGTATAAATTTTAAAAAGTACAGATTTTTTTTCAAAAATTAGAAAAAGTCCGACGAAAAATTCCACCACTGCTGCACTGGGGGTCCAGAATCATAGGAAAATAAAAAAATCACCACTGGGGGGGTCCAGAATCATGTCCTGGATCCATGGTATTCGTTTTTGCGTCGATGTCAGAGACACCCTGTGTATATGTCGAAAGTTTTGTTTAATTTATTCACTTTCTTCTGTCTCCGTCTTCGCACGCGTGATAATAGAAAATTATCCCCAGGCAACACACTCTCGGGCTGCTCGTGTACCAAGTTTCACCGAAATACGTTCAGCCGTTTGTGCGTGAAAAAGTAACAAACACACGCCTGCGGAAATTTTGTTCTGCGAATGAAGGCTCGAAGAGAAGATGTCAAAAGTCTACACTCACTAATATGTAGGAATTCAAAGAAATACTTTTAACATTAAAAAGTTCCAATCAGGTTAACTATTAAGCTGTATGATGCAGTTGGGACACCACACACAGCTTCAAAAGTAACCTAACTATAACTCCTGGTTTTATTTTTTATATACAAGTGTTTTCTTCTTATTCCATTTTTGGCAAGAAACCCCATGGAGTAACTATTTTTAACTTTTAAAGCAAAATGATTTTACAATATTTCCAGGGCAGAATGGAAGAAAAAAAACATGTTGCGTCGACCCTAAATAACACGGGACAAGGGCAGGAAGATGATGATGATTTTACAATATTTCCATAATACAATGTTAACAGTTATGAGAGGACAGTGGGGTAGAGTGTAGACCAGTTAATATTGTACCCAAAAGCACAATAAAAATAATGATAAAAAAGTGGCTCGAAATAGAAAATGATCTATGAATGCGCGGAGTTCATCATCATCATTTCGGCCGATAGACGTCCACTGCTGGACATTATAAGCCTCCCCCAAGTGCCATTTCGTTGACAAGTCCTGGGCGTCTCCATCATCATCATCATTTCGGCCGATAGACGTCCACTGCTGGACATAGGCCTCCCCCAAATGTCGCCACAATGAACGGTCCTCTCGCATCCATCGGATTCCCGCAACATTCACCAGGTTATCGGTTCACCTTGTAGGGAGCCTTTCAACACTGCGTCTTCCGGTACGCGGTCGCCACTCCAGGACCCAACGGCCATCTGTTCTGCGAGCAATGTGCCCTGTCCATTGCCACTTAAGTTTGGCGATTCTTTGTGCTATGTCGGCAACCTTGGTTCTGCGGATATCTTCATTTCTGATTCGATCACGCAAGGAAACTCCGAGCATAGCCCTTTCCATTGCCCTTTGGGTGACTCAGCCTTCTGATGAGGCCTATTGTGAGCGACCACGTTTCGGAACCATATGTCATCACTGGCAATACGCACTGGTCATAGACTTTCGTCTGGGTCTCTCGCATTCATCTAATTCCCGCGCCCCTCACCAGCTGCACACTCCATCTTGTGCTCGGGTGCCAACGCTGCGTCTTCCAGTACTCAGTCGCCATCGCCCATTTGTTCTGCGAGCAATGTGCCCTTTCCACTGCTACTTAAGTTTGGAGAATCTTCTAGCATCGTACTTATCCACAATATCCTTGGCCACAGGTCAGCAGCTGAACGTAGACTTCACGACGCCGCCTCGACTGTACAACACAGACTTCCAAGTTCGCGACCACAAGATGAGCGGCGGAGTCTGGCTCTACAACAGAGATAGCAACAGTAATATTGATGGCGGCTTGGCGACCAGCACTGAGTACTTCAGGTGAGCACATGAAACTGTTTATAATATGCTTTTAGTTTATAATGCTGGATCTGCCAGATAACAGCTTGATGCACTTGAGAGTAGGCGTGAGCAAAGTGTGTTATCTTTGCGATTGGAACATTTGGAACAACGGCTCAAAAGATACAAACGGAACATTTGTAACAACGGCTCAAAAGATACAAACGGAACATTTGTAACATCGGCTCAAAAGATACAAACGGAACATTTGGAACAACGGCTCAAAAGATACAAACGGAACATTTGTAACATCGGCTCAAAAGATACAAACGGAACATTTGTAACATCGGCTCAAAAGATACAAACGGAACATTTGTAACATCGGCTCAAAAGATACAAACGGAACATTTGTAACATCGGCTCAAAAGATACAAACGGAACATTTGTAACATCGGCTCAAAAGATACAAACGGAACATTTGTAACATCGGCTCAAAAGATACGAACGGAACATTTGTAACATCGGCTCAAAAGATACAAACGGAACATTTGGAACAACGGCTGAAAAGATACAAACGGAACATTTGTAACATCGGCTCAAAAGATACAAACGGAACATTTGGAACAACGGCTCAAAAGATACAAACGGAACATTTGTAACAACGGCTCAAAAGATACAAACGGAACATTTGTAACATCGGCTCAAAAGATACAAACGGAACATTTGTAACATCGGCTCAAAAGATACATACGGAACATTTGTAACATCGGCTCAAAAGATACAAACGGAACATTTGTTACATCCGCTCAAAAGATACAAACGGATCATTTGTAACATCGGCTCAAAAGATACAAAGGGAACATTTGGAACAACGGCTCAAAAGATACAAACGGAACATTTGTAACATCGGCTCAAAAGATACAAACGGAACATTTGGAACAACGGCTCAAAAGATACAAACGGAACATTTGTAACAACGGCTCAAAAGATACAAACGGAACATTTGTAACATCGGCTCAAAAGATACAAACGGAACATTTGTTACATCCGCTCAAAAGATACAAACGGATCATTTGTAACATCGGCTCAAAAGATACAAACGGAACATTTGTAACATCGGCTCAAAAGATACAAACGGAACATTTGGAATAACGGCTCAAAAGATACAAACGGAATATTTGTAACATCGGCTCAAAAGATACAAACGGAACATTTGTAACATCGGCTCAAAAGATACAAACGGAACATTTGTAACAACGGCTCAAAAGATACAAACGGAACATTTGTAACATCGGCTCAAAAGATACAAACGGAACATTTGTTACATCCGCTCAAAAGATACAAACGGATCATTTGTAACATCGGCTCAAAAGATACAAACGGAACATTTGGAACAACGGCTCAAAAGATACAAACGGAACATTTGTAACAACGGCTCAAAAGATACAAACGGAACATTTGTAACATCGGCTCAAAAGATACAAACGGAACATTTGTAACATCGGCTCAAAAGATACAAACGGAACATTTGGAACAACGGCTCAAAAGATACAAACGGAATATTTGTAACATCGGCTCAAAAGATACAAACGGAACATTTGTAACATCGGCTCAAAAGATACAAACGGAACATTTGTAACATCGGCTCAAAAGATACAAACGGAACATTAGGAACAACGGCTCAAAAGATACAAACGGAACATTTAGAACAACAGCTCAAAAGATACAAACGGAACATTTGTAACAACGGCTCAAAAGATACAAACGGAACATTTGTAACATCGGCTCAAAAGATACAAACGGAACATTTGTTACATCCGCTCAAAAGATACAAACGGATCATTTGTAACATCGGCTCAAAAGATACAAACGGAACATTTGGAACAACGGCTCAAAAGATACAAACGGAACATTTGTAACATCGGCTCAAAAGATACAAACGGAACATTTGGAACAACGGCTCAAAAGATACAAACGGAATATTTGTAACATCGGCTCAAAAGATACAAACGGAACATTTGTAACATCGGCTCAAAAGATACAAACGGAACATTTGTAACAACGGCTCAAAAGATACAAACGGAACATTTGTAACATCGGCTCAAAAGATACAAACGGAACATTTGTTACATCCGCTCAAAAGATACAAACGGATCATTTGTAACATCGGCTCAAAAGATACAAACGGAACATTTGGAACAACGGCTCAAAAGATACAAACGGAACATTTGTAACAACGGCTCAAAAGATACAAACGGAACATTTGTAACATCGGCTCAAAAGATACAAACGGAACATTTGTAACATCGGCTCAAAAGATACAAACGGAACATTTGGAACAACGGCTCAAAAGATACAAACGGAATATTTGTAACATCGGCTCAAAAGATACAAACGGAACATTTGTAACATCGGCTCAAAAGATACAAACGGAACATTTGTAACATCGGCTCAAAAGATACAAACGGAACATTAGGAACAACGGCTCAAAAGATACAAACGGAACATTTAGAACAACAGCTCAAAAGATACAAACGGAACATTTGTAACAACGGCTCAAAAGATACAAACGGAACATTTGTAACATCGGCTCAAAAGATACAAACGGAACATTTGTTACATCCGCTCAAAAGATACAAACGGATCATTTGTAACATCGGCTCAAAAGATACAAACGGAACATTTGGAACAACGGCTCAAAAGATACAAACGGAACATTTGTAACAACGGCTCAAAAGATACAAACGGAACATTTGTAACATCGGCTCAAAAGATACAAACGGATCATTTGTAACATCGGCTCAAAAGATACAAACGGAACATTTGGAACAACGGCTCAAAAGATACAAACGGAACATTTGTAACATCGGCTAAAAAGATACAAACGGAACATTTGTAACATCGGCTAAAAAGATACAAACGGAACATTTGTAACATCGGCTCAAAAGATACAAACGGAACATTTGTAACATCGGCTAAAAAGATACAAACGGAACATTTGGAACAACGGCTCAAAAGATACAAACGGAACATTTGTAACATCGGCTAAAAAGATACAAACGGAACATTTGTAACATCGGCTAAAAAGATACAAACGGAACATTTGTAACATCGGCTCAAAAGATACAAACGGAACATTTGTAACATCGGCTCAAAAGATACAAACGGATCATTTGTAACATCGGCTCAAAAGATACAAACGGAACATTTGGAACAACGGCTCAAAAGATACAAACGGAACATTTGTAACATCGGCTAAAAAGATACAAACGGAACATTTGTAACATCGGCTAAAAAGATACAAACGGAACATTTGTAACATCGGCTAAAAAGATACAAACGGAACATTTGTAACATCGGCTCAAAAGATACAAACGGATCATTTGTAACATCGGCTCAAAAGATACAAACGGAACATTTGTAACATCGGCTCAAAAGATACAAACGGATCATTTGTAACATCGGCTCAAAAGATACAAACGGAACATTTGGAACAACGGCTCAAAAGATACAAACGGAACATTTGTAACATCGGCTAAAAAGATACAAACGGAACATTTGTAACATCGGCTAAAAAGATACAAACGGAACATTTGTAACATCGGCTAAAAAGATACAAACGGAACATTTGTAACATCGGCTAAAAAGATACACACAGACACTGACTGTTATGAATAGTGATCCTGTTACGTTGCTTCAACAGTTTTATTTAATTGAATTTTGATTTGAGAATAATTGAAAGTTTATAGTTCAGTTCATTAAAATTTACACTATTTACGTTTTAATTTGAATTTTAAAAAGACTGGAGGTCACTTAAAGAAAATAATGTTTCTGTGTTAAAATTGTTCCAAATAATGCATTTAAAACATTACTGCTAACAATGAGTCGGTTCAGTAAAGAGTTCCACACGCCTAATTGAGAGGCGAGCCAAGAGAATCATTGGCAATGATGTAGTCGTCGAGTCGAGGCTTCAAAGTCTTGAGCATGGACGCCGAGTTGCTAGCCTGTCAGTTTTCTACCGGGTGCATTTCGTCGAGTGTGCGTCGGAATTGCATAACCTTACTCCGCCCGCGCCCTTTCCATCATCAGACCACTAGGCGTACGGCAATGCGCCACCGGTACATGGTGGACATCCCACCTATACGCGCAAAACTTTTTGGGAACACATTCATTGTGCGCACAGCTAAAGAGTGGAATTCCTTGCCGGACTCTGTTTCCTAATAGCTACAACCTAGGGATCTTTAAGTAAAGCATGAGTAGATTTCTTCTAGACAAGCGTGCTCCATCGTCGACCACATCGCTTTCCATCAGGTGAGATGGTGATCAGACATGAGCCTATCAACAATAAAAAAATGCTATGTATGCATGTAGTTCAACATTGAATAATAAGAATATTCCATAACTATTTAGAACTAACAACAACAACTATTTGGTTGACTTAGAGAATGCCTAAGGCATTAAGTCCGCCTGAGTACTTTGTCTTGCATGTAGTTTAAAATAAATAAACTATCGCACATCGCCATATAGTTCCAAACTAAGCAAAACTTGTCCTATGAGTACTAGACAACAGATAAACATACTTAAATATTTCTAAAATACTCACAGAATACTACGATGTGCCCAGCCTTCAAGACCTTTACACATTGAATGCCAACAAACATTTACGAGGACATTCCTTTAAGTTATGGGGAAATGCATCCAAAAAGAAGCCTTTGAAGCAATTTCTACCTAACCGAGTTGTAACGGCATGGGACAGGCTCCCGGAAAGTGTTGTGAAAGCTCCCACATTGAACTGCTTTAAAAATCGGTTGGACAGACTAAACATCTCCAAACTATATGAAACACACGCATCAGCTAAATAGCTGCTAGTGTGTCTTACCAAATAATCATAATAATAATAATACATATTTTAGATAAATAACACCCACACGCGAACAAATGATCGTGCTCTTCCCACAGGCAGAAAGGTAGGAATCGAACCCACGACCTCTCCGGCACAGCAGTCAGGGCCACCAATCACTAGAACAACAAGCCAGTTAAACAAAGTTTCACCTTGATAATATTTAAGTTTTTTCATTTTTGTTCCAGTACCGAAAGTCCGGGGAAGTCGACGGCCCTCACCGGCTTCCAAATGGCCCCCGGGGGTGAGCGGAGGAAGTCGGCCACCGACTCAGCCCCTCACGACTCGGTTGACGAGCTCCAAAGAAGACTGGACAACCTCAGGGGATTCAACTTATAATATTAAATGTTAACACACAGGTAGTATAGATGTTCTTTGTCAAAAAATAATAATTTGCGTAAGTGATTTCTAAAACAATTTCTATAAAAATGAGTTAGGTAAAAAAACATGACTAAATACATAAACAGCGGGAAACTAAAAGAAAAAAATAGCTTTTTGGCGAATAGCGATGGATGGCAAAGAAAACACAGTAATTGCTGAATATGAGGAATATGTTTATTGTTAATTTGTGGCTATTTCATCATAATCATCATTTCAGCCGAAAGACGTCCACTGCTGGACATAGGCCTCCCCCAAGTGTCGCAATAATGAACGGGCCTATGCATCTCGCATCCATCGGACTCCCGCAACCGTTACCAAGTCATCGGTCCACCTTGTAGGAGGCCTTCCAACGCTACGTCTTCCGGTACTATTGGCTATTTACATTCACATTTTGGGTGTCGCAAGTAGTGATCGTATTATTCTTACTTTTGCCAAGTGGATTTGGAATTAATAAAATATATCTAAATATCGCGCTACCCGAGGGTTTCGAGGCAGTTAGTTCCGCATCTATAAATTTGGGTGGCGGCCGCAGCGACGCGTTCAATGTGTAGCCTGGTGAGCGCACCGCTACAGCTTAATATATTATTAATTCAAAATAATCAATTTAGAAACTGACCCTAAAAGTTTTTATACTTTTTTATCCAAAACGAACCCTGTGTGTACACTAAAGATGAAACGGATAGTGGTTTGGCCGGATATTCGGCTACCGGATATTCAGCTTTTTATCGCATTACATGAAATACAGTTTGATTTGCTAAAATTTATTTTTCAGCACTTGGCAGTAGCATTTACAGCGAAACGCTATTTTCAGAAGCTGGCCTGGTATACGCAACCGTACTGAATTACTATCCGGTGCCCGGCCGGATATCAAAACAAGGCCGGATACCGGATAGATACCGGATATCCGTTTTATTTCTAGTGTACCTACACTATTACTTAAAAATTATGAAATACCTCACAGACTTCCATTTTTTGTGGCAAATAAGTTTTCTTTGCAAACCGTACTTTTCAATCAACATTTGACAGATCGAGGTTATTGACTTTCCTATTCTTATTTGGAATTCATATTAAATTGTGTCTTCTTGAATTCGAGATTTTTTTTTCAGATCTGTAAAAATATTTTTGGCAAAGAAATTTTATATTAATTTTAAGGCCATATAGAAATACCACACTTTAGGTTAATAGGTATGTAAATAAAATTAATATTATGCAATTATATATAAAAATATGCTATCTATCTAGCTAATATGCACGTAGAATCGCGTTGCATATTTCATAGCGACTTTCAGAAGCCAGGAATTTTGAATATACAGACCATGCCTAAACTAGGTAGGATTTATTTAAAAATAAATGCTTAAAGTAGTTTAGATATTTAGTATTTTTGTAAATATATACTAATATATTGCAGCTGAATACACTTCAACTATAAAGGGGTGACCAGACGGTTGCAAACTAGCGTTCCAACCAAGGTGACCTTGGTTTATGTGTTTGGTTTGTGTTGCAGCTACATGGTTGTAAACCACGTTCGGTGGTTGGGAAAACGAGCCTCCCAACCAAGGGCGTTGAAGGTCATGGATTACAACTGCTGTCTACGTGGATTGAAAAAAGCAAGGTCACCTTATACCTATAATCTTTTATTTTTTCTGTTCCAATAAAAGATTATTATCTTATCTTATCTTATCTTATCTTACCTTGGGTTTTTTTTTTCGGTGGGAATATCATCTTATGACATCCCCGGCTCTTGGGCGGAGCGAGAAATAGTGTCAGACTTTTACTGACTAAAAACCCACTCCTGTGCCTTCGTTGCATTTCGTACCAGGGCCGAGTCTTCCTTTCAGAATCAGACCCTTGGCGCCAGTAGGCTTCGGGTCACCTTGGTTGGGACATTGGTTTGCAACCATCTGGTCACCCCTAAAGAAAACATACAAATGTATTATTAATCCATAAATAAACTATATATTCAACTAGTAACTGTAATAAACGCACACGAGTGATTATTTGAAACCAAGAGGGTGTCTCATTCATCTGGCCTAGTTTTTTTTCTTCGGTTTATTTTTATAAATATTCTTGATAATTACGCAGTAATTAATTAGAATTCAAAAATTTAAAAGAACATTTGCTGATTTTGTGATAACGCCATCTATTGCTGAAAAGCTTAACCCTCCCTAGGCTCACACTGAGGCACTACCACGAACTCTTAACGTGATTCATTTTACGACTTAAACCGAACTTTTAAAGGGATGGAGCTGTGTATATTATATAGCTCTATCACTCTTTTTCACCCGTACTTGTATGACTTAATTTTTAACATATCATGGTAACGCCCCTGGCCACCTACCGAGCGATAGTTAAATTTATATAATTTACTAGCTTCTGCCCGCGGCGTCACTCGTGTGAATGTAGGTTTCTCCATACAAATTTTGGACCCCCACGTCATCGCCTTAGGGAGTGAATTTTGGAAAATCCTTTCTTAGTGCTTGCCTACGTCATAAAAGGAAACCTTGTGCAAAATTTCACGCTCCTAATCCCAGTAGTTTCGGCTGTGCGTTGATATGTCAGTCAGTCAGTTTTCCCTTTTATATATATAGATTTTGACATAAATTCGCGTGTTTGCTATTCAAAGCTAGATGGCGTTACTGAAGCATAGGATGATTTTTTCTAAGACATTTCTCCTGAAGCCGCTCTATTTATCTCTTTAAATCTCTTTGAAATGTATCAAAGGCACTCATTTGCACACAAAATTGATAGGTACGAAAATTAGGCCAGATGAATGAGACATTCTTTCGGTTTCAAATAATCACTTGCTGAAAGAAGTAGGTATATGCAGCAAGGGCAAATAATTCGATTACAACTAAATTTAAAAAAAATTTGTAATTTTTTATCCTAAGATAATCATGAATTTTTAATAAATTCTTGATAAATCTAGGGGTCCTTAAGCCAAGAGTTAAGACGTTACTTCTAGGCAAGCGTGCTCCATTCTTACCTTCAGGTGAGATATTGATCAAACGCGAGCCTATCAATAGTAAAAAAAAAAAACTTGATTGCGTCACCAGCCTGTTTTTATGTGCGTGCGTAGTGCGTATATTCTCATATTAATTGCCTACAATCAGGATAACTAATTTCTTTAAAAACACTACCTAATACCCTATTCATCTGGGCTTGAGACAAAATGTAAACAAAGAAAACAATGTAGGTAACCTTCGACGAAAATTCTTCGACGTGTTGGGCACTTATAATACATTAATAACAATCTCCTTTTCTGTTGAATGGATTGGCATTTTCTTTGCACGCTTTTTCTTCGGTGAATAACAAGAATTCAACGAAAATATCTCGTATCAACAAGTTGATCGATAGTAAAAAAGATGGCAGATTATAACCCGCCCGATGACAAAACGTAAAATTTTTATGTATTTTACATAAAAATTTCGCTTGCAGTCTGTGGTCTATAATTTAGTAGTATATATAAATGGTTTGTTTACCTTTTTATCTCATGGCTCCCTGAATAGGGTATAAGATCATTTAAGTAAAATTTCAGTCTTTAATGTTCTAATTGGGATGTATTATTATTGGTGTGTATTATTATAGTTACATGTTGTATATCACACTCACTGACCTCAACTATTTACCACTGGACAGGCTGTTCCATTTGTTTGACAGCTAATTGCGTGGAGAGCTCTAATAGCGCGGACAACTCAACTCTAATTGCGTGGAGAACTCTAATTGCGCGGAGAACTCTAATTACGTGGAGAACTCTAATTACGTGGAGAACTCTAATTGCGCGGAGAACTCTAATTGCGTGGAGAACTCTAATTGCGTGGAGAACTCTAATTGCGCGGAGAACTTTAATTACACGGAGAACTCTAATTGCGCGGAGAACTTTAATTACACGGAGAACTCTAATTGCGTGGAGAACTCTAATTACGTGGAGAACTCTAATTGCGCGGAGAACTCTAATTGCGCGGAGAACTCTAATTGCGCGGAGAACTCTAATTGCGCGGAGAACTCTAATTACGTGGAGAACTCTAATTGCGCGGAGAACTCTAATTGCGTGGAGAACTCTAATTACGTGGAGAACTCTAATTGCGCGGAGAACTCTAATTGCGTGGAGAACTCTAATTGCGCGGAGAACTAATTGCATGATACAGGATTTCGTAGTTTAGTTCATATGTGGCGCCGTAGATGTCGCTATATTTATTAATAAAACGCGTTTAGTTATTTGTCTAGTTAAACACCCGCCATATTAGAATAATGAATTCATAAATAAATAATTATAAAATTGAAAAAAAAAAAAATGTTTTGTTTTAACCGCAGAATCTAATCAAAAATTTTTAAGTAATAATTAAGTTTTGTAAATATGTCGTGTTTAAATAAAAATATATAAATAGTGATATTAGATATATGGCTGGTCCCATTGTATTACACATTATACTTTAGTTTAGTGTAATATGTGCTGGGATTGTGGGGTTAATGGTTGAAAGGAGTACTCCGAATTAGAGATGTTACGAAAGTTCGATTCCGATTCCGGAAGTTTGGATTTTCCGATTGATGTTTATATGTTCTTTCGATTTTGATAAAGGAGGGTTGATTAGCGCCATTTTTCGCCCATCATCGCTCAAACGAAAAAAAGTTTCAATTTGTCAGAAATAAATATAATAATTTGTGATAAATATTGAAAAAAAAAAATGATAAAAAATGTACAAAAAAAGACGAAATACTCTCTGCGCGTAACGTCGCCGCAATCGTGAACGTGTATAATGCGTTGTCGGAATTTAATACAAAAAAATCTATCCCGCAGACCTGCGGGATCTCGCATTTGTGATCCCGTAAAAAAGGTGCGGGATTGGATTGCCTATTTATAACTATACAAATGTATTTAAAAATAGTCGGAAACAGAAAATATTTTTTTTTTCAGTGTGTAATGGACGCAAAAAGACTTATCAACCTTCCTCTTTTTATTTAGAACTTTTGTCTGAGGTACAAACAAGTTTATGCTTGTCGCACGAGGAACCTCCCTCCCCCGCGCCTTCTGTCGATTGATCTTTCACTAGTTGTTTTGTTTTATTTGACGCTTCTACCTCCGCATCCGATTTCGACAAACCAAATTAAAAAATTCCGGTTCCGATATAACACTTCCGTTACATCTCTTCTCCGGAATCTTGTAATGACTGATAGCGATAGATATATGGAATAAGAAGTCCACTATATAGGGTGACTGATAATTAGTGACCGATACTTAAACACGTGATTGTACTCATGATTACAAACAACTTTCCCAAAGAAAGTTTTTTTATATTCTCATTAGTTTTATCACAATAACAAAACAGCTGTTTAAATACACGCGCGCCTGCGACCGACGACCGCTCAGCTGTTACCCGCGTGACGCCGCCGTACCTACAATAGTGATAAAACACCCGCGCGGCTTGCTAACCCATAGGTGTGCGCGCGCGTATTACAAACAGCCTTAGATTCAAACAGCTGTTTTGTTACTGTGATAAAACTAGTGAGTATATATATACTTGTGTACTTGTTACTATTACTTATAAATAGTTTTTTTTTTTTAAAAGTGCGTTTTGTGTCTTATCATCTCGCTGTAAGTAGATACATTAGTTATTTAACGTTAGTAAAAAGATACCGACGATTTATAACAAGTAGTTTTGTACATTACTTTACGTATTCTTGAATATTTTATATAGGCGTCATAGTCTGCAGAAAATACGCATTCTTTATGTTTAAATGATTTTAGAATAAGATCTAATTGTCGTTTAACTGTTTTATTTATGTGAAAATAAAGAAATTTCAAATCAATCAGTGAGTATATAAAAAAGTTTCTTTGGGAAAGTTGTTTGTGATCATGAGTACAATCACGTGTTTAAGTTTCGGTCACTAATTACCTGTCACCCTATATATTGTTGATATTTGATATGATAACTGAGGGAATAGAAAATAAAAGGAATATGACTGATATTGTATGTAAATATAATATATAAATACTCCTCTAAAGTATATAAAGTTAGGATATATTTTTTTTTTATAACACAACCTAGATAGGATATATCAAAAATTTTTGGAAAAAAATACCAAAAAAAAATTGTTATGTATAAAATTAAGCTTTTGTAGCTCTAATTAAGGTGAAGGCGTTAGTTGATGGCCGTTTGGTGTTTTATTAGTACAAGCAAATGCGTCGGTTTGATCCGTCAAGTGTTTTCGTGTCCTATTCGCCATTGTCGTGTGTTAGCGACTGGGTACTCCACGTTTAGCTCTTCAATCCAATAGGTGACAGAAGAGCTGACGAGATGGAGTGTTTGGTCGTGGATTTGCGAACCTGGCGAAGTAAACGCGTGTTTGTCGGATAAATCCGACGTAGGCTGTGGTTAAAGGGTTAAAAGAAAACCTGATAGTGTTTGTTAGTTGTAACTTTTTTATCACCTTCATAATTACAGCCGAAAGACGTCCACTGTTGGACATAGGCCTCCCCCAAGTGTCGCCATAATGACCGATCCTGTAACAGAGTAGCTTTTTAAATTAGTTAAATATTTTACAACTACCCTACAGTCGAAGATTAACGCTGTCACCTTATACTTTTAGTTATGTATTAAAATTATATTCCAGATAATGTGTTGTGACTTTATATATCATGTATTAATTGTGTTAGCTCGCAGCCAGTATATTAACTCAAAATATAGCACTAGTTTTAGCCGGCGGTTTCACTCGCTTGAAAGTTAAAAATAGCTCCAGAGAACATACTCTTGAAATAAAAAGCAAAGATTTTATGGAAGTGAAAGATTTTTAGTACTTCCATAGCAAAATTGCCCCCGATGGGAACCTATATCGTAACCTATGTTATATTATGTAGCATAGCATAATTAGCCTTTTTAATGTTCCCACTGCTGGGACTCAGGCCTCCTCTCTCTAGGAGAGGGAATGGGCCGGAATCCACCATACGGGTCCAGTGCGAGTTTGTGGTTTCCTCAAAATGTTTTCCTTCATCGTTTTGAGAGCAGTGGTGATGAAATAAATTACACAAAGTAATGCGCCTGGCTGGGTTTGAACCCGCGCCCTACAACTCGTAAGTCGGGGCCGTTACCACTCGGCCAGCACTACTCTCATGTTATATTATAGAGGGCACTAATAATAGTTAACCGAGTAGATATTAGCTCTATATCTTAATTACCTGAGGAGCATAAAAATGCTATAAAATAAAATGTAAAGTGTACCATTTAGTTTTATTTTGATAGCTTTAAAATTAAAAAAAAAGTCGACTCCGGACACTTTTTTTAAATAGCTCTTCAATTAACTAAGATATAGAACTGATATTTATTCGATCAACACCTATTAGCACCCTCTACAATATTATATTCTTCTTCTTCTTCTTTTCATGTCGATGTACTCTAACTAAATTTTATCTGACCAGTATTTGGCAACCACTACGGCTCTGTTATTGGCCTCGTATAGATCCTTAAAACTGCAGGTGGTTGTGCAGGATGGACGGCATAGCAAATGACGCATGTCCTGTGCAGCGGCTCCACACTGGCACTGTGTTAGAGATGGGTCGAGGAAGCGCCATTTGGCTAAATTATTTTTTCAGCGGTCCGCAGTCGGTTAAGAGATTTCCAGATTGGCCACTGCAATTCGCGTCCAGGGGGGAGACGTTCTGACGGGGTGATGAAATGTGTAGGACCTCTTCAAAAGATAGTGCAGAGGACAAGAGATGCGCGCTGTGGAAACAGAAGCACCCAACTCCTACAATATATCATAGGTTACGATATAGGTTCCCATCAGGGGCAGTTTTGTTATGGAAGTACAGACAACCTGACGTACGGCGAGTATCCACCCTTACGCTGTTGAAACTTCAACGGTCCGGACTAAGCGTTTCGTTTCGCCGTTTATACCGCGTACATCGAAAGACTGGAACAATTGGCCCGCTGCGGTCTTCCCGTCCAACTATAATTTAGGTGTCTTCAAGGCTAGAGTGAATAGGCTCTTAATAAACTAGTGCGCCTCACCATCAATGACTGCATCACTGCTTACCATCAGGTGGGATCGCAGTCAAGCTCTAAGTTTATATCAATTAAAAAAAAAGGTAGCGCCTTTCCGATATGGATAAAGAAATAATGTTATACAGGATCAGAAACGGTTTTAGATATGAGATCATTTTGACACACACATTAGTTCGTTATTGGCAGTCTGGCTGCGAAGCATTATTTGATCAAAATGACTTTTGTTATGTGCCTATATAATTATTGTTATGTACATTTTAAGTTAAGTATAATCGACACGTTCTACGTTAAATCCGGGAATTTGATTTAAGGAATTTTACTTACAATTTGCGTACATACAAAGGGATCGAAACCTTTGTAATAACTGAGGCCCTACGAGCTCTTAACGCAATCCATTTGACGACCTAAACTGAATTTTTGAAAGGGATGGAGCTATATAGAATGACTGATAATTAGTGACCGATACTTAAACACATGATTGTACTCATGATTACAAACAACTTTCCCATAGAAACTTTTTTATAATCTCATTACTTTTATCACAATAATAAAACAGCTTTTTAAATACGCGCGCGCGGCTGCCAACGGCGACCCCTCAGCTGTCAGCCGCGTGACCCCGCCGTACCTACAATAGTGATAGAACACCCGCGCAGCTTGCAAACCCATAGGTGTACGTACCTAATCAGTGAATGTACCTACAAACTAGTGAGTATATACAAAAAGTTTCTTTGGGAAAGTTGTTTGTCATCATGAGTACAATCACGTGTTTAAGTATCGGTCACTAATTATCAGTCACCCTATATATATTCGCTCTTTCTCACTCGCACACTTGTCATGTTAACACGTCATGGTAAGGCCCTGATTCAAATTTATGAAAAAAACATTACCTCTCCTTATAGATCAGTTGGTTAAATATACGTAGACTGTGTCGACAATTTGACATATTAAATTGTATTGTATACTCATCATAGTGCCTTTGATGTCTCCTAGAGATCTATACAAAGCGGCGTTAGCGTTAACGATTATCACAAGTCTTAATAATGTTAGGAATTGACCAAGGAACATACCAGAAGCCCATATCGATTCTATAGATGACTATAAGTTATATTTATTTTGCACTGTGTTACACACATTTTTTCTTCAATTTAAACTAGATGAGGCCGGTGTTTCCTAGCGGACTACCCTGAGAAGAAACACCGAAACAAATTCAGGGGTCATACCTTGCAGATTTGTGTGAGATAGTCTTTTAAGGAATAAACACAAAGATTTGAGTGGACCTGTCCAGTCAGTGCAAGCGTTTGTCAGTATTCGAGTAGCTCAACTCTGGACTACTAAAGTTCTTAAAATTGCTGCTTTTTGACTTTGCTATGAATGTCACTTTGTATAGAAGCTCTTGTCTATGGTAAATTGGAAACAGTTAGACACTGCCAAGCTTGAAACACTGCCTTTTGAGCCACTTTTTTTTAACCTTTGCCCGCGTTGTTATAGCATAATCGATACATGAATTTCCCACTGCTGGGCTGGATTTTGTGACCTTTTTTTAAATATTTTTGGAAAATAGTATAACATGGTGTAAAAATTAATGGAATCGATTCAGTTACTGATTCTGAACAAACTATATTCAGGTTTCGCATATACTAAAAATAATGTTGTATACATCATGCAACTACCCACATCTGCATTAATAACGCTTCATCATCATCATCATCATCATTTCAGCCGAAAGACGTCCACTACTGGACATAGGCCTCCCCCAATTGTCGCCATAATTAACGGTTCTGTGCGTCTCGCATCCATCGGACTCCCGCAACCGTTACCAAGTCATCGGTCCGCCTTGTAGGAGGCCTTCCAACGCTACGTCTTCCGGTACGTGGCCGCCATTCCAGAACCTTTCGGCCCCAACGGCCATCTGTTAATAACGCTTATGGTACGTTTATTAACAATTACCTTCTCTTATAAAAATATCAATAATTAAGACATCTGGATCAACGCCTCCTCACAATTATTACAACATGAAGTGGTAGATGCCACATGTCTTCAAATGTTCCGTTCTAAAACATGCCGGTTTCCTCACAATGTTTTCCTTCACCGTTATGAGAGCAGTGGTGATGAAATAAATTACTCAAAGTAAATCACTTAGTAGGTGCGAACCGAACTCAGGGCCATAACAACCACGGTCATCATTGCTCAATTTTTTTTATAAATGTATGTATATTTATGACAACTTATCATTTTTTTTAGCGTTCCGTACCCAAACGGTAAAACGGGACCCTATTAGTAAGACTCCGCTATCCGTCGGTCACTAGGCTGTATCTCATGAACTATGATAGTTAGACATTCGAAATTTCTGTTGCCGCTATAACAACAATTACAGAATAAAATAAGGATTTTTGGGGCCTCCCTTTACAACAAACGTGATTTTGAGCCGTTTTTTTTTTGGTACGGACGGTACAGAACCCTTCGTGCGCGAGTCGGGCTCGCACTTGACCGATTTTTTTTTATATTAAGTTTTCAATCTATCATAGACAAAGGAACATTTTTTTTTTTCATTTCATAAAACTATAGTGTGATATTACTTATTATTATATTTTTTTATTAATAAATAATAAAGGGTATGTTTTTACCCTGTGTGATTGTATACTATAATATATTGTATTCATAATTTAGTTTGTAAGTAATTATTTAAGAAACTATTAACGACCTCACCTTACCAATTTTTTTAGTTTTGTTTTTTAATCATATTTTTAAGGGATTGTATAATAATTTTAATTTTGATGATAATTTTTTTTTTTTTTTGCTTACTGCCTTTTAAAATGTATTTATAAATTATTATTTTTGTAATGTTGATTATCGCTTTGTATATACAACTCTTCTGTACGTGTGTTTGTCACCTAAATCTTAAATTACTTGACCGATTTGGATGAAATTTTGTGTGCAATTTGAGTGACTGGATCGTTTTTAAGTATTCGCTGAGCAACACATTTGGCAATTCTTTTTTTTCTAACTTCTGCCGTCGGCTTCCACCGCGTGAATGTTGGTTATAGCGGACGCGAAGTCAAAGTTCATCATCATCTTCCTGCCCTTGCCCCGTGTTATTTGGGGTCGGCGCAACATGTTTTTTTCTTCCATTCTGCCCTGTCATTCGTCATGCTATCACTAAATTCCTTTTCTTTCATATCACTCGCGAAGTCAAAGTTAAAGATAGATAAAAAGTAGCCTATTCTTGGGGTTCAAGCTAGCTCCGTACCAAATTTCATCAAAATCGGTTCATTAGTTTAACCGTAACAGCGTAACAGACAGACAGAGTATCTTTCACATTAAAGATATTAATATGGCGCATATAGATTCGGTTAAAAAGAAAGATTGATGGCGTCTCAAGTGGGTGATCACCCACGCTGTATATTTAGAGATCGACCACAATTTCTTTTAGAGCAATTAGTGGGTAATGTAAGTAAATATTAATTAAGCCTACTGTTCACGGACGCGTAGCTTCTTAGACGCGTATTCGTCATTATACGACAACGACTCGACGCTGCCGTTTCGTCGACAGTTTCACTAGCTTTGTATGTAAGCTTCACGCAGGCGTACACCAAGCGTATAATGACGAATACGCGTCTATGAAGCTACGCGGCCGTGGATAGTTAATATAGCAATAATTTACTTTACTGTCACTTAATTTGTAAGCAATTGTAAAGGTTTTTTTATTGTATTGTAATGTTATTTATTCTTAGACTGTTAATTGTATGTGACTATGAAAGTGTAAATAAAAATGTAAATATAATGTACGGACGTGCCAAAGTTATTTGTTTTATTTTTTAACAGCGACTAATCCCAGACGCCTTACTGTACCAGGCGTACGGCAATGCGCCACCGGTACATGGTGGACATCCCACCTATACGCACAAAACGTTTTGGGAACACATTCATTGTGCGTACAGCTAAGGAGTGGAATTCCTTGTCGGAGTCTGTGTTTCCTGATGGCTACAACCCGGGAATCTTTAAGTCAAGAGTGAATAGGTTACTTCTGGGTAACCACGCTCCATCGTAGACCGCATCGTCGCTTTCCATCAGGTGAGATAACGGTCAAGTGCGAAACTATCAAGAATAATAAAAAAAGAAAACTGAGCTTCTAACGCTATCCATTTGACGACCTAAACTGAACTGTTAAAGGGATGGAGCTACATAGGGTTTATAGCTCTATCCCTCTCGCTCGCACGATCTTTCTCGGTTTTTCTCTACTTTAATGTGCACTTATAAACCTTCCTCATGAATCACTCTTGTCTTCCAAGAGAGCCGTAAGGAAACCAGTACAGTTTGCAGACAATACAGACCGCCGTCCTTCCGTCCTCGCCGCCGAGGCCCGCCGCGACAATCCCGTCAACGTCCTCCCCGTCCCTTGCTCGAGCCAGCCCGCGTCGCTGAGCCGTAGTTTTAAAATTCCCCAATAATAATAATAAAATCTTTGTACGACCCCCCCCCCCCCCCAGCGACGCCCTAAGCCGAGGTCCGTACCCCACAGGGGGTGCCCTTAGCGTGTAGTCGCTTAGTTTTAAGTTTAGTTAAGTAAGCCCTGGCTGGAGGCTTTGATTTTTGAATCGTGGCCGCCACAGGCAAGTCCGGTTAAGCAGCCGACAACCTCCTAGGTTGACCTGCGAGAGGCCACACACAAAAAAAAAATCACTTGTCTATTGGTGAAAACCGCTTGAGAATTCACAAACCGCTTGAGAAACAAGAGTTCAGCAGGTTTTGGATTTATCGTGTAGCGAACTGACAGACACGGTAGTGGACTTTGTTTTATATGTAAGGACTGAGTCTGTTTGTCCACACAACATTTGGACCCCTGTTTCATCCCCATTGTTAGATTTTTTTTTTAATTAAAAAAAACCGACGAAAAATTCCACTACTCTAGAATTATGTATAGATCCATGGTATTCGTTTGTGTGTCGATGTGAAAAACACCCTGTATAGACATATAACAATTAAAAACTTCATTAGGAAACCACTGCATTTCTAAAGGGGCGAGCAGAGGTGCTCTTACAAATATTTCGCCAATTGGTCCCTTAGGAAATGACACGCCGAACAGAAAATGCTTAAAAGAGCTATACTTGGTCCATGAAAGAACTATGTAAAGGAACTTTTTTTTTTAAATAATAAAAACCGTGCTTGACTGCGATCTCTCCTGATGGTAAGCAGTGATGCAATCATTTATGATTAGGCGCATTAGTTTATATAGGAGTAATTCCAAGTGTGGGACGATCAAGGAGATGTCAGCAACTGTAGGGGCCCAGCAGGGTCGAAGCTTACTGGGGCCAAGGGTCTGATTCTGAAAGGAAGACTCGGCCCTGGTACGAAAGGCAACGAAGGAACAGGAGTGGGTTTTTAGTCGGTAAAAGTCTGACACGCGCTCACGGTCTGCCCAAGAGCGGGGGATGTCATAAGATGATTTTTCCACCGAAAAAAAAAAAGTTTGGGACGTTTTATATTTAAAAAGCCAGTTTTAAGTTCAAATACAAAGCCTGGATAGGCCTGCATAGGCGTAGGGTAGCAAGCCTTTCAGTATTTTACAGGATGCATTTTGGAGTGTGCGCCTGAATTACATGACTTGATTCCGCCATAACCTTTCTACCATCGGACAACCCGACGTAAGGCGAGTGTCCACCCTTATATTGTTAACAGCTCTACTCTAATCGCTTTTAGCGATAGGACCGCCCATTTTAATATTAAGTTCCTAATGTAATTTGTATTTTTGGTGTACAATAATCTATCTATCTATCTATGGTCCGGACTAAGCGTTTCGCCTCGTCGTTTACCGCGCACATCGAATGACTGGAACAATTTGCCTGTAGCGGTCTTCCCATCCGATTATAATTTAGGTGTCTTCAAGGCTAGAGTGAATAGGCTCTTAATAAACTAGTGCGCCTCACCATCAACGATTGCATCACTGCTTAACATCAGGTGAGATCACAGTCAAGCAATACTTTTTTTCAATAGCCTGTTCTGTCCCGCTCTTGGGTAAAGGCTTCCCTCCCCTCTTTCCATTATAGTTTATACTAGCTACTGCCAGCGGCTTCGCCCGCGTGAAAATAGATTTCTACATACAAACTTTGAACCCCCGCTTCTTCCCCTTAGAGAGCAAATTTTGGAAAATCCTTTCTTAGTGCTCGCCTACGTCATAAAAGAAAACCTTGTGCAAAATTTCACAGTCCTAGTCCCAGTAGTTTTGGCTGTGCGTTGACATGTCAGTCAGTCAGTTTCTCCTTTTATATACTCACTAGCTTCTGCCCACGGCTTTACTCATGTGGATGTTGGTTTCTCCATACAAACCTTGGACCCTGCTTCTTCCCCTTAGGGAGCGAATTTTGGAAAATCCTTTCTTAGTGCTCGCCTACGTAGTAAAAGGAAACCTTGTGCAAAATTTCACGCTCCTAGTCCCAGTAGTTTCGGCTATGCGTTGATATGTCAGTCAGTCAGTTTTTCCTTTTATATATATAGATAAATAGATATATAGATTATGTAAAAAAAACCTTTTAGGAGGATCTTTCAAATGGTAAATTAATTTCACAAATACATGCACTTTGTGAGTTAGTGTAAATGCCATGCATAGTTTCACATTTTCTCACTATGTTTTAACATAATACTACTAAAAAACTTGTATTTATATTATATATTATATTCTTATGTATTAGCACCCATCACGGCTACATACTTTCGCTAGCTGATTTGATCTGACCCTGTTGAATTGTAGGTACATAGGTACATGGTGGAACACAGATAGCTAAGGTATAAGCTAGCTCTAAAGTTTTTGGTGGAATTATTTCGAATGAAGTTCTGTGTCTGTTTTAATTATTCACAAATTAATTCCTAGTGGATATTGTGATGTAAAATTTGTGTAGTTTTGTAACTCAAATGGACATTAATCATTGAAACAGGCGCGATCTCGGTAAAATGGAGCTGTAATTGTGGTATTGACTACCTTAGCCAAGCTTGCCGAGCCGACTGACTAAAAACCCACTCCTGTTCCTTCGTTGCTTTTCGTACCAGGGCCGAGTTATCCTTTCAGAATCAGACCCTAGGCCCCAGTAGGCTTCGACGGCGCGCGTGGGACAGCACGCGCCGTCGACGACTTGGACGACTTGGACTCGGTCTGGACGGTTACCGGACGGTCGGACGGCGAGCCACCCATTGCTCGCCCTCCGCAAGCCTGCGCCTACGATGGCCGGAAATCGGGATCGGAATCCCGGCGGTGGTTGGGGCGTGAGGACAGTTGCCTCACGCGATCGGCCGCGCTCCTTTGCTAGCATTACTGCTTCGCAGAAGGAGGCGACCGCCTGCCACTCCTCCTCGCTCCGGACCATGGCCTGTACCAAGGCCCGGCGTGAGAGATCGTCGCCGCCAATCGCCTCCACGAGGACACGGCATTGCTCTGCCCAAGCGGGGCAACATAGGTAGGTACATGGTGGATCACAGATAGCTAAGGTAGCTTAAAGATTTAGGTGGAATTTTATTGAATGAAGTTCAGTGGTTTCTAATTATCCATAAATTAATTCCTAGTGGATATTGTGATGTAAAATGAGTGTAGTTTCGTACTAAAATGTGTTCACAACTGGACATTAACATTGAAACAGGCGCGATCTCGGTAAAATGGAGCAGCATTGTGGTATTGACTACTTCACCGAAGCTTGCCGAGAAGGCTGACTCCATATATTTGCTGCCAAAATAGATACTGCAAAACCATTAGAATATTAATTGATTTATTATTTTTAAATAGAACGGCCGAAGCCAATTACACTATTTAAACTTATACCTAATTTTTTAAACTCAATCATGCATCCTTCTCACAAAAATTCAAGCTTCCATTCATCCGCAAACACATCAAGACCTGTGTTTGAATTCAGGAGACTATAATGGCGGCTATTGTCCGAGGAATAGGCGACTTGGAATGTGCAATAGTACGGGAAGTTGGAACAGTCAGTAAACGGTGTTTTCTGCCACGACAGTAATTGTCTGGGACGAACAGATTGCATATTTCATTATGCAGATCAGGATCATCAATAATTCCCTTAAGAATTTTAAATACTACAGTCATCTGATCGCGCGACCGTCTTACTTCTAGGGAGTTGAAATTTAAGCAACCCAACAAGAATTTTGTGGGATACAAATAGGGATAAAAACTGTACGAGTGCTTGTAAGTGTTCAATCCCCATTCTGATGGAAAACAAAATGACTAACTAACTTATCTAAATACTTTCTAAACTTCACTGTTTGATTGACAATTTTTTTTTTCCAAAACTATCACACAACGCCGACTAGTCCCAAGTTAAGCAGAGCTTGTGATATGAGCCCAGCAGGGTCGAAGCCTACTGGGGCCAAGAGACGAAGTCAAAGAAGGAACAGGAGTGAGTTTTTAGTCAATAAAAGTCTACACTATCTCGCGCCTCACCCAAGAGCGTGATTTTTCATTAGATGATTTTCCCACCTAAACAAAAACCCAGACACAGAACAAATGATCATGCTCATTACACAAACATTTGTCCTGGGTGGGAATCGAACCCACGACCTCCGGCATAGCAGTCAGGACCACTAACCACTAGACCAACAGGCCAGTCAAAGTGAAGCTATGATTTTTTTGTTAAATGATAACTATTATTATACATTGACTGCGATCCCACCTGATAGTAAGCAATGATGCAATCGATGATGGTAAGTTGTACTAGTTTAATAAGACACCGAAGTAAATTATATTCTGACGGGAAGACCGCAGCTGCAATTTTTTTTTTTAAAAAGCTAGCATTTTTTTGTTGTTGTCCCTCCTGTCATCGTCATCCTATTTTATGTGTTATGTGTGGAACTGTGGACTATCATCTTCCAGCTCTTGTCCCATGTCACTGGGAGTCTGCGTAGCAGCGTAGCTACGTAGAAGTAACACATTTTTTCCTATCTCATATGGGTGCCTCGCCGTCCGATCGTCCGGTAACCGTCCGGACCGGGCCCAAGTCGTTGTCGACGGCGCGTACTGTTCCACGCGCGCCTCAAGAAGATGTCAACAACCGTAGGGGCCCAGCAGGGTCGAAGCCTACTGGGGCCATTTGAGACGCGAAAGAGATCCCCGGGTAAAGAAGGAACAGGAGTGGGTTTTTAGTCAGTAAAAGTGACACTGACACTATCTCGCGCTCCGCCCAAGAGCGAGGGATGTCATTAGATGATTTTCCCACCCGAAATCTCAATCTCTTAACCAATAGAAGAGGAGCAGTAACTACAAAACGCAAGTGACACCGCAGGCGACAGCTAGTAAAAAAAGGCAGAGTCTTGCTGGCAAGGAAAATGTCGCAACCAATTTTTTTGACATGCTCCTCATTTTAAGTGTCAACCTAATGACGAATCACTTCGAATTGCATCAATAGTAACAAAAGTCGCACCTTCAAATCCTTACATAATGAAACATTCTTTAACATTCTTTACCTTTCTAATAAAACAAATACTGAACAGCTGTAGCCAATAGGTCATAGGTCATTTTAATTCTTAACAGATTACGACCTCTGTACATTCAGTCTCCTTGCGACCGCCATTGAAGAACGTCCATTTTAGAACGAATTATTAAGTGTCAAAAATTGGCGGGAATATATCGGGTTTCTTTTTCATGATCTGTTTTTTTTGTCGTTGCTTTATTAACTTTTTAATTTTGTGTAAATCAGATTTTTGTATCGGTGAACGAACATTTTAAATCTTTTGAACGAGAAATTCTGCTAGAAAAATGCAATTCACAAGTACATTGATAATGGTAAGTTTTTTAAAATAATATTTTTTTTAGTCATAGGATCGGTTCCGATATTGTGTATTTGGAGAAGGTGGCAAGCCCTACTTTCTAGTCCTGTCATTATTAAGTTGTTTTTTTTTTTAATAGATAGGAAAACGACTTGTACCTACCAAACCTGGAAAAAATTGTTGATTTTAACTTTTTTTACATGGGAAGTCAACATATACCTCTCTCGCATATCAGGTGGGATCGCAGTCGACGTACCTACTAGTTATCATTTAACAACAAAAAACATAGCTTCATTTTGACTGGCCTGTTGCTCTAGTGGTTAGTGGTCCTGACTGCTATGCCGGAGGTCGTGGGTTCGATTCCCACCCAGGACAAATGTTTGTGTGATGAGTGTGATCATTTGTTCAGTGTCTCGGTTTTTTTAGGAGGTAAAATCTAATGACAAATCCCGCTCTTGCGTGGAACGAGAGATAGAGTCAGACTTTTACTGACTAAAAACCCACTCCTGTTCCTCTTTGCCTTCATCCCGGGGCCCCGGGCTTCGCTTTCACACTACCCGTGGGATGGTGGTGCGGGAGGGATTCAGACTTTTACTAACTTAAAACAAGGGTTTCTGTGCTTTTACTGTGAATGTTCTTCAGTTATCTTTTATTGCAAGGACTTATGGTAATTCCATGGAACAATCTGCAGCCTGATTGAATATTACCTGCCTAGATACTAGTTACACTGAACGCGACAAGATTTCCAAATGACTTTTTTTTATTATAGGTAGGTAAACGCTGCTTGCATACAAAATTACACCTATCATGGATGTTCAATAACATTACTAAGGGCGGAATTCACCAATAAAACTAATCGCGTTTTAACGTTTGGCTCGCGTAATCGCGTTTAGCCGCTGTCACTAGTGTCACTTGTAAAAATACAACAAAAGAAAAATACAGACAAGTGACACTAGTGTTAGCGGCTAAACGCGATTATGCGAGCCAAACGTTAAAACGCAATTAATTTTATTGGTGAATTCCGCCCTTAGCCGTCCATTACACGGTCATGCGGGGCCAGGCGTCAATCAAGTCCATCAATCATGAATGATGTTTGAATGAAGGAATGTTATCGCCATTGGTTTTTCGTCATGCAAATGTCAATCATCGCATTAGACGGTAGGTTTTCCGTCAATCAAAAAATTTACTGTTGCAAAACTGACAGCAAAACCACTAACACTATGTACCTATCCAACTACTAAAAAAACTTGGCAAGTGCGAGTCGGACTCGCGCCCTGAGGGTTCCGTACAAACTTACCTATTAAACACTTCAATTCCCGAATTCAGTTCAATTCCCGGAGTCTCAAAGATTTTTCCAAATCTATTTTTTTTTTGTTGTAACGTAACAACAAATTTTCAGTTTTATGCAAACTTTGAGGATTCTGGGTTAGCGGGAAGTACCCTATGAATTTTGATTTCCGCGAGAGTCGAAATATGCATTTTTTGAGACATAAACGGCCGTTTTTCACAGCTTCAAGAGACCGCAAACGTGAGTTTTAATTTCAACTCAATACCTTTACGCTTTCCCGAGAAAAACGGTCTTGACAGACAAAAAGACGGACGGACAACAAAGTGATCGTATAAGGGTTCCGTTTTTTCTTTTTGAGGTACGGAAACCTAAAAAGGAAATAAATAACGCACCCATGTACTCGTATGTACCTACTCATTTTCTAAATTAGCTTTTTTTGAGTGCGTGTTGGACTAGCGCAGAGGGTTCTGTATAAAGTGTACAAACTTACATTATGTAAATAGTTCAATTCCCGCATCGAGTCTCCAAAGGTTTTCCCGTTTCCTTTCAATGTTCCCACTGCTGGGACTCAGGCCTCCTCTCTAGGAGAGGGAATGGGCCGTAATCCACCACGCGAGCCCAGTGCGGGTTGGTGAACGTCACATGTCTTCGAGTTTTTGGTTCTAGGAGATGCCGGTTTCCTCACGATATTTTCCTTCACCGTTTTAAGAGCAAAGTTTGATGAAATAAATTACACAAAGTAATGCGCCTGGCTGGGTTTGAACCCGCAACCTACAACTCGTAAGTCGGGGCCGTTATCACTCGGCCACCACGGTTTCAAATTAATATATTTCTTTTTACACCACCTGCTCGTTAGTGCCCCTTTATATGTCATACAAACATCACATAAAGCAAGTCATTCTGTCCTCAACTTCAACTTCAACTCTTCATTATGGCATTTGCGGAAAAGACACCACAATTTTGCCAATAACACGTGCAAACTGTTAATAGACAATCAAACGCTGGAGAGTATTTAGCGCGAATGAACAGTAAAATAAATCTAAATCTCTCCTATGGAGATAATGCAGTATGGGCAATCCTTATGGAATAATGAGATTTGAATTTAGATCGTCAAAAAGCGTGAACATTAAGTGAGTTAAAATGTCCGCACATACATTTGACGTTTTCAAATCGAACAAGTTTATTCAAAATTCAAACTGGCCACTAACAAAAAAAAAGTAATGAAAGTGTTCCCAGCGTTATAGAAAATTAAATTAACTATAGAATCTAATACTGAATTTTGTTTGTTTCAAATCATTAAACATGATGTGTGATAGTTCTTAACTATCACTTCACTTGTAAATAATATTTATATTTCTCTAATACATGATTTGTTTTAATTATGTCACAAATGATGTAAAAAGTATAATATCCAACACGGCGATAAAGTTGTCTTTGTTTTGGGTGGCTTGAATTCTTGACTTCACTCGGGTTTCTTAACTAACTCCATCGCAATGCTCGGGAGTTAATTATATAGATCCCTCACTAACGTTCGGGATTAAAATTAGCAACCTTCGTTTCGTTCGGAATTCAACATGCCGCCCGCGAATTAAAGACATTGCTTTATTCCCTAGTCACATAATTTACTATTAAAGACCATTCCGGAAGCCCCTTACACCTCTTATCCTTGAGAGTCTCATCAAAGATGTACCTACCTTTTCTTATTCTTTGTATTGGTACGTCATAAAAAGTTAACTCTGTGCAAAATTTCAGCGTTCTAGTTCCAAGGGTCAGGTCTGGGCGTTGATGGCCTTTTATATATGTAAACTTAGCTTCTGCCAGCAGCTTCGCCCCCGTGTCATCATTCTTTAGGGGGTGAATTTTGGTAAATCCTCTTTAAGTGCCCCCCTACGGCACAAAAGAAAGCCTTGTGCAAAATTTCACGCTCCTAGTTCCAGTAGTTTCGGGTGTGCATTGATATGTCAGTCAGTCAGTTTTTCCTTTTATTAGATATCTTTTTTAATTAGGAAAAAGCCGACGAAAAATTCCACCACTAGGTGGTCCAGGATCATGTACTGAATCCGTGGTATTCGTTTGTGCGTCGATGTCAAAGACAACGTGCAGGTATATATACATAATTTCTCAAGTTTTTATCCGAGATTTCACCATAGATAATTAAGGTAATTTATAATCTATTTCCACTCATCTTCATTAATAAATTTAATATTTTTATGCCTCTACTGTGCCACACCCGGCATTCACTTACATTAAATGTCAGTTCTTAAGTAGTAGCAGATAGTAAAATTATTAGGAAATAAACGGAGAATGATGAATTTTATTTTATCTGTGTTTGTCAATTGTATCCGATTGTCTAAAAGAGTTACCGTGATGCTGGAATGCAAAGGGTAATTGAAGGAACATTGGTTTAAGTCAGTAAAAATCTGAGACGCCCTCTCGCTCGACCCAAAGCGGGAGAAGTTATTTTGTGATTTCCCACCAAAAAAAAATAGTATGTCCTGTGCCGAGTGCGAGCGAGAAAGGGGAATGGAGCTTGGTGGCGCCTTACACCAATTACTTTGTGCGGAAATATGAAAATTGTATGCGGTTTTTTCAGGACGCAAGGATCTGGTTAGAAACCAACCCGCACTGGGCCCGTGTAGTGAATAATGTTGCAGGTGCATGCAGTGGTGTAGTTACTGTTTTATGTTTTAGATGGTAGTAATTCCTATTCATTCGAAAGTCCAAGATAGTTCAATAATATGTTTTAATTTATCCACAACATGACAGTACAACATTACTCTTTCTTCTTCTATCAATTGTCACACCAAAGAGTTTTACAATAATAAATAACGGCCCATTCCCTCTCCTAGAGAGGAGGCCTGAGTCCCAGCAGTGGGAACCAGCAGTGGCCGACTATGCTACGCTAAGGATCTGATTCAAAACATTGGAAAATTATGAACTGTATTGATAGCAGTTCAAATGCGTAACTGTACGTGACCTACTTGAAAATGCGACACGAATAGGACGGCGAAAATTAGGCTTTGGGCAGGGGCGCCGACTCCGTGGGTGACACCCATGAGAAATACCTAAACAGTGGGTGTCGAGCACCCCTGAGAATAGACATCAAGAAACAGATCAGTAAACGCCTTTTAGGTTACGTATAAATTATAATATTTCTTGATGATAAAAACTAGTTTCATTTTTATATAATGGTTTCATTTTATATTTTTATCAAACATAATTAGTAATTAAGTACGCGGTATGTAAGTAGGACATTTACTTATTTGTCGGTCGATCAGTGTGCATTACTCTTCTCACACTTCACCATTTTTTCGAGTCCATCAAAAGAGCATGAGCACCCATGAGATTTTTTAAAAACCGGCGCACCTGGCTTTGGGTCAAAAAAGAAAATTAGCTAAATCCAAAATTAGAGAAATCCAAGGTCAGTGCGCATGCTTCTAAGAGCTTGACTTCGGATTTCTTCCGTCGACCGAAGGCTGGACCTTCAGTATTTATCTTTTCGGCACATAATATGTTGTTCGCTACCCTGTGCTCCACAACTCAAGTGACAGATGTCGGGGAATAAACAGCTATGCTGAACGATTTGGCCACTTTACTCCCACGACTGGGCTGGCCACGACGCACGAATGCACCCGGACAGATGGGCGACGATGTTTTACTCACTGTACGCCTGACGGAGGTCGATGTCGTCAGCCGACCACAGCGTAGGTGGTGTGACGATCTGATCAGATTCGCGGGGCAAACTTGGCCAAAGGTCTCCCAAGAAGGAAGTTGGAAGGTTTTTTTTTTTAGTTATGATAGGTTCGCGCTTGACCACCTGAAACACGTGTCTAGTATTTTTATGTAAAGAATTTAAGTAGGTACAACATTTCACAAATGTATCATGAAAAATCACAAAGTTATAAGCTGGTTATATATTACCCGATTGTCCGCAAAAATACATGGTTAGCGGGCCATCCGGGCGATTGAGGGTTTGTTTTGCTCCCCACCCAGCTGTGCGCTGGCCCTAATGCCCGCTATAACCTGCCGTAACCTGTGTTGTATTTAGTGTCGGTGGTGTCCAACTTGTAAATTTTTTAAAATATTTTTGGAAAAAAATATAACATGATGTAAAAAATATTGGAATTGATTCAGTTACTGAACAAACTATATTCAGTTTTCGCATATACTAACTATAATACTGTTTATGCTATAATAATGTTGTGTATGCTAGTAAAAAAAAGACTGCGTAATATGTAGGTAATGTAATATCCTATATGTTAGAACAAGGATTTTACAGTCATGTTTCTTAATTACAAATTCAATACAAGCCTATGATGGTTATAATAACAACTTAAATTGCTTTAACATCGTTATAACGTATGAAAGACTAAGTATTAACACTACATAGATTGCATTGTATGCAGTCGGTATTACTCGTCTTTGAAACATTGAATATTGAATTAGTATTGTTATTTATATATATAAAAGCGCAAACTGACTAACTGACATATCAACGCACAGCCGAGCGTGAAATTTTGCACGAGGCTTCCTTTTCTGATGCAGGCGAGCACTGAGAAAATTCAACCTGGATAGTTGTATTTCTTGAGCCCATAATCCGCTGAAACTTAGCATAAATAGTAACCCAAGTAAATAAAAAACTAGGCAAGTGCGACTCGGACTCGCACCATGAGGGTTTCGTACAAACTTACCTATGTAAACCGTTCAATTCCGGAATGGAGTCTCGGAATTTTTTTCCGAAAAGCAAAAAAAATAATTTTGACGTAACAACAAATTTACAGTTTTCAGATTTATTATTATAGATAGGACCTGCTTTGTGCCAAATTTCAGGATTCTGGGTCAACGGGAGTACCCTATGAATTTTGTTTTCCTCGAGAGTATCGAAATGTAGGTACGTTTTTTGGGATATAAACCGAAGTATCATTTTTTCTCGTTAACTTACAAGTTTGATTTTTTTACAGCTTCAAGAAATTAATTTCAACTCGATACCTCCATGCGTTCCCGAGATAAAGGGTCCTGACCGACATACGATATACCTAGACGGACGAACGGAAAACAAAGTGATCCTATAAGGGTTCCGTTAATAAACTTGAAACTTAGCACAAATTCTAGTCGAAACGAATAATAAAGATTATAAAAGTCATTATTAGTTTTTCAAAAACTGCCTTCGAAATACGGTAAGTGTGTTAAACTTTTTCTCGCGAACGAAGTCGCTGGGATAGTGCTATGGGATTACCATGACGTTCAAAGTAAGATTGTTTCATTCTTATTTCAGTGTGGGTAAGAGACAGAGCTATACATGTTGTCTAGCGCCATCTCTTACCCACACTGGAAATAAGAATGAAACAATCTTACTTCAAACGTCATGGTACAGGTCTTTGTCTGGTTTTTTTCTCTGTTAATTATATTTTTATTTTGACACAAATAAGTAACTACTTATAAATTTCTAAACTAATAAATATTATAACTAGTCTATGTATGTAGTTAATTCACTAGAAACATATTTATGTATCTAACTGAAAGACTTGTTAAAAAAATTATTAAAAAATTACTAACTCGCTAGTTGCTTTTTGCAGTAGGTATAATTACATATTGCGCATTTAAGAATCTCTTGTAATGTGTTTAGAGTTCCGTACAAAAACTGTATTAATCTTTCGACTGTTTTCAACATTTTCAAAAAAGCACTAAAATGGTGAGGGATTTAACTATTTAGTTCAATGAAATACAGAGGCCTTTTCTAAAATGAACCACTGGTGTTCATTTGACAGTGGCAAGGTAATGCTAACAAGTTTTGATACGCAACTATAAATAAAAAACATAATAAGCTTTTTCAATTTAATATGTGGTATAAGTTTGAAAGTGGCACCAGTGACTGAAAAATTTAAAGGGAATCGTTTGTCTTGGTATGGTCATGTGAAGAGGAGGGATGAAGCGCATGTTACTAAAAGAGTTATGAGTTTACATGTGGATGGATGGAGAGGTAGTGGGAGACCAAAGAAAAGATGGATGGATTGTGTGAAGAGTGATATGAAAGAAAAGGAAGTTAGTGATAGCATGACGAATGACAGGGCAGAATGGAAGAAAAAAAACATGTTGCGCCGACCCCAAATAACACGGGACAAGGGCAGGAAGATGATGATGATGATGTGGTATGTGTGTGGGTATTTATAATTTTGCGATTATCTGATAATTAAGCCTGTTGTCCACGGACGCGTAGCTTCATAGACGTGTATTCGTCATTATACGCTTGGTGTACGCCTGCTCACAGCTTAAGTATGTACACGCTCATGCAAAAGTGCCTGAATAGTACAGAAATAAAATCGTGTGAATCGGGGCGCGCGACTTTTAGAAAACCTTGAGTCATGGGTTCTCATGCTTATTTAATGAACTCGAAAAAATGGCGAAGTTTGAGAAAAGAAATGGACACTGATCGACCGACAAATAAATAAATGTCCTACTTACATACTGCGTACTTAATTCAAAGTCAAAGTCAAAGTCAAAATTTTTTTATTTCACATAGGCCTACATGGGCACTTATAAGGTCGTTTCCTATGGAGAAGAACCGACAAGAAACTCCATGGTTACTCTTTTAAAAAAATGATTGTTTACAATATTTTCATATTACAGTATTAATAGACATTATGTAAGAACAGTGTAGACCAGTCGATATTGTACCCAAAAGCACAATAAAAATAATAATATTTAAAAAAAAAAAGTGAGTCGTAATAGGAAGTAACCTAAGAATTCGCGAAGTCCACGGTGTTCTCACATTCACATTAAAAAAAAAGAAGCTATATAAAAAAAAAAACAAGAACAATAAGTAATTACAATTATCAATAAATGACATGTCAACAAAAAGAAAATTACTAACGAATTTATGGTGGTTGGCGTCTACTAATATAAAAAATATTGCAAAAGCAATGTGTAGGAAGAAAATAAAAAATGCATATATTACAACAAATGTGGAGCAGTTAATAGATAGATGTACACAATATTATGAGTTACCAGGGGGCCACATGTGCAGAAGCAGTCATTGCCAAACAAGCGTGTCTTCGACATAGTCTTTAACCTTGTAATACGCTTTTTATTTAATATAATTACTAATTATGTTGGTTAAAAATATAAAATGTAACCGTTATATATAAAAATTAAACTAGTTTTTATTATAAAGAAGTGTTATAACTTATACGTAACTTAAAAGGCGATTACTGATCTGTTTCTTGATGTCTATTCTCAGGGGTGCTCAACACCCACTATTTATTTCTCATGGGTGCTTGAGCCCCCGAGCACCAACGGAGTCGGCGCCCCTGCATCTAGCGTAAAAACAGATTGAAATGTTGCTATCGACAACGAATACGATGAATACGCCTCTATGAAGCTATGCGTCTGTGGACAGTAACCCACTATAAATATCTTATTCCATAATAATATAATAATATATTAATTTTGATTGCCTCGATAATTTTATCCTACGCTTATAGGCGTTGAAACAACAGTCATTAGTGACCCATACACCTCACAACTAATCAATATCGTAATTGATTACATACCTACTTACAACTCATAGATCACGGAATCGACAAAAACGCTGTTTTTTTTTTTTTAAATCCGTCCAAAAAATTGACAACTGTCACCTAACACTTGTCAAGTGAAAAAGAACCGGGCAAGTGCGAATCGGCCTTGCGCACGAAGTGTATATGTATATACCGGCAAAAAATCTCGTTTGTTGTAGGAGAAACCCCTTAAATATTTATTTTATTCTATTTTTTAATATTTGTTGTTATAGCGGCAACAGAAATACATCATCTGTGAAAATTTCAACTGTCTAACTGTCACGGTTCATGAGATACAGCCTAGTGACAGACAGACAGACGGACGGACGGTGCGGTCTAAATAATAGGGTCCCGTTTTTACCCTTTGGGTACGAAACCCTAAAAAGGATGCATAAACTAAAATGATGACGTCACATCAACATTAGTTTATTTTATCTTTTTTTATGGTGGGAAATCATCCAATGACTGCTCTCGCTCTAAGACGGAACGAGAGCGCATGTCAGACTTTTACTGACTAAAACTGCACCTATGGTCCTTAGGTTACCCTTTGCGTACGAGTGCAAAAGAGATACTATAGAGATAGCCTACTTCTTACTAGTGTCCGACCGAACCACGATTTGCAGTCATAATCATCATGATCATTTATTATCAGGCAACTAAGGGCCATAGATAAAATAGACAAATAATAATCTTACAAAATAATAAACCAATACATCTTATATATATAAAAGAAAGTCGTGTTAGTTACACTGTTTATAACTCAAGAACGGCTGAACCGATTTGGCTGAAAATTGGTGGGGAGGTAGCTTAGAACCAGGAGACGGACATAGGGTACTTTTTAACGAGTAGGGTAGAGTAGAGTAATTTTTTTTTTTTACTAAATCCCGCTTTTGGGCAGAACAACGTCTGCCGGGACCGCTAGTATGTACATAAAAGAAACTATAACAATTACTAAACTATACTATTGCACACGAAGTGACGGCGTCGTGTTCCGCTGCTAGGTCGGTGTCTTTCCACGAAATCGTCGATACACGACACCCTTCGGCCAAAACTCTCCTTTGAGGAAGGTCTTCAAATGGTGAGTTGCACCACAAACGACTCCAACCAGTGGAAACCATAGCCGAATATTCGGCTCCTCTTTCAGTTTCGGCCGAGACCGAAACTGACGTGAAAATAGTGACGTAAAAATACACAATCGAACTTGCGCTTGATAAAGGTTGAGTAGCTGCCGGCGTGAAGTACCGTCTCACCTTTGCTACGATCCTTTTTTGTTTATTAATTGTAATATAATCATTACAATAAATCAAAAACATTTAATTTAATTTCAATTTCAGTCATTTGTTTTTATAGCTAATAAAGTCTTTAGTTTTGTCTTAATAGACGTGTTTCGTTTGTTTATTTGTAACAAACCATTTATAGGCACTTATGAATTGTCAAAAAGTCGGTCAGTCAAAAAAAGTGAAGTTGAAATATACGTTCCAAAGCGTAGTAGTAGTAGATTGCCAGGGTCCGTTAAAGCCGGATTGTTTGAAAGTGTTACCCTGGTCCTTGCAAAGGGCAACGAAAGTAACACAGGTGAGTTTTAGTCAGCAAAAGTCTGACTATGACACTCCCTTTTGCTCATCCTAGAACGGGAGGAGTTATTTGACGCTCATCCTAATTTCACATAAAAACGCTGGACACAGGTGGACTACATCTAATTTGTACGTAGCGGCGCGTTGCGTGGCGTCGCGTGGCGTGGATCTAATGTAGCTCTGCATGTCTAGTTCTTCTTCTTCTTCTAGTCTAGTTGCCGTATAAAATGTATGGAGACCGACGCGCCCAGACAGGCGTACGTGGCCCCCGTGTGCGCAGACTTTAGTACCCTGTAACACTATCAATGACGGATCATGATCATTATCATCTCGCCAGCCTTTTCCTAACTAGATGGAAGCTGATCCCACGTCGCCTACTAGTTTAATCAGATGCGGCTGAATACCTGTGTTTTACTCGAGACCCTGTTACTAGGCGACATGATACTCCTTGGATAGTATGATGGTCAGACTTTTTGGCGTAAGACTACCTGTAATCACTGACAACCAGGACCTACAGCTCGGCCAATGACTTATCATGATGAACCTCTTAGAAGTTAGCATGATTTTAATATTGCTTATATCTGTGTTACTATCTTGTAAAGATTACGCAGCGAGCGATGTATCTCGGTGTGAGGTAACCCTTATGAATATTGAGTAAACGTCAAATATTTGAGTTCAAAGGCGCGCCAAGTCATTAATATGTATTGATTGATTAATATATAATGATGTGATGATGACTTTGACATTGAAAGGCAGAAAATCTGCGTAAAATTATAATAAAATTGTGTGAAATGATTTCGGAAGTTTTTACCGTTGCAGGACGGAACAAAGATATTTACAATATTTTAAAGATATTGAAGTTTAACTTGAAATATAGCACCTATTGTGTTTTTGAGTATAGGAAGTATAACTATATGATTGTGTAGTGTGTAGAGAGCGGTGGTGGCCGAGTGGTAACGGTCGCGGGTTCAAACCCAGCCAGGCGCATACTTTGTGTATTTTATTTCATCACCACTGCTCTAAGAGCAACGGCGAACGAAAACATCGTGAGGAAACCGGCATGTCCTAGAACCAAAAATTCGAAGACATGTGACATTCATGAACCCGCACTGGGCCCGCGTGGTGGATTACGGGCCATTCCCTCTCCTAGATAGGAGGCCTGAGTCCCAGCAGTGGGAATATTATAAGGTTGACTATGCTATGCTATGCTATATGATTGTGTTTCTCTCAAGTGTCTCTGTTAACTTAAATGACTCTCAAAAATCTACGGATAACAACTGGGACCAATGGCCTCACGTGCTTTCCGAGAAACGGAGTGTCAGTAATGTCTTAGATAAAATTAGAAAAGGACCTACACATAAATTAAAAACATCACATTTGTGCTTGCCCGGTTTCGAACCAGCAACCTCATGCATGAGAGGAGGGTGCCTTAACCATTGGGCCATCACGACTTATAGATAGATAGATTTTATTGTACACCAATTATAAAATTACAATAGGAACTTAAAATTAATAGGGTGTCACAATGGGCGGTCTTATTGGTAAAAGCGATTTTTTACTGACAATTTTAGGATGGATTTGACAGAGATGGAGAAAAAGATACGCAGGTAGTGTACTAATTAACACCCCTATTTTTTAATTAGTACAAAAAAATGGGCTCTATCTGTACCCGTTAGTGATCATATTTATATAGTCAAAAGTAAAAAAAAAACGAAATCCCAGAATTGTCCGCGAAAACTTGTTATGTAAATTCATAATTGAATCAATTATGCATAACAATTGCTACTAGAAAATACTACGCACAGTGTTTTTCCATTGTTTTTCATTCATAAACAATAGCCTGTACAATATTTCCATAAACTTTCCATAGAGATCTACGCTTTGGAACACATGGACATTCTGACAATTCAAAAGTGCCTGTAATTGGTCTATTTAAATAAACGTTTCTGATTTCTGATTTTTGATTTCTGATAAATTTAGTGACATTTTTGGATATAAACAAACGCTAATAACTTTTTTGTTTATGAATATTATTTATTGAGACTTTACTTAAATAATAACAAGACCTTTTCTAATAAGCCCTTTAAGTATTTGTACTAATTAAAAACTAGTGGTGTATAGGTATATAATACATAACTAATAAAATATATTTAATACAAACAAATAAAAAAGTGTTTTCCAAATTTTTCCAGCAGGTCTCGAGTTTCGCATGTAGCAACACATTTAGATATTCATTTTAATTTTTTATAGTTAGATGTCGTCCAATATTTGAACTTGAAGACGCGTCAAACTCATAAATATTGTTATGATTAATTAATTAATTAGATAAGTAATTTGAATTCATCCATGCGAAGATATTTGGACATCTATTCATGCATAATTCGGTCGTTTTTCACAACTGTGATATGAATACCAATAGGCCCGATCACACGCCATTACTATTTTTTTTAGGTGGGAAAATTATCTTATGACAAATCCCGCTCTTGGGCGGGGCAAGAAATAGTGTCAGACTTTTACTGACTAAAAACCCACTGCTTTTCCTTCTTTGTCTTCGTCCCAGGGCCCCGGGTTTCACTTTCACACTACCCGTGGCCCCAGTAGACTTCGACCCTGTTGGGCCCCTACGATTTGCTGACATCTCCTTGAGGCGCGCGTGGTCAGTACGCGCCGTCAACGACTTGGTCTCGATCCGGACGGTTACCGAACGGTCGGACGGCGAGCCACTCATTACTCGCCGTCCGCAAGCCCGCGCCTACGGTGGCCGGAAATCGGGATCAGTATCCCGGCACCGCCATTATTTAGGTACTGATTGACTGTTTTTTTTAAGGTGTGAAATCTACTTTGCAATAGGTCGGCGCGGGAGGGCGTGTAAGACTTTTACTGATTACAACCAAATCTATGTTCCTTCAGATGCCCTTCAGTTGTGCTCTGTCCGTCTAAGCGGGTTGGGTACACCTCCACCGTGTCCTCCGGGTGGTCCGCCCAATGACAGCACCCGGGCGTTTCTTCCGTCCGAATCAGGTGCAGGAACCTCGTGAACCGTTACCATGTCCGTTGAGGATCTGCGTCATGCGGAAGGTGAGGACGCCGTGACGTCTCTCCAGCTAGTCCTCAAAGAGGGGACTTACTGCCATGATTATGGCGTGCCCACCTATTAGACTGTGCGTCTATACTTATAGAAGCAATAAGGTTGGAACATAGGCTGCAGGGTCGTTCGAAAAAGTCACTGCGGCCCTAGAATGCAAAAGGCAACTAAAGGAACTCGGGTGGGTGGTGAATATACACGCAAAATGCAGACGCAAAGCTGTGGCCCATTTCCCCTTGTAGAAGAGAGGCCTGAGTCCTAGCAGTTGGAACATTATAAGGCTGAATAAAATGTGTTATTCTGCATGACGGAAAATTGGTGATACTTAATTCTATTTCAAATGACTTTTAAATAAATAATAACGTTTAAGGAACTCAACTAGTTTATTAAATTAATCTATCCCACTTTATCTTAGTGACAATTGTCATTAAAAATACAATAATGTTGAGTTTTTAGTCGAAAATTAAATATTTTTATAGTATTAATATTCTAAACTCATTAACCTGTAATCCCTGGCTCAGTAGCAATACTTAATGTTGCCAGATTTAACGACTTTGACAAACCCAGAAGATTTTATGACTAGGTAAGTACTTACATAATCTATTAAGTAGTACTAAAAATAATTTTACGACTAAATTCATAAGAATTTTTTTATTACTTTCAAATATAATTAAAATATAAATTATTAATAAAAACGATTGTTCAACAAGCTTAAATATGGCTGCGTGATTAAGAAATATATTGCATTATTTAAGCACATACTGAAGCATAATTTTTGAATTAATTTTGTGTTCACATCTTGATCTTACTTAATATCTATATACTAATTTTATTATAGACTGTCTGTCTGTCATAACATCAGTCAATTTCGCTTAAAAAATAGATGAAAATAAACACCCTAACTGGTGTCCAGCCCTAGCGCTCTCGCGTCCGGCCCAGATATTATTAATGGTCCCTGGAGCTCTTGCATCCGATCCTGATGCTTTTGCGTCCGGCCAGGTGCTCTCGTGTCCAGCCCTAGCTTTCTCGCGCGTCCAGTCCTGGTCCAGGTCATGATACAGAGCGAAAGGGAATGGAAAGCAATAATGCGAGCGAAGGAGGCGGCTAAAAGTCTGAATCCACGAGGGAGAGGACATATGCACTAATTGTAGTTTTTTTGATAATTTAAACTAGTACATGACTGCGATCCCACCCTGATGGCAGTGATTCAATCGTTGATAGCGAGGCGCACTATTTGTAGCTGCATTATCTCTGAATGCTATAGGCTGTAAATTGTTTTCATAACATTAGTTGTGCGAGCGAAACGGCTGTCAGAAGGTAGGTAGTCCATGTATATGTTGCCGGCAATCTGTATAATCCAGTATTTTATACAATACTTAGGCAATGTATAGAATACCTAAAACGTGTAGGTAATGTATGAAATACTAGCTTCTGCCCGCGGCTTCACACGCGTGAAAATAGGTTTCGTCCATACAAACTGTGAACCCCCCTTTCCTCCACTTAGGGGGTGAATTTTGGAAAATCCTCTCTTAGTGCTCGCCTACGTTATGAAAGGAAACCTTGTGCAAAATTTCACGCTCCTAGTCCCAGTAGTTTTGGCTGTGCATTGATATGTCAGTCAGTCAGTTTCTCCTTTTATATATATAGATTATGTATTTTATACTTTACCTAGGTATTCTATACAATACCGAATGTGCAGTTGGTAATGTGTGTAAAAGACGAGAGCAGATGGGTGGAGGTGACGTAATTTCAGGGCACCCCGACCCGGACAGGTTAGAAGGCCTACGGACACGTTAGGTTGTAACTTGTAAGCAAATTTACATTGTTACATATAGACAGTTTTTTTTTAATTTCACGTTAATTTTATTATGTATGCTAAGGTCTTAGTTCTTGTCCGCGGGATCGGGGTGGTTTTAATTTGTTTTTTAAAGTTTACAGTTTTCAGATTTTTTCCTATACTTGTGCTATGAGACTGCTTCATTCCAAATTTCAGGATTCTAGTTCAACGGGAAGTACCCTAATATACGTTTTTTTGCGACATAAGCGGCCGTATCTTTTTTCAGAAGTTTGATTTTTCACAGCTTCAAGAGACCGCAAACCTAAGTATATAGTTTTAATATGAACTCGATACTTCCACGCGTTCCTGAGATAAAGGGTCTTGACAGACAAACAGACAGACGGACGGACAACAAAGTGATCCTAAAGGGATTTCGTTTTTTCCTTTTGAGGTACGGAACCCTAAAAACCCTAACCTAACCTTTCCGTGTCGGGGTGTCCTAAAATTACATCAATTCCTTCTCTGCTCTCGTCTTTTACTTAAGTTATTAAATATGTTGTGTAATTTTATAGGTAGGTTGGTTACATGGACCAAAAATTAATTAGATTTTGGTCCACATTATTTTTATTAATTTTTTTATTCTTGATAGGTTCACGCTTGACCACTATCTCACCTGATGGAAAGCGACGATGTGATCGACGATGGAGCGCGTTTACCTAGGAGTAACCTATTCACTCTTGACTTAAAGATTCCCGGGTTGTAGCCATCAGGAAACACAGATTCCGGCAAGGAATTCCACTCCTTAGCTGTACGCACAATGAATGTGAATATTATTTATTTTACTCAAAATGGTAACATACATAGACGAATGAGACGATCAGTTTTTAGATCTCTCATCTCTAACACAACTCAAAAAGGTTAGATTCAGTTGTGACGAATATTCGGCCTCTTTTTATTTAGCCGAACTCAAAACTAGCCGAAACCAGTTTTCTTGGCCGAAACTGAATATTCAGTTGGTCTCCATAATTATGTATTTGCTACTTTGCTGGCAACAGTTACTCATTAACAAAAAAAAAAAGATGATAAAAGAAAAAAACGTACAACCGAATTGAGACCCTCCTCCTTTTTTTGAAGTCGGTCAATAAGTATGTGGAACTGACAACCGGGACCTACATTTAACGTTAATAAAGTTAATAAGAGGTATCTTTTCTAAGTAAAGTCACACGTAAACTTTAGTCTCATTAAAAAATCGTCTTCTTCAACTTTAACCTTGTTTAATTCAAGTTTTTTCTTTTTATCCAACATTTAAATATTCTAATGACGTTTCAACGAAAATTGAGTTTCAAACGTAAAAAATCTCAATATCGGATTATAAGAAATACAAATATTAAAAAAGCGGCCAAGTGTGAGTTGGACTCGCTCACGAAAGGTTCCGGTTCCGTACCATTATCTGTACAACATTAGACACTAGAAAAGGACAAAGAAGTTACGTTTGTGGTATGGCAGTCCCATTGAAATATTTATTTAACAATTATTTATTTTAAAGTGAATATAGAAGTAGGTACTTGTTTTTTTAGGTGGGAAAATTATCTAATGACAAATCCCGCTCTTGGGCGGAGCGTGAGATAGTGTCAGACTTTTACTGACTAAAAACCTACTCCTGTTCCTTCGTTGCCTTCGTCCCAGGGCCCCGGGTTTCGCTGTCACACTACCCGTGGCCCCAGTAGGCTTCGACCCTGCTGGGCCCCTACGATTTGCTGACAACTCCTTGAGGCGCGCGTGGAACAATACGCGCTGTCGACGACTTGGGATCGGTCCAGACGGTTACCGGACGGTCACCGGACGGTCGGACGGCGGGCTAAGTAGGTACCTAAATATTCTTTGAATATTTGAAGTGCCTACCTGTTGAAGTTATTAATATCAAGCAAAAAAAATCAAATAAAAATATCACGTTGTGGTATGGGAGCCCCACTTATATATTTATTTTAGTCTGTTATTAGTTTTTGCTGTTATAGCGGTAACAGAAATACATAATCTGTGAAAATTTCAACTGTCTAGTGGTCACGGTTCATGTGATACAGCCTGGTGACAGACAGACGGACAGAGAGTCTTAGTAATAGGGTCCCATTTTTACTCTTTGGGTACGAAACCCCAAAAAAGAGACTAAAAAAAATTGAAAAAGTACGTTTTTATGGAAAAAACTAGACTAAATTAATATTGTTTACCCCTCAATTTTATCTTTGTTTTTTCATATAAAAATCTAGATTTTAAAAGTCAAGGTTCAAAGTGAATTCAATGTTAACAATAACTATTATTATTTACTTTCTAGATATACCTAATAGTGTCTAAGTCACGTGTAATGTTTTTGTCACATAATAAACGCACATACTAAAAGTAGTATGTTTAGAGACCGTACCACGACCTCTTAACGCGATTCATTTGACGACCTAAACTGAACTGTTAAAGGGATGGAGCTATATAGGGTGTATAGCTCCATCCCTCCAGGGTAGCGTAGGGTAGAGCAGGGTAGAGTAGGGTAGAGTAGGGTAGAGCAGGGTAGAGTAAGGTAGAGTAGGGTAGAGTAGGGTAGAGTAGAGTAGGGTAGAGTAGGGTAGAGTAGGGTAGAGTAGGGCAGAGTAGGGTAGGGTAGGGTAAGGTAGACATAGGTAGAGTAGTCAGTTGACGTTAGCCAAGCCGTTACCCAATCATAATTCAAGCACTTAGGAGCAGCCAACCCGGTACATTTCGGTAAACCACTCTTACATGATTATGTAAGTTATTACACATATTTTCCTAGACATTCTGTGTCTATATATTGTCTAAGTTCCCAAAAAAATCAAAACATAAATTTGTGTAAAATGAATATGGTAAAGATCTCTGAAAATCTGCTATTTTGGTGAACTTTGACACAAATATGAAAAATTCGATATATTATGCAGGTACCAATACTACTCAATCAGTATAAATACTGAAAATATTAATATGCACCAGGGGCGCCGACTCCGTGGGTGCTCGGGGGCTCGAGCACCCATGAGAAATATACAGTGGGTGCAAGCACCCCTGAGAATAGACATCAAGAAATAGATCAGTAATCGCCTTTTAGGGATGGACGTTTGTCATTACCTGGCGACCCGTTTAGCGCAGTGGTTTAAGACGCAAGGGTCGCAAGCTCTATAACCGCACCAATACAAATGTTTGTTGATGAAACAGATATTTGTGTTGAGTCTGGGTGTTTGTGGTACCTTCATTGTTCCTGGTTTCCATAGTACAAGGGAAAACCCTTAGTTTGGGACCAGGACAATGTATGTGATGTTTTCTCAATTTATTATTTATTAACGATGTGGGCAGCGGATGCCAGTTACTGATCCGTATCCGTTATCAAAATTTCGATCAGTTCTCAAACTTCGCTACTTTTTCGAGTCATCAAATGAGCATGAGCACCCATGAGGTTTTTTAAAAGCCGGCGCCCCTGATATGTACAATAAAACGCGTATAAAAATAACTCTAAAAAAGGTTGACAAAATGTCAAATATAAGTAGGTAAGTTATCTACAATGGGTAAAAACTGATAATTAAGTATATTGTTTATTATCCCACAATTCCATGTTTTCATTGGTAAAATCTAGTTTTAAAAAGTCATAGTTCAGCGTGAATGTGAATTCAATGTTAATATTATTATTATTTACTTTCTTTGAGAATCATTTTAGATATGACATCAGACTGGGGATATTCCGATACTAGTAAATCATCATCATCTTCCTGCCCTTGTCCCGTGTTATTTGGGGTCGGCGCAACACGTTTTTTCTTCCATTCTGCCCTGTCACTCGTCATGCTATCACTAACTTCCTTTTCTTTCATATCACTCTTCACACAATACATCCATCTTTTCTTTGGCCTCCCTCTCCCTCTCCACCCATCCACATGTATACTCATAACTCTTTTAGTAACATGCGTTTCATCCCTCCTCTTCACATGATACATTGGTTATGGCCAAGACAAACGATTCCCTTTTAACTTTTCAGTCACCTGCGCCACTTTCAAACAAGTAATAACAGCATCGAATCAATATTGCGATATTTACTCGATCAAAAGAAAAGTACTTGGTATCGAATCGAATCAGACTGAATAAATGTAATTTTATAAATTTCCGAATGCATCAGAACGAAATCGTAATTGCAACATAGGTTCCAAGCGAATGCTTTTTTCCAAAGCTGGTGCAACATTGTCGCAAAAAAGGAACAAATGGTTCCCAAAATACCTAGAGCTACTGGTAACCTAGAGGTACTGTTTTTGGGCAACATCCAGATTGCCCAAAAACAGTAAGCTTCAGCTTTTGCTAGTGCATAAGCATAGCATCGTTAGCTTTATAATGTCCCCACGGCTGGGACTCAGGGCCTTCTCTCTAGGAGAGGGAATGGGCCACAATCTACCACGCGGGCCCAGTGCGTGTTGGTGAAGGTCACATATCTAAGAATTTGTGGTTCTAGGACATGCCGGTTTCCTCACGATGTTTTCCTTCACCGTTTTGAGAGCATAGGTGATGAAATAAATTACATAAATTAATGCCCCTGGCTGGGGTTGAGCCCACGAAGTAGAACTTGTAATTCGGAGCCGTTACCTACCAATGGGCCACCACTATTAGCATAATTATTATCTGTAGGTAGACAATACAAATATTGTTCCGTGCAGAAATGAATCCCGCGACACGCGGATCAGCCTCCAATTGTTCAAACACTGTGCCATTCGTACCGATTAATTTTTGGGTATAATAGCCGTGTTAATAATAAATTTGTTACCGAATAATTATGATTTATCTTTTGTAATCTCCATACGAATTTAAATAGTTAACATTTTAACAATAGTTACATATTTATTATTTTAATTTAATAACAAATATTTTTATAGTTTTTACCTTGGAGACTAAACTTAATCATATTTATGTGAAAAGATTGCAACAATATCCTCATCTTTATTTAGATATATAATTCTTCTGTACGTTTGTTTGCCACCTAACTCTTCCTAAACTGCTTGACCAATTTGGATGAAAGTTTCGTACGTATATTTGAGTGGGTGCCCTGGAAGGTGAGAGCAGTGGTGGCCGAGTGGTAACGGCCCCGACTTACCAGTGGTAGGTTGCGGGTTCAAACCCAGCCAGGCGTATTACTTTGTGTAATTTAATTCATTACGACTGTTCTCAAAACGGTGAAGAAAACATCGTGAGGAAAGCGACATGTCCTAACACCAGAAATTCGAAGACATGTGACATCCACCAATCCGCACTGGGCCCGCGTGGTGTATTATGGCCCATTCCCTCTCATATAGAGGAGGATTGAGTCCCAGCAGTGGGAACATTATAAGGCCAACTATGCTATGCAATTTCTTCCGGATTTGACATAGCTAATTTATTTAATGACTTTTTTATTGACATAATACAGAATAATTCTAATAATACAGCAATTAATAAGACTACTTATGACATCAACAAATTGAAAACTAATGACTCTAGTATCTTTCTTCAGCCGACAACTCCTCATGAAATCTTTCAAATTATTCAGTCGCTAAAACCCACCAAATCTGCCGGCTATGATAACATTAATACAGACCTCTTGAAACGGATTGCACTCTATATTTCAGAACCATTGGCTTATATAACTAACTTATCTTTTGAACAAGGTTGCTTTCCTGACAAACTTAAACTGTCAATAATAAAACCTTTACATAAAAAAGGTTCAAAGTCTGATAAGAATAATTACAGACCTATTGCATTAACTCCTATTTTATCTAAAATTTTTGAAAGGGTAATGTACAAAAGACTACTTGGTTTTCTTGATAAATGTGACATTCTAGCTAAGGAGCAGTACGGTTTCAGGAAAAACAAATCTACTCAACTGGCTACCTTTATGTTGATCAAGTCTATTGTTTCTAGTATTAATTCTAAAATCCCAACTTCTGCCCTCTTTCTGGACCTTAGCAAGGCTTTCGACTTTGTAGATCATTCCATACTCCTAGAAAAATTGGACAAATACGGTATAAGAGGTCTGGCTTCTCAGTGGTTCCAGTCGTATTTAAGTAACCGAAAACAATTTACAAGGGTAACTAAATTCAACAAGAAGAATCAATGCATAGAAAACTACGACTCACAGCATCGTACAAACCGTTTTGGCGTACCCCAAGGAAGTATCTTGGGGCCTTTGCTGTTCCTTATATACATAAATGATCTTCCCCGTGAGATACTACACAACTGTGTCTTATTTGCAGATGACACGACTGTCATCATTGAATGTAAAAATCTAAATTCTTATGAATCTGAAGTAAATCAAACTCTATATTCAATAGTTGAATGGTTGAAAGGGAACAAATTGAAAATTAATGTTGACAAGACAAAACTTGTATACTTCAAAACGCCTAGCCGAAAAGAGTTTAAGTTTAATATAAGCCTTGACCATGATAAAGTTGAACAAATACAAAGTACAAAATTTCTCGGTATAACTTTAGACGCACATCTCACATGGAAGGATCATATTGACAGTATTTGTAAGAAAATTAATAAATTCGTTTTTGCTCTTCGAAAAGTTAAAGACGTAACAACGAGAGAAACATCTCTAATGGTGTATCATGCTTATGTTTGTTCTCTCATTCGTTATGGCATTGTAGTATGGGGTAACTCGTCAGAGGTAAACCGAGTTTTTATAGCGCAGAAAAAATGTATTCGTGCAATTTATGGTATGAAATGGTTTGATTCCTGTAAACCTATTTTTAAATCAAAAAAGCTATTAACTGTCCCTAGTCTTTATATCTACGAAGTCGCCAAATTTGTTAAGGCTCATCCATTCCTTTTCGAAGGTAATGACAATAAAAGTAAGCGGTTGTTAACGCGGCTACCTCTCAAAATGCCGGTCCCTAAATTAGAACTCTTTAGACGTAACTGTGCATATATGGCACTACTTATTTACAACTCCTTACCCAAATATATTTCCGAATTACCATACAACAAATTCTGTCGTATTTTACGGGACTGGTTGATAGAGGAAAGTTTTTATTCAGTAAAAGAGTTTTTGAAGAAAAGTTCATGTTGTTACAATTTTTTTAAGGATGCATAAATTTATTTCATGTTTTTTATCTATTTTGACATTAATAAAATCCATAATGTAAATTCAATAATAATTAGATGTTAATCCATATTTATTAATTAATGTGTTTATTTTTTAATATTTGCATACCTGTAACTTAGGTGAAATATGTCTTGATCTATAACTGCCATTATAACAACTCCTGTACCATATTTATAGCAAATAAATGAATGATTGATTTATGCTATGCTTGGAAGGTGTGAAAATACAATTGGATCTGGTAGGTGGCGCTGTAATCAAATTCTCAATTTTTTTCTGACTTCATCATCATCATCATCATTTCAGTCGAAAGACGGCCTCCCCCAAATGTCGCCATAATGACCGGTCCTGTGCATCTCGTATCCATCGGATACCCGCGACCCTCACTTATAGGTTATTGATCATAATATATTTTTTTTCAAATTGACAATTTGATTAAAAAAACAGTTCGGCCAGAAATAACATTAGAATATCAAATATGGCGAGATATCGTAAACTTTTTTTCTAAATAAAACACGGTTCTGTTCTTATATCTATGGTTATATTAGAAACTAATGAATTAGGTTGTGATTTGTCGTATACTAAACGACTTTTTCATAATTACATCGAGAAATATTATAATCTTATAATCGTACGGAGTCTACAATTTTCCTGTGACATATCTATCTATATATTTAAAAGGAGAAACTGACTGACTGACATATCAACGCACAGTCCAAACTACTGGGACTAGGAACATTAAATTTTGCACAAGGATTTTTCAAATTCCTCCCCCTAAGGGGATGTAAGGGAGCCGAAAGTATGTATGGAGGATTTTTCAAATTCCCCCCCCCCCCCCCCCCTAAGGGGATGTAAGGGGGCCCAAAGTATGTATGGAGAAAACTACTTTTACGCGAGCGAAGCCGCTGGCAGAGAATAGTACATCATATAAGGAAACTCTGTGCAAAATGTCAGCGTTCCAGGTCCAAGGGACTTTGCCTTTTAAATATCGTACCCTTACTGAAAGACCAACTATCTGCAATATTTTACCCAAATTAAGTTAAGTATAGCTATCGATTCGTCCCAACAAGACGAATCTACAGGTAAAACCGGTTATTAGTTGCAACACTTATTTGCAAAGATAGTTTCCGCAAAAAGTAAACAACCTACAGACTTTATCGAATACAGTACCTAAATAATAATAATATAATCAAGTATATTGATTTGGCTCGCGAGGTTGTCGACATGTGGGATGTAGACTCGGCGATCGTTGTACCGATAGTCGTGTCAGCCAATGGCTTAATAGCCAAGAGCCTCGACCAATACCTTAGGAGGCTCTCATTAGGCGGCTGTATCAAGGGCTTGATCCAGAAAGCGGTACTCCTGGACACGGCTCGTATTGTTAGGAGGTTCCTTTCTCTGGAGCCCTGACCTGAGTAGCTTGGACCCTGTTCTCGATACCTGTGGGACACATTTTTTTTACATTTTTAAATGTTTTTTGTTTGAAATTTTTATTTCAATATTTAAAATGATTAAATAATATATTAATGCAAAAATGTTGGTGCAAAAAGAGATATGTCTACAGATAAAATATCACGTAAACTACACAAGTGGCACTCAAATTATAGATAAGTACGTACACTAATGAATAGACAGGGATTTCTTCAATGTTACTGTAGTAGTCGTGAAATCATAAGTTTTATTAACCTTTTAACCGCTTGAATATAATCCGACAAACACTGTCGCGTTTATCCCACCAGGGTCGCACATCCACGACCAAATACTCCATCTCGTCAGCTCGTCTGTCACCTATGGGGATTGAAGAGCTAAACGAGATGAAGTACCCAGTCGCGAACACACGACCCTGGCGAATAGGACGCGAAAACATTCGTCGGAGAAATCCGACGCAAGTGGTTAAGAGGCTCCTTTTCCTCTCGCCTATCGTCAACATCGAGCATGGTTTAAAAGCTTGTTACTTTATCTAACGCAATCCAACGCAATGTTTGACGAAGAGGCAACGCGAAAAAAGAGATAACGCCTGAAAACTCTGTTAGCATTCGGTAATTTCGTGATTTACTCGAATATTTCACAAAATTTGTTCCAAAAAAAACATGTATTTGTTTTTTTTTTAAACCCTTTAAAGTTTTTGAAAAAAATTGTCGTCATAAAGAATCTCGATTAATGTGCAAGGTTTTTATGGATGTACTTTTTATATTTTTAATGTATGTGTACATTATGGAGGGCCAAAGTTCACATACAATAGCAGATTTTAAGAGGTCTTTACTGGATTGGTTTTACACAAAAATTATATTTTAATTTCCATAGAAGCCTAGATAATATCCACAAGATAGCTGTATATCCAAAATATCTAGAGAAAAATGTGTGATAACATCATAATCACGTAAGTGCGGTTGTATGAAAATGTACCTCGAGTTGGCCGCTTTCAAAGGGTTAAACTTTATCTACAAAATTCTGAAACATCATAAAAACCTCCTGGGAACATACTCCCGCGTCCCGGGATCCATCTATCGGAGTCTGGTTTCCGCACTTAGTCCTATGTGAACCATTGTAGTGGGCCATGGCGGCCAAAACCTTTGGTGGGCTTATTTCAACCAGCCCACCTCCCTCCAGAAACAGATTAGGCCTCCAAGGTTTTTCAGGGCGTCTGTAAGCGAATTCAGGGATCCTAGGATCAGGGATGCTTGTATCAGTGACACCAGCCCACCTAGCCAAGTTACAACCATTTCGTTTCGATTCTCTTTTCGTTGATCGCCTCAAGTCGGCCACGCCTCCTATTCCTTTGTTATGACCACGTGTCTGAGCGTTGAGATGACGTCAGAATAAAGGAATCGGAAGCGTGGCCTACTCGAGGCGATCGACGAAAGAAGAATCGAAACGAAACGGTTGTAACTTGGCTAGGGGGGCTATGCAGTCAAGAGTCACATGCAATGATCTCTTCCCTCTTCTTCAAGCATGCTCTGCACAGGGGACTGTCTGTCTGTCATATTTCGGGGATAAAAACTATCTTATGTGCTCAAGACATGGTCTAAATGTGCCAAGTTTTATCGAAATCCGTTCAAGCGCGGAGCGTGAACAAATAACCATTATGAATCAAAATTTTGGCACATCATACATAATATATAATAATATAATATTCCACAACTAACACACAACGCCGCCTAGTCCCAAGCTAAGCAGAGCTTGTGTTATGGGTACTAGACAACTGATAAACATACTTATATATTTTTAAATACGTACATATTATAGATAAATTACACCCAGACACAGAGCAAATGATCGTGCTCATCGCACAACCATTTGTCCTGGGTGGGAATCGAACCCACGACCTCCGGCATAGCAGTCAGGGCCACTAACCACTAGACCAACAGGTCTGTCATACTTAGGTAATATTTTCATTACTTACTGTGAATGTTCAACAGATAAGTGATCTGTCAATTCGAGTGATTGGCCAATTATGTAGCATGTTTGCTTAATGTCATCGCATGATAAAAATATGAATGCGGCTTTAATCAACGGCGCGTAGTGTTCCGTGCGCGCCTCAAACAGATGTCAGCAAACCCGTGGTAGCCCAGCAGGGTGGGTGGGAAAACTTCTGAAAAGAAAACTCATGGTTCTAGAACTCAAAACGGCAACTGAAAGAACATAGGTGTAAAACTCAGTAACAGTCTGACACGTCCTCTCGCTTCGCCCTAGAGCGAGAGAAGTTATTAGATGATTTTCCACCGTAAAAAATTACCTTCAGAATACTAACTATAATTACAATAAAATAAAATAAATAATAATAAAAACCCTAATCTAAATACAATTAACTAAAACTAAAATATGGCGTCAAAAAACTCTTCCACATCGCTGTCGACTGGTAATGTGCCCAAAAGACTGGCGGCATTGCCACGCTGTATGGCAATGCTTATCCTCTGTCCGAGGTAAAAGCCAGCCCTTGGGTCACGCGAAGTGTCAACTAGACGTTTTGACAGATCTTTATACAACTTGTGAGCACTCGGACCCCACGAACCGAGAGTTTCGTGGGGTCCGAGAATTCCTTCAGAATGTTTTTTTTTATATGATACAAACCAGTTTGTCACTGCGATCCCACCTGATGGTAAGCCGTGATGCAATCGTTGATAGTGAGACGCACTAGTTTATTAAGAGCCTATACACTCTATCCTTGAAGATAACTAAATTATAATCGGACGGAAAGACCGTAGCAGACAAATTGTTCCAGTCCTTCGATTTACACGGTATGAACGACGAGGCGAAACGCTTAATCCGAACCGTAGAGATTTCTACAACGTAAGAGTGGATACTCGCTGTACGGTTGTCCGATGGTAGAAATCAGATGGTGGAATCAGTCATGCAATTCCTGTGCACATTCTCCAAAATGCATCCTGTAAAATACCGAAAGGCTGGCCACCCTACGCCTGGGCCTGTGATTAAACTTAACCAAATCTGGATCACTAATTAGCCTCTTCGCTCGCCTTTCCACCGAGTATTAAGCTGCTAGGTGGCATTTTGCAGCACCAGCCCATACTTAGATATCCATATAGCATAGTCGGCCTTATAACGTTCTCACTGTTGGGGCTCAGGCCTCCTCTCTAGGAGAGGGAATGGGCAGTAATCCACCACGCGGGCCCAGTGCGGGTTAGAAAATGTCATTATGTATTCGAATTTTTGGTTCTAGGACATGCCGGTTTCCTCGCAATGTTTTCCTTCACCGTTTTGAGAGCAGTGGTGATGAAAAAAATTACACAAATTAATGCGCCTACCTGGGTTTGAACTCGCGACCTAGAACTCGTAAGTCAGGGCCGTTACCACTCGGCCATCACTGCTCCATATACCTATCCATGTTTAAAACCATGGTCCAACAAATCGCCTCTGTGGTTATTTCGCAAAAAACTCGAGTTTATTAAGATGTCAAGTGAGCAGAGCTCAGTTTACTAAATGATTACGTAAAATTAAGCGTTACTTTTGAAACAAGGTCACTGGGGGAATCCATTTTAAAAATAAGTAGCTATTTGTTTTGTACTTCAAACTGCGAATAATTAGGTACTCATGTGCCTAGCAGAGATGTTTTGTTATGTTTTCTGATAGCTACAACCTAGGGGTCTATAAGTGCGCGGGCTTGCGGACGGCGAGCAATGGGTAGCTCGTCGTCCGACCGTCCGGTAACCGTCCGGTCCACGTCTACTAGAGTACTGTTCGGCGTCTCAAGGAGATGTCAGGAAAACCGTAGGAGGCCAGCAGAGTCGAAGCCTACTGGGGCCATGGGTTGTGCGAAAGAGAACCCCGGGACCCTGGAACGATGGCAAAGATGGAACAGGAGTGGGTTTTTGTCAGTAAAAGTCTGACACGCCCCCTTGCTCCGCCCAAGGGATAATTCCAACCTAAAAAAAGCGGGCAAGTGCGAGTCGGATTTGTGTACTGAGTCTTTTCCGCACAAATCCATTGCAGGAACCTTCCGAACTTACCATGTCCGGTGAGGACCTGCGTCATGCGGTAACCTGTCATTAAAAGCACTGCAGTTCTTAAAGTCAAGTTCTTAAAGTGAGTAAAATATTTTACAGGGGACCACGGTCCAGGTCTGGAGTATGCAAAGAGCTTCACGACCTGAGACGCACAGGACTGTTCATTGTGGCAACACTTGAGGGAGGCCTTAGTCCAACACTGGACGTCTTTCGGTTGTATTAGAATGAATGATGATGACCAGGGGCGCCAACTCCGTGGGTGCTCGGGGGCTCGGGCACCCATGAGAAATAAACAGTGGGTGCTGAGCACCCCTGAGAATAGACATCAAGAAACAGATCAGTAATCGCCTTTTAGGTGTTTTCATTAGCCGACGTCCCGTTTAGCGCAGTGGTTTACAGCACCGGTTGAGATGCAAGTCGCGGCTTCGATTCCCGCACCAACACAAATGTTTGTTGATGAAACAGATATTTGTGTTGGGTCTGGGTGTTTGTGGTACCTTCGTTGTTCCGCAGTATTTAAATAGGACTTTTATTTATTTGTTAGTCGATCAATGTGATTTCTCTTCTCACACTTCGCCATCGAGTCATCAAATGAGCATGAGCACCCATGAGGTTTTTTAAAAGCCGGCGCCCCTGATGATGACCCTGCAGTGAGGCACGGATAGTGGTGGGACTAGATTATAGATTATACCTACTAATTAAACATTAGTAAACATATCATTAACGTCATTAAAGCTTTTGTTTCTAGTTCTTCGTGATAGTTCAACTTTTCAATAAATATTTGGCAATGTGGCAAAAAAATGCAATAAAAAAGTATGCATGAAACCGATTTTCAATGTTGCAATATTATAAAATGTTTAATTGTCAGCTGTTTCAAAAGTATTGGAATGCGGTAGAGAATCGGGGACACAGGCTAGACCCGTCTTATAAGAAATAATAATAGAATGCATCTCAGCTTCAAACTAGATCTCAATATCGATCAAACATTTTGTAGTTTCTCTAGTTTACCTCCTTTTTATGGTTCCGTACCTCAGAAGGAAAAACGGAACTTTGTAGTCCGTCTGTCTGTCTATCTGTCAAAACTCTTTATTTCAGGAACGCGTGGAGGTATCGAGTTGAAATTAAAATCGTATACTCAGGTCTGCGGTCCCTTGAAACTGTGTAGAAATCAAAAGATGAAAAAAAAAATGTATATTTCGACATTTTCAAGGGAATCAAAATTCATAGGGTATATATATATATATCTACTTCCCGTTGTCCCAGATTCGTGAATTTTCGCATAAAAAAGTTATTATAGCACAGGTATAGGAATAAATCTGAAAACAGTAAATTTGTCATTAAAAAAAAATGTGATTCGGAAAATTCTTCGAGACTCCACTCGGGAATTGAGTCGGCAATTGAACTATTTACATAGATAAATTTGTACGGAACTCACAGCGCGCGAGTCCACCTCGCACATGTCCAGTGTTTTTTTAATTTTAACAATTCTAAACAAAAAAACTAATTAAAACGAGCAGATACACTCCTGACTAAAATATGGCGTCAAAAAATTCTTCCACATCGTCTACTGGAAGTGTGCCCAAAAGAATGGCGGCATTGCCACGTTTTATGGCAATGATCAATCTCTGACCGAGGCACTTGAGTCACGCGAAGTGTCAACTAGGCATTTGGATAATTCTTTAAATATAGTATGAGCCCTCGAACCCCACGGCCCAAGAGTCTGTGTTGACGTCATCAAATGACTTCCCGCGTGCTATGGTGGAGCTAAAGGATTTATCAGATTTTTACTGACTAGGGTTTTAACCCTACTGTATCCTTCAGTTGCCCTTCGCGTCCCGTTACTGCAGCCCTAGCAAGGGTCAGCCCTATTGTGCCCCTTCCATTTTGCTGACATATTTTTAAGACGCACGTGAAACATAACGCGCTCGGTTTAGCTCGGTTACCGGACGGTTGGACGGTGAGTTACTTATAGCTCGTCATCCGCAAGCCAACACCTACGCTGGCTGGGAATCGCCCGGCGGCTCTTCGTATCCAATTTCATATCCTTATCATCCCTGTCGTACCATTTCGTTTCGTTTCTCTTTTCGGTGATCGCCTCGAGTCGGCCTCGCCTTCTATTCCTTTGTTATGACCACGTAACTGAGTGTTGAGATGACGTCAGAATAAAGGAATCGGAGGCGTGGCATACTCGAGGCGATCGACGAAAAGAGAATCGAAACGAAACGGTTGTTACTTGACTAGGGGTACGATGTGGATCATACTATGTACCTACTATGTAGATGCATTTATATCTGATTTCTACTACTTTAGATTTTAAGGCACGACTCTTTGATAATAATGTCGGTACTACTGTACAAATGTGCACTATACCTATTATCCCTAATTTAAAAGGGCAAATATTTTGACACATGACTGACAGTTACATATGTCAGAATTCCCGCCAAAATGCACGTTTGGATACGTTGACAAAACAATGAACCGGTTGATTCGTGAATGTTAACCATTGGCCTTTTTAAGACAATTTGATGTATTGTCATTTAACATTTAATGTTACCTAAATAATTTGGGGTAGGCCCCGTATTATTTCATTGTTTTACTGAGTCGTGATGACTTGGGTGTAGTGTGTGTTTGTGGTTTTCAAGTCAAGTACATGTAGTTACCACGGATATCTATGGTAGTTACCTACTGTGAAGGCTTTAGGTATAGGCTTTTTTATTTTTCAGTAGGAAATTATCAAATGAATCTTCTCGCTGTGGGTGGAACCAGTGCCATAACTAACCAGTGGTGCCAAGGCACAGGGCGTAGACCGTAATGAGGCGCAATTATCAAATTAAGGACAAGCCTCCTTGACGCTCCATACCATGGCCTGGACCAGGGCCGGCCGCTTAGGTGGTCACCGTCGAAAGCCTCCACGAGGACACGGCAGGCCTTCGCCCAAGCGGGGCAAAGTTCTTTTACCGTGTGCTCCGGACGATCCGTTCAAGGGCGACACCCGAGCGTTTCTTCCCGCCAGATCTGAAACACTCATGTTCGGTGAGAACCTGAAACTAAACTAAAGCGCAGAGAGCATTTTCAGTAATTAGCACCGGGGGTACAGCACTTGGTGGAGCGAGAGGGAGTGTGAGACTTTTACTGAATAAAACCCACCCATATTCCTTCAGTTGCCCCTTGCGTTCTAGGTGACTGTTTCCAATAAACCCGCAGCCCTGGCAGGCCTAGAGGACCCCATTATCAATTTTGGTAGGTACACACCAGCCTATATACTTAGATACTTACCTACGGTAAGTCCCCTCTTTGAGGCGTGGTTAGAAAGACCTTACGGCGTCCTCTCCTTCCGCATGACGCAGGTTCTCACCGAACATGGTAAGTTCGGAAAGTTCCTGCACCGGATTCGTGCGGAAGACACGCCCGGGTGTCGCCACTGTGTGGAACGCCCGGAGGACACGGTGGAGCATACGGTCGAGGTGTGCCCCGCTTGGGCAGAGCAACGCCGTGTCCTCGTTGGGGCGATCGGCGGCGGCGATCTCTCGCGCCGGGCCCTGGTACAGGCCATGGTTCGGAGCGAGGAGGAGTGGCAGCGGTCGCCTCCTTCTGCGAAGCAGTAATGCTAGCAAAGGAGGCGGCCGATCGCGTGAGGCAACGGTCCTCACGCCTCAACCGCCGCCGGGATTCCGATCCCGATTTCCGGCCACCGTAGGCGCGGGCTTGCGGACGGCGAGCAATGGGTGGCTCGCCGTCCGATCGTCCGGTAACCATCCGGACCGAGCCCAAGTCGTCGACGGCGCGAGTTGTTCCACGCGCGCCTCAGGGAGATGTCAGCAAATCGTAGGGGCCCAGCAGGGTCGAAGCCTACTGGGGCCATGGGTAGTGTGAAAGCGAAACCCGGGGCCCTGGGACGAAGGCAAAGAAGGAACAGGAGTGGGTTTTTAGTCAGTAAAAGTCTGACACTATCTCTCGCTTCGCCCAAGAGCGAGATTTGTCATTAGATGATTTTCCCACCTAAAAAAAAAGATACTTACCTAAATAACTAGGAAATAAAAAGAAAGTCTTGCGAAGTTATGAAAGTCTTTATGAGACCGTGTTTAATTTAATGGTGACATCGAATCAGCGATTGATTTAATGCAGTAATTGTTAGGTATTAGTGTTATTGTTTAATTAAAGATAACCTTTCGGCCCCATCGACCATCCGTTCTACGAGCAATGTGCCCTGCCCACTGCCACTTTAGTTTGGCGATTCTTCGGGCTATGTCAGCGACCTTGGTTCTCCTGAAGATATCTTCATTCTTTATGCGATCACGCAAGGAAACTCCGAGCATAGCCCTTTCCATTGCCCTTTGGGTGACTGTAAGCCTTCTGATGAGGCCGAAAGGTTCTAGAGTGGCGACCGCGCACCGGAAGACGCAGCGTTGGGGCGCAGGCCTCCCACAAGGTGGACCGACGACCTGGTGAGGGTCGCGGGAGTGCGGTGGATGCGAGAAGCACAGGATTGGTAGTTGTGGCGACGCTTGGGGGAGGCCTATGTCCAACAGTGGACGTCTTTCGGCTGAAATGATGATGATTATGAATTAAAGATAATTAAACAATAATTAATAACAATACCTACTCTTAGTGAATGCTAGAATGTAGAGTTACTACTATAATAGCTAAAACACCGGACCCTTAATTATTATTATATTGTTTTTTTCAGTTTCGTTCCAAGTTACATTCTAGGGTTTTTCTCAAATGTCAAAACATTTTTGAGATATAAATGTGGGTAGGGCGGGGAGACTCTCCGGATCGGCCACCTATAAATCCTTATAACTTTTGTACCTATAATCGACAAATTCTGATATTTGGCGACAAATTTTGACTAATTGGCGACAAAATTTTTTTGTTGACCTATATTAAAATACCTACCACAATTTGTTTCTGCATCACCCAAAGGTTGACTGCTAGAAAATGCCTTAAGGCATTAAGTCCGCATCTGTACTTTTGTGTGCATAAAGAATTAATAAATAAAATTCGTAATGTAGGGCTGGTTTTCAGTGTCAGCCATTCCACAGTGGGGAGAGTTGGCGTGACATCTCGTACTAGTAAGTAGTTCCAAAATTTTGTAACTAAAGCCAATTCAAAATATTACCATGATTTTCTTTTTATTTTCGCCAGAAATGAAACCTAGGTTATAAGTTAGAGGACAATACGAGGAAGCAATAGCAAAAAGAACCAGGTCTTTAAACCGTAGTCGAACGAAGATACCTATAGCATTGCTAGTACTTTTTGTCAGGCGTTGCCTGCTATTCTTATATTATAATTAAGACGATATGAGGACTCGAGTTCTTTACAACACTAAACGCCTTCTACCACACCTGGTGTTATATGCTGAAGCGAGGGACGCAGAATAACTCATTAGAGAAACCATGTAGTATATTTAACAATGAAATATCAAACACAGAGTATTTTTATTTAAGAAAAATAACTCTTGATAAAAACAATAGCGATCTACTAAATAGTCTCTAACTTCGTTCGGTTACGGTTTGTAGACATAATTCTTTTTGCTATTGATTTCTCATACAGTCCTTTAAGATATGGCCAAGGTTTCACTATTGGCGAAAAAAAAGAAAAAAATCATGCCAGCTAAGTATGGCAAAAGTTAAGTTTAATTCCCCTTTGGAACATTTACGGCAACATATTAATAAACACTTAGTTGTACCTTTGACATGTAAATTAGAACCGTTATATTATTAGTAGATACAGTTTTACGACAATCATAAAAGCATTGAGGAAATACTGTTCTGTATTAGGTACTTATATAAGTTTTATTTTTTTAAATTGTCTCCCAATTAATATCTCAAACCTACTTATATTTGTTACAACAGCGATTTTTTTTTTTAAATTAAAAGGTTAATTGGCTATGCTTAATTATAAGAAAAACTAGTTTAAATATAAATAGCGAAGGTTGATAGCAGTTTTGGCAATGTCTGCAGTTATACTCGTGCTACTTAATAAAGAAGCATCCTATATTATTTTTCAATACACTTACTCGAAAACCCACTCTTATCCGTACCGCTTTTAGACACGAAATTTACTGTTTTTCGCACTAGTGCGGAAAAGTGCGAAAGCTCGCCCGCCTCAATTTTATTACATTCATTCATTTCCTTATCGTATCAAGATGAACGCGTCGACCCCCACGAGGCGCGCGTCAACTCCCGTTTCTTTATATCTTCGTAAGTGTGTTGAAAAACGTCGTTTGATACACGTGGAAAGTCGCTGCAGCATGCGGCTGCAAAACATCCTCGCTTCACAGCTCTGGTGAATACCGCCTTTGCAATAACAAACTCTCTCCACTTGTATCAAAATGTTTTATACTAGTTGGTACCCGCGACTTCAAGAAATATAAATAATTTAAAACTATAGCCTACCGACTGGGAGCAGATGTTTGAGAGTAATGGCCGAGTGGTAACGGCCCCGATTTACGAGTTTTAGGTCGCGGGTTCAAATTAGTGTTGCAACAGAACTCTGCTTTCGCTTCCGCTTCTGCAGAAGTTCCGCAAGCTTTTTCACTTCCGGTTCCGCTTCTGCTTCCGCAAAAGTTATAACAGAACTCTAAACGGAAGAATACAGCGAGGAGCGTGGGGGTGGGGGCCGGTAGACGACGCGCCTGGTGACGTGATTACGACGTAAACCTTTTGTAGTTTAAAAAAAAAAATTGTGCTTTTTTTTCATAGTATTAACGCTTCCGCTTCCGTTTCCGCTTCCGCATCCGCAAAGATTTACTTTTGACATCTATTTCCGTTTCCGCTTCCGTTAAGACATTTCCGTTGCATATCAGTTCAAACCCAGCCAGGCGCATTACTTTGTGTAAATTATTTCATAACCACTGCTCTCAAAACTCTGAAGGAAAACATCGTGAGGAAACCGGCATGTCCTCGAACCAAAAATTCGAAGACATGTGACATCTACCAACCCGCACTGGGCCCGCGTTTTGGATTATGGCCCATTCCCTCTCTTAGAGAGGAGGCATGAGTCCCAACAGTGGGAACATTAAAAGGCGACTATGCCTACCGACTGTCCAGGGACGCGACACGGTACTACGCTGTCAGAGTATCAAAGTTATTCGTATAATGACGAATACGCGTCTATGAAGCTACGCATCCGTGGACATTAGGCCTTACTCGTTATAAAAAACGCCAATTTCATAGCAAGGACCATCATAATATTATGTTGACTGCTTAGTTTAAAAGACGCAATCAAAAGTTAGTCAGCCGGTTAAAATCAAAGTTCAAGTAAGGTCACGGCTTTGTAAACCGGTAACTACATACTTACAGAAAGTTACCTCTAATTATATGATCGCCAATATCATTGTAACATTCACTTTTTGATATTTGTTTAATCAATAATTCAGGAATTTAAAGGCCATTTTAATATGTACGAGTATTGTAATTATTCGAATATAGTTGAATTAAAGATGTTTTCAAAGATAAAAAAAATATTCGTTGCAACACAAAACATACACCAAAGTACAACTAAATTGTACAGAACTTAATACTTAGTGTCGCCGGACATGGGCCACATGCCACAGCCACTAATGTCGCCACGAGATGTTAGAAGCGACCACAAGCTACTTGTGGCCGGTGGTTTTTTTTTAACCCATACGCGCAGTATCTTATTGGACTCTGAAAATGAAGGTTTAAATGCGCGAGTGCCGTGTGATGGCGTTTACTGGCCAGTGCGGGCCACAAGAAGCGAGCAGCAGTGATTTGAAGCGTGTGGCTGCTACTGACGTCAACCGTGTGCGGCGAATTCATATTAGATGTATGCCCTGCCTGCGTTCAAAAATGAGGTTAGAGTTAACTCTGGTGACGTCATCGGGTATCTTAGCGGAAGCGGAAGCAGAAGTGGAACCGGAAGCGGAAGTGTTAGTACTATGAAGAGAAAACACAATTTTATTTTTTAAGTTTTGTTTAATTAATAATAATAATATTCCAGCATTAACTTCTGCAGAAGCGGAAGCGGAAGTAAAGATCCTTTTCAGAGGAATGGGTTTTAATTAAAAAGGGTTTGATATACATTTATTCTATACCTTTACGCGGGTGCAGCCGCCAGAAGCTAGTCATTTATCATTTACCAAACTATGTATTTTGCTGACTGTACCAAGTAAGGTTATGTTTCCTATTTAAATTACCAATCATCATAAATATTATGATTTATATCACATTAACACATATCCACCATAAATCGTTTTAAATTATGCAGCTTTGGTATTTACTGCTTCTTTAAAACAGATTAATTTCAACAAACACATTGCTGGCATCGTCTGGTAGCGCCAATTTTGTTTGCTAGAAGACTATCTCTCGATCTCTGACCCGTCTCACGTCTATCGGACTGACCCTCACTAGATCATCGGTCCACCGTGTGGGAGGCCTTCCAAAGCTGCGTCTCTCATCGACTATCGTCTGTTCTGCGAGCAATGTGCCCTGGCAGTGGCGGTTTAGCTACAAAGTGTGGCGTGAAGTTACGTTCATCAGCACATCACGTATAGCACATAGTTTAAGTTAAGATAGATAATATGTGTTCGTAGCTTTGTAAGCATATTGTCACATACGAACTATGTATATATACTATGCCTAGAAAAATGTGCGGTAAGCCCTACAGGTGGTGGTAGGACAGTTTATAACTATATAACTATTTTTTGGGAGGTATGCGGAACAGTTTGTTTTTTTTTTTATATAGCTTTTTTTTTTTAATGTGAATGTGAGAACACCGTGGACTTCGCGAATTCTTAGGTTACTTCCTATTACGACTCACTTTTTTTTTAATATGATTATTTTTATTGTGCAACAATATTGACTGGTCTACACTGTTCTTACATAATGTCTATTAATACTGAAATTTGAAAATATTGTAAACAATATTTTTTTTAAAACTACCGTGCACTAGCTTCTGACGTTTTATAAGTGCCCATGTAGGCCTATGTGAAATAAAAAAATGTTGACTTTGACTTTGACTGAGTAAAGTCCCGGATATCTCCGTTGGAAAGGGAGGATCCTCCGGCCAGACGGGTGTTATGTCTGGTGGGCAGCTGCCCGATAGAAAGTTTCGGGCAGTTCTATATGTTCTAATCGCGTGGAGAACTTTAGTTGCGCGATGCAGGATTAGTTCTTATGTGGCGTCATAGATGTCGCTACAAATTAAAGGAGGATGACCAGTTGACTCATGGAGTAGCACACATCACGGTTTTTTTTTTACTTAACCCGTTCTTCCCCCCACATCGCATGGCTGCCAGTCGGATGCCAGTCGGCTGGACATCTCATCGCAGTAGCAAGAGTAACAAATGCTACAGGCCCCACGCATTTGGGGGCCCCGCGCTTTAGGGAATCCGACACTTGAACGCAAAAAAAGCTAGTCAAAGTAAATACATGCAACAATTCAAATACAGCTGATTTATTTAGATGTTATGGTGAAGTCTACAGAATAGAAGATGAATTCCTCCATTATCGTACTTTTTACGTAACCAACCTTTATTTTCACATGCACACAAAATTTTAAAGCATTATTTTTATTTTTACAACTATCACACAACGCCGCCTAGTCCCAAGCTAAGCAGAGATTGTGTTATGAGTACTAGGCAGCTGATAAACATACTTATATATTTCTAAATGCATACATATTAAAGATAAATTACACCCAGACACAGAACAAATGATCATGTTAATCACACAAAGATTTATTCTGGGTCCGAATCGAACCCACGACCTCCGGCATAGCAGTCAGGGTCACTACCACTAGATCAACAGGCCAGTCAAATTATATCTATATATCTTAATAAAAGAGGTTTGCACGGGGGCCCCTTGGTTGAATTTTCTACAGGCCCCGTGATGGCTTAATCCGCCACTGCCCTGGGGCCTTACCATGACGCGTTGTTGTAAAATGTCAAGCGTGCGAAAAAGAGGAATAGAGCTTACACCCTATAAAGCTCCATCCCTTTAACGGTTCAGTTTAGGTCGTCGAATGGATCGCATTATGTATAGCGATTCTTCGGGCGATGTCGATAAAATTATTTATTTAATATAAAAAAGTTATTTAGTTTACTGAATATCCGATATTTGTTTTATTATATTTTATTTTTTATATTTATAAAATAAAATATAATAATAATATTAATGGCCTTAAAGCCAAAAGCGTCGACGACCATCTGTCGAAGCTGTCGTTGCGCGGTTGGATCAAGGGTCTGATACAGAAGGCAGTACTCCTCGATACGGCTCGCATTGTGAGGAGGTTTCTGTCTCTGGAGCCCTAACCGCCGGTAGCTTGGACCCTGTTCCCGACACCAGCAGACAATTCTTTTTTATATTTTTTATTCTTGATAGGTTCGCGCTTGACCACTATCTTACCTGATGGAAAGCGATGATGCGGTCGACGATGGAGCGCGCTTACTTAGAAATAACCTATTCAGTCTCGACTTAAAAATTCCCGGGTTGTAGCCATCAGGAAACACAGATTTTGGCAAGGAATTCCACTCCTTAGCTGTTCGCATAATGAATTTTTAAAGAAATATTCAAAAATATAAATGATTATGCTTAAAAAAATAAATAAATACAATATTAATAGCCTTCCAAAGGTTCAGGACCCCAGGGTTCTGACTTTCTGAGATATAATAATCCATATTAATTAATATAAATATACGTCATTTAGTACGACACATACAATACTATATTTGCATTACTTTTCGACGGGACCGATTTTAGGTTGAGAAGAAGAAAGTCCCAATATGTTACTTAAACCTTTTCAAAAGTTACGGCAGTGACTGCATTATGTGATTCTGTCGCAACCGGTTGCTGTCGAGCTTCTCACGGTTCACAATAAGTGGGTTACGAAGCTAGTTCTTTAAGACAGAGTTTCTCAAACTTATGCCACCAAAAACTGCGGGAATATTTGAAGATGTTACCGTGGTTGTAGAACATAAAGGGCGAATGAAGGAACAGAGGTGAGTTTAAAAGTCTAACAGTTGCAAGTCATTTGATGATTTCACACCTCAGAAAGAACGCAATGCAAAGGAGGAACAGATGTGGTTATAGACAGTAAAATTCTGACACACCCTCTCGCTTCACCCTAAAGAGACAGAAGTAATTGTGTAGACCGCCCGGAGAACACTGTGGAGCATATGATGCAGATGTGTCCTGCTTGGGCGTAGCACAACTGAAGGGCACATGAAGGAACATATGTAGGTGTTGTTTTAGTGAGTAAAAGTCTAACATGCCCTCTGGCACCAACCTAAAGCGGGAGAAGTAATTGGATTATTTATCACCATAAAAAAAATACCTAAAATGGCAATATAGAGTTCCCAAACGACCACGAATCTCTAAAATTATAAAATGCAGTTGTACAAAAATAAGAGTTTTTATTTTAATTGATTGCATCACTTTAAAGTTTGTTATTTAAAAAAAAAGCTAAATATAATGACATTTATAAGTTAATTTAAATTGCTAGAAATATAGGGCTTTTTAATTTATTTAATTAATTTTTTGATACGTAATACGTTGATAAAAAATCGCCTAGTCGTTTACCGCATAGGTATATCGAAGGACTGGAACAATTTGCTTGCAGGGGCCTGCTCGTCAGATTATAATATGTGTACTTAATGAAGTTCCCGCACAATATGTGTACTTAATGAAGTGCATGAGAGGATCGACCTATTTTCGAGCCATGAGAGTGAAAACGCAAGAGTTTTATTAAATTTTGTTAGTTTTCTTTAAATATTAGTTACTGTTCTAAGTCTGATTTTATATTGTATTCATATAGGTTACGTTAAGTTTATTTTATGTACTTCTTTTATTTTTATAGTTAGTAGTCTAAATTGTAATAGAAGTTAATAGTGTTTTAGATTTTTAAGAGTTAGTGTAAGAGTAGCACTTTTTCAATAATTATATTTTTATTTTTTTTGGTAACCATTATTATATTAGGTTTAGCCTGTAAAGATAGTGTGTGTATATTTAAATAAATAAATAAATAAAAATAAATAAATAATTCAGATGTCTTCAACACTGGAGTGAATAGATGAACAACCATTAAAAAACCAAAAACCAGTTTTAAAATAAATAAATAGTTAGTAAGTTTACTAACATAGGTTTAAATTTTTCTTAATTGTTTACTAACCCATGTGGATGTCACTTATCCGAATTAAAGATTATTTTATTTATTTAAAAACTGGCTCGTTGGTCTAGCGGTTAGTGATGCTGACTGCTATGCCGGAGGACGTGGGTTTGATTCCCACCCAAGACAAATATTTGTGTGATGAGCACGATAATTTGTTCAGTGTCTGGGTGTAATTTATCTATAATATATATGTATTTAGAAATATATTATCAGTTATCTAGTACTCATAGTACAAGCTCTGCCTAGTTTGAGACTAGACGGCGTTGCGTGTAAGTTTAAAAAAAAGGGATGAATGAACTCCAATGGGTTCGCGTATAGCACTTTGAGAAACTCCGTTTTATTGAGCCCCCGATCGTATTTAGTGATAGTGTGTCAATTCTAAATAAAAATGTTTCTAAAGTTTTATGTTGAGTAATAGACAAGCTTTTGAATGGGTGTTGTCTATAGACATCTGCAATGTCAAGGGATTTGCTGTTGCGTTGTCTATGAAGGTCTAAGTTGAAATGTGTCATAATGAACCAAGCTATAAGGCTGGCCCCATATGAACATCCGGAATGGCTCTCTGGATTCATAATCTAAAATTTAAAATACAAAATTTCGACACTTTGCCTCACTGAGCACGCCACAATTATGGCGATAAGTCCCCTCTTTGAGGCGTGGTTGGAAAGACCTCACGGCGTCCTCACCTTCCACATGACGCAGGTTCTCATCGAACATGGTAAGTTCGGGAAGTTCCTGCACCGGATTCGTTCAGAAGCGACGCCGGGGTGTCGCCACTGTGTGGACCGCCCGGAGGACACGGTGAAGCACACGGCGGAGGTGTGCCTCGCTTGGGCAGAGCAACGCCGTGTCCTCGTGGGGGTGATCGGCGGCGGCGATCTTTCGCGCAGGGCCTTGGTACAGACTATGGTCCGGAGCGAGGAGGAGTGGCAGGCGGATGTCTCCTTCTGCGAAGCAGTAATGCTAGCAAAGGAGGCACACGCAAAAAGACCTTGTCTCACACATATCCTAAAAATTCAGGTTGATCAGTAGTCTCGTGATTCCCGGCACGTGCAAACGTCAATATGGAAGAGGAATTAGTACTATTTGCTTTCTTTTGGCAGTGTCGACTGAAATAATACATAATCTGATTCCAGTATGTGTGTGGCTGTGTGCCACACTGCCGCTCTATTAAAATGTAAGGGAATATGAAATATTTCGATCCGGAATTCAGAACGCTCGTCAGAACTATCATTCTTACAGATCAGAGAAACTCATAATCTGAAAAATAATATGGATCCAGATAATGAATCCAGAGAGCCATTCCGAACGTGTGAGGCCAGCCTTAGGCTATTAGGACCAGTTACTGAAATGAAAAAGGAAATAACCAAATTAATATAATCTATTTAAATGAGATGAACAGTGGTGGTCGAGTTGTAGGTCGCGGGTTCAAACCCAGCCAGGCGCATTACTTTGTGTAATTTATTTCATCACCACTGCTCTCAAAACGGTGAAGGAAAACATCGTGAGGAAACCGGCATGTCCTAGAACCAAAAATTCGAAGACATGTGACATCCACCAACCCGCACTGGGCCTGCGTGCTGGATTACCGCCTAGTTTCTCTTATTGAGATGAAGCTCGATTCCCAGTAGTGGGAACATTTTAAGGCTGATTGTACTACATTACGTATTATAGTCTCCTTTAAAAAAAAAACGTTGCCCCACAGTAGGAATCACTTCTGTATAATAGGTTTTTTTTTAGGTAGGAAGTCATCCAATGACATCTCCCACTCATTTCCTGTTAGACTTTTACTGACTAAAACCCACTCCTAGTTCCTTCGTTGCCTCTTATATCAGGGCTTTCATTTGAGAAGCAAACCCATGGTTCCAGTAGGCTTCGACCATGCTCGGCCCCTACGGTTTGCTGACATCTCCTTGAGGCGCGCGTGGTGTTCCACGCGCGCCGTCGACGACTTGGGCTCGGTTCGGACGGTTACCGGACGGTCGGACGGCGAGCTACTCATTGCTCGCCGTCCGTAAGCCCGCGCCTACGGTGTCCGGAAATCGGGATCAGATGTGAGGGCCGTTCCCTAACTCGTATGCGTGCGGCCGCCTCCTACTCCTGGATAGTAGGTGCGTTCACAAACATCTAAACTCACATACACGAGACACCCAGACCTGGAACTTCTATTTGTAGGCCTTACAAATATTTGTTGGGTGCGGGAATCGAACCTGCGACACGTAGCGCAGCAGTCAATCACTCAACTACTACGCCGGCCGCACTTCAAACCCACCCATGTACCCATTGAATAACAGCATCTTGATTTTGACAAATCGATGACATATTTGACATAACCTGACATGACAATCAAGCCATTCACTTTTAAGAGGGTCCTACCCTACTCGTCTATAGGCAACGTGAACATAGTTTTAAAGCTTGTTTTTTCATCCAACGCAATGAAAACAAATCAAATATTTTTATTTCATATAGGCACACGGGCACTTATAAAACGTCAGAAGCTAGTGCACGGTTCCAAATTGGTCGTTTCCTATGGAGAAGAACCGGCAAGAAACTACATGGTTACTCTTTTTAAAAAAGTGGTTTATGTTAATATTTCCTTAATGTATTAATAGATATTATGTAAGAACAGTGTAGACCAGTCAATATTGTACCCAAAAGCACAAATAATAATAATAATAAAAACATGCAATGTTTGATAAAGAGGCAACGCGAAAAAAGAGCTGACCCTGGAACGCTCTATTGGCATTCAGTAATTCCGTCACTCACTCGAATTTTTTGCACAGCTTGTTCCAGAATATACCTAAGTGTTTTTTGAAAAACTTTTAAAGATCTTGAAATCTGGATTAAATGCATAAGGTTTCTATAGTTATATTTTCTTTACTTTTTTTAATTTATAAGTACATTACGAAGGGCCAAAGCTCACGCAAAACCACAGATTTCTTTAATCAGAGGTCTTTTATGAATTAGTTTAACACAAAATGTTTTAATTTCAATAAAAACCTAGATAATATCTACAACATATATATGTTTCCAAAATATATGGAGAAAAATGTGTAACGAAGTCATAATCAGTCATAGCGGTTTCTATGGTTTTCCATAATACACGTATCTCCGGTTGGTCGCTCTTAAGCATCAAAATATAAACCTAGATAATATCTACAACATATATATGTTTCCAAAATATATGGAGAAAAATGTGTAACGAAGTCATAATCAGTCATAGCGGTTTCTATGGTTTTCCATAATACACGTATCTCCGGTTGGTCGCTCTTAAGCATTAAAATAGCGGATTTAAGCAGCTGTTTCGCAACTATTGTATAACTTAGAAGTTACTACTTTTTTAGTTGCAATATAGGCTCATAATACATGCTAATTGTATTTATAAATAGGAGCTGCCTACACGGTAATAAACGGTTGTATAAAAGGTGGTAATGAATAAAAACGTTTTATAAGCGTTTTTAAAAGGTTGTGTTGAAATCGGTGATGGTTCTAACGGAAACTGCGTCGTATACTTAGCACAAACTTGGTCACTCACAATGGGCGTCATCAGATGGCTTAAAGTCACCCACAGGGCAAGGGGCGCCAACTCCATGGGTGCTCGGGGGCTCGAGCAACCATTAGAAATCAACAGTGGGTGCCGAGCACCCCTGAGAATAGGTATCAAGAAACAGATCAGTAATTTAGTATCGTACAGTGCTAGTACACATTGTGTTGTGTTCATTTTGTAGATTCAGATAGATAACGTATAAATTATAATATTTCTTGATAATAAAAACTACTTTCATTTTTATATAATGGTTTCATTTTATATTTTTATCAAACATAATTAGTAATTAAGTACGCAGTATGTAAGTAGGACATTTGCCCCCCGCCGAGTGTCCGTGCAAGTCAGACGTATTCGAAGTGTCTCCGCGTTTAAAAATCGAAAAATAGTGTATAATCTGCATGTGCTACAGTAAAATACATACTATAACGTGCGCAAAATATCGTGCTTCGAACTGTGAAAAACAATAATAACATACGGTCTATTAATGCTTAATTTAATCAAAACTAAAATCAACAATAAGTGAAGTGACAATTTAATGGTGTGGGTAGTATTGTATTTTGTTTGTTACCGTTGTCCTTAATGGTGCTAAAAAAATCACGTCATCTACTAATTAGTAGAAGATCGCGGCCTGTATAGAAGCAACTTTTTAACAACAAAGTTATCGGCCGATTAGCTGCATACAAATTGATGCCGACTTCTGAATGAGAGGTCTCAAGTTCGATCCTCGCCACATCTAAGGACACTTTTTGCCGGTTCAAGTTTTCTGTTTTTTATTTAGAAATAATCAAATATTTCAAAAAATAATCCTTTATCATTCCAAACTGAGGATAAGAAAACTTTAGCTTTATAAGAAATAAAACAATGAGTACCCAGCGAACCCCTCCAAAAGTTGCAAACCCACCTCCTCGGCCTGAACAACCAGCTACTGAACCTGAGTTATCGGCTACATCTGGATTAACGGTCATGTCGAATCAAAATATAACCCATAGATTCAAGCGCCCACGCACAGGTGACTCCCCAAAAACTGACGAACCAGTAATGACTGAAGACTCCCGAGATAACGAGATTGAAACCAACCAATTTTCCCGCATCTTTAACGAGTTTAAAAATGATATTATGCAGATGCTTTCAACCTGGAAAGCTGATAACGACGAGCGTCTCTCTTCCTGGAAAGCAGAGTACGATGCAGTGCTGAAAGGGTTGGTTGGAGACATGTGTGAGCTGAGAACTCAGTGTGCGGAGATTCAGAAATCACACTCAGAAATGGAACAAAGTTTGCAATTTGTGGATAAATGTTACGAGGAGATGAAAACAGGCTTAGCTAGCGTGGAGAAGCTGAAAAGGGAAAATGAGGATCGAACCCAACAGCTCGAAAAATTAGTTCAAGACCTGCAACTTCAGTCACGTCCCTCAACAGTCGAGTTCAGAAATATTCCACTGAAAGTAAAGGAAAACTCGGAGGACCTTCTATCTGTTGTTACAGCGGTGGGACAGGCTGTTGGCGTGGAAATTCAGAAGGATAGCTTCCGTGACCTGTATCGCCTACCAGGAATGTCGGCTACACCCAGACCTATCGTTGCGGAGTTCAACTCGGTAGTGAAACGGAACGAGTTCCTCTCATTCGTCCGTAGCTATAATAAGGAGCGCTCAATACTCGACAAGCTGAATACGCACACTATTGGTTTAGTAGGAGAGAAAAAGCCTATCTATGTGGATGAACACCTTACACCCTCTAAGAAAAAACTTTTTTATGACTCTCGAACGCTAGCAAAAGCCAATAAGTTCTCTTGTTGGAGTTCATATGGTAAAATTTTCATCAGAAAAGATCCTAGCAACCCAAGTGAGAAACCAACGCAAATAAGGTCGGAAAAATGTCTACTCAGTCTCTCTTTGTTTAAAAGGCAATGACTATGCTGCACCTTTTCATCGATTGTTTGTCACGATAAATTTACAATTGCTATGCTTGCAACAATTTTACTTAATTTTTGTTTGTTTAAAACCCCTCTCTTGTTTCTGTTTTTAAAATTTAATAAAAATAGCTATACAACGATGAATTCTCAAACATTATTCTTTTATTCAAATGTATGTTATATTAGTAATGGGATTGACTACTGCAACCAAGTTTTTTGTTCGGTGAGTTATACTTCAACAATTGATTTAGTTACAAAATTTACAACTAGACACAGCAAATTATGTTTTGTTGAGGAGTGGAGATTTTTGTATTGTTTGAGTTTTTCTTGTGCAATTGTTTCAAAATCCGTGTCTTTCAATGGCTAACATAAATGTTATATCCGATGAACTTGACGATGTTTCCATAGCGTCGTCGTATGTGTGCCCGCCCGACCAATGCTCTGAGGTCATAGCAAATCGTAACAACTTAAAAATAATTCATATCAACATTAGAAGTATTAAAAAGAACATCGAACAATTCATCTCTATGCTGTCCATCACTAAAATTAATTTTGACGTCATCGTGCTTACCGAGTGCTGGCTTAGGGTGTCAGGACCTATCCCTATCATGCAGGGCTATAATTGTCATGCCAGTGTCAATAATAACTCGCAAAACGACGGTGTCGTAGTATACACTAGAACTTCCCTCCAATGTACAGTGCATGAGCCAAAGTTTCTTGAAGCAAACTGCCTTGTTGGTACTATAGGAGATACTGCCATCATCTGTTTATACCGTTCCCCTGCATATTCTAACCTGGACTTATTTTATGACAGCCTTACCAGCCTGGTGGGTACCTTAAAACAACTCAATAATATCGTTCTTATTGGAGATCTAAATGTTGACATCAAACATGGTAACCACGACAGGAATTCTGACCAGTATCTTACACTAACTGCCACCCTTGGGTTGCTTCCAGCGCACTTTCACCCTACCAGATCTGGGAACTGCTTAGATCACGTCCTTCTGAAAACTAGAAATCCAGCAAGTGTTATAGTAGTCGAAACATATATCACTGACCACCTGCCGGTCATTTTGGCCCTAGGGCTCAAGAATTTGAGCAACAAAAATCGCTATTCTACCTTTGAGCGCTATGACTACGCAGCAATAAAAAAAGAATTAGGCAGTACTGATTTTGGTCCGGTCCTGGATGAAATGGACCCAAACCTGGCGCTGGAATTGCTTATTAAAATAGTCCAACAGACTATCGCTTCACATGTCCTGAGTATACATAGCAGTAATAAGATCCGTGTTATTAAACCTTGGATGACTCAGGGCTTGGTTAGGTGTATACGTAACCGTGATAGGATGCATTTTAGGTTAAAAAGAGATCCCAATAATGTGGTTCTCCAAATAACTTACAAAAGATATCGTAATTTCCTTAACACCTTATTAAAAAAAGTAAAGAGAGCACACGATAAAAGTGAATTACAGAAGGCAAAAAACAATCCCAAAGCAACTTGGAAGGCAATAAAGGCCATAACTAACACTACCTTTCAACCGCAATCCGCCATAGAACTTATTCAAAACTCTGACGATCCTAAATCTTCTGTAAACCGTGTCAATTGCTTTTTCACGGATGTAGGTCATAAACTAGCCTCTCAAGTCGTTCCTCTTTCAAGAACTAACATCACTGCGAGAATTCCCCATCAAGCACCACCTTGCGAGTCTCTCGTCATACTCCCAGTTGACGAAACGCAAGTAGAAACATTGATCGGTTCCCTGCGTCCTGACTGCGCCACTGGCTATGACAACATCCCAGCAAAAGTGCTAATACAGTCTAAGTCTGTTCTGGCATCTCCCATCACGCATGTCTTCAATCGTGCTATTGATTCTGGAATTTTTCCCAACTGCCTTAAAAAAGCGGTAGTTCACCCTATCTTCAAGAGTGGGGCTAGAACCGATGTAACGAACTACCGTCCTATTTCCGTACTTAGTTCTATCTCGAAAATTTTTGAAAGGTTTATTAATAACAATCTCGTAGCGTATCTCACTAAACACAAAATTATTGCAGACAATCAATATGGATTTAGACCTGGAGTCTCAACGGAGGATGCCGTGGCTGATCTTACCAAAACTCTAGTGTCCCACTTGGACAAAGGCATGAAATGCTATGGTATCTTTCTCGATCTATCCAAGGCATTTGATACTGTTTCTGTACCCACCTTAATCACGAAAATGGAAAACGCTGGGATTCGCGGTCTGGCACTGAATATACTTATGGATTATCTCTCGAATCGAACTCAATGTGTTAAAATCGGCAGCACAACAAGTGATGAACAGTTTATTCGATTCGGTGTTCCGCAGGGTAGTATCCTTGGACCACCTCTCTTCCTGCTTTACATAAACGACCTGTGTAAAGCACACATTCCCAACTGTGAGATATTTACGTACGCCGATGACACGGCGTTAGTAGTTTATGACACTGACTGGGACAGTGCAAGGAAAAGAGCAGAACAATCACTTCGCTTCGTAATGGAGTGGCTCTCAGAGAATCTGCTAACCTTGAATTTAGCGAAAACTAAAGTTATTAGATTTTCTCTGCCCAACACACTGTCTCCACCACAGGAATCAGAACAGATTAGTGCCCACATTTGCTCAGGTGACTTTTCGATTTGTAGCTGCCCTTCCTTGTCCTTGGTCCGAACTGTCAAATATCTAGGAGTCCATATTGACAGCAAACTAAGCTGGCAGTCGCATATCGAAGCTCTTTGCACACGGATCAGGAAACTAATTTACATATTTAAAGAACTTAGGCACTCCGCGGATCCTGATACAGCCAAGTTAGTCTACCATAGCCTTTGCCAGTCGATTGTCTTGTATTGTGTGCCAGTTTGGGGCGGAACCTATAAATCCTCAATACTTAAAGTAGAAAGAGCGCAAAGAGCCATCTTGAAGGTCATGCACTTTAAGCGTAGGGATTTCCCAACTAACCAACTATACTCAGACGCCGAAGTCTTGACCGTGAGACAGCTCTTTGTGCTCCGTGCAGTACTTCGGAAACACTCCACGTTGCACCTAGACCCCGACAGGTTGAAAAGACGTAAAGGCCTTCCCGTTTGCGGCACTGTACAATGCCGATCCAAGTTTGCCAGCCGTCAGTATGTGGCAACTAGCTCTCGGCTCTATAATAAAATAAATAATCTCATCTCCATTTATCCCTTAGCTAAGCATGATGTCAAAGTAAAACTTACCAAATGGTTGCAGAAGTTAACGTACGATGAAACTGAAAATCTTATTACAATCGTCTCTTAAAAAATGTTTCTGGAGTCCGGTAATTAATATAACAAAGAGTGTTTTTATTAATTTATACTGAATGTACAACAATATAGTTTAATAATTTAATTTCGTCTACTAGTCTAATAATATAATTTAATCATTTGATTACTTCTACTAATCTAATAATATAATTTTTAAATGCTTATACGGAAATGTACCTCGGGAAGGACGCTTTTAAATGAATGAGAGAATTATCGCTACAATAAGAGATAAATGATAATGCTTATACTAATTTAAATATAATTTTTAGGATTTTATATGCACTAAAATATAATGTATTGTGCTGTTGTTTATGCTATACTATTTGCAATGTTGTCTGTTCTTAATTTAACAATCTCTGGAGGAACATTGGCTCCTAAAACACAGGCTCTTGGCCTAGTTTAGGAGGCAGCAGTTCGCGTTTTCTTTGTGCCTCAATGTACAACATTGTTTGTAACTGAGTACTAAATTATTTAAAATGTTAATGTACAAATAAACGAATTATTTATTTAATTGTCGGTCGATCAGTGTGCATTTCTCTTCTCACACTTCGCCACTTTTTCGAGTCATCAAATGAGCATGAGCACCCATGAGGTTTTCTAAAAGCCGGTGCCCTTGCAAAGGGCAATGGAAAGAGCTACGAATCAGAAATAAAGATATTCGCAGGAAAACCAAAGTTATCGACATAGCCAGGTAGTGGGCAGGGAACATTGATCACAGAACAAAAGGTTGATGGGGCCGAAAGGTTCTGGAGTGGCGACCACGTACTGGAAGATGCAGTGTTCGTAGGCCTCCCAAAAGGTGGACCGATGACCTGATGGGGATCGTGGGAATGCGATGGAAGCGAGATGCACAGGTTTAGAATAATTAAAAAAAGGCAAATTAAATACGCAATTCCTGTCTTATTGTTCCAGATCTTGGCAGCAGCCTCCTTCTCATGGTGTCAAAAAGATGACGAGATCATCCGTCAAGACTTTGATGGACCTCATGATGACGGATCGTACAGATGGGCCTTACAGACATGTAAATCTTTTTATCTATTACTAGCTTTTGCCCACGGCTTCGCTCTCGTCAACTGACTTCTCTATTCTGCTCTACCCAACTCTACCCTACTCTACTCTACCCTACTTTTTTATTTTTTTTCTTTCATAAGAACCTTCTCCTGACAATAACAAATACAACAAAAACAAAATGGTGAAATCCAGCTATTCACGCGTGATGGCGTGACCAAAGGAAATACGAATTCATTTTTATATAATTATATAGGTTTTATTAAATATTCAATTACATATCACATCAAAACACTTTTTTGCTTTCAATGCCATCCTTATGCCTACAGAATAGAAGTCAAAATCGATTGAACGGACAGTAAAAAGGTTTGTTCAAATAATCTAAACATGAATTTTATATTTTACAGAGAATAGCAATATTCGGCAATTTTTTTTTTAAGGTGGGAAATCATTTAATGACGTCTCCTACTCTAGGGCGGAGCGAGAGGGCGTATCAGACTTTTACTGACTAAAACCAAACCCATGCTCCTTCAGTTGCCACTTGCGTTCTAGGACCACGGATATTATTTTCATGCATTTCTCCATGACCCTAGCAAGCATCGACCCTACTGAGCCCCTACGGTTTGCTGAAATGTCTTTGAGGCACCCGTGGAACACCACGCGTTGTCGACTTGAGCTCGGTAATCACAGGACGAGCGGACGGCGAGCTACCCATTGCTCGTCGTTCGCAAGCCCGCGCCTACTGCCTACTTAAATATTGTGTAATCCTTGCTGGCCGATCAACGTCTCACCGTCGACGACGGCTGGTGCTGAAAATCAGCGCTGAGGCTCTGTCTTACACGAGCCCCAGCATTTTGCTGAGCGCTGGCCGTTTTATGCGGATGTGACGCATAACCTACCATTATATCTATATATATAAAAGGGGAAACTGGCTGACTGACATATCAACGCACAGCCGAAACTACTGGGATTAGGAGCGTGAAATTTTGCACAAGGTTTCCTTTTATGACGTAGGCGAGCACTAAGAAAGGATTTTCTAAAATTCACACCCTAAGAGGATGAAACGGGGGTCCAAAGTTTGTATGGAGAAACCAACAATCACGCGAGCGAAGCCGCGGGCAGAAGCTAGTATAATATAAGTCGTTATTGTTTGTGTCAAGTTTGACGTAAATAAACTGTTTTTCTTTCTTCTTTACTGAGGCCGGAGGTGTCCTCTGCGATTCCCGACGCTCGGGGCGTCTTTTATCGCGGGAGCAATATTCAGCTTCATTGACCTGTATCGTTTATGATCCACAGCGGGCGGAATCTTCCACGAGCAGAAAGGCAGTTTGGAGCCAACCAAGACTGGTGAACCAGGCCTGTTCGTGCAGGGACAGTACCAGTACACAGCTCCAGATGGGCAGGTGAGCTTTCCATCATCTTCTTGTCCTTGTCTCATTATGTTACTTCGGGTCGGTGTAACACGTTTTTAGGATTCCGTACCTGAAAGGGAAAAAAACCGAACCCATATAGGATCACTTTGTCCGTACGTCTGTGTGTCTGTCTGTCAAGACCCTTTATCTCGGAAACGCGTGGAGGTATCGAGTTCAAATTAAAACCATATACTCAGGTCTGCGGTCCCTTGAAGCTGTGAAAAAATCAAACTTCTGAGTTAACGAAAAAAAAGATACGGCTGTTTATGTCGCAAAAAACGTGTATTTCGACACTCCAAGGATTTTAGGTCAATCCCGTTTACCTAAAATCCTGAAATTTGGCATGAAGCAAGGTCTTATTCCCCGCGACCGTTTTAATACATAATAATACATTAAAGTTCTCTATCGACACGACTACATGCACACCGTTAAAGTTCAAATACCGACATAGCGCAGATAATAATCCGGTTTCCGCTACGGGGACTGTCGTACACGACACACGCGCATAGTCACGCGACAGGCGCGCCCGCGCGTGCGCCCGCTTAACGCAACATTGACCCTTATTTCTTAGTTTTTAGATACAGACAAATCTTGCCTTAATGAGTAAGTACTTACATAACTGTGGGGACCGCAGCCCTGGAATGCAAGAGACAAGTGAAGGAACATGGGTAGTGATAAATTATATCTATTTATTCTGCAAATAGGTCTATAATTATTTTTTGTTGTTGTTTTAAACTAGATTTGGTCGGTGTTTCCTAGCTGACTACCCTGAGAAGAAACACCGAAACAAACTCAGCGGTCAAAGTTTTTTTTAAAGTCCATACAGTAAATATGTAATGGTCAAATCATATGAGAACCATGCAGATTAGTGTCTGAGATGGTCTTTTGAAGTAAGAACCACACAGATTTAAGTGGACCTGTCCAATTAGTGCAAGCATTTGTCAGTATTCGGTAATAGTCAGTAAAAGTCTACCAATCCCTCTCGCCCCAGCCAGCAACAGTTGCCAGTATCACCAACTCTTTCTAATCCATATTTTTGTCCTTTATTCCAGGTGATAAATGTACTCTACACAGCTGGAGAGAATGGCTTCGAGGCGCGCGGTGATCACATACCCACTCCGCCACCAATCCCACCTGCGATCCAGCGCGCTCTCGACTACCTCGCTACTAAGGCGCCCTCTACTGATTACTAATTTAAATTACTCAGTAATACTCAAAAATATACAGGGTATAACAAAAATAACGTAATTGGGTACCTACTGAACTAATTTTTAGGGTTCCGTACCTCACAAGGAAAAAATGGAACCCATATAGGATCACTTTGTTGTCCGTCCGTCTGTCTCTGTCAAGACCCTATAACTCGGGAACGTGTAGAGGGATCGAGTTGAAATTAAAACCATAGAGTCAAGTCTACGGTCCCTTGAAGCTGTGAAAAAGTCAGACTTCTAAGTTAACGAAAAAAAAAGATACGGTCGTTTATGTCGCAAAAAACGTATATATTTAGACACTCTCAAGAAAATTAAAATTCATAGGGTACTTCGCGTTGACCCAGAATCCTGAAATTTGGCATGAAGCAAGGTCTTACAGTACAGATACAGGAATAAATCTGAAAACAGTTGATGTTTCGTCACAAAAACTTTTTTTAAGCGTTCGGAAAAATCTTCGAAACTTTCAGGAAAAAAATCAAAATTTCAAATTCAGGAATTGAACTGTTTACATAAGTAGATTTGTACGGAACCCTCAGTGCGCGAGCCCGACTCGCACTTGCCCAGTTTTTTTTTTTTAATATTTGTGTCAAAAAGTAAGTTTATCCAAAATCGAAAAAAAAAAATTGACCAAGTGCGAGTCGAACACACACACGAAGGGTTTTCGTACTATAATATTCGAGCCAAAAAATCGAGCCAAAATAAAATACTCCGACAAAATAACATTTTTTATGGGAACCCTGTTTAATTTTTAACTTTAATCATTTTTTTTTTATTATTATTGATAGGCTCGCGTTTGACGACCATCCCACCTGATGGTAAGCGATAATGTGGCCGACGATTGAGCACGTTTGCCTAGAAGTAACCTATTCACACTTGACTTAAAGACCCCTAGGTTGTAGCTATCAGGAAACAGACTCCGGCAGGGATTTCCACTCCTTAGCTGTACGCAAAATAAATGTGTTCCCAAAACTTTTATTTGTTGTTTTAGCAGCAATAAAACTACACATTCTGTAAAAAAATCAACTCGTTACCTTTTACTGTTTATGAGATACAGCCTGCTGACAGACGGACGGACAGACAGACAAACAGACGGACGGACAAAATTACGTAGGTAGAAACCTTTCAAATCATGTGGAAGGGGACAATGTCAAGTTAAATAAAAATGATGTACTAACTGAAATGTGACGTCATCGCCATTAGGTAACGTGTAGAAAAGTGATAACGTATCATATTATTATTCCAGGTAAAAGGGTGACTGTGAAACCTGATCCTTTTCTTTTAATCTTTATTTTTCGTTTTATCCACCCTTAATTTCCCTTCTTTTTTGTGTTTTTCTTATTTTGTACCGTGCAACTCTCAAGACTGGAAACTGGCAGTAATGTAAAAACAAGTTGCCATATTTAAAAAAAAAAAAAAAAAGTGATAACGAGATGTTTCCACCACGCGCACACTTTTCTTCATAGAAATATTTGAAATATTAATTGCTACTTAAATTTTTTATCAACATTCATATAATTTTTAGTGTTATTTTTTGTTTAGTACAAAATAATGTACAAAAATAAATGATATTTTGGCAATAGATTTTTAAAAACGCTTTTACACGCTATTTTTTTAAAATTTAAACTAGTTGAGGCCGGCGTTTCCTAGCTGACTACCCTGAGAAGAAACACCGAAACAAACTCAGGGGTCAAAGTCTCTTTTAAAGTCCATACAGTAAATATGTAATAGTCAAATCACATGAGAACCATGCAGATTGGAGTCTGAGATGGTCTTTTGAAGAAAGAACCACACAATTTGAGCGGACCTGTCCAGTCAGTGCAAGCATTTGTCAGTATTCGTGTAGCTCAACTCAAAACTACTAAGGAGCTCAAAAATAAAAACAGTCAAAGTACCCAATTCCTGAAAAAGTTATTTTATGTTGACTGTATTTACTCTAATCATAATAATTATATCATGGCCAGTATATAAAGTACAAAATAATATTATGTCATAGTTCTAAGTCTTATTTCTAAGCATTTTATTTGAGATCTTTCGAACAGTGGCGTAGCTACTAAGGGGCTAGGCGGGGCAGTGCCGCAGGGCCCCCAAGCTCGGGGGGCAAAACTTCACTAGCAAAACGCATAATGAACGAACGAAAAATTCTTCCACCTTCGCAACACTACTTTTTGATAAGGCAACTCAAAAAAATACAAAAAAAAATCCCTACAAGTTTCTATTTCTATTCGTTTGTGCGGAATGCCATGAATGAACATATAGAGGAGCAACTGGCTGACTGACATATCAACGCACAGCCGAATTATTGATAAAGCCTAGTTTAGGAGCCCCAGTTAGTTTTTGACTCAAGGCCCTTGGTTACTTAGCTACGCCACTGCTTTCAAATGACTCATTTTTGTAACAAAAAATAAAACCATTATAAAATATAATGTCTTTTTATTTATTAAAAAAAAAACTTGGTATATACAACAAATCCTTACGTGATATGTACGTATAGAATGTAATAAACTCATTAAAAAAAAAAAACAATAAAATTAAAATGGCTGTTCATTCTTTGATTACATTATTGCAAATTCAGTCAATTTATATACATATTATAGCTTAGATAGTAAACAAAATCTGCCATCTTGGATTTATATAAAAGAAAGATGCAAATCTATCCTAGGTCCACCTTCCAGTAGCTGTGTGTTACATCGTTTAATAAGTATTTTTAACCAACTTCAAAAATAAGGAGGTTCTTTATTCGGCTGAAAGTTTTTTTTTTGTTTGTTCACCGATATCTCGGTCAATTGTGGACTGATTTTGAAAATTACATTTTTGATTGAAAGGTTATACTTCCGAGTTGGTTCAATAGAAATATTGTTATGATCTGATCATGAACTTCGAAGATATGGAACAGAACTCCTCATAAGATCACAGCAGAACTGTCGCAACGAGTAAAATTGCTTTGTTTATATGTGTAGTTGATGACCGACTGAAAAAAAATGGTAGAGAGGATATATCGAACTGATCTGATTATGAAGCCGGAAGGTAAATTAATGTAATCTAACCGTGTTTGGGATTATTAGAATTGCTATGAGATGCACTCTGACTATAAGATATTTAAGTTTGGCTGAGGGGTACTTTTTAGTGGTGGTACCATAACTAAAAAGTGTAAAATAAAAATCATTTTACAAAAAAAAATTCCGACCGACCGACTTCAATGTAAAAAAAAAACACTGAAAAGTGCAAAATAACTTTCGAAGAAGTCGGTGTTTCTATAACAGTTTTGTCTCTTCGCTATTTAACACCGACATAGAACCTCCTCCTTTTTGAAGTCGGTTAAAAACACACGTCAATTTGTTCGTCAGTTTAAACTAGATGAGGCCGGTGTTTCCTAGTTGAGTACCCTGAGAAGAAACACCGAAACAAACTCAGGGGTCAAAGTCTCTTTTAAAGTCCATACAGTAAACATGTGTAGTATGTGTCTAAAACCCGAGTGTGACGAATCTTTTCAAAGATTAAAATCTACTTTAATGTCACCGCCTATATTGCAATACCCAAATTTTTCAGAAGTAATATTTTTGAATTGCAAACAGATGCTTGTAAAACAGGACTAGGAGCGGTTCTTTCAAACAAAAACGGTCGCGTAGTTGCTTACGCGAGTCGTAACTTATCGCCGGCGGAAAGTAGATATCCAATTATAGATTTAGAATTACTAATAATGGTCAAATCATATGAGAACCATGCAGATTAGTGTCTCACAATTGGTCTTTTGGGACCGTTGGAATTGTATTTTTTTTATTGACTTTTAATTTAAGCAATAGCCCCATAGAACTCAGAATTCTAGTTTTTAATTTTTTATTAACATTCTAGCTGTCTCTTGCCCACTTCGCCGGGCGTGAAATATATTTGGAGTAAAAAAAAAAACATATTAATTACAAATATAAATATAGCCTTTGTCACTTAGGTATAATGAAGGTTGATACTGTTGAAAAAAAATTTCAAAATCGGTTCAGTAGTGCCAGAGATTACTTCCTACAAACAAAATTACAAACTTTACCTCTTTCTATTGATAAAAGAAATATTTTATTAACTAATAAAAATCAAATTTACTAAAACTAATACATTATTTATTTGAATAAATATTTCATTGTAACTATATTTCTAAATTAGAAAATGGAGCCAAAATCCTGAGCCTCATTGGAAATTTAATAAAAACCCTGTGTTTTACATAAAATATAAAACAAAACTAACCATAATAATTCTGCCATCGTAAATAAAAAGGGCATAAATAAGATATTTTTTTTTTTTGCCGACGTTTGCACGAACCGAGCAGATAAAAGTACCGACCGTAGAGGTGCGGCGCTATTTCCTCTGTCGGCAGCCGTGCAAACAACGTAGAGTCTCGGAGATTGTTTCACGGCTCGTTGTGTGAAGCGAATACCTAAAGCTTGCATCATAATCACAAAGTACTTTGTAAATCATAATAAATCAATTGTGTGATCTGGAATAGTTTGTTTATTGCTCGATACCCAGCCATCGCCCACAAAACAGAGTCCCTAGACAGAGCTTTAATGATGATCGGCATCCTAACGCCGACAAATATATTATATAAAAATGAATCCCTATTTCCCTTGGTCACGCCATCACGGCTGGACCGATTTCACTATTATTTTTTTTGTTGTGTTTGTTATTGTCAGAAGAAGGATCTTATGAAAGAAAAAAACGGTAGAGTAGGGTAGAGTAGGGTAGAGCAGAATAGTCAGTTGACGAGAGCGAAGCCGCGGGCAAAAGCTGGTTATAGATAAATTACACCCAAACACAGATCATGCTCATCACACAAATATTAAAATTTGTCTTAGGTAGGAATCGAATCCACGACATTCGACATAGCAGTCAGTCTAAACACTAGACCAACAGACCAGTCATTTATTTTTTTCATGCATAATATATATTTTAATTTAATTTCGTTAAATATTAAAATAACAACAACACGAAATTTCTCCACTAACACAATTTAAAAATCGCGCCATTCAATGAAAATATATCAGTCCATGAAAAAGTGTTACTAAAAAATATAACAGTAACATTGTTTCTCAATGTTTAGATATAAACACATTATTTTCAAAATTTATATTACTAAATTCGTTACAAAATTCTTAAGAATAAATTTTATTATACTTTAACCGCCTACGTCGGAAATATCCGACAAACGCTCTCACACACATCCACGACCAAATACTCCATCTCGTCAGTCCTTCTGTCACCTATGGGGATTGAAAAGCTAAACGATGGCGAACTCACGACCCTGGCGAATAGGACACGAAAGCCCTCGTCGGTGAAATCCGACGCAAGCGGTTAAAGAGTTGAAATATATTTTATATAAAATTCTTTTAAATAGAAAACAAAATGGCACAGTTATTGCGAACCTTAAGATTTATATTATACAGGAGGGTACTCAGTGAATATTTTTTTTTTTCAGTTAATTTACAAAATTAAGGAATTTTTTCTTTTATTTTCTTTACATTTTATTTGTGTTTTTACCACAAATGTTATGATTTATATCGGTTACAAAAATAATGGCTTACATGACATAAAAGCAGCCTGGACGTTTCTGGAACTCAGGCCTCCCCCTTAGGAGAGGGAATGGGCCATAATTCACGACGCAGTACTGGGGCCAAGAGTCTGATTCTGAAAGGAAGACTCGGCCCTGGTACGAAAGGCAACGAAGGAACAGGAGTGGGTTTTTAGTCAGTAAAAGTCTGACACTATCTCCCGCTCCGCAAAAGATCGGGGGATGTCATAAGATGATATTCCCACCGAAAAAAAAAGGCGGGTGCAGTGGATGTCACATATCTATACTTAGGTTTATACCCACAACTAGTAAGTTGGAGTCGTTACCACTGCTGGGCAGCCACTATTCTATGAGTCGGTTGAAATATTTTTATTTTAAAAAATCACACATTTTGACCGACTCCTAGAGAGGAGACCTGAGTCCCGTCACTAAGAACTTTATAAGGCTAATTATGTAATGCAAATCATTACAAATAAATAATTTCAATGGAAAAATCCCTCATAAAAATAAAAAATAAAATCGATATACACACTAACGCCATCTATGAACGTTATCTATCAAACTTTTCGTCACTGTGTAGTGGTACCGTCGTGTCTTTATAGATGGCGTTGCTGCGCTCTTGTAGCATCTTCTGGCCTTCTTCTGAAGCCGCGTCTTGAATCGATATTTGCTTCTCGGCTGCAAGAAGAAGGAGAAAAGAATGTTAATATTGTCAAGACTGTAGTTTTTGATGTTATCTGTGAAAGCTGGTGAAGGCACTATCGCCAATTTGGTTTCTCTACAAAATGGCGGCTCAAGATTTTTTTTCCGCAACGCCATCTAGTGTCAAGCTAAGCAGAGCTTGTGTTATGAGTACTAGGCAAGCCTTAAAATATGTTGTACTAACCTTTGCGCTTATCACTCCTGGACACCAACGCGAACAGTATCGCATGGAGCCCTGAACCTATGACTGCGATCACTGCTAGTACCCTGAAGGAGCCTCGTCCTCCTAGCCAGCTGTAGAGCTGCCCTCCTACTAGAGAACCTATGGCGAAACCTGGAAAAAAATATAGAATAATAATATTCCACAACTTTCACACAACGCCATCTAGTACCAAACTAAGCAGAGCTTGTGCTATGAGTACTAGACAACTGATAAACATACTTATATGTTTCTAAATGTTGTGATATCGAAAGGAGATCGCATGAGTTTTTTTTTTATAGCTAACGGACTGGCTTGTAAAATAGTCTTTGCCCTAAATTTTGTTTGTTTGTTGTTGTAGCGACATCTATGGCGTCACATAAGAACTAATCCTGCATCGCGCAATCAAAGTTCTCCGCGCGTTTAGAACATATAGAAAAGCCCGAAATCATCTATCGGGCAGTAGTAGCCCACCAGACATAACACCCGTCTGGTCGGAGGATCCTCCCTTTTCAACGAAGGTTTGCGGGACTTTACTCTCTGTACCTCTAAATTGTTTTAGCCAAATTTAAATACAAACTATAGATAAATTACACCCAGACCCCACTATGGTGGAGTAGCACAGCGCGTACGTCGGGCCCTGCATTATGTAGACTTACCAACGCCGTCATCCATGCCCGCTACGATGCCCTGCACGGTGGCGGAGTACCCCTCGGGGGCCACGTGCGCCGCATACCCCACTATGGTGGAGTAGCACAGCGCGTACGTCGGGCCCTGCATTATGCCCTGTGGGACAACAAAAATACATCAAATTATTATTCATTGTCATCATTTCAGCCGATAGACGTCCACTGTTGGACATAGGCGTTGGACATAACGCCCGGTCCTGTGCGTCTCGCATCCATCGGATTCACTCCAGAACCTTTCAGCCCCATCGACCATCTGTTCTGCGAGCATTGTGCCTAGCCCACTTTTTTAGGGTTCCGTACTTCAAAAAGAAAAAAACGGAACACTTATAGGATCCCTTTGTTGTCCATCTGTCTGTCAAGATCCTTTATCTCAGGAATGCGTGGAGGTATCGAGTTGAAATTAAACCATATACTCAAGTTAGCGGTCTCTTGAAGCTATGAAAAAAATCAAACTTTTAAGTTTAGGAATAAAAAAAAAACGGCCGTTTATGTCGCAAAAAAAAGTATATTTCGATTCCCTCAAAACAATCAAAATTCATAGGGTACTTCCCGTTGACCCAGAATCCTGAAATTTGGCATGAAGCAAGGTCTTACAGCACAGGTATAGGAATAAATCTGAAAACAGTAAATTTGTTGTTACCTACGTCAAAAAAATAATAATTTAGATTTATCTTCGAGACTCATTCAGGAATTGTAATTTGTACTGAACACTCAGTGCGTGAGTCCAACTCACACTTGCCACGGCTTTTTTTTTAGTTTTTTCGGTAGAAAGTCCAACCAATTACTTCTCCCGCTTTAGGGCGAAGTGGGAGTGCAGAATTTTACTGATACAGATCTGCCATCTCATAGATGGCAGTCCTATATCAATCGCTAAAGCAGAAAGCAGTCCAAGCGCGCATCCTCAATGAAAAATACAACTTGACGGACCACATCTTGGACCTCACGAAGACGATAAGGACTCTGGCACTGTTTCGTTTGCCGACAAGGTGAAGAAGGGGTCAAATGATTTCGTTCGACCAACCAATTTAAACTCCGTGGCCATATATCCCAACAACAAATTAAAGTCCAGTGACGAAACAAAAGTCCTTGTGCAAAGAGTATACAACCAGATCAAGTCAAGCTGCATATACGTGGTGTCCGTAAGACGAAAACGGGGGCATTATAATCAGTACAGAGACAAAGGATGACTCGGATAAAATTAAGTACGCAGTCCAGCAATCTGCATCCGGCCTTACCGCCGACGAACCCAGCAAGCGCAAACCCCGCATCGTGGTTGTAGGAGTGCCGTCCTCTTTGGCTGGAACTGAAGTCTTCAGGTGCATTTACGAACAGAATGTAGCCGAAAAGTTTCCAACGATTTCCATGGAGTCCTTTTTGACCATGGTTAAATTAAGTCACAAATCGGGGAAAAAAGATTCGCGGACTTGTAACTGCGTGGTTGAAGTTCCAGCCAACATACGAAGAGCTCTAATTTACCAATCAAGGATTTTTAAATTGAGACTTCCAGCCCAGCCCAACTTCCAGACTTCACCCTGGTTACGAGATGCTACAAATGCCAGCAGTATGGACATGCAGCAAGAACCTGTAGAGAGGTCAATTCAACGTGTGGCTACTGCGGTGAGACAGGACACCCGATGTCCGAGTGCTCAAAAAAAGCGGACTCACCGAAATGTGCAACTTGCTCTCTTTTCAAAAAGCCCTCCAACCATAAAACGGGAGACGCTGAGTGTCCTGCTAGGAAAATAGCGGAATATAGATATATTAACTCTATCGATTATGAGGGCGCCTAGAACGTCATACTCAAGGCCAAACTTTCGTGTAACGCTTACCGCTGACTCAAATTTCCAGTGTGCTGACCTATAAACCATCGTTTTTCTTTATATTTAAACATATTTGTCCAATGTAAACATAACTTTTTAGTATTAACGCAACCTCGACTTTAACCCAACTACTAATTCTGCTGACGCAAACTCAATTAGGTGTAACTAGAGAATAAAGTGCAAGAAACAGTTTTAAAATACGAAATAACATAATTGTGACTTTAGTGTTTAAGTAAACTAGGTATATAATATTATAAATAATTAAATTATACTGAGACTTTGTTATAAATTTTATTGTTATACAAAACCATATTTATATTTTTTTTTTGGCCCTGTCTTATATAATAAAATAAATAAGATACTGAACATCTATCCACCTACCTAACGGGAATGTAGAACACTCACAGATAAATGGCTCCATACCTAAACCTATGATAAGTTGGAGAACCTAATAAAAAACTAAAATCTAAAAATCAAAACAAACCTACATCTATATTTAAATATATTTTTCCTTGATTCCCTATACCTTCTATAATTATCCACAATCAGACAACACACACATGCACACTGTAATAACACCCACACCACACACATTCACACACACACCCTTATCCATACCACATAGAAGAACTGGAATTTTACTAATTCTTATGCTGTTTTGTTGTCATAATGGTTGTTAAATTTTTAAGATATTATCACTGTTTGTTGTATTTTCTTTTTTTTTTGTATATAACTTCCATAAATTAAGCTGGAACGCAGAAGTCTATCCTCTAGGAGGTGGGCGCTAATGGCTGTATTGAAAAAAAAAAAATATGTTCCAATAAATACATTATTTATTTATTATATTGTAAGAGCTTCTACCGCCTGTTCTTTTAAAACTAGTTAAATTCCTTGCGGGGCCAGCCCCGTATTCGGCCACGGCAGTGCCGTCCGCTTATGCTGTCATTAGGTCCCTACGTGAACAGGTTACCTAACAGGGCTCGTCATGCAGGATGGGAGGTGGGGCATGGTCTGCGGAGAGACGCCGCACAAACACTGAAGATCGGAACCGTCCGAGAACCCCCATCTGTGGAGATTCGTCTTCACTGCGCCCAACTAGGGTGCGGAGTCTGTTTAGAGTTCTCCAGGTGGGCCATGGCAACTCGTGTTCAGGAGAGAGGCTCTCCGACGGCTCGACAAAATCATCAGAAGGTTTAAACTTGTCCCGCCAGAGGTCGCATCTCTCCAAGGTGGTGTTACCTTTAGATGGGCTCACGCTTGCACCAAAACTTTTACGACTTTTAAGTCTCAGGGGCACCGAACTGTCAACTGGCACCGCCTGTGATACAGGTTTATCCTAGTACAGGCACTTAACACAGCCATACATTTTAGTAATTATTCCTAAGATTTTATTTAACTATTTTACCAAATTTTTACTCTGAATAAATATATTATAATTATTATTATTCCTGATTTTTTTGTTATAATATTTTTTAAATGTCTAAGCTAACTTACCTCGATGAAAACGAGATGCCAAGGATTCTGTATGAAAGAGATGCACATCATCCTGACGCCGTAACAGAACAGTGCGAAGGTGAGCGTCGTGCCGTACCCGAAACGTTTTATTATTTTACCTGGAATAAAACAAAATTATATGTTTAAATCTTTAAACCGCTTACGTCGAATAAATTTGACAAAACTTTCGTGTTTTCAACTGTCTATAAATATAATAGAATGAATAGAAAAGAATGAAATGAATAGAAAAGAATAGAATGAATAGAATAGAATGAATAGAATAGAATGAATAGAATAGAATAGAATGAATAGAATAGAATGCATAGAATAGAATGAATAGAATAAAATGAATAGAATAGAATGAAAAAATAGAATAGGATTTTTTTTACACTATAAAGGACTATGTTGAGGACGAAAAGGCTTAACGTAAAATTATAATCGGACGGGAAGGCTGCAGCAGGTGAATTGTTCCAGTCCTTCGATGTACGTGGCATAAACGACCAGGCGAAACGCTTAGCCCGGACCGAAGAGGTTTCAACAACGTAAGGGTGGATACTCGCCGTACGTCGGGTTGTCGGATGGTAGAAATGAGATGGCGGAACCAAGTCAAGCAAATCCCGCACACAGTCTCGAAAATGCATCCTGTAAAATACCGAAAGGCTGGCTACCCTACGCCTGTGCTGAAGGCTATGCAGATTGGACTTACCAGAGAAGAAGAAAAACAATAGTTCACCGACGAAGCTCTCAGCGGCCACCACGACTCCTTCTATCAACTTGATCTTAGCCGTATGTCCCGTTTTCTCAGCTAACTCTTCAAGAAACCTGAAAACATAACATTACATATCATCATCATAATTTTAGCCGACAGACGTCCACTATTGAACATATGCCTTCCCCAAGCGTCGCCACAATGACCGGTCCTAGGCGTCTCGCATCCATCGGATTCCCGCGACCCTCACCAGGTCATCGATCCACCTTGTGGGAGGCTTTCCAACGCAGCGTCTTAACATTACAAATACAGCCAACAAAATTCTCAGCCAAAAAACTCGAAAATTTGTGAAAAGGAAACCCGTGATACTAGAACGCAAAGGGCAACTGAAGCTAGGTGTGGTTATACTCAGTAAAAGGACATCCCACCCACGCACAAATGGGCACGCCATAATCATGGCAGTAAGTCCCCTCTTTGAGAAGTGACTGGCGAGGGTACACGGCGTACTCACATTCCACATGACGCTAGGTCCTCACCGGAAGTGGTAAGTTCGGGATTCGGGCGCCGAAACGCCCGGGTGACACTGTGTGGATCGTCCGGAGGACACGGTGGGGCATACCCCCGCTTGGTTGGAGCACCACCGTGTCCTCGTGGAGGCAATCGGCGGCAACGACCTCTCGCTCCAGGCCCAGGTTCAAGCTATGGTCCGAAGCGAGGAGGAATGGCAGGCGAGCAATGGGCTCGCCATCCAGCCGTCTGGAACGAGATCGAGTCGTCGACGGCGCGTTGAGTTTTACGCACGCCTCAAGGAGATGTCAGTAAAAAGCCTACTGAGGCCATGGGCCATGGGTCAACCCGCAGAAAGAATGAAGAAAAAAAGAAAACCTTTGTTTTAATTTTTTTTTTATTGTTTATAGGCTCGGAAACACAGACACTGACAGGAAATTTACATTTTTACTTACCAGAACATGTAATAAATTATGAAGCTATCGAAAGTACCGGCGACCACCGCGAAGATTATGAAGACCACCACCTTTGGTATCCTGAGGACATCACGCAGTGCCTTGCCTGAGTCTTCTGGGCTCGATAGTGCAGGCAACTGAAGAAATAGCACATAATTTAATTCGTTTTTTACAATACACATAACACCATAATTCATCATCGAACATAGGCCTCCCCCAAGCGTCGCCACAACGACCGGTCCTGTGCGTCTCACATCTATCGGATTCTCGCAACCCTCACCAGGTCATCGGTCCACCTTGTGGGTTGCCGCGCCAACGCTGCGTTTTCCGGTACGTGGTCGCCACTACAGAACCTTTCATCCTTAACGACCATCTGTTCTGCGAGCAATGTGCCCTGCCCTCTGCCACTTAAGTTTGGCGATTCTTCGGGTTATGTCGGTAGCATTTCTTATGTAATCACGCAAGGAAACTCCCAGCCCTTTGGGTAGCTTTAAGCGTTCTGGGCACCCAAGCCTTCAGGTTAGTTACATGCTATATAATCTAATTAGCCCATTAGGTCCCGCTGCAGCGTATTTCCATTCTATACATGGGCAGAACGCACGAAGGGTGTGAAACTAGTCGCGTATAGATTGGAAATAAATTTTTAATCAAGGTCTTCCAATGTATTCAAGAGTAGTACGCAAATACTCGCGTATACTTCGTAGTGACCTAACTACCTAACCTTATTCTATAATATAAAGTGCCAATACGAATATGGACTAATCGTGCGTAGATCGGAATAATCGCTACTAGATTAGGTCATGTTAGAATAGTGACAATTAGAACACAATGGCGAGCGAACGAAGTGATCATGTGGGTTAGGTTAGAACACTGACCATTAAAGAGTGAAGCTAGCGTGCCGCGCCAGCGGCCACCTAGCGCCAGATCCCCTTCTAATGTTAGCGAATCATTTTTTATTTATCTAATTCTACATTAACAATTTTTAAACATCATTTCATTTTCATTTAATGAATTATTGATTTTATTAAACTATATTTTTGTCAGGCTAAGTGATGTTAACTGTAGTATAGTTTGGAACTTGGACGCGCGCGTACACGTTACAAACTATACAAGACTAGTATGCAGAATTCCTGTATACTATGTAATTGTAGATTTAAAAATAGCAATACAAAGTATAAGCGAACAGTTTCCTGTGGCTGCGTTCTGGCCTTATATACAATGGAAATACGCCCCGCTGTTGTGCGAAGGCCTTTCTCTCCCTTTTCCACACACATCTACCTTCGGCCATGGCGAGCAATTCCCTCCGGTAAGAGTCAAGCTCATCTCTCCAACTTCACCTTGATGTGCAGCGATGTCGCCTTGCGTTTAATAGGACCCAGTAAATAGCCCACAGCTTATCTGGCATGCAGCAGACATGCCCAATCCCATTTAAGAATACCAGCTTTCAGCAGCAGTTGTTCATGACCAGCATATTATTGTCCCACGGTTAAGACAGATTTCGTCGTGTGGGTGGGAATCGACCAGAGAACCTTCTTTTCACTTTCAGAAGGCGCCTGGGCTTTTCGAGAAAAGAGTTTATGGGGTCTCTCAGTGAGCGGACAGTAATATAATAATAATAATATAATATAATATTCCACAACTATCACACAACGCCGTCTAGTCCCAAGCTAAGCAGAGATTGTGTTATGGGTACTAGATAACTGATAAACATACTTATATATAAATACATACATATATAGATAAATTACACCCAGACCCAGAACAAATGATCGTGCTCACCACACAAACATTTGTCCTGGGTGGGAATCAAACCCACGACCTCCGGCATAGCAGTCAGGGCCACTAACCACTAGACCAACAGGCCAGTCTCCAATCTGAGCCTCTAGGCTCGCGTTTGACCCCTATCTCACCTAATGGTAAGCGATGATGTGGCCAAAGATGGAGCACGCTTGCCCAGAATTAACCTATTCACTCTTGACTTAAAGACCCCTGGTGCAGGTAAGTTTTGAGCGTCTACATTTTCTTCTCTGAACAAGATACGAACTAGGAACTTACCGTTAGCGCCCTACAGCTATACAAATCGACTGCCGTCGCTACCAGGGCCACGACGAAAGCCGGCGTGAAGTCCTTGTACTCCCCAGAAACGCTGTCAATCAACCAGCCACCCATTAGTGCTGTCAATCCGTACCCAGCTGTGCCCCATGCCCTCTGGGCACCGTATTTTGAGCCTCGGTCTGGTCCTGTAAGAAAAAATTAATAAAGGGACTTAAACTGACATCTATGGCCCCGAACGTGGCCCTATTATCACTAAATGGCCCTGTAGTAAAAGCAAATGGGCTTAAAGTGAAAGCAATAAAGAAATTTAAAATATTTTTATCTCCTTCTTCCATCTAGTCACAAACTAAGCAGAGCCTCTGCTATTAGTACTAGACAACTGATAAATATACTTATATATTTCTAAATACATACATAGTTTATATAAATTACACTCTGAAACCGAACAAATGATCGTGCTCATCACACAAACATTTGTCCTGGGTGGGAATCGAACCCACGACCTCAGGCATAGTAGTCAGGGCCACTGACTACTATACCAACAGGCCTGTCTGTAGCATTGTTTCTAGCCTATTCCACTGTTTGACAAAGGCCTCGATCCATTCCTTCTATTGTTCCTGGTTCTGGACTACTACTTGCCAACTCCTAAGGAAGACATCAGTCGTCCCGCCCATCTGAACGATTTATTGTTCTACGAAAATAAATAATTTAAAAAGTCTTACCCAGCACGTCGAAGCAAACAGCATCACCGATACAATTGGCAACATTGAACGCCACTGTACCGACACAAGTTAAAATAACGAACGCCCAAAAAGGCGCCGTCATATAGAAATTGTCGCTTTTCTTCTCGGCTTCCTCCACAACCCGACTTTCGTTCTTATTTAAATCCACTACAGAATTGTCATTTATTGAACTATCTATACTTCTCCTAGACTTATTACCCTGTATATCAATCTCATTCTCATAACAAAGTAAATTACAATCCTCCTTTGGTATACACGTAACTTCGCCATCTTGAAAATCGTCAAAACCCATAGACAAATTGAAGCAGGATGAATTTGACACCTCATTGTCTATATAAACTGTGTTTATGAACGGTCCGTCTGACAGATAAACGTCAAAATTTCCCGCCACGCTGCAGTTCCAATGACATTTGTATTTTTCTAAGTCTACAGTGCTATTTGAATTTGGGTATGATTTTAAATATATAGTGTCGTTTAGTCGATAGACGGATTCTAGTAGTGGTGTGCTCTTCGTTTCTCTTTGGTCTGACATCGGAAGGAACCAGAGACAACAGTATGATGTTGTCATTACTGTTATTAGTAGCATGAAGACTAGTTTTCTGTGCGCCTGAAAAGATAATAAATACAGTCAAGTGGGGTGAATAGAAACTCTGGGGTAAATAGAATCAAAACTTCAAAGGGTATTTTCACGATATTTGAACATTTTTTGCAGCATTTAACTATAACAATTTATTAATGAATTGTTATTCTAAAAAGTTGATGCTTTATTAGAAGCCGATAATATAGTATTTTAAGTACTCTGAGGGCTGGTAAATGAAATCACTGACTACGAAATATAATATTTATTGTCCGACTGCTACATAGGTTAGCGAGCGACTGCTCTTAATCGCTGACGTTACAGAATATAAAACGTGCCTAAACAGACCCCACAGTATCAAAGTGAAAAACCGAAACAAAGGTTTATTACTATTCACCCCTGCATTTCTATTCACTCCGTTTTACGGTATTACAAGTTTAAAAAAATAGGGCAGTATGAAGATACTCTAATACTAGAGGCACAGGAAATTTTTAAAGTAAAATATTTATTTATTAAATGCTTTATGCACACAAAAGTATAGGGGTGGACTTAAAGCCTTAGGTATTTTCTATACCAACCCTTGGGTGATGCTGAAAAAAATAGTGGGAGGTTTGGACAATCAACTAATTTTTTCAATCAATTGATTAGTCATGGCTAATTTAATCATTGGGTATTTTTTTTAACAGTAAGCAAACATAAATTTAGTCATGACTAATGATTAAAACTAATCAATCATAAATCATGACTATCTAATGATTGAATTTTTTAGTTATTAGTCATGATTGAATATTTTAATCATTAGTCATCAATCAAACTAAATTTTGCCCAACACTGGGTAGGTGTAATAAAAGAGAGAGAAAAAAGCGAATAACAATAAACCAAGATATAATACAATATTTACTACCATCACCAGTAGCACCTAAGCCACCAATGCGTTTTATAAGTCATTTTGTGACGAAGATAAAATTTATCCAGAAGGAGATGATTATAAATCAGAAAAGATTCTTGAAAACGAATATTTCTTGTGGATATTGTGATCTACCTTTTGGTATTTTTTACAGGACGCAATTCGGAGAGAGTCGCCATCACCCCTCTACCATCGGACAACCCGACGTACGGCGAGTATCCACCCTTACGTTGTTGAAACCTCTACGGTACGGACAAAGCGTTTCGCCTCGTCGTTTATACCGCGTATTACGTCGGAGGATTGGAACAATTTGCCTGCAGCGGTCTTCCCGTCTGATTATAATATAGGTGACTTTAAGGTAGAGTGAATAGGGTCTTAATAAACTAGTGCGCCTCACTATCAACGATTGCATCATTGCTTACCATCGGATGACATCGTAGTCAACCAATATATTAAAAAAAAATATTACACAAAATAATTCAAAATATGAGGAAACATAGCATAGCATAGCATAGTTGGCCTTATTATGTTCCCACTGCTGGGACTCAGGCCTCCTCTCTAGGAGAGGGAACGGGCCGTAATCCACCACGCAGGCCCAGTGCGGGTTGGTGGATGACACATATGTCTTCGAATTTTTGGTTCTAGGACATGCCGGTTTCCTCACAATGTTTTCCTTCACCGTTTTGAGAGCAGTGGTGATGAAATAAATTACACAAAGTAATGCGAAAACATAAAAGGTCCGAAATAAAAAAAGAAATTGCCTAATAATACAACCAAAGTTAATATTGACTTGGCTCGCGAGGTCGTTGACATATGGGATGTTGACTCGGCGATCAATGCACCGATAGTTGTGTCAATCAATTAACTTATTTTTATTATTGATAAGCTCACGTTTGTTTACTAACTCACCTGATAATAAGCGATGATGTGGTCGACGATGGAGCACGCTTGCCTAGAAGTAACCTATTCACTCTTGACTTAAAGACCCCTAGGTTGTAGCTATCAGGAAATACAGACTCCGGCTGGGAATTCCACTCCATATCTATACGCAGAATGAATGTACTAGTCTGTCTAAACAACTATCTGCATACCTTTAATAAAGGAATAAAAATGTACTTACAGGCCAAAAATCGACGATATATCCAAACACAGGTTTGGCCGCTGCCCACAACAGTGGTAAGACTGCTGTGACCATGCCCATGACGGATGGGGAGACCCCCAGCTGTCGCCCGAAGACATTGATTTGAGGTAATATGGGTCCCAGGGCTGGGGAAAGAGATACAAAAAAGAATTAGTTGTACATCCCAATTTTTCAATCAATACAAAAAAAAATGGGGTTCTATCCGTACCCCTGATTATATTTGTGTAGTCAAAAGTAAAAAAAACGAATCCCAAAATTGACCACGAAAATGTATCATAATTGAATCAATAATTCATAACAATTGCTACTAGAAAATAGTACGCGCAGTGTTTTTCCATTGTTTTTCATTAATAACGCATAGCCTGTACAATATTTCCATAAATTGAGTGACTGTCAAGAATATTCCGTAAACAAACTTTAATAAGAATACCTAGTGATACGGATCAATGACGAAAATTTTAACTAAACCTATAATAATATAATCTATGGGTTCTATAGGTGAACAACACTAACTACAAATAAACTTCTTTTACCTTACATAGATTTAGTTAAAATTTTTCGTCATCCGTATCACTAGACATCTTGTTCAACTTTTTTTTTTTTATTTCTTGATAGGTTCGCGCTTCACCGCTATCTCACCTCATGGAAAGCGACGATGCGGTCGACGATGGAGCGCGTTTACCTAGAAGTAACCTATTCACTCTTGACTTAAAGTTTGACGGAATACTCTTGACATGTTACAGATTCTACGAGAGTTGTGTTTGTATTGAGCAGAGTAATGGCCAGGACCTTTACCATGACGTTAAGTAAGATTGTTTCATTCTTATTTACAGTGTGGGTAAGAGATGGCGCTAGAAATGTATAGCTCTGTCTCTTACCCACACTGAAATAAGAATGAAACAATCTTACTTAACGTCATGGTAACCCCGAAGGACGCAAACAGTTATGGCAAAGTTTATGTTTGGAAACCTCATTACATCTACCACTAAGGACATGTTTGAATTTATCACATTTATAAAGTAAATGATCTTGTGCACATACAACACAGGATTAATTTTAACTCTGTGGACATTGCTGAATACATTACTGAAGGAAGAAACGTGTCGTTTCATTCTCACGCCCAAATCTCCGCCGGGATTCCGATTCCGATTTCCGGCCACCGTAGACGCGAGCTTGCGGACGGCGAGCAATGGGTAGCCCGCCGTCCGACCGTCCGGTAACCGTCCGGACAGAGTCCAAGTCGTCGATGGTGCGTATTGTTCCACGCGCGCCTCAGGGAGATGTCAGCAAATCGTAGGGGCCCAGCAGGGTCGAAGCCTACTGGGGCCATGGGTAGTGTGAAAACGAAACCCGGGGTCCTGGGACGAAGGCAACGAAGGAACAGGAGTGGGTTTTTAGTCAGTAAAAGTCTGACACTATCTCCCGCCCCGCCCAAGGGCGGGGGATGTCATAAGATGATTTTGCCACCGAAAAAAAAAAAAAACCCCAAATCCCGCGGGATTGCTAGCTTCAATCCCGCAGGCATGCGGGATTACAATTTTGATTCGGGCTTGGATTCCCTAGTCCGGGACCCATTAAATAATATAGGCTAAAATGATTCTACCCAATATGATTTTGTTAAATGTTGATCTCAAACAAAATAATCCCAAACACGGTTAGATTACATTAATTTATTACGAAGTTCCGGTGCCCAACGGCTTCATCATCAGATCAGTTCGATATATTCCCCCTCTTATTTCAGTCAGTCATCGACTACACTTATAAACAAAGCAATTTTACTTGTTACGACGGTTCTGCTGTGATCCTATGAGGAGTTCTGTTCCATATCTTCGACGTTCATGATCAGATCATAACAATATTTATATGGGTCCAACTCAGAAGCATATCCATTCAATAATAAAAAAAAACAAATACGGTCCACCAAAATTGACCGAGTAATCGGTGAACATATATAAAAAAAAATACATTCAGCCGAACATAGAACCTCCTCCTTTTTGATGTCGGTTAAAAAGCTTGCCTTGGGAGTAAAGAAAAATTAGACAGTCCAGATAAAAACGGGACGCATGGTCACGTTAGTCGTAACTAACATTAAACTAGGTATATTGGCGATATAATCTAAGTGCATACAGTCATAATATTAATTAGCATATCGCGACTTCAATACTGTGCACATGCGCAATGCATGCTGACGGCAATCAACGCCGTATATAAAAATAGAACTGGAAAAAGCGCGGGAATCGTCGAATTTGGCGGGCGTGATTTTTCTGGCGGTTTTGTTAAAAAATAATTAAAGTAGAGATTAGTTGTGTAAATTTAAGTAGATATTGCTTAGAATAGTTATTTTATTATTTGTGTAATTTGTCTTCGTATTTAGGGTAAGTTTTTTTTTATTTTATTCCCTTTTTCTGTCCAATGGACAAAGAACCACCCGATCCGGGGGGCACAGTCCCCTCGGTAGGGTATAATGTTATGATCAATGACTCCAGTATGGACACAGACTCGTCCATAAATAGATCGGAGCGTAAAAGGGCTAGGGCTCCACGCAAGATGTGCAAACATTGCAACAAGAAAAGGAAACATGGTAAATCTACAGCAGATACCAACAAAGACACACACTGCCATTGTGAAAATGACTCGGTAATAACTAAATCACCAAACAACCAATCACTACAAACAACAGCTGCTATAAATCATCTGGAAACCACTCCACGTTCTGTGGATGGCCCCCAAACTGGAATATCTTCAAATTCAGATCTCCCCCAGAAGGCGCCACAGGTTGCTAGGGCTTTGTACGAATCCACAGACTTGTCTCCATATGTGGTACACATTCAAAAAATATTTGATACGACGAATCCAGGTCAAACATTACACCCAATCACTTTAGGTCACTTTTTAAAAAAACGAAGGTTTAATAGTATTATTAATGGTTCAATAAAACGCATTGGTCGCAACAGAATTTCTCTCAGCTTCTCACATTACCAAGATGCAAACTCATTTATAAATGACCCTTGTTTGGCCAAGGAAAAATTGAAGGCATTTGTTCCATCAATTAACGTGTGTCGTATGGGAATTATTAAAGGCGTCCCTACCGAATGGTCTCCTGATGAAATCATTGAAAATGTTTCTGTCCCTACTGGATGCGGGAAAGTTATCAAAGTTAGGCGTCTTAATTATAAAGTTCACGAACCGACCCCTGTTTGGAAACCATCTCAAACAGTCGTGTTGACCTTTGACGGGCAAATTTTACCGAAACGTGTGTTTTGTTGCTATAATTCTATGCCAGTAGAATTGTATACATTCCCAACAATACAATGCTTCAATTGTTGTCGTTTCGGCCATACAAAGGTACAATGTAGGTCGAACCCTCTGTGCTTCAAGTGTGGGGAGAAACATTCTGCTGACACTTGTAGCATTCAAGACGAAAATGGTAAATGCTGTCATTGCGGTGGCGTTCATTACGCTATCAATAAAAAGTGTCCCGAGTTTGAGAGACAGAAAGCAATCAAGCACTATATGGCCCATAGTTGCGTATCGTATGCCGAAGCGTCGCAGCTACATCCCCCAGTGTCAAAACTATATGCAGACGTGGTAACTTCAGCTCCTTCACTTGCCAATAATAAACCTACTTTACGCTCTTCACCCCATTCACCTAACACATCACACAAAAAAACTGTTTTCTCAAAACCTAGGGACCCCCCAAAAACAACTAAGGGGTATGACCGGGCAGCTCACCAAAAACTTATTAATAATGAAGTTTCGATGACAGGTAATGGTGTTGCATTGCAAAATAAAACAAATAATGAAAGTCAAATTTTAAATATAATTATTATGTTAATCAATACTTTATCTAAAAATAATATTATTGAACCGTCCATCGTTGCCACTGTAATTGATACGCTGTCTAACTTTTCTAATTTTAATCATAATGGATCCAAGTCTATCCAAGATTGTTCAGTGGAACAGTCGCAGCATAGTGAATAAAAAATCTGATTTGTGCTATATATTGAATAAATATGATCCCTTTGCAGTCGCTCTCTGTGAGACATGGCTTAAACCAGGGTTCTCATTTAGAGTTCCTGGCTATGCATGTCTAAGAACAGACAGAAGCGATGGGTATGGCGGCGTCGCCATACTTGTAAAAAATAACTTGTCCTTTCAATCTTTCCCTCTTCCCAGTCTCAGTGACGATATATCTGCCGTTGCTGCCGTAGTAAATAAAATCTGTTTAGTATGTATATATTATTCTCGCCCGACTGTGACTATCCTTTCTGAAATTAATAATCTTTTATCAGTCTTACCTAAACCATTTTTGGTAATGGGCGATTTTAATACCCAACACCAATCTTGGGGAAGTTCTAATACCAACTACTATGGAGAAAAACTATTAGAAATCCTAGACTCTAATAATTTGTGTATTTTAAACACATGTCTCCCAACACGCCTAACAGATCCAGCTGAAGGAATAAGTGCTCCTGATCTCTCGATATGTACACCTGAGCTAGCATCAACATTATCCTGGTCTCCTCTACCTTTATCTTATGGCAGTGATCATTTCCCATTAATAATTTCTTTCCCACATAAAAAGCCAGAGGTTTGCAGTCCCACACCACGATTAAAGTACAGACTTCAAAATGCAGACTGGGATAAATATAAAAATGGTGTAGAAGAGAGAATTCTTTCTTTATCTCCTTACAACATGATCCTCAGTTATTGGCTGATCAATTTACAAGGATTTTAATAGAGGTAGCAGATAATACTTTCCCTATAAAAAATGGTGCTACAGGCAAAATTCCCTCACCACCTTGGTGGGATGCTGATTGCACTCAGGCTGTTAAAAAAAGAAAAAAGGCACAAAAAGATTACTGTCATAATATGACTCAGCTCAATTATGAGCTATACCTAGAAGCTGCTCGTGCAACCCGTACACTTCTTAAGAAAAAGAAATTCGAAGGTTGGCAAAAATTTTGCGAATCTATCTCTCCAGCAGTTAATGTTTCCATAGTATGGCGAAATATTAAACGATTCAGGTCAGCATTCAGTGACACAACAGCCTCAAAACTGCCATTAGAGTTAGCCAATGAGTTCATGGATCATTTAGCTCCTTCTTCAGTCCCTGAACAGAGATCTTTGATGCATTTTCCTTATGTTCCTATTTCTGATTCTGACTTGAATTCTCTCTTCACACTAAGTGAGTTGAAAGGAGTCCTTTCACATGTTAAGGATTCAGCTCCTGGTGAAGATGGTGTACCATATTCATTTTTAGCTAATCTTTCCGACTCTGTTCTTTTAATATATTTAAATCTTATCAATACAGCCTTAATATCTGGCAACATCCCATCAAGTTGGAAGTCTCAAATAATTATTCCTGTTCTAAAACCGAATAAACCTGTTTCTAATGCTTCTTCTTATCGACCAATTGCACTGTCAACGGTTTTAGCTAAGATTGTCGAACACCTTATTAAAAATCGTTTGGAGTGGTACTTGGAAAGCAAAAACTTGCTTGGTAAATCACAGTTTGGGTTTAGAAAAGGTAAAAGTACTATTGACAACCTTAGTGTATTCATAACTGATATTCGCCTAGCCTTTTCTTCCAATAACTCTGTAATTGCTGCCTTCTTGGATATTAGCTCAGCCTACGATAATGTCCTTGTATCAGTCCTGGAACAAAAGTTGAAATCATTACAAATTCCAACAATGCTGTCTAATTTCATAATTAACATACTTTCGGAGAGATCTTTAAATCTAGATGTTGAAGGGCATAAATTTACCCGTTTAGTATGGAAAGGTCTACCTCAGGGTTCTGTACTTAGTCCACTCCTCTATAATATTTACACTTATGATTTAGAATCTTCTCTTAATGGGTCCGTACAAGTCCTTCAATATGCAGATGATTTACTTCTTTATGTATCAGGTAGTTCTGTTTCAAATATTTGTTCTTCCTTAACTTCTTCTTTATGCTTACTGAAGACTTGGTTGGACGCCAACGGCCTACACCTGTCGATTGATAAAAGCAACATTGTCTTATTTACTAGAATGCGTAAGCCTCCCGTAGTTACAGTGAAGTATAACAATTTTCCTATAATAGTTAAAAACCAAGTAAAATTTTTAGGCTTAATTTTAGATACTCGTCTTACTGGTTTACCACATTGTGATTATATAGCTGCTAAATGTGAACGAAATATCAACATTATTAGATGTCTTTCTGGTGTCTGGTGGGGAGCACATCCATTTTCATTAAAATTACTTTACAACACATTAATTAGAAGTGTATTGGACTATGGTACCTTTTTGCTGGAACCTGCTAATGTTGCTGGCCTTAAGAAACTGGACAGTGTTCAATCTAAGGCACTTAGAGTAGTTTCAGGTGCAATGAAAAGCAGTCCTATTAATTGTCTTCAGGTGGAATGTGGAGAACCTCCACTTCATTTGCGACGTCAATTTTTGGCTGATAGGTACATGGCTCGTTGTTTGCAATTCACACACCATCCTTTGCTAAATAAACTTTCTACTCTCTCTAAAGAAGTAACCTCGTCCACTTACTGGAGACACAAAGTTACTCCGTGTTTAATTAAAAGCTTTAGAAAATACAATTTAATTGAAGCGCCTTGCCACCAATCTCAATTTCTTCCTATATTTCATTGTAATTTCAGTTCATTAGTTATGTCACCAAATATTCAGTATAACCTCAACATTTACCGAGATGACGTATGTCCTAACGATAGCTTCAAATTCACTATGGATAAAGACTGGAAGGGTTATCAGCTCCTGTTTACAGATGCTTCGAAGCACGGAAGAGACTCGTGTGTGGGAGTAGGTGTATACCACTCCCAATATAATATTGTACAAAAAATAAAGCTCCCGCCCGAATCATCTGTATTTACGGGAGAATGTTACGGGCTATTCAAAGCTGTCGAATATATACTTGTTATGGGCTTGCGGAAAACACTTATTTTAACTGATGCAAAGAGTGCCTTACAATCTTTGGCCAGATTTCCTTTCTATAGTCAAAATCCTTTTATTATATTTGAAACACGTGAACTCCTCAATAAGTGCTCTCTTAAGGGGTACTTAGTGCATTTTGCATGGATTCCCTCTCATTGTGGCATTTTAGGTAATGAGAAAGCAGACCAATTAGCTAATGATGCCGTTTTGTGTGGAGATGTTTTTCCTTACAAAAATAACTCCCAAGATCTGGCTGCTCTGCCCAAAGTTTATCTACAGGAATCCTGGAGTCAGCTTTGGTCGGAGCAATCACTGAAAGGGAAGTTTTACCGATCTATTCAGCCATACATTCCTGTTAAACCTTGGTTTAGCAAGTACAAACTAAGCAAAAAGATTTCATCGATATTCATACGTATGAGATTGGGTCATGTGTGCACTCCTGCTCACCTTGCCAGGCTCGGCATAGTGCAGAGCCCTGTGTGTGAATGTGGTGCTGAGGTGGGAGATCTGAACCACCTTATTTTTGCTTGCCCTCTTTATGACCACTCCTTACTTTTCCAGAGTCTTGTTTCCCTCCGAGTCCCTTTTCCCACTTCTATCTCATGTATCTTGTTTAATTTTAATTTTAATATTTATAAAATCATAGCACTTTTCCTTGTAAATAATAATATAGCTATTTAAATGTTAAAATGTAAATGTTTGATACATAATTCATGTATATATATTTATGTACATATTATTTATAATGTATTTTTTAGCTTAATGTATTAAAGACGCACCAAGTTGGGCTTCTTGTTGGACCAACTGGTCGCGTTAATTTTCCAATAAATATATTATATTCCATACCTACTGTTGTAATCTATAATTTTAATTCAGTAATCCAAAACAACTAATCTCCTTTCCTTTTCCAAATTTTCCTTTCTAACATTTTATCGTTTCGCGAGTAATCGATTCTTACGTTTTGTTTTATAAAATACAAAATATTGTCAGTGGCAATAAGCACGAACAGTGCAACGCCATAAGCCAAAAAAAAAAAAAAAAAAAAAAAAATAGAACTGGTTGAGAGTACTCAATGCAGTATTGATTACATAATAATTATATTGTCATTATAAATAAGTGTTCTGAAAAATCATTTGATAGTTCATTTTAGCTTATTAAATTGGAAAGTACCCAATCTAGTACAGTCATTTTGGTCCAAAACTATTGATTTTATGAATTATTTTTTTTTACAAATTGATTGACACACCAACAGCATAACATACAGCATTTTTTGTGAAAAATGATATTAAAATGTAGTCAACTAGTCACTGGTATCTAATGCATGTCTATTGTATGACTTATCTTTAAATATAAAAGGGGAAACTGACTGGCTGACATATTATCGCACAGCCGAAACTACTGGGAATAGGAATACGAAATTTTGCACAAGGGTTCCTTTTATGACGTAGGCGAGCACTAAGAAAGGATTTTCCAAAATTCGCCACCTGAAGGGATGAAACGTGGGTCCAAAGTTTGTATGGAGAAACATACTTTTACGCGGGCGAAGCCGCGGGCAGAAGCTAGTACCTAAACTAAAATAAACGGAAGTCGGTGTTAACTAAGAAACAAATAATACCGAGAAACACCTAATTCCGAAATTAAAGTTATTTTGATCCTTTTAGTGTTTTTTTAGTGAAGTCGGTTATTTTTTTTTTTTTTTTGTAAAAAATATTTTTATTCTGTTAATTGACTGTTCCCCTTTCCAACTGATTTGAAAGGTATTCTAAGTTACCTTATATTGAACGATTTGAAAAATTATTTTTATTTGTTTCGTCATCAAAAATTGGAATAAGTACCTAATCTATCTAATTCTTGAATTTTACACGCTACACCGCTGGAAAAATCCAGTCAGCCATAATTGCTGAATTTATATTCTACTAAAACCATTGTAAACTACATAACTAAGGCCAGTAATCATAATTATACCTATAAAGTTAATAGTTTTACGATGTCTCTCGTTGAACGCTATTGTCATCTCCGCAAAATGGGTCTTGCAAACAGGTTCATACATATTTATGAACTTGTTCTACATTATGTAGCTTAGGATAAGCACTTCTAGCTATAAAATTTTGACTAATATCTTTCACTCATATTATTCTCTTACTTACGAGTTGTAGGTCGCTGGTTCAAACCCAGCCATGCGCTTTACTTTTGTAATTTATTTCATCACCACTGCTCTCAAAACGGTGAAGAAAAACATCGTGAGGCAACCGGCATGTCCTAGAACCAAAAATTCGAAGACATGTGACATTCACCAATCCGCACTGGGCCAGCGTGGTGGATTACGGCCCATTCCCTCTCTTAAAGAGAGGAGGCCTGAGTCCCAACCGTGGGAACATTAAAAGGCTGATTATGCATATATGATTATGCTTCCACATATATATATAGCTTACGATAAGCACTTCTTGCAATAAAATGTTGACTAATTAGTTTCACGTTTATTTTCAACCTCTCTCCTATTTTATAAAACAGACTTTGCTGTGCCCGACAGGGTCCATAATTGAATATTTTAAATAACTTATCTATATATATAAAAGGAGAAACTGACTGACTGACATATCAACGCACAGCCGAAACTACTGGGACTAGGACTAAGGAAAGGACTAGACTAGGAGCGTAAAATTTTGCATAAGGTTTCCTTTTGTGACGTAGGCGAGCACTAAGCGAGGGTTTTCCAAAATTCACCCCCTAAGGGTATGAAACGGGGGTTCAAAGTTTGTATGGAGAAACCTACTTTCACGCGGGCGAAGCCGCTGGCAGAAGCCAGTATACCATATAACCAACTCTGAAACATTATGGAACGCAATAAAGTATTGAGTATTTATTTATTTATTTATTTATTAAAACTTCATGCAAAACAAAAGTACAAAGGCGGACTTAATGCCTTAGGCATTCTCTACCAGTCAACCTAGGGTATGTATGTCATGGGTAAAGTTTTGAGTATGAGAGACTAAAAGTACGAGACCAAAGATAGATAGATATATATTCTTTACTAGCTGTCCCGCCGAACTTCGTACCGCCAATAGTAAGGATAACGCCATCTAATGGCAGCATAAATAACCATTTTATAATGACATTTTAATTAGAGATGGCGTTGTTTTCGTTTTTTTTTTCGTAAGTTTTTCCATATTTTCTGACAGTTTAAACATTCCCTGGACTATACGACGAATATTTCAAGACCAAAATTAGCCAAATCGGTCCAGCCGTTCTTGAGTTTTAGCGAGACTAACGAACAGCTATTCATTTTTATATACATATATAGATTGTACACCAAAAATACAAATAAAAAAGTCAAATAATGTAATAATTGTGTTATAATGTCAAAGTAACGTAATTTTTTTTTGATGTGTGAATTTTTTTTTTTTATTAGTGATAAGCTCGCGTTTGACCACCATCTCACCCGATGGCAAGCGATGATGTGGTCGACGATGGAGCACGCTTGCCTAGAAGTAGCCTATTCACTCTTGACTTAAAGACCCCTAAGTTGTAGCTAACTGGAAACACAGACTCCGGCAAGGAATTCCACTCTTTGGCTGTACGCATAATAAATGTGACTATCAGTATCTAATGACTTCACGCGCTCTAGGGTGAAACGAGAGGGAGTGTCACACTTTTACTGACTAAAGCCTACAGTGGTCCTTCAGTTGCCTTTCGCGAGGGCCACGGTGACTTTTTTTGTACAATCCGCTGCCCTGTCAGGTATTGGTCCTAAGTTTATATTAAGTAGTTGTGTGAATATTAAGTTACCCCGTCAATCTTCGTAGCACAGCGCGCCGTCTACGTGGGCTTGGTACTTACGAGCCGGCGAGCTACCCATCGCTCGCCGCCAGCAAGTCCGCAAACGCATAGTTCCTGTGATAAAGATCACGAAAGCGAAGACGCCGGATAAAATTAGTGTTAAAATAAACAAGTAAATGATCTCTTTACCAGAAAACGCGGCAAATAAAACCATATTATGCCGAAGTTAATCCCTAAAATAACATAATATCACACAGGATGTCAATTTATTCTGCCCAACTAAGCCGCCATAAGTGCCAAACAATTAATTGATAACAAAACAGACTGATAAGGGTTAATTACATGTCGTTATGTGCCCTGATAACAATCGTAATCTGTTATCACTTTGATAGCGCTTAAAATTACACTGCTCCTCAATATAATGTATGACTTTTTATTAGTCAACAATGTTCTCACTGTATTTGGCTTGTGGATAAACTAGTTTGTGCCAAGAAACTTACTTACTTCATACAAACTTTGGAACCTCGTTTCATCCCCTTAGGGGTTTTTTTTTTAGGTGGGCAAATCATCTAATGACAAATCCCGCACTTGGGCGGAGCGGGAGATAATGTCAGACTTTTACTGACTAAAACCCACTCCTGTTCCTTCTTTGCCTTCATCCCAGGGCCCGGGGTTTCGTTTCCACACTACCCATGGCCCTAGTAGTCTTCGAACCTACTGGGCCCCTACGATTTGCTGACATCTCCCTGAGGCGCGCGTGGAACAATACACGCCGTCGACGACTTGGGCTCGGTCCGGACGGTTACCGGACGGTCGCTAGCCGTCCGCAAGCCCGCATCTACGGTAGCCGGAAATCGGGATCGGAATCCCGGCGGCGGTTGGGGCGTGAGGACCACGGTGAGGACCGTTGCCTCACGCGATCGGCCGCCTCCTTTGCTAGGATTACTGCTTAGCAGAAGGATGCTGCCACAACGATGTTCTCACTGTATTTGGCTTGTGGATAAACTAGTTTCTGCCAAGATACTTAATTCTGAAAGTATGTTTCTAACCCCGTTTCATCATGTAATTATCAAAGTGGCCTGCCGCGCGACTGCAGCGCGGGTGTAGAGCAGCAGTCACGCGTTTTTATGGTTCCATACCTCAAAAGGAAAAACGGAACCCTTATCAAGACCCTTTATCTCGGGAACGCGTGGAGGTATTGAGTTGAAATTAAAACCATATACTCAATTTTACGGGCCCTTGAAGCTGTGAAAAAAAAATCAAACTTCTGAGTTAATGAAAAAAAAAGATACGACCGTTTATGTCGCAAAAAACGCGTATTTCCGTTGACCTAGAATCCTGAAATTTAGCATGAAGCAAGGTCTCTTAGCATAAGTATAGGAGAAAAATCTGAGAACTGTAAATTAGTTGTTACGTCACAAAATATTGCGATTCGAAATAAATTTGAAAAATCTTCGTAACTCAATTCGGGAATGGAACTGTTTTCATTAGTAAGTTTGTACGGAACCCTCAATGCGTCTGTCTGACTCGCACTTGCCCGGTTATTTTAATCGCGCGGCACTTTGCAACTAATTTGAAGACGCCCTTAGTGCTTGCCTACGTCATAAAAGAAAACCTTGTGCAAAATTGTGCGTGGAATTATAAAGTAGCGGAGATCGTGGATTCGATTCTCACCCAAGACCAATGTTTGTGTGATAAGTACGATTTGTTCTGTCCCTCTCCTAGGGAGGAGGCCCAGACAGGAACAGTATGTATGTATTTAGAAATATTAAGTATGTTTATCAGTTGTCTAGTACTCATAGCACAAGCTCTGCTTAGTTTGGGACTAGACGGCGTTGTGTGAAAGTTGTGGAATATTATTATTACATTTGTATTTCGAGTTTGGCGCTGTTAAGAGGCTCCTTTTCCACTCGCCTATCGTCAACATCGAACATAGTTTCAAAGCTTGTTACTTCATCTAACGCAATCCAACGCGATGTTTGATGAAGAGGCAACGCGAAAAAAGAGAGATAACGCCTGAAAACTCTGTTAGCAATCGGTAATTCCGTGATTTACTCGAATATTTGACGAAACTTGTTCAAGGAATTACGTGTTTTTTGGGTCATTCAGAGTCTTCAAAGTTCATGCAAAATAGAAGATTTTCAGAGGTATTTACTGGATTAGTTTTACACAAATATAGAAATTGATTTCAATAGAAGCCTAGACAATATCCACAAGATACTGTGTTTTCAAAATATGTAATGAAAAATCTGTCAACCGGCAAGAAACTCCATGGTTATTCTTTTAAAAAAGTTATTGTTTACAATATTTTCATATTACAGTATTAATAGACATTATGTAAGAACAGTGTAGACCAGCGATATTGTACCCAAAAGCACAATAGAAATAATCATATTAAAAAAAAGTGAGTCGTAATAGGAAGTAACCTAAGAATTCGCGAAGTCCACGGTGTTCTCACATTCACATTAAAAAAAAAAAGAAGCTATATAAAAAAAAACAAGAACAATAAATAATTACAATTATCAATAAATGACATGTCAACAAAAAGAAAATTACTAACGAATATATGGTGGTTGGCGTCTAATAATATAAAAAATATTGCAAAAGCAATGTGTAGGAAGAAAAGAAAAAAGTAAATGTATATATTACAACAAATGTGGAGCAGTTAATAGATAGTAATAATAATAATAACGTCATAATCGCGTAAGACCGGGTTGTATGAAAAACAGTGGTGAAACAGTGATGGTATGTGAGTGGTGAGTGAGTTACAATGTATGTCGAGTTGCATGCCCTTAAGACCGCAGCCGAATATACTTACAATAGGTATATCTATGAGTCATAGGGAACGCTATCTAGTCTACATATCCACAGCCATTATGTCATTATATTAGGAAACAGCTGTCAAAGCGGAGGGGCCTTGAATCAGGGTCAGGATCAGCCGGTCGAATACAGAGTCAACAGATTCTATTTAAGTTTTGTTAGTACATTCAACTGTGCTTTTAAGGAAGCATTTTTTAGGTATAATCGCGGCGAGGCTCAAAATCACCCAAAGGGCAATGGAAAGGGCTTGCGTGATCGAATCAGAAATGAAGATATCTGCATGAGAACCAAGGTTGCCGACATAGCGCGAAGAAAAAAAAAACAAATAATCAAACATTTCTACCTACCGTACACTCTCAATAAAGTTCAGTTGAATACCAGCATCAGGCAACTACCACGAATTTGTCTGGCAATTTTGCTGAACTGGACCTATTTGGTACAGGCGCGAGACACACAATGTTAGTTATTTTGTTATTTGTGTTAAGTGTTTACATGTCGTTTCTACATTGTGTGTATCTGTGTATGGGTGCCGAATAAAATATTTTTCTTTCTTTACTTTAATCGCCAAACTTAAGTGACAATGGGCAGGGAACATTGCTCGCAGAACCGATGGCCGTTGGGGCCGAAAGGTTCTAGAGTGACGACCACGTACCGGAAGACGCCGTGTTGGAAGGCCCCCTACAAGGTGGACCGATGACCTGGTGAAGTTTGAGGGAATCCGATGGATGCGAGACGCACAGGACCATTCATTGTGGCGATATTTGGGGGAGGCCTATGTCCAGCAGTGGACGTCTATCGGCTGAAATGATGATGATGATGATGAATCGCGGCGTTAAGACCACTCTTTGATGAGTCGCTAGCTAGGCACCATGACGTGCCTGCCGCAGATCCTTACCGAACATGGCCAGTTCGGGAGATTCCTGTTTTAGATTCAGACGGAAGAAAAACCTTGTGTCACTATTCTGATATCCTCATGCCCCAGCCGCCGCCACAGGAGATGACCCAGACATCAGGAGTCATAGTGAAAGTCTTGCACGTCTTCTCAGTCACATGATAGGGAAAGTCTCAAGTAGATAATATTATCTAACAATCTAGCCTTTTTCTAACTATTATTTATTTATTATTTGCACATATGTATATGAGATCACTGAAACAGGCAGTTCTCAGTAAAATGGAGCTGAGAATTTTATTGTACCACAGAATAAGTCTTCATTCTTTATGCGATCACGCAAGGGAACTCCGAGCATAGCCCTTTCCATTGCCCTTTGGGTCACTGTAAGCCTTCTGATGAGGCCCATTGTAAGCGACCATGTTTCAGTGCCATATGTCATCACTGGCAACACGCACTGGTCATAGACCTTCGTCTTGAGACACTGTGGTATATTGGACGAGAAGATACCGCGCAGCTTCCCGAACGCTGCCCAGCCGAGTCGGATTCGACGATTGACCTCTTTCTCATAGTAAGATCTACCCAAAAGATATGCATCCGCAGGAGAACCAAGGTCGCCGACATAGCCCGGATAATCACCAAACTAAAGTGGCAGTGGGCAGGGCACATTGCTCGTAGAACGGATGGTCGATGGGGCCGAAAGGTTCTATAGTGGCGACCGCGCTCCGGAAAACGCAGCGTTGGAAGGCCTCCCACAAGGTAGACCGACGACCTGGTGAGAGTCGCGGGAATGCGATTGATGCGAGACGAACAGGATCGGCCGTTGTGGAGACGCTTGGGGGAGGCCTATGTCCTACAGTGGACGTCTTTCGGCTGAAATGATGATGATGATGAATGATGACTGAATAAGTAATAGTACAAATTGTACTTATGACTACTGTGCAGCAAAATTCTCCAAAAGACTGAGGTATCTGGGCCAACCATTTCCACAGAAGACTTCAGGCTCAGTCCCATCAAGGCCATACTGGGACTTATGAAGAAGGTGCACGGAGGGCTAAGAGTTGAGTAGACAGGAGGGGCATAGCAAAAAAGATCCAGAAGGGTCGAAGTGCTCTGGCCTAGGGCCAGCCCTACAACAAGATACGATAATGACTACTTCAGCGAAGTTTGTCTTCTGCACACACATTAGGGTGAGTTATATCTGCGTCTAATGGACAACAAAGTGGACTACAGTCTGTATCTAAAGTTAAATAGTTTCTAAACTTGATACCGGCTAAATGCAAAAACCGTGTGAAGAAAAAAAAACTAATGGTGAACAGCTAGTGAAAACAAATAAACTGAAGTGTCCATCCGAATTGAATAATTCAATTCCACCAATCCCGTTCCATTTTATCGGACCACCAAACGTAGAGCGAAACGCCACCGGTACATTTTTATTTATTTAGGTTCACCAACAATTGTTTACACTTATACATTTCAAACTTAATTATTAGGGTAACATTAACAAGTGCAACAAATTACAGTTAATTAAAGGTTAACATCGGGTACATCTCACCCATACATAGAAAACTTTCTGGAGAACACAGTTGAGGAGTGGAATTCCCTAATGGAGTCGGTGTCCTGATCGCTACAACCTAGAGGTTTTTGAATCAAGAATAAACAGGTTACTTCTAGGCAAGCGTGCTCCAATCGTCGACCACATCATCGCTTGCCATCAAGTGAGATAGGATAGTGGTTAAGCGCGGGGTTATTAATATAAAAACCAAAGAATAAAAGTGGTACGACTAATGACTGATTTTCTGGATTTTCATCACCCAGAGAGAATGGCCCAACATGCTTTCCGAGGTACGGAGGACTCTCGATATATAGATGGCCCATCCATTACACGCCGTGACACTCAACCTAATTTATTTATAAATCTAGGTCTAGTCTATTGACGTCATGCGGGCCATAGAGTAGGAAACGACACTTTAGTGAAGATATCCTCAATCTTGACATTACAGGGGTTCTGAGTACGACCGAATTCCTTTTTGGCTTTCGGCTTTACCACTAGCGGTGTGCGAGGTAACTACGAGGTGAGCCGGCACTGCGAAAATGTGTAAGGCCTAAAGTCCACGGACGCGTAGCTTCATAGACGCGTATTCGTCATTATACGCTTGGTGTACGCCTGCGTGAAGCTTACATACTAAACTATGGTCTACTGTCCACTGACGCGTAGCTTCATAGACGCGTATTCGTCATTATACGCTTGGTGTACGCCTGCGTGAAGCTTACATAGAAAACTATGGTCTACTGTCCACTGACGCGTAGCTTCATAGACGCGTATTCGTCATTATACGCTTGGTGTACGCTTGCGTGAAGCTTACATAGAAAACTATGGTCTACTGTCCACTGACGCGTAGCTTCATATACGCGTATTCGTCATTATACGCTTGGTGTACGCCTGCGTGAAGCTTACATAGAAAACTATGGTCTACTGTCCACTGACGCGTAGCTTCATAGACGCGTATTCGTCATTATACGCTTGGTGTACGCTTGCGTGAAGCTTACATAGAAAACTATGGTCTACTGTCCACTGACGCGTAGCTTCATATACGCGTATTCGTCATTATACGCTTGGTGTACGCCTGCGTGAAGCTTACATAGAAAACTATGGTCTACTGTCCACTGACGCGTAGCTTCATAGACGCGTATTCGTCATTATACGCTTGGTGTACGCTTGCGTGAAGCTTACATAGAAAACTATGGTCTACTGTCCACTGACGCGTAGCTTCATATACGCGTATTCGTCATTATACGCTTGGTGTACGCCTGCGTGAAGCTTACATAAAAAACTATGAAACTGTCTACAAAGCCTACAATAGCAATAGCAATTAGCCTACTGTCCACGGATGCGTAACTTTATAGACACTTTTGTTTTGGTGGGAAAATCATCTTATAACATCCCCCTCGACTACATCATCGCTTACCATCAGGTGAGATGGTGGTCAAACGCGAGCCTTAAATAATTTTAAAAAAAAATCCTATTTCAAAATATAGTAGTTACGTTGCTTAATATTCCTTATCATTGACATAATATTATCAATTATCATTTGATTAATGCAACGTTCGCTATCAGCCAACATAAAATATGAAGCAATAGAGAATGCGTTAGTATTTTTTGATGTGTTAAATAAATCACTTATCAACCTTTAACCGCCTACGACAAACACTTTCATGTTTAATCCGCCAGGGTCGCACATCCACGACCAAAAATTCCATCTCGTCAGCTCTTCTGTCACCTATGGGGATTGAAGAGCTAAACGAGATGGAAGTACCCAGTTGCGAACACACGACCCTGGCGAATAGGACACGAAAACACTCGTGGGACCAATCCGACGCAAGCAGTTCAAGGGTTAAATTATAGATACCGGCACGGATCTTGAGCGCTGACTTCTACAATTCTACTTGCGCAGAAGCACGCAGAAGTGAAATATCGGGTCTTGGGTCGTATATTGGGTCGGTCTCTTCAGTGGTATGAAGAGAGATGCGGGGACGGGGAGTTAAATCCTTGTACAGTGATTGGCTCGCCGATATTGTACGATGCGCAAAGCGATCCCCGCTCTTTCGCTGAGCGCTCAAGATTCGTGCCGCTATCTGTACCTTTTTCGGTGGACTAAACAATCTAATTTATTAAAATATGTACAGGTAGGAACGTAGTAGTAGGTTTACTACTTGTGATACATGACCTTGATGACCTAGATTGGTCGGTTAAGTACGGACTAAATAAATTAACCGACTTGGTAGGTATTACAATGCGTTCCAAATAAGAATAGGATCAATTGCCATGTTGTGACGTCACGTCATACTGTCAAATCGCAAGAAATTGGGCAAAATTGAAGAACTCAGAGATGAGCAAAATTGAAGAACTGGATTTTGATTAAACTTTTTTCGTTCACAGTTCGTAAATAAATTAAATTTTAAAAATTTCTTGCTTTACTCACCATAATAATTCTTCAATTTGACAGTATGATGTGACGTCACAAAATTGCCATCGATCCTAATCCTATTTAGAACGCATTGTACTTAGATCTCACAACTTTTTATAGTAGAAGAACTGAGTTTTGGTTTTTTTACAAGTTATATTTTGATGGCATCTCATTTCTTTTTGTAGATTCCTTTATATTATAAACATACAGGTACACTGATTCATTCACTGCAAATATTATTTTGTAATCCTATATATTTTATATGGGATTACAAAGTTATTTATGCAGTTGGTGTATCTAGAAAAATGTACCGAAATTGCAAAATGTTTTAGTTTATCATTGATTTATACACTAAACACTAATTGTTTTCTAAATTTGAAGCTTCTATGTCTGCCAGAAGTGCCTTAGAGATTTGATGATCGGTCAGTCAGTGAGTGAGAAAATTAACAAACTTCGACCAGTTATAATTCTTAAACTACTGGTTCAAATTTAATGAAATTTTAAATATACCGTGTTTATACAACGTCTGCTTGGTTACTGAAAATTCAGGCTTCTAGTTTTATACACAACGAAGTTATAGGGGATCGAAAATGGCCTACACTGTTTCGAGAAAAGGATGGTACCGCCGTGCCACTTTTTTGCTCGCCTTGGTGGCACTGCCGTGGCTGTATTATAATAATAATAATAATCTTTATTTCATCTTTTACAAACAATAGTTACATGTAACAGCCACAAGTAAATATTAAACAAATACTAATAATGCTAGTGCCCAAGAAATAACTTTAATTAACCCGCGACCCTTGCGTCTCAACCGGCGCTATAAATAAACCACTGCGCTAAACGGGTCATAGGGTGATAAAAAACGCCCATCCCTAAAAGGCGATTACTGATCTGTTTCTTGATGTCTATTCTCAAGGGTGCTCGGCATCCACTGTTTATTTCTCATGGGCACCCACGGAGTCAGCGCCCCTGGGGGTAATACAGCCACGGAACTGCAGTCGAAAAAATCCCGCCAAAACTTATGGCCACCCTATAAATGCCATAAAAACAAAAAAAAGTTGATAAAAAAAGGTTTATCAATGTTTAAAATGCTTTTTGGAGCCGGTTTTTTTATTACACGCTTATTTTTTGTTACGAACCTTTGCTGTCCCTTTTGGGGCAGTGATTTGGTATTAATGGCACCAAAAATAACTTACGAGAAAATATATGGGTTGCATCTTGACTCTTGTTGCATATTTTTTCATGTACTAAATTTGGTCCACAGGTAGTGTCCACAGTCTTGTGGCAGCTTCCAATGATCTGATCATGTTTTTATTTTATTACTAGCTAGTGACTGCGACTTCACACAATTTATTAAAAAAAAAAATAATTGTATGGAATCCTAATTCTTTTTTTTTAAATAAAAGTAGCCTAAGTTACTCCTATAATAGGACTACTGAAGGTTGATTGGTAGAGAATGTCTTGTTGCATTATGTCCGCCTATGTGCCAATACTGTGTATCAGTGTATGAAATTTAAATCTATATAAATAAAAGGAGAAACTGGCTGACTGATATATCAACGCACAGCCGAAACTACTAGGACTAGGGGCGTGAAATTTTGCACAATGTTTTCTTTTATGATGTAGGCGAGCACTAATAGAGGATTTTCCAAAATTCAACCCCTAAAGGGATAAAATGGGGGTCTAAATTTATATGGAGAAACCTACTTCTCGCGGGCGAAGTCGCTACCTGAGGCACAGCATAAGAAATAGTACAGAGGCTAGTAAATAAATAAATAATATTATCAATGTCAAAATCGGTCATTTAATTATTATAAATGTTGGTTTTGATATTAAAAAACAACATTTCAATTTAATTTATACTTATTTGTATAGATTCAATAGTAGAAAGAGCCAATTTAAATAACTATGTGAGTAAAGTGTTAAATAATCTATACTATGTATTAAATAATACTACCTTCTGCCAGCGGCTTCGCCCGCGTGAAAGTCGGTTTCTCCATACAAACTTTGGAACCCCGTTTCATCCTTTTATGTGGTGAATTTCGGAAAAACCGTTCTTAGCAGATGTCTACACCCTATAAGGAACCTACCTGCCAAATTTTAAGTTTGTAGGTGTTAAAGTTTCCGAGATTTTATGATTAATCAGTGAGTGGTATTTCACATTTATATATATAGAGATTGATATGTTATGAAACATGAATAAATTAATAAATACTTAAACTCATTAATTTGAATAAGTAATTCAAGTAAACAACTTTTAATAGTATTCTTTTGCATTATCTTAGTATTATCTTTTATGTCATCATCACTGTTGGACACAGGCCTCCCCCAAGTGTCGCCATAGTGACCGGTCCTGTGCGTCTCGCATCCATCGAATTCTCGCAACCCTCACCAGGGGCCCAAGTCTGCTATTTTTATAAATTCATCATTCCAACACAATCCTATTTGTCATTATGCTAAAAAAAATGCTTACATAATATTATTTTCAAATTTATATAAGTACTATTATGTTATATTTTATTAGTTTAGTTATTTGATAATATTCCATTGTACTGTATAATTATTTATTTATTTATAATACTTAAATAAGTAGCTGAAATATATATAATATCTTTGGAATTTCAGACCAATGATGGTGATGAACATAAGAATTTGTTAGATGTGAAACGCACAGAACCGGTCATTATGGCGATTTTTGGGGGAGGCTTATGTCCAACAGAAGTCGTCTTTCGGCTGAAATTATGATGATGAGGCTGTACACATTAGTTCTAAGATCAAAATAAAATTTGAGAACAATAATAAAATAATCACTGTATGATCGGTATTAAAAATAAAAAAATTCAAAAATATATTATACTACTTATCATGTTTATAAAATCTGTGGGATTATCAGTCATCAAATAATTTCCATTGATAATTATAATTAACAAAAAAACATATTTGAAAAATTAACAAAAAAAAAGTTAGTAACTAAAAACTTGACCTAAATGATTTTAATTTTACTGTGAATTTAATTGTGACTGTTTTGATTATTATTTTTTTAAATTTATTTAAGTCAATGTTATTTGCAAGAAATAAATTATTATTAAAGGTCTAAGTAACCAGGTCATTAAAATCTAAAAAAAAAGGTATACTATAAACCACAAACTAATAAAAATAGAATTTAAAAAAATTACTTACCCGCGAAAAAAAAGAAAAAGTGAGCCTTTATGGGCAACAGCTCTCTGTCTATCTTGAATTTCATTTTTTTTTGCAACAACAAAATTTCACATTCAGCCTAGAAATAAATCGCTTTGTTATTTCACCGTGCACAGGTCACTGAACGCATACGGCATAGTTTTTTCCTGCCTCCAAGACAAGTTTGAGCATCAATAACAACTTTCTAAGACTAAGATCTGCACTGAATTATGAATTTAAACACTGGTACCATTATTTACACAAAGGAATATGAGACGCATCAAGATAATACTTGTTTTGTGTTATCGCACGAGACGCGACTGACTTAAAGATTATTATTGTCTGAATAAACACAACGACAGATAAACTCAATCATTGTTGTCATAATAATGCAATTGAACTGACGTTATGATACCAGCTGACGGGGTTGCCAGTATGTGATTTTAAAATTGCTTACTTTTATGAAGAACGATTGGGTGAAGATGATAACTGTGTTTTAAAACTACTCAAGGTTGTTTATTTCACTCTGACTGTGGTAAAGTAAAATTTTCAATTTAAACTAAATAAAATAACTTTTTTATTTATTTACTCATGGAATCACCTCTATTACCAACACTTTGATTATCAATTGTGTATTTTATTTTTAGATAACACAATATAAATTTTTCAATTTATATTTTACCTACTTCTATTACATTATATTTATCTATGATATTCCTGACATCCCGTGCTTCGGAAAGCACGTAAAGTCGTAGGTCCCGATTGTAATTCTTATATTTTTGACAGTCGCTACAGGTAGTCACTGCCAGACGCCAGAAAGGCCGACCATCAGTATGTCCAAGGAGAATCGTGTTGCCCTGTAAGTCCGAACGCTGCGTTACGCGGGCGCGCGTTAGGGTGATGATAATGACTCACCTCTATTCTCTGTACCTATTCTCTGTTGAGGTACTTTGTGAGGGAGACTTTAAAGTAACTGCATTACTTCACTCACAAATTTGCCTCTAAAAATTTGTTTCACTTCTTATTTTAGGACTTTGTCCCGGTTATCATAAACTTTAATAATTGTAAAACCACTGAGAATTAACAAGATAATGGGGAAATAATACACGATGGCTACACGAAATACGTTGTCATCGTAGTTTGTCGGCTGTCAATTTAATGTCAGTAAATTTTTCTTTCCAATGTTGCTATCTCTTTTTAGTCAACATTATTTTAATGTGCTATCTCGTTTATACATGACAAAAATGTATAATTTGAATTTCGAACATCTATAGTGATGTGACATCGCATTGGTGAATGTTAGTCACAGTCGAGAGTTTATTTTTTAGCAAACGTGGATTTTTGGATTATAAAAAATTCGTATTTCTTGCCACCTTCTAAGCCAGAACAAAACGATCTGAATTTTGATAAAAATGGGACCAATCTGGAAGCATATATAAATTTAATTCATTAAGGAAAAAAAAATGCAAATTGGTTCGTATACGACGGAGTTCAGAGGTAACAAACATTAAAAAAATAATAATGATAAAAAAGAATACAAACAAATTGAGAGCCTCCTCATTTATGTCGGTTAAAAATGTGTTTTTATAGTCATAAATTATTTTGAATGGTCCGAGGAGTGTTTTCGTATCCTATTTGCCAGGGTCGTGGGTTTGTAACAGGGTACACCATCTCGTTTAGCTCTTCAATCCCTAAAGCTGACAGACGAGCTAACGAAAAAGAGTATTATTATAGATAAGAGTATTCAGTATTTATTTATTTGGCGGTTTATTCCGCCAAGAGTCGCTCATTCCCAACCAAAATAAAGTGTTTGTCGGATATATCAGCGAGTATCCACCCTTACGTTGTTGAAACTTCAACGGTCCGGACTAAGCGTTTCTCTTTGTCATTTATACCGCGTACATCGTAGGACTGGAACAATTTTCCTGCTGCGGTCTTCCCGTCCAACTATAATTTAGGTGCCTTCAAGGTTAGAGTGGATAGGCTCTTAATAAACTAGTGCGCCTCACCATCAATGATTGCATCACTGCTTACCATCAGGTGGGATCGCAGTCAAGCACTGGTTTATATCAATAAAATATGTATATATATACCTGACGTAGACTACAACGTTAAGTCTGTTAATGTGAAAATTGTGCTATAAATAAAACAAGGATTTATATTTTTGTTAAGCTTATTTTATCTATTAACGTCATAATTGTTTTCATGACTGAGTAAAAGTAATTCAATCAGGTAGTTTGAGCAAGCAGATAGATGATTTTAATTATTGTACAGCTAGATTTAATTTGGTTCCATAGTCTATCAAATTCTTTCAAAGGATATTTTAAATCGATTGATTTACAAACATTAGTAACAGCTAGTAACATCACTAAAGCCCGCGATTTTCAATTGTTTTTTTTCAGTATTCATTTCTTTCATTTGAATTTTGATCACATAACATGGCCGGCCTCCTTAGTTTGTAAATAAATAAAAATATACCAGAAAATGGAGGACGAAGAGTTTGTAGGTTGCATCAGTTGCATGAACACCAATGATTTATGCGACCTATTTGCTGTGTACGCGGAGAACTCGGAAACTTATGCGAAAATGTTTGAAACCTGTTTTGATATTAAGGTTATATGTGAAGCCGTTTATTATTGTAGTATCTTAATTATAGTTTAGGTGTAGTATGTAGCAAATAGATTTAACATAAAAAGTATTAGCTTCATCCTTGCCCTATAGAAGAATTAGTTTCTAGTGGTAATTTAATTAAGAAACATTAAATTATGGATTGTATCAATGAAATATATTTATAAACAAAATTATATCTAAATGAAATAATAATAGATGCCTAGTTTTTTTCTGTAGATTTTCGTAAGTTTGTTTGCGTTCTTAAAATATTATGCTTAATTTAAAAAACGCCGTGACCATCATCCATTTTTTTCAATTAATAAAATGAATTTTTAATTAATACCTACTATTGAAAAAAATATAAGCATAAAAATATAAAATATTCTAAATATTTATCATTAATACTAAAAAACCTAAATACCACATATGAAATTTAAGACTATTCTTGCTACTCTTCACTCCGTTCCGTTTTGGTCTGTTAGGCGTCGCATCTATGCAAAAATTCGTGTCGTTTTCTACCTACGAACTGTGTACTTTAAATACCTACACTGCTTATGGCGCTGACTAAGAAAAAAATCTTGTCTACGCTAGACACGACGCGTGAAGTTGGTATGGTGCGGTAGGTTTCTGCCGCAGCCACAGTGAAATTTTCTGCGTAAAACGGACACCCGCGACGGGCAACCGCACGTGACAAAGCGTGTGTGTTGACGCGGACGATCCTCGTCGCGGAAACCGTACTATTACCTGCGCAGTGTCGCTAGGTCAACTTTAACGGTGTGCATGTAGTCGTGTCGATGGAGAACTTAATATATTACGTAGCAAAACGGGCCCGAGGTACGATTCCCCGCGACGGGTGCCCGCGCGTGTCCCCGCTACGGAACATTTTTGTATGGGACCGCGCGGGCGTCCGCTTCACGCAATTTCAGCCCTTAGTGCGTAGAAGCGCCGTACTTTCTGCTACGCTCCTTCCCGTTCGCTCCGGTCCGTTTCTTTTGGCTCTAATCCGCTCCGCTTCGTTCCGTAGAAATACGTTCTTAGACATTTCAATTTCTGTTTGTAGATCCCAAACAACTTGAAATACATATGTTCGGACTGCGTGGAAATCCTGGAGAAGTCGGTATCCTTCAAGAGCCAGACTAACAAGAGCTTGGCGATGCTGCAGAATGTAAAAGGTACGGTATTGTGCATGAGGACGGCTGCAGTCCAGCCCATGTACTAAATTAAGTTTGCGTCAGGTTAAACCTGTAGCAACAATTATGTCACCACATAGGAAGACTCATTTCAGCCGAAAGCCGTCCACTGTTGGACAGGGGCCTCCACCAAGTGTCGCCATAACGACGGGGTCCTATGCGTCTTGCATCCATTTGATTCCCGCAACCCTTACCAGGTCCACCTTGTGGGAAGCCTTCCAATGGTGCTTCTTCCGGTACGTGGTCGCTACTCCAGAACCTTTCGGCCCCATCGACCATTTGTTCTGCGAGCAATGTGTCCTACCCAGTGCCACTTAAGTCTGGCGACTCTTCGGGCTATGTCGGTAACTTTGGTTCTCCTATGGATATCTTCATTTCTGATGCAATCACGCAAGGAAACTCCGAGCATAGCCTTCTCCATCGCTCTTTGGGTGAATTGAGTATTGAGTAACACCCGTCTGGTCGGAGGATAATCCTCCCTTTTCAAGGAAGGTTTGCGGGACTTTACGGGAAACCAGGAATGCGGTATGGTGGACAGAGTTTCGGCGGGATCTCATGGCGATATGGCGACAGTATGGGTATGCCATATTCATGGTAAGTCCCTTTTTTGAGGAGTGGCTGAAGAGGTGTCACTGCATGCTCACCTTACGCATGATGCAGGTTTTCACCGGACATGGTAAGTTTGGGAGGTTCCTACACATGATTCAGGAAGAAGAATCTTTCGGTGGAGATGTGCCCCGCTTGGGCGGAACACCGCCGTGTCATTTGTTTTAATAAACATTGTTCTTCTCTATGAATGACGTCCGGCCATCCGGTAATCCTCCAGACCGATCCCGAGTCGTCCATGGCAAAATATGTTACACGCGCGCCTCAAAGAGACCCAGCAGAGCGAGCCTACTGGGCATGGGTTGTCCGAAAGGGAAACCTGGTGTCCTGGGAGGCAAGGCAAAGAAGGAAGTGGGACGGAGTGAGTTTTAGTCAGTAAAAGTCTAACACCCTCCCACTCTGCCCTAGAACATGACAAGTAGGTAACTGGAAAATTGGCCACATAAAAAAAAAACACTAGTAAGGACTTCTGTATCATGGATGCTTTCAAAGGTAAACTCACATACATAAGACACCGAGGCCCGAAACACCTCGCATCTGTGTTTCAAAATGGCAGGCAGACGCTCCTTCTGCGAAGTAGTAATGCTAGTGAAGTAGACGGTCCCGCGCGTGAGAGAACGGTTTCCTTACTTACCATCAAGGAAAATAGTGGTCCGAGCAAACTTATATTTAAAAAAATCTCTTTCAGATGAAGAGTACTTAGATGAATCTATACTCGAAGAGGCTGAATGCATTACCCCTGATGATACGAAAAATTTGATCGTTCTCAAACCTCCGACTTCTGACGGTGACGACGATGACATGGATGGTAAGAATATTATCAACAGCTTACGTCATTTATTTATTTTAAATTAATCACAACGGTTAGACAACCAATTAGAATAGTCGGCCTTACAATGTTTCCACTGTTGGGACTCAGGCCTCCTCTCTAGGAGAGGGAATGGGCCGTAATCCACCACGCGGGCCCAGTGCGGGTTGGTGGATGTCACATGTCTTCGATTTTTTGTTTCTAGGACATGCCGGTTTTCTCACGATGTTTTCCTTCACCGTTTTGAGAGCAGTGGTGGCCGAGTGGTAACGGCCCCGACTTACGAGTTGTAGATTGCGGGTTCAAACCCAGCCAGGCGCATTACTTTGCGTAATTTATTTCATCACCAGACAACCAATTACAGTAACAACTTAAACGAAAAAAATAAAGTTATTAACAACATGTACATAGTTCCCTCTCACAGACAAAAAAACATCTTCCATTCATTCGCAAACAGATCGTTTGTTGGATAAGAATCTAAGAGATCGTTTAGTGCAGCCAAAGTTCGAGGTATTGGAGACTGCGCACGGGCAACAGTGCGACACTGAGGCACAGCAAACATTCTGTGCTTATTGCCGCGGCAGTAATTGTCCGGGGCAAAGAAACGTGCCAGCACAGCAAGCAGGTCAGGCGTCAATAGTGCCACGGAGCATCTTGCTGGCCTATGGTGAGCTGATCCCGCGCTCGTCTTACCTCAAGCGAGTTATATTCGAGGCATGATATACATTTTGTCGGATAGACGTATGGGTAGTAGCTGTGCATCCGCTTGTACAGGAACATAATTTAAGGAACGTATTTGCATTTTTTCCTGTAAAAGTGCGTAAGAATTCCACGAAGAATGTAGAGAGGTTTACTACACCCCTTTTTAAGGTTCCGTTCCTAAGTCGGTAAAAACTGAACCCCTAGGATCACTCTATTGTCCGTCTGTCAAGACCTTTTTTCTCAGGAAGAACGTAGAGGTATGAAGCCCATCTCAGACACTAATCAGCATGGTTCTCATATAATTTGACCATTACATTTTGTACTGTACGGACTTTAAAAATGACTTTGACCCCTGAGTTTGTTTCAGTGTTTCTTCTCAGGGTATTCAGCTAGGAAACAGCGGCCTCATCTAGTTTAAATTAACGTTTAAAAGTGTCTTTATCATTTTAACCTTTTCAAAACAACAGACGATTTGGACGAAGAACATGCAATCCAAGCCTTAGATGAGACAACCTGCATATACTGCGATCTTCAACTGCCAACCGTTGATGACGTCCACGACCATATACGGACGGTCCATGAACTAGAACCCAGGACTGGGTTGCCTTTGAGAGAATGCTCGTTGTGCGGGGTAGCCTTGAGAGATCCAGCTGATCATCATAATAGGTTAGTTGATAGTCATAGCTAAGACTAATTTTACTAATTTTGACATATTTGATATTGTCACTGATCATTATTATGCTGAAAGGCATACCCTCGATTTCTGATTTAAGCATTTGAAGTTGAGTATTGCTCAAACTCTACTTTCGCCTGAAAATCTGTCATAATTTGGCATTTAAGTAGGTTTAGAAACCCGCCGATAGAACTTGATACCTGCAAAATGCAAAAAACTTTTTCTAATTTGAATTTTGCGATCTACCCTTCATTTTAAAGTGGAATCATCCAACGACTCCCGCTCTATGGCGGAGCGATTTTGACTTTTATTGCGTTGGTGGCATGACAAATGGCGGCTGCAGTGAATATTTGGTATTGTAACCACTTTTTTCTTTTCTGCCCCCCTAGCCAAGTTACGATCGTTTCGTTTGCGTCGAACTCCTCGAGTAGACCACGCCTCCGATTCCTTTGTTCTGACGTCATCTCAACGCTTAGTCAGGAAGTCAAAAAAAAGGAATCGGCGGCCTACTCGAGGAGTTCGACGCAAACGAAACGATCGTAACTTGGCTAGGGAGGCTCGCCATCCTTATGCAGTACGGAATAGAAATCAAAATCAGTTTAACGGAGAGTAAAAAAGTTTTTTTTTTTAATTTATCTAATTATGTACACACGAACACTTAAAAAAATGAAAAGAACAGAAGCAGACAGAAGAGCACAAAGGTATTGCTTATTTCAAATGAAATATCTTCCAGCAGATCTGCGACAGGGCAGTTGGATGAGAGATGTAGACACAGTGAAAACAAATAAGTTAGAAAATTAAATATATGCTATATTATCTAAATTAAATCAATACATAATACACAATTATATATATCAATAACAGTATATAAAACACATAAATAGATACAATACATAAACTAAATTATAAAATTATGTATCTATAAAATATAAATTTACGAGATGGTAGAGAGGTAATGTTCTTTGACTAGCTTCTTGAAGACAGATACACTTTTAGCGTCACGGATCTTAGCTGGAAGTGAGTTCCACAGTCGTTTAGCACGAAAAGAAAAGGAGTTGGAATAAAAATGGGTATTATGGGATGGGAAATTGAGATGGTATTTAAGGTGGGATCTGCATGGGGCATCGGCAGGGCGAGTGAACGAAAAACGGTCACGCAAGTAGCCAGAGTATGTAGGGTTGAAAAGGATGTTTGCACGAGAGACAATTAATACCCGAGCAGGAGCGCCGACTCCGTGGGTGTTCGGGGGCTCGAGCACCCATGAGAAATAAACAGTGGGTGCAGAGCACCCCTGAGAATAGCCGATGTTGACCGGCTCGTTGGTCTAGTGGTTAGTAGCCCTGACTGCTGAGCCGGAGGTCGTGGGTTCGATTCCCAACCAGGACAAATGTTTGTGTGATGAGCACAATCATTCGTTCTGTGTCTGGGTGTAATTTATATCTTTATTATGTATGTATTTAGAAATATATAAGTAAGTTTATCAGTTATATATTACTAATAGCACAAGCTCTGCTTAGTTTGGGACTAGATAACGTTGTGTGATAGCTGTGGAAAAATAAAACAAAAAAAAGATCAGTAATCGCCTTTTATGTTACGTATAAATTATAATATTTCTTGATACTAAAAAGTAGTTTCATTTTTATACATAGGTATTTATTGGTTTCATTTTATGTTTTTATCGTGTATGTAAGTATAGGACATTTATTTATTTGTCGGTCGATCACTGTGCATTTCTCTTGTCACACTTCGCCTCTTTTTCAAGTCTATCAAATGAGCATGAGCACCCATGGGATTTTCTAAAAGCCGGCGCCCCTGTACCCGAGTGTTTGTATAATATAATATAATAATATTCCACAACTATCACACAACGCTGTCTAGTCTCAAGTTAAGCAGAGCTTGTGTTACGAGTACTAGACAACTGATAAACATACATATATATTTCAAAATACATACATATTATAGATAAATAACACCTAGATACAGAACAAATGATCGTGCTCATCATACAAACATTTATTCTGGGTGGGAATCCAACCCACGACCTCCAGCATAGCAGTCAGGGCCACTAACCACTAGACCAACAGGCCAGTCCAGTCCAGTCCAGTATTATAGATCTAATTTCGGATGAAGTATAAGTTCTGTATTATATAGCTATCTCACTTTTTAGGTGTCATGGCGTAAAATCGGATTCCGATGGCAGAAAGTACCCGTGTCATTTCTGCGATAATATATATATAAGTAAGAAAGCTTGTTTCACCCACCTTCGGATGAAGCATGGACGTAAGTAACTACTAGCATAGATAGATGGTGGACATCCCACCCATACGTATATAGCGTTTTGGGAACACATTCATAATGCGTACAGCTAAGGAGAGGAATTCCCTGCCCGGAGTCTGTGTTCCCTGATAGCTACAACCTAGGGGTCTTTAAGTCAAGAGTGAATAGGTTACTTCTAGGCAAGCGTGCTCCATCTTCGGCCACATCATCGCTTACCATCAGGTGAGATAGTGGTCAAACGCGAGCCTATCAAATAATAAAAAAATAAAAAAAAAAGCTGGTGGGTGCATCAGGAATGAAGATCCCTTGTGGGTGGCAAGTTGTTCCAGTGCAAGTGTCCTGTCGCCATTTCATCCATCCTGGACCTCAAGTCTGCTATTACAATAGTGTCAGAATGGTCTATCATTCATCATCATCTTCCTGCCCTTGTTCCGTGTTATTTGGGGTCGGCGCAACATGTTTTTTTCTTCCATTCCGCCTTGTCACTCGTCATGCTATCACTAACTTCCTTTTCTTTCATATCACTTTTCACACAATCCATCCATCTTTTCTTTGGTCTCCCTCTCCCTCTCCATCCATCCACATGTAAACTCATAACTCTTTTAGTAACATTTAGTCTATCATTGATATCATAATTGTTGATTTTGACAAGTTTGGTAATCTACTAATATAATAGCGTCATTATGACTTTCCAATGATCAACCACTGGCACTCCATTGAAAGAAATGGCAAAGAATGGTAATCTCGTAAGTAATGACTAATGAATGTCTGACGTATGCGATAATCTGCTAAAATTTTGGCAGTTCCTTTGATCAGTGACCTACCATTAGAACGTCACTGGTACCACAATTCTATTACGAGACCACTGATCGATCAATGATCGGCCATTATGAATTAACAGATTACGAACTTTTAGCAAAATTACAATGGAATCGTGTTGAAATGACGAATTTATAAAAATAGCAGACTGGGGCCCTGGAATGAAGATATCCGCAGGAGAACCAAGGTTACCGACATAGCTCGAAGAATCGCCAAACTTAAGTGGCAGTGGGCAGGGCACATTGTTCGCAGAACAGATGGCCGATGGAGCCGATAGGTTCTGGAGTGGCGACCGCGTACCGGAAGACGCAGCGTTGGAGGGCCTCCTACAAGGTGGACCAAGGACCTAGTGAAGCTAGCGGGAATCCGATGGATGCGAGACACACAGGACCGGCCGTTGTGGCGATACTTGGGGGAGGCCTTTGTCCAACAGTGGCAGTCTTTCGACTGTAGATATGACGACGATTAATAAAGCTGGTGGTCAGCTCAGTCACGTGGTGGGTAACGTGACTGAGCGTTGACATGATGCGGTCAGAATAAAGGAATCCGAGGCGTGGCCTACTCGAGGCGATCGACGAAAAGAGAATCGAAACGAAACGGTTGTAACTTGGCTAGGGGGGCAGGTGGCGTTACAAAATTCCTCCTGTAGCGACATCTATGGCGTCACATTAGAACTAATCCTGCATCGCGCAATCAAAGTTCTCCGCGAGTTTAGAACATATAGAACAGCCCGAAATCATCTATCGGGCAGCTGCCCACCAGACATAACACCCGTCTGGTCGGAGGATCCTCCCTTTTCAACGGAGGTTTGCGGGACTTTACACTCTGTTCCGCATACCTCCAAACACCCAATAGGTACCTTTGTGAAAAGTGAAATAAAATTATTTATTATTAGGACAATGTCGGATGTTCATTTAATAATTTTTCTTTCAGTAAAACTCTGTAATGAACAAACACCAAAATACGTTCCAAGGGAACGTAAAAAATGCCATATGTGTAACAGAGATTTTAGCCAAAAGCAGATTCTGAATAAACACTTATGGAAAGCACATGGATTCGAGGTAAGATTATAACATTATGATGTGAAATATCTATTGGTGCGCCTTGGCAGTTGAAATCGAATCAAATGTCGTGACGGGAAACGGCATGATACCCCCACTATGCCACCGCTCTCGATTTCCACTTGTCGAGCGTCTGCCGAGCTTCGCGGTCGCGTCACAGCCGCTATAATTTTTTTGTTTATTTATATTATACTAGCTGTCCTGGCGAACTTCGTACCGCCAATAGTAAGGATAACGCCATCTAATGGCAGCATATATAACCATTTTATAATGACATTTTAATTAGAGATGGCGTTGTATTCGATTTTTATTTTTCGTAAGTTTTTCCATATTTTCTGACCGTTCAAACCTTCCCTGGACTATCACGAATATTTCAAGACCAAAATTAGCCAAATCGGTCTAGCCGTTCTCGAGTTTTAGCGAGACTAACGAACAGCTATTTATTTTTATATAATATATAGATTTAAAAGAAGAAACTGACTGACTGACATATCAACGCACAATCGAAAGTACGTGAAATTTTTCATAAGGTTTCTTGTTATGGCATAGGCGAGTACACAGAGAGGATTTCCTAAAATTCACCCCCTAAAGGGATGAAACGGGGGTCCCAAAGTCTGTATAGAGAAACCCAGTTTCATGCGAACGGAGCCGCTGGCAGAACCTAGTCTAGATTTATAAAAGGAGACGCTGACTGACTGACTGACATAAAAACGCACAACCGTAACTACCGGGACCAGGAGCGTGAAATTTTGAAGGTTTCCTCTACACGTAGGCGAGCACAAATATTCCAAAACTCACCCCCCAAAGGGGATGAAACGGGAGTCCAAATTTTGTTTGGAGAAACCTACTTTCATGCGGGCGGAGCCACTATCAGAAGCTAGTTTCTAAACATAAGTGTCTTCTTATAAAACCCACCTGATGATAGAAGTCATCGTTGCCTATGGACATCTGCATTTCCAGAGAAATTGCAGTTTTTCTATCCCTGAACCTTTTCATGGACCTAACCATGCCTTAAAAGATTAAAAATAAAAATAAAAATTGGGTGAGTGTTGATTTATTTATCGTACCCATCACATTGCATTTCTGTATTTTTTCAATAGCCTATGTTACTCGGGACGATGCATGGATTCTAACGATACCCCATAAATGTAAATCAGTTCAGTCATTTCGAAGTTATGGTGGAATAAAGAAACTCACATACATACATGAACCCTGAAAACATAACGCACTCCTTTTTCCAGTCCAGTCGGGTAAAAATAGTTGGAAACAGAAACTTTTTAGGGTTCTGTACCCAAAGTGTATAAAATGGGTCGCTATTACTAAGATTCCGTTGTCCGTCCGTCTGTCTGTTTGTCTTTCCGTCTGTCGCCAGGCTGTGTCATGAATTGTGATAGTTAGACAAATGAAATTTTCACAGATAATGTATTTCTTTTGCCGCTATAACAACAAATACAAAAAAGCAGAATATACAATAAACGTGATTTTTTTTCTGTTTTTTTGCTACGGACGCTACGAAACCGTTCGTGCGCAAGTCTAACGGGGTTACCATGACGTTCAAATTAAGATTGTTTCATTCTTATTCCAGTGTGGGTAAGAGACAGAGCTATACAGGTTGCCTAGCGCCATCTCTTACCCACACTGGAAATAAGAATGAAACAATCTTACTTTAAACGTCATGGTACAGGTCCAACTCGCACTTGCTCGTTTTTTTTTTTCTTGTAAGTGTGAGGCAGGCGAAAAGTACCCTGTTTTTAACCCTCCTTTTTTCCTTCAAGTTTTTTTTTTAAATTATTTTCTAACAGGTGGAAAAACGCAAAGCCTTCATATGCCCACTTTGCGATGAGAGAGTGAGTTATGGGTCTAACTTCAGTGCTCATCTGTTGCATTCTCATCGTGTTCACGAACAAGTTGAACAACTGGAGTTCCACAACATGGATGGTGAGTGTCTTGAATAATGTTATGTATTATGTCGCCGTAAAATTATAAATACCGTTAGATTATAAACTATCTCGCGAGATTGTGAACTATCGAATGATTGCGAACCCTAACATATTGCTTACATGTGGTGGCATATATATATAAGGTGTTAAAAAATTAACTTTAAGAATTTCGAGGGGACATTGTACTCCTCATTATGAACAACTTTTACTATACTTAGGAGGAGGAGAGGACTTACCGCTTAGGTGGAAACGCACCCACTCTTAGCTTCGCTCTACCTTTTCTTTGACTGGCCTGTTGGTCTAGTGGTTAGTGGCCCTGACTGCTATGCTGGAGGTCGTGGGTTCGATTCCCACTCAGGACAAATGTTTGTGTGATGAGCACGATCATTTGTTCTGTGTCTGGGTGTAATTTATCTATATATGTATGTATTTAGAAATATATAAATACCTATGTTTATCAGTTGTCTAGTACCCATAACACAACCTCTGCTTAGCTTGGGACTACACGGCCTTGTGTGATAGTTGTGGAATATTATTATTATTATTACCTCACCCAACTCCACTTAAATGGAAACGCAGCCAATCTTAACATCGCTCGGCCCCGCCCAGCTTCACTTGAGTGGGAATTAGAATGCATCCACTCCGCCTCTCCAAGCTCCGGTCCACTTTGCTATGCTTCGTTTAGGTGGTGTAGCGACATCTATGGCGTCACATAAGAACTAATCCTGCATCGCGCAATCAAAGTTCTCCGCGCGTTTAGAACATATAGAACAGCCCGAAATCATCTATTGGGCAGTAGTAGCCCACCAGACATAACATCCGTCTGGTCGGAGGATCCTCCCTTTTCAACGGAGGTTTGCGGGACTTTACTTTCTGTTCCGTCTATCTCCAAAATGGATCACATCGGGGTCACCAATGTAGGATACGATGGGTATTTTTACATTTATACCTTTAAATTAATGCTTGTGCAGACTTTAATTTTTCCTATAATCGACTATGGTGACGTGTGCTACTTTGACCTGAATGCGGTGTTGCTAGACAAGCTTGACAGGCTCCTCAACAACTGCATCCGGTTTGTCTTTAACTTAAGAAAATATGACCATATTTCTAGTTATAGATCCGAGCTCAAATGGATGCCCATTCGCCAGAGAAGAAGTTTGCGCGCACTGACTACACTTTTCTCTTTACTTAACTCTCCCACCCCTCCTTCTTATCTTATATCACACTTTCAATATCTATCTTCTTCTCATGCTAAGAATCTGCGTTCTTCTAACAATCTTCTACTGCTTTGTCCTTCTCATACTTCTGACTTTGTTCATTCTTCCTTTCATATACAGTCCATACTTCTGTGGAATGCGCTTCCTCTTGACATCAGGACGGCCACCAGTCTATATGCATTTAAGCGGAAGTTGCGGCTTCATTTTCTACGCAAATAGTGGAGTAGTCTCAAAAATCCTTTCATTTTTCCTTATATAATTAATATATATATATGTAGGTTTATATTATATTAAATATGTATGTATGTTTATTTTATGTATATATACATTTGATCCCTTGTTTTCTCATTATTCTTTCCTTTTTTTTATGCACCTGCCATGTTTTTCTCTTCACTACCCTTGGTTGACTGGTAGAGAATGCCTAAGGCATTAAGTCCGCCTTTGTACCTTTATGTTGCATGAAGTTTTAATAAATAAATAAATAAATAAATAAATTCATACAAACGATCCTTCATTGAAAAATACATAATTTCAAGAAGGATCGTTTGTATGAATTTAAAGGTATATATGTAAAAATACCCATCGTATCCTACAGTGGAAACGCGTGAGTGCGTGGGTGAGTGCCTTCACTACATATTTCAAATAAAATTACAGATTTCATGATATTTAAGAGCGCAATTCAGGAGGAAACTAAGTACAGATTTAGAAAGACTACGGCTAGCAAGCAAACTATTGAAGGAGTCAGGTCTCATTACATGTGCAGCCAATCAGGAGTCTACGTGTATCAGGTGAGAAACATAGCATAGCATAGCATAGCATAGTCGGCCTTATAATGTTCCCACTGTTGGGACTCAGGCCTCCTCTCTAGGAGAGGGGATGGGCAGTAATCCACCACGCGGGCCCAGTGCGGGTTGGTGGATGTCACATGTCTTCGAATTTTTGGTTCTAGGACATGCCGGTTTCCTCACGATGTTTTCCTTCACCGTTTTGAGAGCAGTGGTGATGAAATAAATTACACAAAGTAATGCGCCTTGGCTGGGTTTGAAACCGCGACCTACAGCTCGTAAGTCGGGGCCGTTACCACTCGGCCACCACTGCTCTTACATGAGAGATGATGAGTGAGAAACATAAAATACTGCATTTTATAACTTATATATAAAAGGAGAAACTGACTGACTGACATTTCAACGCACAGCCAAAACTACTGGGACTAGGAGCATGAAATTTGGCACAAGGTTTCCTTTCATAACGTAGGCGAGCACTAAGAGAGGATTTTCCAAAATTCACCCCCAAGTGGAGGAAAGGGGGGTTCAAAGTTTGTATGGAGAAACCTATTTTCACGCGTGTGAAGCCGCGAGTAGAAGCTAGTAACTTATAATCAGAGGTCAGAATTAGGTAAAGTTATTCATAATACTGATTTCATACAGCGAAAGAATAAAGTGAATATGCCTCAAATTTTATGAGACGCACAGGACCGATGGTTATGGCGATACTTGGGGGAGGCGAATGTCCTACAGTGGACGTCTTTCGGCTGAAATGATAATGATGATGACATGTAGTGACTGCCTATCAGACCTTCCCAACCCTCTCTGGCAACACTAAACTCCTTGATGACTGATGGTCAGACTCTAAACCCATTCCATATTTTCTCACCATTCTAGGGTAAAGGAAAACGCCCAGCACCTGAGAGACAGATATACAAAACTGGTAAAGCTTGTCCCGCACACATGATAGTCACTGAGACCATGGACCGTGTACTCGTGACCTTCTACAAGACCCACGTAGGACATGGACGTGAGTATATCATCACCTTCCTACCCTTGCCCCAAGCTACTTGTGGTCGGCGCAACACGTTTTTTTCTTCCATTCTGTCCTGTCACTCTTCACGCTATCACTAACTCCCCTTTCTTTATGTGAGTAAATCATCGAGAGAAAAAAAAACTGGGCAAGTGCGAGTCGGACTCGCGCACTGGGGGTTCCGTACAAACTTGAAAGGTAAATTGTGGTTTACGATTTATAACGTATTAAAAAAATCTACTTACTAGATCTCGTTCAAATCCGGTGGAAGTTTGCATGGTAATATACATCATGTATTTTTTTAGTTTTATCATTCTTTTATTTTAGAAGTTACAGTGGGGGGGGGGACATTTTACCACTTTGGAATTGTCTCTCGCGAAAACTATTCAGTTTAGAAAAAAATTATATTAGAAACCTCAACATCATTTTTGAAGACCTATCTATAGATACCACACACGTATGGGTTTATTGAAAAAAAATTTTGACTTTCAGTTCTAAGTATGGGGAACCTCCAAAATTTGTTTACTTTTCTATTTTTGTTTGAAAATCTTAACGCGGTTCACACAATACATCTACTTACCAAGTTTCAACACTTCACCACTATCTCACTTGAAGGTAAGCGTTGATATGGTCAACGGTGGAACGAAACTACAGCCGAAACCAGTTTTTTTGGCCGTAAGCGAATTTACTTGCTGCGGTCTTCTCGTCCGATTATAATTTGCCTGCTGTGGTCTTCGTGTCTTATTATAATTTGCCTACTGCGGTCTTTCCGTCCGTTTATAAATTAGGCGTCTTCAGGGCAAGAGTGAATAGGCTAGCGCGCTTCACTTTCAACGATTGCATCACTGCTTACCATCACGTGGGATCGTAGTCAAGCACTAATTTGTATCACTTAAAAAAAAAACTTAAACAGAACCTTCGGTCGTCGTCTCTATTTGTATTATTGATAGGCTCGCGTTTGACCATGATCCTGATGTGAACCCTACACTTTCGTACAAGTAGCCTATTCACTCTTACCCCTAAGTTGTAGCTATCAGGAAACACACACTCTTGGAAGGAATTCCACCTCTTAACTGTACGCACAATGAATGTGTTCCCAAAACGTTTTGTGCTTAAGTGGGATGTCCACCATATACCGTCGTCGTCAGCCTGGTGGTCCGATAATTGAACTGGTGTGCCGGAATTAAGCTATACAATTCCGATGCGACGGTGACGTATGTGAATATACGCTCTCACACACAATACACAAGGAAGTCGGAGCGGTGGCGTAGTGGGGGCATACGTCATGACAGCATCATGCCATTTACCGTCACGGCATTCGAGTCGATATTACTACCAAGACGCGCCAATAGATAAATAAATAATGATAAATAAAAATCTTATATTTCGGAAAAAGTCCATAGTTGGTTAGTATACACATAGTTACATAGATGCTTCACGTAACAAAAAAACTTTTTTCAACATATTTCACAAAAACTGCATACTATATTGTTCATGCGGAAAAAGTATGATGATCAACCCCTGCAAAAATCGATGCAGGTGCACAAAAATATCAGCGAGCCTTTCCATACAGTCTTAATGTACCAAAAATAATATTGTGTTTTATTTAATTTCGTAAATGTTTTGAAAAACGTTATTTGGCTGACGTGGGTAATTGTCATTGCACTCTCGGCTCCATAATGCCTCGATTGCAATCATAAGTTTGTCCACTGTAGCGATATCTAAGGCGTCACATAAGAACTAATCCTGCATCGCGCAATGAAAGTTCTCCGCGCGATTTGGACATATAGAACAGCCCGAAATCATCTATGGGGCAGTTGCCTACCAGACATAACACCCGTCTGGTCGGAGGATCCTCCCTTTTCAACGGAGATTTGTGGGACTATACACTCTGTTCCTCCTACCTCCTACCTACTCTGCCCTCCGAGCCAAGTTACGATCGTTTCGTTTGCGTCGAACGCCTCGAGTAGGCCACGCCTCCGATTCCTTTGCTCTGACCACGTGACTGAGCGTTGAGACGATAGAACAAAGGAATCGGAGGCTTGGCCTACTCGAGGCGTTCGACGCAAACGAAACGATCGTAACTTGGCTAGGGGGGCTGTTCCTCATACATTTGCATTCAAATATTTGGCATATAAGTAATAAATACTCATACAAAACACCATCTCTTACAACCCTTGCCTTCTCCCAATCATGTCAGGGTCGACTTCCAGTCCAGCCGAATGCGGCTGAATACTTGTGTTCTACATGGAGCGACTGCATGTTTGACTTTCACAACCCAGGCTGTCACAAAAGCCCCTTATTTTTTTGATGTGGGATCATCCAATGTCTACTCCGGCTCTAGGGCGGAGCGGGTTGGCGTGTCAGACTTTAACTGCCTAAAACCACACTTGTGTCCTTCAATTGCCCTAGTCGTTCCAGGACCTCTGGCTTCTTTTCACAAATTCCAGCAGATATCGGCCCTGCTGGGCTCGGGTTTACTGACATTTGTTTGAGGCGCGTGTGGAACACTACGAGCCGACCGTGGCTGGTAGACGGGGTAGGGTTTGGTTTTAGATGGGAAAATCAATCATACAATGTCATCACCCTTAGGCGCCCACCCTTAGGCGATGCGAGAGGGCGTATTCAAACTTTTACTGACTAAAAACCACACACCTCCACCCTATGCGCCACCGTGTCCTCTGGGCGGTCCGCTCAATGGTGACACTCGAGCGTTTCTTCCTTCTGAACCTGGTGCAGGGACCTCCCGAATTTACCAAGTCCGTTGAGGACCTGCTTCATGTGGAAGGTGAAGATGCAGTGGAGCCTCTCCAACCACTCCTCAAAGAGGGGACTTACCGCCATAATTATGGCGTGCTAAACGATATTCCATAGTAAGACTAACTGGATTGTGGAGGTCAAATAGACATGCTCCATGTAAATTACCTGTGTGTGTGTTGCATCCGGTAAGACTTGAAGGCGATCCCGATCAAGTTGTGCAAAAGCTGCCAGATTTGAGGGTCTTAATTTTTTAGCTTGCCCATATTTTGAGCCGAGAGAATCGAAGAAAATTAAGACTGAATCTCAAGCGTCATCTTCTATAATCATTGATGAAGCCTTGAAGACGGAATTGGAGTCAAAAGACGAAGGTAAGAATCCTGATAACAGATCAGGTCCAGGTATCCAGCAAAATTCAATTTTGCTTAAAAAAAAAACCATGAAATAGTCCTTTAATAGGGTGTTGATTCTAATCAATCTAATTCCTCGAGGGGATAAATAAATACATGTTACGGTTCTAAATCATATTTTAATCAACATAGAACCTGAATATTATCTGCAAAATCAAAAATCTTAAGAAAATTGAATTTCATGGTGCCCTAAAATTTCGAGCTCGCTTCGCTCGCTCTTGGACATTGATGAGCATATCCATTTCGATACGCAAAAAGTTTAAATAAGTACCTACAACACGTACAAATATTCTGATGAACGTTTTTTGGAACTTAGAACGCTGTTTTTCAGGCACCGCGGTGTAGAGTGGTCTTAATATGAAGTTAAATTAGGTATACTTGGAACTTACTCAAAGAAAATTTGGTAAACATTTAAATTGACCCAGAAAAAATCTTGAAATTGTTGCCAAATGGCATTGTACCTAATGTTTTACAAGTGTGATGCAGAGAAAGTCGCGTGCACTAGCATTATTATATTAATAATTTTGTTATTTTGTAGGAGATACCGCAGAAGAATCGGCGTGGATGTGTGATGCTTGCGGCGTGTCGTTCGGTGATGCCGACAAGTTTAGGGACCACGTGGCTACTCACGGCTTAGAACTGTTCCCTTGCCAATATTGTGACGATGTAAGTCCTTTTCAAACACTGTTTCTTTTATAGAAAATCATCAAATAGGTCCCGTTCTCAATTGAAAGAATTCTACTGGCAGTTGCGTAAAGACGCGGGTAAAACAGCCCCTTAATCAGTCAATCAATGAATTCATCTTTATTTTTTTTTTTATTATATTCTTTATTGTACACGGAGGGATGAAACGCATGTTACTAAAAGAGTTACGAGTTTAAATGTGGATGGGTGGAGAGGGAGAGGGAGACCAAAGAAAAGATGGATGGATTGTGTGAAGAGTGATATGAAAGAAAAGGGAGTTAGTGATAGCATGACGAGTGACAGGGCAGAATGGAAGAAAAAAACATGTTGCGCCGACTCCAAATAACACGGAACAAGGGCAGGAAGATGATGATTGTACACAAACAAAAAAATACAGGACAAACATTATTAAGAATAAGTATACGGGTATCGGCACGGATCTTGAGCGCTCGGCGAAAGAGTGGGGATCGCTTTACGTACCGTTTTATTTATTTTTTTAAATGTAAAACTATTTTATTTTATTTTTTCTCTTACCTAGTACCTAGTGGGTAAAAGAAAAAAATAAAATAGGTGTACACTAAAAAAAAAACGCGTACGCAAAGCGATCCCCACACTTTCGCCGAGCGTTCAAGATCCGTGCCGATACCTGTACACTGGGCGGTCTTATCGCACAGGACAATTTCTTACAGACAACTTTTGGATGGACTGAACAAAAGGAGATAGGTTTAGGGCTGTCAGTGGTAAAACCTCTGTGTAGATCATAGGTAATTGTACATATTACACATTTTTTTTTCGGTGGGAATATCATCTTATGACATCCCCCGCTCTTGGGCGGAGCGAGAGATAGTGTCAGACTTTTACTGACTAAAAACCCACTCCTGTTCCTTCGTTGCCTTTGGTACCAGGGCCGAGTCTTCCTTTCAGAATCAGACCCTTGGCCCCAGTAGGCTTTGACCTTCTGGGCCCCTACAGTTGCTGACATCTCCTTGAGGCGCGCGTGGAACAGCACGCGCCGTTGACGACTTGGGCTCGGTCCGGACGGTTACCGGACGGTCGGACGGCGAGCCACCCTTTGCTCGCCGTCCACAAGCCCGCGCCTACGGTGGCTGGAACATAATACAGATGGTGTTAATTAAATGCTTTACGAACAGCTATGTCCAACCCTTAGGGCGTACAACAAAATGTAGGTAATAGTGAATTTACATGCATGTCAAAAACAATATAATGTAAGTATTGCAAATTGTTCGACCATTAAATATTTGTTGGAGTAACAAATTTCAAGAAACAAACAGTTATTAAATGAAAGGAACTCCGTCATGTTTTTCAAAGTTGTTCATCGTGCTTGAAGCGCATCATGTATCAGAAATCAGAAACGTTTATTTCAAATAGACCAATTACAGGCACTTTTGAATTGTCAGAATGTCGTTCAGTCAAAAAAAAATACAAGTGAAGCTAAATTGCACGTTCCAAAGCGTAAATCTTTATGGAGAAGAACGTGCAAGAAACTCCATGGACACTCTTTTAAATCATATTATGAGTTACATAAATCTTGGTTACATATTTCTTGTCGCTTCTAATATGTGAGCACAATGTAGATAAGTAATAATAATTAAAATAAAATAAACTAATTTAAAAAAAAAGAAATTGAATTAAGTCACTGGCAGCTAAGAGATGACCAGTCTCAACTGACGGCACCCGTTCACGAGCATGACGCGTGCATCAGCCCCACTCAGCTCAACCATTTTGAAGGGAACTGAATGACCCAATAACTCGTGCCACCATCATATTTGAGTGGGCATGACAATATGCCCACTCAAATATGTATACAAAACTCATCATAACCCAGGTAGAATCACCCACGGCATCGCACACACAGGGGCCTCACGCAAGCGAAGGTTCTTTAAGAACAAGTGTTTGTTTATAATTGATAGGCTCACGTTTGACCACTATTTCAACTGATGGTAAGGGACGATGTGGTCGAACACTGGGTTTGCGACAGTCGCTGTCAAAAACTAAAACCCGACTACGGCAAAAAAAACGACGCTGAAAAAGTATGAAACTTGTGACTACGGATTTTCTTTTTGTACTTGACGAAGTATGAAAATCGTGTTTCATTTTTCTGTAAAATTGAACACATGACTTTTTGTCCGCTAGAGGGCGTCACTTTAAATTTGAGTAATATTTTGGAAATGTAAAAGTGAAGCCCTTTCAAATGATACCAAACACGGCGTATTTATCTCCTATTTTATTTTTTTAAACATTACTTTTTGTCCGCTAGAGGGCGACATATCGAGATTTCTGACACGTCACGCAGCCTATGTTCAGCGGACAATGTTGAGGGAACAGATCAACATACTCACATAAATACAAACATACATACTTACATACATAGCCTGTCAAAATCATAACCCTCCTTTGGCTTTGCCTTAGTCGGGTAAAAAGACATAGGCCTCGATGATGCGCCTTCGCCCACGTCTGAATTAGTGCACGCTACACCTCTGGTAAAAGTAAAAGCCACCTGTGTGACCTCTTGCGCCAGGCCATGGTTCAGCATTCCTATCACATTTGACAGCCTAGACTAAACTGTTAAAGAAAAAGGGATGGAGCTAGGGTATATATCTCCATCCCTCCTTCTCGTTCGCACGACTGATATTTTAACACGTCATGGTAAGACTAGTGTTGCAACAGAATTCTGCTTCCACTTCCGCTTCTGCAGAAGTCCTGCAAGCTTTTTCAGTTCCGTTTTCGCTTCTGCTTCCGCAAAATTTATAACAGAACTCAAAACGAAAGAATACGTCAAGGAGCGCGGTGGTGGGGGGCGCGTGGACGACTGGGCATATCGGAAAAGGTGCGGGGGGCGTGGAGGGTACACAAACGTGTCGCGTCTTTATTATTATATCGACGGTTGCAAGGCTAATTAATCTAAGCGACATTTTTTCAAAAAAAAATTAATCCTGACTCAAACGACGGAGAAAAATATTCCGAATATATATATAACTCGATATTAGAAAAAATGCCGTTTAGATCAATTAGCCTTTCAACCGTCATATTATTTTGGTTCATTCTGCGCATCACCGCGCCTCGTGACGTGATTACGACGTAAACCTTCTGTTGTTTAAAAAAAAAAATGTGCTTTTTCTACATAGTATTAACGCTTCCGCTTTCGCAAAGAGTTACTTTTGACATCTGTTTCCGTTTCCGCTTCCGTTAAGACATTTCCGTTGCATCACTAGGTAAGACCCCTGAAACACAAAGGGCAACTAACGGAACACTTTATTTTTTTAAGGCGGGAAATCATCCAATGTTTTCTCCTTACAGGGTGGAGTGAAAGGGTGTGTCAGACTTTTACCGACTAATACCACATCTATATTTGTCCTCAATGCCCATTTTTATTTTCAGGACTTCCAAAACTTGGATGCTTGGACCCGCCATGTTCGATTGGAACACAATATGGGTAGTTTGTTCTAGAAATAATTTGTTTTTGAAATACCAATATCGTTGGTAAATCGTAAAACCAATAATAATAATAATAATCCAAAACTTTCACACAACGCCATCTAGTCTCAAACTAAGCAGAGCTTTTGCTATGAGTACTAAACAACTGATAAACATACCGATAAAAGTATTCATTTCTAAATACATACATATTGTCGATAAATTACACCCAGACACAGTACAAATGATCCTGCTCATCACACACACACACATTTGTTTTAAGTGGGAATCGACCACGAACTTATACTCTCGGCTGAATAATTTTTGTATTTAGGGAGGGGATGTTTGGTCACTACAATTAGTCTGACTACTGAAATATAATTTTATAATAGTTACTGTAGCGACATCTATGGCGTCACATAAGAACTAATCCTGCATCGCGCAATCAAAGGTCTCCGCGCGTTAAAACATATTGAACAGCCCGAAATCATCTATCGGGCAGTAGTAGCCCACCAGACATAACACCCGTCTGGTCGGAGGATCCTCCCTTTTCAACGGAGGTTTGCGGGACTCTACTCTCTGTTCCTTCTACCTCTAAACTGGTGACCCTCGACAAAAGAACGTCAGCGCAGCCTTCGTGCAGCCACTACTTCGTGACGTCATCATCACTTCCTCAAGCTTTCGAGCAGCGAGCCATACAGCCAACACCCACGGCTTTAAGGGATATCCTGACCACCAGCATGCCTACCTGGTCATACCTGGTCATCACCCTCAGCCTCATCAGTGACTAATCACACCGCAACTTCGGCCAGTCACATGAAGAGCTATGAAGAACCTCTCCTGGTCGACGCAAGCAGTCAAGCACCCCGACTCACTGGGGCATCATCCCGACTCACTGGGACAGCAACACCCTGACTCACTGGGGCATCACCGCAGACAGTTCTAACTCACCGAGAACTATGCGGCATTCGGTTCCGATCCACTGAAACCAACCTACCACTGGCCTGGCACGCATCAAGAACCATCGATCTCCGATCTCCGGAGGGGAGTGATGTAGCGACATCTATGGCGTCACATAAGAACTAATCCTGCATCGCGCAATCAAAGGTCTCCGCGCGTTAAAACATATAGAACAGCCCGAAATCATCTATCGGGCAGTAGTACCCCACCAGACATAACACCCGTCTGGCCGGAGGATCCTCCCTTTTCAACGGAGGTTTGCAGGACTCTACTCTCTGTTCCTTCTACCTCTAAAGTTACCAAGAAAAAAATGTCAAAGATCGGAATAGGTATATATTTTTTTATTAGCAGTAGGCTCGCATTTGACCACTATCTCACCCCTGATGGTAAGCGATGATGTGGTCGACGATGGAGCACGCTTGCTGGTTTTGAGGTAACCTATTCACTCTTGACTTAAAGACCCCCAGCCCTGCGTTCTTTGAGATTGGAGATGACTCTAATGACGTCATCAGAGTAGGTACTCTACGCTCGCATTTTTGAACGCGTAATTAGAGTTCAACTGTCAATGTCAAGTAAGTGTCATTTATGGCCGCTCACACCAACCTACCCTGCTCGGAGTTAGAGTTAGTTGGGTTAACTCTAGGGTAGCTCCCCGAATTATAAAAGAACGACCCTGAGTTGCAAAAGTTGCGGAACTTGTGCTAGGAGTACCTAGTACTCAAAGCACAAGCTCTGCTTAGTTTGGAACTAAAGAAAGAAAGAAAGAAAACATTTATTTGAGACTCGCACAGGACAAACAACGATAAAATAAAAAGTAACTACTTAGTCTATAAATACTTAAATTAAAAATAATAATAGAAAATAATATTAAATAAAAGACCAGTGCGAGGCCAAAAAGGCTCCTATCTCAGCATATGCTGCGATATTGTACTAAAAAGTAAAAATAACGCAGCGCTGGTATTCACTGGACACATTGGACTAGATGGCGTTGTTTGAAAGTTGTGGAATATTAATTATTATTATTATTTTAACCTTGGAAATCGACTTCGAGCGGTTGTTATTATTTTAGTTTCGAGTTAAAAAATCCAGAAATTATTACTTTGTTTTATTGTAAGTAGTTATCCTAAGCTTCATAGACGCGTATTCGTTATTATACGCTTGGTGTACGCCTGTTCACAGTTTACGTACCAAACTATGGCCTACTGTCCCCGGACGCATAGCTTCATAAACGCAACACGACGGCACGATGTTGCCCCTCGAAAGATTCATAGTTTAGTATGTAAGCTTCACGCAGGCGTACACCAAGCGTATAATGACGAATACACGTCTATGAAGCTACGCGTCCGTGTTCAGTAGGCCATAGTTTAATATGTAAGCTTCACGCAGGCGTACACCAAGCGTATAATGACGAATACGCGTCTATGAAGCTACGCGGCCGTGGACAGTAGGCCATAGTTTAGTATGTAAGCTTCACGCAGGCGTACACCAAGCGTATAATGACGAAAACGCGTCTATGGAGCTACGCGGCCGTGGACAGTAGGCCATACACATCGCTTCGGTAGAATTTCTCAAGTTATTTTAAGATATGACTGTTTTTTAAGAAATCAATACTATTTTAATTTAAAGCCGAAGTTGCGTTTACTTGAAATGAAGTGTTCAATTCTTTTTTTTAATAATGTAATAGGTATCGTTAAATAAAATAAATGTTTTATTACTTTAAAATTTGTTTGATTTCTTTTTGAATATGATGAAATATATTTTTACGACTATTATATTATTATTATTATTCATTTATTTTAGAATTAAAAAAATATTCCATACATTGTTAGTACATGATACTTATAACTATGTTAGTATATTATTATTGAATGTCAACATTATTAATTATATGCAAAGATAATTAAATTATAAGTTAAACTTAAATAAAAAAACTAAAATCCAACTACGACAACACGCACGCCACAATTATGGCGGTAAGTCCCCTCTTTGAGGCGTGGTTGGAAAGACCTCACGGCGTCCTCACCTACCGTATGACGCAGGTTCTCACCGAACACGGTAAGTTCGGGAAGTTCCTGCACCGGATTCGTGCGGAAGCGACGCCCGGGTGTCGCCACTGTGTGGACCGCCCGGAGGACACGGTGGAGCATACGGTGGAGGTGTGCCCCGCTTGGGCAGAGCAACGCCGTGTCCTCGTGGGGGCGATCGGTGGCGGCGATCTCTCGCTTCGGGCCTTGGTACAGGCCATGGTCCGTAGCGAGGAGGAGTGGCAGGCGGTCGCTTCCTTCTGCGAAGCAGTAATGCTAGCAAAGGAGGCGGCCGATCGCATGAGGCAACGGTCCTCACGCCCAAATCGCCGCCGGGATTCCGATCCCGATTTCCGGCCACCGTAGGCGCGGGCTTGCGGACGGCGAGCAATGGGTAGCCCGCCGTCCGACCGTCCGGTAACCGTCCGGCCCGAGTCCAAGTCGTCGACGGCGCGTATTGTTCCACGCGCGCCTCAGGGAGATGTCAGCAAATCGTAGGGGCCCAGCAGGGTCGAAGCCTACTGGGGCCATGGGTAGTGTGAAAGCGAAACCCGGGGTCCTGGGACGAAGGCAACGAAGGAACAGGAGTGGGTTTTTAGTCAGCAAAAGTCTGACACTATCTCCCACCCCGCCCAAGGGCGGGGGATGTCATAAGATGATTTTCCCACCGGAAAAAAAAAAACTACGACAACAGAAAAACGCTTTTAAAAGTATGAAAAAAGATTTTCAGGATGCTGAAATCAAGGTTACTGAAGAAACAAAAACAGAACAAAAAGAAAAGCCGTAGTCTCACGTTATATAGGTAGGTACCAAGTACCAACCATAAAACTTTAATAACGTGTGACTACGGTTTTTCTTTTAGTTCAGCGTTTATAACGATACCTCATGTGTCTGAGTTCCGATAAGTAGTTTAGGAGATATGAGGGAACAGATGATCATACAGTCACCCATACATACATACATACATAGCCTGTCAAAATCATAACTCTCCTAGCGCACCTTCAGTCCGTCGTCGTCGTAAGGATGTCTTGTAAACATACCAGTATTTTTTTTAGCAGTGGTGGCTGAGTGTTTGCCGCCCCGATTTACGACTTTTAGGTCGCGGGTTCAAACCTAGCCATGCGCGTTACTGTGTGTAATTTATTTCATCACCACTGTTCTGAAAACGGTGAAGAAAAACATCGTGAGGAAACCGGCAAGACCTAGAACCAAAAATTCGAAGATATGACGTGACATTCAGCAACCCGCACTGGGCCCGCTTGGTAGATTACGGTTCATTCCCTGTCCTAGAGATGAGGCCTGATTACCAGTAGAAGGAATATTAAAAGACTGAAATTATGCTCTTATTATGACAATCGTGATGCAGTTGTCTGTTGGTGCCTACACTATCATCTAGCCACGTCACTTCTCCACATTCTTTTCGTCCGAAATGGTTACGCATCAGTTGCGAAATTTAAACCAATGTCATGCGATTGTATCACTATTCCCGTGCGTTGTTAATGTGACAAACGGTCAAAATGCAAAAAAAGACGATTTTTGAATTTCGCGGGCTACCTTTAAACATCTCCTACCCACACGCGATGCCCACACGTTATATAGGTACAAAATGTTTTTCAACTTTATGAACACTTGCTTTTTTATCATCATAATTTTTTCTGACATGGCAACACAATTTTTTGTTATCTTGGGGAGTTTTCATATAGCTCCATTCGGATACAATACACTTTCGCAACAACGTATATTTAAGATTCTACTTGAAACAAAATAAAAAAAAAAACAATACAAAAAATATAGTGTTATATAATAAATATCCATTAATTATTAAATGCTTCTTTTTAAAATAAAAATGTTTTTTTTTTATATAAATGTGTAGTATTTTTTTTTTTTGTACTGGCAATTATTTTCAAGAGTTCAAGATAAAAATAAATTCTGATAAACAAACTTCTTGACTCTTATCAAAATGTTTGAGGGTGTCGTGATTTACTATTTAGATTTATTATTAATTATCTATTAGCCTAGGAAGCCTAAACGTGTTATTTCAATGAGTTTCTTCATCATTGTGATTTTGCCAACGGATATTTTATTTTGCGATTGTGTTGGTAAGTTATTTAAGGTTATTTACTTTTTTTCGAATTAAATACACCACTAATTTTTAATTAGTACAACTACATACAGGGCTTATTAGAAAAGGTCTTGTTATTATTTATGTAGTCTCAATAAATAATATTCAATGTACAGCAAAGTTTATATCGTTTTTTTATATCCCAAAATGTCACTCAATTTATGGAAATATTGTACAAGCAGGATAATGAATGAATGAATGGCGATCAAAATGACACTACTAGGCGTGTGTATAACTCTTTACTGTTCCGACTCACTGTTCCGAAAGATTGGAACAGCAGTAGGTAATGTTTTAAACGGATCATTTGGAACAATTGGAACACTGAAACATTCTTTTCTTTAAGTGACCAGGGGAACTATTGGCTAACTTTTTCAATAACAGTTGACAACTAGCATTCGTTGCACACTAAACTTAGTTGTCAACTGACAATTTCATAAAATTGGTATTACGTATCACACAAGTGACTAACAAACTACGGTGGAAATGTGGTGAATTATAAAAATTTACGGTGCCTATTGTGACCACTCTAAAATTTTATCGATTATTATACAGCTTCAAAAGCTGACACAATCGCAATTTTAAAAGTATCGATACAATAACATCTGTCAAAACGTGTTACGGTGGCTATCAAAGGCACCAGTGGCTAGTGACGTCACTGCAGTTGGTCACTGAAGATAGGCAATACGAAACTAGCTGTTTGACAGTTCAATGATGCACATTGCTATCAAGTGATCATCACTTGAACTGTCAACAGAGTTGCGCAATAGCCGCGCTGCAGTCTTTTTAAAATTCAAATTCAAACGTAAATCCATCTCGTTTAGCTCTTCAATCCCCCATAAGTGACAGAAGAGCTGACGAGATGGAGTTGTGCGACCACGGCGGAATGAACGCGTGAGTATTTGTCGGATATATTCGACGTTAGCGGTTAAAAGGTTAAACAGGTAAAATATAGCTGAAAATGTTATTGTATTAACTACTAGCTAAACAGGCAAATATTATGTATGTCGTGGGCAGATCATAGAAATTGATAAGTTTGTAGTGACATCTTTTTTTTTTTGGTGTCACATAAGAATTAATCTTGCATCGCGCAATTAAAGTTCTCCGCGCGATTAGAAAATATAGAACAGCCCGAAATCATCTATCGGGCAGTAGCCCACCAGATATAACACCGTGCTGGTCGGAGGATCCTCCCTTTTCAACGGAGGTATATGGGGCTTTACTCTCTGTTCCACATACCTCTAAACTGGTAACTCTCGACGTCTTCATGAAATGGCCAAGCAACACAGGCCAGCCCTCCTAACCAAGTTACAACCGTTTAGTTTCGATTCTCTTTTCGTCGATCGCCTCGAGTAGTCCACGCCTCCGATTTTTTTATTCTGACGTCATCTCAACGCTCAGTCACGTGGTCTGAACAAAGGAATAGGAGGCGTAGCCGACTCGAGGCGATCAGCGACAAGCGAATCGAAACGAAGCGGTTGTAACTTGGCTAGGGGGGCAGATCGTTTTAAACGTTAAAGTTTGATGATATTTCAATCTTCGTTAGGTCTGCTTTCTTTAGACCTTTTGTTATCATTGAGATCCTACATCAATGTTATGGCCAAACGAGGATTGACATATCATCAAATGTTAACGTTTAAACGATCTGGTCAGTTTTAGTTGGCCATATCATGACGCCTCAGAGAGATGTCAGCAAATCGTAGGGGCCCAGCAGGGTCGAAGCCTACTGGGGCCATGGGTAGTGTGAAAGCGAAACCCGGGGCCCTGGGACGAAGGCAAAGAAGGAACAGGAGTGGGTTTTTAGATGATTTTCCCACCTAAAAAAAAAAAAAAAAATCATGAAGTGATCGATTCTAAGATCTGGCCACGACATATATTGTTTTAATGATATAAACCAGTGCTTGACTGCAATCCCACCTGATGGTAAGCAGTGATGCAATGGTTGATGGTGAGGCGCACTAGTTTATTAAGTGCCTATTTTACCATAAAAGTTGCATCACTGCTTACCATCAAGTGGGATCGAAGTCAAACAATGCCATCATTCGTAAAGGTCGTAGGCAATTTTTTAGCTTCAGCTAATATCATCTAAAGCGCACTGCATCGGAATACTTGAACCAGTTTTGAAAACCTATTTTTTTACAGATCTTGAAAACTGTTGGGCGACCAAGCTGAGAAACCACAAACTCATTTATCTGAAGATAAACAGCACACACAAGAAAGAACAATCAAAATGGTTCGCTGACAAAACTGCACTGTTATCGGTGAAGTTCCTTTTCTTTCAAAACAACTAGCAAGAAGCTGTAGAAGAAGGCTACTTACTTTTCTACACACGGTGTCATTTTCTGTAACTGCGCACCTAAAACAAGTCCGAACACGGTAAGTTTAATCCGCCTGACGAAGGTCCTCACCGGACCTGTTTCGGATCTGGAGGGAAGAAACGCTCGGGTATCACCATTGTGCGGATGGCCCAGAACATATGGTGGAAGTTTGTGGGAGCGATCGATGGTAGCGACCTGAATGAGAAGGAATGATAAACAGTAACCTCCTTTTGAAGAAATGAATGATACAAAACTTGGCCCTGGTTTGATAATTTCTGCGCTCCGTCACGGTCTGCGCCCTGTGCTTGAGCACTGGTGGCACCGCCCTAGTTACTGCACTGTTCGGTATAAACTGTTTGAGATTATCTCACCATCTTCATCATCAGCCCACAGTAGACTGCTGGACATAGCCATCTTCAATCACATGCCATTTTACCCAAGCCTGTTGCCAGTCACCCTGAAGCCGAAGATCGTCGCTCCACCTAGCATTGGAGACGTCAAATCTTATTTCAAATTATACTTATAGCTAGCACATAGCGTAGCAGTAATAAGAGCAAACCAACAAGGTGGTAGCAATACAGTCCAGAAGTTACTTTAAATTTTGTTTCAACATTTTACCTGTAGCGGTCTTCCCGTCCGATTATAATTTAGGTGTCTTCAAGGTTACAGTGAATAGACTCTTAATAACCTAGTCCGATTCACTATCAACGATTGTATCACTGCTTACCATCAGATGGGATTGCAGTCAAGCACTAGTTTATTATTAAAAAAAACACAACGCAATGCTTAGCGAGGCCCGTCTGTAGATGAATGAAGATCTTTCATATTCGACGATCAGAGATTCCTCGAAATCTCGAAAAATACAAAAGCCAGTCAGAAGTAGTAATATACTATTCAGTTATCAAGTTGTGGAGGATCAGAAAGGTAGTCTCTCCAGCTGAAACAGTTGTATTCATCTACATCAGGTAAGATTGAAAACTGGCCGCAATATACTTGGGAATTTTTGAGAGACACATTGAAAATAAAACATATTTCAAATCAAAATGTACAAAAAACGTGACGGGACCTCCGGCATTCGCGGACAATTATACGAGACAAAACTGATTAGTCTTATACACTACCGAACGAAATTCGATGATAATATCAAAGACTATAACTTAGCTACTAATGTTTCTGACATAGGAACCTTCGACGATATCTGTATAAGAGCCAAAATTAAAGTTAAAACTGGAAACAAACCAGTAGCAGTTTTTATACAAGCGAAACACAGAGAAGGAGACAAAGTCCAACTTACACTAAACAGTAAAATTGACTTAGCTAAATGGTTCTCCAGCTACCTCAGCATAAGACGCTTGTTCAAACCGACTAACAAAGACGTCCTATTTAAAGGCAACTTTCAAGAAATAGAATGCTTCTTCATAATGTACACGACTGCCAAAGCAGATCTTAACAGTAAGGAGTTCCAAAGTGATTTGGCTGATAAACTGAACAGGTGGATTGGTACCGGTGATAAAGGCTTGCAACCCTGTCATAAGGATGAAGATATAGTGTTTTTATGTGAAATTATCATGAAGGAACAATTTGCTGCGCTTGCAGTTCAACTAGCAAAATTCCTTTCTGATAATTCTAAAGATGATGAGGAAGGCAATGATGAAAAGAAAACTGATGATCCTATTATGTCAATGAATGACGAGCTCCTGTTACAGTACCATGTCATTTTGGTACAGAAGGTTTTAGACATTTCGGAGATCAAATTTAAAAATGAAGAAGAAGAGCATAGAGTTGCAAGCTTTCGAACAGACTTCTTTACTACCGACGATGAATTCGTAATTTTGTTTAAAGATACGCTATTTATTGAAATGTTAAGAAAACGAAAATTGAAAGAGCCAGAACTCAATATATTACTATCAAAACTATTTACCAAACCAGTAGATATCATAGCGCTTAGCAGTCTGATAGGAAATGTTGTCACATTTAATGATAAAAAGTTTAAATTAGAGTTCGTTAATAAAGCGATGTCTGAAGACTTGAAAAGACAACTTGAAAAGGTTGATGTTCTACAATCACAAATCAATGAAGCGATAGAATTTGCAGCGAAGGGAATGTTAGAAAAGCGAGATTTTAAGGTTCCAGCTGCATTTGGTAACAAGGACTTAACAATAAGAGGCAAAGAAGACAACGTCGAACCTTCGGTGTATATTGCATCCGTAATAGAGAGTTTGAAAAATAAGTTGGTGGATTTGATCGAAGCGTCTCCAACGGGAAACATTATCGTTATAGATGAATCAATGGGAAAAGAATTTCTGAACTTAAACGCAGGTCTATCTGGCACTATCGGTAATATTCTTGTACCCGATGAAAACTCTAAATACGTGAAATTTGCAGATAATGGAGTTTCAGGAGAACTAGCTAAAAGGCTGTTCACTGAAGTGCAGTCTGCTATACCGAGATTGCACGATTATAAGTTTCATATTAAAGTCAAAACGTTTCCAAAACTTACATTTGACTGTGATGATGATGAGGATTTGGAAATGTTAAAAGATCAAGTCACTGTGTTAGCCCAAGTTGTGGGACAGTTTCTTTGTAAAGAAGATGATTCTGTACTACCTATGAACGATGTTATTTTACGATATCATGTTCTCATGGCGCTAAAAGCTGTCGAAGTTTCTGAGATTCAATCTCTAAACGAAGACGACGAATACCGACTTGCAAGTTTTCGGCAAGAGTTCTTTGACAGCGACGAAAAGTTTGTTTTTTTGTTCAAAAATGCACTTTATAACGAAGTACTCAAAATTAGACATGTAGACGAAAACAAAACTGATTTGGCAGTAAAAGAATTTTTAAACTCACGTCAATTTAAAGTTCCCACTGCTTTCGGCAATAAAGATTTAACAATCAAAATTAAAAAGAGTAAAACCGAAAGAAGATTGGATCATCTGAAATTGAAAATATCTGAATTAATCGCCCAATCAGGCGCTGATAAAATCGTAACTTTAGATGAGTCTTTGGGAGACGGACTCCTGAAACTAAACGGAGGTATCGCCGGTATTGTTGGAAACATACTAGTTTCCGACGAAAACTCAGAATTGATGAAGATCACAGATAACTGGGTGACACTGGAAGAACTTTCTAAAAGGCTTTTCCTGAAATTGCAAGGCGGAATTGAAAATTTGCATGAATACAAGTTCGATGTGAAAGTTAAAAAGTTTCCGAAACTTTCATTTAATAGGAATGAAGATGACGAGAATTTAGCTAAAGACTTCTTGAAGAGACTTTTATTTTTCACGAATCAGGCGAATGAAAAGGGCGTAGAGAAGTTTTTGAAAGACGAAATAGAAGACCATCAGTGTCTTAAAGTGAATAATGTCAGAGTAACAGCCGACGCCATCTTTTTACAATATCACGACTTGATTCAAAGATGGTGGATGCTGAAAGAAGCATCGTATCTAACAAAACAAAGCAAACATTATGAAGATGCTCTAGCATTAATAGTAGACAAACCTCTTTTGTCAATCATAAGTAAAATGTTTATGATAAAAATAAAGAATAATACAGATTACACTTTCAATGACAAAGCTTTAAGTAGCTTAAAATTGAAAGATCAACCTCCAGCTACAATAGTCGTTACAGAGAGTAGCGCGCTAACTATTACAAAAATGGTACAATCTTTAAAAAAGATTGATCATTTTGTTTTTGATTTAGAATATATTTTAGATCTACAAGCAAAAGATTACAATACCGTCTGCATAGAATTGAAAAATACAAAAGAAAATAAACTCATTATTCTTGTTTGCAATAACATAAATAGAAACTGGACTAAAAGGTTAGAAAATATCGCAAACGTTCTCGAAAAGAAAGGAACTATCTTTGTAATTAAAGAGGCTTTGATAGAAACGGTACAGACTTATTTCGTACAAGCGAATAATATAGTGACAGACGAAAAATGTAGCTTACTTCAGATGAGTGAAAAATCACAAAAATGTTTATTAGAAAATGCCAAAGTCATATTTCAAGAAGTAGAAATGAGTTTAGACTCAATCATAGACGAACATTCCATGGCTTTTGTTGAAGGGGAAGTGTTAAATAAAGTCATGAACAACGAGCCGATGGTTTTAGGCGGATCAATCAGTAATTCAAATTACGAAAATCTTAAACATTTGTACATTGACAGACGTGTTATCCGAGTCAATAACTCAGGACCTAATTTACGACCATCTCGTCATACCGGTAATGTGTTGCTAACACTAAATGATATAACCAACGTGGCATTGGTAACAGCTAAGCCTGGGATGGGCAAGTCGACTCTACTCACTCACTTGTCACTGAAAACGAAAGAACTCAACCCGAAAGTGTGGATAATACGAATTAATTTGCTGATACACTCTGAAAAATTTAACAAGTGGCAAGAAAATAAAACAAACATCGATTACATGGAAACATTGAAGTTTTTTTGTGAAGTTTTGAGTGAAAAACAGAGGAATGAGAATAATTTTTCGGTTGAATTGAAAGAATCAAACGGTGTAGTGGCTCTAAAATCTTGTTCAGGTGATCAGTGGACCAGTTTTGAATTTAAAATGTTCTTAGACTATTACAATAGAAAAGAAATCATATTTTTATTCGATGGCTTCGACGAAATCTGTCCGATGTACACGGATGAAGTATTAACTTTACTAGCAACAGTCAGAAAATATCCTCAGACACATAAAATGTGGATCACGAGTAGATCTTATGACAAAATAATATCTAAGCTTGAACATGAATTTGGTAATTCGTATGAAATACAACATTTTACTGAAATGGAACAAGATATATATTTAATGAAGTTTTGGAAATCCAATATAGCATTAAGAAACCTGACCAAAGGCCAATGTGATAATTTGTGCAGTTTTATGGAATTTATGGCTGCCCATTATCATATAGTTGATGCTTATAAACCGAAGCCAACAGTAAAAAGGGAAAAGCATCAGGTGCTATTCATGAAAGTGTGCTTCAATTTTTTGAGTTACTTAAGGAAAGAAGTTGATGTCTGTCCAGAGTTTGTTGTTAAGACTTATAACACATTTTTTAGCAACTGTAATTACACGGTCAACTATTTGGAAACATTTGACACGCCTTTGCATCTTTACCTGATCGCTGAATACTTTCAAAACCGAATAAAAGACGAAAGCGTCATGCCTAACCGTTGGAATTTAGATATCAATGCCTTCACAGTTTACGATACATTCATAGAAACGAAACTGAAAAAGATACGCTTTCAAGAGAAAAACAAAATTGATTTGTATAATCCTGATAATTTGATAATTTATGAAAACGTAAGAGCTATATTTTTTGCCAAACACCACAAGTTAGGTGCTTACGCTGTTTTTCATCAAGATGCAAATAAGATTTTTAGCGGTAAAGAACTGAGAGATATTAAAGAAACTATAGACAAGATTAAAGAAGGTAAGGAAAAAACAGGTTTAATACATAGCGTGGCAAATGGTATACCAAATTTCATACACATGACATTCACTGAATATTTCGCTGTGCAATATATTTGCGACTTACTGAAGACAGAAACCAGAGAAGATAAACAAAAATCTATTTGGGATTTCATTTTGAATGTTGTGTTTAAACGCCGTGAAAATGTCCGCAATATTTTAGGTTATAAAATTAAATCTGATGAAGATTTACGAGTCATCGTTAAAGATCATGAACAAATAATTTTCGACTTGCTTTTAGAACAAGGCAAAGGGGTCTTTACGTACTATCCTGATGATTTTAGCAAATATCTGTATTTAAAAATCAAAACATCGTTGATGGAAGCTATGGACGATGAGTTGACAAATTTTATGCCATTATTGTTCACATTAAAAGAGAGACTGACAGAAGATTATTTAAAAGATCTAACGAGATGTACTCCACGAATAAAGCGATTAAAATTTATGCATTTGCTACAAAAAAAGCGAAAGGCTTTCTTTATTAGAAATGATGGTTCTCAGTGCGAGAGCGCTAGAAATAGCCAAGTGATAATACAGCATATAGATCAGTTTACTGGGTTAAGTTGGTCCCACCGAGGTGGTCCGTCCCGACCTATATACCCCGATGAAGGTGTTGATTTGCTTGATATTTAGAGACGGCCAGTGGCCGTCGGTCCTTGCAGCATTGGCAGTGGTCCTTCCACGAGCTCTTAACCATCCATTTGACGGCCTCAACTGAATTGTTAAAGAGATTGAGCTATATAGAGTATATAGCTCCATCCCTCTGTCTCGCTCGCACACCTGATATTTTAACACTTCATGGTAAGGCCCCAGGGGCCCAAGTCTGCTATTTTTATAAATTCGTCATTCCAACACGACCCCATTGTCATTTTGCTAAAAATTCGTAATCTACTAATTCATAATGATCGATCATTGATCGGTGGTCAATGGTCTCGTACTAAAGTTGTGGTAGAATGACAATATCGAGCTTATTAAAAGCAATGACTGCACAATGACCTACTCTTTATACGTCCGTGACAATGACGTTCTAATGGTAGGTCACAAAATACGAACAGGACATAAATAATAATTTAGTTGACATTATACACTGGCTTGACCAAAACAATTGTATTATTAATGTACCTAAGACTACTATTATGCAATTTTATCAACGCAAGTTACCACAATCACTAAATTTACATTATAGTGGACAAACAGTAGACCAAGTACTGGTCGCAAAGTTTCTAGGAATAATGATAGATAGCCAACTAACCTGGAAGCCACAAGCAGAAGAAGTTTGTAAAAAACTAAGTTCAGCTGCGTATGTGCTTTTCAACTTATCTAAAAAAGTAAACATGGCCACAAGACTGGTCGTATATCATGGTCTAGTCGCATCGATTTTGAGATTTGGGATAATTTTTTGGGAAAATTGTAGTCTAAGAGAACGGGTGTTCAAGGCTCAAAAACGATGTATTAGGGCAATGTGTAACCTGAAAGTAACAGATAGTTGTGCCCCTATATTTAAGTCCCTTAAATTACTTACTTTTCCCTCTCTGTATATATATATTCGAAATTGCAGTTTTTGTGAAAACCAATTTGCATCTTTTCAATACAGTGTCCGAAAACAAAAGGGGGCCAATAAGAACGCAGTACAAATACATGCTACGTATTGGTGGTCATAATACTGCCTTATTGAGAAAAAGTGTTTTGTGTATGGGCCCGTCAATATTTAATAAATTTCCCGATGACATTAAAAATGAAAATATTACACTTTTTAAGAAGAAATTGTCAGCTTTATTAATTTCAAAATGTTATTATTCGATCTCCGAATTTCAAATGATGATAATTTATTTTTTTGACGCTTTGATATTATTATTATTATTTTTTGACATATTATTTTGTGAATATTAATGATACTGATTTATATTATTATTATCTTTTTTTGACATGTTTTGTGATTAATAATAACATCAATTTGTGTAACTTTCAAATGACATATTATTTTGTAATTATGAATGACATCAATTTGTATACCTTTCAGTTGACATATTATTTTGTAATTATGAATGACATCAATTTGTATAACTTTTATTTGACTTATTATTTTATAATCGTTAATGACATCAATTTGTTTAAGTTTTATTTGACATATTATTTTGTAATTACTAATGCGAACAATTTTTATAATTATTTTGACACATTATTTGGATTTGAAACATAATTATTAAATACGATTACAATTAATTTATATTCAAAACGTAATTATATTGTAATCAGATGTTATATGTGTTCATTGAATTCAAATTAAATAAAACTGTTTTGCATGCCTAGTTTAAGGTAGTTAGTAATGAATCCTTGTATTTTTTTTTTGAACATTTTTATCATTTACCTACTAACTGAGCAAATAAAAATTATTATTATTATTATATAAGAGAGAGAAAGGCGAAGGATGTTTGTCATGTAAGATGTGTAAGAGATGAAACTGGAATGGTTCTATCGGATGATAAAAGATTGCAAGTAGCGGAGATGAGAATGTTAAGATGGATGTGTGGTGTGACGAGAATGGATAAAGTGAGAAATTAGTATATTAGTATAAAGATGGATGGATTGTGTGAAGAGTGATATGAAAGAAAAGGAAGTTAGTGATAGTATGACGAGTGACAGGGCAGAATGGAAGAAAAAAAAGTGTTGCGCCGACCCCAAATAACACGGGACAAAGGCAGGAAGATGATGATGAATTGTTATGAATGATTGATTCTATAATGAATTTACCAATTTTTTTTTTTTTTACAAACTAATATGGATATTTTTATTTATTTTAAGTTACAGTAGCTTATATACCAATTATGACAAATATTCGTAAACAATTTTGGGATTTCTATTTTTTTACTTTAACTACAAAAATATAATCATTAACGGGTACGAATAGAGCCCCATTTTTTTTTTGTACTAATTAAAAAATAGGGGTGTTTAGGGTGCTATTCACCACAAAAACAATCGAGGAAAAAATCATCTAATGGGGCAGTTGCCCACCAGATATAACACCCGTCTGGTCGGAGGATCCTCCCTTTTCAAAGGAGGTTTGCGTGGCATTACTCTCTGTTCCCCATACCTCCAAAGGTTAATACTGGTTAGTTTAGGAGTTTCCGTAGAGTCCTTCCGTCGCCGTCGTCAGACCCTGGACTTCACGTTGGTGGACCAAGGAACGAAGGCCGTAAGAGCGGTTGTGTGGAAAGGGTCTAGCAGGATAAGGTAGGATCAGCGGCCCCTAAGAGGCATTTCCAAAATAAATTGTGCAACTTAGCGTCATTTTTAACCGACTTCAAAAAAAAGGAGGAAGTTATTCAATTTGGTTGTATATTTTTTTTTTTAATGTTTTTTACCTAAGAACTCCGTCGTTTATGGATCGATTTGCAAATTTTTTTTTCCCCTTAATGGGATATGCTTCCAGATTGGTCCCATTTTTTTCAAAATCCAGTTCTGATGATAGGATCCATGAGGAATCTAGGGAACTCCTCAAATATATAGTGATTTTGGTATTTTCATCGAAAAATAAGCATTTACAGTTACAGAGTAACATTTGAAGAAGACCAGAAAAGGTCAATGGGACTTCATACTCGCATTGATATCACAATGAAGATAGTTAAACAATACAAATAAATGAATGGTTCTGAATAGTTACGTTGAAATGGTATCATCAAACTGATCTGATGATGATGATTGAGCCGGAAGGTAGACACTGGAACTCCGTAATTTATCAATGTAACCTAGCCGTGTTTGGGCTTATTAGAATTGTCATGAGATGCACTTTGGCTATAAGGTACTATCGAACTGATCTGATGATGGAGCCGGAGGGTAGGCACAGGAACTCCGTAATTAATCAATGTAGGTATCCTAGCCGTGTTTGGACTTATTAGAGTTGTCATGAGATGCACTTTGTCTATAAAGTACTATCGAACTGATCTGATGATGGAGCCGGAAGGTAGGCACAGGAACTCCGTAATTAATCAATGTAGGTTTCCTAGCCGTGTTTGGACTTATTAGAATTGTCATGAGATGCACTTTGGCTATAAGGTACTATAGAACTGATTAAGTGATGGAGCCGAAAGGTGGAAGGTAGACACAGGAACTTTATAAAAAAAACAATGTAACCTAGCAGTGTTAATTGGAATCGTCATGAGAAATAGTTACTCTTATTGTGATACACTTATGTTTATATGTGTATCGCAACTAAAAAGTGTAAAATCAAAAACGATACCGAGAAACACCGACTCTGAAATTAAAGTTATTTAGATCCTTTTAGTGTTTTTTTTAGTAGTCTGTTATTATTATTTTTTGTAGAATTTTTTTTTTATTAACTGACCGACATTTTGACAATTCAAAAGTGCCTGTTATTGTTCTATTTGAAAAAAAGTTTCTGATTTCTTAAATTATGGTATTTGACTTGTATTATTACTGTTGACGTGAATTCAGCCAGCCATCTCGCTTCGTTACGGAGATAATTGACTAAGTAATCTTGCACTATAAAAGAGCCCGTGTAAGTCTCATCATCATCATTTCAGCCGAAAGACGTCCACTGTTGGACACATGCCTCCCCCAAGCTTCGCCACAACGACCGGTCCTGTGCGTCTCGCATCCATCGGATTCCCGCGACCCTCACCAGCAGTGCCATTCTCTAACTAAAAACAGCCTTGAGCGCTGGCCGCAGCGACGAAATCCAAATAGGTATTCACTAAACTGTCACAAGCTACACTAGCGCTCAAGGCTGTGACGGCTGTGAGTTAGAACTACTCAACGACGAGCAAAATGACAGTTCTTCATACATATTGGTATTCCCTAAGAAAAAACAGCGTCGATAACGCTCGGTCGATCTTAAGGCTGTTTCGACGTCGAGCTCGTCACATCATACAGCAATGAAAATGACTTTTAGAGAATAGCACAGCAGGTCATCGGTCCACCTTCCAACGCTACGTCTTCCGGTAAATCCATGTGAAATTAAATATTTTGAATTTAATTGCATTGAAAACTACATTACCAGATCGAGTCCGTTAAGATTCATAAAAAAAAAAACTGACTAAATTGTGAGAACGTTTATGCAAATAAAGAATATTATTATTGTTAATAACTGTAATATAATCTATTGACAATACATCTTAAACCTAGGTACTATCTTAGAGTACCTATACAAGATTGATTTCGATAGTACCTACTTATTTTATTAATTTCAATAGATAATCAGAGTCCACTCATATTACATGAGTATAAAGTTAAAATGAGAAAAACGCACAGGCCTTACCACGAACTCTTAACGTGAATCATTTGACAAACTAAACTGAACTGTTAAAGGGATGGAGGAATATAGGCTGTTTAGCTCCATCTCTCTTTCTCGCTCGCACGCCTGACTTTTTAACACTTCATGGTGAGGTCCCAGAGGCCCAAGTATGCTATTTTTATAAATTCGTCATTCCAACACGATCCCATTGTCATTTTGCTAAAAGTTCGTAATCTGCTAAATCATAACGATCGATCATTGATCGGCCAATAGTCTTGTTGTAGAATGACAATATCGAGCTTACTAAAAGCAATGACTGCACATTGACGTTCTAATGGTAGATCACTGACCAAAGGAACTGTCAAAATTTTTGCAGATTACCGCATACGTCAGATATTTATTTGTCATTATGTACGAGATTACCATTCTATGCAATTTCTTTTAATGGAGTGTCAGTGTTTGACTATTGGAAAGTCATAGTGACGCCATTATATTGGTAGATTACCAAACTTGTTAAAATCAACAATTATGAAATCAATGATAGACCATTCTGACAATATTGTAATAGCAGACTTGAGGCCCTGATCCGCTATTACAATTTATAAAACATGCATGCAAACAAAGTTATAAATATGAAATACTGGTACAAAATTCGTAGGAAAATGAAAATTTAAATAAATATTTAATTATATACATATACACCACTGTTTTTTAATTAGTACAAAAAAAGATTGAGCTCTATCAAATCTTGTCAAAAATAAAAATAAAAACGAAATCCCAAAATTGTCCGCGAAAATTTGTCACAATTGTTGCTACTAAAAAATACTACGCGCTGTGTTTTTCCATTGTTTTTCATTCATAATCAATAGCCTGTACAATATATCCATAAATTGAGTGACATTTTGGGATATAAACAAACGCTAATAACTTTGCTGTTTATGAATATTATTTATTGAGACTTTACCTAAATAATAACAAGACCTTTTCTAATAAACCCTTTAAGTATTTGTACTAATTAAAAACTAGTGGTTTATATTTGTTAGATTATTTTTTATTTTCCTTTTTTGTATCTTGTATTTATCTAGTGTATAAATACAGTACATTATTTTAGTAGTTTATAAATTAAATAAAAATAGATATACATAGTGACAGTATTTCAATTAGAGTATTTAGTTAAACCCGAATTCTAAATTTTGCGATGGCATTATCAATTTTGTTTGAAACGAGTGTATTTGAATTATTTCAACTAAGTGTACTTTTTGTGTAGTAATAAATAAAAATATTGAATTGATCTATATATACACAGTAAACCTATATACAAAAAAAAAAACAGCCGATTTCAACACAATGAAAAACTTTTTACAAAAAGAAAAACAACAGATTTCAATACTTTGAAATACTTTTTACAATAAAAAAACAACTGACTTCAATACAATGACAAACTTTTTACAAAAAGAAAAACAACAGATTTCAATACACTGAAAAACTTTTTACAAAAAAAAAGACGATTTCAATACAATGACAAACTTAAAAAAAAACTTAAATACAATGAGTGTACTTCAATACAATGACAGATTTAAATACAATGAGTGTAGGTATCTACATATTATCATATAAATAAGTCTATTTGATGATCGGAGGTGAAATCAAGTGCACAACTTTTAATATATTAATATAAGCGTTAATACAAACGAAAATACCCTTATTTTCTTACTGAGATTACTTTAATAAAATATGCAACTTAACTCTACAAGTGTAAATTAATCACAGCTAGCATCTGCAACAAATAAAATAGATTTCTGTAATTTTTAGTACTTTCAAAACTTACTTACAGACAGATATCAAAAGGAGAGGCTAAAAATGGGCCTTTATTCCGAATACATTTGAACACCAATTTTTTTTTTTTTTTTTTTTAGGTGGGAAAATCATCTTATGACAAATCTCACTCTTGGGTGGAGCGAGAGATAGTGTCAGACTTTTACTGACTAAAAACCCACTCCTGTTCCTTCTTTGCCTTCGTCCCAGGGCCCCGGGTTTCGCTTTCACACTACCCATGGCCCCAGTAGGCTTCGACCCTGCTGGGCCCCTACGATTTGCTGACATCTCCCTGAGGCGCGCGTGGAACACATTATTGTAAAAAGCTGAAAAATGTTTCAATAAAATCAAAACCCACACTTTTTATTTATTCTTTTCTAAGCAATAGAATTATTTAAAATATAGCCAAATTTGCAGTTTCTATTAAATACCTTAAGTTTTTATTAAAATTTAAACTGGAACTCTAAGCTATTAAGACAAAACATATTTTTCAATACACTTACACGAAAACCCGCTCTTATCCCACCGCTTTTAGGCACGCAATAGACTGTTTTCCACACTAGTGCAGAAAAGTGCGTGTGTTCTCCCCCACCATAATGTTATTGCATTTATCGTATCAGGCTAGGCGTGTGTCGACCCCGACCAGTCGATGGTCAACCCCCGTTTATTCATTTCGTAAGTGTATTGAAAAATATCGTTTGATACACGTGCAAATTTGTCACTACAGCCCTCGGCTCCATAACACACAGAATTCCGCCTCGGTCGCAATGACAAACTTTCTGCACTTGTACCAAAATGTACTGTATTAACATGATATTACAATATTAAAACGTGTCAAAAAAGGTCAGTTTTGGTGTAGAACGCCATCTCCTCTTGCTCTGAGTGGGGCGAGAGGATAAATCAGACTTTTACTGACTAAAATGGCTACTGAAGGTCCTGTGTACCTTCTGTAGCCTTTTTTACCGCAGGCAGTTTCTAATGATCCCGAAAGCCGTGACCACTATTAGACTTACAATATCAATCCTCCTTTGGTTTCCGTTGGCCGTAGGCTGCGTATGCTCGAGGTACTTGCCGATATTGCCACCACTCGACGGCTATGGTGACAGCTGCCACCAGCGCTGCAGCCCCAATGACTATGCCTTTCATTAACACTTCCATTTTTGACGACCTGCAAAACACAAGTAATTAATTAATTAATTCGACTACACTGCAATAGATAATTATTGTAGTGTACTAGGACGGTGCGGGTAGGGTTGTTGCCAACCGTACTCTAAAATAAAGTATTAGTACTTTATATCATGTAGATGTCTCGCTCCGGGCCTTGGTAAAGGCCATGGTCCGAAGCGAGATGGAGTGGCAAGCGGTCGCTTCCTTCTGCGAAGCAGTAATGCTAACAAAGTAGGAGGCCGCACGTGCACGCGCGAGGGAACGGCCCTCACGCCCCAGCCGCCGGGTTCCCGATCCCGATAAACCCGCCACCTTAGGCGCAGGCTGTAGGACGGCGAGCATTGGGTTGGGTAGCTCGCCGTCCGACCAACCGGTAAGGTAACCGTCCGGACTGAGCCCAAGTCGTCGACGGAGCGTATTGTTCCACGCGCGCCTCATGGAGATGTCAGCAACTACGGTTTGCTGACATCTAACCGTAGGGGCCCAGCAGGGTCAAACCTACTGGGGCCACGGGTAGTGTGAAAGTGAAACTCAGGGCCCTAGAACGAAGGCAAAGAAGGAACAGGAGAGGGTTTTTAGTTAGTAAAAATCTGACACACCGTCCCGCCCTGCCCAAGAGCTGTCATTGGATGACTTCCCACCTAAAAAAATAAATTAAAAAATGTCGTATAAAGCGGATACAAACACGACTTGACGTGTAGAGGTGTCTCTAGGTAAAATGTATCGGATTACGAGTTTGTCCGCTATGTCTTGTCTATTGGTAGTATATATTTAATGTCTTTGCACTAAAAGAAAATCATTTTCTGAGGACCGAGTTTCGCATTACGCTATTACTAATCTTGCTATGGCGAAATGACTGAAGTTTGATAAACTTCGGTTTTTTCCGTTAATATTCTTGGTATTTACGCAGTCATCATCATTTCAGCCGATAGACGGCCACTGTTGGACATAGGCGTCCCCCAAGTGTCGCCACAATGACCGGTCCTGTGCGTCTCGCATCCATCGGATTCCCGCAACCCTCACCTGTAACTCTGTTGACAGTTCAAGTGATGATCACTTGTTAACAATGTGCATCATTGAACTGTCAAACAGCTAGTTTCGTATTGCCTATCTTCAGTGACCAACTGCAGTGACGTCATTAGCCACTGGTGCCTTTGATAGCCACCGTAACACGTTTTGACAGATGTTATTGTATCGATACTTTTAAAATTGCGATTGTGTCAGCTTTTGAAGCTGTATAATAGTCGATAAAATTTTAGAGTGGTCACAATAGGCACCGTAAATTTTTATAATTAACCACATTTTCACCGTAGTTTGTTAGTCACTTGTGTGATACGTAATACCAATTATATGAGATTGTCAGTTGACAACTAAGTTTAGTGTGCAACGAATGCTAGTTGTCAACTGTTATTGAAAAAGTTAGCCAATAGCCCCCCAGGCCAGCTTTAGTTTGTCATATCATGAAGTGATCAATTCTAAGATCTGGTCACGACGTGTATATTAGAAGAACGTCGTAAGTCCAACTGAATTGCTACATTTGCTACTGCACTTTTGACCGTGATGGTACCTACAAATAGATATTAGGGAAATTGCTGCGATTGCCAAGCCAAAACGAAAACAATATGCGAAAATGTTTCTGTAAATTATTAACAGTCCCAGGATCAATTAAACGATATCGATATAAGCCGTTACTCACGGAATATTTCCGTTACGTTACTACGCTAATCACCGCAACACGGGATATTTCAGTTTCATAACAACACTGATCACCGCAACGAACGGGATTTTACAGAAAATGCCTTTACTCACGGAATATTTCAGTTAGGTTACTACGCTGATCACCGCAACGAACGGGATGTTTCCATTTTTCAAAATAATTTTCGCTAGCTGAACGCCTAACAATAAGGACTGTACATAATTAGACTTAAATAAATTTTACTGATCGGACCACGTGACTGAGCGTTGAGATGACGTCAAAACAAAAAAAACGGAGGCGTGGCCTACTAGAAGCGTTTGGCGTGAACGATACGATTGTAACTTGGCTAGGGGGGCTGGGGCCTTACCATGGACGTGTTAAAATGTCAAGTGTGCGAGCGAAAAAAAAGAATGGAGTAATATAGCTCCATCCCTTTAACAGTTCAGTTTAGGTCGTCAAATGGATCGCTTTCTGATTTCTGAGGTATTTTAATAGATTATGTGATCTGTTGTGGTGATGGTGTAAGTAAAAATTTTATTTTGAAATAAGTAATTATGCTACACTACTACCTACTAGTTAGACAGCGAGTTTTAGGCTCATATTATTTAATGAAAAGATTAATATCTAAAAAGTAATTGTGCAAAGTCTCAATGTTAGGAAACATATAGCTTTTGAGTAAAAAAATAATGAAAATCGATAATTTTTCGTAATATTTTACGCCATTTTGACAGTTTCGTTCACTTTTTACCTCGTTTGTAGTACTTTAACAAAGGTATTAGTTCATACAGCCTCAATGAATATTTAACAAAACGCAAATTTACATTAATTTACATTAAAAACGACAAATAATGTAGCCATATGACATATTATACATAATTAAATGAATTTATCTTGTCCAATGCTAAAATAATAACTGAAAACATTTTTTGTAACGAATAACGAAACGCAATAATACTTGCGCAAGCGCGCTAGTGAGCGGTTATTGTCAAATGTCAGTAACTGTCAGTCACTGTTCGTTCGCCTTGCAGTCGAGATCGTTTTACGTACTCCTGTTAAAGCTAAACAACATTGTGACTACCATGGCGTCTTCGAAGTCTCAGTCCTCGGATTCCGCTGTTTTGCCTGAAGAATCGAGTGTAGTGCGAGTTTTGGACTCAAATGAGCCGCTTGTTACGGCCTCTTCTTCAGTGCCCAGTAGTGCCCAAGTGATAGACTCTAGAGAGCCGCTTGTGTCGACTTCTACGCAAGTGCAAGTGTTGGACTCTAATGAGCCACTTGTGCTCCCGTCGTCGTCCTCGTTGGAAGAACCCGTTGCTGGTCCCAGCAACATAGCTGGACCTAGTGGATTACCTTCTACATTCAATGAAGCAACTAGGATGGCTAACCTTGTTATGCCAGCCTCCTCCTCTACCGCTGCCGATGATGTTGAGGTACATTTACCATCTGGGTCATCCGGGACACGAATTCACCTTCACTCGGATGAAATTAGGTTAGTAGATGTTAATATATAATAATGAATATTAAGTCAGGATAGTAAAGATTGTAATGCCATGTGCATAAATAAATGTCTTGGTTACTTATAATTTCCACTGTAAATTAGGTTGGTATTACTGACAGAACCAATTTACTCTCTGTAACAGCTCCAGTTCAGATAGAGAGCAGCCCCCACATTTTACTCAAGGGCTTTAGTTTGTCAATTATCTAGGTACATTAGTTATTTAAAAGTCTATTGATTACTTTATTATTTGTTTTGTTTTTCTATTTGTTTTAGATCCATGTGGACGTGGAAAAAAATCTTTACCCGCCTGGGCTCCCATGAGCAATGCGTGCAATTTGCTGAGGAAAGGGGGTTGGTTCCAACCGAAAAACTGTGCCCCATTCACCGTCGGCCAATGGCAGTCAACATGGATACTGGACATTTTGGCCGATTTAGATGTAGAAAAAGTAATTGCCGAACTAGAACATTAAATCGAGCAGCTGGGACCTGGTTTGAAAATGCACATTTGGCCCTCACAACGATATTTAATCTGATGTATGCTTTTAGTGTTGGCCAATCATATGAATGGGTGCAAAAACACCTATCAGATGAAAAAGAGCCAGTATTATCATTCAATACAATTGCGTTTAGGTATAGTTACTGCAGGGAAGTGGTAGTAATATATATGCTCGATCACGTCACTCCTGATTCAAAAATTGGAGGACCAAATAAAATTGTACAAATTGATAAATCTAAGTTCGAGAGAAGAAAGTACAACGGAGGAAAACATATCGAAGGACATTGGGTGATAGGAATGATTGAAGATGGGAGTGATGACCTAAGACTTGAAGTGTGTCCCGATAATGAGCATACAACAGAAGTATTGGTGTCACTAATTAAAAAACATGTTCGGAAAGGCTCCATTATCCACACAGATTTTTGGACCGCATATCAATGCCTTCCTAAACATGGATATATTCACGAAAGGGTCAATCACAGTGATCCAGTAAATAAATTCGTGGCACCTGATGGAGGACACACCGAAGGAATAGATAGGCAATGGCGATCTCTAAAAAAAGTGTTCCGCCAGCAACATAACAAGGCAGACTTTACAGACTGGCTTGCAGAGTACTCCTGGAGAAGGAACATAAGAATACATCACAAAGATCCCTTCGAGGAATTATTAAAAGCAATAAAATGTGTATATGTACTTAATAAATAGTTTATTGTCATTTTGGTGTTTCATTTATCAACCTCTTATTATTTAGTTTTTAGTGAGAAATAATAAAAGTGAGATAGAACAATTTTTTTGCATCCTAAATACTGGGTACTCTCGACTTGGACAGGTAAGGTGGAGATGCGATGAATGGTAGAGCGCTCCCCGACAGAAAAAGAAAATTCCCTCCCCACGCAAAAAAAACAAAAGAACATCACAATCATGTAAATTGGTTTTTATGTAAAAATTTCAAATAACTTTTAATTATTATTATTCTAAAGTTATCTTTAAATACAATAAGATACTCGTTGTCTACACTGTAAACATAATGTTAATAAACTGAAATAATTAAAACTAATTACTTATATAAAAAAAAAACTTATAGGTAGGTACATACATCTGCTGATCTTCAAGTCAAATAGCTGTATGGCAAACCCATCAAATACTTACGGATTGGTTCTAAATGGTCTTATACATTTTCTTACCTCCACTTTCCCAATATCAAATTAAAATACTATATTAAAACTAATTTAACTTTCATTAGCGTTTAAAATCTTAGTTAAAAAAAAATGTTAGTCTAGCCAGTTAATCACTAATAAAATTTTACATTTATTTACTTTCTTACAAAACTTTTATTAGAACCTTCCATTCTTTAAATTTCCCAACGCGTTCGCGGCTTCCCGTTAACGGCCGGTTTTTTTTTCACAGATTGACAATTTGTTTTATTAATTTTTTTACCGGGACCGCCCAAACCTCGCAGCGTCGGAGCCGTGACAGAAACAATGCTTGCTGCATGTTGCATACCCGATTCCATGCTGCATGCCTGCTGCATGTTGCATGCCTGCTTCGTGTTGCGATAGGAATGCATGTTGCACGCCTGCTTCCACGCTGCATGCCTGCTTGCATGCTACATACCTGCTTGCATGCTGCATACCTGCTTACATACTGCATGCCTGCTTGCATGTTGCATGCCGCTTGCATATGACATGCCTGGTTGCATGCTGCATGCCTTTTAAATGCTGCATGCTCAAAGCAAGCATTTTTGTTTGTATGCTTCTTATTGGGACCAATTGAAACCACTTTTGTTCACAATCAACTATATCATTAAGTGCCCATTACGTTTAAGTAATTAATCAAACAAAATATTAGGTTAAACTAATCTGAAATTAGCTCCTGTTGCCTCGATCATGCTAGTGTAATAATTACATTTTTCTAGGTGTTTGGTAAAATGAAAATATGGTAATTAAAACAGTAGTATAATGAATGTTCGGAAACATAATAGGTACTTTGAGCAAATGTTATTTCGGCTAAGTGTAACATCGGTGAAAAGTTTTTCAACCAAATGAAACGTCGGAATAATGAAAAAAACTGGGCAAGTGCGAGTCGGACTCGCGCACAGAGGGTTTCGTACAAACTTATGAAAACAGTTCAATTTCCGAATTGAGTTACGGAGATTTTCCGAATCCCAAAATAAGGTTTTTTTTGTACCGTAACAACAAATTTACAGTTTTCACATTTTTCTTATACTTGTGTTATGAGTCCTTGCTTCATGCCAAATTTCAGGATTCTAGGTCAACGTACCCTATGAATTTTGATTCCCCTGAGAGTGTCGAAATGCACGTTTTTTGCAACATAAACGGCCGTATCTTTTTTTCCGTTAACTCAGATGTTTGATTTTTTCACAGCTTCAAGGAACCGCAGCTCTGAATATATGGTTTTAATTTCAACTCGATACCTCCACGCGTTCCCGAGATAAAGGGTCTTGACAGACAGACAGACGGACCGACAACAAAGTGATCTTATAAGGATTCCGCTTTTTCCTTTTGAGGTACGGAACCCTAAAAATTAATTAATAATAGGTCAACTGATAAAATGGCAGACGTGTCATCGACGAAATAAAAAAAACGAAGCGAAAATATTTGAAAAGTTTTAGGTGAACTGAAATTCGGTCAAATATTTTTCGAACAAGATTGGTAACCGTCAATCGATTCTGTAAAAGTTTGCGGTTATTTATTTATTTAAGCAGATTATTGCTGAACCTCTTCGTTTGTCGTTGAATTGAAATCTTTATAGGTATTGCTTAATTCAAGTAAGTAATTTTAAGATTTTTCTGATTTATGGTGACATCGCTTGCTATTTCAAATCGCTAAAGCCTGGTGTCGACTGAAAACTGAATCGAGGCGAGGCGCACCGAATGAACTTGATCCATTGTACGACCGAAACCGAACTGTTAAAGGGATGGAGCTTTAAGGTAAATAATATATATTTCAGAAGGACTTATTATTGACATCCGTTAATTATTATTTTTTTAAATACAGTTTATAAACAAGGATTTATTTTCTATCAGGGGCTAGTATATAAAATGAAGTATTTTCATTTCGTAAATTATCACGTTTAGAGTATACTCAGGTACTTAATAATTTAAAGGGCCCTAGTCCGGGCCACAAGATAGATTAGTACAGAAGTCAATCTACATACAAAGCGCGCTCGAGCAACGCACACATAGACACCGCACCGCTCACAGACACGATATCTCAGCTCAATTCAGCTCAATGCGAGCTCGAGTGCTATCCGTTTGAGACATGCATCTGTGAACTTTTTAGTGGAAAAATGGACACACAAAAAAAACCTTATTCTAACTGTTCAGAGGACGGTTATTTAAATTCAAAATTAAATTTACATTTTTATTTACGTTTTTTAGGCTACCACTTGTTTCAGGGAGGTAAGTAGATATTTGTTTGAATTTTGATGGTTTGTTTTAACGTTACAAAGAACAGGCCCCGCGCCGAGACATTAAATTGCGAGGGCCCAAGACCGGGCAGCATTAAATTGCGTACCTAACTGATTGAAGGAACGGCCTAATACATAACATTCCCGTTGCGTTCCAGGACCTCGGGTTTCCCTTTCGAAAGCCAACCCATGGCCCCAGTGGACTAGGGGCCCGGCAGGGTCGAAGCCTATTGCGGCCAACCCAGTAAGCATCGGCCCTACCGGGCCTGGCTTGGTCCGGATCGTTACCCGACGGCCGGACAGCGAGCTACCCATTGCTTGTCGTCTGCCACGCCAGCCACCAGTGGATGGAAAACGGGGTCAGAGTCTCGGCGGCTGAGACGTGAGGATGTCTTGAGGTCCACGTGGAACACAACATCCGTGCAACTTACTCAGGCTGGGTCCTTACCGGACGGCCGGACCGCGAGCTACTAATTGCTCGTCATCAAGTAGTTAAGTACCTACTAGATTTATCCAGCGCGGCTTGCTCGCCCCTGTTTCTAATCGCTAATCACTTAAGAACTAAATATTTTTCTGCGATAAAAAGCTCATGGCCTTGACACTCTGTGATAATGAGTTCCTATCTATTGACACGAGTAATATGCTTGGTTTTCATATGATTTAACCATTACGTTTTCCTTTTCAGCAATTTTATAATGTCTGGCAGTTTTGAGTACTTAACGTGGCCTACCTGTCCTTTCTTTGATATTGTTCGTCAAGTCATTGAGCTCCTTAGAGGGCGTTCAAGTATTACGTAACGGAATTTTGGGGGAGAGGGTTTTGATGCGTTACAGGGGCGGGAGAGGTTTCAAATAACGCGTTACGTAACATTGTTTTTTATTTACATAAAAAAAACTAGGGTATCTAAATCTCCCAAGTTGGCAACCCTTTTCGGTTATGTTTTTCGGTTTTGTTGTGACATTTGCGTAAAATGGTCAGTTGGGTGTTACATAACGTTTATGGGGGGAGGGGTACAGGAAAACATTACGGTGCGTTACATGGGGCGAAGGGGTTTTTTTTTTAGGTGGGAAAATCATCTTATGACAAATCTCGCTCTTGAGCGGAGCGAGAGATAGTGTCAGACTTTTACTGACTAAAAACCCACTCCTGTTCCTTCTTTGCCATCGTCCCAGGGCCCCGGGTTTCGTTTTCACACTACCCATGGCCCCAGTAGGCTTCGACCCTGCTGGGCCCCTACGATTTGCTGACATTTCCCTGAGGCGCGCGTGGAACAGTACGCGCCGTCGACGACTTGGGCTAGGTCCGGATGGTTACCGGACGATCGGACGGCGAGCCACCCATTGCTCGCAAATTTCGGAGATTTTTTGGGCGAAGGGGGTTCAAAAAATCTCCTTTACGAAATTTGCTTTACGTAATACTTGAACGCCCCCTTAGTAGTCCTGAGTTGAGCTACACGAATACAGACAAATACTAGCACTGACTGGACAGGTCCACTCGAATCTGTATGGTTCTTTCCTCAAAACACCATCTCAGGACAACAATCTACATAGTTCTCATATGATTTAATAATAATAATAATTTATTTGTATATTGATTTGGCTCGCGAGGTTGTCGACTTGTGGGATTATTGTACCGATAGTCGTGTCAGCCAATGGCTTAATAGCCAAGAGCCTCGACCAAAGCCTTAGGAGGCTCGCGTTAGGCGGCTGGATCAAGGGCTTGATTCAGAAAGCGGTACTCCTGGACACGGCTCGTATTGTTAGGAGGTTCCTTTCTCTGGAGCCCTGACCGCCGGTAGCTTGGACCCTGTTCCCGATACCGGTGGGATACTATTTTTATATTTTTAAATGTTTTATTTTTTATTTTTGAAATATTTAAAAATGTAAGTAATATAAAAAAATGAAATAAAGAATATAATAATAATTTCCAAAACTTCAAAATACATTACATAAGTGTGGTCTCAGCCCCTGAACTAGGACAACCTGTATGACAGGGGTTGAGGTATCTCCGATTACAAATGTTCCGAAATGTGTAAACTGTTCGTCAAAAGAAATAAATTACAGAAACAGATTTGACCATTACATGTTTGCTGTATGAACTTTGAAAGAGACTTTGACCCTTGAGTTTGTTTCGGTGTTTTTCTCAGGGTAGTCAGCTAGGAAACACCTGGCTCATCTAGTAAAACTGTTAATTATATAAAAAAAAATAATTTCAACTCGATTTCTCCCCGCGTTCCCGATATAAGGGCTCTTGAAAGACAGTCAGACAGACAGACGGACAACAAAGAGACACTATAAGGTTTCCGTTTTTCCTTTTGAGGTAAGGAACCCTAAAAACAATCACTTTAACTTTTTCATTACCTATATCCGCCTCGGTCACAATGACAAACTTTCTCCACTTGTATCAAAATATACTATTTTATCCCGGGAGAAGGTAGGTATGTTCCCTTGAGCGATTTTCTAGTTTCAAGCGGGCGAAGAAGCTTCCTAGAAATAGGGCTACATTTTAAGCAAATATTCAGTTTTCTGTGCAATATACCTACGCTATGTTTGTACATTATTATGGTGGGAGACTACCCAACCTCTTTTGCGCAAGTAGGCAGGTATCTACCTACATATAAAAGTGCCCGCGTAGGAATAATAAAGTTGGCAATCTACACCAAAACAATCTCGATCTAAAGATGACATTGAAATATACGAGTACATTGTCGGTAGTAAATAAGAAAATAAATGCATTCATTTCCATAGTTTGGTAACTAGGTACTTACTTACCTAACTTTATTACAAACTTATTATAAAAAACAGTAAAAAAATAAAGTAAATGTACTTACCTACTTATGTAGTTTTAATTGTTGAAGACCTCGACGTAATTGCGCAAATTCATAAAAATACAATTTCGTTACCAAGGAGATTCTACAGTAAAGAGTAACTATTTTGATTTTATTGTCTCAAATTAGATGAGACGAACTATGTTCCCTTAGTATAATAAAAAAATATTTGTATCTTCTCAATGCTCACTGTGTTACTTCTTATATGCTCCCAATTCGGCGCGATTCTCATAGCATGAAAGAAGTCAGAGAAACAGAATACACTTTTGTTGACATAAATTCTATTAAAAGTTATGAGTATGACGACGAAATGAGATCCATTTCACGAACATTATTTTTTGTAAATAGACATGAGGAAATGAAAGAAAATATTAATTATATTAATTTTTTTTGATGGAGTAATTGGTTGTATTATTAAAAAAAAACACTTTTAACTAAGAATCGTGAAAAAAAAAAAAAAAATTCTACGGAATATATCAATCGCTTATCGCGTGGAATGGGACGCAGAGCTCATTTCATTCATAGCGAAACAACTCCAACCTTTTGTGTAACGTAACTTTTTGTGAAAAATTACGAAAAGATTACTTGGATTATATTTTACGTAGAATTTCCTCGAAGACATATTAATTATGTAACATCGATCTAAGTACATTTTTTAATACAAAGCATTTATCTTTTTTTGGCGCGTTTCAATTTCTGAATCGGAACGTACCGTGTTGACATCGCTCAACTGTGACATTGACAACCAGTCCGAAACGAAAATAGTTATTCTTACTGTTCACAACAAATATACGCAGTACAAAATGAGTGTTCGCGAGGAAGAACGTAAGAAAAATAGCTGCCCAAGCCGTGGCCTCGGTATTGCAGCCGCGGCACTTGGCGTCGGGGTTGGCGCAGCCCTTTACTACTTCTTCAGCAAAAGGCAAGAAAATCCAAGTTCTGAAGGCTCTTCCAGCGATTGGAACTGTGAACGACAACAAACCTTGTGAGTATGCTTGTAACACCTATTATGGCTTGGCTGGTTTTATTTGGCACGATTTCGCATATTACGGTAGGAAATTGCAATTTTTGGTTCGTTACCTTCGCTAAGTACCTACATAATACATTTTTCAAATACTTTTTGCCTCCATTTTTTTATGTCGTCATTGTCTATACCTTGTAGGAGTACAAAATTTTTAATTTTTGTAATAATATTTTTTTTTCTAAAAACGAACTCGAAATGGATTTCGTTATGTTTTTAAGAAAGTGGTAAGTACGTACATAATAGTTTATTTAGTTTTTAAATATAGACAATAAACAATTTTTTAACACCTAATTTGTGTGTTGTAAAAATCTGCTTAAGAACATAATACAAAATGATTTCATCATATAATTTGACTTAATCATCTATTTATCTGAATGATATCATTCATTTTGTATTTTGATGCCAATTCAAATTATTATTTATACATTTTGCAAGTAGGTAGAAATAAAAAATTTTGTTTCAATAGGTAAGTCCTTTACCTATTGAAAAAAAAAAACTTGTAGAATTAAGCATATTTCAAGCTATTTCATTATATCTAGGTGTTTAATTTTTTTTTGACTTTCTTAACTTAACATTAACAAGACATCTGTTTTCTAAAATTAAATACAGGAATATTAAAAATAGTACAAATAATTTCATTGCCCATATAATAATTTAATAGGTTTATCTCAATCTTTCACATGACAATGCATTACACAAAATAATAATAATAAATCAATTATACTCATGATAGCACAAGTTTAACCTTATTGGTTTTTTGGTTGCTATTTAATATGGAAACTCTTGTATTCTTTGGTTTAAATGTTTAAAAAAATATATAATATAAAAAAAAAAAATATACCATTGTCTTTCTTGGAGGTTTAGGTGAAGAGGCGGTTACCATCCTGTGTAACTGTTGCTTAGAGGAAGCTCATGAAAAGTACCTGTCTAAACGCTGTGCCCTGCAGTGGGACAGAGTAAATAAACTAGTCAAGTGCGAGTCTGATTTGCACACGAAAGGTTCCATACTACAATATTAAAATTTAGCAAAAAACACCAACATAAACACTTCTTCTGAATCCCTTTAATTTTTAACTTTATTTTAATTGTATTATTTGTCATAGTGGCAATAGAAATACACTTTCTGAAAAAAAAAAAATTAATTAAATTTCAACTCTCTACCTCTTACACTTTGTAAGATATAGCCCGCATACAGATGGACGTACAGCACAGGCTTAATAATAGGGTTTCTTTGGCACCCTTTGGGTAGAAAACAGAATTCAGGTAATGAAACTATTGTGTCTCTAATTACGGTATTCGAAAGGTTAATAGGTAAAAAACATTAAGATATAACCTCATTAATTTTTTAATTGTATCAACCAGCATTGCAAGTGGATTTCAAAAATTTAACTTGCGTTTTCATACACAAGTAAAATTTTTAAAATCCACTCTTTTCTACATTCATTCACATAACATCATTTTCATTTTAACATCAGCCGCACATCTGAATCGGATGACTCCTACACAACGATATCTGAACATGACACTTCAGACACCAGCATGAATTGTTCAGAAGATTCATTCATAGTTTTTGACGAAGACACCTCCCTAAATGCTGAAAATTCAACGTCTGAAGAAGATTCTCACATGGATACCGCTGATGAAGATATAACTTCAGAAACTGATCCAGACTCAGACCTGGAGGCCGCTATAGCTATATCGCTGGACATGTATAGGGACACTTCCTTTGAAATGACGTCACCAAGGACATCCGATTCAGAATCAGACCATAGAGAATGGGACATCACCACTACTTCGAGTGGAGTTCCAAATGATATGAGTTGGTTAAGTTTGCTTCAAGGTGGAATAGCAGGAAGGGTTCGCGGAAATCGGAAGTAAGTTTTTTGGGTCTACTGTGGAGGGAAACTAGGCAGTCTGCAAACGGAGCAACTTTCGTACAGTTTCTAGAAACGACAAATTGTACCACTTGCGTCAGTTTGCTGCTTTCTGCAACCGATGCATCCAATCCCACTCGCATGTTCAGCAACAAAAGTTACTAATTTTTTTTACTGTAATTTGGCATAAAAAGTGCCTTTTTATGGCTTTATTAAAATAAATAAATTACTACTTTGCATCTCTCTGCACCAACCTTAGCTCAACGTCATCACAGCAATTGTAAGTTAAAAGAAAGAAAGAAGCTCATTTGCTTTTGAATTCTTTTTGTAACTGCACCTGATAGATGCTCCAAGGTAACCCACGAAATTTAGCAGGTCAGTGTCAAATTGTATGTTGATTAAAATATGATTGACGGCCGTAACACGTTTTTATTTACAAAATTATAATAATTAAAACCAATACAAACCTCGCTTTTCCATATTGAATTTCGTGGGCTACCCAGGCGCTTTCACTTTAACGGAAACATTTAAAAAGTTGATAGTTGCGTCAACTGAAGTTGTTCCGTCTGTAGATCGCCTTACACGTTGTCATTTCACGATGAAACTTTTTTTACCCGACTGCAGGAAGGGTTATGTTTATTTTCTTCTTACTAACATCTCTATGGATCTTGCACATTTCATTCATCAATCATTCATGTATATTGTCTTTTATTATATCTATTCTTCTTTAAAACAGGTGTTGGGTCTATTTTCTTTTTTTTTTACACAGGTGTTCTAAAACTGCGTCATAATCGGAGCAAAAATGTAAAGGAAAGCTGATAGAGCGCTATACTTAAGCATTATAATTAGAGATATGAATATATAATTAAATAGATTTTTAGGTAATAATGTGACTGAAGCTCAATAAAGTGAAATATCCGATTATAGACTAAAACAAAATTAACTGAAAATTTTGAATACAGCGCCATCTATTGAGATTATAGCCACGCAGGGGCTTAGCTTTCACCATTATGGGCTCGATTTATCGGTAAAGAAATACATTTTTTATGAATTTCAGGACCCAAGATGAGCTCACGGCTATTAAAAGACAAGAAGCTTTGTAAGAATTTTTATTTTCAATGAAAACTAAATTAACAAAAATAACTATAATTTTTTTTTTACTAATATTTGAATGCATGGAAATGTTTTGTTTAAAGCTGTGTAAAATGCCAAATAAGATAAGCATAATTAATTATGTACCTATTTTCATATCCCTTCAACAGCCCGCGTCGGATTGGTCCGACGAATGTTTCCGTGTCCTATTCGCCAGGGTCGTGTGTTTGTGACTGGGTAATCCATTTTTGGTAGAGGGTGGTTCATGGCATAACTTCACAATCACTTTCATTTTACAGTTGATATAATAAGGTGATTACAGAAGATTGTGTATAGTCATCCGAGAGAAACAGTAAGTTTCGACGGATCGCCCAAGACTGCCATCAGTAAATGTCCAAACGATTCCGCTCACGTGACGTTTATAACGTCACAACGTTTGCTCCCACTCCTGCCCCCCTAGCCAAGTTACGATCGTTTCGTCTGCGTCGAACGCCTCGAGTAGGCCACGCCTCCGATTCCTTTGTTCTGACGTCATCTCAACGCTCAGTCACGTGGTCAGATCAGAACAAAGGAACAGAAACGATCGTAACTTGGCTAGGAGGGCTGGTACGGTACTAAGGAATCAATTAAGTGTCTTATTATCGCTAAATTGTCATAATCGTCGACAAATACATATTACGGGTGCCAATCATATTTTGAACAACGTACAATTGACACTCACTGACCTGCGAAATGCAAAAAACTATAGAAAATTCGAAACAACTTCGAAATATCGAATGTTCTAAAGTTTTTTATCGTCCCTTAGCTTACACCACCGCTCAAGTCGAAAATTGGCGGTTTTCACATTTGAATGCTAGATGGAGCTGCTCATTGCGCGTCTAACCATTGGTCACATGATATAGATTTCAGCCAATCAGAAGCCATAATTCGAAAAGTAGTGATAGCATGCAAGTCGGTTGGCCTCTCAACACCGCACAGTTTTGATCGTTTCCTGTAAAGTTGGTAAAATGACTTAAATGTTGTGTTGTTAGCTAAGGGACGTTATGCATCCTACTTTTGTTTTTGTTTGGCAAATGCATTCTATTTATAAAAATGGCTGTTTCTGTTGCATGAGTTGTTTGGATGAATTGTTTATTACGATATCTATTAACATGAGTAGTTTGTGCGTGTGAGGTAGTTACGTAACGACTAATGAGTAAATGAATGTTAATTAATTTATGCTTGACTGTGTTTCTGGTTCGAATTGAATCATGAATGTGTAATATGGCTAAATACAGTACGGTCAAAATATTATGTTGGCCGCTCTGAAGTTAGGTGATCCGAACTATGTACAGACTCGAATAAAACGGGCAAGTACTAGTCGGACTCGCGCACTGAGGGTTCCGTACAAACTTACTTATGAAAACAGTTCAGTTCCCGAGTTGAGTTACGAAGATTTTTCCGAATCACAAAAAGAGTTTTATTTTTTGTGACCTTACTACAAATTTACTGTTATCAGATTTTTTTCTATATTTGTGTTATGAGACCTTGCTTCATACCAAATTTCAGGACTCTAGGTCAACAGGAAGTACCCTATGAATTTTGATTCCCTTGAGAGTGAAATAAACGGCCGTATCTCTTTTTTCGTTTACTCAGAAGCTTGATTTTTTCACAGCTTCCAGGGACCGGGAAAAATAAAGGGGAAGGGAAAATTAGTGGTGTATATAATATGTCATAGAATTTATGAATGCTTTATCTTTTTCCAGTCGCGAGCGCTCATGGACCCTGGAGGAGTGTTCAATATGCTTCGACGTGATGCTCAGGAACCAGGATGTGACCTCCCTTCCCTGTGCTCACAACTTCCATACTGATTGCATCATGCCGTGGCTTCAAGAGAAACAGACGTGCCCCAACTGCAGGAAAGTTGCTGAATGATCTCTTAAACTTGTGTGAGTCCATCTTTTTTATATTTATCACCATTATTTCAGAGGAAAGACGTCCACTGCTGGACATAGGCCTTCCTCAAGTATAAACTAAATAAACTAGTGCGCCTCACCATCAATGATTGTATCACTGCTTACCATCAGGTGGGATCGCAGTCAAGCACTGGTTTATAACAATAAAAAAAAAAAGTGTCGCCGCTATGAACGGTCTTGTGCGTCTTGCATCTCACCAGGTCACCACCTAGTGGAAAGCCTCGCAACGCTGAATTATCCGTTGCGCGGTCGCTACTCCAGAACCAGGGATGGGTTTGCCAAATACCAACTTGATGCTCTGGAGTTGATTGAGAAGCGAGCTAAGAAGATCATCGGTAATGATGTACTCCAATGTGTCCAAAGTTTTGAGCATCGACTCCCGAGTTGCTGGCCTGTCGGTTTGTGCCAAAGTCTGTGCTACAACCTGGGATTGAGTCGAGTGAATAGGTTACTTGTAGGCAATCGTGCTCCATCAACGGCCACATCATCGCTTACCATCAGGTGATATAGTGGTCAAACGCGAGCCTATACATAATAAAAAAACCGGGCAAATGCGAGTCAGACTCGCACACCGAGGGTTCCGTACTAACTTACCTATGAAAACAGTTCACATAGCGTTCACGTAGCACATATGATATTTTTTAACTCGGGAGTATGTTCCCTTGGAATTTTTTTTTGTAAATCATCCAATGACATCCACTGTTCCGCGAGGGCGTGTGAGACTTTTACTGACTAAAAACCCACTCCTGTTCCTTCGTTGCATTTCATACCAGGGCCGAGTCTTCCTTTCACAAGCAGACCCTTGGCCCCAGTAGGCTTCGACCTTTCACACAAGCGAGCGAGCTGGAAGCAGCAAGCGATTGTCTAAAAAAAAAATCCTGCCGGCTACCACGATGTCCATTCTTCTCCCTGAAATCTTGGCCCCGCCTAAAAATTTTTACAAAATTCCGACTCACACGAGAACTTATCCTTTTTTACAGAAAATTTGCTGATATTTGAAGAGGGATAGTCATATAAGCCAACGTCAACTGTTCGTCCAACATTGGGCCCAAAAAACGAAGCAATCATATCAGAAGCCAAGAGTATTACCGACTAGATTAAGCTAAAACTATTGGTGTCCGAACAAAATTAGTGGTTACAGCCGAAACTGGAACCGAATTTCAGCTGGAGTCGCAGTCTCGGCCGAAAACGAAGCCGAAACTTCAAGGTCAAGGTCATTTTTTCATTTGTGCAAAATTATTAATATTAATCACTCGGTGTCTCCTTATTTTTTTGCCGAAGTTACGGAAAGTTCGGCCGAACATTAAAAACTATTACTAACCGATGTAAAAGACAAAGATAATAAATTTTTCGCTGCAATTTTCTTCAGATTAGACTTGCTTGCATATACAAGTGAAACTATTAAATTTTTTTTATTTCGTATTCAGCCGACCGATCATTATTTTGCACCGTTCAGTTTATATTTAAAATCAAAACTTCTAAATATTTGTCTCAACATGACATTAGACAGAATAATAAAAAAAAAAAACAAAACAAAAAAAAAATTAGAAAAATATAATATAAGATTTGATGAGCTGATAGTATAAAATGCGATAGTAAAAAAAAAATCGCCAGTTCAGTATATTTATTGTTCACATAACTTATCATGACCATCACTATCACGGTGGAAATAAAAAGTCTAAAGGGGAGGGGGGGATAGAAATAGATGAAAATGTATTAAAAACACCAGTTACGAAAACTGTAAATTTTTGCGTACTGTATTAAAAAGTTAGGAGTATTGTCCACGGACGCGTAGCCCCATAGACGCCTATTCGTCATTGTACGCTTGGTGTACGCCTGCGTGAAGCTTACATACTAAACTATGGCCTACTGTCGGCAGACGCATAACTTCTTAGACGCGATACGACGGCACGACGTTGCCGCTTCGGCAACAGAGTGTCATAGTTTTGTATGTAAACTTCAAGCAGGCGTACACCAGGCGTATAATGGCGAACACGCGTCCGTGGACAGTAGGTTTTAGTGTTAATTTCTTATTACTGTGGAATTGAGTCCTAAGATTTGGGTTCGAACCTTCCAAACCCCCCAGCCTCCCTAAACCCAGGTTCTATAATTCGTGATTTTAGAGTTGATCTTTTAGTAAAAGTGGTTCATATCAATTCGAACTTTCATACTCAGAAAGATTTTCAATGTTTCAAAAGTCTATAAAAGAATATATCTAATAATCTAAACATATAATTAGATATTAAGCTGGCTTTAAATTCTAGTTCTTTGTTCTAGTTATTGACTAATTTAGACATATTCAAACAAAAGAAAAATCTTTTTATTTGGATATCCCATATAAAGAAGACATAGTTGAAGCTCGCTTAAAGCGTGACGCTATAGTTTAAGTAATAAACGTCATAATGGCGGGACCAACTCTTGTGTTTCAATGATTCTACCACGTATACAAGGTGTAGGGGAACAGGTTTCCGCAAACTTTAGGGCTTGTTCAGTAAACGATACTGAATAACCTTACAAAAGATGTTTTTTCAAGAAACGAAAAAAAAATCGGCCTCCATACAAAATTATAAACATCCCAACTAGCAAAATGTCTCTTATAACACACTTCTAAACGTCTGTAAGTATGGAATTGTGCGCACCTTGTAAGATTATTTGCCCTTATAGTAGTTGTGTGATGGTTTCATTAAGTGCTTTTTCATCTTACGTTAATCTTGATAATGCTTTTGTAAGAACAAATACATTTACAAGTGTCTTTTAGCACAATACGTCTTATAAGGTGCCTTTATAAGTTACACAATCTTTGCCAAGACAGATATAAATCTTTTATAAGGTCTGAGCTCTTATTACGGATTATTCTTATGGCTATTTTGCTAGTTGGGATTGATTGGATAGTTTGTATGGAGAGGCCGATATTTTTTTCACAAATTCTTGTGGAAGATTTTTCAGTTTCGTCTACTGAGCAAGCTCTTAAAATTTGAGGAAATCTGTCCTTTACAACCTGTATTTAGTATCCTTTAGTACTATTTTGTATCCTACCTAACCTATCCTGATTTGTTTGTGCCTCACATGGCATACGCCATTATAACGTGTTATAATTGCGGGGCTATTGTTATCGTAAAATTATTATAAACATTTCAAGATAGGTACAAAATAGTACTAAAGGGCACAAAATATACAAGGTACAAATATAGGGTGTCTGGTAATTAGTGACCGATACTTAAACACGTGATTGTACTCATGATTACAAACAACTTTTCTAAAGAAACTTTTATATACTCAATAGTTTTATCACAATAACAAAACAGCTGTTTGAATCTAAGGCTGTTTGTAATACGCGTGAGCCTGCGACCGGCGACCGCTCAGCTGTTAGCCGCGTGACGCCATCGTTCCCGTGCAGCTTGCAAACCTATAGGTGTAAGTAATCAGTGTATGTACCTAAATGTTTCAGTATTTAAACAGCTGTTTTGTAATTGCGATAAAACTAATGAGAATACAAAAAAGTTTCTTTGGGAAAGTTGTTTGTAATCATGAGTACAATCACGTGATTAAGTATCGGTCACTAATTACCTGTCACCCTATATGTGGTATAATCATTCAAATACAAGAGTTGGCCCCGCCATTATGATATTTATCAACAGCTTTCCTCAATAAATGGGCTATACAACACTAAAATATTTTTTCAAGTCGACCGAGTAATTCTTGAGATAAGCGCATTCAAACAAAATAAGCTCTTCAGCTTTATAACATTATAGAATAGGACTGTAGATTAATGGTAGGTAAGTCAAATTAAATTAACTAGCAAGACTCCGTAGACAGAAATAAACTGTTTTTCTTTCTTTCTTTGTATGTGTAATGACGATTAAACAAACTAAATTCGTACTATTTTTTTATGGGCACTTATAAAACGTCAGAAGAGACTTCCTCAATTTTGTTTGATTTTCATTAATGTGTTTATTTTTGTAATAAGTTTGTTTTTTAATAACATCTTAAAAATGTTGTTGAATGCCCTAAGAATTTTCTTAGTCATAAACAAGGCTTTTTTTTTAATACAAAGATTTAGATTTTTATCTGACTGCGTTGATGCCAAATGAAGGCCATAATATAATTTTTTTGATACTCCTAAACGTCTAGTCAAGTAAAAAATTTCAGGGCTTTCTGCCAATCTGTACTAATAAAAAGAATTTTGGTTATAAATTTATTTTACTTTTAAAATTCGGGTAGTTCGTCGATGTCAGACATACGGCGTATACAGGATGAGTTTTTAACATTGAAGTAAAAACTTAATTTGGATTTTCTCACAGTAAAAAAATCAACCTGTATTTTTTCTATTTTCGATAGCATAAATGTAAAATAAGTACCTAACCTAACCTAACCTAATACTAGCAGTCATCTTAATTATAAATTATATTGATTGATTTTTTTATACACCGTGTACCAGACATCGACGCACAAACGTATACCTTGGATCCAATACATGATTCTGAAACCCCACAATGGTGAAATTTTTCATAGCCGTTTATCATATTTAAAAAAGATATTGTCTGATTTTATTTTTACGTGTTTAAAATCGTTATCCTAATCAACCTCAATAACATTTATATTTAACCTTCAAGCGGGCGCGCGACTATTTGAAACATTAGCGGTCGCGCATAACCTAAAAGATCGATGGGAGATTTCAGGAACTTAGAAAATTGATTAATTAATGATAATTTAGTTTTATACAGTCTTCTCGTCAATGTAAAATACAAGGCAGGCGCGTGTAGTCTTTTTGACGACTGCACCGGGACTAAAACAATTGCGATCTGTGGAGTGGGGGAGCGCCCCGAACGACAGTTTATTCTTTATTTTACTCCCAATGACAGCGACAGGCTATTACGAGATGAGAAATAAATGTGATGGGTAATAATAATATGAACCAAAATGTACTAAGTGCGGTCGATTCGACTACGCGTGCCCGTTTGAAGGTTAAAAAGTAATTAATTCGCTTTTTTCGAGCCATCTGAGCTCAGCTAAGCGTCTGCTCAAAGAGCTATCTAGAGCTCTTAGATTCCTCTTTAATCTTTCTAGTTTTAGTAACATTAACAGCTTTATAATTACAAAAGTCAGTACGTTAATTTACTTTTTAATAATAAATTTCATTACAGTAAAGATTTTTTTAAATTCAAAATGTACCGTCGTAAAATTCCACCACTTAGAGGTCCAAAATCATGTACTGGATCCATGGTACACATTTTTGTGTGTCTGACACACGATGTATAAAGAATGAGGTTTTGACAATTAGGATTCCGACTGTTGCAGTTAAAAAATCAACCTGTATTTTTTCTATTTTCGATTGCGTAAATGTGAAATAAGTACCTAATACTAGCAGTTATTCTGAATATAAATTAAATTGATTGATTGATTTTTAATATTTATTTAATTTTTTTAAAGTGTTTTTAATACTTGTTATATTTATCTTAGGTTATGAGATCAAAATGAGCATAATCAAACCGATGGCTGAGCCGTGGGTTTGTTTTCTAATAATGGCAACACAGATTAAATGCGATTAAATCATAATAAGGTCACAAGAATTGTAATTTAGCGAAAAAAGTAGAAAAATATATTTTAAGTGTTTTTTTGTGGTAATGGTAATATATATCGATGACTTAGTGAATACGTCGTATCTGCGAAATACGTAATTTTTCAGGAGGCACAAATAACCAAAGTATGTAAGTTAACGTTTTAACCGTTTGTGTCGGAAATATCCGACAAACACTCGCGTTTATTTCGCCAGAGTCGCACATCCACGACCAAATACTCCATCCCGTCAGCTCTTCTGCCACCTATGGGGATTGAAGAGCTAAACGAGATGGAGTGTCCAGGCGCAAACACGACCCTGGCGAATAGGACACGAAAACACTCGTCGGACCAATTCGACGCAAGCGGTTAAAGGGTTAAATGTGCTTCTACGTGTTTTTATTCAAATATTGATTTATTTCAAACACTTATTTCTCTTATTATTTAATTTTACAAGTTCTGACGCGCCGTCGCGAGTATATCACAGCAAACTGACTCAAGCAAGGTATGCATTCGACATCGTAAATGGCGCTGCAAGTAATCGTTATCGTTAACGATTCGTTCTTAACGTTATCGACGTTACAAGCTTTTCTTCGTACTCGAGATTTTCACTCGCTTAAGCCATCGTTACGTATTTACACAATTAAACTCATTAAAACCATTAACATAACTCTCTAACTTAGAAAAGAGCTAAAATGTGCCATTTAAATAAAAAGTTGACGTTTTACTTTGTCTCTAAGTTGAAGAGTTACCATGATTGTTTTAATGTGTATAGTTGTGTGAATACATACATGTCGTTACCACAAAAATATATTTTTTTTTGTTATAACAGCAAATTGCAAATAAAAATATGGAAATTTAATTTTTTTTGGATACCCTGGAGCGTATATCTTGATGACATCGCATCCAGGTAATGTGGCCAAATTCCGACTCCTATTTCTAAGTGGTCGGCGCAGCCAGTGGAAAACACATATCCACACATCTCTATTTCAACCGCCATCGCAGTAGTCAATGTCTTTCTAACCATCATATTTTATTTTTTCAATCTATCCATCATGTCTTTGGTCTTCCTCTGTTTCTCTTCCATATTTAAACTTCATAAAATGTTTCCATATTTAAAAATTTGTTCCATTTTACCTTTTAACCGCTTGCGTCGGATTAATCCGACGACTGTTTTCGTGACCTATTCGTCGTGTTTGCGACTGGCTTACTCCATCTCGTGTAGCTCTTCAATCCCCATAGGTGACAGAAGAGCTGACGAGATGGAGTATTTGGACGTGGATGTGCGACCCTGGCGGAATAAAAGCGAGAGTGTTTGTCGGATATATCCGACGTAGGCGGTTTGAAGGTTACTTGTATTTAAATATAACGGTTTTTCATCTGTGTTGCCTAAACTATTTTTAAATGTGATATTAATATGTGTTAGTGCTAAAATTGTAGAAGATAGACTGGTTAGAATTTTTCTTAATAAAGGTTTTTCTCGAAATTGTTATTTTATTTCTTCAGCTTATTATTTTTTTGACTTTAGTTAAGAGGGGTCAATATATGTCAACCTTATCGGTACGGGGTACTGGAACGAAAGGAAAAGAAGAACATGGGTTTAGTAGTTTCAGTGAAAAGCCTGACACGCCCTCGCCCCGCCCTAGACCGCCAGAAGTCATTGGATGATTTCTCACCTAAACCGCTTATAAAACTTTAAGCCTATGATGAACCGCAGGGATCGGTACTAGGACCGCCCTTGTGGAACATCGGGTACGACTGCGTGCTGCGCGGCGACCTCCCTGACGGCGTTAGCGTCGTCTGTTACGCGGACGACACGCTGGTTCTGGCGCAGGGAGAGTCGTACCAGGCGGCGGTCGAACTAGCGACACGCGGGGTTGCGATAGTCGTGGAGAGGATCCAGCAGTTGGGACTCGAGGTGGCACTGCACAAGTCCGAGGCCATGTGCTTTCACGGCCCTCGGAATGCGCCACCACCGGGTTCCCAAATAACGGTAGGAGGAGTTCACATCGGCGTCGGGTCGACGATGAAGTACCTGGGACTCGTCCTCGACAGTCGATGGAATTTCGAAGAGCACTTCCGACGTCTGGCTCCCAAACTGGATCGGACTGGGGCTGCCCTTAAGCGGCTTCTGCCTAACCTAGGGGGTCCAGACGCCTCCTGCCGGAGGCTCTACGCAGGAATCGTTAGGTCCATGGCCCTTTATGGGGCGCCGGTATGGGCGCCGTCGCTGCGAAAACGACCGGTGGCCAAGCTGAACGCATGCCAGAGGGTCATGGCCATCCGAATGGTGCGGGGATATCGCACGGTTTCCTGCGAAGCGGCGAGCCTCCTTGCTGGCCAGCCACCATGGTATCTGGAAGCAACAGTCCTTGCACGCATGTACGATCTGCGCGTGGAGATGCAACGCCGGGGCGAAACTCCGCTGCCGCGCCAAGTTGCGGCATGGCGGGAAGAACTCCGGCGGGATATCATGGTGGAATGGCGACAGCGACTATCGCAACCCAGTGCTGGGCACGCCACAATTATGGCGGTGAGTGCCCTCTTTGAGGAATGGCTGGAGAGACCACATGGCGTCCTTACCTACCGCATGACGCAGGTCCTCACCGGACATGGTAAGTTCGGGAGGTTCCTGCACCGAATTCGTGCGGAAGACACGCCCGGGTGTCGCCACTGTGTGGAACGCCCAGAGGACACGGTGGAGCATACGGTGGAGGTGTGCCCCGCTTGGGCAGAGCAACGCCGTGTCCTCGTGGGGGCGATCGGCGGCAGTGATCTCTCGCGCCGGGCATTGGTACAGGCCATGGTCCGGAGTGAGGAGGAGTGGCAGGCGGTCGCCTTCTTCTGCGAAGCAGTAATGCTAGCAAAGGAGGCGGCCGATCGCGTGAGGCAACAGCAACGGTCCTCACGCCCCAACCGCCGCCGGGATTCCGATCCCGATTTCCGGCCACCGTAGGCGCAGGCTTGCGGACGGCGAGCAATGGGTGGCTCGCCGTCCGACCGTCCGGTGACTGTCCGGACCGAGCCCAAGTCGTCGACGGCGCGTATTGTTCCACGCGCGCCTCAGGGTGATGTCAGCAAATCGTAGGGGCCCAGCAGGGTCGAAGCCTACTGGGGCCACGGGTAGTGTGAAAGCGAAGGGAAGGCAAAGAGGGAACAGGAGTGGGTTTTTAGTCAGTGGAGGTCTGACACTATCTCTCGCTCCACCCAAGAGCGGGATTTGTCATTGGATGATTTTCCCACCTTAAAAAAAAAAAAAAAAAAGCCTATGATGAAAAACTTGGGTTATGCATCCCCATGCCTGGTGTTTTGCAAGTCACTGAATACTGCATACAAAATTAAACAAATTTTACATCACTCTTCAGGCAAATAATTAAATCAGTCACGAAATGCGCTCCAAAAATCCCGCCAAAAACCCTTGACCACAGACTACAGAGAAATATTTTACATATGCATACTCTTTGGTCTGTTGGTGATAGTTTTTATTTTAAATATATTTCTTAGCCATGGATGCAAAGTCCTTTAGTCAGAACATCCCAACCTAACATGTTTTCTAAATAATTAATTTGTTTTACATTAGAATATGGATGTACATATTCTAATATGTTCGCAGTATTTAGCAGCAAATGTAGCAAGTCAACTCTCTCGGCAAACTTCACTGAGGTAGTCAACACTACAATAAAACTCTCGGCTCCATTTCACTAAGATCGCGCCTGTTTCAATGATTCCTTATATAGTTCAGTTGCGCAGATACTTGAGATACGAAACTACACAAATTTTACATCACAATATCTACTAGGAATCAATTTAACAAAATATTGTAACATCCACTGAACGTTACTTGAAAAAAATCCCGTTACAGTATCCGAAATGTGACCATAACAAATTAATAAAACTACTATATGTGGTGTGTTTTAATCTACAAAAGTACTTAAGTACATCTTCAATACGATCAATTTATTCACAATGAAATACACTATCTTTTAATATCTTCCTGCCCTTGGCCCGTGTTATTTGGGGTCGGCGCAACACGTTTTTTTCTTCCATTCTGCACTGTCACTCGTCATGGCATCACTAAATTCCTTTTCTTTCATATCACTCTTCACACAATCCATCCATCTTTTCTTTGATCTCCCTCTCCCTCTCCAACCATCCACAATGAATATAATGAAATACACTAATACTTTCCAAATCAAAGAAGCAATCTTGTTTTAATGTTGCACGTACATCGACTTTATTAATTACATAAAGATCAGCAGTCTTAAATTAATGTTTTGAAATTTTGAAACGTCCCTTACAAAATAAATGCTCAAATTTTCAAACCGTTATTTATTAGGGTATTTACTGTGTTATATTGGACAGGATAGATACATCGATTTTCACTTTTTAACTTTGTATGCACGCCAAATAAATATGAAAACTACCAATTTAGTAGCTTAATTTTGGCTCTGCCGCATTGTACGAGAGAGACACAAATACTTTTAGAAAGAGAAGTCAAGACCGGCCATTCCTTTCGAACGAACATTTAATAAAAAAGGAACTTAGTGTCGAACTAGTTAAAGTTTAAATTTGAAGGTCAGAAACAAGTATAATCTTTACTCGGTTGGCGGATGATGAATCATAAATAACATTTTGTTTTAATTGTTTTGTTTTGCTAATATTCGTTTATAGCTTGTCCCTTGACATTACTTATTTTAAATTTTATTATTAACGGGAATTGTGTGATGTTTTCATATCTTGGAGGATATTGGACGACTGTAGATAATAATATAAAAAGGCAAGTTTTACCTTTAAACTACACAATGCTTTGGTAGTTATGCGATAAACGATAACGTCAAAAGGATTTCCATTCTGTACTTAAGTAAGCATCACGCGGGAATGCGAAATTCAAATCATTGGGTGTGTCATCAGTAAAAGTGTGACACGCGTATAGTAAATATAGCTTTGTTACCTCAAAAAATACAAAAAAAAAACGCGTTTGTAATTTTTGTCAAGCTTACAAACTAAATTCAGTCACTTACAATGTTTTTGTAGTGTTTTTGTTATCAAGTCAGCCTTCTCGGCAAACTTTGATATGATAGTTAATATATATGTTGCAATCAAAACTCTTAACCAGTCAAAAGTACTATTGACTAGCAAAATTAGTCAAAAGTACTTTTGACCGTACCTATGCTTTAGTCAATAATACTTTTGACTAAAATAACAGTTAAAAGTACTTTTGCCCAATGGAGCTGGTTAAAAGTACTTTTGACTAAGCGATTCCGTCAAAAGTGGTTTTCACTGGTCGTATCAGTCAAAACTCTTAAAAAGTTAAGGTGGTCGATAAAAATAAAGACAAACGCACATATAAACTTTTATATTACTCATTATTAGTGGAGAACGTGCTGCTATTAGAACAAAAATGAGTGACTACGAAAAGAAAGAACGCTTTTTGCAAAGAATTTTAGCGATAGAAGATATGAAAGATAGTCATTACAATGTGATGACAAAAGAAAAATTTAAAAAGTTCGCTATGGATTTTTTTTGGGTGGGAAAATCATCTTATGACAAATGGGCGGAGCGGGAGACAGTGTCAGACTTTTTCTGACTAAAAACCAACTCGTGTTTTTTCTTTGCCTTCGTTCCAGGGCCCCGGGTTTCACTTTCACACTATTTGTTGCCCAGCAGGGTCGAAGCTTCAGTAGGCTTTGACCCTGCTGTTCTTGTCACTAAAAGTCTGACACGCCCTCTCGCTCCACGCTAGAGCGTAAGAAGTTATTTAATGATTACCGTTTCCAAAAAAACATGTTATATACCTAAAGGTGTAGTTTTTGATATTCCATAACTCAAGGTTTATATTCTATAAGGAAAAATAATACTGAAAGTCCTAGAATATGTGACCCAAAAATGCATAGTTTCGAAGATAAATCATCAATATTAATTAATTTATATTAAAAAATTGTCTCCTATTGTCTCCTGTATGACAAATCATTACCTTAGCGACGTTGCCAAACTTCGCAGTAATGTAGTACAGTTATAAAAAAAATATGACAGCGTAAATAATGACATTAAAATATTTACGCTGTCATATTTCACGTAAGAGTGTTTTACGTTAATAATCGTGAACTTATCGAATTATTGTGTATGGAAAATAAAAAAAATATATATACTTAATTGAAAAATAATTCACAGTTGATTCTTTCTTTCTTTTTTTGTTTGTTGGTTTTTTTTTTGTTGTTTGTTGGTTGTTTTTTCTGGAGTTCTTTCTTCTTTTGTTTTTTGGTTTTATTTTCTATGTTGTTTCTTTTTTTGCTTTTTCTTTTTTCATTCAGAGTTATGGGATATAAAAAGAAACTCATTGTATGTATACACCACTCATTTTTACAACTACATATTAATTAGTACAAATACATAAAGGGCGTATTAGAAAAGGTCTTCTTATTATTTAAGTAAAGTCTCAATAAATAATATTCACAAACAGCAAAGCTATTAGCATTTGTTTATATTCGAAAGTGTCACTCAATTTATGGATAACTAGGTTATGTCCGCGGCTTCGCTCGCATGAAAGTAGGTTTCTCCATACAAACTTTGGACCTCCGTTTCATCCCCTTAGTGAATGTGAGTGGGTGAATTTTCTAAAATCCTTTCTTAGTGCTCACTTACGTCATAGAAGGAAACCTTGTGCAAAATTTTACGCTCCTAGTCCAAGTAGTTTCGGCTGTGCGTTGATATGTCAGTCAGTCAGTTTCTCCTTTTATATGTATATATGGTTATTGATAATGAATGGAAAACAATTGAAAAACACTGCTTGATTCAATTATGATTGATTAAATCCAATTATGATAAATTTTCGTGGACAATTTTGGGAGTTGTTTTTTTTTTTACTTTTGACTACACAAATATGATCAGTAACGGGTAAAGAAAAGCCTTCATAATATAAACTTATTACTTACAGATTATATATCAGCAGAAGACACCGAACTTGGACCAGTTAATTATTATAAAGAGGCTCGAAGATAATTCTCAGCACTTGATAAACGACCAATAGAAAAAACAACAGGAACTCGTGACGCTGTAGACCCAGAAGAAGATGGTGTGATGAGTTGAACTCCTACCTAAAGGATTGATCAGAAGTAGCTGAGGACAGACAACAGTGGAAGAAAGGGAGAGAGGTCTTTGGACTCAAGAGAGATAAAAAAGGAGAAACAAGAGCTGTATTAAATAACTGTAACGTCTTTTATGGTTCTCATTTATTTATGGTTGTTACTTCAGAACTCTGATATTGAAGAGCTAATGTACCGAGAGGGTAAGTAACTATGAACAGTCAAACATATAAAAAGCGTGCAGGCACGTCTGGCATCCAGGGCCAACTGTACGAGACTAAATTGATTAGTCTAATATATTTTAGATTGTTACATGATGACAGTGTCGAGCAGTTTAGTCTGGCTACCAATAGAGATGACATAGGGGCCTTCGATGACATATGCTTTATAGCAAAAATAAAGGAGTTTGACAAAATCCTGACAGTGTTCATTCAAGCCAAACATAGAGAAAACGATAAACAGCTCACATTTACAAGTAAAGTTGATTTGGCCAAATACTTTGGTAGTTATTTAGAAATTAGGCGCGCCTTTGAACCGACCAGTAAAGACAAAATTTTTGGAAGAAAGTTTGAAGACACTGAATGTTTTTTCGTTATGTACACTACAGCGAAGGACGATCCCAAAAACAAAGTATATGAAGGTACTCTTGCTGAATACTTGGACGAACTTATAGGAACGGGAGGTTGTTGCACACAGCCGTCATACACAGATGAAGACTTGGACTTTTTATGTAAAATAGTTATGAAAGAACAAATCACAACACTAGCTGAACAGTTGGCGAAGTTTATTTGTGATGAATCTGATGGCGAGATGTCGATGAATAATGATATCATGTTGAGGTATCACGTAATTCTAGCGCTCAACGTTTTTGATGTTTCTGAAATCCAACCTGAAGGACATCGGTTTGCTAGTTTTAGAGAAGACTTCTTTACAACCAATGACGAATTTCTCATGCTGATCAAGAACATACTGTGCTTAGAAGTACTCAAAAAGCAAAATTCAGAAGAGACTGACGTACAAAGCTTATTGTTCAATTTCCTTAGAGAACCCTCGGATGTGACGACACTAAGTAAATTGCTGATAGGAAGTGTTCTTAAATATAAGAACGATAAACTAGAGTTTGTTAGCAAATCGACGACTGACGATCTTAAGCGACAACTCGATAAAGCAAATGTCCCACAGTCGACTGTCTATGAAGCAGCAGAACTGGCTGCTAAAGAGTATTTACTGTCTCTGAAGCTTAAAGTCCCGGCTTTTTTCGGCAACAAAGATTTAGCAATTAGAGGTAACGATAAAAAAATACAAAAGAGACTAAACCACCTAACAACGACAATTCTAGAAATATTAGAACAATCAAAATCCACTCACATTGTCACTTTAGACGAGTCTTTGGCGGACGGATTCCTTCAGTTAAATGGAGGCATAGCTTCTGCTGTCGGCAACATACTAGTTTTCGACGAAATTTCAAAACTTTTGAAGTTCACAGATACATGTGCATCTCTAGGCAAGCCTGCCACAACATGGTATGAAATGTTAAAGAGTAAAATCCCAAATTTGCACGAATATAGATTGGATGTAAAAGTTAAAAAGTTTCCAAAACTGTCCTTCGAACGAGGAGAATATGACTTGAGTTTGGTGAGAGAGTTCTATAACAAACTACTGTTTTACACCAACCAAGCTGATCAGAGTGGCGTAGAGGATATATTGAGAGAAGAAATAGAGGAGAACCCTTGCAATGATATCAAAAACTTTAAAGATAGATCCGGATTAATATTTTTAAAATATCACGATGAAATACAAAAATTTTGGATGACGCCTAAGGTAGGATCATATCTTAATCAGAAAAGTAAAATATATGAGAACGCTGTTACCTATGCTATGAATGAGTCGTTAATTGGCGTTTTAAATAAAATGCATGGCATTAAGAATCTAAGCTATACATTTACTGAAAACGCTATAGAACGATTTGGCTTGCTTGGCCAGATTATAGGAAGTATTATTGCTTCAGAGAGTTGTATATTAACACTTGCTAAGGTGGAACAGTATCTAGGAAATAAGGATAATATCGTGTTAGACTTGGAGTACATTTTCAAACTACCCTTGAAGAGTCACAACACTTTATGTAAAGAATTAACGAGCACTGCGAAAGAGAAGGTACTTATTATTGTTTATAATTATACTGAGAACTCTAAAAACTCCTCTAAAAGGTTTGAAAATATCGCAAAAGCTGTAGCTGGCAAGCAAGCAATAATCATTACAAACTGTATTTCAGTTGACATAATGACTCAATATTTCTCACAAGCAAGTCATGTTTGGAACGATGAAAGAAGCGCTTTCACTGACTTGACAGTAGAATCTCAGAAAAAGTTCTTAGCAACTTCTAAAATAAAATTTCAAGGTGAAACTATAAGCTTAGACATGATCGTAGACGATGAGTCAGTGAAGTTTATAGAGAAAGATGTTTTTTATAAATTAATTAATAAGGAAACTGTCGAAATTGGTAATAGGGCTTTCCATAACAATTACGAGAAGCAGTTTTATATTGATAGACGCGTTAGTCGTACCAAAAAACAAGAGCACGATACGTTTGATGATGTTAAAGATAAGTTATTAGAAACGTTATACGATTTAGAAGATGATGTTGTACTAATATCAGCAGGACCCGCTATGGGTATGTCAACTCTACTTACTCATTTGTCGCTAAACACAAAGGAACTCGATCCCAAAGTTTGGATAGTACGAATAAATTTTGAGCAGCACGTATCTGCGTTTCGTAAGAAAAAAGAAGACAATTTCGACTTGTGGAACACAAAGTATTCAACTTCGGAAAGTTTAAAGTTCATGTGTCGAGCTGTGCTTGAGGAGGTACCTGAAGAACTTAATGAAGACGAAGAAGTATCAATAGAGCTGGAAGAATCAGAGAGTGGTACTGTTTCTCTAGTTAACTGTTCTGGTGGGAATTTAACTGTTTTCCAACTGAAAATGTTTCTACATTATTATAACAGAGGAAAACTGATATTTATTTTCGACGGTATTGATGAAATGGAATGGAGTAATATAACTGAATCGTTATATTTGATGGAGTCTGTTAGGGACTATAACCGAAGGCATAAAATTTGGATTGCTAAAGCATCTTACGATGTCGACAACTGGGATGACGAACCAGCTTTTTTGGAAAAAGAATTCGGAACACCTTACGTGTTAAAACCATTGACTCAATTAGATGTGGATACATTCTTTAACAAATTTTGGAAATACAAGATCCAATTTAAAAGTCTTAATAGAGGACAAATACAGAATGTTCATGCGTTTGTCCATTTTATGCTAAATCGAACTGAGCCAAGCTGTTTCCCTACTGTCAAACAAGACTACTTACGAACCTATGTGATATTTTTGGAATTTTTAAAAACGGAGTCTGTTGCCTCTTGCATCGATTTTCCTTTAAATGAATATAACATCATTTTAATGAGGCTTCTTGATTGCTGCGAAAACAAAAGCTCTAATTTAGCAAAAGATATAATCGCTCAATTGCCCAGTGATTTTGTTGCATGTTTCAATCGACGAATGTATCGAGTGGCCGATTATTTTCGGTACACCATCAAGCATATTGGCGATAGAGATGTTGAAAGGGATAGAGACCCCTTGAGGAGTAGATTTTGTATATTTAATTATGGATTTGGGGTTACTTTTGGGGGAGAAATCAGCTCGATCCCTACAACTAGCCAAGACTCTGGTGTTATTATCGATGCAAAAGTTTCGACATCCGCGAATGCGGATTAATAAAAGGCCACAACCACGGATGCAGATTACATGATTCTTTTTAAATATTTCAATTTTAAGTATGGTGGATGACGCATCAAGTTAAAGCTTAACCGAAATTAAACTTTGCGTTTGACGTTTAGCAGAAAATTGTTTGAGGGAATTTTTACTCACGTTATCGGAGAAGAGAACCTCCTCTGAGTTTCAGATGAACTTTTACACAGTTTACTCTGTAGTCTTAATTAATTAATAAATAATTATTATTTATAATAATATATAAATATTTGTTTTATTTTATTTTTAACTACTGCCCCACGGCCGACCTTGTTGAAGGCTTTTCCTCGAAGCCCTGCTGGACTTTTCGGCGCCATGTTCCATCTATTTAGCGTGCAATCAATGTAGATGTACCATGCCCACCGCTACTGAAATTTTGCGATGTATTGAGTAATGTTGTACCTTGACTCTCCTACGGTGCGGATATCTTCATTCGTGATTCGATCACACAAGGAAACTCTAAGCATAGCCCTCTCCATTGCCCTTTGAGTGACTTCAAGCCTTCCGATGCCTTCGGTAGGCCCACCGACGTAGCTACCAAAGAGCTAGGCGGGTTAGTGCCCTGGGGCCCGCAAAACTCGGAACCCCCCAAAACCTGATGAACAAACCGGTTATCTACTCTCTAACGAAAAAAAATTACCGCCTTCTGAATCTAAATAAAAGAGGTTGCAACATTACTTTAATTTTGGCAACTCGTTTTAGTCAGTAAAAGTCTGACACTTCCTCCCGCTCACCGAGAGTAGGAAAAGTTATTTACTGATTTCCCAGTTAAAAAAGGGGCCCCAGTTTTTATGCCCCGGGGTCATTAGTCACTTAGCTACGCCACTGGGGAAGCCCACTGTGAGTGACAACGTTTCAGTGTTACGATTATGAAATTTATTTCTTTCTCTATTTATTTATTAGTTTATCCTCACATCAGAACGCTTTGCAGTAATTACACCAATGAAGCATAAATTAGTTCAGAATCTGCTACTTTCCCAAATCTTGTATAGCAATAAAAATAAATATAAATATCAAAGTATTTATTTAAAATAAACCATTTTAGAAGAAGAAAAACATTTATTTGTAACTTGCACAGGATAACAACAATAAAAAAACTGTTAACCAATTCATAACTTAAAATTAAAATAAAACATAGATAAAAATAAAAACATGTGTGAGCCCAAAAAGCCTCCTATCTCGGCATATTATGCTGTAATATTTAAAACAAAAAAGTAAATAAAGCAGCGCTGGTGAAGCCACGGACACACTCACGGAACACAGACTAAATAAATAGGTAATAAAAAAAATACTGAAATATATAATTTTAATAAACTTAAAAAAAAGTGTGAATAAAAAAATTCTGTAAATATGATTTACAGGCTTTTAAATGGTCAAGACGTCAGTCAGAATAATGTTGGCAAATGCAAATTCCAAAGCGCAGATCTTTATGGAGAAGAATGAGCAAGAAACTCAATGGACCCTTGTGAAGAAACTATAGTGGTATTTAAAATTAGAAGAGGGAGGAGACGGCACGAAATAATAAAACTACAATGCGTTCCAAATAACAATAGGATCGATAGTCATGTTGTGACGTCACGTTATACTGTCTAATCGAAGAATTAATATGGTGAGCAAAACAAAAAAAAGAACTGTGAACAAAAAAAGTTTAATTAGAATCCAATTATATTTATATTAATTTAATTCTTCAATTTTGCTCATCTCTGAACTCTTCAATTTTGCCCAATTTCTTACAATTTGACAGTATGACGTGACGTCACAACATGGCAATCGATCCTATTCTTATTTGGAACGCATTATACCTTATGAGCTAAAAAATCAATATAATTATAAAAGGTCAGATAAAATTATAAAAAAGGCCAAAGAATATTATCGGCCAGTCTAGTTGTCTTACAAAAGAGGTAAAAAAAACTACACTAATATTATAAAGAGGTAAAGTTTGTTTTTTTGTTTAATCTATGAAAGTACTGGTCCGATTGCTAAAATGTTTTCACCGATAGAAAGCTGCTTTATTCCTGAGTGACATAGGCTATATTTTATGCACGAGGGTAAGGCCGCGGCAAACGCTAGTAATTAATAATATAACTGAATAAAAATAAATCATCATCTTCCTGCCCTTGTCCCGTGTTATTTGGGGTCGGCGCAACATGTTTTCTTCTTCCATTCTGCCCTGTCACTCGTCATGCTATCATTAACTTCCTTTTCTTTCATATCACTCTTCACACAATCCATCCATCTTTTCTTTGGTCTCCCTCTCCCTCTCCATCCATCCACATGTATATATATATATAATAAAAACAATAAAAATAAATATACATATACATAACATATGTTTTTGTTTTAGCATGTAAAAAAGGGCTTTCTTAATACTAGAATAACGGCAGAAACCCACCCTATGAAAACAATTCAATTAATAATAATAATAACACATGTGTTTTATACGATTTAAAAAAGTTTAACAATTGCATATGGACCCTGTCGAGAACAAAAATTGTATAGTTGTAAGTAATTAGTAATCTAAATTAACGGAACTGAAGTTTAATTTAAAATAAAAACAAATCAACAAATAAAATTACATAAATAAAAATACAAATGTCCAATAACATAGTAGGCAAAAATTGTAAATGTCAAAATGGAATCATTAATTGTCAAAATACATTCCTTATATGTAAAAATAAATTAATTATAAGTCAAACAAAAACGCATTACTAGGCGTCAAATGTGTGTCCATGTCTTGGACAGACATTTCACGTTTTTTGGCTATTAATTTTAGGATTTTTTTGTGAAACCGCCGCATGGAGAGCGGATATCGCACGGTTTTCTTCCGATTAGTTTTTTTCAAAAACATGGCCTCATCCTGTGGAGTCAAGGGTTCTAGCACGTAAGCTGTTCCGAATTCTTTTTCCAAGAAAGGAGGTTCATCGTCCTCACTGTCGATATCGTAAGATACTTTTGTGATCCAAATTTTATGCCGTCGCCTATAATCCCTGACGGACTCCATTAAGTAAAACGCTTCAGTAATAGAGCTCCATAGTATTTCATCAACGCCGTAGAAAAGAAATATCAGTTTTCCTCTATTATAATAATGTAGAAACATTTTCAGTTGGAAAACAGTTAAATTCCCACCAGAACAGTTAACTAGAGAAACAGTTCCACTCTCTGATTCTTCCAGCTCTATTGATACTTCTTCGTCTTCATTAAGTTCTTCAGGTACCTCCTCAAGCACAGCTCGACACATGAACTTTAAACTTTCCAAAGTTGAATACTTTGTGTTCCACAAGTCGACATTGTTTTTCTTCATCTTGCGCAACGCAGATGCTTGCTGCCCAAAATTTATTCGTATTATCCAAACTTTGGGATCGAGTTCCTTTGTGTTTAGCGACAAATGAGTGAGAAGAGTTGACTTTCCCATAGCCGGTCCTGCTGATATTAGTACAACATCATCTTCTAAATCGTATAACGTTTCTAATAACTTATCTTTAACATCATCAAACATATCGTGCTCTTGTTTTTTGATGCGACTAACGCGTCTATCAATATAAAACTGCTTCTCGTAATTGTTATGGAAAGCCCTATTACCAATTTCGACAGTTTCATTATTAATTAATTTATAAAAAACATCTTCCTCTATAAACTTCACTGACTCATCGTCTACGATCATCTCTAAGCTTATAGTTTCACCTTGAAATTTTATTTTAGAAGTTGCTAAGAACTTTTTCTGAGATTCTGCAGTCAAGTCAGTGAAAGCGCTTCTTTCATCGTTCCAAACATGACTAGCTTGTGTGAAATATTGAGTTATTATATCAATTGAAATACAGTTTGTAATGATTATTGCTTGCTTGCCAGTTACAGCATTTACGATATTTTTAAGTCTTTTATAAGAATTTTTGAAGTCATCAGAATAATTGCAAACAATAATAAGTACTTTCTCTTTCGCAGTGTTCGTTAATTCTTTACATAAAGTGTTGTGACTCTTCAAGGGTAGTTTGAAAATGTACTCCAAGTCTAACACGATATTATCCTTATTTCCTAGATACTGTTCCACCTTAGCAAGTGTTAATATACAACTCTCTGAAGCAATAATACTTCCTATAATCTGGCCAAGCAAGCCAAATCGTTCTATAGCGTTTTCAGTAAATGTATAATTTAGATTCTTAATGCCATGCATTTTATTTAAAACGCCCATTAACGACTCATTCATAGCATAGGTAACAGCGTTCTCATATATTTTACTTTTCTGATTAAGATATGATCCTACTTTAGGCGTCATCCACAGTTTTTGTATTTCATCGTGATATTTTAGAAATATCAATCCAGATCTATCTCTAAAGTTTTTAAAATCATTGCAAGGTTTACACTCTATTTCTCCTCTCAATATATCCTCTACGCCACTCTGATCAGCTTGATTGGTGTAAAACAGTAATTTGTTATAGAACTCTCTCACCAAACTCAAGTCATATTCTCCTCGTTCGAAGGACAGTTTTGGAAACTTTTTAACTTTTACATCTAATCTATATTCGTGCAAATTTGGGATTTTATTCTTTAACATTACATACCATGCTTTGGCAAGCTTGTCTAGAGATTCATCGATATCTGTAAACTTTAAAAGTTTTGAAGTTTCATCGAAAACTAGTATGTTGCCGACAGCAGAAGCTATACCTCCATTTAACTGAAGGAATCCGTCTCCCAGAGACTCGTCTATAGTGACGATGTGAGTGGATTTCGATTTTTCTAATATTTCTAAAATTGTCGTTGTTAGGTGGTTTAATCTCTTTTGTATTTTTTTATCGTTACCTCTTATAGCCAAGTCTTTGTTTCCAAAGAAAGACGGGACTTTAAGCTTCAGAGACAGTAAATACTTTTTAGCAGCCAGTTCTGCTGCTTCATAGACAGTCGACTGTTGGACGTTTGCTTTATCGAGTTGTCGCTTAAGATCGTCTGTTATCGATTTGCTAACAAACTCTAGCTTATCGTTCTTATATTTAAGAACACTTCCTATCACCAATTTACTTAGTGTCGTCACATCCGAGGGTTCTCTAAGGAAATTGAACAATAAGCTTTGTACGTCAGTCTCTTCCGAATTTTGCTTTTTGAGTACTTCTAAGCACAGTATGTTCTTGATCAGCATGAGAAATTCGTCATTGGTTGTAAAGAAGTCTTCTCTAAAACTAGCAAACCGATGTCCTTCAGGTTGGATTTCAGAAAAATCAAAAACGTTGAGCGCTAGAATTACGTGATACCTCAACATGATATCATTATTCATCGACATCTCGCCATCAGATTCATCACAAATAAACTTCGCCAACTGTTCAGCTAGTGTTGTGATTTGTTCTTTCATAACTATTTTACATAAAAAGTCCAAGTCTTCATCTGTGTATGACGGCTGTGTGCAACAACCTCCCGTTCCTATAAGTTCGTCCAAGTATTCAGCAAGAGTACCTTCATATGCTTTGTTTTTGGGATCGTCCTTCGCTGTAGTGTACATAACGAAAAAACATTCAGTGTCTTCAAACTTTCTTCCAAAAATTACGTCTTTACTGGTCGGTTCAAAGGCGCGTCTGATTTCTAAATAACTACCAAAGTATTTGGTTAAATCAACTTTACTAGTAAATGTGAGCTGTTTATCGTTTTCTCTGTGTTTGGCTTGAATGAAAACTGTCAGGATTTTGTCAAACTCCTTTATTTTTGCTATAAAGCATAAGTCATCGAAGGCACCTATGTCATCTCTATTGGTAGCCAGACTAAACTGCTCGACACTGTCATCATGTAACAATCTAAAATATATTAGACTAATCAATTTAGTCTCGTACAGTTGGCCCTGGATGCCAGACGTGCCTGCACGCTTTTTATATGTTTGACTGTTCATTTTTTTGTTATTTATTTAACACTGACTTTACTGTTTTGTTTCTTCTCTTCTTATGAACCTGTTTTTTCCGACCGCAGGGCAAAGGCCTTCCGTCCTCTCTTCCACTTTTCTCTGTCCTCAGCTACATATGGCCAATCATTTAGGTAGGAGACCACTCGGCACGCCATCTCCTTCTGGGCCTTACGCGTCGCGGGTTACTCTTGTTTGTACTGTTGGTCGTTCATCAAGTGCATCTCACGTGCCATTAACTAGTCCAAGTTCGGTGTCTTCTGCTGATAACCTGGAAATAATAATTTTACATTTAATTTACATTACACTAGGGCCATGGGGTCCAAGAGCTTATCGAGTTGTCTCATGTCTCAGCTTATCGAGATATCAGCAAACAGCTGGTCGACTCTTCGCGTGACCAGAGGGCTGGGCTTTTCTTCGGTCAACAAATCAGTATTGCTATCCAGCGTGGCAAAGCTGCCAGCGTTCTAGGCACTTTTATCATTGACATCAATGTGAACGATTTTTTTGATGCCCTATGAGTTTTTTTTCTACCCGTTTGTTTGTACATATATATATACCTATTAAGTTATAATATTTAATAGTTAAGATGTATATATATACTAAATTAGCCTCCTGTAGATAAAATATAAAGTTTGCATTATGATCATTGGCTCGTAGGTTTGCACGCTGTTCGAGGGAGGTAAAAATAACACTGCCCCCCTAGCCAAGTTACAATCGTATCGTTCGGGCTGAACGCTTCGAGTAGGCCACGCCTCCGATTCCTTTGTTCTGACGTCATCTCAACGCTCTGTTACGTGGTCCGAACAAAGGAATTGGAGGCGTGGCCTACTCGAAGCGTTTGGCGTGAACGATACGATTGTAACTTGGCTAGGGGGGGCTGTTCAGAGCTGAGTACGTCTTTCTACACGTGCAGTCTGTGGGCAAAGTATTCTTTGCTTATACAGTGCCATCTTGCGGTATAGTGCCATCGACGTCCAGTTCAACTACGCGTTCAGGGCGGTGCTGAGGCTGCCCCGTCACTGTAGCACCTCGACCATTTTTGCAGATACGTGTACCGACTGTTTCAATGCGACGATGCGCAAGCGGTGTGCGTCTCTAGTATGGAGAGTGCGGGGCAGCGCCAGTACCGTCCTAGCAATAATCGCCAACAGACTGGATTGCATACATCCGACAATGCTCCAATCGGCATATGTTCTCGTGCAACTAACTACACGAGAACATATGCTGATTAAGTAACTGCTTAACGGAGAGTCCTTAAGAGCGTTCACTCGAAATTACGCGCTATTTGGCCAAAAACCATGATTTTCAAACCCGTTTATATCCATTAATGAATTATTGTACAAACATGTGATTTACCAATAACATTAGAAAATATTCTTGTCTAAATAGTTAAGTAGGATTTTACTAAAATTAATAGCACACTTGTGAACTATATTCACATATGTAAATAGAGGTTTTGAAATTTTACTTTCAGAGGCAATTTCGAAGCTTGACAACTTCTTCAGTTCTAACAGAATCAATAAACAAAAAATACAAAACAGTAACTAGAATCCTTAACAAAATAGTTATAGAAAAAGATTCATTGATTTAGTTTACTAATTAAGAAAATTTAAATAAAAACATTGTCAAATTATTAAGAAATTATGGGTAAATAAAATGATGATTTGCACTAATTTAACTTAATTTTATCATTATAATAATAGCTTATTCTAATAGAAGAACATGTGTTTCAAAACTTACTATATAAAGTTTCAATTAAATTAGCTTTTTCAATTTTTAAAAAATATTTTAAAAGGACCATAAATATCGGCGCACGAGCGTCGCAAATTCAGGACTCTCCGCTCGACGCTCGCCCCGAACGGTCGTGCCGCTCTGTGCTCCGCGCCCGCTCCGTGCTCCGTGTCGTTACGTCACCCCGTGACGTCATCAGTGGTCCCCGACCGCACCAGCGATCCGAAGCTGCCTTTCTCAAGGCAGTGGAGGATATACGTTTCCTTAACGGGAAATAGTCGATAAACGTTGTGCCCCTTCAGGGAAAAGCCACAGTTTCGTGGTCCTTGGTGGGAAACCTCACGGTGCCAACAAAACCAAGGGGGTGTTGCCCCAATACACCCGCCGAACCCCTTCAGGGCTAGGCAGTCAATTGGAGTCGGGAGCTAGATTTTGGCCTTGGGGGAGCTCCTAGTCAAATCTAATACTCCGAGTTCTCTTTCAGCTACACACCTGGTGTCGGTTGGGGTGTCTATCCCTTCGCACCAGACCCTGGTAGGGCCCGATCGCACAATAAGACTGGCGATCGGTTTACAAGCTTAGGGCACACCATTAGGTACTCACCTCCCAGTGTACACAACCCTTACTGGGAGGGTCACACACCCCCGGGCCCGTCCACCCGGGGACGTAGGGACCGCTAGGAGTTTTGCACATGAGGTTTTTCCAACCCATGTGACCTAATCCCAAGCCCCCTTTTAACCATGACGGACGCTATCATATTAGCGTTCGTCAAAGAGGTCCTATTCAAGGACCCCGATTTCCTCGCCAAGTATGGCGAGAAAATCGCTTCAATTAGAGCCCCCCCCCCCCACCGTCCCATCAAGCGTCACTGACTTCAGTGACGTATTGTCATTTCCGGACTCCGGTCCGACCCCCTGCCCCCGCCCTCCCCCGGATATGCCTCCCCTATTGGTAGCCCACTTCGCCAATGAGGCAATGGACACCACCGTCCCCGCCAGCGACTCAGCGTCGCAAGCATCTTCTTCGGACTATGAACAGTCCCCTGAATCCTCCTCCTCCGAGGACGACTTCCAAGTCGTCCTAGGGGGCAAGAGGAAAGCCAGGAAGGCCGCTCAGGCCACCAAAGCTAAGAAGACCGTTGCGTCTTCTCCCGCCCCCGCTATCCAGCCCGCCCCTGTTGCCCAGCCCGCCCCCGCCTCGCAGGCTAGTTGTTCCCCCCCCATTTCCGCTTCTGTCACTCAGACGAAGAAGCAGCGCCCCCCTCCGCCCTTGTACATCCAGGACAAGGGTAAATGGACCGACGTGTCCAAAATGTGCAGTGATCGCAAGATCAACTATACAAACGCCCGCTCCTGCCAACAAGGCATAAAAGTCCAAGTCCCGACGTCAACTGACTATCGGGAACTTACCAAAGTCCTTCGTGAAAGGAAAATCTCCTTTCACACCTACTCCCTCCCTGAGGACACGCCGACCCGAGTGGTCATTAGACGTGTCCCGAAGGAAATCCCCGCCGAGGACATTAAGGCCGACCTCCTGGCCCAAAATATCCCCGTTTCCGCTGTCCATCGCCTTCACAAGGCGAGAGGTAACGAAGTATACGACATGATCCTTGTCGTGTGCGACCCGACCGACGGGCACCACCCCATCTTCAAGATCAAGTCGATCTGTTCCCTCTCCGGCATCTCCATCGAGAAGCCCTACAGACCCACGATAGTTGGGCAGTGTCACCGCTGCCAACTATACGGTCACTCTCAGAAGAACTGCTACGCTACACCCAGATGCGTTAAGTGTCTGGGTGAGCACGGCACTTCTGACTGCCCCCGTCCCAAGGATCGCACTCTTTGCACAGAGCCTCCCAGCTGTGTGCTGTGCGGCCAAGCCGGGCACCCGGCTAACTACCGGGGCTGCCCCAAAGCCCCCAAAATCCCTCCCAAGCTGGCAAAGCGTGCTGCCGCTCGCCAGCAGAGGGAAGCACCCTCCGGGAAAGTCCCCTCTTCCCAGCCCCCCGAACGTCTCGCACCCCAGAGACCATCCCCCTGGAATCAGCTAAACCATCAGAAAGCCTTCCCGGCTTTGGTGGATTCCCAGCCAATTCCAGCGCTAATGGCTAAGCCCATCCCAGCGCCTCCCCCGGCTTCTGTGGCCCCCGTGGCCGCTAAACCTCCCCGAAACGCGCCCCAAGTTTCAGCTGCGTTCCCACGCAGATCAGTTGGCCAGATTATCCTGGACAACTATCGCATCTTTATGACGCAGGACGCTAGGGACTTAGCTGATGAGCTAACCCTAGCGGAAGTCACTGGCCAACTCGACTTAGCCAAGCGCGCTGCGCTATTCACTAAGTACGAGTCGGTCGCAGTCGAACTCGACAAATTACCTGCCGTACCCCTAAATGGATAGACAACAAAAAATTTGTTGTACCAAACCGCGATCCCTAAAGTTAGGCTTCTTCAATGCCAACGGCATTATCAATCAGAGAGATGAGATCGCCACGTTCCTCCGCGACCATCAGTTAGACCTTCTCCTCGTCCAGGAAACATTCCTCAAACCCCACCGTAAAGATCCTAGAATTGCCAACTATCGTCTAGTTCGCAACGATAGATCTCGTTGTCACGGTGGTGGCACCCTTATCTATTATAGAAAGGAACTGTACTGTATCCCTCTAGCTCCTCCCGCGCCCCGATCTTTCTTAGAATACTCGGCTTGCCGAGTAGGCATGACTGGTCATCAACCGATCACTGTCGTCTCTGCCTACTATCCCCCCCCGACTTCCTCGTCTCGTATGCCAGACGAGTCCATCGCGCTTACTAGCGACCTCACTGCCCTCTTTGGCTTGAGTGACTCCGTTATCATAGCGGGCGATCTCAATGCTAAACACCCCGCCTGGAACAGTAGTACGACCAACCCTAGGGGAAAGGTCGTGTTCAACCTTGGTGCATCCCTTAACTTTGACATCATCGCCCCGATGTGTCACACTCACTTCCCCCATGATCCCAACCATAGCCCCGACGTCCTCGATGTAGCGCTCCTTAAGAATGTCAACCTCCGGTTGCAATCTATAGAAGCAATACACGAGCTTAACTCCGATCACCGACCCGTGATTATGCACCTAGGCTCCCGTTCGGGCAATCTCGACCCGGGCCAGCCCCCCGCTTCCCAATTGATCACTGACTGGAAGAAAGTAAGCGAAAAGCTGAAATCTACCACGTCACCTCAATTGGATTCTATTCCCGACCACATAGTCTCAGTCGCTGACACGACGGCGGCAATCGACTCGCTCACAGACCACGTACAATCCGTCCTGAACGAATGTTCAAGGGAGATTCCTGCGAAGGAGGACCTTCGCTGGAAAATCCCGGACGATGTACGGGCTCTGATGACCGAGAAGAACGCAGCCGTCCGTGCATACAGCGCTTTTCCTTGCGACGCTAACAAGGCTCACATGCGTAGATTACAGCGTGCTGTAAAGAAACGCATGACCGAGCTGCGTTCCGCCCGCTGGGACAAGACGCTCAGTGAACTCGAGCCTACCCATCTCGCCTTCTGGCAACTTCAGAGGAAATTACGTTCCACTGAAGAGTCCTCTATGCCTCCGCTCACCCGCCCTGATAAGAGTGTCGCTTTCGACAACTCTGAAAAAGCGGAATGCCTAGCCGACAGCCTCGAAGCCCAATGCTCGCCTAGCTCTCAACTAGTAGACCAAGCCCACATCGACATGGTGGACGCTGAAGTCGAACGTAGAGCCTCCCTCCCTCCCGTTGAAGACCCTGATAACCCTCTGGCCCCCGTCACTCCCGACGAGGTGGAGGATATCATTAAAAAACTTCAACCAAGGAAAGCCCCCGGCGCCGACGGTATCACGAACAGAGTGTTCAAACTCTTCCCCCCCCCAACTTATAATGCTAATGACCGCTATCTTCAATGGCGCATTAAGCAATAATATCTTCCCCCAAGCGTGGAAACAGGCCACCGTTATCGGTATCCCTAAACCAGGCAAGCCCAAGTCTGACCCCACCAGTTACCGCCCCATCAGTCTCCTCAATGTTCTCGGTAAGATCTACGAGAGGCTTATTTATAAGCGACTCAAAGATTTTGCCGAATCCAAGGGTCTCATTCCTGATGAGCAGTTCGGGTTCCGTACCGAACACTCATGCGTCCACCAAGTCCACCGCATCGTAGAGCACCTAAGCGCTGGCTTCCAGCGTAATGCGATGACGGGTGTCTTGTATTTCGATATAGCGAAAGCATTCGACAAGGTCTGGCACAATGGCTTATTATATAAGCTATATCAACTCGGTGTGCCAGACCGTCTCGTGCTCATCATGCGAGACTTTCTGTCGAATCGCACCTTCCGCTATCGAATCGAGGGAGCCCTCTCCTCCCCCCACCCCATTCGAGCTGGAGTCCCTCAAGGCTCGGTAGTGTCCCCCCTAGCTTTCACGCTGTTCACCAGCGACATTCCCAAAAGTAAAAAGGCCCAGTTGGCTCTATTCGCCGACGACACGGCAATTTACTACACCGGTCGTGACCCCAGAGTTATCGCTCGCAATCTCCAAACCTCCGCAAACATTTTGGGCAAATGGTTCCGGAAATGGAGGATCGAGGTTAACCCTGATAAGAGTCAAGCTGTTCTCTACTCGAAACAGCGGAAGTCCGTCCCCCCTCCCCCTCCGATCACCATGTACGGTAAGCCGATCCCCTGGGAGAAGCAAGCCAAGTACCTCGGAGTGATCCTCGATCAGCACTTGTCCTTCGCCGAGCACATAAAGCAGGCTCGCTCGCGAGCCGCTTTCGCTCAAGGTAGGCTCCATTATCTCATGACTGCCCGCAGCAAACTGTCACTTAAGTGCAAGCTGCGCCTCTATACGGCAGTAATCCGCCCGATCATGACGTATGCATGTGCAATCTTCGCACACGCCAAGCCCCGCTTCCTCCATAGGATGCAGACCCTTCAAAATAGGACCCTCCGTAAAATTCTCGGTGCCCCATATTATGTCCGAAATGAGAATCTACATCTAGATCTCAAAATCCCCACCATCCAGCAGTTCATGAAACGCCTTTGCAAGCGTTTCTTCGATACTGCTGTAAAACACCGCAACCCCCTCATAGTATCGGCAGCTCGATACGAACCCTCCCGCATCTCTAAGGTTCGCCGTCCTAGGCATACTCTCGTCACCCCCGATGACCCCACTACCCTGCTCCAAGAGAGCCGTAAGGAAACAAGTACAGTTCGTAGACAATACAGACCGCCGTCCTTCCGTCCTCGCCGCCGAGGCCCGCCGCGACATTCCCGTAAACGTCCTCCCCGTCCCTTGCTCGAGCCAGCCCGCGTCGCTGAGCCGTAGTTTTAAAATTCCCCGATAATAATAATAAAATCTTTGTTCGATCCAGCCCGTCCCTTGCTGTCCCCCCCCAGCGACGCCCTAAGCCGAGGTCCGTACCCCACAGGGGGTGCCCTTAGCGTGTAGTCGCTTAGTTTTTAAGTTTTAGTTAAATAAGCCCTGGCTGGAGGCTTTGATTCTCGAATTGAGGCCGCCACAGGCAAGTCCGGTTAAGCAGCCGACAACCTCCTAGGTTGACCTGCGAGAGGCCACACACAAAAAAAAAAAAAAAAAAAAAAAAAAAGTCGCAAATTCAGTCGCCCAACAAAATTCATCATCACGCTCGCGCGCCGAGTTTTGTGATATTTATTAAAAATCGACAAAGCTATTTTTATTCAAATTTTATATAGTGAGTTTTGAAACACATGTTCTTCTATTAGAATAAGCTATTATTATATTGATAAAATTAAGTTAAATCAGTGCAAATCATCATTTTATTTACCCACAATTTCTTAATAATTAGACAATGTTTTTATTTTAATTTTCTAAATTAGTAAACTAAATCAATGAATCTTTTTCTATAACTATTTTGTTAAGGATACTAGTTATTGTTTTGTATTTTTTGTTTATTAATTCTGTTAGAACTGTAGAAGTTGTCAAGCTTCGAAATTGCCTCTGAAAGTAAAATTTCAAAAACTCTATTTACTTAAGTGAATATAGTTCACAAGTGTACAATTAATTTAAATAAAATCCTACTTAACTATGTAGACAAGAATATTTCCTAATGTTATTGGTAAATCACATGTTTGTACAATATATCAATTATGGATATAAACGAGTTTGAAAATCATGGTTTTTGGCCAAATAGCGCGTAATTTCGAGTGAACGCTCTTAAGAAACACCTAAAAAAGCATTTACAGTTTTCAACTTCAAATTTCTAAACATACATCGCTCTGAATTACACAAAAAAATAACGAAGAACGTAAGTAGATGTGTCAACAGTTTCACCGCGAGATATGTGCAAACCTATTCTTAATTTCGAGAAAAAAAATTGTTTTTATCTCTCAAAAAGAGCTAAATCGACCTTTTCTATTTGCAGTATGTACTAAATTTTAAACATTTTTTTTAGTTCTTCACGTAGTGATGTGTTGGGATTGTCATTACGATTGTGTTGCGATTGTGATTGTTTATAACAAGCGAGTGAGAACGCGATAGCATCAAAGGTAAAAAATCCGACGAAGGAACCTCCCAGACTTACCATGTCCGGTGAGGACCTGCGTCATGCGGAAGGAGAGGACACCGTGACGCCACCACCTCAAAGAGGGACTTTATCGCCGTGGTAATGGCGTGCAATCCACTGATAACATGTTATGATACTAAATCTTAGATATTAATAGAACTCTGACGTAACGACATAGCAAACTCCCCGCGTTCCGGATTACGATAACAGCGCTGTTAAGGGTCTATTACACTACGCGATATTCAGCACACGATATTCAGACTGTCTTATTTTTTTTTCCGAGTGAGACTGGTCTAACCCTTATTACACTACGCGACATCGACTAAAACTGTCTGAATATCAAGTAGTCTAATAGGCCCTTTAGTCCGTCAACAAGGAGACATTAATTTATTACGTAACTTACGTAAAACGATTTTTACTAGTTTTTGACCCTCTAAATAAGAATAGGCCGACACTTCCCCCTCTGTTTAATATCTATTACGTAAGAATCGAAAGGAAAAAATTAATATACGTATTCGTTACTGATGTTTATTTTTAAAAGTAGCAATTTTTAGGAACGTTTAAAAGTGTATCGTTTACGCAAATAAGTAGGGTCTAGTTCACAAGCGGGGAGGCGCTGTGACGTTGCTATGGAAATAGTTTACCTATACCAGTGGCTTAGTCATCTAGCAAGAGTAGGAAATGCTACAGGCACGCGCAACCGGGGGCTCCGCGCGTTTAAGAATTCTGCACCTGAATGCAAAAAAAAATCTAGTCAAAGTGTATATATTGAAATCCGAATACAGCTAATTATTTCATTGAATATGATAGTCAGTCTCTTAGATCCCCTCATTACCGTAATTATAATAATATATAATATATATAACAATAATTTCCACAACTGTCACACAACGCCATCTAGTCCCAAACTAAGAAGAGCTTGTGCTATGAGTACTAGACAAATGATTAAATTACATATATGTTTCTAAATACATACATATTGTAGATAAATTACACTCGGACACAGAACAAATGATCGTGCTCATCATACAAACATTTATCCTGGGTGGGAATCGAACCTACGATCTCCGGTATAGCTGTCAAGGCCACTGACCACCCGACCAACAGGCCAGTCAAAAATTTCCACGTATCTTAAAATCCACTGGGTTATTGAGAATAAGAATGAGAATAATAGTATTACACAGGGGCCCCTTGATCGAATTTGCTACAGGCGGCGCTGGCTTAATCCGCCACTGACCTACTGGCTGGCTTAATGCGTAAGTACGCATCCGAATGCACATCGACATTCGCGCGATTGCCCGCGCTTAATCCGTTCGTAACTTTAGAACAGAAAAGAATAATCTTTATTGTACACTAAAATCGTAACAATTTCACAGAAACTTAAATGAGTACAATGACGGTCTTATCGCTGACAGCAATATCGCTCACCTAGTAAAATATTGACACATCTAAAATAAATGCGATATTGAGTTTTAACGGCCTAAGTGTATAAAAGTGAATAATATAATTCCTTGATCTCCATATGGTCTATAATACGATACCTACTAGTAGCCAATTCACAATGTCTAATGTAAAATTAACTCAAAACTTCGTTTTAAATATTTCTTTAGTCTTTGACTCTAATACTCAATACTCAATACTTTATTGCATTCCATATTATGTACATAGGTGGTATAAAATATAGTCAAGATCAATATGGACCCTGTCGGGCACAGCAAAGTTAGAAGAGAGGATGAAGGCCAAGTAACAATTCATGGAATTAATTATTGTAGGTAGATCTAATAGATGTATATTATTATGTATGTGTATAAGTATTGGTAGATTGTGTCCGATTATTTAATTTTTGTTTTTGTCATCTTTATTATTAATACCTTTACTTATACCTGTAAAATATGAAAAATGTAGATATGCCAATATATTGTTCGGTGAGTGATATCTACCAGACAACCTTCGGTTGGACTATGAGAACTTAAACTAAAAAAGAAGGTAATCTGCGGTTTATTTAACATCGCGAATTTTAACGATCTTACGTAAGTGCCATCAGGACTCCGACTCCTTTGTAAGAAAAAATAAGACATGGTCGGACCTCTTCCCCCTAAATTGTCTTATATAATAAATTAATGGCCCCCAAATCACCTGTGTATGCGTTTACGGTAATTCGGAACGACTTTGCAGCGCGCTAACATCGTATTTCTGAACGCGGCGGGGTCATTAACTTTTTATTTTATGATAAAATGATGCTTATTGTAAACACTGTTGACTGGCCTGTTGGTCTAGTGGTTTGTGGCCCTGACTGCTAAGCCGGAGGTCGAGGGTTCGATTCCCACCCAGGACAAATGTTTTTGTGATGAGCACGATCATTTGTTCTGTGTCTGGGTGTAATTTATCTATAATATGTACCTATGTATTTAGAAATATATAAGTATGTTTATCAGTTGTCTAGTACTCATAACACAAGCTCTGCTTAGCTTGGGACTAGACGGCGTTGTGTGATAGTTGTGGAATATTATTATTACTGTTGTCTTGACTTGTCTCTTGCGGTGTCACCTGAGTCTTTGGTTACTAAAGGTTTGGGTGGTAGCGTGATGTTATACAGCATTCCTTAGTAAATAAGCTATCAAACACTAAAATAATATTTCAATTCGAACCAGTAGTTCTTGAGATTAGCGCGTTCAAACAAATAAACAAATTATTCAGCTTTACAAAATTAGAGTACCTAGATAGTACATAGCTTTACAAAATTATAGTAGCCTCGCCTCGCTCCCAAAGGGGCCCCGCGCAAGACCTCGCTTCTTTAAGAACGTGGGTTTTTGTAAAAGATAGACTCTCTTTTGATTATTTTTTCACCTGATTGGTAAAGACGATATGGTAGAAATCGAACACTGCTGAAAGAAAAAGGCCTCGCCGATGCGCCTGCGCCCACGTCTAAACTAGTCCCCGCTACGCTTCTGCTGCCAAATACTGCAAAAACATCAGAATATGACAGGGCCACGGTAATTCTAAAGAGAAATCTCGTAATTATCGCACGGCTATCAAAACGTTGTGTTGTTGAAACTTAAAACTTACTTACCTAAATTCTACTATTTATGTTATTATCTTCAGCCAATCGTCCAATAGCCTCCTAGACTTGAAAACAGCACTTATTGAGTGCTGTTTTCACACATTCACGTTATTATAATATACACGTAAAATAATATCAAATTCTTGGTGCAAAAACATGTAAGAACTCTAATAACAATGTTTTTTTTAAAGAATGATTAAAAATTGTCATTCATCGTCGCTCAACTGAGTATCGGTACTATTATATTCTGTCTGTGATATCGTATAGATTAGACTTGTTTATGACTTACAAATTTAAACTCTAATTTATTCAAAATAAAGATTTTTTTATTAAATATACGTTCAAGAGGAATTGTCTCGACTTCCCTTTCTAAAAATAGTTGTGTCTCACTTGCACAATGTTGGCAGCGTTGAAATTAATCTACTAAATTGGTAGTTTTCACATTTATTCACAGTGGTGCACAAAAAGAAAAATGGATATCTCTGTATCTACCCTGTCCTATACATTAGAGTAAACAAACAAATTAATACCTTTTAACGTTTTGAAAACTTTATTTTTTATGGTGCGTTTTAATATTAAAAAATAACTTTTTACAAAAAAAAATAACCGACTTCACTAAAAAAAACACTAAAGGGATCAAAATAAATTTAATTTCAGAAGTCGGTTTTTCTCGGTGTTGTTTGTTTCTTATTTAACAACGACTTCCAAAATTCAAGGTGGAGTCGGTTATTTTTAAACCGACTTCAAAAAAGGAGGAGGATCAATACGGTTGTTTGTTACCTCAGAACTCCGTCGTTTATGGACGGATTTGCAAAATTATTGTTTTTCTTTTATAGGATATGCTTCCAGATTTGTCTTATTTTTTTCAAATCTAGTGCTGATGATGGGATCCATGAGGAATCGAGGGTACTCCTCAAATATTATAGGCAATTGTATAGTGATTTTGGTATTTTCATCGAAAACTTAAGTATTTACAGTCAAAAAGTAACATTTAATGAAGTGGAACTGATGTCTGAGTCTTAAAAAACTTAGACCCGACCGTATGGACATTTTCCTCGAACCCATCGTTGTATTCGTCCACAGAGCCACCTAGGCACTCGAAACGATTGTGAAGTTCGAGCTGAAAGCTCTCGGAGTTTTGAATCTGGATCTGTGCTGGACGGAGCATAGTCTTCATCAGTCGAGATCTTTCAAGCTTGATATTGATATTCAATGTGCCTCTTACCATGCAGTGATCACTTCCAGTTTTCACCGCGTTGATCACAGAGACATCATTGAATATTTGCTTCTTCGTCGACATGATGAAGTCAATCTCATTTCTGGTCGCACCATCAGGGCTTTGCCAGGTCCACTTCTACTTTTACTTTCACTACGCTCACGTTTTTTGAAGAAGGAGTTCATCATATAGAGGCTCTCCTTCTCCATAAAACTAGCCAATAGGTGTCCCCGGCGGTTCCGATGTCCAAATCCAAATTGCCCCACTCGCAGCTCATCACCGTCTCGTTTACCCAGTTTCGCGTTAAAGCCCCCCATGACCACGGTGAAGTGAGTCTTAGAACCATGCATGGCTCTGGATATATCCTCATACATGAACTCTACTTCGTCTTCGGGATGTGTCGAGGTCGGGGCGTAAACCTGTATGACCTTCAGCGAATATCTTGATGATATTCTGAGTATAAGATACGCCACCCTGGTCGACACACTCTCGATCCTCACCACATTGTTCACAAGGGACTTGTGGACGATAAACCCGACACCACCCTGGGACTACTGGTCACCCTCCGGGAAATAAAGTTGGTTGCCGGATTTGAGAATTATCGTGTCCTCCCCCTGTCTTCGGACTTCAGATAATCCCACAATACTCCATCGTAACCTGCTCAATTCTTCCTCAAGTTCGGTGATCTTCTCCTCGGACCGGAGTGTACGCGTGTTATATGTTGCTAGGTCCAGTCGTCGTTGTCTAAAGGGGTAGCCGGATCCCATCCGGAGATTCTTCGCACCCCTTGCCTCGCCGTAACCTTGACCGCTACCGGAGTCGAGGGTAGACGGGCCGCCGGGCACTAGGGGCCATTTTTTGGTTGTACTTATCATTGAGGGGATTTTGCCATAATCGCCACGCTTGGCATGCGGGTTGGCGATCGCAGTTTGGTTGTTGCAATTCACAAAGAATGCTGCTGCCCATTCTCTGGTATGTCCCTTAGTCGCCTCTTACGACACGTTTGGACTTATTAGAATTGTCATGAGATGCACTTTGGCTATAATGTGCTATCGAACTGATCTGATGATGGAGCCGGAAGGTAGGCACAGGAACTCCGTAATTAATCAATGTATCCTAGCCGTGTTTGGGCTTATTAGAATTGTCATGAGATGCACTTTGGCTATAAAGTACTATCGAACTGATCTGATGATGGAGTCGGAAGGTGGTAGACACAGGAACTTCATAATAAAAACAATGTAACCTAGCAGTGTTTGGGTTAAGTGGAATTGTCACGAGAAATAGGCACTCTGTTTATAAGTGTATCGCAAGTAAAAAGTGTGAAATAAAAACTCATTACAAAAAAAAAATAACCGATTTCACTAAAAAAAATACACTAAAAGGATCAAAATAACTTTAATTTCAGAAGTCGGTGTTGAATAAGAAACAAACAATACTGAGAAACACCGACTTCAGAAATTAAAGTTATTTTGATCCTTTTAGTGTTTGGGAGTAGGGGGGGGGCGGGAACTTGTGTCCCCACACAATCCATCCATCTTTTCTTTGGCCTCACTCCTCAGTGATATGAAAGAAAAGGGAGTTAGTGTAGTGTGAAGGGTGACAGGACAGAATGGAAGGTAATACGTGTTGCGCCGACCCCAAGAAATATGAGACAAGGGCAGGAAGAAGAAGAAAAAAATATATAATCGGTAATAATAATAATAATAATAATTTATTTAATCATTAAAACAGCAGAGGTCGACTGTGTTAGTAACAAAATCTCTTAGCCTATGTTTGTACATAATAACGAATAAAAATTTGGTCCGATCGACCAGCGTACGCACAAGCGGGCTGTCTACCCGGACGGTTATCGAAGGTAGGATGCTGTTAGCTCTATCACGCAATCTGCGAAGCATCGAGACATTTTTTTGCCATAATGCATCAAAGTTGCGCTGCAAAGGTGTGGCAGTAATAGAATTCTGAACGTTTATATTTCCGCTGCTTGAGGGTCTCCGCAGCCATAGCAACAGCATCAGCATAGCACGACGAGCTTGGAAGGCCCGTCTTCCATGGAAATGAAGACATGCCGTCCAGTCTGTTGCCATCGCCGTGTGCCAGGTGACGGGAATGCTGACAGTGGCAGATGTCGTTGATATTCGCATGCCGTGCTATGCTACCTGCACTACGGCTGCATGACAGACCGTGGTGTCCGAGGCTGAAGACAACTTCACCACAGTGGCAGCGATGAAGAGAGCAACAAGGAGCGCCTTGACATGGGACCCCTGAAAATTAGCACTTCATTTTGCACATTCTGTCCATGCCTTCACTGTTATTGCCGAAATTTGTTTAGCTAAGTCGTATAAATACTCCGGCGTTGTGTCGTTAGGGATATATGGGATTGTGCTTTTGCTAAAGCCAAATTTCACCTTAAAATGATTATAATATTCAGCATAAGGAAAGACAATGTCCCGATCCAAACACTCCATTTTTAAGTATTCCAAAAATACAAAGTAGACTCTCAAGTATTCACTTTTGCTCTTTCTTAAGTGCATGTAACCCACGAAATTTTCAATATTCAGGATAACTTTGGTATTAAGGTTTTTAAATTGTATCTTGAACTTCCATATTTTTTTCAAGTATATCTCCTGTTCGAGGTGTGAAAAGTTTTGTATTTTGTACGATGGACCGAACCACTGTTCTTACTTGGATGATGACGATGATGTGATCCAGATTTTATTCTTGTAATCACTGCTCTTGGCCTCTTTCAGCCATTTGCCAAATAATATTTTATATTTCGGATTAATTTTATCGAAGCCCTCGAAAACAAATATCAGTTTACCCCTTTTGTAATAATCTAAGAATATTTGATCCTGAAACAGTTCTAAATAACTATCACGTAAAGGCATTTTTAGACGATTTTTGTTATTTGGTGATTCTATCTGTTCCTTTATATGATCAATGGATTCATCGCCCACTGCAATTTGTTTTATTAATTCCCAAATATTCCAACACATGACGAAAAAATTTTTAGTCCTTAATATTTTTTCGTACTTCTGTATGTTTATTCTAACAATCCATGCTTTAGGATCGAGTTCCTTTGTTTTTAATATCAAGTGACTGAGAAGAGTTGACTTACCCATCCTTCGTTCAGCTGTTATAAGTACAAGATTGTCTTCCAGATCGTAAAAAGTTTTTAAAACCTTATCTTTGACATCATCAAACTGATTGTGCTTTCTTGTCTTGCCGCGACTAACTCGTCTGTCAATATAAAACTGCTTCTCGTAATTGCTATACAAAGGCGTATTACCAACTTTGACAGTTTCATTATTTATAATTTTATGAAAAACGCCATAATTTGTAAGTCCTATAGACTTGACGTCTACGATTGTATCTAAGCTAACGTCTTCATCCTGAAATTTTATTTTAGAAGTCGCTAAGAACTTTTTCTGCGATTCTACAGTCAATTCAGTGAAAATTATTCTTTCATCGTTCCAAACATCATTTGCTTGTGGGAAAAATTTAATCATCATTTTAACAGAAATTTTGGCTTGCCTTGTCTTTGTAATTACTATTATTTGCTTGCCATCAACAGCTTTTGCGATATTTTCAAGCCGTTTACAAGAAGTACTGAAATCTTGAGAAATATTGCAAACAATAATAAATATTATCTCTTTAGCTGTGTTTGTCAATTCTTCACATAAAGTGTTGTGGGTTTTTAAAGATAGTTTGAAAATATTCTCTAAATCTAACACGATATGGTCCTTGTTTCCTAGATACTGTTTTACTTTAGCAACGGTTAATACACAGCTATCAGAAACAATAATAGTACCAAGAACCTTTTTACGCAACACAAACTCTTTCATAACGTCATCATTAAATGTGAAGTCTTGATTCTTATTGCTATGCATATCTTTTAAAACACCTTTTAATGGTTGACTCATAGCGTAAGTGACTGCATCCTCATATATTTTACTTTTCTTTGTAAGATATGGTCCTACGTTAGGCGTCATCCACAGTTTTTGAATTTTATCATGATATTCTAGAAATATCAATCCAGATCGGTCTTTAAAGTTTTTGACGTCATTGCAAGGGTGATTTTCTATTTCTGCTCTCAAAATATCCTCTACGCGATTTTGATCAGCTTGGTTCGTGTAAAATAGTAATTTTTTATAGAAATCTCTTACCAAATCCTCGTCAAATTGTCCTCGTTCAAAGGACAGTTTTGGGAAGTTATTAACTTTAACATCCAATTTATATTTGTGCAAATTTGGAATTTTATTATTCAATGTTTCATACCATGTTTTGGCAAGCTTGCCTAGAGATTCACAGGTGTCTGTGAACTTTAAAAGTTTTGAAGTTTCATCGAAAACTAATATGTTACCGACAGCAGAAGCTATACCTCCATTTAACTGAAGAAGTCCTTCTTCCAAAGACTCGTCTATAGTGATGATGTGATTAGGTTTCGATTGTTCTACTATTTCTTGGATTTTTGTTGTTAGGTAGATTAGTCTCTTTTTAATTTTTTTATCATTACCTCTTACTGCTAAGTCTTTGTTGCCGAAGAAAACCGGGACTTTAAGCTTCAGAGACAGTAAATACTCTTTAGCAGCCAGTTCTGCTGCTTCATAGACAGTCGACTGTGGGACATTTGCTTTATCGAGTTGTTGCTTAAGATCGTCAGTTATCGATTTGCTAATAAATTCTAACTTGCCGTTCTTATATTTAAGAACACTTCCTATCAGCAATTTACTTAGTGTCTTCACATCCGATGGTTCTCTAAGGAACTTCAACAAGCTTTGTACATCAGTTTCTTGAGAATTTTGTTTATTGAGTACCTCTAAGCACAGTAAGTTCTTGATCAGCACAATAAATTCGTCATTGGTTGTAAAGAAGTCTTTTCTAAAGCTAGCAATCCGATGTCCTTCTAGTTGGATTTCAGAAACATCAAAAACGTTGAGCGCTACAATAACATGATAGCGCAACATGATATCGTTATTCATCGACATTACGCTTTCAGATTCATCACTAATGAACTTCGCCAACTGTTTAGCTAGTGCTGTGATTTGTTCTTTCACAACTATTTCACATAACATGTCCAAATCATCATCTGTGTATGACGGCTGTGTGCAACAACCTGCAGTTCCTATAAGTTCATTCAAATAGTCAGCAAAAGCACCATCATATACTTTGTGATTAGGATCCTCCTTCGCTGTAGTATACATAATGAAAATACACTCAGTTTCATTAAACTTTCTTTTAAAGAATATATCCTTATTATTCTGTTTGAAAGCGCGTCTTATTTCTAAATAACTATCGAAGTATTTCATCAAATCTGTTTTACTAGTGAATGTGAGAAGTTTATCGTTTTCCCTGTGCTTGGCTTGAAGGAACACAGCGAGGGGTTTATCGAATCCCTTTATATTTGCTATAAAACAAATGTCATCGAAGGCACCAACGTCATCTCTATTGGTGGACAAACTAAAGTGCTCGACACGGTCGTCGTGTATCAATCTAAAATATATTAGACTAATCAATTTAGTCTCGTATAGGTGTCCCTGGATTCCCGACGTGCCTGCACGCTTCTTATACATTTGACTGTTCATGGTTTGATGGTTATTGATTCGCTTTCGTTACTTAGATATAAAAGACGTGAAAACACCGTTTTGATTCTTCTAATGGTCGTTTAGGAAGTGTACCTCATCACACGATGAACTTTTTCAGGATTCGTATCTTCAGCTGATGATGAGTAACCTGTAAATATAAGTTTCTAATATGAATATTGGTCGATTTTTGTAATAATTCTACTAATTTATATTTAGTTGCAAGTTGTATTTACCAAAGAATTTGTGAGATGTGCTATGAAAGAAAAGGGTGTCTGACAGAGACGGGTGACAAGACAGAATACCTTTAGGGAAAGTTCAAAACCTACATCAAGCGTGGCCTTGTAAAACAGCGAATTACAAGCATCATGATTCAAGACTACGTTGAAGATGCGCTTGTTTGGCAACGAGTGCTTCTGCGCAAGTGGCATCCCTGCTAGCCCATTAGCAGACATTAGTGTGTAAACGCCTACTAATGCTCCATTTTTTTCCTCTTTATGACATTCTTTTTGCAATGTTTTTTTTTTATATTATTCAGACCACAGCCACCGTAACATTATACGGTAAAGGTGTGCCACGCTTGGGCAGAGCACCACCGTGTCCTTGTCGGGGCGATCGGCGGCAATGAGCTCTCGCACCGGGCCCGGGTACAGGCCATGGTCCGGAGCGAAGAGGAATGGGTTGACCCCTTTTGCGAAGCAGTAATGCTAGCGAAGGAGGTGGCCGCAAGCGCGAGGGATCGGCTGTCACACCCCGACCGCCGGGATACCGGCCCCGATTTCCAGCCCCCGTAGACGTGGGCTTACGGACAGCGAGCAATTGGTAGCTCGCCGTCGGGCCGTCCGGTAACCGTCCGGACTGAGCCCGAGTCATCGACGGCGCGTAGTGTTCGACGCGCCTCAAGAAGATGTCAGCAAAACCGTAGGGGACCAGCAGGGTCGAAAACTACTGGGCCATTTTTTGCGCGAAAGTGAACCCCGGGGAACAAAGGAAAAGAAGGAACATGGAGTGGGTTTTAGTAAGTAAAATTCTGAACCCACCTAAAAAGCCACCTTAACTTTATTAATTATTATTGTTTCGAACATATTTATTGATCCACTAGCTTCTGCCAGCGGCTTCGCCCGCGGATAAGAAGGTTTGTCCATACAATCTTTGGACCCCTGTTACATCCCCTTAGGCGGTGAATTTTGAAAAATCCTCTCTTAGTGCTCACCTACGTCATAAAAGGAAACTTTGTGTAGAATTTCACGTTCCTAGTACTAGTAGTTTCGGCTGTGTGTTGATATGTCAGTCAGACAGTTTCTCCTTTTATATATATAGATTTATTTCTATATAGGCTCATTTTTGACGAGAGTATCAGAAAAGAGCATCGAACCAACGATTCCATAGCCGAACTCAAGTCACCACCATATGACAAAGAAGAATCTATGATTTCTTTGGCCACTTAGCCAGAAAGAGAGGTGGTAACCTGGAATAGTTACTGCTGACAGGGAAACTAGATGGGAAAAGACCCAGAGGCAAGAGTCCGATACGTTGGTCAGACCAAATCCGTGCGTAAGTAATATGTATGATATAATTACAAAATCTGTAATATTTACAAGATATAACAACTGAATCTATACTTTTATTTGATATGACGATCAGTTAATGGAATAAACGATTGATATAATTTTCAAATAACTAAATTTTATAAGCATAAATCATACAGTGATTGTAAAATCTTTAGATATACCACTCAAAAGACATAAAACTTATTCAGACTAATATGAAAGAACGAAAACTTTATATAAATCATAGTGGCTTTTACCTTAACCTAATCCAGATGATTCACTAACACTAGAAGGCGATCTGGCGCTCGGCGGCCGCTACCGCGGCACGCTCGCTTCGCTCGCTTGCTTTCACGTTTTTATGGTCACTGTTTTAACCAAACCTAACCCACATGATCCCGTTTGCTCGCCATCGCATTCTAATGGTCACTATTCTAACCTGATCTAATCCAGCTGCAAGGCTCCGCAGCCGCATCAGCAATGTTTTTAAATTCAATACGTCGAGCCAAATTGTAATAATAACTGAGTGAACTTAAACGATTAAAAACAGCTGCGACAAATATAAATTTTAAACGATAGACATAATGATTTTCGATGAAATAAACTTTATAACCAATAAGGTTATACGAAATAAGTTTTAGAGTATATACATTTTATATGTAAAGAAATTAAATCAACAGTTGGTATATCTCACGTTTATTATATCTTGTGAATGTTATTGAAATGATAATATACCAAATAACTTTATATGATACTATACAAGACGCACCCCAAATCCTGTGTAATCCAGTGTAGCACACACTGGATTAACTTTTACATCCAATTTTTATATTCGTGCTTTGGAATTTTACTACTAGCAAGCTTGTCTAGAAATTCAGAGGTAATGGTAAACTTCAAAAGTTTTGAAGATTCATAGAAAACTCATAAGTTACCGATAGCAGAAGCTTGTACCTCCATTTTACTGAAGGACTCAATCTTCCAGGGACTCGTCTAAAGTGACGATGTGAACGGGATTTGATTGTTCTAATATTTCTAGGAATGTTGTTGTTAGGTGTTCTTATGATTTCTTTAACATTGCCTCTTTTTGCTAACTCTTTGTTATCGAAGAAAGTCGGGACTTAGAAACTATAAATACTCTACTCCACATCGCCGAAGATAGGACAACATGGCGTAATATAGTCCACAAGAAAGATATTATTCTAGGTCACGATCCTCAGCATTGAGGGTTAACGACGCAAGGAGGCGGAGGCGGAGGCTCTTTTTACCCGCGAGAAGGGTTATTTTATAATGTGAATGTGTACCACGTATTAAGTAGACTAAAGATTCATAGATTGTTTTCTATTTCGATCTACTTCATAGTTATTATTTTTTTATTGTGCGTTTTTTTTAGTACAACGTTGACTGGTCTACACTGTTCTCTCATACTTGTTAATTTTGTAATATAATGTTGTAGTATCATTATTTTTTTAGTATTTTTTTTTAACCGGAGTTGCCTGTGATGTATTAGTATTTTTAACCGACTTCAAAAAGGAGGAGGTTCTATGTTCGGCTGAATGTATTTTTTTTTATTCACCGATTTCTCGGTCAATTGTGGACCGATTTTGAAAATATTTTTTTTTATTGGAACGTTAAGCTTCCAAATTGGTCTCATAGAAATATTGTTATGATCTGATCATGAACTTCGAAGATATGGAACAGAACTCCTCATAGCCTGAAGTTAGGCACCGGAACTCTGTAATAAACTAATGTAATCTAACCGTGTTTGGGATTATTAGAATTGTCATGAGATGCACTCTGGCTATAAAGTATTTAAGTTTGGCTGAGGATACTTTTTAGTGGTGGTACCATAACTAAAAAGTGTAAAATAAAAATCTTTTTACAAAAAAAATACAACCGACTCCAAAGTAAACAAAACACTGAAAAGTGCAAAATAACTTTAATTTCGGAAGTCGGTATTTCTATAATAGTTTTGTCTCTTCGTTATTAAACACCGACTTCCGAAATTAATTATTTCTTCCGAAGTTTTTTATTGAACAATGTATTATACTGAACAGAAAATAGCATTAAAATTAAATCTTTTTTTGAAAATAGCATCAAAATCGGTTATTTAATGAAGCAGATAATAAGTTCAGACATTTAATTCTCAAAATGGACACAAAGGCACTCACTTGAGAACAGTGTTTTCCTTAAGCTGACCTAATAAATAATATTGAATTCGTCACCACGTACGTGTTTCACTTATCAGGTACACTAGCTTCTGTGGCTTCGCCCGCGTGATATTAGATTTCTCCTTTGGACCCCCTTTCATACGCTTAGGGAAAAAATTTTGGAAAACCCTCTCTTAGTGCTCGCCTACGTCATAAAAGGAAACCTTGTGCAAAATTTCACGTTCCTAATCCCAGTAGTTTCGGCTTTACGTTGATATGTTAATCAGTCGGTTTATCCTTTTATAGAATACTAGCTTATGCCAGCGGCTTTACCCGCGCAAAAGTATGTTTCTCCATACAGACTTTGGGCCCCCGTTTCATCCCTTTAGAGGGCGAATTTTGGAAAACCCTCTCTTAGTGCTCGCCTACGTCATAAAAGGAAACCTTGTGCAAAATTTCACGTTCCTAGTCCCAGTAGTTTCGGCTTTACGTTGATAAGTTAATCAGTCGGTTTATCCTTTTATAGAATACTAGCTTATGCCAGCGGCTTCGCCCGCGTAAAAGTCGGTTTCTCCATACAAATTTTGGACCCGCGATTCATCGCCTAAGAGGGTGAATATTGGAAAATGCTCTCTTAGTGCTCGCCTACATCATAAAAGGAAGCTTTGTGCAAAACTACACGCTCCTAGGCCCTGTAGTTTCGGCTGTGCGTTGATATGTCAGTCAGTCAGTTTATCCTTTTATAGAATATAAGATTCAGTGTTTATGATTTTGTTATTGTTTATTACATATTTGCTTTTGCCCGCGTCTTCGCCCGCGTACGTTAAATAGCATATGTCACTCGGGAATAAAGCAGCTTTCTATCTGTGAAATTTTTTTAGCAATCGGACCAGTGCTTTTTGAGATTACTGAAAAACAATAAAACATAAAAAAAAACTTTACCTCTATTTAGTATTAGTGTAGGTTTTTTTTTTTAAGGTGAGAAATTCATCTAATGACAAATCTCGCTCTTGGGTGGAGCGAGAGATAGTGTCAGACTTTTACTGACTAAAAACCCACTCCTGTTCCCTCTTTGCCTTCATCCCGGGGCCCCGGGCTTCGCTTTCACACTACCCGTGGCCCCAGTAGGCTTCGACCCTGCTGGGCCCCTACGGTTTCGCTGACATCTCCTTGAGGCGCGCGTGGAACACCACACGCCGTCAACAACCTGAGCTCGGTCCGGACGGTTACCGGATGATCGAACGGCGAGCCACCCAATGCTCGCCGTCCGCAAGCCCGCGCCTACGGTAGCCGGAAATCGGGATCGGAATCCCGGCGACGGTTGGGGCGTGAGGACCGTTGCCGTTGCCTCACGCGATCGGCCGCTTCCTTTGCTAGCATTACTGCTTCGCAGAAGGAGGCGACCGCCTGCCACTCAATATAACTTGGTGTAGGTTGCGTTGGATGAACCAACAAACTTTTAAATCATACTGAAGTTGACTACAGACGGCTCGGGAAAGACCCTCTTAAATAAATAAAACAGTGTACTTACCTGTTTATTATTTATGTTAATATGAACATATTTTGTTCATCACCCTCGAATATTATTAACACTAAGAGAGCACGTTCACGATTTTTTAACTTTTTTCGTAGATAGTATCCGCAGTCTTGCGGTACAAATTCTACTTATTGTTTTCCAAAACCAATAAATACAACACTTTTTTTTAATTAGTACAAATACTTATAGGGCTTACTAGACTACTTCTAGGTCTTTTTATTATTTAAGTAAAGTCTCAATAAATAATACAATAATAATAATGTTACTCAATTTATGGAAATATTTTACACAATTATGGATGGCGACCAAAATGGTAAAACACTGCGCGTAGTATTTTCTAGTAGCAATTTTTATGAATGATTGATTCAATTACGAATTTACCTATTATGACAATTTTTTGTAGACAATTTTGGGATTTCGTTTTATTTACTTTTGACTATATAAATATGATCAGTAACGGAAAGAGCCCTATTTTTTGTACTAATTAAACAATCGTGATGTATAATAGACGTACCTACAAACTTATAATACTTACAAGTAGGTAGGTAGGATTCTATATAAAGAAATGAGTATAATGATTCAATGGCCAACAGAGTGTTGCCACAGTTATTAGTGCATTAAATATTAGGTAGGTATTGCCATGCAATAATTAAGGTCGGAATATACTTACGAGAATATACCTACTTATAAGAAAAATACTTACGATACGATACGCTCGACTCGTGTGTGAAAGGGCCAAGTGTACCGCGAGCGACATGCGCGCACCTCCCGCGCGGCTCGAGTACGCCGCGACACAGTTTAAGAAATAGTGGCCGCGTATTAAATAGCTTACGCGGGAGCGGCGCAGGGTTTCGTACGAACATGAAATGCACGCGCGCAGTTCGCAAGCAGCTCGCGAGCGACACATTCGACAGGTCTGGGCACACCTTAGATTACATAGGTACCTCTAGATGTAGGTAGCCATGAGACTGTATACAAATTAAGTAAGAAAATTGAGACAAAACACAACATGCTCTGTCTCATACGACGTGCCGGTTTTTTTGCTTGGCGAACTTTGACTAACTAGTCAAACAAAGGCTTGTCATTGTCACTGAGAGGTCAACTCGAGTCAGTTTTTATTATTAAGAATAATTTCGGCAATTAGACCAAGTGATAGTTAAAGTGTATTGATATGTACGAGAAATAGACTCCAAGACCTGTACCATGACGTTTAAAGTAAGATTGTTTCATTCTTATTTCCAGTGTGGGTAAGAGATGGCGCTAGACAACCTGTATAGCTCTGTCTCTTACCCACACTGGAATAAGAATGAAACAATAGAATAGAATAGAATAGAATAAAACTTTATTGTACACCAAAATAGTAACAAAAACTTACAAACAACAAAACAAAAACAATCTTACTTTGAAACAATCTTACTTTGAACGTCATGGTAAGGTGAGTGTATTTCAGTGGTCATATAAATTCATTGTGATCATTAAGGAAACGTTGACGTATAGCCATATTGAAGTTTTATAGTGCTGTCTCATGTGCGGCCACGAGGTGGCTTCATCTATAGGTATTTAATTTAGGGGACACACCTTAACAAGTCATGGTCAGCCCCTGCTCAACTATTCGAATACATTCGAGTTATTTTTTAATTACATTATTGTTTGTTTGTTTTTTTTCTATTTTGAAAGCCGCTCTGACCATCGGTGATTGGATAGAAAAATAAATTCAAGTATAAAGGTAAAAAAATATAAGATAAGAAAATATAATTGTAGTATATATTTAGATTTTTATTACAAGGTTTATAAAGATAAATATTTTTTTCACTCAGGAATAAAGCAGCTTTCTATCGGTAAAAAACTTTTAGCAACCGGACCAGTACTTTCAGAGATTACCTACCTCATACAAAAAATAAAATAAAATAAAAAAAACAAAAAATAACAAAATTTACCTCTTTATTATATCAAGGTGTAGTTAAAGGATTTATTTATATACAAGAATAATTTACATTTAAAAATAGTTCATCATCATCATCATTTCAGCTGATAGACGTCCACTGTTGGACATAGGTCTCCCCCAAGCGTCGCCACAACGACCGATGTGCTTCTCGCATCCACCGCACTGCCGCGACCCTCACCAGGTCGTCGGTCCACCTTGTGGGAGGCCTTCCAACGCTGCGTCTTCCGGTGCGCGGTCGCCTCTCTAGAACATTTTGGCCCCATCGACCACCCGTTCTACGAGAAATGTGCCCTGCCCACTGCCACTTTAGTTTGGCAATTCTTCGGGCTATGTCGGCGACCTTGGTTCTCCTGCGGATATCTTCATTCTTTATGCGATCACGCAAGGAAACTCCGAGCATAGCCCTTTCCATTGTCCTTTGGGTGACTGTAAGCCTTCTGATGAGGCCCATTGTAAGCGACCATGTTTCAGAGCCATATGTCATCACTGGCAACACGCACTGGTCATAGACTTTCGTCTTGAGACACTGTGGTGTGTTGGACGAGAAGATACCGCACGGCTTCCCGAACGCTGCCCAGCCCAGCCAAAAATACTTAAGGTGATTGCTACGGGTTGTTCGAGGCCATTTCCCCGCTAGATGGCGCTGAAGTCAACATTTTCAGTTTTATTTGGTTTTGAGTGTAATTGAAACAATATTAAGTCACAGAAATAGTAGATGCGGTTATCGGACATTCCACTTTATCGAAATTAGTCAAATTATAGCCTCAAAACCCATCTGATTCGCCATATAACGAAAGCTAATATCAAACTCTGATTATAGTATCGTTTACACACACATAGACATGAGCGACTACTTTAGAATCAAAAGGATTCATCAAAATTAACCACTAGATGGCGTGCATTTAAAAGTTATTTGAATTCAGGATTCTGTAGAAATTATAATGATGTCTGGGGGAGTACCTGTTACGATTATATTATAAAAATAAAAGGTGGTATTTCATGGGTGGTGTAAACTTTTTTTATTTTAGGAATCAAATGAATGTCAAAAATGCAATGTAAGACGGTTTTATTTTGTTACCTTATATATTATTTAAAAGAATATATACACCAACTAACAATTATTACAAGTATTTATAGTGACATCAATGCTTGATACATGACCATTTACTAAAAAACAATCTTTTTCAAAATATTTAGTCCCAATGCAAATGTGAAGTAATTCAAGTTACATTATTTACAACAATTACACACCAGTAAATGCAAGAAACTATAATTCATAAACAAGACAACAAATTTAAAACACAAATTAGAATAAGAGATTGCAACCAAGAAAGTGGAAAAATGTTTGATAGTATCTAAGCATCCATAATCACATATTTTTTTAGTAAAACCTAAACATAACTAACAAATGGTTATACATATCTGCTAAAGTATTGTTTTAATTGGATATAAAAAAGCAACAAATTTCTTTTAATTCACTCTATGATTGTAAACATTGATAATATAGATTCTAAACATAGGTACTACTATAAAAGTACAATAAAAATAAAAATGATCCGACATGTTGTTTTCACTCTTCCTAAAGTTCTTGTCCGGAAACCACCGCTACACAGCTGCTGCGAAAAAATATGCCTTGCTTAGTATATTTTATGTGTAACTTTTGATGTTGAAGAAAAATTTCCCACAGTAAAAAATATAATATAGATTGAAATTTATAGAAATTAAAAAAAAAAAAAATTTGTGTACCTTTCATATCTATACATTTCGCATTTTTTTGAACAAGTCTCAATATTATTTCTGGCAGAATACAGTATTTAAAAAAGTCCAGTAGCTTTGGCATCATATTGCTGATAAATTCATTATCTCGACAAACTGATTGACAAAATACTTACATTATGATTTTCCGTGCCACTAAGGTCAGCTTCATTACCTTGGGTTTCAAAATATTTCTCCCACGAAGTGGGAGCTTGGTGTTGGCCAAAATCTGAAAGTGTACAAATATAAATATTGAATATGATTCAATGATTTTGAGTTTACAAACATGTAAATCCGCATACACAAGACACCCAGACCCGGAACAACTATCTGTAGGCCATACAAATATTTGTTCCTTGCGGGGATCGAACCCGCGACACGCAGCGCGGCAGTCAATCGCTCAACCACTGCACCAACTGGATTAAAAGTATATTATTTATTCTGCACTTCAATTATGATGTATGTAAAATTTCATGGAAATCAGTTCAGTAGTTAAGACGTGAAAGCCAAACAAACTAACTTACTTTTGCATTTACGAGTATAATTTTAGCAAGGATTTACCTTGTAGAGTGCACTGGTATAGTTTTTGATTACATGATTCTTGCATTCAATTTCTTTTATTATGTTTCCATAAGACGCTTTTTCTTTCAAGTTTGCAAACACAGAGGAATCTCCGTCTCCAATAAAGCTCAAATAGCGAAGTTGATGTGTTTCTTCACTCTTTTGAAAGCCGTCCACAATAATTTGTGATTCCATTCCTGTAGACGGCCCAGTAAAATTTTTGCAACAATTATGTGGTTTCATATCAATATTTCTCCTATTGACATGTATAACAATATTTATTTTGAACACCAAGAAATAGACATTTCTTAGTTTCTTTCCCAATAATGCAGGCCTGGAAGTGAAAAACAACTCTTGAAAATATGGCACATTATAATTGTTTGCATTCAATTCAATTATAGAAATAAACAAAATTCAACAACATCGCATAATTGTTTCTCGTGTTACATTGTTTTGACAATAAATAAATTTGTGTTTAGTAATAATTTATCTTACCATACTAGAAAAGTTATGCCCGTCCGATCTCTTCAACCATCCTCCATCCACATACACAGTAATAAATGGAACACAGTCTGAAGACACATAACCTTTTTCAATGGCAATTGATCTTTCTTGTTCACCAGCAATCTTAATTTCCTCTGTCAAATGTTCTAACCAAACATTGCCTACGTCGAAATTTATTAGGTGACATTGTTGGAATATCCATCAGACATGTATATGAGCTGCTTGAGTGTAGTAGCTACCAGAAGTTACAGTTGCCCACACAAATGCAGTAGTTACTTTGTCTTTGCTCTCTGTGCAGTGTTCCCACGTTTTTTCACACATACTGCACTTGAATTTTAATTCAGTTCGAAATCCATCACGTCTTTCACTAACGAATTCAATTTGTGATGATTCACACATATTTCGGTGTCTTTCCATCAGGCAGGCCCACTCAATAACATGCAACAAACGAATGCAAAGTATAGATATTTAACCCTGCGTTCCGAAATGCGTCAAAAGAGATAATATCGCGAATCCGACCAACGCGCAACGTGACAATTATTACTCAACAGCCCTTTTATTTTGTGACTACTAAATTTGGTTGGATTCGCGATATAATCGCTTTTGACGCATTCGGAACACGTGGATAGAATATTGCAAACTAACTGTGAAACTGACGTTCCAAATTACGTTCGAGATTACATTCGCATTTTGAGAAAAATATAGCAGTAAAATTTTACTTACCCAAATAATCTTGATATAATATTGATTGACAACTTATTGACAATTAAGAAAATAATATCTTGTGGGTATAAATCCCTGCTGAGCAACCATAAATAATAAATCATATTCTTATAAATTTTGATGTACTTAACTGTAACGAAATGCACCGCAACCACGCTTTATACTGTACCAAATAAAACTGATGTTTGTTTGTCCGTCTAATATAATGGTCTGTCGATAACTATTTGTATTACTAATCTGAAAAAACAATATGACAGGAAATTTAAATCTACAGCGACCTATAAATTTGGTTTACTTATGATAGATAATATATTATCAAGTAAATAAAATTTTGTTTACTTGATATTATTATAACTTAACGAATCAATTAACAATATCGATCGGTGATTTTTATTATGAGAAGATTTTAGTTTGTAATAGCCAGCTAAACTTACGGGCCGACTTGCTAATACCACCGAAAGATTTATAGGTACTTTTATTTTAAAATAAAATTGCGTATAAGCAACCTATACTACAATACCTTGAAATAAGTATATTCAATTGGAATGATATACATACAAGAAATATTAGTTCGAATAAATGAAAATGCATACATTTTAAATCATACAAGAAATTCCGCGCGTAAAACCTATCACTGCTCAAGCTAGCTTCAAAATGTATTTTATTTCAAGTCAACCGAATCATCGAATCCAACGAAGTTTGGCAACGGTTTTTCTTAGAAACATTACAGGTCAAAGGGTCAAGTAGGAAGGAACTAGGAAGTACGGCAACGTCGCCTCATTCGTAGGCACCTACGATTACGAATGATGATATTGTTGCCAGTCAAAATAATAATAACTAACGCTTACAATTTTTTGATAACAACAACAATGTTTTATGTTTTCGTTTATGATAGTTAGTTTTACGTTATTATAATGCATTTTTTAATGAATGCCATTGTTAGAAATTTAGTAATGATTTTTCAAATTTACAATATCGGTTGCACGCCATCTACCGTTAAATATTATAACCTATCGCAATCATGGCGGCATGCTTGGTTGTCAAATCGCACTCACACTAGTAAACAAAATATCAAATTTTGCTCGGTTTTGAAGACTGTTTTTCTCAATATTTAATGCAAATTATTTACAAAAAGTAACTAACGCGAAACTATTTCATTGTAGAAAAGTGATAAAGTGATTCGTTTTGAGCAAAAAGTGTCTATTTACGAAGTAGAACGCGAACGAAAAATGTATGAACAGGCCAGCGGAACATTCACCTTAACTATCTATAATTACTGTAAAATAAAAATAATAATACTAAAAACCCGAAATTACACCAAACTAAAAACTAAACTAAAATATGGCGTTAAAAGAATCTTCCACATCGCTGTCGACTGGTAATGTGCCCAAACGACTGGCGGCATTGCCACGCTGTATGACAATACGAATCCTCCGACTGAGGTAAAAGCCAGCCAAAAAAGTCAACAAGACGCTTTGACAGATTCTTTAAACAACTTGTGAGCACTCGGACCCCACGATCCGAGAGTTTCAACCCCAAAACGGTTCGAAAATATAACTTCCAACAAGGTTATTTTATTTTCACCAATTGGGGTTCATATTATATTATCATATATCCAACTATTAATATTTAAATTATAAACTGTGTTAATTGTTACTTAATTTAAGTTTTCACATACTCATCTTTTCTTGTTTCTACACACTATTGTCTACATTTATTTTAATCTCTTCATATGCTTTTCATTCACAGGTCTGCTGGAAGAAATTTCTTTTGAAATAAGCAGTACATTTGTGCCCATATTTATAATGAACTACCTTTTTCTGATACAACATTACTTTTAGTATATGCGAAGACCGAAATACGTGTCTAGTATTTTTACTAAAGAATAATGCCCATATTAGAATAGAGCTATAAGTCAGGAATCCCCAGTATTCAGAACTATGTCTTATGATAGATTTTTAATGCTATTTTTAAAATAACTAGATTAAACGTCATATAAAGTAGGGGTTCAAAAGTTCAAAAAACTGAAATTCAACTGAAAAATCTTATTATAACATTTTTTATGGAGTCCTTTATAAGATTTCAAATTAACATCATAATTCTTATCAACAAAATAATTATTATTTAGGATCGATTGGTAGACTTCTTTTTCTGCATTTTTTGGGTATCAAATGGGCATGATTCTTTATTGTGTCATGCAAAATCACAAAGTTATGTTATCTGATTGTCCGCACAAATATATGGTCACCGGCGTTATCCAGGCGATTGAGGGGTCGTTTTGCTCCCGCACCCAGCTGTGCGCTGGTGCTTAATATCCGCTATGACCTGCCGTGACCTTTGTTGTTTACTTAGGCTCGTAATACAGAACCTTACTACTTAAACTGCGTTCAACCAATTACTGCTTGAGCGAAGTTTCAGTTTATTTTAGAACTATCCTCAAACTCAAATCAAACGAAACTACGCTTGAGTAGAGATTTTGATCTCTGATTTAAATTCACAACAATTTCCAGGAGAATCTATGCTCAAGCGTGGTCTCGACTACCCTTGCGAAAACAAAGATCAAATCTCGCCTCAAGCAGAGATTCTGAGCTGATGGTGATTTTAAAATAAGGGCACATTGAGTGGAGATCAATCACTGTTCTATAATACGTAAAAAAATTCATTTTAAAGTGACATTGCTCAGGTGATTATTGATTGTAGTTTCTCTGCTCAAGTTAAGTTCTAAAATGAAAACTCCAACTGAGACTAGTTTTAAGTAATGCTCGAGTCTTGATTGTAGTTCTGTAATACGGGCCTTAGTGTCGGTGGAGTCCATCTTGTGACCTTATTTAAATATTTTTGGGAAAAAAAAACATGGTGTAGAAATTATTGGAATAAATTCAGTTACTGATTATGAACAAACTATATTCAGGTTTTGCATATACTAAAACTAATGTTGTATATGTCTACATAAATAATTAAAAAAATATCTTAAAACTCTCAAATGAAATATACTTGACCACTCAATTCTGAAAGATTTTCCCAATCAGGAACTATATCCATACGAGTCCACACATACTCGTGTAGCATTTGAATGTAATCAGAAACACAAGCATTATCTATATCTGTAATATTTAATTTTAAATTCTCAAATAATGTACTTAACTTTGTTTTGTCAACTTTAGTTACAAGACGGATTATAGTTGAAATTGGATCTATAAGATCCATTTTAACAGCTACAATGAGCATATTAGTTTCTTTAACAATTTTGATGAAATCCACCAAATTGCTTTTGTCTAAGTAAACTTCAATTACTGAATTGAATAAAATTCTAACAAAATTCTGTAGATCATGACGAATTGCTTCACATAAAAATGATCGGATTTCGCCATTCTCAGTCACAGTGTTTTTACTTTGTTTCAACAACAGATCAAATATTAATTTATTGTTTCTTTTCAAAGCAATAGTTAGTTTTTCGTCCAACTTCATTTTATCGTCGAATGTGGTCAAAATGTTCTTATTACAGTTGAGAAACATCTCGTTCAATATATAATCCCAAAGAAATCCTTGGTTGTCTCTACTCTTCAGTAAATCACAAATGAATTCAACGGCAAAGTATTCTTTGAGCGTCGAGTGCACAAAAATTGGAATATCGTCCAATACATTACATATAATACCAGTTCTCTCTTCTCCTTCTTTCAGTTCGTGTATCATTTTCTTTAATTGCCCCAAGTCATCGTTATCAAATAGGGATTTGCCGTAAACAGCGTATGCCGCTAGTTTTTTATGCTTATCCATAAATTCAGCGTAATTTCGTTCATAATCCAATATGTTATCCGGCTTGGTCATGTCGTTTTGAGTTTTATCTTGATAGCGTATTCTTTTCAATTTAGTTTCTAGAAAGTGTTTATACATATCAAAGTTCACATTGACCTCGTTCCATGTGTTAGGCGTTAAATTAGGTTCTTTTATTTTATTATGAAAATAATCGACTAGTATATTTAAATGTAGTGGACTTGCCACGAATTCGTTCTCAAATAATTTACTGTCATAACATTCGAAATACAGTTGATTAAGAGCAGTCATCACGGAAGATGGCGCGAATGAAAGATTCGTTTTCAAATACTTTATAAAACTCAAATAAACTATAATAAGTGGTATTTCTTTTCCCAAATGAACAAGTAAGAATTGTCGATTTAATGTCTTCGAAGGCGAAATTTCACTCTTCTTCATTAACACTCGTATATGATAAGTGTATCTCGACATAAATCTAATGAATTCGTCAATATTTTTTAAGTGGTTTTCATTGAGGTCCTTCAATATCTTCTGTTCATCCCAAAGTTTAGTTAAATACAAGTGCTGCTCACGCCCATCCAAAGGTTCTATTTCGAATAATGTATCGAATTGTAATTCTAAGATTGTATTCATTTTGTTGTACGATCTGCTAGTAATCCACATTCTATGGTTCCGAGAAAATTTTTTCACTGCCATTATTAGTTTCAACACTTCATTCGCGTAGTTTGGGCAGATTTCGTCGAAGCCATCGATTAAGATAAGTAGTGTTTCAGAACTGTTATAAAAATTTAGGAAAATTTTCAACTCAAATAAAGTCCACTCATCACCTTTAAAATCCTTTAGATATATAGTATTATTAGATTCTACTAGTGTTATATTGATAAGATCGAGTGTATCGCTACTTTCCTTACTGAGTGCAGCTTGACACAAGAATCTAAAACACTGTAGAGCATCGATGTCTGTTTGGTTTTCTTTCCACTTACTAAAATGCGTCGTGTGCTCAAGTAAATTAACTCTCACTACCCAACCCGTTTTATTAAAGTAATATTTTGTGTTAAGAGTCAGATAAGTGAGTAGAGTTGACTTTCCCATTCCGGGATCCCCGGTGATAAGTACATTATTATCACGTACATCTTGTAAGTCGTGAAGCGTTTTAAGGTATCTGCGTTCACCTATTACATAACCTAGTGACCTTTTATCTCCTCCTGAGCTACTACTTTTTCTCCTCTCCCTCTTTTCTTTTAATGATTTAAATTTGCCTGTGTAATATTCTCTTACACTCCTTTGAATGTATGATTGTGGTTTATAATTTAGATTTATGACTGGTTTTCCTATATAATTTTGATTGTTTTGCATCATTTTATATATCACGTTTCCTGTGACATCTGTAATCGAATTTTTTAACAATATTTCACCCAAAGTTATTTCATCACCTTGAAATATCACTTTAGTGTTCTGTAAGATACTATTCCTTGTCTCTTCGGTCATGTCAATTAATCCATTTTTTTCATCCTTTATAAGTAATAAAGGATGAAAAAAAATACCAGTTGCTGAGAATATTTCTTTTGCGTTTTCAACAGACTTCTGGTCAGTAATAATAATTACTCTTTTGTTTATCATAGAGCTTGCAATATTGAGCAATTTTCTGTTAGAGCTTCTACCAATCAGAACATTATCGAAGACAACAATAAGTGTTTTTACTTCCTTCGAATTCATAAGTTCTGCACGTAATGCTTTATCATCTCTTGGTGATAAATTTATAATATATTCAAAATCTAAGACAGCTGAATCCCTATTATTTAACTGTTTTGTGAGCTTAGCTATAGTAAGTTCTCGGTTATCAGTGACAATAATAGTTCCTGAAACCAGCTCATCTAACTTAATTGAATTTACAGCTTCTTCACTGAAATCGTAATTTTTATTCTTAATTCTTTGCATCATATTTATGACCCTGATCAACGGTTGACTTGTGCTAAGTATTGCAGCATTTTTATATAAACTCCCTTCTTTTTCAAGATATGTTCCCTTCCCCGCCTCAGATGTCATGCTCCATTTTTGTATCGCGTCATGATATTTCAAGAATATGGCATCGGAAGTAATTTCTACATGTTTTACTTCGTCACTTAGATTAATATTTATCTCATATATTAAAGTTTCCTCTACGTTTTTCTCGTCATATTGGGATGTATAAAATATTAGTGTACTTAAAAAGTCACTCACAACTTTTCTAGTATATTCGTCAGTGGCGATTGATAATTTAGGAAAAACTTTAGCTTTCACGTCAAATTTGTATTTGGTCAAATCGTATTTTTCTTTCAATTTACAATGTAATTTTTTGGCGAGATTTCCTAGTGAGTTGGAGTCTTCGTTAAACTTAAGCAGTTTAGAGGATTCATCAGAAACTAATAAATTACCAACAGCAGAAGCTATGCCACCGCTAAGCTGTAGAAATCCTTCTCCCAAAGAATGGTCTATGGTGACAATATTATTGGGTTTTGCTTTTTCTATAAAACTTATAATTTTAGAGGTTATGTCGTCTAATTTTCTTTCTACTTTTACATCGCTACCTTTTATAGATAGGTCTTTATTGCCAAAAGAAACCGGCACTTTAAATGTTAGTGTTGTTATTGCCAGTTCAATAGTTCTCCGTATATTTTCTTGAGATTCATTAAATTTGTGGAGAAAAGTCCTATAATAGGCGTTTGTATTTTTATCACGTAACATGAATTTTCCATTTCTGTAAATGAACTGGCTTCCAACATCTTCGTATATTTTTTTAAGATCTATGTATTCAGATGAATTCTCAAGAATTCTCAAGAAACCAACTTTAAAATTGGAATGTGTGGCCGGAATTGAAGTCTTCATATTACTTCTTTTTAAAATCTCTGTCCACAGTTCATCTTTGAATAGCTGCAGGAAACCTCCGTTAATTTCAAAGAAATCTTCCTTAAAGCTAGCGTTACGATATCCATCCGGTTGAATATCGGAAACGTCGAATACTTTTTGTGCCAAAATGACATGGTACCGTATCAGGAGTTCATTCTTCATCAACATCAACATTTGATTGTCATTAACCTCTCCAAAAATAAACTTCACCATTTGTCGAGCCAGTGCTATCATTTGTTCTTCTAAAACGAGTTTACACAAACTTTCGACATGTTCTTCGTCGTACGATGGCTGTGAGCCAGGGTCACCTGTTCCTATCAGAGTATTCAAATGATCAGCTAAATCACCTTCGTATTTATTCGATTTCTTGTCACCTTTTGCTGTCGTATAAATAACGAATGCACATGCTGTGTCATCGAACTCCCCGTTGAAGAGGACGTCGTCATTATTTGGTTTAAATTTGCGTCTAATATCTAAGTAGCTGTTGAAGTATTCCACCAAATCACTTTTATTAAGTGTCAAAACTGTATTACTGTTCTCCCTGTGTTTTGCTTGTATGAATACTGTCATAGGTTTTTCAATCCCCTTCAATTTTGCTCTCAGACAAATGTCATCGAACGAACCTATTTTGTCTACGTTAGTGGCTAAATAAATCTCTTCAAAGTTTTCATCATGTATTGCTCTAAAGTAAATTAGACTAAGAAGTTTTGTCTCATACAATTGCCCTCGTATACCGGATGTGCCAAGCCGCTTTTGGAACTTTTTAGAGCCAGGTTTTGTAGAGCTCGCCATGTTGTTGTAGAAGGCAGTTCATACGACAGCACTCACAGTTAGTCAGCAGCAGGAACCCGCGATTCCTCGAACACTGTCAGCTACACGATTGCGAATCCTCGCATCTGTAAATTAAACAAGTAAGGCTATTAGTCAAAACAACGAAACCATGAAATTGTGTTGACGAAGAGGCAGCGTCATGCTGTCGTGTCGCGTCTATGAAGCTACGCGTCTGTGGACAGAAGGCCATAGTTTAGTATATAAGCTTCACGCAGGCGTAAACCAAGCGTATAATGACGAATAGGCGCGTATGAAGCTACGCGTCCGTAGACAGTAGGCCATAGTTTAGTATGTAAGCTTCACGCAGGCGTACACCAAGCGTATAATGACGAATAGGCGCGTATGAAGCTACGCCTCCGTTGATAGTAGGCCTAAGTTTTACAAAATATCAGGAAACGTCATTATCATTTGCGTGTAATTTCGGTAGCGTGTGAATGCAAGATGGTGCTGTCACCAACATTTTAGTGTAATCTATGTTCTGTCTACTAATATATATATGTAATATATCTATACCAGCTTTTGCCAGTGACTTCGCCCGCATGAAAGAAAGTTACTCTATACAAACTAAACTTCGAACCCCTGTTTCACCCCTTTTGGGGATTAATTTTGGAAAACCCTCTCTTAGTGCTCGCCTACGTCTTAAAAGTAAGTCTTGTGCCATATTTCACACTTATAGTCCCAGTAGTTTGTTTGTTATTTTGTTTTTCAGTTTTGAGGCGATGAAAAGGGGGAAATTCATGTGCAAAATTTTATTCCTGGCGCCTATACAACATTATTTTCAGAATCAGTAACTGTATCGATTCTAATAATTTTAACACCATTTTAGATTTTTCAAGATCACAAGTTGGTCACCAGCGACACTAAATAAACAACACTGGTCACGTAATCTAACAAGCTTATAACTTTGTGATTTTTTATGATACAGTTATGAAATTTTGAACATAGATTCTTTACGTAAAAATATTAGACACGTTTTTCGGGTTTCACATATACTAAAAATAATGTTGAGTACTTAAAACTTAGCATAGTTTTTCAAAACTACCCTCAAAATACAATTTAAGGGTGTTGAAGTTTTTATGAAAACATTCTAGCGAACTGAGTCGCTCCCCCCCCCCCCCCCCATACCTACGCAAACATTGGTGCATGCATTTCAAAGACAAAGACAAGGCATTTCATTTCAAATAAACCATTTACAGGCACTTTTGAAATGTCAAGAAGTCAGTCAGTCAGAAAAAATGATGCTAATTGCATATTCCAAAGCGAAGATCTTTATGGAGAAGAATGTGCAAGAAACTCCACGGACACTCTTTTCAATCATGTTTTGTAATTACAAATATTTATCATGTGAGAACAATGTCAATAAAGTAAAAATAAAAACTAAATATAGATATCAAAATAGCAACTGGCAGCTAAGAGATGACCAGTCTCAACTGACAGCGCGCCCGTTCACGGACATGACGCGAATATTAGCACCACTCAGCTCAACCATTTTGAATGGAACCGAATGATCCAACACACGCGCCACCATCAGTGAGACATTTGAGTGAGCATGACAAACTCTCAACATTTTTCAATGTATTCTGGTTTTGTTCGTAATTTATGAGTTGTAGTTATTCTCGTAAGTCTAGAAATGGCAAACAGGCTTGAAATATACATACAAAAAAACTTTATTTAAAATTTTGACATATTAATTCAAATTAACTAGAAGACTTATGGTCGAAACCCCCACTAATGCATAAAAGAAAAAGAAACAGGCCCCGTGCCCGGCGACTCCAGCGGTTGTGCTGGCGTGGACGGGCGTGGATGCAGCCCTGGGGTTGGTGGAACTAAAAATCTCTGGGCGAAAACGATCAAACGATCGACGACTGGACCTTGCAACATGCAACACGCGTTCAGTCCGTTCCGATGAGAAGATCACCGAACTTCGAGGAAGAATTGAGCAGGTTACGATGGACTACTGTGGGATTATCCGAAGTCCGAAGAAAGGGGAAGGACACGATAATCCTAAGATCTGGGAACCCGCTCTATTTTCGGGAAGGTGACCAGCAGTCCCAAGGTGGTATCGGGTTTATCGTCCACAAGTCCCTTGTGAACAATGTGGTAAAGATCGAGAGTGTGTCGACCAGGGTGGCGTGCCTTATACTCAGAATATCATCAAGATATTCGCTGAACCGTGGTAATGGGGGACGCAAAACTGGGCAAACGAGACGGTGACGCCAGTGGGTTAATTTGGATTTGGACGTAGGAACCACCGGGGACACCAACTGGCCAGCTTTATGGAGAAGGATACACATTATGAACTCCTTCAGAAAGCGTGAGCATATAAGTGGACCTGGCAAAGCCCTGATGGTGCAACTAAAAATGAGATTGACTCCATCATGTCGACAAAGAAGCAGATATTCAATGATGTCTCTGTGATCAATGCGGTGAAAACCGGAAGTGATCGCCGCATGGTAAGACATTGAATATCAATGTCAAGCTTGACGATCTCGACTGATGAAGTCTACGCTCCGTCCTGCACAGATCCAGATCCAAAACTCCGAGATCATTCAGCTCGAACTTCAAAATCGTACCGAGTGCCTAGGAAGCTCCGTGGACGAATACAACGATGGGTTCGTGGAAACTGTCCATACGGTCTGGTCTAAATTCTTTAAAACTAGTACAAATAAGAGCAAGAACCTCACAGATCGAAGCCATAAGAAGGAGAGGCGTGAGATGATTCTGCAGTCTTCAGACGATGAAAGAAAAAGAAAAGAAAGAAAGAAAAATATTTTATTTGGCACACAATGTAGAAACAACATGTGACAAACACACTTAAGACACACACACACACATTTTTTTGGTATTTATTATTATTATTATTATTATTATTTCGTTATGAGTTATTATATCTCAGAACCCTGGGGTCCTGGACCTTTGGAAGGCGTACGAGGAGTCGAAACCAACTCGCAGAGGCCCGTTATACGCTTTTAATGGAACGTGGTACCAACCGGCGATTATCCCTGTAATTATTATTATTTTTTTAATATTGGATACCCAATAGTTTTGGGGAATGTGCGTCAGAATTGCATAACTTAATTCCACTCGCGTCCGTCCCATCACCGGACCACCAAACGTCCAGCGATGCGCCACTGGTACGGCTGAACGGATTTCAATGAAACTTGGTACACAGGTAGGCCATGTCTTGTAATAGCACATACGATACTTTTTTATTCCAGGAGTGTGTTCATTTAGGACAAAAATGCGTTCCAAGTGAGAATAGGATCGATTGCCATGTTGTGACGTCACGTCATCTGTCAAATCGAAGAAATTGGGTAGGGTGAGCAAAACAATTTTTTTTTTTAAATTTAATTTATTTACGAATCGTGAACGAAAAACCGTTTAATCAGAATCCAGTTCTTCAGTTTTGCTAATATCTGCGCCTCAGTAGTAACAAATGGAAAAAGAAGGCGAATTGTTCCTAACAAAGAAAATAAGAAACAAAATAGTTTTTTTTAACTAAGTAATTGTGACTTAAATAATATATATTTAGCTAATTTAGATTGAACAATATCATTTTTACTTCAACTAGAATTAACTAAGACTCAGTAATACAAGCAAAAAAAAAAAAACGTTAATAATACGCGAATAAGTTTTCTTTGCAAACCGTACTTTTCAATCAAAATTTTATAGATCGAGGTTTTTGGCTTTCATATTCTTATTTGGAACACATAGTATAATGTAAGGGACAAGAAAGTCTTGTATGATGTAAGTACAAAGATATATAACCTAAATCACCGCCACCAAACAACACTATACCACCACGAACAACAGTCAGTAAAAGTCTGACACTAAGAAAGATGTCATAAGATGATTTCCCATCGAAAAAAAAAAAAAAAGAAAACTACGAACAACAATTACTAATACTAACAAAACTATGAACCTAAGTAGTCTGAAAATAAACTTATTATTATTTTTATTACATATTACCTACCAATATTCTTCATTATCTGTAATATTTTACAGAAATTAAGTTAAATAAAGCAATCGAAGATGAAGATAAATCGGTTATTAGATACGGCACTTATTTACAAAGATAGCTTCGAGTAAAAGTAAATAACCTACAGATTTGATAGAATATAATAATAATAACATAATATATTAATAAAAAAAAATGTTGGTGCATTTAGTTGGTTTTTTCATTACGGATACGAATGTTAGGTACTTACCGTTCTTTAGTTTACAACAGGGACCACACTCCACAGAAATCGGACACAAATATGTATAGATGGGAGCTCGTATTTTTAGAATAAACAATAACTATTTGAAAATATCAAAGAAATAACAAAGATAGACTGATTATCGGTTTATCAGTGTACTCACTAATAATATAAAGTAGAGGAAATAAGTCTATTTTAGTACTTATATATATTATAGTACATAGTGAAGAGTTTAGATAACACTAACACTCGGCATGCGTCATAAAACCTTGATAATAAGATACCTATGAAACCTACAACCTAGTTAACGAATTGCAAATGGAATACTTTTTTTACACTGGTAACATTTTATACTTATTTTAAATTTTATATAATAAACTGTCTAGGCAGTCTAGGCCTGGTCTTGAAATATCAATGTAATTTTCCAAAACTCTCGAAAATGTTGTCTCGAATTTGTTCATGTCAAATTTTATTTGGTTTTTAATTTTAATGAATATTTTTTTACCGTTTTTAAAAATTTAATTAATTTCTTGAAATATTGAGAGACATAATAGTTTGCCTTACATTTGTTTCTAAGCGACCAAATTCTGTCCAGACTGCAGGATCTGGGCGAGTGTAGATCTACTGTAGCTTTCAAGTTTATGATCCTGGTAACACTAGATATACATTGCAAGTCTTTGGAACGTGATCCCCGCTCGGCAATTTTTGGCGGAATTTTTTCGAGTGGAGTTTAGTGACTTTTGTTTATTCGCAAATTGATTCTTAGTGGATATTGTGATGCAAAATTAATGTAATTTTGTATCTCAATTGTCTACACAACTGGACAATATGTGAAATTATTGAAATAGGCGCGATCTCTGTAACATGGATCGGTTTTTGTTTTTGAGATGGGAATCATCCAATGACTTCTCACGCTCTAGGGTAGTGTGAGAGGGAGTGCCAGACTTTTGCTGACTAAAACCCACCTGTGTCATTCAGATGCTTTTTGCGTTCCAGGGCTACGGTACCTCTTTCAGATATTCTCGCTGCCCTTGCGGGCGTCGGCAGCTCCTAATGAGGCCCTATAGTTTTGCTGAAATATATTTATTTATTTATTTATTATTATACTGATGATGGCGATGGCGTGTGGCTTTTCTTTTTGAAAGCTTTTATTTAACTTGCAATATAAGTATGTAGGCTTGTCCTACTGTGGGCCATGCAGATTTATTGAACCACCGCAATAATAGTGGTGATAGACCGATTAGCGCGCCGCGCAGTGATAGTCGACGTCACCATCCCGCATGACGAGAATCTCGTGAAAGCTGAGAAAGAGAAACAAATCAAATATCTCGACTTAGCACATGAGGTTGTCGACATGTGGAATGTGGACTCGGCTATCATTGTGCCGATTGTCGTGACCGCCAATGGTCTTATAGCCAAAAGCTTCGACGACCATCTGTCGAAGCTGTCGTTGCGCGGTTGGATCAAGGGCCTGATACAGAAGGCAGTACTCCTCGATACGGCTCGCATTGTGAGGAGGTTTCTGTCTCTGGAACCCTAACCACCGGTAGCTTGGACCCTGTTCCCGACACCGGCGGATAACTATTTTTTATATTTTTAAATGTTTTTTTTTTATTACTTGTTCTTTAAAGAAATATTTAAAAATGTAAATGATGTGTGTATAAAAATAAATAAAGAATAATAATAATTTTTATTCAGGTCAAATATACCCATTTACAGAATCAAAAACTCATCAATACATTAATTAAAATAATAAAATTAAACCCAATGCTTTTTAATTTTAATGTATTTACATTAAAATTAAAAAGCAATAATTCAAAAACAGGACGTTGCCTCTCGGCACTAATTCTAACAAAAAAGACGCATATGTGCCCCTCCCGTCACCCAGTTCACTTCTACTTGCTGTGAAGGACACTCGCGTGGTGGTGACATTTCCAAAAACATACCCTAAAATTAAATATTTTTTGTTGTTTTTGATCTTTTAGTACCTATAATTTCTTATTTATTTTAATGTTTCTTACATAGTCACGTTATAACCTTCATTTATTTCACTATTACTTAGTACCCTACGACTTTTTTTTATAGGTTTAAATTAGATGTTGGTTTAAAAATTGTGGTATGTCCTTCACTTAACCATTTCGGTATGTCCTACAATGAACCATGGTTCATTACGTACCATCGAATGGTTCATAATTCAACACCACCACGTACCACAAGTACCACAACAACTAACTATCAAACAATTTGTTTATTTTTCTTCGAAAATGGAATGATATACATTTTAATATACCTACATAAAAAAGAAGAAGAAGATAGACGCCCTAGAGATGTGGTGCTGGAGGAGAATGCTCGGAGTATCGTGGACTGAATTCCGTAAATCCGTACCAACGAGTCTATACTTCGGGAACTCGGCATCAAGCAGCGTTTATCGTCTTTGGTACAGTCTCGTATTCTCACCTTTTTTGGTCACGTATGCCGCAAAGGGGAAGTGGCTATTGAGCGACTTGTGGTTCAGGGAAAGGTTGAGGGTACCAGGCCACGAGGAAGGTCGCCTATGAGGTGGACTGACCAGATTAAAGCGGCAGTAAGTGGCTCATCATCACTGCACGAATGCACGAGGAAGGCGGCCATCAGAGAGGAGTGGCGGCGCGTTGTGAAGCTTGCCACCAACACCTGAAGTGATGACCACGACCACTCTGTCAAGAGTGATATCGACAAGGAAGAAGAAGACATAAAAAATAAATTATATAAATGTATATATAAAGTACAGACAAGGGTTGATGCAAGGCTGTATAATTGTCTATACCATGTTCCTATTAGTCCTTGATTACAGATTGTTTAATAAAAACTTTCATTTCATCTCACATTTTTATTTGATCACGTTAACATTTATTAACTGCTATGTTTTGGGTAGTTTTATAAAAGTGGTTCATTGTTAATATTAGCCTGGTTTAACGTGTACACCCAGTAGTCCACTATGATCCAAAAACAATTCCCATTTTTTTATAAATTGGTTTTTACTTTAAATGTATATAATGTGTATTTAGTTTATTTTAGCTATTTCCATTGTGTCATGTCGTACGGTATTCTACTGTGGAGGAAATGCTTCCGATATACAGTCAATTTTTGTTTTACAGAAAAGGGCTATTCGTTCTATTTATAAATTAAGTCCTAGATACCTCCCTCAGAGATAAATTTAAAGAAATCAATATAATGACTGTACCTTCACAGTATATTTACGAGAATATTTTGTATGCACACAAAAATATAAACATGTTCAAAAAATACAGTGATGTTCATAATTTTAATACTAGGAACAAACACAAATTTGTGGTTCCTAAAACCAGGCTGAAAAAAATAGGGAGCTCATTTAGATGCCAATGTATACACTTCTATAATAAACTCCCTAGTCATATTCAACAACTAAGCCTTAATAAATTCAAATTATTCGTAAAGCGAAAACTTTGCCAAAAGGCTTTTTACACTATAAAGGACTATGTTGAGGACCAAAAGGCTTGGGACTGACCTGCTCCGGTACGCACTACAATACTGTTGTCTTATTATTATTCTTTTGTTTTATTTTCAATTGTGCTTTTTATTATTATTATTTATTACAATTTGATATTGTAGATTATTTTTATTTTGCAATTTGACTTTTTTTTTGTCAATTTTTGTGAACGTGAGGACTATGTTGATTGCTTTTTTTTCCTTTTCAGTAATTTTAACGTATGTCTGGCAATTTGAGTATTGTGTGCGGCCTACCCAAATGTCCTTTCGTTGGTATTGTTCGTCAAGTCGTTGAGCTCCTTAGTAGTCCTGAGTTGAGCTTTACGAATACTGACAAATGCTTGCACTGACTGGACAGGGCCACTCAAATTTGTATGGTTCTTTCTTCAAAAGACCATTTCAGACAAATCTGCATGGTTAAATGTGATTTGACCATTACATATTTACTGTATGGACTTTAAAAGAGACTTTGACCCCTGAGTTTGTTTCGGTGTTTCTTCTCAGAGTAGTCAGCTAGGAAACACCGGCCTCATCTAGTTTAAAAATGACGAAAAAAAAAAATTGATGTGTAAAAGTATTTTTTAAACCTATTTACAAAATAAATATCATTTATCATTCATGTATTCAAAACATCAAAAAATGCAAACAATCCAAACCCAGCCTAATACCATATTATATGTCTTTTGTGTTCATAATTACTGCCGTGACCGAAACTGGGCCAAACAAAGAATTTAACTAGTTTTGCCATCGATGCGCTAAGAAGAAGATGGAATAATAATTAAGTACCACTGTTTCACTGCGTATATATTTTTATACACATAGAACATAATCATGAATAAAATGGAAATGCCTGTTAATAACATCAAAATATCTGTTATTATTAAATGCAAATGAAAATTTTAAAATGAAAATATTGGACAAAAAGAAATTTTTTTTTGTTTGCCTCTCTATTTTTTCCGGTTTTGACAGAACTTTCTAATGTTACTAGAAATAATTTAGCCTTAGGTTAAATTTTACCGCGGGACGATATCTTAAACTCTTAAACTAAAGTCGTTAAAAAATAAAAGGCCCGTTTTGACATTTGAGAAATACGCTAGAATGTAACTTGGAACGAAACTGAAAGAAACAATGAAACTAATAATTAATTACATAAATTGTTTTAGTGTAATTATATAATGGTTACATAATGTAATACAGACAGATATAACGTAAACAATAAAAACTGTACGAGCCAATAATGCTCATACAGCAAAATACGTTTTGCTTATTAAACTTAATGATTTAATTCAGTCGTAACTACACCTCCGTCACGCGGTAATGTGTTTGCAATAAATAAGTGCGGCTCTATACATAACTTTATTCTATTTACCAATAAACATTTTAACGTGTTACTAAGTGGTTTTGGTGTTACTTTATTTACAACCTACTGGAGAATCGTCAACGGCGAAATACTCCAACAAAAACATAAAATGTCAAAACGGGCCTTTTCTTTTTTGACAATTTTACAGACTAAATCTGCGAACTAAACAATTTATTTTTACACGATGGCCCCTAAAAAGGAAAGTAAAGTCAACGCGAACGCAGTCGCGGGTAGCAGCTATAGTAAATAATTAAAAAATAAATAACAATATTGATTTATTGATGGCAATATTTTTCCCTACAAGGGTAATAATTTGTGTAATAGTAACACTTAAATACTGATGTCATTCCCTTAAGTTTCGGTGACACACAATCAGCTTTTTTTTTGTTTTGCATTAGAGCAGGACAACAAATAAACATTTCAAATGTGTGTGAACAGAACAGCTATAATTACTTGCTATCAAAACTGAAATTATATCTGGAACGCTTTTAGTGAAAAAACGTACCCGAATGTGGAATTCACAATAGTGAAATTGTTGAAAAACTGAGTTAAAATATAAATTTGTTTCGTAAATTAGCTAACAATGGAGCTAAACGATGTGATAGTCAATCAACCCGTCGTGATCGACAATGTAAATACGGTTTAATTACTTTAACTCTTAATATTTTCAGTGAGTCGACGACACAAGTTTTAAAAAAAAATAAATATGGTTAAAATCGATCGTAGAACCATTTTCAAAGGGCTTTATTTATAATTAATCGTTTTTAAAGTTTCCAATTCGTTTATACACACGTTTTCATACATTAGTTGGCATAAATGAGTCATCTCGTCACACTTGCCTTTTTTAGTGTCGTGTAAATTTTAACAAATCCTAATTTTGCCGGTTTTACCAGGGCTCCGGAGTAATCAAAGCTGGCTTTGCTGGTGATCAGATACCAAAATGCAGGTTTCCAAACTAGTAAGTATAACTTTTACAATAAGATTCTTATTTGGCATGCCTCTCATTTCCATATAATTTGTAATTTATGCCTATGGTTGATTTCTAAAGTGCCATAGATTCCCATATTTGTATATCATGTCTTAGGATGAGTTTAATAGTGCCACAGACTGGCATCATTTTTTATTGATTAAATTTTCTGGGATCCGGTGTATATAATATAAAAGTAAACTCGCACTCACAAATAACACATTATTTTAATCTTTCCTTCAATACATCACTCTAAAATAAAACTTCCTAAATTACATATTGTTCAATATAACTAACTAACTTCTATCAGACTTTGCTACTAACAAGACAGTAAATTTTTTCTTCAATGTTTTTAGTGTCAAAACATGACAAGCTTCTATATTTAAATACATTATCTTTTTCTTTAAAAATACATAGACAATTTTAAATTCACACCTACAACATGATCATCATCATTTCAGCCGAAAGACATCCACTGTTGGACATAGGCCTCCCCCAAGAGTCTCCACAACAAATAATCCTGTGCGTCTTGCATTCACCGCATTCCCGCGACTCTATCAGGTCGTCGGTCCACCTTGTGGGAGGCCTTCCAATGATGTGTATTCCGGTGTGTGGCCGCCATTCCAGAACCTTTCATCCTCATCAACCATCTGTTCTGTCAATGTGCCCTGTCACTGCCACTAAGTTTGGTGAAGTTTGAAAATAATTATAAAACTGATGCAGTAAACTTTCTGTGAGCAATAGAGTAACTACAAAAAGCCATATACAAGAGAGCCTATATTATTTACTAGCTTTTGCCCTCGGCTTCGCTCCCGTCAACTGACTACTCTATCCTACTTTACCCTACTCTATTCGAATTTTTCTCGCCGTAAAAACCATCCTTGAACTTCAACAAACATTTTAAAAAAAGAATTAGCCAAATTGGTCCAGGCGTTGTTGAGTTATGCGCTTACCAGCACATTTTGCGGTTCATTTTTATATTATAGATTACATTTAACTTAAGACCCCAACTCCCGAGCAGTGGTATAAAACAGTGACTTTCTGAAGCCAACTCCTCAGTAACGGCTAGGTCAATCGGATTAAAAAAAAAAAATGTTTATTATAGATTCATGTACAACATTATCGAAATATGATTTCCTTGTAACACTAATACTTCTGCAAAAAAAAAATTTCAACAACATGATATTTTTTCGCTTGTTTTCACTACTCCTTTCAAACAGCTTTGATCTTTAGAATATGTTTACACAAAAAAAAATTGAGTTTTCATTGACAATGTTCATTATATATATTTGTATGCCTCTAGGCAAGAGAACCTTGGGCTTAGACAACTGTGTTCTGTCTAGTGTCTATGGTTCAGCACAGTTATGCCCGGTTCACATATGGCCTGACAGATTGCTGTATTTTATTGTTATATTAGCTATTTGGGCAAAATAAACATGTTTTCTTTCTTTCAAGAAAGAAAGAGAGATATAGAGAATCTACCTATCTTTAACACCTCACTTTCTGTTGTAATCTGCCCTGTTTTCTTTTATTATTATTGATAGGCTCATGTTTGACTACTATCTCACCTGATAGTAAGCAATGATGTGGCTGACGATGGAGCACGCTTGCCTAGAAGTAACCTATTCACTCTTGACTTAAAGACCCCTAGGTGGTAGCTATCAGGAAACACAGACTCCGGCAGGGAATTCCACTCCTTAGCTGTATGTTAACATTTACAAATAAAATATTCTGTTATTTTTTTGTGTGCCATCACTGCACACTGTGGTGGGTTTAAGGTCATAGTTCATTAGACCCCACCCGACACTCAACCAACGCCACCTCGCCTCGAGCGGTTAGTATTCTTTGTATCAAGTACTATGTATGTATATGTATTTCGGGCTGGTGTTCACAACTTTACGACTAAAGCGTGTACATTGCATACGCGTGGGACAATAGCGTCATTGGATCCACCTCAACTCCTTAAGGAAGGTCAGCAACGCCTTGGTGTTACTGACCATTACACGGAGGGTACCTAGATTTCCGAAATATTTTGCCCTGTATCCAGCATCCACTGGACAGTTTGACCACGCGCCCGCAGGTTGACCACGCGCGGACGGTGAGTTGACCACTAGGTGGTCAGCCGTTGCTCCCACACTTGCTTTGCTTTGCCCGCGCGGAGACTATCCATTGGCGACACCGCACCTTTTCCCGTCATTCCTAGATAATCTACTCATTTATTCGCGGACAATGCAATGTCCACACGTTGACTACGTGACGTTTACTGATTAACAACACGGCGTCAACCAGTGGACCAATTGACGTTTAAAGATCATAACTCATTAGACCCACCCGACACCCGACCAGCACCACCTCATCGCTCTGAGTCCGCTCGTTGTCGACAGGTGATCCACGGTTGCATGCCGCGTGTAAAAATCACGTACTGGACATTACGTTACTGCGAATAGATTATTATTATTTGGTAAGACACACTAGCAGCTATTAGCTGATGCGTGTGTTTCATATAGTTTGGAGGTGTTTAATCTGTCCAACCGATTTTTAAAGCAGTTCAATGTGGGAGCTTTCACAACACTTTCCGGGAGCCTGTTCCATGCCGTTACAACTCGGTTAGGTAGAAATTGCTTCAAAGGCTTTGTTTTGGATGCATTTCCCCATAACTTGAAGGAATGTACTCGTAATTAATAATTATTTTTTGGCATTCAGTGTGTAAAGGTCTTGAAGGCTGGGCACATCGTAGTATTCTGTGAGTATTTTATAAGTCTCAATAAGCCTGCCCCTTTGTCTACGCTGTTCCAGTGTGATAAAGTCAAGTTCTATAACGCGCTCTCCATAAGATAGATTCGATGAGTAGCTTATTAAGGAATGACGGGAAAGGGTGCGTTGTGTCACCAACGCATCGTCTTCATGCGTCAACCGGTCGCAGACAGTACACGGTCCATTCGGAACCAGCGCTGCCAACACGTAAGGCAAGCGTGCGAGCAACGAGTGACCACTAAGTGGTCCACTCGCCGTCCGCGCGTGGTCAGCCCGTGGGCGAGGCGCTCCGGAGTGGATGTAGTGAGCGTATATCCATAGTACTCGATACAAAGAATACTAACCGCTTGAGAAGAGGTGGTGCTGGTCGGGTGTCGGATGACTCTAATGAACCTTTGGCATCCCCATTGTAAACAATATTACTTGTCCCACAGTATAGGCCGACCGAAGCATGTCCGAGTGATGGCTGGAGCGTTAGAAGGTGAACTCTTCGTCGGTCCCCGTGCTGAGGAGCACCGAGGATTGCTCAGCATCAAATACCCAATGGAACATGGAATTGTAACCGATTGGAATGACATGGAACGCGTTTGGAATTATATCTACAGTAAGGTTAGTATAGTTAGCAGCTATATATTTCGCGTCTGCATTGCTCTACGAAGGTTGAGGAAGTCGTGGAGTATATGAAGATAAAGAGCAACTGGACTCTGAGGGTCAAAAGGCTGGATTCGCGCCACGATACCAACTTCAAGTCGTTCGTGATACGTGTTCCAACCCACCATCTACAGACCTTTTTGAGAGAGGACTTTTGGCTGAAAGGTGTCGTGTATCGACGTTTCCGGGGAAGGTTACGCGACACCACGCAGCGGAACACGACGCCGATGTTACGTGTATAATCATAGTTAATTGTTTGTGTTATTTTTAATATGTATTAGTTTATTTTGTTTATAAGATTGTAATATTATGTATTTTATCTATGGGCCTTAGTTGCGTGACAATAAATAAATAATAATAATAATAGAGTAATGGCAGTGGCAGTCCCGATTTACGAGTTGCGGGTTCAATCCCAGCCAGGCGCATTACTTTGTGTAATTTATTTCATCGCCACTGCTCTCAAAACGGTGAACGAAAACATCGTGAGGAAACCGGCATGTCCTAGAATCAAAAATTCTAACACATGGGGCCGCGTTGTGGATTGTTGCCCATTCCATTTCCTAGAGAGGTCTGAGTCCCAGCAGTGGGAACATTAAAAGGAACCTTTAACCTGCGTCAAATTGATCCTACAAGTGTTTTCGTATCTTATTCGCCAGGGTCGTGTGTTCGCGACTAGGTACTCCATCTCGTTTAGCTCTTCAATCCCCGTAGGTGATAGAAGAGCTGACGAGATGGCTCGTCGCGGATGTGCGACCATGGCGGAACAAACGGAGTGCTTGTCGAATATAGCAGTTAAAACGTTAATAAAAATGTGTTTTGTATCCCTAGGACCAATTGTCGACATTCTCAGAAGAGCATCCAGTACTGCTGACGGAGGCTCCTCTAAACCCTCGACGGAATAGGGAGAAGGCTGCCGAGGTGTTCTTCGAGACCTTCAACGTGCCAGCTCTGTTTCTTTCTATGCAGGCTGTGTTAAGTCTGTGAGTATAAAAATAATTTTCCACAACTTTCACACAGCGCCATCTAGTCCTAAACTAAGCAGAGCTTGTGCTATGAGTACTAGACAACTGATAAACATACTTACGTATTTCTAAATACATACATATTATAGATAAATTACACCCAGACACAGAACAAATGATCGTGCTCATAAAACATTTGTCTTGAGTGGGAATTGAAACCACGACCTCTGGCATAGCAGACAGGACCACTCACCACTAGACTTATTACTTTTTTTCCACAGATACGCCACAGGCAGGACCACGGGAGTGGTGCTGGACTCAGGAGATGGTGTCACGCACTCCGTGCCCATCTACGAAGGGTTTGCGATGCCCCACAGCATCATGCGGGTGGACGTCGCCGGGAGAGATGTCACGAGATATCTAAGGTAAGAACTTCCAAACTTCGAGAGTGATGGTATGACCAGGTATGACCAAGTTAGCAGGGGCGTAGTGTGGAATAATTTAGACGTGGGCGAATAATGTAATATAATAATTTTTGCCCCTGCCTGCTTGGGACCCGGGTTCGATTTGCTGACATCTCCCTGAGGCGCGCGTGGAACAGTATGCGCCGTCGACGACTTAGGATCGATCCGGACGGTTACCGGATGGTCGGATGGCGAGCCACCCATTACTCGCCGTCCGCAAGCCCGCAACTAATGTGGCCGATCCTATAAGGGTTTAGTTTTTTCCTTTTGGAATACGGAACCGTAAAAAGAACCTCGTTCTAAAAGAGCCCTCGCTTTCGCGAGGCCATGGACGAGGGGCCGCTTCGCCCACGCCTAGCTACTAGGTCCAGGTTGACATGCCAGTGATCAGGGCCCTTACAATGACGTGTTAAAATGTCAGGCCTGTGAGCGAAAAAGAGGGATGGAGCTGTACATATACGTTCTATACAGGGTGTCACCGACATCGACGTACAAACGAATACCATAGATCCAATACATAATTCTGGACCCCCCAGTGAATTTTTGTCGGTTTTTTTTCGTTTTTAGGGTTCCGAAAAACGAAACCCTTATAGGATCACTTTGTTGTCCGTCTGTCTGTCTGTCAAGACCCTTTATCTCGGTAACGCGTGGAGAAGGTATCGAGTTGAAATTAAAACCATATATTCAGATCGGCGGTCGGAGTTTGTCGGATATATTCGACGTATACGGGTTTTAGCTAAACTGTCAAAGAATAATACCATCAGCCTAATTCATTTTAAAATGACATTTTAATTAGAGATGGCGTTGTATTCGGATTTTTTTTTTCCGTGAATTTTTATATTTTTTTCTTACCGTTTAAACCTTCCCTGGACTATCACGAATATTTCAAGACCAAAATTGGTCCAACTGTTCTCGAGTTTTAGCGAGACTAACGAACAGCTATTCATTTTTATATATACAGATTCTTGCGAACGAAATCATGGCAAAGTCCTAAATAACCCATTTCATTTCACAGACTCCTCTTACGCAAAGAAGGCGTCAATCTCCGCACGTCAGCTGAACTAGAAATCGTGAAGGCCATCAAAGAGAGGGCTTGCTACCTCTCTCCAAACCCTCTGAAGGAGGAGACTTTGGAGACCGAGAGGGCGCAGTATACGCTGCCTGATGGAACTGGGTTGGAGGTAAGATATAATAATAATATTTCACAACTATCACACAACGCCATCTAGTCTCAAACTAAGCAGAGCTTGTGCACACAAACAAATATTAAAATAATAATAATAATAACAATAGTCGTGTCAGCCAATGGCTTAATAGCCAAGAGCCTCAACCAACACCTTAGGAGGCTCGCGTTAGGCGGCTGGATCAAGGGCTTGATTCAGAAAGCGGTACTCCTGGACACGGCTCGTATTGTTAGGAGGTTCCTTTCTCTGGAGCCCTGACTGCCGGTAGCTTGGACCCTGCTCCCGATACCGGTGGGGTACTATTTTTTATATTTTTAAATGTTTTTTTTTTGTATGATTTTGTTTAAAAAAAAAATTTAAAAATGTAATTTATATGTGTTTACAAGGAATAAAGAGAAAATAATAATAATAATAAGGCCTACTCCTCGATACGGCTCGCATTGTGAGGAGGTTCCTGTCTCTGGAGCCCTAACCACCGGTAGCCTGGACCCTGTCCCGACACCGGCGGACCGTTATTTTTCATATTTTTTAATGTGTTTTAAGAAATATTTAAAAATGTACAAAATATGTATAAAAAATAAATAAAGAAAATAATAATAATAAAATAATAAATAAACGGTTGTGTTGTTGTGTGTTAAGTGTGTGTGTGTATAATAAATAGCTGTGCTTGTGTGCTTGTGCTTGTGTACTAGACAACTGATAAATATACTTATATATTTCTAAATACATACATACATATTAGAAATAAATTCTACCCAGACACAGAACAAATGATCATGCCCATCACACAAACATGGAGGAGAACCTTTGTTAGTTTAGAAGTATGCGGAACAGAAAGTAAAGCCCCGTTGAAAAGTGAGGATCCTCCAACTAGACGGGTGTTATGTCTGGTGGGCAACTGCCAGATAGATGATTTTGGGCTGTTCTATATGTTCCAATCGCGCGGAGAATTTTAATTGCGCGATGCAGGATTAGTTCTTATGTGACGCCATAGATGTCGCTACATTAGATTATAATTAATTACTGACTAAGACCCACATGTGTTCCTTCAGTTGCCCTTTACGTCCAAGGTGGATCCTTCGAATAATCTCACAGTTACCTTTTATAACATTACTTTTAGTATATGCGAAGCCCGAAACACGTGTCTAGTATTTTTAACCGACTTCAAAAAGGAGGAGGTTCTATGTTCGGCGGAATCTATGTTTTTTTTTTATGTATGTTCACCGATTTCTTGGTCAATTGTGGACCGATTTTGAAAATTTTGTCTACCTATATTATTAGATCATGAACTTCGAAGATATGGAACAGAACTCCTTATAGGAACACAGCAGAACTGTCGTAACAAGTAAAATTGCTTTATTATGCAAAGAGTCTATGTACAAAATTTGAATGGAAAATATGGCAATGTTATAAGCTTGTTATGTTACCTGGTTGTCCGCACAAATACATAGTCACCGGGCCATCCGGGTGACCGAGTTGCTTTGCTCCCGCACCCAACTTTACGCAGGCGCCTAATGCCTGCTATGACCTGTCATGACTTGTGTTGTACTTAGTGTCAGTGGTGAACTTGTGAATTTTTTAATATATTCTTGGGAAAAAATATAACATGGTGTAAAAATTATTGGAATCGATTCAGTTACTGATTCCGAACAAACTATATTCAAGTTTCGCTTATCTTAAAAATAATGTTGTATAATATTATCCTCCTATTACAGATTGGTCCAGCCAGATTCCGAGCACCAGAAGTCTTGTTCAGACCTGATCTCATTGGTGAAGAGTGTGAAGGTACGTTTGGAGGCTATTAAAAAGGGAGGATCCTCCGACCAGACGAATGTTTTGTCTGATCCGGGCAATTGCCCGATAGACTGTTGTATACACCACTAATTTTTAATTAGTACAAATACTTAAAGGGCTTATTAGAAAAGGTCTTGTTATTATTTAAGCAAAGTCTCAATAAATAATATTCATAAACAGCAAAGTTATTAGCGTTTGTTTATGTCTCAAAATTTCACTCAATTTATTTTATTTATTTATTTTACTTATTTTTCACATTTTAGGAAAGCTTACAGACTAATAACAACATAATTACTATGGTAAATAACTAAATTGCTAATTACAAGCTCCCACATATAAGACAAAAAAGCTAAGAGCTTCCTAACTGTGCTCGCGTTGGTGCAAAATAGGTCAACGCCAGGTTCACATGAAATCCTGTTAAAACTGCGACTGGCTCTCAGAAAAAATGCATTGTGCCTATAATTAGTGTTTGCACCAGGTACATGCAGAAGTGGCCGCTGTCTTAGCCCCATCTGATTAGTGCGTAGTAATAGTTTTGAGACAGTCAATTGAACCATTTGCGAATTTACAGAAATGTTGTATGAAAGAATGGCGATCAAAATGGAAAAACACTGCGCGTAGTATTTTCTAGTAGCAATTGTTGTGAATTTACCAATTTTCGTGGATAATTTTGGTTGTTTTTTACTTTTGACTATACAAATATGATCAGTAACGGGTACGGACAGAGCCCCATTTTTTTGTACTAATAAAAAAATAATGGTGTATAATCAAGCATACACTGGAAACTTAATTCCTGACCGTTTAAGTTTCTTTCCAGGTCTTCACGAGGTACTAATGTTCGCTATACAGAAGTCGGATATGGATCTCCGCAAGGTGTTGTACCAGAACATAGTGCTGAGTGGTGGCAGCACCCTATTTCGAGGTTTCGGCGACCGACTACTGGCTGAAATTAGGAGATTAGCGCCTAAGGATATGAAAATTAGGGTAAGTGTACTTTATTTTTATTGTAGCACCACCCGCCTTGGCTTTTCCCCGGTTGAACAGTTTCTTTCTTAACCTCTTAACCGTCGGAAATATCCGACAAACACTCTCGCGTTTGCTCCGCCAGGGTCGCACATCCACGACCAAATACTCCATCTCATCAGCTCTTCTGTGCAACATCTGTCTGTTTGATCCGGCTAATCTCCGAATCGGCTTGGCCAATCTTGACAGGACTTGCACTGGTAGATAGCTGATGTTATAAGGGTACTCCTTATAACATCGGCTATCTGAGGCCATTTTTATTTTAGTAAAAGAATTAGGGTTCCGCGTAAACTTCTTGAAATTGTGACCACATAGAATTGTTTTGTTCTACAAGTCTGACATATAATAAATGCGAGGGTGTCTGACTATGTCGGATATATCCGACATAGTTAAAAGGTTAACACGTGAGGCTCGAAAGGCGGGGAGAAGGGGGTTCAGAGATATAACACACCTTTTTTTCTCTTCAGATCTCAGCGCCTCAAGAACGCCTTTACTCCACGTGGATCGGAGGTTCGATTCTCGCTTCACTTGACACATTCCGTAAGATGTGGGTCTCCAAGAGGGAATACGACGAGGAAGGACACAGGGCGGTCCATCGCAAGACCTTCTAGAAGAATCTAGAACAATAAGGCTCATTACATATAAGGGAATATGCATGAAAAAAAAAATAGCATTTTATTTAACTGCCTATGGCCGGATTTATCCGACAAACACTCACGCGTTTATTCCGCCAGGGTCGCACATCCACGACCAAATACTCCATCTTGACAGCTCTCCTGTCACCTATGGGGATTGAAGAGCTAAACGAGATGGAGTACCCAGTCGCGAAAACACATAATTTGGCAAATAAAAAAAAAATCATGCATGTTCCCTATAGCATATACCATTTATTCTGAATCTTCGATCATACATTTTCATTTCCACTAAGGATTATAACTGCTAATAAGTTGTTGTATGTAATTTTGTCTATAACGATATTTCACCGTTAAAGACAATATTCTGATAATAAGAGCTCTAGAAGGGACATCGTATTATAGCATAGCATAGTCGGCCTTATAATGTTCCCAATGTTGGGACTCAGGCCTCTCTAGGAGAGGGAATGAGCCATAATCTACCACGCGGGCCCAGTGCGGGTTGGTGGATGTCACATGTCTTCGATTTTTTTGTTCTAGGACATGCCGGTTTCCTCACGATGTTTTCCTTCACCGTTTTGAGAGCAGTGGTGATGATAATAAATTACACAAAGTAATACACCTGGCTGGGTTTGAACCCGCGACCTCGTAAGTGGTACCACCACCACTGCACATCGTATTGACGACAGTAATTTTCCAAATGCCTTTATGAGATTGGCTACGTCATAATTTGTACCCGCAAATCGATCTCATAAATTTTCGACTTTTTGACAAATGAAGGCTTAAGCAGCCTTATAATGTAACCACTGCTGGGACTCTAGCCTCCTCTCTAGCACCACGCGGGCAGTGCGGGTTGCCGGATGTCACATGTCTTCGATTTTTATGGTTCCATACCACGAAAGGAAAAAACGGAACCCTTAAAGGATCTTGGACTTTGCTGTCCGTCAGTCTGCCTGTCTGTTAAGACCCTTTATCTCGGGTACGCGTGGAGGAATTGAGTTGAAATTAAAACCATATACTCAGGTCTGCGGACCTTGGAAGCAGTGAAAAAAATTAAACTTCTGAGTAACGATAAAAAAAGATACGGCCGTTTATGTCGCAAAAAAACGTGTATTTCGACATTCAATAAAAATCAAAATTCATTAGGTACTTCTCGTTGACCTATAATCCTGAAATTTGGCATGAAGCAAGGTCTCATAGCACAAGTATAGGAAAAAATCTGAAAACTGTAAATTTGTAGTTAAACACAAAAAAAAAATTGCAGGTCGGAAAAATCTTCGTAACTCAATTTGGGAATTGAACTGTTTTCATAAGTAAGTTTGTACGGAACACTCAGTGCGCGAATCCGACTCGCACTTGCCCGGTTTTATTTATTCGTTCGTTTCGTCACGATGTTTTCCTTCACGGGCTTGAGAGCAGTTGTGATGAAATAAATTATAATACAAAGTAAAGGTTTATTTCCAGAAATCCCCATTGACAAATGCTTACCAGTGGGGGATGTTATTTCATTTCCCCATTAGTTAAATACCGACAAATTCCCTCTGGTGGGAATTTCTGGAATAAATCGTAAATTAAATTGAATGAATTTGTACCCTCGACCTACAACTCGTAAGTCGGAGCGGTCGTTACCTGCTCTATGCACTCTTTCAACAAATGTTGTTGCTAGCAAATCAAATCTCCCTTACATTTGTTGGAAGATATAAGCAATAATAACATACAGGAAACAAAGCTTTTATAAGTATTTAATAGCTAAATATGTAGTAAAAATAACAGCAAAAATAATTATGTAAAAATCATTTTCCATTCTTCGCCGTAATCGGGTATAAATAATAATTATATTAAACTAGCTGACCCGGCGAACTTCGTACCGCCTTAGCGTAGCAATGATGCACTACTTTATTTTGGAACAAATGATGCTCGAATTTAATTAAGTAACCACGTTTCCGAACAAACAATGCTCTTTCAATGAATGACATTGACATTCGTTACGCGCGTTTTTTTAAATATGCAAAATTAAATGTATATTTTTCAATATTTCTGAGAGATTTTCTTAATATTTTTTTCCTTAAGAACCTTCTAATAATAACAAATACAACAAAAAAAGAATTAGTGAAATCGGTCCAGCCATTCACGCGTGATGCCGTGACCAAGGAAAACGGGTTTCATTTTTATATATATAGATTGGAACTTCCAATTCAAGCTTATACTACACTACAATTGCTTAAAGTAAGGTGCGGATGACAGCTGTCGGATTCATATAATGTAGCTAGCTACCTATCCTTTTGACTGGCCTGTTGGTCTAGTGGTTATTGGCCCTGACTGCTATGCCGGAGGTCATGGGTCCGATTCCCACCCAAGACAAATGTTTGTGTGATGAGCACAATCATTTGTTCTGTGTCTGGGTGTAATTTATCTATGATATGTATGTATTTAGAAATATTTAAGTATGTTTATCAGTTGTCTAGTACTCATAACACAAGCTCTGCTTAGCTTGGGACTAGACGGCGTTGTGTGCATATTATTATATTATTATCCTTTTCCCTCATCTTAAAGATGCATATTTTCATCCTGCTGTCATCCTACCCATGCTATGTAAAAAAGAACTTAAATAACTGTATTTTTAAATGTGAAGCTTATTTTATTTTTCTTATAGAAATTTGTTACAATTCTAATGAAATATTTACTGTTATCATGCTGAAATAATAACCAGCATAGACAAGTATTCTGCCCTGCGTTCAAAAATGAGTTTAGAGTTAACTCTAATGACGTCATCAGGGTAGATACTCAACGCTCGCATTTTTGAACGCGAATGTAGAGTTCAACTGTCAATGCCAAGCAACTGTCATTCCTATCGCTTACATCAACCTACCCTGCTCGGAGTTAGTTAGTTGGGTTAACTCTAGGGTAGCTACTCGAGTTATAAAAGAACGAATCTGGGTTGCAACTAGAAGCTACTCTGGTTATTTTTGAACGCAGGGCAGTAGGTTCATAGTGGCAGTCTCTGTCAAAGGAAACGTCAAAAATGTCTTTCATAAACAAAAAAAAATAAAAAATTATTAGTTGCAATTTTCGCCGTATGCTGTCGTCTACTTATGTCTTACCCTTAAGTGATATTTAACTTGGAAAGCCTTATAATATAAAAATGGCGATAATAAACTTAATATCGGTTGCTATAATGTTACGTTAAGCGAGATTTTAATATTTAAGACAATTCTTTTTGTATTTAAATAAATTATTTTTTTTTCGATGTGCCTTTGTTTTTTATTTTATACATCTGTTTAAAATCAAGGAAAGAGAAGGTCATGGCTTAGGGCCAACGCTGTGTGAAGCGGGCGCCCGCGCGGACACCCGTCGCGTGACTTGGCGCGTGTGTCGTGTGCGGCGGTCCTCGTAGCGGAAACTGGATTCACCATCATCATTTCAGCCGAAAGACGTCCACTGTTGGACATAGGCCTCCCCCAAGCGTCGCCACAACGACCGATCCTGTGCTTCTCGCATCCACCGCACACCTTGTGGGAGTCCTTCCAACGCTGCGTCTTCCGGTGCGCGGTCGACACTCTAGAACCTTTCGGCCCCATCGACCATCCGTTCTACGAGCAATGTGCCCTGCCCACTGCCACTTTAGTTTAGTGATTCTTCGGGGTTCTCCTGCGGATATCTTCATTCTTTATGGAAACTCCGAGCATAGCCCTTTCCATTAACCTTTGGGTGACTGTAAGGCTTCTGATGAGGCCCATTGTAAGCGACCATGTTTCGGAGCCATATGTCATCACTGGCAACACGCACTGGTCATAGACTTTCGTCTTGAGACACTGTGGTATATTGGACGAGAAGATTTATTTATTTATTTCAAATTCAAATTCTTTATTGCGAACTAAGTGTGAGTTGGGGGTGTTAACAATAAGTGTTAGGTTCTTAGAACTTAGTTACCTGTTAAGGCATTGCAACATAAATAGTTAAAATATTAAGAAAAAAGAAAAATACATGCTAAATATTACAGATCAACGGTTTACATTATCTATTTTATTAATTATCAATATTCATATATTTTACATAACTCTAATATTAATTATTACTATTCTTATATTTTACATTATCTATTATATTAATTTATTTATAATTTATGTCACACATCACATGGTTATCATTATCTATATTATTAATTATCATTAATCATAAATTTTGTTAATGGTAATTCATTTTTATTATTTATAATATATGTCACATTTACAATACATAGATAACACATTTTAATTATCACAATCATTCTAATATATTCGTTATTTTTCGTCAAGGAATTCTTTAACAGAGTAATATGCTTTTTTGTTCAGGAAATCTTTTAGCTTCCTTTTAAAAATACCAATAGGATGTAGGTTCTTAATGTCTATGGGTAACTTATTATATATTTTTATGCCCATGCAAAAAATTGGTTGCCTGTAAAGTCGGTATACGGGCGAAAGTTTTACGTGACAACGACTTTTATGTCTGTCTCTCTCGCTCTTAGGCGGGCTAACCATGCCCGAGTGGAAGGGACGCGTGCCTCTCACTCGCTCTCTTTGTGAGCGCATAACGTGAGCGGAGCGTAACGCAGTTTCTTGAAGTGTCACCCGGCAAACCAATTTATAAGACGTTGTCACGTCAAAAATACTGTTGAAAATTATATAGTGCAGTGTGGGATGTTTTATTGCGTAATTTATTTTTATGTCTACTGCTTATTAAGGTGTCATAGGTATTAATGTTTGATTTAATTAAAATTGAGGCCTCGTAGATAAATAGAGCAGGGAGGGTTAATATCTTGAGGTTTATGAAATGAGACTTACAAGAATCCGTTTGGTCTATACCACATATTGATCTAATACACTTTTTTTGTGCCTTGAATGCAATTTCTTTATCGGTTGAGTATCCCCAATATAGTATCCCAAAAGAGAGAGTGGATGCCACATAGGCATGATAAGCGCTAAGTAGTGTGGTTTGGTTAGCTACTTTTTTGAGCATGTAGAGGGAAACCGAGAATTGATTTAATTTGCTACATACACTATTTACATGTGTTTTCCATGACATATTAGAGTCTATATATATACCTAGAAATTTTGTGTGTGTAACCTCACTTACAGTTTCATTATTGTACTTAATAGATAACGGCATTGATATTGCGTTTTTATTTTTGAAATTCATGTAATGAGTTTTTGCAAGATTTATTTTTAGGTTATTTATTGTAAGCCAATTTATTAATTTAGAGAGGGAATCGTTTATTTCTAGTTCATGTTTATCATTTTTATTATTTGTGAAAAGAGCAGTACTGTCATCTGCAATCAACATCACAAACCATCGGGTGTCGAATAGCGTTAGGTAAATCATTTATATAAATGAGAAATAGTAGTGGTCCTAGTATAGACCCTTGTGGTACACCATATTTTGTGTACCTTGGGCTCGATGTATATTTAATTTCTGTTTTTGTAAATGGACATATTTGTGTTATTTCAGTGAACTGTATTCTATTACTGAGATAAGATTTGATTATTTCTAGTGCCTTTCCTCGTACTCCGTATATTTCTAGTTTATGTAGGAGTAGGCTATGGTCAACATAATCAAACGCCTTTGTCATATCCATGTATAGGGCTGTGACCTGATTCTTTTTATCAAGTTCCGTTATAATTTTTTGTAAAAATTGATGCATTGCAGTATTAACCGATTTTCCTTTTCTGAATCCCAATTGGTTATCTATTATTATTTTATTTTTCTCGAAGTATTCACTAAGATTATTATAAAGTACTTTTTCAAATATTATGGCCATTATTGGAATGAGAGCAATGGGCCTATAACAACGTACATCTTCCGTGTTTTCTTTTTTAAATATTGGTGTAACTATAGTGGTTTTCAATTATGTCGGAAAAATTCCTCCTTCAAGACACTGATTTATTATATAGGTGATGATTGGAGCAATTTCGTACATCACACGTTTTATTATTTTTGTTGAAATTCCATCCCGCCCGGTACTGTTAGTATTTTTAAGGACTTGATTATTTTAAGAACATCATAAGGGGTATCCGGTGTTATGAAACAGGAGTTTGATTTGTTATAGGTTAGAATATTAGCGTAGTTTATAGTATTTTCCGTAAGTTTTGAGATGTCATCAATAAAAAAGTTGTTAAATGTTTCTGCTATAGTGGTAGGGTCAGTTATAAGTTGGTTATTATATTTTATTTTATTAATTTTTTCAGGGGGGTTATTATTTTTATATTTATTAATTATTTGCCACACTGCTTTTGATTTATTGGTGGCAGATTTAATATGGTAGTCGTTTTGCGACCTTTGAGTGAGTTTTATGATTCTTTTAAACTTTTTTGCATATTTCTTATAAACACTCCTATCTATGTTATTGCCAGATTGTCGATATGTTTTAAGTAGCTTTCTTTTACGAAGGGAACATAATTTGAACTGGACCTATTTGGCGCAGCCGTGAGACACACAATGTTGATGTATTTTTAAGTTTAAGTATTAAATTATTTTTTTAAGTTACTTAGCACTTAAGTTTCTGTATAATTGTTATTTCATTGTGTGTACCTGTGTGCCAAATAAACGTGTTTTCTTTCTTTCTTTCTTAATTTTAAACCTTTACTGAGCCATTTAGTACTTCGTATGATTGGAACCTTAATTTTTATATTTGGAAAGCAAAGATCATAAAAAAGTTTGAACAGTTTATGGAATTCTTCAAAAGCAGCATTTGGGTCACTTTTTTCATAGCATTCATTAAAACTCAGGGCTTTTAAACATTCAATATTTTTTTTTACATTTTCATCACTATAGTCTCTTCTAAACTTGTACCAATGGGTAATTGAGTACGTTTTCCTAACAGGACATGATAGTATTTGTGCTGTGTGATCAGATAGTGCTAATTCTAAAACACATTGCTTACAGCCTCTAATGTTATGAGCAAAGTTATCAATGCACGATTTACTTTGTAAACGAGTTGGTTCGTTTATTGCAAGTTTTAAATTAAAGCTCCGTAATAAGTCTTCAAACTTTCTCGAAACAGGAGTATTTTTTAGTCGGTCAATATTATAATCACCACAAAAAACGATCTTCTTATATTTCATACACAATTTTGCAAGCATAGCCGTTAAACGGTCAAAAAATATTTCTATACAATCCTTTTTTGTCTTTGGAGGCCTATATATGCATATGACAATTAACTTATGCTCAACTAATTCAATAGCCGAACATTCTATGAGGTTGGATATGCTTACAAGCTTTGCTTCGTGTAAAATCTTAAATTTATGATTTTTCCATACTAAGATACATGAACCACCATTCCTATTTGTTCTTGAAAAATTTGCCGCCAAAGTATAGTTTGGAATTTGAAGAATTTTAGTATCGTCTGTAATCATGTTATGTTCGGTAACACACACTTCATCAATTATGTTATTGCTATTGTTAATATTATTTAAATTTACGGCAAATTCATCAGCTTTGTGTAGTAGACCATTAATATTTTGATGTAGAACATGTATTCTGTCATATATGAAAAAAATTATTATCATTACATTCATTTAATGCTTTATGCACACAAATGTACAGAGGCGGACTTAATGCCTTAGGCATTTTCTACCAGTCAACCTTCTTTTAAGGTACCGCGCAGCTTCCCGAACGCTGCCCCCTTTCGAGGCACTGAGTTTAAGTTTGTAATTGATGGTTACCCATCAACGAGATGCAATCGTTGAAGGTGAAGCGCGAGCGTATTCACTCTAGCCTTGAAGGCAATCAAATTATAGTTGGACGGGAAGACCTCAGCAGGCAAATTGTTCCAGTCCTTCGATGTACGCGGTATAAACGACGTGGCGAAACGCTTAGTCCGGACCGTAGAGGTTTCAATAACGTAATGGTGAATACTCGCCGTACCGGGTTGTCCGATAGTAGAAAGGTGATGGCAGAATCAAGTCATGCAATTCCTGCGCACACTTTCCAAAATGATTCATTGAAATAAATGCTTGATTCTTTGATTCATTTTTTTACTCCAGCCAATACCAGTGCGTGTAGCTAGTGAGAAACGTAGCTAATGAAAACAAAAAATAACGTCATAAAATCTTTTATTTATGTAGTTATATTTATGAAAAGTGTAACATAATATAATGTGTGCTTAAATTGACTTCATACTTAGAACTCATCATTTTCAAAAGGATGGTACCTGTGGCCCAATGACCTGAAACAAAGAAACAATGGTTAATTAAAACATTATTGACTGGCTTGTTGGTCTAGTGGTTAGTGGCCCTGACTGCTAAGCCGGAGGTCGTGGGTTCGATTCCCACCCAGGACAAATGTTTGAGTGATGAGCACGATCATTTGTTCTGTGTCTGAGTGTAATTTATCTATAATATGTATGTATTTAGAAATATATAAGTATGTTTATCAGTTGTCTAGTACTTATAACACAAGCTCTGCTTAGCTTGAGACTAGACGGCGTTGTGTGATAGTTGTGGAATATTATATTACTTACGCAGTCATCGGCACGAGCCTGCCATTGCAGTCAAACGAGTCGATCAGGCTCATGTCTTCCTGCGACAGCTTGAAGTCGAACACGTCGAAGTTGCTCGCTATACGCGACTTCGTCACCGACTTCGGTATCACAATCACACCGCGGTCGACTTGGTACCTGGAGACAATATTAAATATACATTATACTCCTTATATAAGGTGCTATAAAAATATCTGCCACGGCTGCAATGGGAGACAGTATAGTGTTTATAGATTACAATAGTAAAGATAAATGATGAATCATTTGTATTTTTTTTTTCATACAAAAAAATGGACGTATAAAGGATAATGCCAGATACTCTATAGACCTTTGCCCCACTCAATAAAAGTCATTTACAAGCATGCAATATGCTGCATCTTATTGTATATTTATTACTGATAACTAAACATTTGTCCTGAAACCTGTAAAACTTGCGGTTTTCGTTTAAAACTAAAAACAATAACAATAACGTTAACGCAATAATAATAATAACGTTACGCATAATTATAATTTTGATATAATATTTTATGTAAAATGATATTTGTTTTACAGTTACCTACTTGTTTTTTTTAGTTTTGCACATGCGTTTTATGTAACGCAGATAGTTAAGAGAAAATAGGAAATGGCAAAATTTATTGGGGATTAAATTCCTTTTTTTATAAAATTGTAAACTGCAACTTTTAAAGAAAAACGATTTATTATGAAAAGGTTCCTTATTCGTCACAATTATTTTCATAACTTTACTTTTTCTGTAAATGATAACTATGACAGGGTCAGGATCTGGCATTGTCATTTGAATTGATTTATTGGCATAAAACCATCCCGTAGACTTAATAATCTGTTGCCGCACCGCACCGAATTCAATTCAATCATTTCGAAAAACGTCGGCGCCGTTCATACACTGTTGCCATTCTTAACAAACGAATGCTGCTGCGCGACAGCCACTCGGTCGTCAAAGCGCAGCCCCGCGCGCTTTGACGACCGAGTGGCGTTAAAACACTAGTTGATGGAGTTAAAACACTAGTTTGCCTGCATATTATTGCGTACCTAGTGGATTAGATAGTGACGAACTAGTCAGCTGATTTCAGCTTTCATTCACAGAACAGATGGAAAGAGATAGCAGTTGTTTTCATTGACGAAGCGACACATTGCGCGTAATTTGTGAACCACGTTATGCAGAGTCGAGTCAATGTTTATTTAACTACTTTATTTTCTCAAATTGAATTATCTGTTCCGGGGTACGAAAGCTCTTCACTTTTGTAATCTTTAAACACAATACTACCTCCCATTAAAGCCGTGGCAGATATTTTTATAGCACCTTATATTATACTCCATTCGCAATAAGATTATACGTTTAAACAAGCCTTTTTTACTGTCCGTTCAACCGATTTTGAGTTCTATTCTATAAAACTAAACTTCCGTAAATGAAAAAAACTGTACCAACTATTTAATGCAGCCGCCATTTATCATGTCATCAACGCAATAAAAGTCAAACTCAGTTGAACGGACAGTAAAAAGGTTTGTCTAAGTGTTTACTCTTAATGCGAATGGAGTATAGTAACCCACCGAAAAACTATTTGAAATGGTAATTTAATGTCCGGTTTCTCATTCATTTTCGAAAATACTATACGTTTCAAATAGAATAGGATTGACTTAGCGCCATATTATGACGTCATTGCTGTCAAATCAAATCAGGTAGGGTGAGCCAAACAAGATATTTTTTAGATCAAATTAATTTATGAACGACAAAAGTTTAGTCGGATTTTAGTTCTTCAATTATTCTCATCTCTGTATCGCTGATGATCAACGCGAATGATGATCAATCACATAATAGCAAATCAGATTTTTACTAAGTACATCGTACTGAGCATTTAATTTTTTAAGTTATTAAAATCCGTCAAGAAATGCTGGTGTTAAAGATTTTCTGAACGGCTACTTGGAAACGCGCGCTCTCGCTGGACTGTTTACAATTACGTCATCTGTCATGATCCGTGCGACGAACGGCTTGATCGTATTCATTCGCCGGTGGAGACCGATCATGACAGATGACGTCACAGCGAGTCGCTTCATTCTCGGGCGCGGTTCTGGAACTAATACACTAAAATTGCTCTATCTTCGTAATTTTTTATCTGATTTAAATAATTTCTTTACAGTATTTACTGTTTTTTTTTGACGCTATAAGTCTGAATACTCTACAACAATCATGACTGATCCTCATTGTTGCCCACAATGAAAATAAGAAGGAAAACAGTTTCTATTCAAACTAAGTATGACTTAAACAATATATTTAGCTAATTTGGATTAAACAATAACGTTTTTACTTCACCAAAATTTAACTAAGACTTAGTAAAACAAATTAAAAAAACCGTTATTGATACGCGTTCTTTGCAAACCGTACTTTTCAATCAAAATTTGACAGATCGAGGTCATTGACTTTCCTATTCATATTTGAAAAGCATTGTACACTGGCGTTGAGTACCACGACCATATTTTGAAGCTGAAGTCACTCACCGGATCAACACTTGAGCGACAGTCTTCCCCAGTCTGTCAGCGATGGCCTTCAGCTTGGGGTCTTCTAGTAGGTTGGGGTCGTCCGGCTTGGCCCAGGGTCTATCCGGGGACCCCAGCGGGGAGTACGCGGTGATCGTGATGTTGCGCGCTGCGCAGAAGTCTATTAGACGACGCTGGTTCAAATATGGATGGCATTCCACCTGGAAGGATGGAAATATACTTAATTCTTTATTATACACAAGCTGATGCCCGTGACTTCGTTCCAGGGGCGAGCTACCCATTGCTCACCGTCCCTAAAAATAAATCGCATTCTCACCTGGTTAGTGACCGGTACGATCTTGGCGCTCTTCAACAGCCTCTCGACCTGCTTGGAGTTGAAGTTGGATATGCCGATGCTCTTCACGAGGCCCTCGCCGACCAAGGGCTCGAGGGCCTTCCACGTGTCCACGTAGTCCACGTCTGAGAAGATTATGTTATCGGATTTGTCTTTTGGGAATAGTTCCGATTCTTCCTGTAAAAAAAAAATGTTTGGATAAGTACAATTAGTTTTTTTTTAAATTGTTGTTATGTTCGCGTTTGACCGCTATATAGCATAGCATAGCATAATCAGCCTTTTTCCCACTGCTGGGACTCAGGCCTCTTCTCTAGGAGAGGAAATAGCCCGTAATCCACTTCGCGGGCCCAGTGCGGGTTGGTGGATGTCACATGTCTTCGAATTTTTGGTTCTAGGACATGCCGGTTTCCTCACGATGTTTTCCTTCACCGTTTTGAGAGCAGTGGTGATGAAATAAATTACACAAAGTAATTCGTCTGGCTGGGTTTAAACCCGCGACCTACAACTCGTAAGTCGGGGCCGTTACCATTCGGCCTGAGTCCCAACAGTGGGAACATTATAAGGCCGACTATGCTATGCTAAAATCCGACATACCTTATAAGCCTGGGGCCAATGGACGAGGTACAGGTCCAAATACTTCAGGTTGAGGTTTTGAAGTGACGCCAGGAGAGCGCCCTTCACCAGGTCCGGGCGGTGGAAAGTGTTCCATAACTTTGAAGTTATGAAAAGGTCTTCCCTGTAAACATTAGTTTTAAATTATTTAATTTTTGTAACATAAAAAACAAGGCAAAAATTTAAATAGTATCGAAATATTATGTTGATTTTTGTCAGTTTTTCTGTTACCACGACAGTTTCGGCTTCGGAAAAGAATTCGATCATTCGGTGGCGGTTTCGGCTACAAATCGTGTTTCGGCAGGTCTGTAAGGACGAAGGTATTGGGAGACTAATTTAATTACCTCTGGCTGCTTGAATAATACTCTCTATATTTTAGAATTACACATGATTATTATAGATTCTATGAGTACATCCACATATGATAGATACATGACATCAATTATACATCAAATCTCCCAAGGCAGTGTAAAAATAAAATAAAAACAAAATTTAGTTTTATTTCTAAATATAAAAGGAGAAACTGACTGACTGACATATCAACGCACAGCCGAAACTACTTGGACTAGGAACGTGAAATTTTGCATAAGGTTTCCTTTTACGACGGAGGCGAGCACTAAGAAAGGATTTTCTAAAATTCACCCCCTAAGGGGATGAAACGGGGGTCCAGTTTGTATGGAGAAATCTATTTTGACGCGGGCGAAACCGCTGGCAGAAGCTAGTTTTATTGTATAGCTTATTGAATACTATACGCCAGAATGTAATACAAAACTAATACAGTAGTATAAAATAAAACAATATTGTATTTTTATTTTATTTTTACACCGCCATGGGAGGTGTGATGTGTAATTTTTAGGGTTACGTTCCCAAAGGGTAAAAACGGGACCCGCTGACTCAGCTATCTGTCTGTGACCAGGCTGTACCTAATGAACCGTGATAGTGCTCGGCCAGTGCTGGCAGCGCAGTGCGGGGAGCAGCGCGGTGCGGGGAGCGGCGCGGGTGCAGGGACAAAGTTACCGTTCGTCGCACGCGCATTTATTGTGGCCACTTGTATGAACGCGTCCCGCGTCTTGCAACCCGCGTCGCTTCCTTGCGCCCGCGTGTCCACTATGGAGATGAACACTCAAAGGGGTCCATTACACGATAGGTTTTGCTGTCAGATTTGCCACAAACGAAAAAACTACCGTGTAATACGATGACTGACGTTTGCATGACGAAAAATGTATAGCGATAAAATTCCGTCAGTCAAGCTTCATTTATGATTGATGGTTTTGATTGACGCTTGCATGACCGTGTAATGGACCCCAATTTTTTTTTTTTTAGAATAGAATATCGTTTATTTAATAAAAGTGGCATATTTATATTAACCACTTGAATGTCACACGCATTCATCAAAAGATGACACCTTTATGTTAACTGCATAAGGTTTATAATCGTATGACATGAGGGTTTCCCATCCGCTGTTGTAGTTTTGTTTCAGCGCAGAAACAATGGACATTCTATGATACATAAAAAACATTTATAACGCATACAATGCATTTTTGCCTGAACTAGGTTGGACCTGTATGTCAGGCTAAAAAGTACTAAGAACCTAAGAAATAATAAATTAACAATCATTAAAATTCACTATATTAAATGACCTACATATAGTTAACTAAAAGCAAAGTATGTTTTATTTACAAACTAAAAGGAGATCTTCTGTCTCTCCGTACGAGATGCTGAGTAAGCATTGCACAATAATCTTTTTACAGCTATAATAATTTAGTTTATACAAACCTAATTTTCTATTTAATCTATTGTACAAAAATGGGCCTAAAAATGTGAAATATCTTTTTACAAAGACATATTTTGAAAAAGTATTGGAATTGCATACAATGAAGTTCTTAGGCGTCCATTACACGGTCATGCAAGCGTCAATGATGTTTGAATGTCGGAATTTTATCGCCATTATGTTTTCGTCATACAAACGTCTATCATCGCATTAGACGGTAGGTTTTCCGTCAGTCAAAATATTTGACTGTGGCAAAACTGAAAGCAAAACCTATCGTGTAATGGACGCCTTATGTTTGAGCACCCGCTCTTCCAGTCTGGCCGAACCATAGACAGTTGAAATTTTCACAGATTATGTATTTTCGTTCCCACTATAAACAACATAATTATACTAAAAACAGAATAAACTATGTAGATATTTAAGTAAGATATACAACAAACGCGATTTTTTTGTCGTTTTTTAGCGCGGACGGTACGGATCCTTTCGTGCGCGAGTCTGACACGCACTTGGCCGGTTTTTTATACTCAGAAGAAAACTCACCTTGTCACAGTACCGTCGGCGATCTTAGCCGAGATAGCAGCTCCCACCTCCTTCTCATTACCATAGACATACGCGCAGTCTATGTGCCTGTAGCCAATGTCTATGGCATCCTTCACTGCTTGAGTCACTTCACCTGGCTTTGACTGTAAAACAATTTTTTTTTTTATATATTTATATAATTCTTTAATACGTGTGTTTGTCACTACTCCTAAACGGCTCGACGGATTAGGATGATACTGTGTGTATATTTGAATGGGACTCTGGACGGTTTGAAAATACTTTTAGACCCGGTAGGTGGCGCTGTAATCGGATTCCTAATTATTTTCTGACGAAAAGTCAGTTTTCGGGCTGGGCTACGTCTGTCGGGAGCTATTTTCATATATGACTTTAAAATAATTATCGAAAAGCGTATCAACATTAAAAGTTTTTGACAGAATTTATGACCTGACTAGGTATATACTTATTACAAGTACTTAACCTTCATCATCATCATTTCAGCCGAAAGACGTCCACAGTTGGACATAGGCCTCCCCCAAATGTCGCCATAATGACCGGTCCTGTGCGTCTCGCATCCACCGGATTCCCGCGACCCTCACCAGGTCATCGGTCCACCTTGTGGGAGGCCTCCCAACGCTGCGTCTTCCGAACAGTGGTCGCCATTCCAGAACCTTTCGTCCCCATCGACCATCTGTTCTGCGAGCAATGTGCCCTGCCCACTGCCACTTAAGTTTAGCGATTCTTCGGGCTACTTAATCTTAATGATACTTAATTCTATTACAAATATTTTTTATTTATTGTGAACACAGACCACAGTGTAGTCTTTTTTTAACCCATAGATTACAGAGAATGCCTTGTTGCATCAAGGCCGCCTATGTATCTAATGATATGAAATGTTTGATCCGTCCGTATTATATTCGTCAAAATTTTAACAGAGCTAAGCAGTTTATCTCCTTTCAATAGTTATCAATAACCCTCTTTGTATGTTATCTAATGCTACATAAGTATAGTCACGTTATTGAATAACTAAGGTCATCATCTTATGACATCCCCCGCCCTTGGGCGGGGCGGGAGATAGTGTCAGACTTTTACTGACTAAAAACCAACTCCTGTTCCTTCGTTGCCTTCGTCCCAGGACCCCGAGTTTCGCTTTCACACTACCCATGGCCCCAGTAGGCTTCGACCCTGCTGGGCCCCTACGATTTGCTGACATCTCCCTGAGGCGCGCGTGGAACAATACGCGCCGTCGACGACTTGGACTCGGTCCGTATTAAAATCCGTTGCGTAGTTTTAAAGATCCAAGCATACATAGGGACAGACAACGGGAATCGACTTTGTTATAAATTAGGTAGTGATGCCTTTGTTATTCAGACTATAATTACTTAAATCTTTGACATCTCATTCATCTCATTCATCATCAAAATCGATATTGATTGCTATGGTGGAAAATCAAACCAAATATAGTGGAGTTGAGAATGAGTGGTCTGTTTATTTAAATTTAAATAGGGAGTCTATGGAAAGCTTCCAAAAAAATTTGCAGAATGAAAAACTTGTGTGAAGAAACAAATAAATAAAATACTGAAAAGTACTTTTTTTTTCTTTTTAATGACTTTATTACCTTAGTAAAACAATAAAATTGTTTTTTTTTTTTTTTTAAGAAACTGTTGACAGCCCTATCAATACCCGGCATGCTTGTTAGATTACAGCCCACTACCTCTAACAAAGAGGAGGTCTTTGTGGCCTCCTCTCTGTGTTCCGTGACCCAGTGATCTGTTGCGTAAAGTCACAACCATTACAACTTGCCACAGATTCACTAATAAGCCCCTCGCTATCATAGGAGTTACAGACAACCCACTCTGAAGAGCCAGTATGGAGGAGAATGAGATGGTAGGCTAATATTTATGAGATTTGATATATGGCTGGGGTAGACCATGTCCTTGAATAGGACAAAAAATACTTTATATTCTGGAAGTTTGTTTCCTTGGGATCATTTTTAGGGTTCCGTACCTCAAAAGGAAAAAACGGAACCCTTTGAGGATCACTTTGTTGTCTGTCCTTCTGTCTGTCTGTCTGTCAAGACCCTTTATCTCGGGAACACGTGGAGGTATCGAGTTGAAATTACTCAAACTATAATCAGGTTTGCAGGCTCTTAAAACTGTGAAAAAATCAAACTTCTATGTTAATGAGAAAAAATGATATAGCCGTTTATGTCTTAAAAAATGTATATTTCGTCACTCTTGAGGAAATCAAAATTCAAAGGATACTTCCTATTGACCCAGAATCTTGTCTTAGAGCACAAGTATAGGAATAAATACTGAAAACTGTAAATTTGTTGTTGCGTCACAATGTTTTTTCCCTATTCAGAAAAATCTTCCGAGACTCCATTCTGGAATTGAACTATTTATATAATATTCCACAACTATCACACAACGCCGTCTATTCCCAAGCTAAGCCGAGCTTGTGTTAAGGGTACTAGACAACTGATAAACATGTATTGCGTTTGTGTTTTTTTAAGTGTCAAGGTTAGTAGCAATTGGCTTAGCCTGCAAACTGCATGAAAGTAAAAAAACTGGGCAAGTGTGAGTCGGACTCATGACCTGAAGGTTCCATACAAACTTACCTATGTGAATTTTTGACCGCCCTGTTGGTCATGTTTGTGTGATGATCATGATCATTTTTTCTGTTTCTAGGTGTAGTTTATCTATAATATGTATATATTTAGAAATATATAAGTATGTTTATCAGTTGTCTAGTAGTGGTGCAATAGATAATGGTGAAGCGCACTAGTTAAGAGCCTATTCACTCTAGCCTTGAAGACACCTAAAGTATTATCAGACGAAAGACAGCTACAGGCAAATTGTTCCAGTCTTTTGATTTTAATTTACATTTTAGTTTATTTTTTTCGTACTGTGGGATAAATACAGGGCCAAAACTAAATTAACCCGCTTGACAACTTACGTAAATATCCATTTATTTCTGCGTCTATTATAGTGGGTACTTAGAATATTATTGCCGTGAGTAGAACCATTATTATTAGACTTATAAATATTTATATTTAAACATTAAGAATTGTCCAACATTCTAGAATTATCAATAAACGTCGATCGCTATCGTGGGAGAATCTTGTTTTTTTACTTCGCCAAATCATGACACAAATTATAAAGTTTATAACAATGAAATACGTAAGTATTTTACCTTCCAGGTACCTATTCCAAGGATAGGGATCTCGATGCCATTATTAAATTTCACTTTTGGAACTTTTAAAGCCATTTTACAAGTGTTTTGAAATATTAGAAAAATTTTGAGAGACTACGGGATACCGGTTGTCATAACAAGTGACACAAAGACTACTATAGTATACAAGTGACATCACTGACATCGCTAATATGACATAAAAAATACCGGAAAAATTAGGGTTACCACCTTATAGTTTTGATTTAGCCTGCTAGGGAGGTTTGCGTTGCGGATGGTTTGAAGGAGTTACCGAGGCCGTCGCAAAGGGCAACTCAGGGAACACTGTGGGTTTTAAGCTTTAATATTCGCAAACAATGTAATTTGTTCAATTAAATAAATCAAATAATAAAATCAAAATCAACACTGTGGGTGTGAGTAATTGTCTGTCACTTTTGTTTTTGTTTTGAATTCATTTGATTCTACGTAAAAAAAGGTGTTGATTCAAACTTAATAGTATTTTTATGATGAAAAAAAGGTGCATTATGTTTCTCTAGGACATGCGACAACTAGACCTGCTAAAATGAACAGCCGCAAAATCAGCCAAGATTAACATCACCTTCCTACACTCATCCCAATGCATTAGTGGTCTGTGTAGCAAAATATCTTCTGCTTCCACGCATCTCACCTTCATTCATCTTGAATGTCGTCATTACGTACATAATTTCTTTGCTTTTTATAATTATATATATATATATATATATATATATATATATATATATATATATATATATATATTATATATTGTTTGTATTATATGGAATTTATTAGTTTATGTATTGTATATATGTAAATAGTACCCCACGAACTACCTGCGTATCTTTTTTCTCCTTCTCTGTCAAATCCATCCTAAGGTTGTCTGTAAAAAGTCGCTTTTACCGATAAGACCGCCCATTGTGACACTATATTAATATTAAGTTCCTAATGTAATTTGTATTTTTGGTGTACAATAAAGAATATATCTATCTATCTCAAGAATATCATCCCCCATCTCCGATTTGACCTCTTTTGTAGCCATGTAATCTTTCACAAAATCTAACCAGCGTATCCATCAGTCAAAAATTCAGGATTAACATTTTAGCTTTCTTTTTTTACGTGGAAAATCATCAAATAAATTCTCCCCCTCTGGGTGCAGAAGGAGGGAAAGTCAGGCTCTGACTATAACCCACAGTGTTCTTTCAGTTACCCTTTGTGAAAGCCACGGTGACTTGCACAACCCCGCTGCCCTGGCAGGCATCAGTACTAACGAGAAATTTATTGATATCAATTTGAACTGGGATAACTATTGTTGCTTGTCGTTTCTCATAATCTTTAATTTAGAAACGAAATATAGTAACTCAAAAATAATAATAATAATGAAAAAATATATTTACACGATTATTTCAATAGCACTTAATTAATTAAAACTATACACAAACACACATAGTAACTTACTTTCCAAGTTCCAAGTCCGATCACAGGATAAGTTAGTCCATTATTGAATTTAATAGTCGGTACTCGCGCCATTTTTATCTCACGACTTCACTGCGAGGCAAAGGAGTATAGAATGACTGCCTACCAAGGTTATTTTATCTGTTACTCTATAATAGTGAGTTATCAATTTGGTGTTTGTAGTTCAAGTAGATAAACGTAGTTATATAATCAGCGGCGTGTTTATTATGATTATATTATTATTTTCTTTGATATCTATCCATTTTTAGGGTTCCGCACCTCAAAAGGAAGTAACGGAACCCATATAGGATCATTTTGTTGTCCATCTGTCTGTCTGTCAAAACTCTTTATTTAGGAACGCGTGGAGATGTCGAGCTGAAATTGAAACTATATACTCAGGACTGCGGTCCCTTGAAGCTGTGATAAAATCAAACTTTTAAGTTAATAAAAAGAAAAGATACGGCCATTTAACTATGTCGCAAAAAAAACGTATATTTCGACACTCTCAAAGGAATTAAAATTCATAGGGTACTACTTCCCGTTGACCCAGAATCCTCAAATTTGACATAAAGCAAGGTCTTATAGCACAGATAAAGGAATAAATCTGGAAACAGTAAATTTGTTGTTGCGTCACAAAGCAAAAACTTTTTGCTATTTGGAAAAATCTTCGAGACTCCTTTCGGTAATTGAACTACACACACACATTAGGAGGTACATTTTTACGGAACCCTCAGTGTACGAGGTCGTCTCGCACTTGCCCAGTTGTTACGATGTTACCATGTCATGGTGAAATATTCCGCTGATCGCGATTTTATTGTTGTTAGATAAAACCTCGGATATAACAAGTGTATGGATGACATTCATATTTTTTTAAAATAAAATCACGAAAGGAAGCTAGATAGAAACTTTTCGTAATCGCTCACGTACGAACTAAAAATGATCAATATCATGCCTATACATTTGACTGGCCTGTTAGTCTAATGATTAGTGGCCCTGACTGCTATGCCGGAGCTCGTGGGTTCGATTCCCACCCAGGACAAATGTTTGTGTGATGAGCATGATCATTTGTTCTGTGTCTGGGTGTAATTCATCTATATATGTATGTATTTAGAAATATATAAGTTTGTTTATCAGTTGTCTAGTACCCATAACACAAGCTATGCTTAACTTGGGACTAGACGGCGTTGTGTGATAGTTGTGGAATATTATATACATATTATACAACGCTAATATTAATTATCTATTAGGGATATCAGTTCTTACAACTGTTTTCAAATATTTGACCCCAAAATAATTACGCATACCTACTAATAAAATATAGAGTAATTAATTATTGATATAAATAAAACTGATGAACTGGTGAGGGTCGCGGGAATCAAAAGTATGCGAAACGCACAGGGCCGGTCGTTGTGGCGACACTTGGGGGAGGCCTATGTCCAACAGTGGACGTCTTTCGGCTGAAATTATGATGATTATGATTATTATTTAATTATTTAATCAGACATCATACAAGAATGGTCCATTAATTACAAGAAAAATGAAAAAAATAAAAACAAGGACCTGTACTATGACGTTTAAAGTAAGATTGTTTTATTCTTATTTCCAGTGTGGGTAAGAGATGGCGCTAGACAACCTGTATAGCTCTGTCTCTTACCCACACTGAAATAACAATGAAACATTCTTACTTTGAACGTCATGGTAACCCCAAAGGTCGGCTTAGTAGTAAAGCCATTACCTGTAGGATCACTTTGCTGTTGGTCGACCTCCTTTTCTTAGGAACGCGAGGGGGAATTAACAATCTGTAGACCATTTAAATACCTATGTATTTGATATATGCGTCTCCAGGATTTTAGAGAAAGTAATATCAACTTTATGTTACTTCTTTTAACTTTAGGTTATACTCTACATATTCCGATATAACATACAATGCGAATCAAATAAGAATAGGAACGTCAATGACCTCTATCTGTCAGATGGTAGGTACCTACTTGAAATTTACGGTTTGCAAAGAAAACTTATATGTACATGTCAATAATGGTTTTTTTGTAGTTTAACCAAGTCTTACTTAAATATAAGTGAAGAAAAAACATAATTGTTCAATCTAGATTAACTAAAAACATTATAAAAGTCAACTAGTTTAAAAAAAGAACAGTTTTCATTCTTATTTTTATCGCTGGCATAAATTCGCCTTCTTCCATTCGCTACTACTCAGACACATCACACAGTCTTGCAGAGATGAGAAGAATTGAACTAGATTCTGACAACAGTTCTTTTTTTAAACATTTTCCATTCAAGACTCGTAATTTTTTTTTTTAATCTTGTTTCGTTCACCTACCTAGTTCCTTTGAATTGACAGCTCTGACGTCACAATATGGAGGAAAGTCGATTCTATTCATATTTTCAAATTGCATTGTACAATACCTTAGGCGCCTATTACACCACTCGATTTTCAGACAGTCAGACATACATACGCACAGACGCTACATAGACTAAGCTGTCACACAAGAAATAGAGCAACTTACGCCAATGTCGTGTAAAGGAATGAAACAGAACGATGAGATACATAGATATAAGTCAAAGTCAAAGTCAAAAATTTTTATTTCACATAGGCCTACATGGGCACTTATAAAACGTCAGAAGCTAGTGCACGGTTCCAAATTGGTCGTTTCCTATGGAGAAGAACCGGCAAGAAACTCCATGGTTACTCTTTTAAAAAAATGATTGTTTACAATATTTTCATATTACAGTATTAATAGACATTATGTAAGAACAGTGTAGACCAGTCGATATTGTACCCAAAAGCACAATAAAAATAATCATATTAAAAAAAAAAAGTGAGTCGTAATAGGAAGTAACCTAAGAATTCGCGAAGTCCACGGTGTTCTCACATTCACATTAAAAAAAAAAGAAGCTATATAAAAAAAAAACAAGAACAATAAGTAATTACAATTATCAATTATACAAACACTAAGACTGTCTGAATATCCAGTAGTGTAATAGGCGCTTTAGCACAACACAAAACAGATAGGTATGGTATGAAAGTACTTATTTCTTTTGTGACCTTAGCTTCGGCGTCAATCGATAACCAATACACTTCTTTAAAGCATTATTATATGGCGTCCTCCACTCCAAGGACTCGACTCTCGAAGTTAATCTATTATTAATTACTAACCACACTACTAACTAACAATCTATTGATTTTATTCAACAAACTCAAGCAATTGGGTGCTCCAGCTAAAGTAGGTACTCGTCGTAGCTAGGAATTAATAATGTATGTTTACAATGTGCTCTTGAAAAATATTGATCGTTTCAAAATACTAGACGGCTTTCTGCCCTTCAGTTTGTATTGCTATACTTTGCGGGGCAAATTTCCACCATATGCTTCACCGCTCCGAGCGCACAATGGTGACCTGAGCGTTTCTTCCTGCCAGATCCAAAACAGGTATCTCCCAAAACACTTTTATCCGTCGAGGACCTACTACAAATGGATTTAACTTACTCAGTTCGGTCTTTTTTTTAAGGGCGTAGTTTCGGAAACTGGCACCGGGCGTATAAAAGACTAATTACGGCACTGAAAAAAATACTTTCTTATTAAAGGACGATGCATCAAAACGTCCCCCCTTACTCTTACATCGACCAAGGGATTCTAAATTTATCTCAATCGAAAGATTTTTGTAAGGTGAGAATTTTTTACTATGGTCATCTCTCAAAAGTGCGGGATATAACGAGAAAATCATATTTTAATATTAATATTTTTTTTGGTCCAAAATAACAGTAGCATATTCAGCCTTTTAATTTTTCCCACTGCTGGGCCTCAGCCCTCCTCTCTCTAGGAGAGGGAATGGACCATAATCCACCACGCGGGCCCAGTGCGGATTGGTGAATATAGTATATCTTCGAATTTTTAGTTCTAGGACATTTGACGGTTTCCTCACAATGTTATCCTTCCCCGTTTTGAGAGCGTGGCGATAAAATAAATTACACAAAGTAATGCGCTAGGCTGGGTTTGAACCCGCGACCTATAATTCGTAAGTCGGGGCCGTTACTACTCGGCCACCACTACTAACCTAACAGGAATATAACATTAACAGATTTGAAATGTATCTCAATCGAAAGATCTTAGTAGGGTGAGAATTTTTAATTAAATTCGGTTAAAATAAAAATATTTTATAAAACCTAAGCCCCTTTAACCTTTAAGGTATGTCGCCATATTTTCGCAATGCCCTTTGTCAAATATTTTTGTAGAATCTTATAGGGCTCACCGAGCCGTGTTCAAAAATGTATGACAGTACTATGTTATGAGTATATTTAAGCTCTAAAATACTTAGGTTAGGTTAAAATAAAAATATTTTATAAAACCTAACCCCCATACTTTTGAGGTATGTCGCCATAATAAAAAAAAAAAACTATTCAACTAGACGCTTCGAATGACACCTGTTTAAAAACTGTTGGATAGGGGGGACAGGTCTCATACAAATTTGATCATCGTTCTTTATTAACGTTGTAAGTCTGTCATGTTGTCGTGACTGTGGCGTACTTAACACATTTTGCTTTGTCATGTATACATCTGTGGCGGTCAAAAGACTTTCCAATCCACGAATCAGCAATTTTTTTTTTTCATGACCATGGATACAAAGTCCTTCAGTCGGAATACATATAACTACTATACTATACTAATACATATACCGGCACGGATCTTGAGCGCTGACTTCCACCGTTCTACTTGCGCAGAAGCACGTAGAAGTGAAATATCGGGTCTCTTTAGTGGTATGAAGAGATGCGGGGGCGGGGAGTGTAATCCTGGTATAGTGATTGGCTCGCCGATGTGTACGATGCGCAAAGCGATCCCCACTATTTCGCCGAGCGCTCAAGATTCGTGCCGCTATCTGTATCATTAGAATATGGATGTACAGTCAGAGGTCAAAAGTCAAAAAGTCAAAAGTCAAAAATTTTTATTTCACATAGGCCTACATGGGCACTTATAAAACGTCAGAAGCTAGTGCACGGTTCCAAATTGGTCGTTTCCTATGGAGAAGAACCGGCAAGAAACTCCATGGTTACTCTTTTAAAAAAAAAATGATTGTTTACAATATTTTCATATTACAGTATTAATAGACATTATGTAAGAACAGTGTAGACCAGTCGATATTGTACCCAAAAGCACAATAAAAATAATAATATTTAAAAAAAAAAAAAAAAAAAGTGAGTCGTAATAGGAAGTAACCTAAGAATTCGCGAAGTCCACGGTGTTCTCACATTCACATTAAAAAAAAAGAAGCTATATAAAAAAAAAAAAACGAACAATAAGTAATTACAATTATCAATAAATGACATGTCAACAAAAAGAAAATTACTAACGAATTTAAGGTGGTTGGCGTCTACTAATATAAAAAATATTGCAAAAGCAATGTGTAGGAAGAAAAGAAAAAATGTATATATTACAACAAATGTGGAGCAGTTAATAGATAGATGTACACAATATTATGAGTTACCAGGGGGCCACATGTGCAGAAGCAGTCATTGCCAAACAAGCGCGTCTTCGACATAGTCTTTAACCTTGTAATACGCTTTTTTAGTTAGGACACGCTTAATATGGGTTTTGAACTTGCCCTCGCTAAGTTCAGTCACCGCCTTTGGTAGCTTGTTATAAAAGCGTATGCTGTTTACTAAAAATGACTTGCTGGTCTTAGCTAATCTCCATTTGGGTAATACAATTTCGTGTTTACTGCGCGTATTTATGTTATAAAAATCGCTTCTAATTTTGAAAAGTCCTAGGTTTTTACGAACGTACAAAATACTTTCCAAGATATAAAGAGAAGGCAGAGTAAGTATATCGATTTCTTTGAATTTATTTCTGAGGGACTCGCGAGGACCCATTTTATAAATAGCCCGGATTGCTCTCTTTTGCAATATGAAAATTGAGTCCACATCAGCTGCAGATCCCCACAGTAAAATGCCATAAGACATAATACTGTGGAAATAAGCATAGTAAACTAACCTAGCGGTGGCTACATCTGTCAATTGCCTTATTCTTCGTACTGCATATGCGGCTGAGCTTAATCTACCTGAAAGAATTCTAATATGAGCGCCCCACTGCAGTTTAGAATCGATAGTTATACCTAAAAACACAGTTTCCGTAGTAACATCAAGTTTGTTGCCGTCTAGAATTAGATTAACGCCAACTTGAGGGACATTTGGTAATGAAAATTTCATACATTTAGTTTTATTCGCATTTAATAAGAGATTATTAGCTGCGAACCATTTCGAAAGAACAGTCAGACTTTCATTGACTTGCAAGACATCCGTATCTTTTCTATCCACTTTAAAAATAAGAGAAGTGTCATCAGCAAACAGAATTATATCGGATAAATTAGCCATCATATAAGGAATGTCATTAATATAAACTAGAAAAAGAAAAGGGCCAAGAATTGAACCCTGGGGCACGCCCATCTTTATTAAAGACCCCGAAGACGTCGCCCCATTAATGGATACTTTTTGCTGCCTGTAAGATAAATAGGAAAAAACAAGATCAGCAGCTCGTCCACGAATTCCGTAATGATGTAATTTACGGATCAGAGTATTATGGTCAACACAGTCAAATGCTTTTGAGAGGTCACAGAATATGCCAATAGCATCCTGGGACTTCTCCCAGGATTCCAAAATGTGACTGATGAGTTTCACTCCTGCATCCGTCGTTGACCTTCCTTTCGTGAAGCCAAACTGATGACTATGCAAAATCCTATTTGAATTGAAATGAGACAACATCTGGTCGAGCATGATTTTTTCATAGATTTTACTCAATGCTGGAAGCACAGATATAGGTCTATAATTAGAGGGATCACTCTTACTACCTGATTTGAAAATTGGTACTACTTTACTATGTTTCATTAAATCAGGGAACATTCCGCTGTCTAAGCATTGATTAAATATGCCTGTTAGGACAGGAGCAATAGTATCAATAATATCTCCAAGAACCTTAACGGATATACCCCATAAGTCTTCAGTGTTTTTTATATTAAGACTTTTGAATGTTTTTATAATTGTATCAACAGAGATACGCTTAAATTCAAAGGTTGGTATATCCTTAGTGAAATGTTCTTTCAAAAAAGATTCAGCTAACAAAGACGAGGAAGGGAGAGATTTCGTAACTTCTATTGGGATGTTGGTGAAAAAGTTTTCTAACGTCTCAGCCACTTCTGACCTATCTGAGATAATTTTATTATCAATTTTTAGCGACAATTCATTCCGATCTCGTTGGTTTGTCTTTCCAGTTTCCCTGCTTATCACCTTCCAGACAGCTTTTATTTTATTATTAGAATTTTCAATTAACTTACTTATTGATTTAGATTTAGCTTGGGCGCAGACTCTTTTGAATAACTTTGAATACATTCTAACGTGGTTATGCAAGTTAAGATCAGATGACAAGGATTTTTCATGATATAGCTGATATAAAGTATCTCTGCTTTTTCTTATTCCAGCAGTAGCCCATTCATTAAATTTGGATTTATTATTGATTTTAACTTTTTTAACTGGGCACGCCTTATTAAATTCTCGGCATACTGTAGAGAATAATGTATCATAGTTTACATTGGGGTCTTGCGAATCAAAATTGGCTGTTGAGAGACTACTAAAAACATTATGATTAAAATAATTTAATTTATTTTTAGTACGCGGTCTAAACTCTGCAGGTGAATCTAATTGTAACGTTTTGACTAACTCGAAAGATACGAGTTGACCAGTGTGGTCAGACCTCGCGCCACTAATTATGGAAGAGTTTTTTATATTACAATTAGTAAATATATTATCTATGCATGAAGCTGAGGTAGGTGTTATTCTTGTTGCTTCATGAAAAATACATTTTAGATTAAAAGAACTAAACAGTGAGAGAAGTTTACATTTTTCTGGTGAATTTACCAGTAAATTGATATTTAAGTCCCCACAAACGAAGACTAATTTGTTATCTCTAATAAGTTTATTTAGTATTTCTTCTATTAAGATCAAAAAAGATGTCAAGTTTGATGCAGGTGGTCTATAGACACATAAGAAAGTTTGGCCTTCAACCTCTGCACATGCTACCTCACATAAGCGATCAACAGAGCAAGCAGTGATATCTTTCCTTTCCTTATATCTTAAAGAATTATTACATAATATCAAGGTACCACCCCCTACCGATGATCTATTGTACGCACTGGCAACTGAAAAATTATCCACATTGAACACCATTCTATCTGGTTTTAACCAAGTTTCACAAAAACACAAGATATCCATATGATATTTATCTATTAACATTTCCACATCTAGAATTTTGCCAGAGAAGCGATTTATATTCTGATGGTACAATAAAATGTTATTATTAGGCTTCTCTTTTGTCGTTTCTAAAAGTTTAAAGAATCTATATCAGTATTATTAGGAATACTAGATAATACTGATTCGTCACTTAACCTAATCTCAGTTAAATTATCAACAACTGCATGTATATTAAAAGCTAACAAAGTAGCCAATAAATGTCGACTTTTTTTGGGAAGAAACATATGTTCCCGTACCAAAACAAAATCTCTAACAAAATTGTTAGTATCAAAATACAATAAACGGTCACTATGACGGCATGACAAGATGTGCATTAAGTTATTAAGGCTAAAAATATGATCATTTTCATGATCATGTAAACAGTCCGAATAAGGCAATGCACATAATATTAATTTAGCCAATTTCAAATTAAGATAAGTGCAGTTGCAATCTACTAATGTTAGAGTCTAAAATTTCATTGTAGAAAAGGGTCAATGGTTCATGACTGAATGTTCAGTTTGTAGCATACAATCTAAAGTCAATCAACTAGTAGCGGACCAATGAACTTCTACTACAAATAAATTTTAGACACTTTAGCATTGGCAGGGTGCAACTGCAATTTTGACCCCTGACTGTACTCATTCTAATTTTGTTGTAGTATTTCGCAGCAAATGTAGCAAGTCAACCTTCTCGGGAAACTTCACTGAGGTAGTCAACATTACAATAAAACTCTCAGCTCCATTTTACCGAGAACGCGCCTGTTTCAATAATTCCACATATTGTTCAGTTGTCCAGACACTTGAGATACAAAACTACACCAATTTTACAACACAATATCCACTAGGAATCAATTTGCGAATAATTAAAACAGCCACTGAACTTCAAAGAAATACCGCTAAAAATCCAGTGTCAAGGTGGGGTTGCCAACAAAAATAAAAACATCAAATAGAATATATTACAACATTTATTTCGTATGCGATTACACTTTCTTTCAACACTTTGAGCAATCAAAAAATATATTGCTTTCCTCACTCCAAGTCCTTTTTAAAAAAATATACCGAATTTGATACCACACCTATTTAGGTGTCCGATAGAGAATGTAAACAACCACTATCAATTTACAATTTATTATAAATCTCATTCCCTTTACACAAAGTTCAGTTTCGTTTGCAACAAAACTGTTACTTACGACCTTTCTTACATTAATTTTTTTTTTTGGTTTATTATTCCTTTTGCTTAGTTTTTTGTTTATTTTAAAATCGACTTTATTTTCGTTCAGTTAAAGTTGACGGTAGTTTGTTGGTGTTATAATATGTATTTATGAAAATTGGCATTGAAAAAGAAATAATATATACAGGGCGTCATTGACATCGACGCACAAACGAATACCATGGATCCAGTACATGATTCTGGACCCCCCAGTGGTGGAATTTTTCATCGGCTTTTTACTAATAAAAAAAAAAATATCTGTACTTTTTTTAATTAAAACTTTATAAAATCGTTATTCTGACCAACCCTGATGATATTTTTAGTAAAAAAAAAAAAATTTTTAATTAAATAAATAAGTTAAAAAGTCATCGGGGTAGATAAAATCATTATTCTAAATCAAAGATGATGATATTTTTAATTTTAAAAGTAAATCATTAATTTGTTTTCCCCTAAAAATGTTAGAATAACGATTTTATACAGTTTAGTTCATTAAACCCCGAGCGAACGCCGGCGTTCGCTCGGGGTTCATTTTCGGTCGTTCATTGTCTTTCTATTGTGTCTCTAATTACGCTACTCAATAGGTTAAATTAAAAAACGTAAATATTTTAAGGTCAATAGATTTTTATCGCGTTCATCTATTTATATAAAAGGAGAAACTAACTGACTGACATATCAACGCACAGCCGAAACTACTGGGACTAGGAACGTGAAATTTTGCACAAGGATTCCTTTTATGACGTAGGCGAGCACTAAGAGAGGATTTTCCAATTTTCACTTCCTAAGGGGATGAAGTGGGGGTCCAAAGTTTGTATGGAGAAACCTACTTTTACGCGAGCGAAGCTGCGGGCAGAAGCTAGTCTTCTATAAGATATTTATTATTTCTTTTTCTATGACATTATTATATTAGTATCCACAGAACACTGTAGATCGCGTCGTAAGCCAGCTAGAGCCGGATCTAGTGGTTAGTGACCCTGACTGTTAAGCTAGAGGTCGTGGGTTAGATTCCCACCCAGGACAAATGTTTGTGTGATGAGCATGATCATTTGTTCTGTGTCTGGGTGTAATTTATCTATATTATGTATGTATTTAGAAATATATAAGTTTGTTTATCAGTTGTCTAGTACTCATAGCACAAGCTCTGCTTAGTTTGAGACTAGACGGCGTTGTGTATGTATAGTTAATAATATTCTACTTCTAATATACATATAAAAATCTCGTGTCACAGTGTTTACTATGCTCCGAAAGGGCTTGACCATATTTAATGAAATTTTTGTTTGTTACATCGGTAGGTTTTAGAACAGGTTGTATAAATATTGATTTTACAGTGTGTGCTAAATAAAATATTATTCTTCCTTTCTATACATACTTGAAAATTTTAAAACCAGTTTTCTTAGATTATTTTTTTTTTGACATTTATTGTTTTTCCGGAGGGATTTTCACATATTGCCAAGTTGTGTAGACACTTGGGATACAAAACTACACCAATTTTAAATCACAATATCCACTAGGAATTAATTTGTGAATAATAAAAACAGCCACAGAACCGCACACGATAAAATTAAAAAATGCCGTCTCCAGCAGTAAACGCTGCGATGTCACAGTGCTCCATGGTAAATTAAAAAAAAAAAAACTGTCATATAAAATTCAAAAAACATTATAAAACAGTGATAGAGTATGGTGTACCCTATAGGCCTTTTGTTAAAGTTATTATATGCACAGTTTATAGATATGTATTACAAAAAGCTTTTTATTATATTTTTTTTTTACATCTCAGAGAAATAATTAAAAAAATTTATTAGTAACTGCTGTTTAGCTTGGATACTAAGTCCTTTAAGCCATGTCTCGTGTGAATAGTTAATTTGTTTACCATTATAATATGAATGTACACATTCTAAAGTTGTAGTATTTCTCGGCAAACTTCGCTGAGCCAGTCAACACTACAATAAAATTCTCAGCTCCATTTCACTGAGATCGCGCCTGTTTCAATGATTCCATATATTGTCGAGTTGCGCAGACACTTGAGATACAAAACTACATCAATTTTACATCACAATATCCACTAGAAATCAATTTGCGAATTAAAACAACCACTAAACTGCACTCGAATAAATCTCGCCATTAACTCCGGCGACCCTTTGGAACGATTCCGCAGTACATCCTCTTTGCTTAGTTATTTCTCTGAGTTTAATCTTTTAACAGCCCACGTCGGATTTGTCCGACGAATATTTTCGCGTCCCATTCGCCAGGGTCGTGTGTTCGCGACTGGGTACTCTATCTAGTTTAGCTCTTCGATCCCCATAGGTGACAGAAGAACTAACGAGATGGAGTATTTGGTCGTGGATGTGCGACCAAGTGTTTGTCGGATATATCCGACGTAGGCAGTGAAACAGTTAAATATTTTTTTTTTCGCATTCACTACTCTATCGATACGAAGGCGCCGTCCAATGCTCATTTATTTCTATATTTTTTTTTTTTTTCATATTAAAAATTTTGTCGATAATCGATATCTACTCGAATACTACTCTATTTCGATACATGTTCGTAACGGAAAGGTCAGGTTATAAAAATGCTAGGAGGAAGTATTAATCAGTCGAGATAAATGCTTAACTTTAGTTTCACTCATAACTCAAAGATGGCGCTAGTGTCGCAATACCCACGTTGGGTTTTTTGAAGAGCGGTCGTCAGTGCCAAACGATTATCGACCTTGCGTTAGTTGCTTTAAAGTATTCATTAGCCCGGCAGTGCATCAAAGCGGATAGGTGCCTCTCAGATTAAAAATGCAGACAGCATACATGCCATAGACACAATGTTGTTTTTTTTAACCGACTTTAAAAAGGAGGAGGTTATATGTTCAGCTTTTTTTATTTTTTTCTACATATTTGCTTCATCACTATATGTGTATGCTAAACAAATCCTCTCTATATAAATTATTTTCTTTAAATGTTTTTTTTTTTAATTTCCAATGTTTTTTTAAAGGTCGCAAGATTGATATTTGTTTGACAATGACAGCGTCGCACCTCATAAGAAAAAAACAAAAATTTTGACATTTAAAATCAGTCATGACGTAAGCAATAAATTAAAAAAAAACGAACTTTCAAATGTCAAAATCACAAATTCACTGTCTTAAAATGCAATGTCCCAAGTTGTCATGTACAGGGTGAAGGCAGAGAGTAGGGAAAGGCAGGTCTCCGCAAACTGGACTGGTTGCATTTTGGAGAGTGTGCGCGGGAATTGCATGACTTGATTCTCGCCAACTCCTTTCTACCATCGGAAAACCCGACGTACGGCGAGTATCCACCCTTTCGTTGTTGAAACTTCTGCGGTCGTAAGCGTTTCGCTTCGTCGTTTATACCGCGTACATCGAACGACTGGAACAATTTGCCTGCTGCGGTCTTCCCGTCCAACTATAATTTAGGTGTCTTCAAGGCTAGAGTGAATAGGCTCTTAATAAACTAGTGCGCCTCACCATCAATGATTGCATCACTGCTTACCATCAGGTGGGATCGCAGTCAAGCACTGGTTTATATCAATTAAAAAGGGCTGCAGGGCTTACTCAATAGACGAAACTGAACAAACTTACACAAGTTTTAGTTAAGAGTTTTTAATGAAAAGTTTCTTGCACGATCTTCTCCATAGAGATCTACGCTTTGGAACGTAAAATTTAGCTTCACTTGTTTTTTTTTGACTGACCGACATTTTGACAATTCAAAAGTGCCTGTAATTGGTCAATTTGAAATAAACGTTTCTGATTTCAACATTTTGTTTTCAGGATACGAAAAAAAATCGGCCTCTCCATTCAAAATAATAAAACTTGAGTGTACAGTTTGTATGCAGAGGCCGATATTTTTTTGTTTGTATCCTGAAAAAAAAAATCTTGTGTAAGGTTGTTCAGTTTTGTTTACTGAGCAAGCTCTTATAGTTCGCGGAGGCCTGTCCCTCACACCCTGTACAATGTTAACTTAGAAGTAACGCCTATATTCCAATTTTCATCTTTTAACCTCTCAGGCACCAGTGTATCAAATTCGGTACACCTCGGTACCAGCTAACTGAAACCTTATTTTTACGCAGTAAGGTTTAAGTTAGCTCGTATGAGGTGTACCTTATACGTCGGATATATCCGACAAACACTGTCACGTTTATTCCGCCAGGGTCGCACATCCACGAACAAATACTCCATCTCGTCAGCTCTTCTGTCACCTATGGGGATTGAAGAGCTAAACGAGATGGAGTACTCAGTCACAAACACACGACCTTGGCGAATAGGACACGAAAACCATCGTCGGACCTGTCTGAGGCAATCGGCTAAAGGGTTAAAGACACTTGCGCCATCACGATTAAAATTTACAAAAAAAACCTAAACTATAGGAAAACTTGTAATATTTATTATAAAAGCGAGACTGTACCATAAACTCGTGTATTGCCAATGACACTACTGGACCCCACTTCTAAGTGTCGTTTACCATATTTTTAAAAAGAGTTTTTCACATCGCCGACTATTGGCAACTCCAGAAACACAAGTGGGTTTTAGTCGGCAAAAGTTTGACACTCCCTCTCCCTCAGAGCGAAAGGAATGTCAAAAAAATTTGAATAAGTACGTTTTTTTTTTAAGTGCCGTAAACAATAAATTAAGACAATATGCACTGGAATTTCGTTTTTTAAAAAATGTATCTTAATACTTTTTTTTTAATGTGGGCAGCCAGAGTGTAAGACTTTTACTGGCTGGAACCCACCCGTATTCCTCCAGTTGCCCTTTCCCAGAGCCGCGGTAACTCTTTACAAACTCTAAACTCAGAAACCAGCCCAGTTTCGCTTTTACACGAAATCTTACAAAAAAATTCCGATACCTAAAAAAAATTACAATAATAATAAATAAATACAATAATAAAATGGCTAACGTTTACAATCTAGAATTCTTTTTTTTTTTTAAATGAATATCAAATTCGGTACGTCGTCATCACATAACTCGCGGCCGGGCGACGCCGGGGGCGGCAACTAGTATGTCCTTTTCACTCACTTTTCTAATAGCTATTCTCCTTTCAAACGTTTACTGATCTCTTCTTGTTGTAGCTCTCTCCATTCTTTCTTCGGTTTCATTCGTTTTAGTTGTCCGTCCCTGTTGCGAAAGAAAAAAAAAAATATTAAAACAAACCTCAAATAAAAACTGTCTCCTTAACCTGAATTCCATGACCCAAAGGTTTGCTGGAAGAAAACTTATCGATGAGTTAGTTCTACTGTCCACCGACGCGTAGCTTCATAGACGCGTATTCGTCATTATACGCTTGGTGTACGCCTGCGTGAAGCTTACATAGAAAACTATGGCCTACTGACCACGGACGCGTAGCTTCATAGACGCCTATTCGTCATTGTATGTTTGGTATACGCCTGCGTGAAGCTTACATACTAAACTATGAAAGTGGCAACGTGGTGCCGTCGTGTCGCGTCTATGAAGCTAGGCGTCCATTGGATCTCCACGCGGCCGTGGTTTTACGCATAGCTAAGACAGACGCTACTCACCTCACGATGACGGCCTTTAATTCTAGCTAAACGATGGACTATACTGACCCAGGATAGACTATACATAACCACGATGACGATGGCCCATAGCCCCGAACCCGCGTGAACCCGCACGGCCACGGCCCTGCCTATGTCTAAGAGGGACACTGCTCACTACATGAGGACCATGAGACCACCCCAGCTCGCAATAAAAGCCTTCACTCTTACTAAATTATGGATGTTGCTGGTCCACGATGCTAAGACGGACACTGCTCACCCCATGAGGTCAATGAGACCACCCTAGCTCGCGATAACGGCCTTCACTCGTACTAAATGATGAACTATACTGGCCCACAATGGCTATGGCCCATGAATGGACCCACACATGTGTAAGACGGACACTACTCACCACATGAGGTCGACAAGGCCGCCTCGCCTCGCGATGACGGCCTTCACTCTGTTGGCGAAGTCAACGGCGGACTCGTCGGCGGCGCGCGTCATGGCGGGCAGGTACCACACGTCACACACGATGGCCCACGACGTCATCATGTTCAGCAGGTAGTGCAGCATGCCGTAACGGGAGCTATTCCAGAACGCGTCTCCGAAACGAGGGTCGTATCTGTAGAGGATAGTAGATTATGTGACTAGGGGATAAAGCAGTGTCTTAAAGTCGCGGGCAGCGTGTTGAATGCTGAACGAACCGGTTGCTAAGTTTTAATCCCGAACGCAGTGAGGGATTTATATAATTAACTCCCGAGCATTGCGAGGGTAGTTAATGTAGAAACCTGAGTGAAGTGAGGAATTCAAGCCGCCCAAGACAAAGACAGCTTTTTCTCAGTGTTGGTTATTTAGCTTTTTACACTTTCTGTGAGATAATTATAAAACAATATAGGTACTGAAACAAATTAGGAAAGGCGTGCGAAGAGGCTAATTGGTGATTCAGATTTCGTTAAGTCCAATCTACAAAGCCTATGGTATACCAGTAAGTAGTGGTAACCAGTCTTTCGGTATATTACATATTTTAGAGTGTGCGCGGGAACTGCATGACTTAATTTCGCCATCTCCTTTCTACCGTCGGACAATCCGGCGTACGGCTAGTATTCACCCCTTACATTGTCAACACACAGAAGACATACTTACATTGAAAATGCATGTACCAATGTCTACGTAAGCATGTGAGAGAGCTTTGCGTACGAAGGAGGGGTAATGTAATACTTGAACGTTAAGTTTTAAAAACTTAAAAACGACTTACTTGATGGCCACAGGGTAGATAGTACCGCCGACTTCGAAGCTCCCCTTCTTGAACTGCATGACCGAAGTGTTGTTGATGCACGTGCCTTCAGGGAAGATCAGGATCGGTGGGTTGTCAGGGACTGATATGTGTTCTTTTAACCTGTAGACAACAAATAATCGTATCGACGGTGAAGTGCTAACAAAATTACTTTTAAGCGCTTTTAATTCAAATGTGTGTTTCCGCGTGTTTTTGTGAAATCTCTCTCTCGAATATTTAGTTGCAACTGCACCAAATTAAATTGTGGAAACACTTCCTAACTAAACCAACATGACAATTTTTAGTATTACCTCCTAACGTTTTTAAAACAAAAAAATTTTGACTTCGACAGTTAGGAGTTCTTGTCACTTCGCCGTCGGTATTAAACTAATGAAGGTATTCTAAAATTAAGTTCACCAGGCAGCACTGAGGCGTCAGGTCCAGGCTAGGGTTGGCACATGGTATTATAATCAGTGATCGGAGTAGGTACATTGATTTTCGGTACTTGTATCATAAATGCACACAGAGAGAATAACATTGATAAGCCATTTTTCCGGAAATTAATTCCGGTATTTCCGGATTCAATTAAATATTGTTAATGTTGGTAGTGTTACTACTCAATTCAAAATTTAAAGGAAGGTATAATGTTCTGATTGGTCGTTGGGTTGTGTCAAATCGTGACTGCATGACGTTAACAAAATTTATGAAGAATATAATATTGCTCATTTTAATACAATTCCGTTCCGGTTTTTTTTTTTTAATAATCTACCAATTCCGGAGGAATATCCATATATACGTTTCGGATCAACAATGAACCCAATTCAATCTACCTACTCCGATCACTGATTATAAGGTAAGAAAAAAAAGTACATGATATCAAAATAAAGTACAATTTTTTTTTTTATTGCTTTTTGAAGTTTGTATCAAATTAGCATATCTACTAAACAATTACATTTTATCGTTACAATCTATATTTAAATTAAAGTCATCATCATCTTCCTGCCCTTGTCCCATTTTATTTGTGGTCGGCGCAACACGTTTTTTTTCTTCCATTCTGTCCTGTCACTCGTCACGCTATCACTAACTCCCTTTTAAATTAAAGTAAATATGTAATTTATTATCAAATTCAGAGACGCATCTTTTTATAATACTTGATAGGTTCGCGCTTGACCACTATATCACCTGATGGAAAGCGGCAATGCCGTCGACGATGGAGCGCGCTTACCTAGAAGTAACCTATTCACTCTTGATTTAAAGATTCTCGGGTTGTAGCTATCAGGAAACACAGATTCCGGCAGGGAATTCCACTCCTTAGCTGTAGCACTGCTTATTAAATATGTATATATGTGTGTAAGGTAAATAACCCAACACTAACAACTAAATAAATAATCTAACTTTTCTACCGTACACTCTCAATAAGGTTCAGTTGAAAACCAGCATCAGGCAACTACCACGAAGTTGTCTGGCAATTTTGCTGAACTGGACCTATTTGGTGCAGACGCGAGACACACAATGTTAGTTATTTTTTTATTTGTGTTAAGTGTTTTCATGTCGTTTCTACATTGTGTGTATCTGTGTATGTATGCCGAATAAAATGTTTTTCTTTCTAAGTAATAAAATAGAAATACAATATTAATTCAATAACATTCTCACCTTCTAGCCACAGCATGTCTATCCTTCACTTCAGACCTCTCAAACCAAATATGCGGAGACGCTCTAGCCAGAGCCCTCTGTAGGATGCCTAGGAAACCATTGTGTCTTTGACCAATCTGAAAGCATTTGGAAATACATCAGTACCATTGTTCATTACATAACGTCATAGTATCGGCGCTTAAGGGGTGACCAGATGGTTGCAAACCAACGTCCCTACCAAGTTGACCTTGCTGGTTTCAATCAGTGTAGACAGCGGTTGTAATCCATGACCTTCAACGCCCTTGGTTGGGAGGCGTATTTTACAAATCACCGGACGTGTTAGCGCGTGGTTTACATCCATGTAGCCGCAACACAAACCAAACACATAAACCAAGGTCACCTTGGTTGGAACGCTAGTTTGCAACCGTCTGGTCACCCCTTAAGACTGTTCATTGTTACAACCCATTAATTTTAAGCTCCTACTGTATTTTTTTATGTAGTACATCAGTTGTCCTATTTCAAATTGTTTTTTTTTCCATTAAATATGTATATTTTTTTTTATTCATTATAATATATACTTTTTTTTATAAAAGTCGTATTAATCCGACAAATATTTTGTGTCGATTTCGTCACGGTCGTATATTAACGACCAAATACCTACTCCATCTCGAAATGGTAATGGTGAAAAAGTAGTTCGTTTCGAACTTTAACCCCTTTTTGATTTGGGAAATCATCAAATAACTTCTTTCGCTCTGGGTGGAGCAAGAGGGCGTGTCAGACATTTACTGACTAAACCCCACTCGTGTTCCGTCAGCTGCTTTTTGCGTTCTAGCAGTCTTAAACAAATGACTTTTCTATTAGCGTTCCTACCACAAATCCCGTTCACATTTACCCTATCACAGGTTTTATTTTAATTAGCGGGATTTCTTCTAGTGAAGTTCAGTGTTTGTTATAATTATTCACAAATTGATTCCTAGTGGATATTGTGATTTAAAATTGGATTTTGTATCTCAAGTGTCTGCGCAACTGGATAATATGTGGAATCATTGAAAAAGGCGCGATCTCGGTAAAATGGAGCTGAGAATGTTATTGTAGTGTTGACTGGCTCAACAAAGTTTGCCGAGAAGGTTGACTTGGTTGACATTTCGACACCCGTATCGAACAAGGCAGTATCTCGGATGACAGTCCAAACAAAATTCAAACATAGCTCTATCATTTTTTGGTTCATTTAAAAAAAATACTGAAGTAATGTTACAACTTTGTTCGTTGCGAGTGTCGATTTGCTGCTAAATGCTACAGAAACATTAGAATGTGCTCATCCATATTCTAATGGTAAACTAATGAACTATTCATTACGAAGACATGTCTTAAAGGACTTAGTATCCAAGCCAAAAAACATTAACGAAAAAAACCTGTGACGTGACTTCTCCGCAGTTAATGTCATTCCCATACATTTTGTACTTAGAGTCTGGCGGTAACGCTAAAAGAAAAGTCATTTCGACACCCGCATCGAACAAGGCAGTATCTCGGATTACCGTCCAAACAAAATTCAAACATGGCACTATCACTTTAAGGTTCATTTTGAATAATGACTGAATTAATGTTACAACCTTGTTCTTTGTGGAAGTCTTGTCTAAGCCGAGGCCGCGGTAACCCTTTTGAAAAATCCCGCAGCCCTCACTTTAGTTTTTGAACCAAAATATCATAAATTAAAACATATTTTAAACCCCAGGCACCTAATTTAAACCCAATTTAGGCAGACAAACATACGCCTAGGACATCACATACGACATCTGGGGTTCGAACCCAATACCTATAATTAACAAGCATAGCATGCATCAACTCGACCATTGAGTTGTTACATTCACATGACACCCAAAAACAAACAAAAAAACATAGAAGACATCACAAAACAATTTAGAATATTTTCCGTTATTTTTTCAATGAATAAATTGAAGATATTGACTTTAGCGCCATCTAGCGAGAACATGGCTACGCTCGGCCTCGCAACTTTCACCTACCTAAGTATCGTGTGTTAAATTAATGCTAGATATTCCGTCGATTGTTTTATTAAAAAAAAAACTTACCAGTAGCTTTTAGTTTTTAGCTTATAAGGGCTATATAATACATTATCACGTGTAAACTCACCAGCGAATAGCAGTTGTCGATAGAACTCGTGTGATTGGCTACACAGATCCCGTCCTGAAGCTTATAGTAGCTGTTATAATACATTATCACGTGTAAACTCACCAGCGAATAGCAGTTGTCGATAGAACTCGTGTGATTGGCTACACAGATCTTGTACTGTAGCTTATAGTGGCTGTCATAATACATTATCACGTGTAAACTCACCAGCAAATTACAGTAGTCGATAGAGCACGTGTAGTTGGCTACACAGATCTCGTTCCGTAGCTTATAGTGGGTATTATGATACATTATCACGTGTAAAATCACCAGCGTATAGCAGTTGTCGATAGAACTCGTGTGATTGGCTACACAGATCTTGTACTGTAGCTTATAGTGGCTGTCATAATACATTATCACGTGTAAACTCACCAGCGAATTACAGTAGTCGATAGAGTACGTGTAGTTGGCTACACAGTACTCGTTCCGTAGCTTATAATGGAGTGTTATAATACATTATCACGTGTAAACTCACCAGCGAATAGCAATTGTCGCACATAAGCACGAGCGCATCGATAGGACTCGTGTGATTGGCTACACAGATCCCGTTCCTCGGCTTATAGTGCGTGTCATGATACGTTATCACGGCGGAGATGCAGCGAGATAAAAAGTTGAAGCACATAACGGACACTGCATAGTTAACCCGTTGCTTCGTCTTGCCGTCGGGAAGGGTTCCCACGCAGGCCGTGCATGCTACTAACCACCAGACCTATCGGAAGCGGATGGGATGGTAGATATGGCCCGGACATAATTATGTATATTTTTAGTCAGTTTTTGCAAGTGTTGAGGCATGTTGGATTTTACAGGAATTCGAAGCTGGAGGCGAAATTACGCTTGCAAATTCTAAGTATTTATAAGCGGCACAATTTAAATTATAGTCTAAAAGGGGCGGCATAATTTAAAACTGTAGTTCAAATGAAGCGGCATAATTTTAAGTACAGTTCAAATGAAGCGGCATAATTTACATTTAACTGTAAAATAAAATAATGTTAAAATTTACGGTTAACATAGACAATTAAGGGCATATTTTATCTTAATGTTAATAAAGTGACAAAATTTAAATTTCCATTGTAGATAACTTGTTGTTAAAGATAAATATGACGTGACATAATTTTTGCGAGAAATAGTCTTTTAATATTTTTATTAAAAAAAAAGAACGCTATTTTTCTAGTGCGTAATTTCCCATTTATTTATTTTTTATTTTTTTTTTCTATATAAATAACTATTTTTAATTCCAACGCTTGCAAAAACTAACTCGGACAATACACAAATGAATTTTTCAGACAAATTAAAATATACCTTATTACTTATTTAGAGTTCTTTAAGCATTACAATAAGGTATAGTTCAACTTGTCTTCAGGTTCAGCTCACACCGAGGATTAGGCGGCACAGTTGCTGGCACTTAATAAAATAGTGATACATTATAAAACTTTACTTACTTAACGTATGGTACTTAATGCGATTCAAGTAAGAATAGGAACGTCAATGACCTCTACCTGTCAAATGTTACTTGAAAAGTACGGTTTGCAAAGGATGTTTGCGTTTCGATTATTTTGTATTATTGAGTCTTAGTTAAATCTAAGTGAACAAAAAACTAAAAACGATATTTTTTAATCCAAATTAGCTACATATATATTAAATAAGTCGTATATATAGTTAAAAAAAAATCTTTCTTATTTTCATTATTGACAACAATTCGCCTTCTTCCAGTCGCCACTAATCAGATACTTCACACAGTGATGCAGACATGAGCGGAATTGAAGAACTAGACCTAGATCTGATTAAACATTTTTCGTTCATGATTCGTTAATAAATTAAATTTAAATAATATCTTGTTTTGTTCACCTTACCCGATTCGATTTGACAGCTATGGCGTCACAACAGAGCACTAAGTTGATCCTATTTTTAATTGACACAACAGTCAAAATAAATTGTACAGATTTCACTTAAATGTGTACCTTTTGTTGAAGTAAATAAAGTTCTATTTTATGGAGAGCACTATTTCTAAAGTACTCACAACAATACAACTCGGTTTGAGCTAAACTTAATCGAAAATACAAGTTAATAATGAACTTATAATATAAGGACAAAACACGTAGAAAACAAAGAAAGCAATTAAAAGTAAGAAATATAAACATCACAGAGTAAAATATAAGACAACACAAGAAACATTTATAAGCGACAGAAAAAATTAACAGCATCAATAAATTGTTGAAACGACTCCGAACATTTACCATCACGACTATATGTCCCGATTGAATATATCGATATTTGTGTGTCAAATAAATCAAGTGAAATGGTGGCCTGAGGCCCTAGCAGGAGCTCTTAACACGATTCATTTGACGACCTAAGCTAAACTGTTAAAGTTATGGAACGACACTCCTCCACCATGTATGGGTGTACAACTTCATACCTCTTTCTCGCTCGCATATAACATTTTACACGTGATAGTAAATTTCCTGATCTTCAGCGAAAACAGCCAGACACAGGAGCTCCCTCGACCTTTGGACCCAGGACTTACATGGTTAGCAGGTGAGGGGCCTTCTGTATTTGGTTGCGTATGTTCAGGAGCGTTGCAGCTCTACTCAATATCTCTACTTTTTCACCGGTAGCTATCCCGAACGAACCGCGGAAAGCTCTTTAGGGTTTAATTTGATAACAGCACGGCATTTCATCGACTTGTAATGCTATATATGATTTAACATATTACTATCAGAAGAATGCAAAATATCTCCCCTCCCAACTTATATTTAAATCAGGCATAACATAACGAAATATGGCATAACATATCCAGACGAATATAATGAGTACCCATTTATTTCTAAATCAGGCATAGCATAACATGACCAATTTCAACAAGCAACATACATAATATGACCCCCCTCCATTCAAACGTTAGACCCAATTTAATTTCAATTCCAACCTGACATTTAGCTAAATCTGGACTAAATGATTAACCCAGATTTAACTTAAGAGACCATCTAAAGCAGGCATAACGTTCTACCCAAACAAAGTATTAAGTACGTATCATCCAATACATACGAAATGTCCTCCCTATTAGGACAGAACGTATCACCCAATATAGACACTATGTATCACCCAATTTTGATACAGTCTCACCTAATTTGGACACAACGTATTACCCAATTTAGACGAAATGTCCTCCCATTTTGGACAAAATATTTTACCCAATTTGAAGACAATGTTTCACCCAATTTAGGCGCAACGTCTCACCCAATATAGACACAATGCATAACCCCATTTAGACACAACGACTTAATCAATATAGACACAACGTCTCACCCAATTTGGACACTACGTCTCACCCAATATAAACACAATGCATCACCCAATTTGGACACAACATCTCACCAGTAGACAAAACGTATTACCCAATTCCAACAAGCCAGAACGTTCTACCCAGAAAAGAAAACGTTCCATCAGTCAATCAAAAAGAGAACAACCTACCAATGAGAAACAGGTATTTATACTGAGAACTCCTACATCAATAGGGCTGGTATGATTCGCCACGCAGAAACCATTGGCTTTGGGCCTGTACTGCTTGTTATGGAACCTCGCGTGGATGGAGAGGCCCCTAATGAGGATCCTTATGCTCATCTTGTAAGAAATCCTTCCTAGTCTGTTTCGTAAGCGGACGAATGGCACGGAACTCACGACCCAGGTTGAGAACACCATTACTAGTACCTGGTGGGATAGATGGAGTATCATCATGGTTGTTTGGGCTAAGGGAATTCGCAAAAAGGTAATACTAATACATACTAATATTATAAAGGCGAAAGGTTGTATGTGTGTGTACTCGTTCACGCTCAGAAAAAGTACATAGGTAGTAGGCGTGGGCAAAGTGTGTCATCTTTGCAATTGGAACATTTGTATCTGAATCACTGAAATGTTCCGGAACACTGATATGTATCATTTGGAACATCGGCTTAAAAGATACAAACACAGACACTGACTGTTATGAATCGTGATTTTTAGTTCAGGTTATTAATCACATTTACACTATTTACGTTTTAATTTGAATTTTAAAAAGACTGCAGGTCACTTAAGTGTTCCAGTGTTTCAATTGTTCTAAATGATGCATTTAAAACATTACTGATGTTCCAATTTTCGGAACACTAAAATGTTTCGGAACAGTGAGTCAGTCCAGTAGAGTTACACACGCCTATAGAGTGGACAACGTCCTGGAAAAGGACATAAGAAAACTTTGGACAAGATTTTTCATCCCAGGAGTATGTTCCCTTGGGATAATCTTCTGCTTCCACGTGAGCGAAGCTGCTGGTAGAAGTCAGAGCTCAAACACACATGCGGCATATTAGCAAAGGCAGACGGGAGAGGTAACTGCAGCCGACGGCGAGTTGAAAGCTTTTTTTTGGTTTGTAGGAAAATCATCTAATGACATCCCACGCTCTTGGGCGGAGCGAAAGGGCGTGTCAGACTTTTGCAGACAAATAACTCACTCCTGTTCCTTCTTTGCCTTTGTCCCAGGACCCAGAAAACCCTTGGCCCCTGTAGGCTTTGAACCTACTGGGCCCCTAAGATTTGCTGACATCTCCTTGAGGCGCGCGTGGAACGGTACGCGCCGTCGACGACTTGGGCTCGAACGTCGAGCTACACATTACTCGCTGCCCGCAAGCCCGCGCCTACGGTGGACGCGTCGACAGCTGCAGTTACCTCTCCCATTGGCAACATGCCACTCGCGTATAGAGTTCTTAGTAATTTATATTGAAAACTAAATTAGAATTAGAACAGTCTATTGCAATTATCAGAGACAAAACAAAGTCTAAAGAATTTTTATATCAAAATCAGTGGATATTTGGCCCAAAACCATATAAGTTCTTTGCGAGATGTACAGAATAGCGCTACAGGAAAAAATATCAACAGGATTCTGAAGAAACTATTGCTGTGAAGCTTTGAAATAAGATCATTAGTAGCATTAACACAAATAAAGTACAGTAACGTTACCGAGAAAATTAGTGCGAACAACAAAAAGAATGAGAACAGAAATAAATAAGAAGTGAAAAGATATAACAGGTACATTAACACTTTCGGTGCTGTAGCAACATCTCTGACAGCACATAGAAATTAAAATTCAAAATCCTGCATGGCGGTGTTTTTTTAGGTGGTTCTCTTTAGCACAACCCATGGCTCCAGGGGACTTCGGTCCTGCTGGGCCCCTACGGTTTTGTTGCCATCTTGAGGCACGCGTGGAACACTACACGCCGTCGACGATTCGGGCTCGGGCCGGACGGCGAGATACCCATTGCTCGCCATCCGCAAGCCCACGCCTACGGTGACTGGAAATCGGGGTTGGGATCCCGGCGGCTGGGGCGTGAGGGTCGTTCCCTAACGCATGCGGCCGCCTCCTTTGCTAATATTACTGCTTCGCAGAAGGAGGCGACAACCTGCCATTCCTCTTCGCTCCGGACCATAGCCTGTACCAGGGTCCGGCCCGAGAGATCGTTGCCACCAATCGGGGGCACACCTCTACCGTATGCTCCACCGTGTCCTCCGGGCAATTCACACAATGGTGGCACCCAGGAGTTTCTTTCCCACGAATCCGGTGCAGGAACCTCCCGAACTTCCATGTCCGGGGAGGACCTGCGTCATGCGGAAGCTGAGGACGCCGTGACATCTTTCCAGCCACTCCTCAAAGAGGGAACTTACCGTGCATTGCGGTGTTAAGAGTTCTCCGCGCGATTAGAACTTATAGCATATTCCACAATCATCTATCGGGCCACAACACCCGTCTGGGATTTTAACGGAGATTTCCGGGACTTAACATTCTGTTCAGCACACCCTCTAAAATGGTGACCCCACCGTGATGCAGGATTTAGAATTTTAGTTTCTAAGTGGCTTTATAGATGTCGCTACATACAAACATTAAAATTAAAGAATACATGGGGCTTTCTTTTTTACCGGTAATCGTACACTACAGTGTGATGAAGTTATATTTCGTCCACTGTCTCACACAATTTAAAAAAATAAGGTTAACTTTAAAAAAAAAACAAGGTTAAATACTATATTTACATTGTATTTTGTACCCTACTAACGATTATGGGTAAAAACGAACGTCCGATTTACTGTATACAGCCCTCTAACGCGGTTTCTTTTAGGTAGGCGAGTCAACGTGAACGCGATCACGAAGCGATGCGGCGCGAATGGAATAAATAATTGATACTCTATTGCTGTGGCCTAAATGACTAACAGCACGTGGGTGCGGTGCAGCGACGCGATTGAACTATTGCGATGCGGTGACTTGATTTAAAAAAATTGCGGATAAAGCGGCGGTTTCGCACGCACGTAGTATAGAGCCGCCGCGAGTCGAGTTCGCATGAACCGCATAGAATCGCTTAGTAATCGCATTGCCGTTGAATTGACCACTATCTCATCAAAAAATCATTCTTTATAAGGGTTTTGACATAATTATTTTTATTAACATCTCATGCTAAAGTGTAAAACTTACCCCAATAATGAAGATCATAATTCTTAGCGGCAATAAAAACATGTAACGAACGACGAAGCCCATCGCCCAGATGATCGTCAGGCGCCATGTCAGGAATTCGTATTGTCTAGAACAGAAACAATGAAAATATGACCGCCCATTGTGGCACAAGCTCCGACTATATTTTTATGGTGTACTAGCACTAGCTTCTGCCAGCGGCGTTGCCCGCGTGAAAGATGGTTTCTCATACAAACTTTGGACCCCCGTTTGGGTGTGAATTTTGGAAAATCCTCTCTTAGTGCTCGCCTATTTCATAAAAGGAAACTTGTGCAAAATTTCACGCTCCTAGGCTCTGTAGTTTCGGCTGTGCTTTGATATGTCACTCAGTCAGTTTCTCCTTTTATTTAAATCCATACTAATATTATAAATGTGAAAGTGTGTGTGTCTGTTTGTTTGTCCGTCTTTCACGGCAAAATGGAGCAACGAATTGACGTGATTTTAAAGTGGAGGGATGGAGAGTGACATAGGCTACTTTTTGTCTCTTTCTAACCCCCCACTCCCCTAAAATGGGGGGTGGAAGTTTGTTGGAGAAACCTATTTTTAAGCGGGTGAAACCGCTGGCAGAAGCTAGTAGACAATGAATCTTACAGCTGTGAGCAATTTTTTACAGACAACTTTTATAAAAATAAGCCCATTTATTCAATATACCAAGCGATAGTATAAAGCTAGAACTACACTGCGCACACGTGTGCCACACGCCGATCTGGGCGCGTCGGTCTCCATACATTTTATATGGAAACTAGACTTGTAGAGCTACACTTGATCTACGCCACGCGACGTCGTTCTACGTACAAATCAGGCGTGTTACACATGTGCGTCGGTCTTATGTAAATATAACGTTTATTTCTCACCACAAGCCAAAAAATTCAGGCAATCTTACAATAAGAACCATTGCTAACAATTTTTGGTTGTGGAACGCTGGTGCCTGTGGTAGGTAGTAACACCTGTAATACAGGTCACCAGGTCTACACCTGTTCCGAGTTACATAATTAGTAGCTTACATATCAACACAGCATATAAGACAAATTACAAATATATAGTTAGTTTAATAACCGCAGGAGTAAATGGCTAAAGACTGTAAGAAAAAAAAAAACGAGTGTGCTTATGACCACACGACTGAAGTGAAACTTCTTTCGCTCCATCTGTATGTATAACTTCCGTTCGCCTTGCCCGATCACACTTTTCGTAACGCTTACGTCACGCGTTCGCCAGCTTACTCCCCAAGTCAAGCGTGCGTAAAGAAGTTTCACTTCAAAAAGTATGTATGTGTTGTTATGTATGTAGTTCTAGCTTGACTCACTGATAACGCCAAAACCTCGCAGAGCAAAATCATGTAGCAAATTATTGACCTTTAAACAAAGGTCGCATACCCTTCAATACACAAAGATATCAATATTTTATCTACAAGATAAGTCGACTAACCGATATCTCAAGAAAGGCATTCATGCATTTATAATCCAGTAAAATCTAGGTAAGGTAATGTGTTGAAGGTTCTAGGGATTTAGTTAACGCCGCTTTATTTTTAGGGTTCCGTATCTCAAAAGGAAAAAAACGGAACCCTTATAGGATCACTTTGTTGTCTGTCTGTCTGTCAAGACCCTTTATCTCGGGAACGCGTGGAGGTCGAGTTGTAACTAAAACCATATACTCAAGTCTGCGGTCGCTTAAAACTGTGAAAAAATCAAACTTGTAAGTTGACGAAAAAAAAAAGATACGTCCGTTTATGTCGCAAAAAACGTATATTTCGACACACTCAAGGGAATCAAAATTCATAGGGTACTTCTCGTTGACCCAGAATCCTGAAATTTGGTATAAAGCAAGGTCTTATAGCATAGAAATAGTAAAAAATCCATATAAAACTACCTTTTATGACTTAGGCGAAAACAAAGAGAGGATTTTTCAAATATCATCCCCTAAGGGGAGAAACGGAGGTCCAAAGTTTGTATGGAGAAAACTACATTCACGCCGGCGAAGCCGCTGGCAGCTCATGGTTCTGAGAATGTGAGCTTCCTTATTACCTATTAGTCCTTGTGAGGAGGTTCCAGCTCCTCAACTCTTCAGCCTCGAAGACGGAGGTGACCTGGTCCTCGATGATGGACTCCATGCCAGCCTTCACCAGGTCCAGGCAGTTCGCCAGGTGGAACTCGATGATGTTCTGAAATGGATACAAATGACACAAGATAAATATTGGTTCTGATGCAGTGGTGGCCATGTGGTAACGACCCCGACTGTAAGGTTGCGGGTTCAAACCCAGCCAGGCGCATTACATTGTGTAATTTATTTCATCACCACTGCTCTCAAAAGTGAGGAAACCGGCATGTCCTAGAACCAAAAATTGGAAGATGTGACATCCACCAACCCGCACTGGGCCCGCGTGGTGGATTACGGTCCATTCCCTCTCCTGGAGAGGAGGCCTGAGTCCCAGCAGTGGGAACATTATAAGGCCGACTATGCTATGCAATAAATATTGGTATTATACTGTGTTTATTATTATAGTAAACATCAAATAAGACAAAAAAAAAACTCTGCTCCTAGTTCCATAAGTTTCTGCTGTGCATTGATACGTCAGTCAGTTTCACTTTTTATACAACACTAGCTTCTGCCCACGGTTTCACACGCGTGAAAACAGGTTTCTCCATACAAACTTTGGACCCCCGTTTCTCCTCTCTTAGTGCTGTACGTTGATATGTCAGTCAGTTTTTTTTTTTATACAACATTATTTTTAGTAAATGCGAAACCCAAAACACGTGTCTAGTATTTTTATGTAAAGAATCTATGTACAAAATTTCATATTTGTATCATGAAAAATCACAAAGTTATAAGCGTGATATGTTACCCGGTTGTCCGCACAAATACATGGTTACCGGGTCATGCGAGCGGTTGTATTGCTTCCGTACCCAGCTGTGCGCTGGCTCCTAATGCTCACTATGACCTGCCGTGATCTGTATTGTACATACTTAAAGTCGGTGGTGTAAAAATTTTTTTAATAACGTCGTGTAAACATTATTGGAATCGATTCAGTAACTGATTCTGAACAAACTATATTCAGGTTTCGGATATACCATAAATAATGCTGTTTAAAGGTATAGATTACGATAAAAATTTTTGGAATAAAAACATTCACTTTTTTTTATTTGTGGTGCTTTTGAATTGAATCAGCGACATAAAGTTGAACACCGTTGCTCGATAACAACACAGTTGTGTCCGTACTTATATACTTATTGATAAGAAGCTGAAATAAATCTCGTTACGCCTGTTTCCAAGCTGATTGTGGAGCAGATTAGATTTACAAGTGCAGTATCGGGGTTGATTGTTAAGTGCAAAATGATGGAGCCAAACAAATTAATGTTCATTTCTACTTATTACTAGCTTTTGCATGCGGCTTCGCTCCCGTCAACTGTCTACTCTACCCTACCTACATAACCTACCCTAATTATGTTTTTTTTTTTTGCTTTTAAACCTTTCCTGTATGGTGGTGAACAAAACAAAAAAAAAGAATTCTTAAAATTGGTTCAGTCGTTTTTAAGTTCCGTGACCAGCCAAGTTACAACAGTTTCGTTTCAATTCTCTTTTCATCGACCGGCTCGGGTCGGCCACGCCTCCGATTCCTTTGTTCTGACGTCATCTCAACGCTCAGTCACGTGGTCAGAACAAAGGAATAGGAGGTTTGGCCGACTCGAGGCGATCAACGAAAAGAGAGTCAAAACGAAACGGTTGTAACTTGGCTACGGGGGCAGGAGAAATAGGGTTATTTTTTTGAATATATAGAATATGGATAGGCTCGCGTTTGACCAATATCTCATCTGATGGAAAGCGACGATGTGGTCAATGTTGGAGCACGGTTGCCCAGAAGAATTAAACATTTGACTTAAGATCCCCAGGTTGTACCTATCAGGAAACACAGACTCCGGCAGGGAATTCCACTCCTTAGCTGTACGCACAAAAAGCCTAAAAAATATAGATAAATCTGCTACTTACCTCGCCATTCTCCTGAGGAGGTTTATGTCCGTTCACAACCCGTTCCTGGCTGGTGCTCCGCTTGTAGTTCAATTCTGGCGAAGGACCCAGGATCTCTTGCCTCTCTATCACCGTGTTCAACGTGCCTGGAAAGAGGGAGAGTATAGATGTTAGAAGGAGAAAGACTTATAAAGTATAATATTTATGGACATACTAGCTTTTGTTAGAGACTTCACCCGCGTGAATGTTTGCGGCCGACGAGTAAAGGTTAGCTCGCCATCTACCCATCCGATAAGGACCTAGGCGTGTAGTGTTCCACGACCGCTTCAAAGAGATGTCAGTAAACCGTTGGGTCCTAGCAGGGTCGATACCCGCTGTGGCAGGGGAATATTCTTTTCATACAAGTATTTATTGTAATGCGTGGAATACGCACGCCGGATACGGGGCGTGATATTGAGCCGCAGCCCCGTATGCGAAGCAATTCCGCATGCGTGATGAAATCCACACGATATTAAAAACACCCCTACGCGTCCAGCTCCCTCCTTCGCTAGCATTATTGCTTCGGAGAAGTACTATAGGCGACCGCCTGCCATTCCTCCTCACTCCGGACAATGGCCTGCACTGCACCAGGGCCCGGCGCGAGAGGTCGTTGCCGCCGATCGCCCCCACGAGGACAAGGCGGTGCTCCACCCAAGCGGAGCATGTGTCTCTGGGCAGGCTATACAATGGTGACACCTGTTTATGTCCGATGAGGACCCGCATCATACGGAAGGTAAGGACGCCGTGACGTCTCTCCAGTCACTCCTCAAAGAGTGAACTTATCGCCATAATTATGGCGTGTCCAACATCTTGTGTCACTGGGGTCGATTCCAGCATATTATGTAGTTGTTGTGGCATGTGAGAGTAAATTACTCCACAATGACACAAAATGGCTTTGTAAATAATCTTTGCGTCATTCTTTATTACGTAAACGTATGCGTTTACGTTCTAAAATATACGGAGCTATTTGAAAGTAATTGTATTGTTATGAGGTAGCATTGAAATAGTTGTAAGTGCGGTGACATAAACATTTATTTGCTTGTTTTTATGTAGAATAGTTTAGACTAAACTACACATAACATAATAATAGCTATAATCTATGTATATAAAAAGAGAAACTGACTGACTGACATATCAACGCACAGCCGAAACTACTGGGACTAGAAACATGAAATTCTGCACAAGGTTTCCTTTTACGATGTAGGCGAGCACTAAGAGAGGATTTTCCAAAATTCACCCCCTAAGGGGATGAAACAGGGGTCCAAAGTTTGTATGGAGATACCTATTTACACGCGGGCGAAGCCGCTGGCAGAAGCTAGTATATCTATGTATAGTCTAGCAAGTATATAATTTTTATCTAATATTTACTTTATTAATTTGCAGTAAACCACAGACTATCCCAATTTTCCTTTTTCTATTTCAATTTCTTACAGTCCATCCTAAGGTTGTCTGGTAGATATCTCTCTCAGCGATAAGACCGCCTTTGTACCCACAGATTTAAGTTACCTAGTGTAAAAGTTAAAGTTTATTCTATTCTATTCTTTTCTAACACTATACAGAAATCTTTTTAGAGTTCCGTACTTCAAAAGGAAAAAACGAAACCCTTATAGGATCACTTTGTTACCCGTCCGTCTGTCTGTCAAGACTCTTTATCTCGGGACTGCGTGAAGATATCGAGTTGAAATTAAAAACATATATATTTCTGCGGTCCCTTGAAGCTGTGAAAATCAATCTTAAAAAAAGAGATACGGCCGTTTATGTCGCAAAACACGTATATTTCGATACTCTCAAGGAAATCAAATTCCGTTGACCCAGAATAACCAATTTTTGAAGCAGTAATTGACATTTCAAATATAGTCGGAAGAAACTCTTTTCTACACATGTAGCCTAATGGCGGTGACGTCACACTTCAGTATGCGCATCTTTATTCTGTTACTTGACAGGGTCCCCCTTCCACCAGATTTGAAAGGCTTGCTTCGCTGACTTGCTTAAAATTGAATTTGAAAAATTCTTTCCATTTGCGATTTAGGGTAAAGTTTCTTTTTCGATGACTTTTACTTCCACCCTTCATTTCGTTGCCCTTGCGTTCCAGGGCTGCGCTAACTCTATCAAACTGTCCTGCATCTCACGGTTGGCAATCGTAATGGTAGAACTACATTGCGTACACGTGGGCCACATACGCCGATCTGGGCGCGTCGGTCTCCATACATTTTATATGGCAACTAGACTTGCAGAGCTACATTAGATCCACGCAACGCGCTGCTACGAACAAATCAGGCGTGGTCCACGTATGCATCGGTCTAGTTTAGTTCTCGCTTAACTCTACTATCAATCGACATAAGCAGGCGTAGCAATTTCATCGCAATACTTAGAACTAAGTAAAAGTTACGCAAGATTGTAAGTGTCACCGCACACGAACCGCATGCAGCAGCCATGAGAAGCTAGAAGCGGTCATAAAGTAGCTGAAACGTGCGACAGCCAATTGTGGCCGGTAGTCGATACTTGTGGCCGGTGGCTGCTACTTTTTTTTAACCTGCAGTGTCATTATGGACTCTGACGAAGAAGGTTTAATTATAATAATAATAATAATATTCACTGCTTCTCTCTCATTCTGTTTCTCATCTATTTTTCCTCTAGAATGTTTCTCTCCTATTGTATTGTGCTTATGAATGAATACATTATTTATTATTCAATTTATTTAGATGCTTCAAAAAAAAACCTTTAAAAGAATTAAACAAGTTACCGGTGGTCAGGGCTCCTGAGAAGAACCTCCTAACAATACGCGCCGTGTCCAGGATTACGGCTTTCTGGATCAAGCCCATGACCCAACGCGAGCCTCCTCAGATGTTAGTCGAGGCTCTTTGATATTAATCCATTGGCTGTAACGACTATCAGTAAAAATCGCGGGAGTGGCGTGTGGTGGCGTTTTGAGGCCAATGCGGGCCAAAAGAAGCGAACAGCAACCATTTTGTTGCGTGTGACGGCATTGGCGCCCACCGTGTGCGGCGAGTCCGTATAAAATGTATGAATACTACAGGAAATATATCAGTGGCGGCGTGGCCCGTGGCCCATGTGCGGTGACCCTAAAGTATTCCAGTAAATGATCGACATCCTATGACCGGTTTTTTTATCAACTTTCAACTTGCCTCATTTAATATCTTACTTGCCGGAATGTAGTAAGCCTAACTTAACATATTGCTACATTTGTAACATGCCAATGCACTGTTTTAGGGTTCCGTACATGAAAAGAAAAAACGGAACTCTTATAAGATCACTTCGTTGTCCGTCCGTCTGTCTGTCAAGACCCTTTATCTCGGGAACGCGTGGAGGTATCGAGTTGAAATTAAAACCATATACTCAGGTCAGCGGACTCTTGAAACTGTACAAAAATCAAACTAGTAAGTTAACGAGAAAAAAAGACACGGCGGTTTATGTCGCAAAAAACGTGTATTTCGACACTCTCAAGGAAATCAAAATTCATAGGGTACTTTCCGTTGACCTAGAATCCTGAAATTTGACATGAAGCGAGGTCTCATAACACACACACACACACACTATAGGAACACACAATATAGGAAAAAATCTGAAAACTTTGTAGTTACGTCACATAAAAAAAAACTTTTATGCGATTCGTAAAAATCGAGAATTGAACTGTTTTCATAGATAAGTTTGTACGAAACCCTCAGTGCGCGAGTCCGACTCGCACTTGCCCAGTCTTTTTTTTTAGCACTCGCCCAGGAGACGGACATAGGGTACCTTTTATCGAGTAGGGTAAAGTGGGGTAGAGTAGGGTAGAGTAGGGTAGAGTAGGCTAGAGTAGGGTAGAGTAGGGTAGAGTAGTCAGTTGACGGGAGCGAAGCCGCGGGCAAAAGCTAGTAATAGAATAAAACAAGTGACGTAATGAGCGTTGTCATGACCAATAATCATGTCAGAGATGGTAAATATAGTTGCGTTCTTGTCACTATCTAAAAGGATCCCGCCAAGTGCAATTCAAACTCGCGTACGAAGTGTTCTTTACAGTAAAAATCACGTTTGTTGTATGGTACCTCACTTAAATATATATTTTTTTTTTTACACAACGCCGTCCAGTCTCAAGCTAAGCTGAGCTTGTGTTATGAGTACTAGACAACTGATAAACATACTTATATATTTCTAAATACATACATAATTATAGATAAATTACACCCAGACACAGAACAAATGATCGTGCTCATCACACAAACATTTGTCCTGGGTGGGAATCGAATCCACTACCTCCGGCATAGCAGTCAGGGCCACTAACCACTTGTTATGAACCTTGTGCTAATGTTGTAGGTGTATAGCTCATGCTGTCATGATATGAACCCTGATCTTCAACTCACCATTCACCCCATTCTCTTTGATTGTAGCTGAAGGTGGTTTGTTGTCGTCAGGCGCAGGAGGCAGGTCCTCCTCATCAGAACTATCTGACCTCTGTATCTTGATCTTCGCCACCTCAATGTGTTGTCTGCCATACTGTAAAAACCGAGAAAAGACGATTATGAAACATTAAGTGTTAACATAAGTATGGTTGTATACATAAGCACTATAGTTACGAGAATACTCCATTCGAGTTAAGATTGGATATTTAAACCAACCTTTCATACTTTCAGTTCTATCGATTTTGACTTTTATTGCGTTAATGGCATGATATATTATGGCGGCTGCAGTAAATAGTTGGTATTGTAACGTCTCTTTTGCTTTTAATGCCGATCTTATGCCTACGGAATAGATGTCAAAATCGGTTGAATGGCCAGTTGAAAAGGTTTAAATTTCTCATCTTAACGCGAATGGAGTATAGTGACAAGAACAGTCAGGATTAGGTGGATTTTGACGCAATAATTTGACTAAATTCAATAAAGAGAAACGTCCGATTTAAGCAAATACCATTTCCTTGACTTAATAATGCTTCCAGACACTAAAAACAAAATAAACGAAAACTTTTAAGTTTAGCGCCATCTAGCGAGGACATGGCCAAGCTTAACCCCGTAGCTTTCACCTTAGTTTAGCTTGCCTATATTTGAATTTAGAACTCGAAAATGAATTGTAAATTCCAGTTTCGAAACAAAACTCCTTGCTATACATGACAAGCACTTCCGACGTCTGGCTCCCAAACTGGATCGGACTGGGGCTGCCCTCAAGCGGCTCCTGCCCAACTAAGGGGTCCAGAAGCCTCCTACCGGAGGCTCTACGCAGGTATCGTTCGGTCCATGGACCACCATCCTTTACGGAGCGCCGGTATGGGCGCCGTCACTGTCAAAGCGACCGGAGGCCAAGTTGAACGCATGTCAGAGGGTCATGGTCATCCGGATGGTGCGAGGATAGCGCACGCATGCACGATTTGCGCGCGGAGATGCCGCCGGGAATCCGATCCGGACCGAGCCCAAGTCGTCGACAGCGCGTACTATTCCACGCGCGCCTCTAGGAGATGTCAGCAAACCGTAGGGGCCCAGCAGGGCCGAAGCCTACTGGGGCCATGGGTTAGCTTCTGACAGGAAAATCAGGCTCTGGTATGAAAGGCAACGAAGGAACTAGTAGTTGGTCAGTAAAAGTCTGACAAACCCTCCCGCTCCGCCCAAGGGCAGGAGATATCATTGGATGATTACCCACCTAAAAAAATGCTATACATGGCGAAGCATACATTCCATTGCAAGTCATTCTTTTTAAGGGTCTTTTAAACACAAATACTCACTATAAATCAACTCTAAATACACAAAAAATTCATACTTGAATTGTTGACATCACCATGATGTCACTGCCCTTGTCCATATTACTTGATGTCGGCGCAACGTTTTTTCTTCCATTCTGTCCTTTCACCCGTCATACTATCACTGACTCCCTTTTCTTTCATATCACTCCTCACACCATCCATCCATCTTTTCTTTGGCCTCCCTCTCCCTCTGCATCCATCCACATGTATAATCACAACTCTTTTAGTAACATGCATTACATCCCTCCTCTTCACTTGATCGTACTTGATTACTTGATACTCGCGTTATGGACTCGTGGTAGGGCTTCGGGACATAGGATCTCACACGCGAGCGAAGCCGCGGGCTTAGCTATAAATTGGAGACGTCGTTGTATGTATAAGCGCAGTTCACCTTGCTCAGGCGCAGCTAAGGTCACATAAAGTATGTCGGAGCCATAACGCACGATGCGTGTTTTCGTACAATTACCGGATATATTAATTTTTTTATCTCATTAGAGTGAAAGTGTGTATTGTGTTAACTGTAATTGCTGAACGGAATCGGATGTAATTTGGGATAGGAATTTTAGAGATATTTAATTAATCATTTCTTTATTTATGCGTACATTGTAACGAAGTGTTGGAAGGCCCCCTACAAGGTGGACCGATGACCTGGTGAAGGTTGCGGGAGTCCGATGGATGCGAGACGCACAGGACCGTTCGTTGTGGCGACATTTGGGGGAGCCCTATGTCCAACAGTGGACGTCTATCGGCTGAAATGATGATGATGATGACATTGTGAAGGGCCAAAGTTCACACAAAATAGATTTTGAGAGGTCTTTACTGGATTACTTTTACAGAAAGGAGGAGATTTGATAAGATGCATTTTTCGGCCATCAAACACTGAATAAAGTTTCTGATTCTGAAAATTTTCAAATGTATTTGTATAGTTAAAGATTATATATTTTTTTATTCAGTCACTTTTACACGATAAATAATATAGTACTTAATTCAAAGTAATTGTGGTAATCGAGTGGTAACGGTCCCGACTTACTGTAAGTCGCGGGTTACTTTTTTCATTACTTTGTGTAATTTATTTCATCATCACTACTCTCAAAACGATAAAAGGAAACATCGTGAGGAAACCGGCTTGGGACCAAAAATTCGAAGACATGACATCCACAAATCCGCACTGAACTCGCGTGATGAATTGCGGCCTACTCCCCTAAAGAAGAGACCTGAGTCCCAGCAATGGGATCATGTGTCTGGGTGTAATTTATTTATAATATGTATGTATTTAGAAATATTTAAGTATGTTTATCAGTTGTCTAGTACTCATAACACAAGCTCCGCCTTAGCTTGGGACTAGACTGTGCACGCGACGATATGCCAGAGTTTATTTATTTATCTGACTTAAATATCCTTCGCCGCCTTACATCCAGCACCTGGGGAGCATCACAAGTTCTTCGTACTTCAGGCCTATGCCTTTCTTTTTCGGCAGGAGAGTTTGCATGCCCAGTGTGGCATCGTTCCGCTCACGCTAAAGAAGTGGACATAGCGCTGAACGATACCTGTCGCATCGTAACGGGTTGCTTAAAACCTACCCCTCTTGCAATGTTGTACCCTCTAGCAGGTATAGCTCCTCCAGAAGTTCGCCGCGAGATAGCCAGCCGCATCGAGAAGAGTAAACAGGAACGGGACGGCCGTCACCCCCTGCATGAACATCAACTTATACCTGTACGTCTAAAGAGTCGTAAAAGCTTTATGCGATTTACGACCTCTTCAAAAGACAGTGCAGAGGACGAGAGATGCGCGCTGTGGAAGCAGAAGCACCCAACTCCTACACATTTCATCACCCCGTCAGAACATCTCCCCCCTGGACGCGAATTGCAGTGGCCAATCTGGAAATCTCTTAACCGACTACGCACTCAGGTTGGCCGCTGTAAAAATAATTTGGCCAAATGGGGCTTCCTCGACCCATCTCTAACACAGTGCCAGTGTGGAGCCGCTGCACAGGACATGCGTCATTTGCTATGCTGTCCATGCTGCACAACTACCTGCAGTTTTCAAGATCTATACGAGGCCAATAACAGAGCCGTAGAGGTTGCCAAATACTGGTCAGATAAAATTTAGAGTACATCGACACGAAAAGAAGAAGAGAAGAAGAAGAAGAAGAAGACTTAAAAAATCTGTCTTCCTGCGAAAAAATACCATTGGAACAGAGTTGCTGGGTTTTATTCTTGTTGGACTCCCTGGTTCCATACAAAGCCCTGTGCGGACCATGTTTTGTTATCATCTGGGGCCTTACCATGACATGTTAATGTCAGGCGTGCGAGCGAAGAAGAGGGATGTAACTATACACCCTATAAAGCTCCATCCCTTTAACAGTCCAGTTTAGGTCGTCAAATGAATTGCGTTAAGAGCTAAAAGTAGGGTCTCAAACTAGTGCTTGACTGCGATCCCACCTGATGGTAAGCAGTGATGCAACCGTTGATGGCGAGGCGCATTAGTTTATTCATCTTGTCATACACGTGCTGGTTGTGAGTATACACCTGACCTTTTCAAAGGACATGTCTGATAAGATCGTCATTTTATGTTATTGCGTCTAAAAATAGACGTGTAATTACTCAAAATTCAGAGACGTCCTTGCGAGGACTAACAACCCGCACTGAACCCGCTTAGTGTATTACGGCTGTATTAATCCCAACTGTCAATATACAATAATATTTTATAGAGGTAAAGTTTTTTTTTTGTTTTTAGGAGGTAATCTCTGAAAGTACTGGTCCGATTGCTAAAATTTTTCACCGATAGAAAGCTGCTTTATTTCTGAGTGACATAGATAGGCTATATTTTATGCTATCGGGCGAAGCTGCGGGCAAAATCTAGTTTAGTATAAATACTAGACTTATCAAGAAAAATCTTAAAAGTTTTTCTGACCGTTTTTTTTTTAATGATATAAATTAGAGCTTGACTGGGATCCCACCTGATGGTAAGCAGTGATGCAATCGTTGATGGTGGTAGTCTATTAAGAACCTATTCACTCTAGCCTTGAAGACGGGAAGACCGCAGCAGGCAAATTGTTCCAGTCCTTCAGTGTACGCGGTATAAACGACCAGGCGGAACGCTTAGTCTGGATCGTAGAAGTGTTAACAACATTAGGGTGGACACTCGCCCTACGTCGGGTTGTCCGATGGTAGAAAGGTGATGGCGGAATCAAGTCATGTAATTCCTGCGCACACTCCTAAATAATATAATATTCCACAACTATCACACTACGATGGCGTTGTGCGTGTTGGTATGGACCAAGTAGACCAAACCAGCCAGCAAGCTAAGCAGAGCTTGTGCTATGAGTACTAGACAACTGATAAACATACTTGTAATTTCTAAATACATACATACTATAGATAAATTACACCCAGACACAGAACAAATGATCGTGCTCATCACACAAACATTTGTCCTGGGTCGACTACTAACTACTAGATCAATAGGCCAGTCAAATGCATCCTTATTTTTATTTCAGTTCAAGGATTTCCTTCATCGTTCTAAAATTACTCTTGTAATTGCTTAGAATTACGCATACATTAGATATACTGCGACATATCACTACGCTAATAACACTAACTTTGTTAAAGATAAACATAACCTCCTTTACATCTTCGCTGTCGGGTAAAAAACATCATTGATAAAAAAAAACGGCTAAGTGCGAGTCGGACTCGCGCACTGTGGGTTCCGTACAAACTTACCTATGAAGCGAGTTCGTTTGTTTGTTTGAACGCGCTAATCTCAGCAACTACTGGTCCGATTTTGAAAATTCTTTTCAAACAGTTCAATTTCCGGATTATATAAATTAGTAACTTAACCTGAACATAGTGAAAATAGCATGTGCCTACTAATAAACACTAATAGGTACATGGATTACGTAAGCACATAAGCATGGGGGTGGGTAAGAGAGAGAGAGATAGAGAGAGAAAGCTTCGCTTACTTTTGCTGATCAGGGGACGTAATACTTGAACAGTCCTATAGCAACAACAGAAATATTTGTGAAGATTTCAATCGTCATCTGTGAAGATTTCAACTGTTTAGCTATCACGGTTAGTGACAGACAGACGGACAGTGGTGTCTTAGCAAGAGGGTTACGTTTTTACCCGTTGGATACGGATCCCTAAAAAAAACCCTCGTTAAAAGAATCTATTGAAACGCTACGCAGTAAATGAATGTGTAATTGATGACTCTGTAGCGACATCTATGGCGTCATATAAGAACTACCACGTCGACTATCACGTCGGGGTCACCAGTTTAGAGGTAGGCGGAACAGAGAGTAAAGCCCCACAAACCTCATTTGAAAAGGGAGGATCCTCCGACCAGACGAGATGTTATGTCTGGTGGGCAGCTGCCCGATAGATGATTTCGGGCTGTTCTATATGGTATAATCGCGCGGAGAACTTTGATTGCAAGTTGCAGGATTAGTTCTTATATGACGCCATAGATGTCGCTACATCACTCCCCTCCGGAGATCGGAGATCGATGGTTCTTGATGCGTGCCAGGCCAGTGGTAGGTTGGTTCCAGTGGGTCGGAACCGAATGCCGCATAGTTCTCGGTGAGTCATATTTTTTTGTGTTTGTTTGTATTGTAAAGCCCGTGTTTTATTTATAGGTGCAGGTAAAGAAGTCATAGATATTAATATTAATAAAGTACATATACAAATTTTTCCTTAATCAATTAGTTTGTCCCTGTTTCGTCCATAAATTACGTGAGGTGTTTTTTTTTAATTTTCTGTAATGTCTGCCTGTCTGCCGGAGGTCGTGGGTTCGATTCCCACCCAGGACAAATGTTGGTGTGATGAGCACAATCATTTGTTCTGTGTCTGGGTGTAATTTATCTATAATCTAAGTGTGAATTTAGAAATATACAAGTATGTTTATCAGTTGTCTAGTACTCATAACACAAGCTCTGCTTAGCTTGGGGCTAGACGGCGTTGTGTGATAGTTGTGGAATATTATATTAACTCGATTTTTTTTTCTCGCAAACATTTGCTCACATTATACTCCATTCGCAATAAGATTAGACATTTAAACAATCCTGTTTTACTATCTGCCCAACCGATTTTGAACTTTATTGCATTGGTAGCATGACCGATGGCGGCTGCAGGAAATAGTTTGTATTGTAACCACCTTTTTACTTTTAATGCGATCCTTATGTCTATGGAATAGAAGTCAAAATTGGTTGAACGGACAGTAAAAAGGGTTTGTTGAAATGTCTAATCTTATGCGAATGGAGTATAGGAATTACATACACTTGTATCGTGGGTGCGTTCTCATACATGTAAACTCGTATACACAAGACATCCAGACCCGGAATACCCATCCGTAGGCTATACAAATATTTGTTCCGTGCGGGAATCGAAGCTGCGACCCACAGCGCAGCAGCCAATCGTTCAACCACTGTGCCAAATTTCCATCAGGTGAGATAATGGTCAAGCGCGAGCCTATCAATCATCATTACCATTATCATTTCAGCCGAAAGACGTCCACTGTTGGACATAGGCCTCCCCCAAGTGTCGTCACAATGAACGGTCCTGTGGCCTCCCACAAGGTGGACCGATGACCTGGTAAGGATTACGGGAATCCGATAGAGAGCCTATCAATAATAAAAAACTGGGCAAGTGCGAGTCGGACTCGCGCCCTGAGGATTCCGCACAAACTTACCTATGTAAAGAGTTCAATTCCATTGGAGTCTCAAAGTTTCTTACAACTCGCAAAAAAATAAAAAATTGTGTTTTAACAACAAATTTTCTACTTTCATATTTATTCCTATACTTATGCTACGAGATCTTGCTTCATGCCAAATTTCAGGATTCTAGGACAACGGGAAGTACCCTATGAATTTTAATTCCCTTGAAAGTGTCGAAAATACGTTTTTTGCAACATAAACGGCCGTATCTTTTTCCCGTTAACTTACAAGTTAGATTTTTTCGCAGTTTTAAGGGACCGCAGACTTGAGTCTAGCAGGTTTTAATTTCAACTCGATACCTCCAAGCGTTCGCGAGATAAAGGGTCTTGACATACAGATGGACAACAAAGTGATCCTATAAGGGTTCCGTTTTTTCCTTTTGAGGTACGGAACCCTAAAAGAACATCCGCACCACTACCTACCCGTCGTGGTATAAGCTTGATGAGTTTTACTTCTAAAAATAAAACGAAAACAAAAACCAACATTGTATTTTGACCTACTCATACATAATCGACGTCTTCCTACTGCCAGCCCATGACACATCAATGATTGGTACAAAAGAATGCCTAATATTCTCGCCCAAAGTTCAACCGAGTTCTATTCATTAAATACATTAAGGTATAATGGAAATTATATTGTAATTTTTTTTTATTATTATTTATTTACCAGCTGATCCGACGAACTTCGGGGTCTCTTTGGATCGAGACCGTGATCCAAACTTCCACCTAAAAAAATAATTTATTTATTTGATAGTATTTTGGGACCACAAGGATAAACACAGTAAGCGTACGGCGTTGCGCCATCTGTACATGGTGGACATCCCACCTATACGTACAAAGCGTTTTGGGAACACATTCATAATGCGTACAGCTAAGGAGTGGAATTCCCTGCCGGAGTCTGTGTTCCCTGATAGCTACAACCTAGGGGTCTTTAAGTCAAGAGTGAATAGGTTACTTCTAGACAAGCGTGCTCCATCGTCGGCCACATCATCGCTTACCATCAGGTGAGATAGAGGTCAAACGCGAGCCTATCAATAATAAAAAAAAGGTACCGCTACCAAAAACACTATATTTATGGTCCCAAAATACTCAAAAACAAAAATTATTTTTATAGGTGGAAGTTGGGACCGCAATCCCGGTCCCCACGATCCGAACTTCGTACCAATGTAGTATATCTACCGAGTTGCCTCTTCATCAAATATTGCGTTGGATGAAACATGAAGCTTTTAAACCATGCTCGGGTTGACGATAGACGAGGAAGGGAAGGAGAGCAAAGGGCCCTCAGTACGCTGTGAAGCTCAAGCTGCCTGGCGTATTTTGAAGCGTCTACAAAGCTACGCGTCCGTGGACAGAAGTGTAACGGTTTGTGAATTTTAATTTTGTTCATCGATTTATTTTATCGATATACCTATTAATACAGCTATAATTTAATATTTTACGCTGACAACTTTAAACTTTTAGTATATCTATGGTCGCTCTGTGATTGGTTGACGCAAATCGACAGGAACCAATCAAAGAACTCGCTTCTTCCCGCTTAAAAATGGAGGGGTTAAGGTGGGCTAACGGAACGTTTGGCCGGCTGCGCGCTGTCTTGGTTTTTGGGACTCAAAGCGATAGTTGGATAGATAGTTATTAATGTGAAATAGTAATCTGCAATCTAGTGCTAAGTATCAATTAAAAACAAAAGACAGTTTCGTGTACAAGTAAAATGCGTTCCAAATAAGAATAGGATCGATTGCCATGTTGTGACGACTGTCAAATCGCAAGAAATTGAGCAAAATTGAAGAACTGAGAGATGAGCAAAATTGAAGAACTGGATTCTGATTAAACTATTTTCGTTCACAGTTCGTAAATAAATTGAATTTTTAAAATTTGTCTACCATAATAATTCCTGCGATTTGACTGACAGTATGACGTGACGTCACAACACGGAAATCGATCCTATTCTTATTTGGAACGCGCATTGTAATCCTTGCATCTTTATTTAAGAGCCCGTGCATAAAATTCACTCGCTAGAGTTTAGGCAAATTCGTTGTTTGTGTGCATCATTCATACAACTACACGCATACACGCGTAAAAATCGAGCTTCGTGACAGCTTAAACAATTTTGATCCTTTAGAAGATATTATTCTAAATTACAAAATTTTATATTAAGTAAGGTTTGTAAATAAACGTCTGAGACGTGTGTCTTTATATTTATCACACTGTACACCAAAATTATTTAATTTTGTGTTAAATGGATGTTGACAAATTTAGACATTTAACAGAACGATAATTCGTTGTTTGTGTGCATCATTCATACAACTACACGCACACACGCGTAAAAATCGAGCTTCGTGACCGCTTAAACAATTCTGATCCTTTAGAAGATATTATTCTAAATTACAAAATTTTATATTAAGTAAGGTTTGTAAATAAACGTCTGAGACGTGTGTCTTTATATTTATCACACTGTACACCAAAATTATTTAATTTTGTGTTAGATGGATGTTGACAAATTTAGACATTTAACAGAACGATAAATCCAAAACAGATGATAAAATTATATTTATTTATATAAATGGTTGTAAAAAAAAACACTTTCGATACGTCAAAAATATGTAATAGTAGATTATGTGGCGTGCAGTGTCTTTAAATCGCGGGCGGCATGTTGAATTCCGAACGAAACGAAGTTATAATACCGATCGTCAGGGATTTATATAATTAACTCCCGAACATTGCTAAGGAGTTCATATAGAAACCTGAGTGAAGTAAGGGATTCAAGGTGCCCAAGACAAACAGCTTTATCCGTGTTGGATACTCTTCTTTTTAGGGTTCCGGACCTCAAAAGGAAAAAACGAAACCCTCATAGGATCACTTTGTGGTTCGTCCGTCTGTCTGTCTGTCAAGACTGTTTATCTCGAGAATACGTGGAGGTATCGAGTTGAAATTAAACAATATACTTAAGTCTGCAGTCCAAGTTGTGAAAAAATCAAACTTCTAAGGTAACGAATAAAACAGAAACGGGCGTTTATGTCGCAAAAAAAAACGTAAATTTTGATACTCCCAAAGTAATTAAAATTCACAAAGTACTTCCCGTTGACCCTGAATCTTGAAATTTGACATAAAGCAAGGTCTCATAGCACAGGTATAGGAATAAATCTGAAAACTATAAATTTGTTGTTACCTAACGTCACTGTTCGGTGTTTCCACCGAACACCTTATAACTAAAAAAATACATTTTTGCAATTCGGAAGAATCTTCGAGACTCCGTTCGGGAATTGTAATTTGTACGGAACCCTCAGGGCATGAGTCCGACTCACACTTAGCCAGTTTCTTAGTTATCTGTGAGATAATTAAGAGACAAATTACTTAAACAAAATATATATTAAAGATATATAAATATTATTTACAAGTTAATCTTAACTATTACTCGACAAGTTTTAAGATTTGAAACAAATAAAATTAACTACTCTCAAGATTCTATAGTTTTAATTATAGAATCTTGAGAGTAGTATTTATAAATGCGAAAATAAGTTTATTTTTGTTTGTTAGCTTTTCACGCCTAAATCAATGAACTGATTATCCTGAAATTATACATATTACATGTTGTCTGGTGAACAAAAACGGTTACAGGGTAACTTTCCTCCCGAAGGAAAGTACTGTCCCGAGGAAAATAACAATAACGTACTTATGATCCCTAGATACTGCCACGTGTCTTTCAAATCTTAATGGAAATCGAAATTAACGAAGCCGCAGGCAAAACTTGGTTATTAAATAAATTAAATAACCCTTTTCTGAAACACAAATCGTCATCTTTGTGTCTGTTTTATCAAAAATTATATTATAACTAGCAAATATTTTAATAGTGCAATGTCACTATAAATCATATAATACATTGTTACCCAAGGGGTGAGATCAACTTATTTAGTTCCGAAAATACGCTTGGACGCCAATAGTTCGAAGAGATCTTTAACCCGTTGTAAAACACTATGCTTTTCATTACGAATATAAATAAAGTAAAAATAAAAATCTGAGCCGTCCTCAAAATTTGTCGTATGACTTTAGATATATTTCTTTTGATTTAGGCGGTAAAAGGTTTTCCACTACTGCTTTAGCCTCTTCTTAAGAATCAGGCGTTAAATCCATATCTGATTCTGATGAACTTATCGTGTTAATACAAATCTCATATAGCAGAGATTCAACAGAACTCTACAACTCGAAAAAATAAATACAGAGCCGATTGCCGCTTTCACGCCAATTTTTTTTTCTGTTGCTGGCCGGCTATTTAGCCTTTATTTTTATCATTGAAAAACTGGTAAATATTTTTACTTTAAACTTCCTATATAAACAGTCGCAATCAGCTGACTACCATGTAGAACTAAAAAAGTTATGAATTTCTAAAAGTAGGTTTGATATTAATTTACACCCTGTGCGTAACACAAAGGTTATAATTACCATGTTTAGATCAAGTTCACACATGTTGTCAACATTTGTAGTATTCATAGTCATTTCAAAATTTTCATTATCAATTTACTAAAAAATAGCAACATTTGTCCCGCTCGTATCAGCCCCACATGTCGTTTTTCTCACCGAACACGCTAAGTTCGGAAAGTTCCTGCACCGGATTCGTGCGGAAGCGATGCCCGGGTGTCGCCACTGTGTGGACCGCCCCGAGGACACGGTGGAGCACACAGTGAAGGTGTGCCCCGCTTGGGCAAAGCAACGCCGTGTCCCCGTGGGGGCGATCGGTGGCGGCGATCTCTCGCGCCGGGCTTTGGTACAGGCCATACTCCGGAGCAAGGTGGAGTGACAGGCAGTCACCTCCTTCTGTGAAGCAGTAATGCTAGCAAAGGAGGCGGCCTATCGCATGAGGCAACGGTCCTCCGATTTCCGGCCACCGTAGGCGCGGGCTTGCGGACGGCGAGCAATGGGTGGCTTACCGTCTGACCGTCCGGTAACCGTCCGGACCGAGGCCAAGTCGTTGACGGCGCATACTGTTCCACGCGCACCTCAGGGAGATGTCAATACATCGTAGCGGCCCAGCAGGGTCGAAGCCTACGGGGGCCACGGGTAGTGTGAAAGTGAAACCCGAAGCCCTGGGACGAAGGCAAAGAAGGAACAGGAGTGGGTTTTTAGTCAGTAAAAGTCTGACACTATCTCTCGCTCCGCCCAAGAGCGGGATTTGTCATAGGATGATTTTCCCATCCAATAAAAAAAAAGCCCTACATGTCGTTTCCTTTTTCTTTTAGTGACGCATCGATAATGATAATTGATAATGCGTCTCTTTCTTTCGACCCATTATCTACAAAAAAAATGATTTCGTAAACTAGACCTTGAATTTCGACCTTAAGTAATCATAAGGAATATCAACATCCTGTACATAGTGTATAACACTGGATGATAATATAGCTGCCATTAAACATTGTAGATTTCATTAGTGAAATAATTTTTGTATTTGGGTAGTAGTAAAGTAATTCCGCAGATAACCTTTACAAACAAACATACACCCGTTACCTCTAATTAATATTGAAGTCGAAAGAAATTTTAACAATTTTCATAAACAAAAAAAGTACTTAAAATAAACTATAATACTTAATGGATCAAAAAGTGGTGGTCGGCGTGCAATCTCGGGAATATTTTCATGTTATATTCGCGAGCAGCTGCGAAGCAAAGTAACGTGTGCTCACGCTGGGAGAGCCCGGTCGTTACTGACGCGATCGAGTTTGCGCGGTCGATAATATAGTTCAATTTGCTTGTAATTTACGAAATGAAGATATTGTTTATTTATAAAATAAATTTTAGATTCTATTAAAGGGATTTCTTAAGATTATTGTGCAATTTTTAAATTTTCTTAAATGTGTTGCTAAAGTATAGAAAAAAATACTTATTTGTCCAGATGTTTTCCAAGAATTGTGTTTCTTCAACATTTTTTTTCTGCTATATTTTCTATAAAGTCAACAATGTTTTCAACCCATCTGCCAGTAGACCATATAATGATATTACTGATATTTTTTTTAATGTTATAAATCAGTTGTAGTTTGGTGTAAAACGTAGCCAAACGTCACTCGCTCGTTACTTTTGCGCGAAAAGGGTTTTGAATATGGGTAATTGCTATTAATACACACATTATTTTAAAAAAGTAATCAAGCCAACTAAGAGAATAAGAACTTGACTTTCATAATCTAATAAAAGAAGGTTTAAATTCTTCTTGCTTTTCTCACAAACCATGATCAAAAAAGTTCAAAATGTGTTGATTTTGTGCACGGAGCCTTAACTAAATTTTGTCCCTGTTGGTGTTACCACAGGCCTAAGTTTGGTCTGGTTTACCAAGTTGAGTGTACGCGTGTGCTAACACTATTAGCTATGGCGTCTATGGTTGATTTTGTAATCTGTGGCTTCCTTATATTTTCGGTAACAGTGCGTGCCGAGCTACCATTAGAAGGTCGACGCACAAACTATGCATTCAGCTATGTATGTTATGGTACGAAATTATGTAACGTGGGTAGTTTGATGTTGAAATCCCTTGCTATAAAATCGTTTAGCAATCTAACAAGCGTTCATCGTGTTGCTGCTGGAATGTTCTAAAGTTATTACATATGTTACTGTAGCCCTTTATATGTTATTGTATGCGGTTCGATAAATATGTCTTTAATCTAATAGCTCAGTTGACCACAGTTGTATAAGAACAAAATTAAAAATATATGAATTCCGATAATCTCGGGATTTGTGAAATACAATCCTGAAAATTTCTGCTTGATGGTAAGCAGTGATGCAATCATTGATGGTGAACGGCGCTAGTTCATTAAGAGCCTTTTCACTCTAGCCTTGAAGACACCTAAATTATAATCGGACGGGAAGACCGCAGCAGGCAAATTGTTTCAGTCCTTCGATGTAGGCGGTATAAACAACGAATCGAAACGCTTAGTGCGGACCGTAGAGATTACTTGCACCATAATCATCTACGTCCTATAGTGTGTATGGTGGTAGTAAATCCTACCACCATACTAATGTATTGTGAGTATGGTAATAGTAAGTACTACTAGTAAGAGGACACGTCAAAAAATTATTTAAGGAAAGGATTAGGTAAATATAAATAAAAGACGCGATACGCCACGGACACATACCGGAAGACGCAGCGTTGGAAGGCCTCCCACAAGGTGGACCGATGACCTGGTGAGGGTCGCGGGAATCCGATGGATGCGAGACACACAGGACCGGTCAATTATGGCGACATTTTTGACTGGCCCGTTGGTCTAGTAGTTAGCGGCCATGAATGCTATGCCGGAGGTCGTGGGTTCGATTCCCACCCAGGACAAATGTTTGTGTGATGAGCACGATCATTTGTTCTGTGTCTGGGTGTAATTTATCTATAATATGTACGTATTGAGAAATATATACATAAGTATGTTTATCAATTGTCTAGTACTCATAGCACAAGCTCTGCTTGGCTTGAGACTAGCTTTTGCCAGCGGCTTCGCCCGCGTGAAAATGGGTTTCTCCATACAAAATTTGGACCCATATTTCATCCCCTTAGGGGGTGAATTTTGGAAAATCCCTTCTTAGTCCTTGCTACGTCATAAAAGGAAACCTTGTGTAAAATTTCACACTCTTAATCCCAGTAGTTTCGGCTGTGCGTTGATATGTCAGTCAGTCAGTTTCTTCTTTTATATATATGGATATTTGGGGGAGGCCTATGTCCAACAGTGGACGTCTTTCGGCTGAAATGTTGATGAAATACAAGAATCTTTACTAGGTAATCAAGTTACGTGCGTGCTTAACCTTTGTCCTACGATGTATGTTTCCGCTTCAATGAGTGAGCAATTACTTCTAACTAACAAGGATGAATCGTTATTTATAAAGTAATGCCGATCGAAGTTCATAAAAATAATTAATGAAACTAGTTCGTTGGCTTATGTGAGGAAAAATGTGTTTCTGTTTTTAGAGAACCGGTTTTTAAATCGACGCATTTTGTTGTTTTTTTTTTTTGTGAGTACATACGTATACTTAGGCAATGGGACAAAACAGATAGGTACAGAAGTCAGTCTTATCTATGTAGATACTTCGTAACATGCCTTGCACGCATGCACGATCTGCGCATGGAGATGCAGCGCCGAGGCGAAACTCCGCTGCCGCGCCAAGTCGCGACATGGCGGACAGAGTTCCGGCGGGATCTCATGGTGGAATGGCGACAGCGACTGTCGCAACCCAGTGCTGGGCACGCCATAATTATGGCGGTAAGTCCCCTCTTTGAGGAGTGGCTGCAAAGACCTCACGGCGTCCTTAGCTTCCGCATGACGCAGGTCCTCACCAGACATGGTGTGTTCGGGAGGTGTGGACCGCCCGGAGGACACGGTGGAGCTCTGCCCAGGCGGGACACCGTACCGGTCTATTGTATAGAGGTGTGTCCCGCTTGGGCAGAGCACCGCCGTGTCCTCGTGGGGGCGATCGGCGGCAGCGATCTCTCGCGCCGGACCTTGGTACAGGTCCAGAGCGAGGAGGAGTGGCAGGCGGTCGCCTCCTTCTGCGAAGCAGTAATGCTAGCAAAGAAGACGGCCGATCGCGTGAGGCAAAGGTCCTCACGCCCCGACCGCCGCCGGGATTCCGATTCCGATTTCCGGCCAACGTAGGCGCGGGCTTGCGGTCGGCGAACAATGGGTAGCTCGCCGTTCGATCGTCCGGTAACCATCCGGACCGGCGCCTCAAGATGATGTCAGCAACCGTAGGGGCCCAGCAGGGTCGAAGCCTACTCCCTGGGGCCCTGGAGAAATGGCAAAAAAGGAACAGGAGTGGGTTTTTAGTCAGTAAAAGACTGGCACTATCTCTCGCTCCGCCCAAGAGTCATCAGTCGGGGGATGTCATTAGATGATTTTCTCACCCGAAAAATAAATGTATGTACTTCACACTACATACGCTCGGCGTTCGCGCTCGGGAACAGAATAAAAAATAGCTAGGGTCAGCGAGTGACGCCGAACTGTCCGAGTGCGGTGATGTCTGCATGTAGATTAACTTCTGTACCTATCTCACCCCCCGCCCCCCTCTCTCTCTCTCTCTCTCTTCTGTCTCTGTCTCTATCTCTCTGTGTTCTGTTCTGTGTCTAATCTGAACTTTTTTGTTGTGTTGTTGTTGCCTATTGCATTGTATTGTATTGCCTGCATCGAATAAATACTATTCTATTCTATTCTATCTATTTTGTGGTAATGGTTACGTTTTCCGGAATAATTGTGACACTGAGTTCATTTTTCTATTCATTTATCTATATATGTTTATATGTATAGGAGCATCGACATATATTCTAGCGATAGACAAGCACGTTCATGGAAACTATTTGTCAAAATACTGAAAAGTTAAAACAAAAGTTCGCTGCAGCGCTAGATTGGCATTATGTCGTCTAACAAAACTATTAAAACATACAGCGCCTAAATAGCTTTTAGAGATATTTTTTTCACGACCAAAATGTCTTAAGCGCCATGAATTTCGCGGCACTTACGTGTTTCGTTCAACATAGTGTAATGACATGTTATCCATATAAATTTTTATATCGCAGAAGTGACACAGCTTTTTGCCTACAATTAATTACAATAACACTCTATTTCAAAATTCAATAATAGTCCTCGTTAGTAAAAATTAAAAAAAACCTCGTTCTACTAATTTAATAAATAAGCGAATTCAAAATCGCGTAAAATATTGAAACCCTTTATCGTAATCATCATTCTGAAGAACAGCTATCCTGAGTGAATGAAGATCAGGACTGCGCCGCTAATATCTAGTAACAAAACAAACAACAACGGTAAATTTAGCTTTAAAATGTTTAACAATTCCAGTTAAAGATTCAGTTTTTTTTTCGGAGATATTTATTTTTCTGTTGTAATTTTATAACATTTTTTGCAGTAAAACTTTTTTTAATCTTTTTCAACTCAATTATCATTATTTTATAGAAAGCCACGGGTTCTCACTTCTATCCTCTTGAAGAATTTTTATCCATTCTTCCCTTTACGACTGACTAGAGTGAACAAATCTAAAATATAATTATAGTGTATGAAGGACGAAATCTCAATATCAGTAATGCAATATCACACATAAGACTACAAATTCAACTGAGCCTAATTTATACAAAAAAGAAATAACATTATATAAAATATTTAAAAAAATAAACAGGGAACAAAACACCATGCAAGTCTGTGTTCACTAAACCAGTTGTAGGTAATAATCTGGTTTTTGTGGGAGTGAACATCTGCATGTTTAGTCTATGATTGTAAAATGGGAAGGCTTTTTAATAAAATAATATGTTTTCTAACATACTATTACGATATTAGAAGCTATTATATTGCTTGGACAACTAGTAATTTTACTTATACATAATTATTATTTACGTCCAGATTCACTTTAATTTGAATTTATAAGCGCCGCTCTCACACTGCATGAACGTCAAAACTGTACTAATGTCATCAATATCAAGGTGCATAGAAGACATTGCACCTGAGTCGGTTGAAGTGAGTGTACGGCACGCGTAATCTAGTACGTAGTTCATGTAAATCGATGTATAGGAGAAACTGACTGACTGACATTTTAACGCACAGCCGAAACTACCGGGACGAGAGGCGTGAAATTTTGCACAAATTTTCCTTTTATGACGTAGGTCAGCACTAAGAGAAACGGGTTCCAAAGTATATATGAAGAAACCTAGTAACGCGGGCGAAGCCGCTGGCAAAAGCTAGTATAGTAATATCCTGCATGCTGTATTTGCTTATATGTATACCCATGTTGTAACAAATAATATTTTTATCTTTATAAAACTCTCGATTACTTTATTCACACCATAGTTTAGCTTACAGTTTCTTGAAATTTTATTAACATGACTGTATTAGGCCAATAGCAGGAATCAATAGCAAAAAAAAACAGGTCTTTAAACCGAACCTAACGACTTAAAGTCATATTTATAAACGCTAATCTTACTATGTAGATATTTGCAATTAGCATGTTTAACTTTATGTATTTAGTACAATTCAATGTCTGTTATACAATCATGGGTCGGCTAGACGGATTAGGATCCTGGGCTTCCATTATATGTTCAAAAATAGCACTCGAGGATTAGGTTACGCCAAAACACATTAGCAAGGGTATTTAATTTAGCATTTTTACGTAATTTCAGGCTTCAAAGAGTCAAAGCGATCCTCGAACGCAAAGGGCAAAAGACGGAACACGTGTGTTTTAGTCAGTAAAATTCTGAAACTCCTTCTCGCTCCAACTAGAGCGGGAGAAGTTATTTGATGACTTATCCAAATAGTTTAATAGATGCCCCAGGTGTAAGGAGTAGCATGCCGTTTCTTAGCTACGTTAGATGCGAGCTTACAGACGATAAGCAATAGGTAGCTCGCCGTCTAGTAACAAGAATCAAGCCGCGTTGTGTTCCACTCGCGCCTCAAAGAGATGTCTGCAAAACTGAAGGGGCCGATAGCTGCTAAGGCTGCGGGAATATTTGAAAGAATGAGGATCAAATCAATCACATAATAGCAAATCCGATTTTTACTAAGTACATCGTATGTGTAATTATTTACTGAGATTAAAGTTTTTTTGAACGGCTACTTGCAAACGCGCGCTCTCGCTGGACTGTTTACGATGACTTCATCCGTCACGATCCGTGCGACGAACGCAACGGCTTGATCGTATCCATTCACCGGTGGAGACCGATCATGACAGATGACGTCACAGCGAGTCGCTTCATTCTCGGGCGCGTTTCTGGAACTAATACACTAAAATTGCTATATCTTCGTCATTTTTGGTCCGATTTAAATAAGTTCTTCACAGTTTTTTCTTTTTTTTTTTGACGCTATAAGTCCACATAAGTAATGACTGTCATTACCGCAACCCTGGAAAGCGAAGGGCAACTGAAAAAAGACAGGTGGGTTTTAATCAGTAAGTCTGACACTCCCTGCATTTAGAGTTGTTGAAGTTATTTGATCATTTTACACCTCAAAAAAGTGACCGGAATAGGAGGTATAGCTACAGCTTACAGCACAGCTTGTATCTAGGGTTGTCAACCGTAGTAACCGCACTCTAAAATAGAGTATTGTAGGTACTCTAAATATTTTGAGGAGGAGTATTTTATAATCTACGATCGCATAGATCGAGTAGCATAGCATAGCATAGTCGGCATTATAATGTTCCCATTGTTGGGACTCAGGCCTCTTCTCTAGGAGAGGTAATGGGCCGTAATCCACCACGCGGGCTCAGTGCGGGTTGGTGGATGTCACATGTTTTCGAATTTTTGGTTCTAGGACATGCCGGTTTCCTCACGATGTTTTCCTTCACCGTTTTGAGAGCAGTGGTGATGAAATAAATTACACAAAGTAATGCGCCTGGCTGGGTTTGAACCCGCGACCTACAACTCGTAAGTCGGGGCCGTTACCACTCGGCCACCACTGCTCTATAATAATTTTAGCATTTAAATGTGTTTTATTATTATAAATAACTTATTTTTTATTTTATTTTTACTGTTTGAAGTATCTGTTATTTATTTATTGTGCAAACCTACCACAGTATTGTCTTTTTAACCCAAAGGTTGACTGTTTCCTTAACCGTTTTGAAAGCAGTGGTGATGAAATAAATTACACAAGATCGGGTAGAGTACGTAAAAATACTCTACTTACATTGACTTCGAAAACTTAAACTGCAAGAATCTAACTAGCTTCTGCCCGCGGCTTCACTCGCGTGAATGTAGGTTTCTCCATACAAACTATGAACCCCGCTTCATTCTCTTAGGGAGTGAATTTTGGAAAATCCTTTCTTAGTGCTTACCTACGTCATAAAAGGAAACCTTGTGCAAAATTTCACGTTCCTAATCCCAGTAGTTTCGGCTGTGCGTTGATATGTCAGTCAGTCAGTTTCCCCTTATATATATACTAGCTGACCCGGCAAACGTTGTTTTGCCATATAAAAAATTTCCTTGTCTAAAAAAAAAAAAAAATTTTAGGGATGGACTACCCCTAACATTTAAGGGGATGAAAAATAGATGTTGGCCGATTCTCATAGATACCGGATAAGCACAAACATTTCATCAAAATCGGTCAAGCCGTTTCGGAGGAGTATGGCAACGAAAACTGTGACACGAGAATTTTTATATACCTATACTAGCTGATCCGGCAAACGTTGTTTTGCCATATAAATAATTTTTTGTCTAAAAAATAAAAAAAAATTTTAGGGGTGGACTACCCCTAACATTTAGGGGGATGAAAAATAGATGTTGGCCGATTCTCATAGATACCGGATAAGCACAAACATTTCATCAAAATCGGTCAAGCCGTTTCGGAGGAGTATGGCAACGAAAACTGTGACACGAGAATTTTTATATACCTATACTAGCTGATCCGGCAAACGTTGTTTTGCCATATAAATAATTTTTTGTCTAAAAAATAAAAAAAAAATTTAGGGGTGGACTACCCCTAACATTTAGGGGGATGAAAAATAGATGTTGGCCGATTCTCATAGATACCGGATAAGCACAAAAAATTTCATCAAAATCGGTCAAGCCGTTTCGGAGGAGTATGGCAACGAAAACTGTGACACGAGAATTTTATATATTCTGACCCGGCAAACGTTGTTTTGCCATATAAAAAATTTTTTGTCTAAAAAATAAAAAAAAAAATTAGGGGTGGACTACCCCTAACATTTAGGGGGATGAAAAATAGATGTTGGCCGATTCTCATAGATACCGGATAAGCACAAAAAATTTCATCAAAATCGGTCAAGCCGTTTCGGAGGAGTATGGCAACGAAAACTGTGACACGAGAATTTTATATATTAGACGAGAATTTTATATATTAGATATAGATGAATAGCTGTTAGTTTCGCTTATACTCAAAAACGGCTGGACCGATTTGGCTAATTTTGGTCTTGAAATATTCGAGATAGTCCAGGGAAGGTTTAAATGGTGAGAAAACAAAAAAAAAACAAAAAAAACAAAAAAAAAAATGTCATTTTAAAATGAATGATGCTGTTCTGGTAATGCCAGTAGATGGCGTTATCCTTACTATTAGGCGGTACGAAGTTCGCCGGGTCAGCTGGTATATAACTGACATATCAACGCACAGCCGAAACTACTGGGACTAGGAACATATTTGGCACAAGAATGACGTAGGCGAGCACTAAGAGAGGACTTTCAAAAATTTACCCCCTAAGGGGATTAAACAGGGGTCCAAAGTTAGTTTGTATGGAAAACCTACTTTCACGCAGGCGAATTCTCTGCCAGAAGTTAGTTAAAAAAAAACACTTTCTTGCGAAAGAATTTGCCGGCAGTGCTATTTTCAGTATTTTACTGCAATAATATTTTTTTGTGAAACAAATAGGTTATACAAAAAATAAAACACTTTTTTTAACGAGCGGTATTGTTTTTGTAATTTATAGGATCACCTTTGACCACTATTTCACCTGATGGTAAGCAACGATGTGGTCGAACACTGGGTTGCGACAGTCACTGTTTCGTTTTCGAATTTATGAAATAAAAAGGCCTCGCTGATACGCCTTCGCCCACGTCTAAATTAGTCCACGCTACGCCTCTGAACCAGTGCCTGACTGCGATCGTCCTGATGGTAAGCAGTGATGCAACCGTTGATGGCGAAGCGATCTAGTTTATATAAGATATAGATAGTTTATAGAAGACAGTAGCAGGCAAATTTTTCCAGTCCTTCGATGTACGTGGTATTAACATCTTGCCTACTCTATCATCGTCATCATCATCTGCCTGCCCTTGTCCCGTGTTATTTGGGGTCGGTGCAACACGTTTTCTTCTTCCATTCTGGCCTGTCACTCGTCATACTATCACTAACTTCCTTTTCTTTCATATCACTCTTCACACAATCCATCCATCTTTTCTTTGGTCTCCCTCTCCATCCATCCACATGTAAACTCATAACTCTTTTAGTAACATGCGTTTCATCCCTCCTCTTCACATGACCATACCAAGACAAACGATTCGCTTTCAACTTTCAAGTCACTGTCGCCGCTTTCAAACTTCCCCTAATATACTAATTTCTCACTTTATCCATTCTCATCTTGCCTACTCTATAATAAAAAAAAAATTAAGTCAACCCTAATTGTGCCCAACAGTGGACTGCTATAGTCTGATGACACATGAGGAAGTTCAACAATAAAACATGCGTCTCTATCATCAATCGACACTACTTCATCGAATATAAAATTCAGTGTGAAGGCCTCGAACCATGAACTTGTTAAATAACAAAAAACAATCTATTTCTAGCGCTTTTTTTATTATCTAACAGCCGAATGAAAAGTTTACAAATACTTCTAACGAGTGATGCAGGCGTGCAAATATGCTAGATTTTAGACAAATTCTCCAGTTCGGCTAGAATATTCCTAACTCTTTTTGACTGACCTGTTGGTCCCTGACTGCTATGCCGGAGGTCGTGGGTTCGATTCCCACCCAGGACAAATGTTTGTGTGTTGAGCACGATCATTTGTTCTGTGCCTGGGTGTAATTTCTCTATCACATGTATGTATTTAGAAATATATAAGTATGTTTATCAGTTGTCTAGTACTCATAACACAAGCTCTGCTTAGCTTGAGACTAAACGGCGTTGTGTGATAGTTTCTTTTTAGAGGTTTTTTTTTAATTTATCTCAGGACCCTGAGGTCCTGGACCTTTGGAAGGCGTACGAGGAGCCGAAATCAACTCGCAGAGGCCCTTTAGTTACTTTTAATGGAACATGATACCAACCGACGATTATCCCTGTACGTGCTATGCTAGTGCACCCAAGGACAACCCCCGGTTGTTGAAAAACTATTGCGACATATGGAGAACAAAGATAATAGGGCTATGGTTTTTGGAGTCTGAAGTGGACTGGTAACATGGAACTATGTTAAGACTATCGCCCTTGCCTGAACAACGTTATTAATGTTTGTGGAATATTATTATTTCAAATCTATCTTCTACCAGTGGCTTGAAATAGTACAATTTGTTACACGTGGAGAAAGTTTGTCATAGGGACCGAGTCAGACCGGGTATTCACCCGCGCCGCAAGCAAGGGTGTTATGGAGCCGTGCTGCAGTGACAAATTTCCACGTGTATCAAATGACGTTTTTCAATACACATACTCGACTCGTGGGGGTCGCTTAGCGCCCAACCTGATACGATAAATGTAATAAATTGTGGCAGGGGGCGAACTCACGCACTTTTCCACACTAGTGCGGAAAAGAGTAAATTGCGTGTATAACAATGTTGTTCTACATTAAACCTTGTTCCACCTTTCCTAATCCGTTGTTCAACCATTGGACCGTGGAGTAATAATCTGACAAAATAAATAAAAAAAGTTTTAAATGATGATAAATCGATTCACGAACGAGCCAATTCTAATCTGTTACATTGTTACAGACGTTATTTCATGGACGAATTTCAATCGAGTATCGAAAATTTTTCCGGATCGCAAAAAAAGTAATTATTTTGAGACAAATTTACAGTTTTCAAACTTTTTCATGTACTTGTGTTACAAAGACCTTGCTTCATGCCAAATTTTAGGATCCTAGTCAACGAAAAATACCATGTAATTTTTGATTTCCTAACGAGTGTCTGAAAATGCGCCTAAAGGAAGTACAAACGGTATATCTCTCAGTATCTTCAGAATGCGCTCTTCTTCTTAACGTATCGATGACAAAACTAGTTAAATTCCTTGCCTGGCCCAGTATTCGACCACGGCTGTGCCGTCAGCTGATGAAGAATGCGTTGACTTTTTGAGGTAGCAGTCCAGCCCCCCTAGCCAAGTAACGATCGTTTCCACGTCTTTTTTTTTTTTTTTTTTTTTTCGGGTGGGAAAATCATCTCATGACATCCCCCGCTCTTGGGCGGAGCGCGAGATAGTGTCAGACTTTTACTGACTAAAAACCCACTCCTGTTCCTTCTTTGCCATTTGTTTTCCAGGGCCCCGGGGATCTCTTTCGCATCACCCATGGCCCCAGTAGGCTTCGACCCTGTTGGGTCCCTACGGTTGCTGACATCTCCTTGAGGCGCGCGTGGAACACTACGCGCCGTCGACGACTTGGGCTCGGTCCGGATGGTTACCGGACGATCGGACGGCGAGCCACCCATTGCTCGCCGGCCGCAAGCCCGCGCCTACGGTGGCCGGAAATCGGGATCGGAATCCCGGCGGCGGTTGGGGCGTGAGGACCGTTGCCGTTGCCTCACGCGATCGGCCGCCTCCTTTGCTAGCATTACTGCTTCGCAGAAGGAGGCGACCGCCTGCCACTCCTCCTCGCTCCGGACCATGGCCTGTACCAAGGCCCGGCGCGAGAGATCGCTGCCGCCGATCGCCTTCACGAGGACACGGCGGTGCTCTGCCCAAGCGGGGCACACCTCTACCGTGTGCTCCACCGTGTCCTCCGGGCGGTCCACACAATGGTGGCACCCGGGCGTCTCTTCTGCACGGATCCGGTACAGGAACCTCCCGAACTTACCATGCCCGGTGAGGACCTGCGTCATGCGGTAAGTAAGGACGCCGTGAGATCTTTCCAGCCACTCCTCAAAGAGGGGACTTATCGCCATAATTAAGGCGTGCCCAGCACTGGGTTGCGACAGTCGCCGTCGCCATTCCACCATGAGATCCCGCCGGAAGTTTTTCCGCCATGCCGCTACTTGGCGCGGCAGCGGAGTTTCGCCCCGGCGTTGCATCTCCATGCGCAGATCATGCATGCGTGCAAGGTCTTTTGCCTGCAATTCCCACGGTGGTTGGCTAGCAAGGAGGCATGCTGCTTCGCGGGAAATCGTGCGGTATCCCCGCACCATCCGGATGGCCATGACCCTCTGGCTTGCGTTCAGCTTGGCTGCCGGTCGCTTTCGAAGAGACGGCGCCCATACCGGCGCCCCGTAAAGGGCCATGGACCGAACGATTCCTGCATAGAGCCTTCGGCAGGAGGCGTCTGGACCCCCTAGGTTGGGCAGGAGCCGCTTGAGGGCAGCCCCTGTGCGATCCAGTTTGGGAGCCAGACGTCGGAAATGCTCCTCGAAGTTCCACCGGCTGTCGAGGACAAGTCCAAGGTACTTCATCGTCGACTCGACGCCGATGTGAACTCCTCCTACCGTTAGTTGGGAACCCGATGGTGGCGCGTTCCGAGGGCCGTGGAAGCACATGGCTTCGGACTTGTGCAATGCCACCTCGAGTCCCAACTCTTGGATCCTCTCCACGACTGTCGCAACCCCGCGAGTCACTAGTTCGACCGCCGCCTGGTATGACTCTCCCCGTGCCAGGACCAGCGTATCATCTGCGTAGCAGACCACGCTGACCCCGTCAGGGAGATCGCCGCGCAGCACGTAGTCGTACCCGATGCTCCACAAGGGTGGTCCTAGTACCGATCCCTGCGGAACACCGCACAACATCTCTCGCCGTTTCCACTCTCCCAGGTGACCAGGGTAGATAATGTACCTGTCCGACAGGTAGGCCTCGACAACATGACAGAGGTAGTCAGGCACCCGATGATACCGGAGTGCCCTCCTAATGCTACTCCAGGGCAGGGAATTGAAAGCGTTGGCGATGTCCAAAGACACCACTAAGACACACCTGCCCTGGGACACCGCATCCCCCGTCGTGAGGGCTCGCACGCGCATGATGGCGTCCACCGTAGAGCGCGCCCTGCGAAAGCCAAATTGGCCGTCCGAAAGATCCGGCCCCACCCGTGTTAGGTGCGCGACGAGGCGGTCTGCAATTACTCTTTCAAAGAGCTTGCCCACCTCGTCGAGCAGCACGATGGGCCGGTACGCGGACGGTGAGTCCGCAGGGCGCCCCGGCTTCGCGATGAGGACCAGTTTCCCGGTCTTCCAGCGAAGTGGGAACTGGCCCCTCTCCATACATGCGCTAAAGAGCCCTCTTAGTCGAGGCCCGAGTTCCTCCATGGCCAGGACCCAGGCCTTTCCAGGCAGGCCATCGGGTCCTGGGGCGGTATTTTTGGCACTGAGCCTACGTACTCGCCACTCGCATCTCTACCTCGGTCACCTCTGGAGCAATGTCGTCGTCGTCGCCGTCGTGGTCCACGTTGGACACCGCAGGTGGCGGAGCCATAGGCGGGGGAGAGTGTTCCCCTCGCGTGGGGAACAGAGCGCTAACCACACCCTCCACAAGCTGGGGCCGGAGACTCTGCGTCAGCGGGGGAGCCCAGGGGCGGAGCTTTTCTCGCACCACCTTGTAGGGGCGCCCCCATGGGTCTCTGTTCAGAGTTTCCAGCCACACGTTGCGGGCCTCTACCTTCGCCCGCTTTATCTCCGCTCGGAGGGTGCGTCTCGCCTCTCTGTATCCCTCGTAGAGCTCCGCTTCTCTGGTCTCCGCAGTCGTTTCCACGCCTCCGATTCCTTTGTTCTGACGTCATCTCAACGCTCAGTTACGTGGTCAGAACAAAGGAATCAGAGGCGTTGCCTACTCGAGGCGTTCGACGCAAACGAAACGATCGTAACTTGGCTAGGGGGCTGAGTACTTGATAGTAATTTCAGCTTCATACCTTCACGCGTTGCTGAGAGGAAAAGTCTTGACAGAAAGGCAACAGAGTGATCCCAAAAGGGTTCCATTTTGGCCGACTAAGGTACGGAACTCTACAAGTAAATAAAACAATTATTCATATACAGCATGATATAGTTAACCACTTATCAAAAGATTAAACGCTTAGCTTACTTTATATATAATAAATAAATAATTATTGATTAGCATTAAATGAGTTTCTGATACGAAAGATAACATTCGGACCGGAGTTGAGCTAGACTTGAAAACGACCGATAATTTATAGTCGAATAAGTTTTTACCGACTGAGCCAGAAGAGAGTTGTTTTTCGACTGTAATTAAGTATCCTTATAATTCCTTATATTATATTATATATATATATATACTTATGTACGTGTGTTTGTCAACAACTCCTATCGGCTTGACTGATTTGTGATGAAACTTAAATTTAATTTATATAAATTAAATTACAATTAAACCCATACCCCCTCTAACCCCTCCCCCCCTGAACCATCAGTGCGTGAGTCCGAGTCTCGCACTTGCGGCGAACTGAATACGACACGCAGTAAAAAAACCAATCGCCACTTCTTCTAACGTTTAGCGTACTTTACTGCGTAGATACTCTAAAATAGAGTAAAGATGACAACCCTATTTATATCATGGAAGCTAGAATAGTGCAATTTATATATATAGTACGTAATCAGGGCATCAAGAAAACATGTCCCATTAATGTATGCGCTATCTTAGAACCAAAGGTCAAGTGGTAACACGCGTGGATAGACTAGTCACACTCGTGAAGGATACTAGCATAGCATAGTCGGCCTTATAATGTTCCCTCTGTTGGGACTCAGGCCTCCTCTCTAGGAGAGGGTATGGGCCATAATCCACCACGCGGGCCCAGTGCGGGTTGGTGGATGTCACATGTCTTCGAATTTTTGATTCTAGGACATGCCGGTTTCTTCACGATGTTTTCCTTCGGAAGGATACTAACAAGGGGTAAATAGGAAGAGAATTACGCTTCATGAGACTGACAAGACACATTTTTAAGCTGGGAAGTCATCCGATGACTTCTTTTGCACTATGGGGGAGCGGGACGGCGTGTCAGACTTTTACTGACTAAAATCACACATTATGTTCCTTCTTAATCTAGCGTAGCGACCCCGGGTTTCCCTTTCAGAGATCAACCCATGGCCCCAGTAGGCTTAGGCCCTGATGGATCCCTACGGTTTTGCTGACATTGCGCTGTCGATGATTCGGGCTCAGTCCGGACGGTTACCGGCCGACCGGACGGCGAGCTACCCATTGCTCGTTGTCCGCAAGCCCACGCGTACTGTGGATGGAAATCGGGGTCAAGGTCACGGGTCACGATCTTCGCTAACGTTACTGCTTCGCAGGAGGCGACCGCCGACATTTGTTGCCGCCGATCGCCTCCGCCGTTGCCGAGAACATGGCGGTGCTCTGCCTAAACGGGGCACACCTCTACCGTACGCTCTACCGTGACCTCCGGGCGATCCGCACAATGATGATGCCTGAGAGTTTCTTCCGCACGAATCATGTACAAGAACCTCCCGAACTTATGTCCGGTGAGGACATAAGTTCGGGAGATGAAACTCACGTTACTAAAAGAGTTATGAGTATACATGTGGATGGGAGGAGAGGGAGAGGGAAGCCAAAGAAAAGATGGATGGATTGTGTGAATAGTGATATGAAAGAAAAGGAAGTTAGGGATAGCATGACAATGGAAGAAAAAAAAAGATGGAACAAGGGCAGGAAGATGATGATTATGGATATTTTTTTATTTAATAATAATAATAATATTCCACAACTATCACACAACGCCGTCTAGTCCCAAGCTAAGCAGAGCTTGTGTTATGGGTACTAAACAACTGATAAACATACTTATATATTTCTAATTACATACATATATAGATAAATTACACCCAGACACAGAACAAATGATCGTGTTCGTCACACAAACAGTTGTCCTGGGTGGGAATCGAACCCACGACCTCCGGCATAGCACTCAGGGTCACTAACCACTAGACCAACAGGCCAGTCAGAATTTAGTTCCGGTTACGGTTACGGAGCTCTATAGCGACCCTAGACCGTAGTAATTAGCATCTTAACAAGCTAGCCGTTGGGACGATTACAAACATAATAATATTAATCTACAAACACGTGTCATCATATTTTCCATTCAAGATAACAACTTTATATTGATTAATAAAATCTGCCGATAAACTAACGCTAAGGCCATGTCAAAATAACATAATATAATCTTATAATGTCCCCACTGCTAGGACTCACTGCTCAGGCCTTATCTCAGCCGGGCCCTTGTATAGGCCATGGTTCGGAGCGAGGAGGAATGGCAGGCGGTTTTCTGCGAAGCAGTAATGCCAGCGAAGGTGGCGGCCGGGACGTCCTCATACCCCGGTCAAAAAAGCCTACTGAGGCCATAGCTAGATTTCCAAAAGGGAAACCCGAGGTCGTGGTTTTAGTCAGAAAAAGACTTGACACGCCCTCCCGCGCCTCGCCCTACTAGACCGTGAGAAATCATTGTATGATTTCCCACCTTAAAAAAATAAAAACCGGGCAAGTGCGAGTCGGACTTGCCCACTGAGGGTTCCGTACAAACTTACCAGTGAAAACTGTTAAATTCCCGAATTGAGTTACGAAGATTTTTCCGAATCGCAATCGCGTTTTATTTTGACGTAACTTCAAATTTACAGTTTTTAGATTTTTTCCTATACTTGTGCTATGAGACCTTGCTTCATGCCAAATTTCGGGATCCTAGGTCAACGGGAGGTACCCTATGAATTTTTATTCCCTTGAGTGTCGAAATACACGTTTCTTGAAAGAAAAAGAAAGAAAACATGTTTATTCTGCCCAAATAGACACACAATAAAATATAGTAATCTGTCGGGCCATGTGCAAACCGGACATAACTGTGCTGCACCATAGACACGAGACAATAAACACAGTTGACTGATATCTACATAGTCTGTGTTCTGTGGTCTTGCGATATAAACGGCCGTACCTTTTTTACGTAAACTCAAGCTTTTTTTTTTCACAGCTTCAAGGGACTGCAGACCTAAGTATATACGGTTTTAATTTCAGCTCGATACCTCCACGCGTTCCCGAGATAGTGAGTAAGTGTTCTTTTTTCTTAGTTGTCTTTAAATTTATTCTTACACTGTGTGTATCCATGCGTGCCAAATTAAATAATTTTTTTTCTTTCTAGATAAAGGGTCTTGTCAGACAGACAGACGGACGGACAACAAAGTGATCCTATAAGTGTACCGTTTTTTCCTTTTGAGGTACTGAACCCTAAAAAGACCGGCACGCGGGCGCAGTACGGTTTATTGGATGTCACGCCTTAGATTTTTTTTTGTTTTAAGACATGCCGGTTTTCTCACAATGTTTTCCTTCACCGTTTTGAGAGCAGTGGTGATGAAATAAATTATACAAAGTTGACTGGCTGAGTTTGAACCCACTACATACCTACCATTCGTAAGTCGGGGCCGCTACCACTGCGACACAACATAATTAGAAATTTTAGTTTTAACACATTCAAAACCTATTTATTCAGCTCGCATGATAATCGATTCAATTTATTTCTATTTACTTCATTTCACTATTTATTTACGTATTCATTACATTTATTACGTTCAGTACAAATACATCAATCTTTATTTAATCGTATATTTATTTTATTGTCCCACGTCAGTCCGACACTGCGGGGTACCAAATGAAAACCAACGCTGGGTTTGACGTTAGACACGCCACAATCATGGTGGTAAGTCCTCGTTGAGGAGTGGCTGGAGGTGTCACGGCGTCCTTACCTGGTCCTCACTGGACATGGTAAGTTCGGGAGGTTCCTGTTCCGGATTCAGGGGTTCATTTATTGTGGACACCAACAACATTGTTATCTTTTTAACCCAAAGGTTGACTGGTAGAGAATGCCTTTTTTTTTTCGCTGGGAAAATCATCCAATGACATCCTCCGCTCTTGGGCCGAGCGGGAGATACTGTCAGACTTTTACTGTCTAAAAATCCACTCCTGTTCCTTCTTTACCTTCGTTCCAGGGCCCCGGGGTTCCCTTTTGCACAGCCCATTGCTCCAGTAGGCTTCGACCCTGCTGGGCCCCTACGGTTTTGCTGACATCTCCTTGAGGCGCGCGTGGAACACTACGCGTCGTCGACAACTTTCGCTCGGGCCGGACGGTTACCGGACGGTCGGACGTCGAGCCATCCATCGCTCGCCGTCCGCAAGCCAGCACCTACGGTGGCTGGAAATCGGGATCGGGATCCCGGCGTGAGGGACGTTCTCTCGCGCGTGCGTCCGCCTCCTTTGCTAGCCTTACTGCTTCGTAGAAGGAGGCGACCGCCTGCCACTCCTCAGATAATGCCTTGTTGCATTAAGTCCGCCTATGTACCACTACTGTATATGAAAATTATATATTATATGAAAATTTGAATTTTGCGAACTTCTTTGTAACATTTTTTATCGATAAGCTCACGTTTGATCACTCACTATCTCACCTGATGTTAAGCGATGTAACTTCGGACTGAAGAACGGCTGCCTAGAAGTAACCTATTCACTCTTGACTTAAAGACCTCCAGGTTGTAGCTATCAGGAAACGCGGACTCTTGAAGGGAGTTTCACTCCTGTGCTGATATTTCAAGAATAGGACAGAACAGAACCATATATATATAGTAAACCCCTCCATTGGACTTTCAGAGAGGTAAATATGATTAATTTAGGGCTGTGGATAGTTTGGGAATTGATCGAGATCCGTTGGCTTTTTCTACTGTCCGTTTAACCGATTTTGATTTCTATTCCTTAGGCATAAAGATGGCATTAAAAGCAAAAAGTGGTTACAATACCAACTATTTACTGCAGCCGCCATTTATCATATCACCAACGCAATAAGAGTCAAAATCGGTTAAACGGACAGTGTAAAAATGTTTGTTTAAATGTCTAATCTCAACGCGAATGGAGCATGATGATAGAGTTACCAAGTAGTAGTTAATAGTTGGCCTTGCCTAGGTACGGGACAGAACGGAAAAAAATAATAATTAGAGGGTTTTTTTTTTATAAATAACGCCCATGTCATTTTGAACCAGTGTTAAGTCACGCTAGTGTGACTTCGATAGTAAAGCTTAGCGTCCACCGAGTCGGAATCGAAGCGTACGCAGTGTACGGGCCGTTGGTATTTACAAAATGCCGATAGGGTGCGTCTAATGCATTCGGATTTTGCATCGGCAACTTCCAATCCAGTGCACGCTGTACCATAAAAATCAATTCTTCTTCTTCTTCTTTTCGTGTCGATGTACTTTAACTAAATTTTATCTGACCAGTATTTGGCAACCTCTACGGCTCTGTTATTGGCCTCGTATAGATCCTGAAAACTGCAGGTCATTGTGCAGGATGGACAGCATAGCAAATGACGCTTGTCCTGTGCAGCGGCTACACACTGGCACTGTGTTAGAGTTGGGTCGCGGAAGCCCCATATGGCCAATTTGTTTTTACAGCGGCCAACCTTACAAAACAACGAATCCGTTCGCTCCGATCTCAACGCAGTGGACGCTTAGCTTTATGGTTCTGGAAATTTCTTTATTTACAAGATTTATCTGAAAATCCAATGGTTATAGTTTTGCAGCGGGTCAGCCGTCTGTGCAACAAAAAATAAAGCACGCTGTGTCAGTTTGCGCGAAATAAACTTAGCACGGAAGCAATTAGAAAAGCCTAGGTGCAGCCAGTCTAAAAGGCATTTGTTACGCATTCTAGGCTAAACATAATGTCTTGACCTTTTAACCTACGTCGGATATATCCGACAAACACTTTCGAGTTTATTCCGCCACGGTCGGACATCCACGACCAAATACTCCATCTCATCAGCTCTTCTGTCACTTACGGGGATTGAAGAGCTAAACGAGATGGAGTACACAGTCGCAAACACACGACCCTGGCGAAATAAACACGAAAAACATTCGTCGGAAAATTCCGACGCAAGCGGTTAAAGGGTTAAGCTAAACGACCCGATATAAGGGTCTCCTAATACACAGAGTTAATTTAAAAACAGCTAGCCAAAATCCGCTGAAATGATATCTAAAGATGATAAAACTAAAATAACTTTAGAAGTATGCAGAAGAGGGTGTAAAGTTCCCACAAATCTCCATTGAAAAGGGAGGATCCTCCGACCAGACAGGTGTTATGTCTGGTCCTAAAACCCGCTAGTTGATATCTATTTGTCGCGGAAAATTCTGATACCGCAATGCAAGATTTTGAATTATTAGTTCTTATATGGCTACATAGATGTCGCTACAGATCTAATTAACTCGTAACCAATTAGGTATAGTTAAACATGTACTTATACCGATTTCATACAGCGAAAACATAAAGTGCCTTAAATTCCGAATATAATTTTAAAGATTATATGCATAAGCCTAACATAATCAGCCTTTTAATGTTCCCACTGCTGGGACTCAGGCCTCCTCTCTAAGAAGGGAATGGGCTGTAATCCACCACGCGGGCCCAGTGCGGTTTGGTGAATGTCACATGTCTTCGATTTTTTTTTTTTGGTTCTAGGACATGCCGGTTTCCTCACGATGTTTTCCTCCACCGTTTTGAGAGTAGTGGTGATGAAATAAATTACACAAAGTAATGCGCCTGGCTGGGTTTGAACCTGCGATCTACAACTCGTTAGTCGGGGCCGTTACCACTCGGCTACCACTGCTCTCAAGATCTCAAGATTATATGAGTATCAGTAATAAAGCAGAAAAAATTTCTTCCTGCATTAATGAAGAGGAGAGGAAAGTGTACAATTTATTAACCCCGCCTCAGTTGACGTAGAGAGATCTTTTTCAATTAAAAATACTAATAAAAATTTTAAGTATGTTTAATTATCTGTGTTTTATTGGTCATAACTATCTCTGATGTTTTTATTAATATTTTTTTGAAATATTGTTGGCCACACGGGATATTTCATTACAAATCCCGAAAAGATCCATATTAATATCAACATTTCGATGCAAGTACATGAATAACTCCACCTAATTCCGACCTCAGCTCAAAACTTCACGACCAGCGTTCATTGACCCCGTAGTCAATTAATAAAAACTTGAAATTAAAAAAAAAAAAAAAAAAATAGTTTTATCATCATTAGATATCGATATCAACAACGTGTAATTTCGCTAGCTAATTTAACTCAATCCTGCGGGGTTACCATGACGTCCAAAGTAAGATTGTTTCATTGTTATTCCAGTGTGGGTAAGCGACAGAGCTATACAGGTTGTCTAGCACCATCTCTTACCCACACTGGAAATAAGAATGAAACAATCTTACTTTAAGCGACATGGTACAGGTCCTGGCCGAGCATGCTAAAGGACAACAATCAACAACACTTCACACTGCTAAAGAATCAACGTGTGGTTACCATAGTAACCAAAATAACTCACATACACAGACAATCAGACTTCGATGATATATCTGTAAGGATTAAAACTTCTATTAAAATATACATATCACAACAACATCGTGGGGTAGAGGTGTGGGTGCATAAGGAAGAGTTCTTGCACATTCTTCTCCATAGAGATCTACGCTTTGTGTGCAATGTGCAATTAGCATCGTTTTTCCGACCGACTGATTTCTTGACATTTTAAAAGTGCCTGTAAATGGTTTATTTGAAATACTGTGCTTTGAATCTTTAGTGTGATCCAATGCCATTAACCACTCGCGCGTTTTTACGTAAAAAAACCCAAAAAATAAAAAAGAAATAAAAAAAATATAAAGCAACATTTTCGGCCGAATAACTTTCGTACACCCGTGTGTACAAAACGACAATTAAGCGTTTTTCAAGGTCACTCAAGTTGTACAGACGTATGTACAATCGGCGCTCGAGGGTATTGTTCGAAAGAGTTACTGCGGCTCTGGAACACAAAGGGCAATTGAAGAAACAGAGTAGCTTTTAGTTGGTAAAAGTCCGACACTGCTGTCTCCACTCAGAGAATCATCATCATCATTTCAGCCGAAAGACGTCCACTACAGGACATAGACATCCTCCCGTGTCGCTACAATGACCGGTCCCGTGCGTCGCGTCCATCGGATTCCTGCGACCCTCACTAGGTCATCGGTCCACCTTGTGGGAGCCTTGTTGTAGCTGTATTAAAAAGTAACTTTATACAAAATCTCAAATAGAAAGAAGTTTTCAAAACCGTTCAATTTTAAGTAAAATACAAACGTTTTAATATGTGGTAGAAGGGGAAACTGTCAATTAACAGAATAAGGATGCAGATACTGAAATGTGACGTCATTGCCAATAGGTTACGTGTGAACGAAAGAGATAGCGAGATGTTCACACCTCACTCTCATTCTTTCTCACATCAATATTAGAAAACGCTAAGGGTCGCCACACACGAGCCACCAGCCACAATCACAAAACGCCGCCACCGGCATATTTCCTGTAGTTTTCATACATTTTATATGGACTCGCCGCAAACGGTTGACGCCGGTGGCCGCCACGCGCTACAAATCGCTGCTGCTCGCTTCTTGTGGCCCGCACTGGCCACTAAGCGCCGATACAAAACTCCGCTGCATGCCATTCGCGCATTTAGACCTTCTTGGGCAGAGTCCATTATGATACTGCGCGTATGGGTTAAAAAAGTAGCAGCCACCGGCCTCAAGTGGCGGTCGCGCGCTTCAGCTTCCTACGTGGCCGCTTCTAGCTTCTCGTGGCGGCGTTTGTGGCTGTGGCATGTGGCCCGTGTGCGACGACACTAATTGTTGCTTCATTTAGTAAACAATTTTAAATGCTGTTGTTATAGAAAAATAATGTGTTTTACTAGCTTTCACTCACGAATTTGTCTGCGTAAATGTTGGTCATAGTGGACGCGAAGGTGAAATCAAAGCCAAATAAAACGTACCGCATGTCCTTCCTTGGGCTTCAAGCTTACACCATACAAAATTTCATCAAAATCGATTCATTAGTCTAACCGAAAAAGCGTAATAGACAGACAGGGCGTTTTTAATATCGTGCGGTGTCGATCACGCATGCGGGATTGCCCCGCTCACATAACCTCCGCAAACGTCCATTTCATACAAGTATTTATTGTAATGCGTGGAATACGCACGCGGGGATGTGTTTGTTTAATTTTGAAATATTCTGCATGCGGAGCAATTCCGCATGCGTGTTGAAATCCGTACGGTATTAAAAACACCCATAGAATTGCTTTCACATCTAATATAAAAGGAGAAACTGACTGACTGACATATAAAAGAAAGCATTGTGCAAAACAGACGAAGCGTGTTTTGAACAAGGCTTTATTTTATGACGTAGGCGAGCACTAAGAAAGGATTTCCCAAAATTCACCCTCTAAGGGTATGAAACGGGGTTTCAAAGTTTGTATGGAGAAACCGTGTAAGTAACACGCGCGGGCGAAACTGATGACAGAAATTAGTTAATAATATTAATAATAACCATTTTATTTTCACGCATCGGCCACGGCGCTGCCCATAGAAAAAAAAGTACATGAAATAATCATAAGCAATAACAAACTTACTTATTATAAAAACAACATAATATCACATACACATATACATATACACGGTGTTTTTGACATCGACGAACAAACGAATACCACGGATCCATTACCTATATGATTCTGGACCGGCTTTTCGTCGGCTTTTTCCTAATTAAAAAAAATCTTTACTATTTAAAATTTAAACTGCGTAAAATTGTTATTCTAACCAACCCCGATATTATTAGAAAACAAAAATTGAATCAAAAAACAATTAATTAAAAAACCAACGAGGTAGAAAAAATCGTTATTCTAATCAACCCCGATGACATTTTAAATTTTAAAAGTAATCAATTCATTTTTTTTACAAAAATGCTAGAATTACGATTTTATACAGTTTGAATTTAAAAAAAAAAGTAGATTTAAAAAAATATATGAAAAAACCAACGAAAAATTCCACCACTGAGGAGCCCAGAATCATGTACTAAATCCATGGTATTCGTTTGTGCGTCGATTTCAAAGACGTGTTTATTATTTGAATGGATTTGTTGTATAATAAAAAAATATTTTACAAAAATAAACACAGACGACCCGCTATTTGAAGAAGCAAAAACGCCTACTTTTTCGACATAGTTACACAAATATTGTTTTTAATTTCAATAATCGCGATATATAGATTATGTTAAAGATAACGTAACGGATATTATATTACAGGGATCAAAATTTTTGACAGTAAATCGACGTTAGCGATTACGTGAATATAATTCGTAATCCACTAAGTTTTCCAAGTTATTTCGACTATCAGCCAGAACGCTGGATCATTGCATAACACCCATATCATAGCATAATCAGGTTGCAGGATTGTTTGAAAGGATTCAAGACAGCAGAGTAACTGAAGGAATACGGGCGTGTTTTAATCAACAGAAGTCTGACACTCCTCTCGCTCCAGCCAGAGAGAGCCAGAGAGAGCCAGAGAAGAAGTTATTTAACTCTTTAACTGCCTACGTCGGATATATCCGACAAACACTACCGTTTATTCCGCCATGTTCACACATCCACGACCAAATACTCTATCTCGTTATCTCTTCTGTCACCTTTGGGGATTGAAGAGCTAGATAGATTGGCCAGTCGCAAAAACACGACCCTGGCGAAAAGGACACAAGAAAATTCATCAGACCAATCCGACGCAAGCGGTTAAAGGGTTAATGAATTTACACCCGAAAAAAAAACACAGACATGAAAAGATATAGTGCTGGTTGCTGGTTTAGAGCTCAAACACGTGAGCTATAGTGAAACTTGACATACACGACGGCTACCGCTGATCTTCATTTGTTGGAATATCGACGGCCGCTGCCGCCGACGCGTCGACGGCTGCAGTTACCTCTGCCGTTGGTAACATGCCGCTTGTGTGTATGTGCTTTTAAGGGTTAATGAATTCCCACCCGAAAGAAAAGCTGGATGGATTGTGTGAAAAGTGATATGAAAGAAAAGGAAGTTAGTGATAGTATGACGAGTGACAGGGCAGAATGGAAGAAGAAAACGTGTTGCGCCGACCCCAAATAACACGGGACAAGGGCAGGAAGATGATGATGATGATGATGAATTCCCACCCGAAACAAAAAACACAGACATAAACAGCCATAGTACTGGTTGCTGGTTTAGTCAGCTCAGTGTGGGTGCACCAAAAATATGTAAGACAAAATTGTTTCTCTTTAAAATGGAGCGTACTTGCGTACTTTTCATGCATTAGTGCGGAAAACAGTAAATGGCGTGCCTAAAATCAGTAGGGATAAGAGCGGGTTTTCTAGTAATAAAATTAATTAGACACTTTGTGGTCAGGACTTGCAATGCCTTTTCCCAACTATGCAAGGGTTCGCTTCCGGCTTAACTGGATGCAGATGAATTCTAGCATTCTTCATGAATTGAGGGTTTTTTATAAATTACACGAAATAATGCACCTGGCTGGGTTTGAACCCACGACCTTCAACGTAAACAGCAAAGCAACAAGCGCAGAACTTAGTTTAATTTATTTCATCACTACAGAGGCCTAACCTACCACGAGCTCTTAAGCTAGAACTACATTAGACCGACGCACATGTGTAACACGCCTGATTTGTACGTAGAACGACGTCGCGTGGCGTGGATCAAGTGTAGCTCTACAAGTCTAGTTTCCATAGAAAATGTATGGAGACCGACGCGCCCAGATCGGCGTGTGGCACATGTGTGCGCAGTGTAGTTCTAGCATTAACGTGATCCATTTGCACCGCAGACTTTGCAGAAAGGTAGTGTGAAAATAGCCCTTTGGGAAAAGTTTTGCAAGATGTTTAATCATATAAGATAAATACACTACGATTCACAGACTTCTTGTAGAGGCAGGACCCTTATAAACAAAAGAAACTGCAATAAAATCATGGGTGGAATCATTTTCAAGTTTGCTGGTGAGTTTCGCCAAACCACAAAATAAGTAATAGGCGAAACATTGCCAGTAATAGAAAGAAAGAAAGAAAAAACGTTTTTTCGTACCTCACACATACAGTAAAATTTAAAAAAAAAAACAGTAGAATACATTGAAATTAAAATATAGTAAAATTAAGTACTTATAAAAAAATAACTGTATGATTTGTGCAAAGTCAAAAAGGCGCCTAACTCAGCATATGCTGCGATATTTAAAACGATAAATAACGCAGCGTTGGTATTCTGTTAGGGCCCTCGGTGATGCCACGGTCACACTCACGGAGGTTAAATAAAACTATATAGATATCGAAACAAAACAATAGACATAAACATTGATAAAACAAACATTGGAAAAATAGAATAAAAAGCGTGAATTTATGGTAAAGTGTGTCATGTGTTAGAAAAATATTTAAAATGCAATGAATAATGAACCATAGACGCCTGACGCAATAGAGGAACTAGAGCTGACATTGTTAAGTCTTGCTTAATAAATTCCCCGCTATGGAAATTCGTCCACCCCCTTAGGGTGTTATTAATATCATGCGGATTTCATTACGCATGCGGTTTTTCCCCGCACGCGTTATCCCCGCAAATGTCCATTTCATACAAGTATTTATTGTAATGCGTGGAATACGCACACGGGACACGATTTTTTGCATTTTGATCACGCATGCGGAGCAAACCCGCATGCGTGATAAATTCCGTATGATATTAAAAACACCTTTAAAATATCTACTAATATGAGTAGGTACACGTTTGAGCAGAGGTAGTACAAATTATTGTCCTTCAAAGTTACTAGGAGACGGGAAAGTACCTTATAATTGTGAAAACAAAATCAGAATTGATCGCGATTTGTGTAAATTGACCTAATCTCCTTGGTTTACCCAGATGTAGTCTAAATAGAAAGACTACAGATAGCGGCACGAATCTTGAGCGCTCGACGAAAGAGCGGGGATCGCTTTGCGCATCGTACAATATCGGCGAGCCAATCACTGTACAAGGATTTCACTCCCCGCCCCCGCATCTCTCTTCATACCACTAAAGAGACTCGATATTTCACTTTTGCGTGCTTCTGCGCAAGTAGAACTGGGGAAGTCAGCGCTCAAGATCCGTGCCGGTATCTATACCAGTGGATGTGTCAAAGGGCAATATTGGTGGACAGAAATACTAGCGTTGATAATATCGATAACAAATAATTCTGGGTAAACCTCCAGGAGATAGTATGTTCTTTAGTTCCACTCTTGCTTATAATAGCGTGATGCACCTAAAACAGCCCTCTGATGTGCTTAGACTTTACAAATATTTGCACATGGAGCAACTATTGCAGCAACTGGCAACTAGTGTTTACTTATATTTCAATTGGACTTAGCAAACAGCAACTCGAGTTTCGAGTTCCAGTGATCGTCAACAGTTTTCAGTTGCTGTAAATGGCTGTATTCGATGACTTGCTTGCTTGCTTGACCGACGATTGCTGCGAATAATTTGCCTTTGTTGGCGCCATCGACGGCGACGACGTAATAAAATGAGAGCATGAGAGCAAGTGTTGCTATTTCGATATCCATCGTCACACTGAACGCTGCGAAGATTGAGCCACTCGGCTATGAAAGTTGCTCACGGATTGCCATAACATTGCGGCAACCGTAAACGTAATAGCAACTATCAACTTTTAAAAAGTTGGTAGTTGCCTCAACTCGAGTTGCTCCATGTGCAAAGCCCCTTAATTATAATAAAACAAAATCAATAAAAAAAAAAAACCTAACAGAAACATTTTCGACTTCTACGCGGCCGAAGTCGCGGGAAAATGCTAGTTACTGATAAGAGATATATATTCTTTGTTGTTCTTTTAACAGAGTGAATAAGCAAACATTTAATTCTATATTTAGCTTGAAACATTGTGTGGAACAAAGACTTGTTTTGATGTTATGCCAAATAATAAGTTACACTGTTTTGATTATATGACTTGTATATGTACAAAAAAGGACGAAATAATTTCCGAGGCAACACAGCGGACCCCAAGAAGAACAGTGCTGCATTATTTACTGTTTTCATCATCATCATTTCAGCCGACAGACGCCCACGGCTGGACATAGGCCTCCCCCAAACGTCGCCACAACGAACGATCCTGTGCGTCTCGCATCCATCGGATTCCCGCAACCTTCACCAGGTCATAGGCCCACCTTGTAGGGGCCTATGACCTGGGTAAATAGAGGCCTTCCAACACTTTTTTTTTTTTTTAGGTGGGAAAATCATCTTATGACAAATCCCGCTCTTGGGCGGAGCGGGAGATAGTGTCACACTTTTACTGACTAAAAACCCACTCCTGTTCCCTCGTTGCCTTCGTCCCAGGGCCCGGGTTTCGCTTTCACACTACCCATGGGGGCCTTCCAACACTGGGTCTTTCGGACGCGATCGCCACTCCAGAACTTTTCGGCCCCAACGGCCATCCGTTCAGCGAGTAATGTGGCCTGCCCATTTATTGTTTTAATGACTACAAATTCAGACTAGTGGCATCTACCAGCCCGCAATGGGCCCTGCGTGGTGGATTGCGGCAAATCCTGAACCCTGATTATCCAGCTAATCCTGATTATTTTTTAATTTAAAGTTTTAGTATTCCAAATGTAATTTTTAGTTTTAGTAACTTAATTTATTATTGTTGATAGGCTCGCATTTGACCACAATCTCATATGATAGTTGGAAGTTCGTGTGCGAAGCAAAAACAATTACTTTTCTTATCCTGTCTACATTGTAGATTAAAAGCCACTCCCTCCCTTCCTCACAGAGAGGAAGGTAGAGAAGGTAGAGGTCCCAGAAAAGGAAAAAAATAATAGGCTATGCTGTTTTTCGACTATATTTTTTTTATTTTTTTTATTATTGATAGGCTCGCGTTTGACCACTATCTCACCTGATGGTAAGCGATGATGTGGCCGAAGATGGAGCACGCTTACCTAGAAGTAACCTATTCACTCTTGACTTAAAGACCCCTAGGCTGTAGCTATCAGGGAACACAGACTCCGGCAGGGAATTCCACTCCTTAGCTGTACGCATTATGAATGTGTTACCAAAACGCTTTGTACGTATGGGTGGGATGTCCACCATGTACCGATGGCGCAACGCCGTACGTCTAGTGGTCCGATGATGGAACGAACTTGGTGGAATTAAATTGTGCAATTCCAACGCACACTCCCCGAAGTGTAATCGATAGAAAACCGACAGGCCAGCAACTCGGCGTCGATATATCCTATTAATATTATTATAAACGCGAAAGTTTGTATGTATGTATGAACGTATAGATGTTTGTTACTCTCTCACGCAAAAACTACTGAATATATTTCAATGAAACTTGGTATACAGATAGGCCATGTCCTGGAATACCACAAATGATACTTTTTATCTTGGCAGTATGTTCCCCAGGGACAATTTTCTACTATCACAAGAGCGAAGCATCTTGCATTAGTTGGTTATAGCATATTTGCCAACATACATTAAGCTGTGGGCTCAATAAGCATTAACCTCTAATACAACATTATAAATTATTATATTAATAATGTTATCAGTATAAAGTATATAGATAAAATATTCTAATTGGTAATAAATTAAACCAATTAGAAGGCCAATGATTGATGGCTGTACTTTGAACTGGATCTTCATAATGTAACATCACACTTTAGGTCTCAGGGGCCTCACCATATTATTTTTTCTTGACTACAAGCAAGAGGGTGGATGGTTATTGGCGATTGGGGTCTTCTCTCTTTAGTGTGTTTTCCTTGTTATGCTTTTTTTTTCCGGTATGAAAATCATCTAATGACATCCGTGTCCCCCGTTCTTGGGCGGAGAAGGAGATAACAAAAAAAAAAAACAAAAAGGTTATGAAATAATGTCAGAATTTTACTGACTAAAACCCACTCCTGTTCCATCGTTGCCTTTCGTACCAGGGCCGAGTCTTCCTTTCAGAATCAGACCATTGGCCCAGTAGGCTTCGACCCTGCTGGGCCCCAACAGTTGCTGACATCTCCTTGAGGCGCACGTGGAACAGGTACTCGCCGTCGACAAGTTGGGCTCGGACGGCAAGCTACCCCATGCTCGCCGTCCGCAAGCCCGCGCCTACGGTCAGGTTACCTAGGTCGTTAAGAGCTTGTGGTACCTCTCTCTAAGAGGTTGGTAGAGCTGTTTGGAGCTCACACATACTCATATAAAGGTCTACAACTTTTTTAAGGTGGGAAATCATTTAATTATTTCTCCCGCTCTATAGTAGACTGTTACTGGCTAAAACCACACCTAAGTTCCTTCAGTTGCCCTTTGCATTCCAGGACCATGGGTTTCCCATTTAGAAGTCAACCCATGGGCCCAGTAGGCTTCGGCCCTGCTGGACCAAAGGGGTTTTGCTGGCATCTCTTTGAGGCATCACGTAGAACACTACAGGCCGTCGACGATTCGGGCTCAAGGTCCACCAAGGACTAAATGTCATAAACAATGACTTAGGACATGGGTTGTGGGAACGAATACTTTTTGTCATTGCCACAATTTTGCCTGCACTGGCCGGTTTGTACACAGAACACCATACATGGTATAACTCATTTACACGGGTGTTTTGTGTGAAGTTTGTACATTTGGAAGGTCCATTATAGAAGAGAATAAACTTTATTGTACACCAAAATAGTAACACAACTTATACATAAACTTAAATCTATGGGTACAATGGCGGTCTTATTGCTGACAGCGATATCTACCAGACAACCTTAGGATGGACCGTAAGAACTTAATTTATTAATCCCCAAGAGAATGCCGGCATTCACTCTCCCATTGTCTTTATATTGTATCTCTAAACACGTTATTAAAAAGGTAAAATAATATAGGGTGTAGTTTGTAATATATTAATAATATTCCACAACTATCACACAACGCCGTCTAGTCCCAAGCTAAGCAGAGCTTGTGTTATGGGTACTAGACAACTGATAAACATACTTATATATTTCTAAATACATGCATATATAGATAAATAAATTACACCCAGACACAGAACAAATGATCGTGCTCATCACACAAACATTTGTCCTGGGTGGGAATCGAACCCACGACCTCCGGCATAGCAGTCAGGGCCACTAACCACTAGACTAACAGGCCAGTCAAAGGGTTTGTGGTGTATTATTGTATGTTCTTGGTACTGAAAATTGTAATAAGCATGTTTTACTCATCTACATATTTAATTATAAGAAAGCTATTAGTTCATTAAACCCCGAGAGAATGCCGGCGTTCACTCGGTCATTGTCTTTCTATTGTGTCTCTAATTACGCTACTCAATAGGTTAAAATTGTAGAGCACTAAGAGATACAGAGAGTAACACATTTAAGTATGAAAAAAAAAAAACCATAGGTAACTTTCTACTGGCTAGTTTAGACACTAAAAAATGGTGGAACACTATATATTTTGGTAGTCTCTTTATGTTTTCCACATTTCAAAAGTTCTGATTATTTTGAGTGTTTAGATTTAGATTAATGGTTTGTTTTCACAAACTGGGCTCAAGTTCAAAAATGATATCAGACTTTATATTGCCTGATGACATAGTTAAAACAAAACTAATTGAATTGATAGACCCAAAAACTAGGAACAATCAGGTCATGCTGCAGATTGGTGATGCAGTCATTATAACCTTTTTAATTAGAACTATTTTAAGAGGACATTCTAATTGGATCATAATCTCATAAGACGCAGTTTTTTTTTAGGTATGTATGCAAGATTCAGGTTCCGATACCTGGCTTTTCAGAACATCTTCAAAAGATGTTCCTAAAATCAGCCAGTGATACACATTGCAAAGAATCTTACTAACTGTTTATCAGCCGGCAAGAGTGTGCAAAGACTTCCGTAAAGAATCGGACTTCGAATATCAAAAAAAGGATTACGGAGATGTAATTATCAAAATAATCTCACTATCTGTTATAAAATTATAACAGATAAAACAGTAAAGTACGAACCAAGATGACTCATACACAAAATATAGAACGCATAGGACAATAACCTAACAAAAATACAATTGAATACAATATTTCATGAGAAAATATAAATAAAGATTTTTTTTTTGATCTATTGACCTCACGTGTTGTTGTCTTGGTCATAAAAAAAACGTTTTTATTTATTTTTTATAGAAAAATATTTACATACCTCGAAAAGTTTCAGCAGTATGTTCACATATAGCCTTCTGACGCCCAAGGATTTTCCAATTGAAGCGAGAAATATTATGCACAGAATTAAAAGTAACAACGGCGTGTACAATATAGATATAGCGACGGACACAAACGGCATGATTAACGCCATTTTGAAGACTGATTGATTTAATTGAGTGATTTGATAGCGAATGAGATATCGCCGGGTGTTCATTCATTCGTGGGCTGTCAAAGTGTCAAAATTGCGTTTTATTGTTGTTGTGAAATGAAAATGATCAACGAGTTTTCACGTAAATACAATGAAATTCTTGCTAATATGACTAAAAAATTCAATTCATGACGTTTTTGTGCTGCTTGTTCATAAAATTTCATAAAAAATAACTTGTAAGCTGTTCTCTTAATCCACTCATTCTATTCTTGACAAATTTATCTCAGCTGATTGCTGTCAAAAACGTTTAGTCACTACCTACTTCTGCTAAAATCAATACAAAATAAAGGAAAGTTGGTTTTTGGGTTATTTTTATTTAGACTATTAGTTAACATTTGAATAATTTTAATTACATTTAAAACTATGTATTTAAAAATATTTTCCATAACTCGTTGACAAGTGTTTTTTGGTATAAAAATTTTGAATTGGCAACCCACCTAGTTATAACCTCCACGGCAAAATCGAAACTTGGGATTTTTCAATAAATCCTATTTGGATTTTCGAGTCCCAGATATTTCAAAATCAAAATGTCTGAGCTTCCCTTTGGAGCCCCAGTGCGAGTATCGCCACTTATCAGGGTAAATACATTATTTCTAAAAAACATTTTTTTCATACAAAAATCACCATTATGTAACAGTGTTTTCGAACTGGAATTCGTAATTTGAAGTGATATTTCTTTTTAAAACTGCGTTTTATGCAAAGAGCCTTAAATTTCACTATTTCATGTGCTATGGACAGTATTGTGTTCAATAATAAAAAGGTTTTATATCATTGTAACCTAGTGTTAGGCCTGCCCATAGGCTGGCCTGTCATAAACTTCAATAATTCTCTATTTTGTAAGGTTTTTTTTGCTTCATCTTCACCCATGTTAAGTCTAAAGGCCAAACAGTTGATGCCAGTTGTCTTATTGAACCACAGGATCAATAATGGGTTGTCAGTTGATTCATCTTTGGCTAAGTTTGCTCTGATAACTACAATAGAACATTTTGTTCACAACAGAACCCATATTTACCAAGAATTTAGTCTTTAAAGTTCTTCTTTTTTGCAAGCCAATGGTTAACTTTGTAGATAATTTTGGTCAAAAAAGTGGTCACATGAATTGTATGCCTCAAGTAGTGACCACATACTAGACAAGAAAGTTGTAGACTAAAAGAAGATAGCAGTTTTGTGCCCAAATATATATTACTACAAATATAATATATATATATATATATATTAAGGCCCCATGGTAGCAAGAAGATAAGTAGCAGTCAAACACTGGTTTATACCGAATAAAAAAAAATATTCAGGCTCCACGGTTATCCACGAAATTCCAATTTTTGAAACCCTTTTGGTAACAAAAATTATATTTGCGGTAATAATATTGATTTAGCCACACAACTATACTCATTAGAACCATTATCATAACTCTCCAAGCCAAAATGTCAAGTTTTTATTAAAATTAAAAATGTTAGTTCTAATTTAGAGTTAGTTAATGATTTTAAATTGAGTATAATTTTTTTTGTGTAAAAAACTCATTTTGAACTACAAATTGACAAAAAAACAATGTACCTCTGCAACAATACTAAAATCTCTTCTCTTCACATTCCAGTTCGGCCGCTGGTCGTTCCTTGCCACGGGCATCCTCTACGGTGCCTTCCACCAGAACAGGCTCTCCAAGCGGGAGACCAAGCTACGTGAGATTGAGGCCAAGGAGAAGATCGTCAGGGACGAGAAGCTTAAGAAGGAGAAGGCAATTGCCGCGGCTGGTATGTTCATGTTTTGTTAATTTAGTAGCTTTCGTTAGCTTTATTCCCCAAATCCAAGTTGAAAATATTGTTGTGTAGTTGTGGATAACTATGTTTACCCGGAACAGACGATCCAGTTGAATAGGTCTAACTTAAAGAGGAACAGAGGAACTAACGAGAAAGTCAATCATCGAATCCGACTCGGCTGAGCAGCGTTAGGGAAGCTGTGCGGTATCTCTTCTTCCAACATACCACAGTGTCTCAAGACGAAAGTCTATGACCAGTTGACCAGTGCTTGTTGCCTGTGATGACATATTTATGGCTCCGAAACATTATTGCTTACAATAGGCCTCATCTGAAGACTAGAAGTCACCCAAAAGGCAATGGCTTTCCATTGTCCGCATTGCACGCAAGAAATGAAGATATTCGCCGGAGAACCAAGGTTACCAACATAGCCCGAAGAATCGGCATACTTCAGTGGCAGTGGACAGTTCATATTGCTCACAGAACAAGTGGTCAATAGAGATAAAAGGTTCTGGAGTGGCTACCACGCAGCGGAAGACGCAGCGCTGGAAGGCTTCCCACTAGGTGGAACGATGACTTGGTGAAGGTCGCGGGAATCCGATGGATGCGAGACGCACAGAACCGGTTATTATGGCGACGCTTGGGGGAGGCCTATGTCCAACTGTAAACGTCTTTCGGCTGAAATGATGATGACGACTTGACACAGAAAGTGTAAAAAGTTGTAGATCCAATTTTGAGGCATGTTGGCATAGATGCGTAAGGGCAAGGGACATAGACAAGAAGAGATTGGAAATGACAGAGATAATTGACGGCAGTTGGAGGAGGCCTTTGTTAATCAGTGACATATAGCGATAGCAAGACATAAAGCAAAGTCAAGAAGTTTCTGAGATTTCGTGATTAATCAGTGAGCGGTATTTCGCTTTTATATATATAGATAGATGAAGGTGAAACCGCCAGGGTAGCCCGCGTAATACATTTTTTTTTTAAATTGTTTACTCTCTAAAAACATACAACTTGCTTGTATGTTTTTAGAGTTGTGCGGATCAGGATATGCGGTTATGCGTAAAGTTCCGCAAAGCTCCGTTGAAAACAGAGGATCCTCCGATCAGACGATCCAGAAAATGTCAGGTCAACTGCTCGAAGTTGATTTCTGGATGTTGTATAAATCGCGCTGAGAACTGTAATAGCGCAAAGATTTTGAATTTTAGTTCCACATAGGCGTCATAGATGTCGCTACAGATTTAAAGTGATTGCGCCCTTAACACTTAGTTATTTATAGAATTATAATTATCAATAAAACTCTCTCAGTTAGGGCCTGTCCGCACAGCGATATTTCTATGTCTTACCCTGTTGAACGGCTATATTTTTTTTTAATTGATGTCAATCAGTGCTTGACTGCGATCCCACCTGTTGATAAGCAGTGATGCAATCATTGATGGTGAGGCGCACTAGTTCATTAAAAGCCTTGAAGACACCTTAATTATAGTTGGACGGGAAGAACGCAGCAGGCAAATTGTTCCAGTCCTTCGATGTACGCGGTTTAAATGACGAAGCGAAACGCTTAGTCCGTTCTTTAATATTAACTATAAAACCGTTCCTTGAGATCTTGTGGGATTGTTTGATCATTGAAAGACTATAATATAAAGCATAATCAGCCTTATGTTCCCACTGCTGGGATTCAGGCCTCTCTAAGAGAGGGAATAGAGCGTAATCTACTACTCCAGACCAGGTCGGGTTGGTGTCTTAAAATTTTTAGTTCTTGGACATGCTGATTTCCTTTCGACGTTTTTAGAGCTATAAAGATGAAATAAATAACACAAATTAAATCGCCTGCCTTGGTTTGATCACACGAAATACTGTTACTAATAGTGGAGTAGTCTCAAAATCCTTTCATTTTTCCTTATATAAATAATATATATATATATATATATATATATATATGTAGGTATATATTATATTAAATATGTATGTATGTTTATTTTATGTTGTTACATTTGATCCCTTGTTTTCTTATTATTCTTTCCTTTTTTTTATGCACCTGCCATGTTTTCTCTTCACTACCCTTGGTTGACTGGTAGAGAATGCCCAAGGCAATTAAGTCCGCCTTTGTACCTTTATGTTGCATGAAGTTTTAATAAATAAATAAATACTTGTAAGTCGGGGCCGTTATCAGTAGTTCACACCAACTCTTAGATATTTCGAATAGTTTATTTATGTACCCTAGTGTTATCAAAATTATGTATATGTCACCGTAAAATCGTAAATACCGTTAGATTATAATCTATCTCGCGATACTGTGAACTGTCGAACCATTGTGTACCGCAACATATATGATAATCTGTCCAATTGTTGGAGTGTTTTTAATCATATTTATTTTTATTTTCAGCTGAAATCAAAGCCCTTGAAGAAATGGTTGCTCCCAAAAAGTGAACATCCCGGGACTAAATACTAGTTATAAGTGAATAGTGATCGTCGCCATCATAAGAAGTGTTGCCGATTTAGAAAATGTTTAATTTTTTGAACTGGCAACGTTATTCCATCAATAAATTATGTTTTTAATGCAATATAGGTGATTATTATAGATTTGTTTTATTTCTCTTAATAGAAAAACCTACTAAACTTCACTGAAAATTGTTTTTTTTTTTATAAGTTATAAACTAGTGCTTGGCTGCGATGCTACCTGAAGGTAAGCAGTGATGCAATCGTTAATGGTGAAGCGTACTAGTTTATTAAGAGCCTATTTACTCTAGCCTTGAAAACACCTAAATTTTAATCTAGCGGGAAGACCGCTGCAGGCAAATTAGGGGTGTGCACTGTACAAAAAGCAAAATAAAATTAATTATAATATTAACTAAACATATATTCAACTTTAACGGTGTGCATGTAGTCGTGTCTATGGAGAACATGTATTATTACGTAGCAAAATGGGCGCGGGGTGCGCCTCTCCGCGCGGCGAGCCGCTTCGGAGCGCTTTTGTATGGGACCGCGCGGGCGACCGCGTAACGCTTTTTCAGCCCTCAGAGATTACCTCCTACAAACAAAAAAGCAAACTTTACTGAAACTGATCAGGCTCCCGTAGGTCGTAGCGTGATGGTAGCCTATCTCATAAATGGGCTATACAAATGGACAAATACTGATTATTTCAATTCGACCAATTAGCTCTTGAGTTTAACGCTTATAAACAAAGAAACAAACTCTTCAGCCATATAATTATTCTAATAAAGAAATCCTTCGGAAAGTCACGCACCCCATCTATTTATGAAATCTATACTTACCGTATAATGCCATCTATCGGTAGAGTCTGTAGTTACCATTTTGTACAGTTGTAATTACCAAAACTAGATGTCACTAGAGGTCTCATTTAGGATCCTGAATAGTTTGCTCACTGTTTTCTTTAGAAGTTCTAATGTTTGAACTAAAGTGAAAAAAAATCTTTGTTTTTAGTAAGGAATTCTTGAAATTAATATTTAATACCGCGCACCGTGACCACCGCTAAGCCACCAGTGGCATGGTACTCCAGTACAGGGTACTAATTTTCCGTTTAGCGAAAAGCTCTGCAAACTAGGAATCAGCAACCAATATTACGTTTTTTTATTGATATAATCTAGTGCTTGACAGCGATCCCGCCTGATGGTAAGCAGTGATGCAATCGTTGACGGTGAGGTGCAATATTCATTCTAGCCTTGAAGACCCAGTGGCGTAGCGTGGGTGTTCGCCGCTTGCGGCCGACCGGCCCCTTGTTAAACCCTTGGTTTTTTATTATTAACGGACCAAACATTTTATGTAACGGACGTAAGTACCCTCGGAACGCGCCACCCCAGGTTCCTTTAAAAAAAAATTAGTAATTCGTACAACTTATTGAAAGTCAAGATAAACTTATACCATTGTTTCAGAAGAAACATATTTTGTACCATACATACATCAAAAATTCCCAGGAAGTTCATCTATTAAAACAATTAACTTAACATTAGTTACATACGTAGGTACATGCAATAATAAAAAAAAATTGGTTGCCTGTAAAGTCGGTATACGGGCGAAAGTTTTACGTGACAACGACTTTTCTGTCTCTCTCGCTCTTAGGCGGGCTAACCATGCCCGAGTGGATGGGACGCGTGCCTCTCACTCGTGAACAACTCTCAACGTGAGCGGAGCGTAACGCAGTTTCTTGAAGTGTCACCCGGCAAACCAATTTATAAGACGTTGTCACGTCAAAACAAATAAGAACCTATTATAGTAGGTACATTTTGATACAAGTGCAGAAAGTTTGTCATTGCGACCGAGGCCGAATGCAGTGACAAATTTGCACGTGTATCAAACGACTTTTGTCAATACACTTACGAAAAAATGAATAAATGGGGGTTGACCGGCGTCTCATGGGGGACGCGCGTTCGGTCTGATACGTCAAATGTAATAAAATTGTGGCGGGGGAGAGCACGCGCACTATTCTGCACTAGTGCGGAAAATAGTCTATTACGTGCCTGAAAGCGGTGGGATAAGAGCAGGTTTTCGAGTAAGTGTATTGAAAAAGTATTTATAGTCAATAATAATCCTCGCTACGTCTCTGGATAGTAGTTACCCCAAGGGAACGTACTCCCAAGATAAAAAAATAATTAAGTACTTAAGGGGTTTTGTTTTCGGTGGGAAAATCATCTTATGACATCCTCCACTCTTGGGCGGGGCGGCGAACGACGGCGACGAGATAGTGTCAGACTTTTACTGACTAAAAACCCATTCCTGTTCCTTCGTTGCCTTCGTACCAGGGCCTAATCTTCCTTTCAGAATCAGACGCGCCGTCGACGATTTGGGCTCGGTCTGGACGTCTACCGGATTGCATCTCCACGCGCAAATCGTGTGTACTGTGACTGTTGCCTCTAGAAGTACTTACGGGGCTGAAAAAAAAAGTGAATTGACGGTGATTTTTAGTGTTGAATCTTCGGCAAATAAATGACGTAGTAGACAATATCGCACTTGCCCCCTTCGTTCAAGGTGGTTCAGCGGATGTAGGTGTGACTGTACCGGCCCACCTACGAAGTCGAAGATTAGAAAAAAAAAAATTTCAATACACTTAGAAGAAAAGAAAGAAAAACTGTTTATTCGCGCGAAATGACGAAAACTTACTCGAAAACCCGCTCTTATACCACCGCTTTTAGGCACGCAGTAGACCGTTTTCCGCACTAGTGCAGAAAAGTGCACGTGCTCGCCCCCGCCACAATTTTATTACATTTATCGTATCAGTCTGGGGTCAACCCCCGTTTATTAATTCTTCGTAAGTGTATTGAAAAAAGTCGATTGATACACGTGCAAATGTGTCACTGCAGCCCTCGGCTTCATAAGACACTCCTGTACGGCTCGTGTGAGTTCCGCTTCGGTCGCAATGACAAACTTTCTGCACTTGTATCAAAATGTACTATTTCAAGTGTCTTTAGTACAACGCTGACAGGTAACATACTATTTATATTATATGACAATTTTAAAATATCTGCTTTCGCACCTGTCGCAAAAATGCCACAATTACAAATTACGTAATTTTTTAACAAATATACAATTGTCACTCTGTGTCTGTTGTGTGTTGCTGTGTCAATTGTCACTAGCTTTGTAAGACACATCTACACGCATTATTGGTTTTTTTTTATTGTGTGGGAAAATCATCTTATGACAAATCACGCTTGGGCGGAGCGGGAGATAATGTCAGACTTTTACTGACTTAAAACCCACTCCTGTTCCTTCTTTGTCTTCGTCCCAGGGTTTCACTTTCACACTGACGAGCGTTGGACGTAAGACGTTTTGTCTTGCCGCTAGACAAAACGGCCAGCACCTGCGAGAGAAGCTGGGGTGTTCGCTAGACTCTAGCGAACACCCCAGCTTTTTTCGCGGTTTACAAAATTTTTAAAATTCTATTCTTTTCTAAACTATAAAACCTCAGATACATTAGGGGACAAAGTGTCCCCTATCATGACGCGCAACGCTGTCAAATTGTCCAACAACATGCCCCGTGTCACGTGAATGCGTTGTAAAATGGCCCACGAATAGTGGGTCGCTCTCAATAGAGACACGTAGGGAGACCCCTAACTAATGGGGCGGAATAAACTTCACACAGGGACTCACCTGCTACGCCGAGATTTCAGCCCGAGCTCACGGAGGGCGTGATGAACGCTTTGTTCCTTTCGCAAGGGAAGCATTCTCCCACTCATGGCTCAGCCGCTTGCACTGTCCGACGCGGTCACGTGGACCACGATGACGACGGTGATGATTCTCCCCGGTAAACGGGAACGGTGGAACGTGGAACCGGCGAGACATGTCGTGCAGTGTCCCGCAGGGATGCTGCGCTCCGCAGCCTCCCTAGCGGGCGTCAGTGTAACTTTGCAACGCTAAGAATATTGAATTTAGAGTACCGTGTTACTGTGGCCCTCACAAATGGCAACTGAAGGAACACTGATTTAGCATGTGACTCAGGTTGGCTGGACAAATCTTCAAAATAGCTTGCATTTAACTAGGTCAATAGGTCACTTTATGTGACGGCTAAACACCCTTATTTCAGAATTTGTGACGCTACAGAATCTTAGATAATCGATCGAAAACGTGTCCAGCCATCTTGAAAAACCACTTTTCGCTGGTCTCTCAATCTCGGTAACGGAAGTGATTTTGACGACTTTTTGCATATCAACGGGCGTCACATAAATTTGTGACGGGCACCGAGCTAAAAGTTTTGTGATAAGTACAGTGGTTTAGTAGAAAAATGCAAAAATCTGTGTCCAGCCATCTTGAATTTACGTATAAAACTTATGGCTGGCACTTCCGAATCTCAATAACGAGGGCGTTTTCGAATATGGTTCCTTTACTAATACTTGGTGACGCAATGTGTGACAGTAATAACGTTTTATTTATGGCGTCACATGGTAAGGGTTTACGAGAAATCAATAAAAACTTAATGTCCAGCCAACCTGAGTTCAAGATGACTGGACACATGTATCTCCACTGCCTGATGATCTACGACCTTTGAAATGTGTTCAAAATGTTGTGACGGGGACGATAATGATAACCTGAAATTGTGACGGAGAAACTTTGCGTAGTTTCAAAGATATTGACCATTTAAATTTTTCCATACAAACATCCATTAATATTGTGAGGTGACCATAATTTTACATAAATAAAGGATTTCTTTTTAATCGATTAATTGGCCGGTAGCATCCACGCCTGCTTTGTATTTGATTTCCCCGTGGGAATAAAAGGTTTTCCTGCAGTGAAAAGAACTTTCATATTTGAATTTTTTTTAAATATATTTTTACATAGTGCTATTTTCGAAAAAATATGTTCAGATTGCTCTTTACACGTATTTCCAGAGAAGTGATATTTATACCAGTGCATTTAGAAATGCTAAACATGTTTGGAATAGATAGTTTAGAAGAATCACTCCTAATAGATAAATCTACATCGAGTTGTCAAGGAAAAATAACAATGGGCTGTAATGGAAAAATTACAATGAGCTATGAACTCGGGACAGTAATAACATTCGACCTCAATGGTCTCAATAAAGTCTTTCTCACCGCGGTTCCACTAACTTTGATAATTAAAACTTCTGTTTTTAAAGTTCTGGGCGCCATTGAGTTCATAGAAGGAGCAACATTAGGATATTATAAATGTCATTTCTACTCCAATGGGTGGTTTTGTTATGATGACAATGATAAAAGAATTAGAAAAAGTTTAAATCAAACTATTCTTGTTCATTGTTTGACTTACACAAAACACGACGATAACATTTTACTAACTTAAATAAAAAAGATTTTGTGTTATACAACTTATACAATACAACAGCGTAACATAAACACAAAATGCCTGGAATAAAATAAAAAAAAAAGTTTTTTCATACAAATTGACTCGGCCAGCGGATTAGTTTGTATGAAAACTCAATTGGTTTTTGCAAATTTAATAATAATAATAATAATAATAATAATAATGATAATATTTATTTCCAAAAATAAAATGGTGACAAAAACAAGTAAGGACATAATTCTTGGTACATAAAAGAGGACATAGTAAATAACTACTGGCTCCCAAACTAGGTTTATAGCCTGTGACTTGGGAGTCAGTTATATGTTCAGATTAGGTAGGTACTTCTTATATATATTTCAGAAAATTTCTTAAAATAAAGTTGCATTGTTTGAGCCAGCAACCGAGAGGTTTTACGTTATATAAATAACATGTTGTAGGTTCATGTTACGCTGGAATATGTTCCTTATTTTTTTAAATCGAGTAAGTGTTTTTATACTGTATGTTGTTTTTAATGAGAACTACTGAGACTACTACTGAGAGTTTACGTTTATCGTTTGTGACTTGGCTAGGGGGGCTGGCTTGTTCTCGGTTTCGCTCAGTTTGTCGCGGTGAAGAGATGTACCAAATGTACGAACGGGCCAGTTTACGCGTGTCGCCGCCCGCCGCCGCGCCCGCGCCCGCCGTCGTCCGGTACGCGGCCTTAGGACGGCAGTAAAACAACGTTGTGGTACAAGGCGGGGGTTACGGAAGTGTAAATGCGAGTTGATCATCGTCATTTTCGCCATTTGAAACGCTGTATAAGTACAAATAAATAAATGTGATTTTATTTACAGCAAACATTATTTTTTCATTTAAATACCTTCAGAGCATTAGGAAGGTCTGTGGCTAGTGGCTTATTATGGTGGTCCCTTCAGTTGCAGCCCAGTCCCTTCCATAGTAACTATTTTGAGTGCTATAACCGTGAAATCAATTGTCCTAGTGACCTCGGTCGCGAAATAGAGCGCAATGATAAATACGTCCAATATCGCCCACACGCGTTGACAGTCCTTTGACGTCAGAGTGTAATAACCGCGCTGTTTGTTTGTAAGTTTAATAATATAATATGCATAATTTCTGGCTAAATGGTTCGAGAACAAGAAAGTGAACGACTATGTTCTCTTGTATATCTTTAAAGTACACAGTTTTGATTTCTCAGCGATTATCAAAGTAAGTGCCTAAGAGGAACATAAACGGCCTTGTTTTTAGTTTGCATTGATTTTTTGACTGTTGCTTGGGGTAGCATACCTAAGTATTTAATAATAATTTCAGCTTCGTATCTCCACGCGTTCCTGGGAGATGGAATCTTGACAGACTGACAATAAAGTGGTCCTATAATCGTATCCTAGTTCAAAGGTTGAGAGCAATGTATCTTAAGTTTTGAAAATAAATTATTATTATATGGGTTACTAGCTTATGCCCGCGGCTTCACTCGCGTAAATGTAGGTTTCTCCATACAAACTTTGGACCCCACTTCATCCCCTTACAGAGTTTATTTTGGAAAATCCGTTCTTAGTGCTCGCCTACGTCATAAAAGGAACCCTTGTGCAAAATTTCACGCTCCTAACCCCAGTAGTTTTGGCTGTGCGTTGATATGTCAGTCAGTCAGTTTCTCCTTTTATATAAATAGATCATATCTCAGAACCCTGGGGTCCTGGACCTTTGGAAGGCGTACGAGGAGTCGAAACCAACTCGCAGAGGCCTCTTTGACGCTTTTATTGGAACGTGGTATCAACTGGCGATTATCCCAGTACGCGCTGTGTTAGTGCATCCAAGGACAACCACCGTTTGATGGGAAACTATTGCAACATATGGAAAACAAAAACAATAGGGCTATGGTTTTAGGATTCTTAAATGGACTGGTTACCAGGAACTATGTTAAGACTATGGCCCATGTCTGAACAAAGTTTTTAATTTCCATCGATAAAAAGGTAGGGGGTGACTTACACACTCAACAAATGGACCCCCAAAAATGATCGCTAGCACGAAGTGACGTAGCAACAAGGAGGCAAGATATCCTGAGGTGCTTGAGGAGCGGAGAGGTATACCACGGTTATCAGGACAATCCCGGAAGTACGGTCTAGATCCCTACCAGCACCTTACTGGATTATACATCCTTCTCCCGAGACCGTTTATAGCATAGCATAGTCGGCCTTTTAATGTTCCCACTGTTGGGACTCAGGCCTCCTCTCTAGGAGAGGGAATAGGCCATAATCCACCACGCGGGCCCAGTGCGGGTTGGTGGATGTCACATGTCTTTGAATTTTTGGTTCTAGGACATGCCGGTTTCCTCACGATGTTTTCCTTCATCGTTTTGAGAGCAGTGGTGATGAAATAAATTACACAAAGTAATGCGCCTGGCTGGGTTTGAACCCGCGACCTACAACTCGGTAAGTCGGGGCTGTTACCACTCGGCCACCACTGCTCTCACCGACCGACTCGAGACCGTTTACTCTTGCGAATCTCCACTCAAGCCAGCCAATAAAGGCAAGATAGAGAGGTGGGAGCTCTGTTCCTCGACAGTGTTCACTACTAATTATTATTATTGTTATGACTATTTTAGCCGACGTAGATACCTCTCTTTTTTCTAGTGACTATAAATAAGTGGCTTTATAATATCGACCACAGAAAATACAATGCCGTAATCCACTGTAGTCATTAGGAAAACAGTATATTTTGGAACAATTATGTTTTCAAAACGTATCAAAAATAGCAAGCGATTTGGCAATTTTACACAAACGCACATTGTTTTGTTTTGTTTGGCATTCAATACTTAGGTTAAATATTGTCATTGCATGCATGTACAGTATTTTAGACTGAAGTGCGACCCACACACAGAGAAATAAAGTGATTACCACTTGATTAAAATAGAAGTTACGGTACTAACGTGGCCGATATTTTCGCGAGATGACGCTGAACTCAACCTGTTTAGTTAGAACATAGGTGGGGGCTTGCGGACGACGAGCAATGGGTAGCTCGCCGTCCGGAATCGACCTAACCGAGCCTAAGTCGTCGACGGAGCGTAGTGTTCCATGCGCGCCTCAAAGAGATGTCAGCAAACTGTGGGGGACTAGCAGGGGCTTCCTAAAAAGGAAACCCGTGGTCTCAGAACGAAAAGGGTAACTGAAGGACACAGGTGTGGTTTTATTCAGTAAAAGAGAAGTCATAAGATGATTTCCCACCTAAAAACACACGAAGAGGTAATCACTTTATTAAGAGGTAAGCTACGACCCTAACGTGGCCAATATTTTCGCTAGATGGCGCTAAACTCAACCTTTTATTTTGAAGTTACGTGGATTTTTGTTAGTTAAAGTTTGACACGCGCTCTCGCTCCACTATAGAGCGTGAAGGTCATTTGATGATGACCTGAAAAAAAAGTACCTAGATATATTTTTTTGTTAATGTTTTTGGCTTGATACCTCGTCCTTTGAGCCACACGGCTCCTAAGTCCTTTGAGCCACACGGCTTGACTATTCATACGAAGACATCTTCGTATGAATAGTTAATTTGTTTACCATTAGAATATGCATGTGCACATTCTCATGTTTTTGTACAATAAAATTCTCAGCTCCATTTTACCGAGATTGCGCCTGTTTCAATGATTCTACATATTGTCGAGTTGCGCAGACACTTGAGATACAAAACTACACTCTTACATCACAATATCCACAAGGAATCAATTTTTGAATAATTAAAACAGTCGAATGAACTTCAATCGAAAAAATCCCGCCATAATTAACTCAAAGGAAAATGACGGACGAACGTAAATGATGGGACAAGGAAATCGCATACATTCTAATAATATAATAGATGTACCTAAATCATAGAATACCTATATAACATACGCGGAATAAAATAAAAATATTTTGAATTTGGAAGGCTAAATTCGTGATTCATTCAATAAAATCGTCATGGTAGCTATTTAAAGTATAAATTACAAAATTTTATTCGCCTCGTAAATCGCTAAAATATAATAAAATTTAAGAAATATTATTAAAATAAAGCGTAACATTATGTTGCAATGGCGCGAAAAAAGTTATGTAACTTTTTAAAGTTTAGCGAATGACTGGAAAAGCGAGACATTCGGACTTCTGGCATTCAGCCAATGGTTACCGCCTGTGAATCTCAAGTAATTTATTTACATTGCTCAATTATATATGTTTAAATACATTTTATTGCTAGAAGTTAGATTTGAAAATAATAACAAACAGAAAGAAAGTAAAAACATTATTCTTCGATGTATTTACTAACGCCATACATTAGTTGAAAAAATAAATTGCGGAACGAAAATATTGGAGACAGTTGCAATTTTTCGTAATACAATTTGGATACTGATTTGTTGGGAAACGTTATTTTAAATGCAGTATTGATGTTTAGCAAGTGCGAGTCGGACTCGTGCACTGAGGGTTCCATACAAACTTACCTATGAAAACAGTTCCAATTCCCGAATTTAGTTACGTTTTTATTTTGTGACGTAACTACAAATTTACAGTTTTCTAGATCAACGGGAAGTACCCTATGAATTTTGATTTCCTCGAGAGTGTCAAAATATACGTTTTTTACGACATAAACGATCGCATCTTTTTTTTTACTTTTTACTGCTTCTGCACATGTGGCTGGTAACTCATAATATTGTGTGCATTATCTATTAACTGCTCCACATTTGTTGTAATATACACATTTTTTTTCTTTCCTTCTTACACATTGCTTTTGCAATATTTTTTATATTATTAGACGCCAACCACCATAAATTCGTTAGTAATTTTCTTTTTTGACATGTCAACTATGTAATTTATTGATAATTGCAATTATTATTTTTATATAGCCTCATTTTTTATAATGTGAATGTGAGAACACTGTAGACTTCGCGAATTCTTAGGTTACTTCCTATTACGACTCACTTTTAATATGATTATTTTAATTGTGCTTTTGGGTAAAAATATCAACTGATCTTCACTGTTCTTACATAATGTCTATTAATACTGTAATATGAAAATATTGGAAACAACCACTTTTTTAAAAGAGTAATCATGGAGTTTCTTGCCGGTTCTTCTACATAGGAAACGACCAATTTGGAACCGTGCACTAGCTTCTGACGTTTTATAAGTGCCCATGTAGACCTATGTGAAATAAAAACTTTTGACTTTGACTTGACTTTGACTTTTTAGTTAAGTAACTCAGAAGTTAGATTTTTACACCGCTTCAAGGGACCGCAGACTTGAGTACCTATATGTTTTTAATTTCAACTCGATACCTCCACGCGTTCCTGAGATAAAGGGTCTTGACAGACAGAAAAACAGACAGACAGACGGACGGACAACAAAGTGATCCTATAAGAGTTCCGTTTTTTCCTTTCGAGATACGGAACCCTAAAAAACGTACAAAGATGAAAGGGGTAGTCAGTTTTTCTATCAAAACCAGACACGTTAGTTTCGGTCTAGCCGAATATTCGTCCATTTTTAGGGTTCTCTTTTCAATAACTTTATGTAAGTATTACAAATATGTCTGTTACATGTTTCTTGTCCTTAGTATAAGTGATAACAATGTAAATAGAGCAAAAAAATCTAAATATATAAATTAAAATAAGCCACTGGCAGCTAAGAGATGAGCAGTCTCAACTGACAGCGCTGTCAATTACAATGCGTTCCAAATAAGAATAGGATCGATTGCCATGTTGTGACGTCACGTCATACTGTCAGATCGCAAGAAATTAGGCAAAATTGAAGTCCTTAGAGATGAGCAAAATTAATGAACAGAATCCAGTTCATTAACTTTTTTCGTTCACAGTTCGTAAACAAATTAAATTAATAATAATTCTAGTTTTGCTCACCATAATAATTCTTCGATTTGACAGTGCGACGTGACGTCACAACATGGCAATCAATCCTATTCTTATTTGGAACGCATTGTACATGCGCACTTTGCACTACAATGTGAGAAATGTAAAGAATGTTTTAGCGTTTAATTGAAATTTATTAAAACTATACATATTATTGTGAAGTAATTTAAAAATACATACCTACCTACTTTTTATTTTTAATGTTATGTAATGTAACTCTCAGTAATTTTGATGTACGTCTGACAAAGTATTTTCTGCGGGCTACCTAAATGTCCTTTCCTTGGTTCGCTTGCTTTCGTTCGTTAAGTCGTTGAATTCATTAGTAGTCCTGCACCCCTAGCTAAGTTACAACTGTTTCGTTTCTATTATTTTCGTCGATCGCCTCGAGTCGGCCACATATCCGGTTCCTTTGTTATGGTGGTCAGAACAAAGGAATAGGAGGCGTGGCCGACTCGAGGCGATCAACGAAAAGAGAATCGAAGCGAAACGATTGTAACTTGGCTGAGTTGAGCTATAACCAACGGATACTCCAATGCTTGCACTGACTGGATAGGTCCACTCAAATCTGTGTGGTTCTTTCCTCAAAAGACCATCTCAGACTTAAACTGAATTGTTAATGGGATGGAACAATATAGAGTGTATAGCTCCATCCAGGGGCGCCGACTCCGTGGGTGCTCGGGGGCTCGGGCACCCATGAGAAATAAACAGTGTGTGCTGAGCACCCCTGAGAATAGATATCAAGAAACAGATCAGTAATTGCTTTCTATGTTACGTATAAATTATAATATTTCTTTATAATAAAAACTAGTTTAATTTTTATATAATGGTTTCATTTTATATTTTTAACAAACATTAGGAAATTTATTAAAATATATTTATTTGTCTGTCGATCACTGTCCATTTCTCTTCTCACACTTCGCCATTTTTTCGAGTCCATCAAATGAGCATGAGCACCCATGAGGTTTTCTAAAAGTCGTCGTCCCAGGCTCCATTCCTGTTTCTCGCTCGTACGACTGAAATTTAACTCGTCATGGTAAGCTTAGGCCGCTGTCATTCTATTTTTCAAGGCTCACACAATTTGCTCGCAACTCAACAGTGGGTCTCATACTTTGAGAAACACAGTTGTAGATACATTTCTAGGTGAATTGATACATCGATCAACAACGTACTCGAGCAACTATCACAATAGTTTACATCCAGGCTGAATGCAGACACGCCTGTGCCTCGTCAAGTGCGATCGTATTCTGCCACATTAAAAACGTAATACATAACCTCTATGGTTGACTTTAATTGCCCGACCATAGATTAAGAGTACAAGTTTTAGTGTTTTAGGCATAAAACATGTTTGTTTAACAACATTCTTTTTTGGGAAGCTAAGAAAAATACTTAGGCATTGATTTTAGTCTGGTGGAAAATTTTACATTAAAATTTGTATCCGGTTTTCTTGGCCCATCGGTTAAGACACCCACCTACTATGCGTGGGGTTGCGGGTTCGAAACCGGGCAAGTACCTACCAGTGTGGATTTTGTATTCATATGCATTTTTCTATATATATTTATTAGATATTAACTATAATTACAGTAACGGCCCCGACTTAAGAGTCGTAGGTCGCGGGTTCAAACCCAGCCAGGCGCATTACTTTGTGTAATAATTGATTTCATCACCACTACTAAGCTGCTCTCAAAAAGGTGAAGGAAAACATCGTAAGGAAACCGGCATGTCCTAGAACCAAAAATTCGAAGATATGTGACATCCACCAACCCGCACTGGGCCCGCGTGGTGGATTACGGCCCATTCCCTCTCCTAGAGAGGAGGCCTGAGTCCCAACAGTGGGAACATTACAAGGCCGACTATACTATAATTACAGTAAAACCAATAATAATATAATAATAATGGAATGTGGACTCGGCTATCATTGTGCCGATTGTTGTTACCGCCAATGGCCTGATGGCCAAAAGTCTAGACGACCACCTGTCGAAGCTGTCATTGCACGGTTGGATCAAGGGCCTGATACAGAAGGCAGTACTCCTCGATACGGCTCGCATTGTGAGGAGGTTCCTGTCTCTGGAGCCCTAACCACCGGTAGCTTGGACCCTGTCCCGACACCGGCGGACTGCTATTTTTTATATTTTTAAATGTTTTTTTTTTTATATGTTTTTTGAAAAATATTTAAAAATGTACAAAATATGTATAAAAAATAAATAAATGCAATAATAATAAAAAACCCTAAACTAATTAAAGCTAACTAAAAACTAAAAAATTCCTCCGCATCGCTGTCGACTGGTAATGCATCCAAAATACTGGCGGCATTGCCATGCTGTATGGCAATGCTTTTCCTCTGGCCTCTTTTCTAAGTTTATCTAGTACATTTCTGACACGTACGTAAGCACGTAAAGCCGTTGGTCCCGGTTGCATTTGTAGATCTCTGACAATCGTTACAGGTAGTCAGACGTCAGAAGGTCTGACCATTAGGTAGTCTATCCAAGGAATATCGTGTTACCCAGTAACTGGGTTATGGAGGTCTGATAGACAGTCGCTCCATGTATAACACGGGTATTCAGCCACATCCAGGGTCGACTGGAAACCGATCCCAAGCTAGGTGGGAAAATGCTAGAGAGAAGATGGTTCGGTATTCTTGGAAATTCAGTTGGTCTATCTTCCTTCTTAACTTATATTAGTTTTTTTTTCACGTTACGTTCCTTGCCTAGCCCAGTATTAGGGTACGAAAATGCCACCCGAATATTAATGTTAAGGCACTAGAGTCGATGCGGGCTTGCGTGCAATGGGTAGCTCGCCGTCCGAGCAAGACGTCGCGCGTAGTTTTCCACGCGCTCCTCAAGGAGATGTCAGCAAAACCGTAGTGGCCCAGCAGGGTCGAAGCCTACTGGGGCCATGGGTTCGCTTCTGAAAGAAGAAATCCCGGGGTACTAGAGCGCAAGACAAAGAAGCATAAGAGTGGGTTTTAGTCAGAAAAAGTGAGACAGGGCTTCCGTGGCGCCCCTGAACGAGAGAAGTCATCGTATGATTTCCCACCTAAAAAACAAACTTAGTCACCACTTGATTTCTCATAAATCATTTTCAAACACTGAAATTAGAAGACTGAAAAATAAATATCGAATTAATTTTTAGCTACGCTTGACATATACACATTTGAAAGTGACAAGCACGTAATTCATAAGTTTCTAATTCAATATGACAGTTGCTAAATGAATACTTCCTTTAGCTTTTCATTGAACGATGATTTATTAATATGTTTTCTCACTGTACGCTGCATTTAATTCGTAATAGCGCCAAAATCGCGGAAAAGTTCGAAAGTGTTACCATGGCTCTTGTAAAGAACAACTTAAGTTTGGAGATTCTTCGGGCTATGTCTGTAACCTTGGTTCTTGTGCGGATGTCTTCATTTCTGATGTGATAACGCAAGGAAACTCCGAGCATAGCCCTTTCCATTGCCCTTTGTTACGCCCATTGTAAGCGACTACGTTTCGGGCCCTCGTTTGGCAGTAGGCAGAGCACATTGCTCGCAGAACAGATGGTCGATGGGGACGAAAGGTTCTAGAAGACGCAGCTTTGGAAGGCCTCCCACAAGGTGGACCGATCTGGTGAGGGTTGCGGGAATCCGATGGATGCGAGACGCACAGGACCGGTCATTATGGCGACACTTGGGCCTATGTCCAACAGTGGACGTCTTTCGCCTGAAATGATGATGATGTTGATGATTGTAAACGGCAACTAAAGGATGACTGGTGTGGTTTAATTATTAAATGACTGACATTCCCATCTGTCTCGCTCTACCAAGAGAGAGTAAGTATTCAACTACGTCCTAGGCTGTTAGTACAATCATTTTTTCTTTATCTACAAATAATATTATGAAAAGGAAAGATTTTTGAGTTTTTTACGCGACTTCAAAAAGAAGGAGGTTCTATGTTAGGCAGAATGTATTTGTTTATGTATGTTCGATTGTGGACCGATTTTGAAAATTATTTTTTTTATTGATTAAAGGTTATGCTTCTAAGTTTGTACCATAGAAATATTGTTATGATCTGATCATGAACTTCGAAGATATGGAATAGAACTCCTCATAGGATCACAGCAGAACTGTCGTCGTAACAAGTAAATTACTTTGTTTATACGTGTAGTCGATGACTGACTGAAAGAAGAGGGGTAGGGGCTATATCGAACTGATCTGATGATGAAGCCGGAAGGTAGGAACCGGAACTCTGTAATAAATTAATGTAATCTAATCGTATTTGGAATTATTAGAATTGTCATGAGATGCACTCTGGTTATAAGGTATTTATATTTGACTGAGGGGTACTTTTTAGTGGTAGTACTATAACTAAAAAGTGTAAATAATAAAACTTTTTACAAAAAGAATACAACCGACTTCAATGTAAAAAAAAAATTAAAACTATAGAATCTTAAAGTAGTGAATTTTGTTTGTTTCAAATTTCAAAACATGTTGAGTGATATTTAAGATTAACTTGTAAATAATACTTAAAGTCTAATATATGATTTGTTTTATAAAATTGTCTTATAATTATCTCGCATATGGTGTAAAAAGTAGAGTATCCAACACAACATAAAGCTGTCTTTGTCTTGGGCGGCTTGAATTCCTCACTTCACTCAGGTTTCTTTATCAACTCCCTCGCAGTGCTCGGGTGTTAATTATAAAAATCTCTCACTGGCGTTCGGGATTAAAATTAGCAACCTTCGTTTCGTTCGGATTTCAACATGATGCCCGCGATTTAAAGACACTACTTTATGCCTTAGTCACATAATCTACTATTTTAAAACTGCTTGAAACCTAGCGCTAGTGAAGGCATTATACTAATGAATTCTATTAATCCCTGCTACATATAGAAATACAAGAAAAGCGATGTTTTACTTCTTACTTATTTATTTGGCAAACAAAACTAAATACAATCGGAGATATTTATTGTCCAGGTTGAGATTTACGGCGAATGCACTTGTGATCATGTGCTCGAACGATATCCGTGTGCTCAAAATATATAGTAAACTAACATCTACCCAGCGGCTTTACCTGCGCGAAAATAGAAAATTGTCCCAAGGGAACATACATAAAATACGAGTCGGACTCGCGCCCAGAGGGTTCCGTACAAACTTACCTTTTTTTTTTTATTAATTGATAGGCTCGCGTTTGACCACTATCTCACCTGATGGTAAGCGATGATGTGGCCGAAGATGGAGCACGCTTGCCTAGAAGTAACCTATTCACTCTTGACTTAAAGACCCCTAGGTTGTAGCTATCAGGGAACACAGACTCCGGCAGGGAATTCCACTCCTTAGCTATGTAAATAGTTCAATTCCGAAATGGAGTCTCGGAAGATTTTTCCGAAACGCAGTTTTTTTTTGTTCTGACGTAACAAAAAATTTACAGTTTTCTGATTTATTCCTATACCTGTGCTATAAGACCTTGCTGTATGTAAAATTTCAGGTTTCTGGGTCAACAGGAAGTACCCTATGAATTTTAATTTCCTTGAGAGTGTCGATATATGCGTTTTTTGAGACATAAACGGCCGTATCTTTTTTTTTTCTTTAACTTAGAAATTCAATTTTTTCACAGCTTCAAGAGACCGCAATCTTGAGTATATGGCTTCGATCAACAAATGGTTTTAATTTCAACTCAATACATCCACGCGGTCCCGGAATAAAGGGTCTTGACAAGCAGACAGATAACAAAGTAATCCTATAAGGGTTCCGTTTTTTTTTTCTTTTTCAGGTACGGAACCCTAAAAAAACAAATGAACCATATATTTCTGTAATAAAAAGATTTAAATTATTTTTATTTTTTTCTAAAATATGGTCTACAATGGCCAATGAGCCTCATCAGAAGGCTTAAAGACACCCAAAGGGCAATAGAAAAGGCTATGCTTGGAGTTTCCTTGCGTGATCACAATGGCACCCCTAGCCAAGTTGATAATCTGCAATCGTTAACGCTAGTCGAAAACTAATCAAATGTATGGAAATGATATCACGTCAAGTTTAAGTCATGTGGGAGCGTTCAAGTATTACGTAACACAATTTTTGAAGATTTTAGACCCTCCCTCCCCCCCATGTAACGCACCGTATCGTTTTTCTGTACCCCCCCCCCCCCCTCCCCCTCCCTAAACGTTACGTAACATTTAAGTGACCATTAAAGTCACAATTATGTTGAACAAAGAAAAAAAAAACAATCGAGGGATTCCCCGTAAAACTTTATGTTTTCGAAAAGGGTAGGAGAGTTGGAAGATTCTAATTCCCTAGCTCCGAGTTGGAAGATTCTAATTCCCTAGCTTTTTTATTAAAATAAAAAAAATGTTACGTAACGCATTGTTTAAATACTCCCCTCCCGCCCTTGTAACGCATTGTAACGTTTTACAAGACCCCCCCTCCCCCCAAATTGCGTTACGTAATACTTGAATGCTCCCTGTGGTCAGAACAAACGAATAGAAAATTCGTACCCAAGTTCACATCGTTCAAAATGATAGAATGAATTGTTATCGTTTCTACCATGTTCAACGCTACATCCTTTGTTATTGTAGAACGAGCGGCCGACTCAGGCGCGTCAACATGGCTACCAACTTATCGTTTTCTGCAATTGCTGACTTCTAGGCGTTACCCGCGTTACCGATTGGAGAGAAATTCAACACGAAACGATTGTAACTTGGCTAGGGGGGCAGGAATGATGACTATATATATCCGCAGGAAAACCAAGGTCGCTGACATAGCCCGAAGAATCACCATACTTAAGTGACAGCTAATGGGTAGGACACATTTCTCGCAGAACGGATGGTCGAAGGGGACGAAAGGATCTAGAGTGGCAACCACTAACGCAAAGGGGATGGAACACAGGTGGGTTTTAGTCAGATGAAATCTGACATTTCCTCGCGTTCCACCTAGAACGGGAGAAGTTATTTGATAATTTCTAACTTCAAATAAGTGTGAGTCGGACTCGTGCACTGAGGGTTCCGTACAAACTTACCAACATATGTGAATAGTTGAATTCCCGACTGGAGTATCGGAGATTTTTCGAATCGCAAAAAAAAAAAATTTTTTGTGACGTAACAAAAAAAAATCTGTTTTCAGTTTTATTCCTATATCTATACTATAAATAAATAAAAAATAAAATAAATTTAATTCAGACTAATTCCAATGTCCATATTATGTTAGTAACTGAAACTTAAAACTACGTTAGTATAATATTCAAATGCATTAAAATATTAGTCCATTAGTCACAAATTAAAATAAGTCACTTCAAAAACAGAATAATCATAATTATAGTCAAATATGTTTTGACAATTATTCACACACAACAAATAAATAGTTTAAAAAACATGCAGTTTTATAAACCTATCCCGCACTGGTGACTCTGGGCTTTCAGCGATCATCTTTAGGATTCCGTTACCACTGCCCCTAATTCGACGCATAAGTGAGGCTGACTTTTTACGCATTATCGCATAAAAGTCATCCACACCCGCGTCCGCAAACATGCCTGAGGCACTGCAGAATCGAGGAAGTCGCACCAGAACCCTAAAGGCGTTGTTGAACTGGACTCTAAGAGCACAATAGGCCCGCTGCGTGTAATTGGTCCACAGGGCACTGGTGTAAAAACTTTGACAGTAGGCTCTGAATAAAGTTATCTTTACTTGTTACTGTACAAGTAGGTACACTTAGCAAACCTGTGCACCAACATGTTCGCGCGCACCGATAGTGCTCTCCGCTCCCGCTCAATATCTGCGTCATCATTTAAGGTCTCGTTTATAACGTGTCCTAGATACTTAAACTGAGAGACTCGACTCAAAGACACTCCGTTTAAATAAACGGGTGGTATATGCTCAGGTTCTTTGTTCTTACCTTTGATTACCATATACTCACTCTTTTTATCGTTGTACTCTAAGCCGTGGTTCCTCGCGTATGACTCGCAAATACCGAGCAGCTTTCTCAGTCCACCAACAGATGGACTCAGCAACACCATGTCATCCGCGTAACTGATATTATTAACGCAAACGTTATGTATATGACACCCAACATGGCTGTTGCTGGTGAGCTCAGCTTATTATATTAGCTGATTAACATAAATATTAAAAAGTCTTGGAGAGGTTAGTCCCCCCTGCCTCACACCACAATCTAGTTTATATTCGTCTGAATAAACATTTCCCCACTTAACCATGTTTTTCTGATGTCTGTACCAGAAAGAGAATACACTTATAAGTTCGGCGGGAGCCCCAATTTCCCCAAGCTTAGCCCAGAGCTTATTATAATCAACAAGGTCGAAAGCCTTTGACAGGTCAAGAAAGCATGCGTAGATGGGTGTACTTCTATTAACATAATATGAGACCGTGTGCTTTAATGTCAAAATAGCACTCTCAGTTGAAAAGCCTTCACGAAACCCAAACTGTGCATCATGCAGGGAGGTGTACTTGCTGAGCTGCGCATCTAACAACCCATCAAAGACCTTCGCTATCACAGTGGCTAAAGAGATAGGCCTATAATTATTCTTATCAGTCACATCCCCAGTGACATTCTTTGCTATAGGCACAACAATTGTTTCCATCATTTTAGAGGGTAAGTATGAATGGCGTATGCAGAATGTAAATAACATTGCCAAAATTCTAAACAGGCGGCTACCCGCATTCTGTAAATGCTCAATGCTGAGACCATCATTACCCGGAGATTTACCTCTTTTCCTGTTTTGGATGATATTTTTAACATCCCTACTAATAAAACCAATTGGGTTCTCACGGACCACCGCGGTCTCATCACCTGCGGTCGCAGCATCAGCATCTAGAAGAGACTTAACCCTAAAGTGGTTTTTAAAAAGGTTAGCTATGTCCCTAGGTTCACTACAATTATCCACACTCATTGGCAAACTCACTTTTCCATTCAACCTCTTAATGCCCTTCCAGAAAGCATGAAAGTTTTTTCCCTTAATATGTGAGGCTAACACTATATGACCTTGTTTATCCATATATTTCAGGATTCTAGGTCAACGGAAAGTAGCCTATGAATTTTGATTCCTTTGAAAGTGTCGAAATGCACGTTTTTTGCGACATAAACAGCCTATCTTTTTTTCATTAACTTAGAAGTTTGCTTTTTTTACAGCTTCAAGGGACCGCAGACTTGAGAAAGTATATGGTTTTAATTTCAACTCGATAACTCCACACGTTCTCGAGATAAAGGGTCTTGACAAGACAGACGGATGGCAATGTGATCCTATAAGGGTTCCGTTTTTTTCTTTTAAGCTACTGAACCCTAAAAAAAGGTATAGCTACCAGTCAGATTGATTTTTCATAATGATAGCATAATCAACCTTATAATGTTCCCACTGCTGGGACGCAGGCCTCCTCTCTAGGAGACGGAATGGGCCGTAGCCCGTAGTCCACAACATGGACCTAGTGTGGATTGTTGGATTTCACATGTCTCCCATTTTGTTTTTCTAAGACATGCCGGTTTCCTGACTATGTTTTCCCTTAGTTTCCTGTGCGAAGATCAAAGCTATAGCTTACCAAATATCAAAGAAATATCGAATAAACAACATATCCTGCCAACGGGTTTATATTTAACATTGTTTTCGGTAATAAACTTGTGATCTCATCGATTTTTATTGATGTTCCATTGTTTTATCGACAACAGAAATAATTTTGTTTTTATCTGTGGTTATTTCGCGCCAATGTTAGGATGAATACAGAATGTTACCTTTGCTTATGTACCTACCTACTTAATTAATATTATTTTAGAAGGCTGAAGTGGCTGAAGGCTGAAGAATCACCGAACTTAGTGGCAGTGGGTTGGGCACAATGCTCCAAAACGTGGTCGCTCTCAATGGGCCTCATCAGAAGGCTTAAAGTCATCCAAAGGGTTATGCTCGCAGTTTCCTTGCGTGATCGCATCAAGAATGAAGATATACGCAGAAGAACCATGAGTATCAAGAGGGTGTTGATGGGATTGCCACGCTACTGCAGTGCATCCTCATGTCATGTTCGCTGAGACAGAAATTGATGGCTTTCATGCCATTGTGCGCAAGCGATGCGCCTCCATCATGCTCAGGGTACGCGTCAGCCCCAACAACATCCTGAAGACAATAGCGGGCAGGTGGGGCAGTCCTATACTGGAGCATTGGGAACGCCTGCATGTGCCGATTCTTCGGGCTAAACTTAAGTAAGGGCTAAGTAAATTTTTCGCAGAACCAATAGATCAAAGGGGCCAAAAGGTTCTGGAGTGGCGACCGCGTACCGGAAGCCGCAGCGTTGAAAGGTCGCCCACAAGGTGGACTGTAGACTTGATGAGGGTCTCGGGAATCCGATGGATGCGAGACGTCCAGGACCGGTCGTAATGGCGATGCTTGGGGAAAACATGTGTCCGATAATGGACGTCTTTCGGCTGACATGATGACGGTTTTAGTAGTGACAAATACACTTTTTCGCCAGGCAGCAAAATTTACTTTTCGACGAAGTATTTTGTAAGTATGACATTCACATACATCCACGTTTCAAATATATCTTACTAGCTTCTGCCCGCGGCTTCACACGCGTGAAAATAGGTTTCTCCATACAAACTTTGAACCCCCGTTTCCTCCACTTAGAGGGTGAACTTTGGAAAATCCTCTCTTAGTGCTCGCCTACATCATAAGAGGAATCCTTGTGCAAAATTTCACGCTCCTAGTCCTAGTAGTTTTAGCTGTGCGTTGATATGTCAGTCAGTCAGTTTCTCCTTTTATATATATAGATGAGTGATAAGCTCTTGTTTGATCACTATCTCACCTGATGGTAAGTAAAAATGCGTTCGACGATGGAGCACGCTTGCCTATATATATTTTTTATTTTATTTTTTCTTGCTTGTTGTATCTGCAATCAGCATTAGCTATAAGCAGATGCGCTGTAGGTAATGGCAGTTCGAGTGAGCCCTCCAGTGAGGACATCTCCTCCCAATTGGCTATATTTATTTATATAGCATTTATATAACATCCTTTCGCTTTAGCCTCTTAGTGTAGCTTCTGGTTGTCAGGTTAGCAGCCAATTGGTTAGGATGATTTTCCAACCTCCCCAGGTATGTCATTGCAGTTTTGAGGATTTCTTCCTTCACAGTGTTAATTTCAAGATAGTGATGTATTTCTGTGTTTGTGATAAACCATGGGACATTGCTCAGGTTTCTCAGTATCATGTTTTGCATTCGCTGTAGTATACCTATATTAGAGTCACTGGCGCTGCCCCAGAGTTGTACACCATACATCCAGACAGGTTTCAAGATGCTTTTATAGATTAGCAATTTGTTGTCGACAGATAGTTTGCTATTTCGGCCCAGTATCCAAGATAGGTGGTTATACCGTAGTTTAAGCTCTTGTCTTTTTGTTTTGATGTGGTGCCGCCATGTTAAGCGTCGATCCAGGTGTAGACCAAGATATCGTACACTATCTTGGTGAGGAAGTGTGGTATTTTCCAATTGTACTGGAGGACAGTTTCCTTGGCGCAGTGTAAAGGTAACATGCACAGACTTTGAAGCGCTAGCCTTTATTCTCCATTTTCGAAGCCACTTGGTCACATCGCTCAGATTTTTTTGCAGATTCTGTGTTGCAATCACAGGGTTTTTGTCGCTTGCCAAAATAGCAGTATCGTCAGCAAATGTGGCTGTAGTGACATTTTGTTCTCCTGGCAGGTCAAACGTGTATATGATGTACAGTACAGGTCCCAAGACTGATCCTTGCGGCACACCGGCCTCTATTTGGTAAAAGTCAGATGTAGACTCAGCTTCCTTCACTTGGAAGAGTCTCTCAGAGAGATAAGACTCGAGCAACAAGTAGTAGCTGTGAGGCAGGTTACTCTTAATTTTGCTGAGGAGGCCCTTGTGCCAGACCCTGTCGAAGGCCTTATAAGGCCAATACTCCTTCTCCTCCAAAGACTTTCTTATTTTGTTCACGACTCTATGGACTTGTTCCACTGTTGAATGTTTCAGTCTAAAACCAAATTGATGTTCTGGTATGACATTGTTTTTCTCCAATATGGGTAACAGTCGGTGTAGCAACAGTTTTTCAAAAACCTTAGACAGAATCGGCAGTAGGCTTATGGGTCTGTAGGAAGTCACTTCATTAGCTGGTTTTCCCAATTTATGGACCATTAAGATTTGTGAGACTTTCCAGAGCTTTGGAAAATATTGTACTCTTAGCATGCTATTGAATAGAGTAGTAATAAAGACTATGGCCTTTTTTGGAAGTTGGCGTAGTACTTCTTTCGTGATTAGATCAAATCCAGGTGCTTTTTTGTCTTTGAGCTCTTTGTTGATGGTCCTCCAGACTTCACGTGTAGTTATTGGAACTGGTGGCGGCGACATTTGCAGGTCCTGATTGATAATATCATCAATTTCTTTCTCTGAACTTGGATCGCTTGCATTGTTCGGATGAAAGACACTGGCTAGGTGATGTGCAAAAGTATCTGCCTTGTTTTGTGACGTACGCGCCCACTCATTGTTGGTTTTTAAAGGAGGTTTAGCTATTTGCGGTCTATCATAGTCTTTCGTGAACTTCCATAGTGAGTAGTAGGTGGATGCAGTGGCTGTGAGAGACTCCAGTTGAGATTCAAGAGTATCGTTGTGCCAGTTATGTAGCATGTTCTTTAAGTCTGTTGCCGCTTTTGTGAAATTGTGCTTATCTGAGCTTAGTCGACTTGCATGCCAAATCCTTCTCAGCTTTCGTTTCTCAAGAATAGCTCTCTTGACTTCCATAGGGTAGTTATCCTGTGCAACGCGAGGGCTTAAGACAGGGGTATTTATCCAGCAGGCTTCTTGGGTCAGAGTTGTGATATATTTAGTAGCATTCTCAATGTCATCCTGTGTTTTAAGAGCTACTCTAAGCTCAATCTTCTCTTCCAGGAATTCCCGAAATGATATCCAATCCGTATGTTTATTATAAAGCTTTTCTGGGTTTGAGGTCTCAACTAGCATAGTGCTGACAGTTAGAATTACAGGAGTGTGGTCGGACAAGCTGTCGTAGCAGGATTCAGTTTTAATGAAGTGCCTGCAATGCCCTTTCATAACAAAGAAGTCCAGAAGATCGGGATTTTTTTTAGGATCGGCTGGCCAGTAGGTCGGTTCACAGGAGGAAGTAGTTTGAAGCTGATTTTTGTCCACGCTTATTTTTAATTGGCGTCCTCTAGTGGTAGTCAATCTAGATCCCCAATGTTCATTTTTGGCATTCCAGTCCCCTCCCGCAATAAAACGATGCCCAAGAGTATCGAAGAAGGCAGAAAACATGGATTCACTGATCTTATGTTTAGGTGGGCAGTACACTGCAGAGACATTGAAATTTCCAGTTTTATCCTGCACAGCAATAGTAGTAGCTTGGATGTGATCTGTTTTGTAGCATGGCATTAGGTGGTGCTTGATTGTTTTCTTTATGATCACGGCTGTCCCAACGTGGCCCGTTCCATCAGGGTGGTTTGTGACATAGCATGCATAGTCCGAAAATTTTATCAATGATGTACCGGTGCAGTGGGCCTCAGATATAAGGAGGATGTCCAGTTTATGTTGGGTGATAAATAGCTCAACTTCATGTTTATTTGGAGTTAGCCCGTTGATGTTCCACGTGGCTAGCCGTAGTACAGACATTATGTTAGCTTATCAACTAGTTTTGCTATGAGACTCATAAGAGTGCTCATTTGTTGAAGGATGAGGTCAAATTTTTCATTGTTTTTAATAAGTATGTCTTCTAGTGACTGGTTTATTTGACCTGAGTGGTGGGTAATCGAACTGCTTTGGGTTGAGCAGTTGTTTTGTGGTGCCTGTTTTAAAGCTTCTGCATATGATAGTTGCTGGTCGTGTTTCAATGGGTTTTTGTTGAGGGTACTTTCAGTGTTTTTAACAGTGTTAGCTGTTAGTTGTCGTTTTATGTTTAATGTGGTTGTATTTTTGTTACTTTTTCTAGCTACGATTTCTCTATAGACCTCGCAACCCTTATAGTTAGCAGGGTGAGGACCATTGCACAGGGCGCACAGTGCAGGTGTGTTGCGGTCACGCTTATGACATTCGGACGTTTTGTGGGATTGTCCACATTTTACACATCTGAAGGGTCGCATACAGTAGTTCTTAGTATGCCCATACTGTTGGCAGCGCTGGCATTGCACAATCGTTTTCCTTTTCTTTGGTTCCTCTATAGTTACTGCTTGATGGTAAATATACTTAAGGTCAAGAATAGCCTTATTGTTGGGACCAGAAACGAGATTAGCAAAGAATGTCGATGTGGGCTTTTTTTCAGGACCAAATTTTGCGTTGATTATTTCGCCTGTAACTATGTTTCCTGTTGCCTCAATTTCCTGTTTTATCATATTCAAGGGGGTCGATGGATGTAGATTTTTAATAATGATCCTGAGATCCCTGTTATCTTTCCTGTTGAAGGTATGTCCTATAAGGCCATTTTCTCTGACAGTAGAAATTCGTTTTTTATAGACTTCTATGTCGGCGGTGCTAATCCTTAATTGGTTTTTGTTGACTAATTTATATGAAAATTGTTTTTGTTCTACTGTAGTTTTCAGGAGCTCCGTTAGTTTATTAATATCTTCTACTCCATAAAGAATAATCGGGGGTGGTTTACTAGGCCTTGTAGGAATATCTGAGTTATCGGTTAGGTCGATTGTGAGTCCGGTAAAGCGATTAGATGTTGCTGTTATCTCTACAGGTGGGCTGCTAGCTGAGAGTTTTCTCTTCTTATTCCTGTTAGTTGGTACTCTTTGCCATGGTGGAGGACACCGTGCACTTTGTGAAACTGAGGGACTTGTGGCCTCTTTGTATGATTCCTCTCTTACTGTGTGGGTTTGACTACAACCCACTGATGCTGATCTGGGCCTCGTAAGGAATAAGCCAGGATGAAGAGCTTGCTGAACCAGCACTTTGCCACCACTAAATGAAAAAGCACTGTTCATAGCCGAAGGGTTCGTATCGTCCGTCTTTCTTTCTAATGTTTGCGAAATTATGCCCCCCCCAGATACGGTGGGGCTGCCCGAGTTAGACTCGGGGAGGGATTCTCCGGTTACCCCGGTACCCTCCTGGGGTAGTTTAGTTTTTAACTTCGCTTCCATTTTTAATTGCCACTATCTACAACTCCAGACATTTTAGAGGCTATTTAGACCCCAAGGCTCGCTTTAGCCTCTTCCAACCAGTAACCTAGCTGGGCGTATGGTTATACCGCCAATGCTCGGTCGCCATTGCCTCGTTTGTTATCTAGCAGGGAGCACCACGGCAAGCGCTTGTTTGCCGCCACCATGCGGTGCGTGCAGGTGAGGTTGACTTGGGCCGGTTAAGATGGTAGTACCGTTATCCCCTTACCCCCCTAATGCTTGCCTATATGTAAGTTATAACTTATTCACTCTTGACTTAAAAACCCCTAGGTTGTAGCTATCAGGAAACAAAGACTTCGGCAGGGAATGCCACTCTTTAGCATTTTTTTTTCAGATGCCTTTTTTGTTCTTGGACCACGGGTTTCCTTTTCAAAAGTTCCCCTACGGTTTGCAGACATCTTTGAGGCGCGCGTGGGATACTACGCGCTGTTGCACGACTCTACTCCTTAGCTGTATTCTTCACGACTCTACTCCTTAGCTGTATTCTTCATTAGCCTCTCACAATCCTGAGTCCTCACTACTAGAGAACGTTGTAGCATTATGTTAGGTTTCATTAAAAGCCTAGTATTTGATTTAATTTCCAAGTTTATTTTATATAGCATCATTTAAATTGATTAGGGAGTATCGGCACTCGGACTAGAGCACTAGTGGGCCGACTCAGGCTACCAACTTATCGTTTTCTGCAATTGCTGATACCGAGGCGTTACCAATCGGGGAACGGAATTCGACACGTAACGGTTGTAACTTGGCTAGGGGGGCAGACATTGTGAAGTCCCCCTTACGTGGGTATTATATTAGGTATTTATCTTGGCTACAAAGCTGCAATAATAAACATTATATCCATTCGTTTTACATATGTAGTTTGTTAACTCGATCCAGACTTTAAAAGCTGCTAGATTTTGTATTTTTTTTAGTTTGGCCAAGTCAAACAATGTCAAATTAGTCTGCACACCTACTGAAATGTTTAATTATAGATTAGTAATACCAGTTTTATTATGCATAGGCTCGCGTTCTAGCTTCAGGCTTAAGCATCACAGACTACATACACACGCTACGGCAGGTTATACAGAAGACCGAGGAGTATAATCTGCCTCTCTGTCTAGCGTTTGTGGACTACGAGATAGCCTTTGATTCGATTGAGACTTGGGCTGTGCTGCAGTCTCTCCAACGGTGCCAGATTGACTATCGGTACATCGAAGTGCTGAAGTGTTTGTAAGAAAACGCCACTTGTTATGTTAGTCAGACTGCAGGACCAGACCTCAAAACCTATCCTCCTGCAGCGGGGTGTGAGGCAGGGAGACGTCATTTCTCCGAAACTGTTTACGGCCGCAATGGAGGATGTCTTCAAGGTTCTGGACTGGAATGGATTGGACATTATTGTCAATGGCGAGTACATCACTCATCTTCGGTTTGCCGACGACATAGTAGTCATGGCTGAGACTACGGAAGAGCTCAGCAAAATGCTCAATGACCTCAGTAGAGCTTCCGAAAGAGTGGGTCTTAAAATGAACATGGACAAAACTAAAGTCATGATAAACAAACATGTAGCACCCACTCCTATCAAGATTGGAGACTCTGTACTCGAAGTTGTGGACAATTACGTCTTCCTCGGACAGAGAGTCCAGTTGGGTAGATGTAATTTCGAGAAAGAGGTCAACCGTCGAATCCGATTCGGCTGGACAGCGTTCGGGAAGCTGCGCGGTATCTTCACGTCCGATATACCACAGTGTCTCAAGAAGAAAGTCTATGACCAGTGCGTGTCGCCAGTGATGACATATGGCTCCGAAACATTATTGCTTACAATAGGCCTCATCAGAAGACTAGTTCCTGGTTCCAAAACGTGGTCGCTCACAATGGGCCTCATCTGAAGGCTCAAATTCACCCAATGGGCAATGGAAAGGGCTATGCTCGGATTTTCTTTGCGTGATCGAATCAGAAATGAAGATATCCGCTGGAGAACCTGTTAACTTCTTGTAGAGGTTTCCGAGATGCAATTAAAGGCAGAAGAAATTGTACACAGTAGAATTTATAGCATATTAAATCACATTAGAAAAATACATGAGTACAGCCATCAGGCGATCACGTTGACGAATAACAAAAGCAAAAGTCTTCCTTACTTCAAAAAAACGTTGTATAAAAAAGAAAAACTATCCATCAAACAGTGACCGCCAAGAAGGTCAACATTCAACAGAACCAAGGTTGCCGACATAGCACGAAGAATCGTCAAACTTAAGTGGCAATGGTCAGGGCACATTGCTCGCAGAACGGATGGCCGTTGGGGCCGAAAAGTTTTGAAGTGGCGACCGCGTACCGGAAGACGCAGTGTTGGAAGGCCCCCCTACAAGGTGGACAGATGACCTGGTGAAGGTTGCGGGAATCCGATGGATGCGAGACGCAGAGGACCGTTCATTGGGAGGCCTATGTCCAGCAGTAGACGTCGATCGGCTGAAATGATGATGATGATGAGACTCGCGTTTGATCACTATCTCATTTGATGGTAAGCGATGAAGTTGTCGACGATGGTGCACGCTTGCCTTGAAGTACCTTCAATCCTATTCACGTTAGCTACGTACAAAACGTTTGGGAACACATTTATGTATAGTTCGTAGGTACAGCTCATTAAAGGTTCCCTTATAAGAAACGTTTTATTTCGGTGTTTTTAGGGTTGCGTACCTCAAAAGGAAAAAGCGGAACCCTTATAGGATCACTATGTTGTTCGTCTGTCTGTCTGTCAAGACCCTTTATCTCGGAAACGCGTGGAGGTATCGAGTTGAAATTAAAACCTTATACTAAAGTCTGCGGACCCTTATCGAAAAAAAAGATACGGCCGTTTATGTTGCTAAAAACGTGTATTTCGACACTCTCAAGGGAATCCTGAGGTGGTGAGATGATCTGGACGCGTACCACGAGGACGAGGAAGAACGGCTGGAAGGACTTGGTCTTTGCCCAGCTGTAAGACAGTAATGGCTAGAAAAAAAATATCCCAACTTTATCCTTCGACAATAACAGTTAGTTTAAGCACAAATAAACTAAATATGCACCTATCTACTTAATACCTAGGTAAATCAATGAATTTTTATGACAATGCAGAATGTTAAACAGAACGAGGTCTAATACACCTCGTATGTGTCTTCTTCCTCGCGCTATGGGTAAGAAAAACAATCTTTTCACTCGAGCGGATACTGTAACTTCATTTTTGGTTAGTTTATAAAACAGACGAATAGGTAGGTATATACATAAGATGAAAAACAAAATGAATCTACTTTAATACGGGGTCACTTTGACCTGTACCGCTCTTAACCAAAAACAGCATATAGTTTGTTAAATGTTACGGGCTTTAATAAGCCATAACGATACTTTTCAAACGAGGTCTGAAACGCCTCGTACCGCAGGAATGAAAGTAATACAAAAATGAGTGCCGCTGTCAACGTATTAACACTTTAGTCTATTAAAAAAATACATAGCTCACCAAAAATATGAAACCTCAGCGTTCATTACCGATTTGTAGTGTCGAAAAATAATCATATTCGCGATGTCTAACGCCCCATCGATACTCTAAAAATAGAAGCGTCTTGCAGTCTGTATAATAACTTCCAGTTGGCTGGAGTCCGCCATACCGATTTGACACTTGGCATTCCCGATTCCCGCCCTTTTAAACGTCAAACTTTTATTTTGGATCTTGAAAAAAAAAAGTGTATTTAAATGACTATGGATTTATAAAAATTGTGTTCGATTATTTTCAATTTATTTTTGGACAGTAATAATTTAAAAACAATGGAGTCGCTCAGAACAGCAAGAATATCAGTGATAATATTTTTAATTTGTCTATGTGTTGAAAGTAAGGCGAAATTAAATGAAAACAAGACCAGCGATCATTCTGCCGAAGTGAGAACTCCGAGAAAGGTATTTCTTTTTTTTTCTTTGACATTTACGTAGGATTACCACATTTGAAATATTTAATAGTAACCAATTAAATATTAGATATTATTATATTCTCTATAAAAAAATAATTAGGTAAGTAATATTATTATTCTAAATAATTTTGTGTAAAACAATTAAATATACTACTTAAAAAAACTAAGTAGCACACCGGCTTCCCGCCGTCGGAATATTATACAAAAATCTAATTTATTTCACAAAAAATTCAAACGAAAGCTACAGATTCAGCTCTTTGTAGGTATTTAATTTTGTCCATGAAAACCACAATTCTTAAAATATTCTACAATAAACTTTTATAATAATCATTCACTACAAAATAAACCTAATTTACGACCCGATTACTCGCGCCAACGCTTGACAAAAACATTTTTATTTTTATATTTTCTCTGCTCTAACAAAAATATTCTTCTCATAATGATATCAGTATTAATAATTTAATATTTTCTAGCCTAAGGCGGGATTCTGAATGGATCATTTTAAATTAAGAACATGTCAAACCCTACATTAAGGGTGCCCTAGTTGTGTTGCGGGATTGATCTTCGTTCTTAAAACTGTAAATTTGTTGTTACGTCGCCATTTTTTTTTGAAAAGCCTTTTGAGACTCCATTCCGGAATTGAACTATATAGGTACCACCAACAACTTAACAGGGGACAGGAAACTATCAACAATAAAAAAAGGTAAGTTTGTACGTATAACCCTCAGGGCGGAGTCCATCTCGCACTTGCCCAGTTTTTTTTTAAAGACTTCTTGCCGGTTCTTCTCCATAGGAAACGACCATTTGGAACCGTGTACTAGCTTCTCACGTTTTATAAGTGCCCATGTAGGCCTTTGAATTTTCGTTCGAAAGAGTTATCGCGGCCATCGCAAAGGGTGACTGAAGGATCACGGTTTCAGTTAATGCTAATCTCACACTCCCTCTCGAGCAATGTTTACCTTAAGTCTGACAATTTATCGGGCAAAAATCTAAAAGGGGTAATCGACACAAACTAGCCAAGTCAGTTCTGGGGTAAACACAATGGTTACCCCAGAAAAGACTCTGATCTTCGCGGGCTAAATTGAAGCATCCACCTTAACGTGGCTACATAAAACATAAGTACGCCACTTCCCATTACCGTCAGCAGGACTATTTTCAAGGTAGTCTGTTAATGCAGAGAGTACCTGTCATAAAAATAAATAAATAAATAGGTGGGTTTTAGTCAGTTAATTTCTGACACGCCCTCTCGCTCTAGTTTTGTAACAAGTCGTTTGCAATCCAGGCGGTGCGTTTGTGGTACGGGTTGCCATTACCAATTAGGCAAGCCCAGTCACTAGTTTCTTTCAAAAATCTAATTAAAAACCTTTCCTTTCTCTCTAACACTATCCTGGTTCTACGTAATTTAATTTCTTCCACCAACCATACTTTATTCTGTCTTTTTTTCTTTTCTTCATTTTTCTTCGTCCCTTTTTTAATGAAGTTGTGTAACATATTATAGTATGTATGTATATATTTATAGTTATGTATTGTGTTTTAAATATATAGAGATTAATCAATATGTTAGCAGTACACCGCAGACTATCCCCTGTATTATTTTAAATTCTTACGATCCACCCTAAGGTTGTCTGGAAGATATCGCTGTGAGCGATAAGACCACCATTGTACCCATAGATTTAAGTTTATGTATAAGTTGTGTTACTTTTATGGTGTACAATAAAGTTTATTCTATTCTATTCTAGACCGGGTGAATTTCCCACCAAAAAAGGGGTAGTGTAAGGTGCAAGTCCACGTCTTTAAACCCGGTGCCTATCGTACTATAAAACTCTTCAAGGAATAAAGGCATCATGTTATGCTTATATTCTTTTTACCCGACTGCAAGAAGGTATATTTTTTTCGCGCGTATCTTGTATTTTTGTATGAATGTATGTATGTATGTAATATTCTTTATTACCTCCCATGGGTAGTGTGAAAACGAAACCCGGGGCCATGGGACGTAGGCAAAGAAGGAACAGGAGTGGGTTTTTAGTCAGTAAAAGTCTGCCACTATCTCTCGCTCCGCCCAAGAGCGAGATTTGTCATAAGATGATTTTCCCACCTAAAAAAAAATACCTCATATCTTCCAAACCACTGAACGTATTTACATATTTAAGATATCGTTAGATTCGTCGTGATAACAAAGTGTTCTTAGATAGGTGACGTTAAAAAAAAACAACATAACGACTGTGAGATGGCATAAATTAAGGTACATTTTTTTTTTAAGTTAGTGTACACAAATAATGATTCCTGTATTATAGATGCGATCACTAACATTTATACTCAAGACACCCAGACAATGAGGGTGTTTGGGAAAATCCACGCCACCAGTTGGTGCCTCTTAGCCGTCAGGTCTTTTCCTTTGCTACTATGACGTTAACGTCTAACGTTTGACGTTAATGTCAAAAATAATATCATTAACATAAACGTTTTGACAGGTGCCTGGACCTTACGCCCCAGTGCTGCCACCTGGTGAACTTCATTTTAGAACACCCTCATTATCCGTGTAGGCCATAAAAAAAAGATATTATACTTAATATGTTCGGTGCGGGCATCGAACCCTCGACACGCAGCACATCAGCCAAATCACTGAACCACTGTGCCGTATTTTAATATTATTTATAGTATTAAAAGTAAACACTTCAGACTCCATCGCCAGTTTGTTTATAAAATGTCGATCAAGCTAGTGGCCACTTAATCAACGTACGTCAAAAATAGATGCACATCAATCATTGCGATATTTCAAATTGAGAACTTAAAATATCGATGCAATATAAATTGTTTATGGTTTTTAAAATAGTCTAACTGACACGACTGGTTTTTGGCGGGATTTTTTCGAGTAAAGTTAAGTGGCTGTTTTAATTATTCGCAAATTGATTCCTAGTGTGTGATGTAGAATTATTGAAACAGGCGCGATCTCTCGATCTCGAGAATTTTAATTGATTGTAACACCGCGGAGCGAAGATGGGGCGGGTCACTAGTATATTTTATTTTATTTTTAAGATTCCCTAGGTACCTCAAAAGAAAAAAAATGGATTCTTATGGGATCACTTTGTTGTCCGTGTGTCTGTCTGTCTGTCATGACCCTTTATCTCGGGAACGCGTAGATATGGAGTTAATATTAAAACCACAAACATAGATCTGCGGTCCCGTGAAACTGTGAAAAAACCAAGCTTTTTATCTAAATTACCGAAAAAAAAAGACACGGATGTTTATGTCGCAAAAAACGTGTATTTCTACATTCTCAAGGGAATCAAAATTCATAGGGTACTTCCCGTTGACCGAGAATCCTGAAATTTCGCATGAAACAAGGTCTCATAGCTGAAGCATAGGAAAAAATCTGAAAACTGTAAATAGTTACGTCACGAAAAAAATAACATATTTGCGATTCGAAAAAATCTTCATATCTCAATTCGAGAATAGTTCAATTATTGAACTATTTTTAACCAACTTCAAGAAAAAGGAGGAGGTTATCAATTCGCAACCATATAGTGATTTTGGTATTTTCATCGAGAACTTAAGCTTCCGCTTAAGCTTACTTATGCTTATGTTATATGGTTTTCGTTGTAATTTTATAACTCAAGAACGGGCTCCTATCCAAACCAAATGTTTAGGCTTTGTTCGGACTAATTAGTAGATGATTTATGTGAATTTTGCACTAAATCGTTCGAGCGGACGGTCGAGCGGTTCTTCATTTATCACATTTTTTGTAACAAATGAATTCAAAAAATGGCGGTAGGGTAGGGTAGAGTGGGGTAGAGTAGAGTAGGGCAGTATAGAGGGGGGTAGAGTAGAGTAGGGTAGGGCAGGGTAGAGTGGGGTAGAGTATAGTAAGGTAGGGCAGGGTAGAGTGGGGTAGAGTAGAGTAGGGTAGGGCAGGGTAGAGTGGGGTAAAGTAGAGTAGGGTAGGGCAGGGTAGAGTGGGGTAGAGTAGTCAGTTGACGGGAGCGAAGCCTCGGGAAAAAGCTAGTATATTATAGATATTGTATTACATGCAATTTATTAGTTTATTTATTGTATGTATGTAATTAGTACACCACGAACTACCTGCGTATCTTTTTACTCCTTCTCTGTCAAATCCATCCAAAGGTTGTCTGTAAAAAATCGCTTTTAGCGATAAGACCGCCCATTGTGACACCCTGTTAATTTTAAGTTCCTAATGTAAATTGTATTTTTGGTGTACAATAAAGAATATATCTATCTATCTAAAACCGGGGGAACAGCTAGTAATTTAATAATTCTTTCAACAATTTAGTTTCTTGAATTTAACGATCGGCATTTGGCATACTAACGGTTAACTTCCGTAAATGTCAGATCATCAAGAAATAAAAACATCATCACATTTGAAATGAGTACTGAAGTAGAAATAATAAAACGCAAATTGCAACCCATCAGCCGGCAGCCATCAGTCAGCATAAGTCATCATTAATGCCGTCCGACCGTCCGGTACCCGTCCGGACAGAGCCCAAGTCGTCGACGGCACGTAGTGTTCCACACGCGCCTCAAGGAGATGTCAGCAAAACCGTAGGGGCCTAAAAGAACCCCGGGGCACTGGAACGAAGGCAAATAGGAACATTGGAGTGGGGATGCCGAGCCCGCCAAAACGAATGGGTAACGTGGCTTGTACCCACGCTCGGTCATCCAGGGCCACATTTAAGATGGACGTTAAATCGGATCGAATAGTTTGATCAATTTTGTCCAAGAGATGTGGTTGTTTCCATGAAGAGGAAGAGCGAAGAAAATACATGAAATTTGGAGCATAACAGCAATATTTAATGAGGGTGAAAGCCGAATGTAAGTTAATTTTTGAAAGTCTATCCGAAATATCGTTGAAACGTTTAATTTTATCGTCGACGAATAAAGGAAAACTGTCTTCTAAAATTGGAGAACCTAGGAGACGCAGTGAAATTTTTTCTAAAATTTTGATCTCTGGGGCTATTGCATTGAATTTCTGAAGTGTCGATTGTCTGTCAGTATTGTCAGAAACAAAAATTTCACATTTAGAATGATTGAGTCAAGGCCGATGGATCGAAACTGCTACTTCGGAAATTGGAGATCATTTATTACTTTTTTTTATATATATATATAAACCTTTGCTTGACTGCGATCCCACCTGATGGTAAGCAGTGATGCAATCATTGATGGTGAGGCGCACTAGTTTTTTAAGAACCTATTCACTCTAGCCTTGAAGACATCTAAATTATAGTAGGACGGGAAGACCGCAGCAGGCAAATTGTTCCAGTCCTTAGATGTACGCGGTGTAAACGACGAAGCGAAACTCTTAGTCTGGACCGTTGAAGTTTCATCAACGTAAGGGTGGATACTCGCCGTACGTCGGGTTGTCCGATGGTAGAAATGAGATGGCGGAATCAAGTCATGCAATTCCCGCGCACACTCTCCAAAGTGCAACCTGTAAAATACCGAAAGGCTGGCTACCCTGCGCCTGTGCTCGAGGCTTTGTAGATTGGACTTAACCAAATCTGCACCCCTAGCCAAGTTGATAATCTGCAATCGTTAACGCTAGTCGAAAACTAATCAAATGTATGGGAATTACATCATCTCAACGTTAAGCCACGTGGTCAGAACAAACGAATAGAAAATTCGTAGCCAAGTTTACATCGTTCAAAATTATAGAAAGAATTGTTATCGTTTCTACATTTTTTTTTTCCACTTCCATCACACAACGCCTTCTAGTCTCAAACTAAGCAGAGCTTAATAATAATAATAATAATAAATGGACGAAGTCATCTTGACGAATAACTACCGGTGATATATAATGAAGGACGGGACGGTTGACGTGTGTCGGGCATGCCATCGTCCGGGTGAGTCTCTCAGACATATTATCTCTGGTTGTTCTCGTCTGGCTAACGGAGAGTACTTACACAGGCATAACCAAGTAGCCAGGATTATTCACCAGCAACTTGCTTTGAAATACAACCTAGTGTATTCAGAGGTACCGTATTACAGGTATGTTCCCGACCCAGTTCTCAAAAATGATCATGTCACGTTGTACTGGGATCGGTCTATCATTACTGACCGGACTATTGTAGCCAATAAGCCGGATATATTGGTGATAGACCGATTAGCGCGCCGCGCAATGATAGTCGATGTCACCATCCCGCATGACGAGAATCTCGTGAAAGCTGAGAAAGAGAAACAAATCAAATATCTCGACTTAGCACACGAGGTTGTCGACATGTGGAATGTGGACTCGGCTGTCATTGTGCCGATTGTTGTGACCGCCAATGGCCTGATGGCCAAAAGTCTAGACGACCACCTGTCGAAACTGTCGTTGCGCGGTTGGATCAAGGGCCTGATACAGAAGGCAGTACTCCTCGATACGGCTCGCATTGTGAGGAGGTTCCTGTCTCTGGAGCCCTAACCACCGGTAGCTTGGACCCTGTCCCGACACCGGCGAACTACTATTTTTATATTTTTAAATGTTTTTTTTTTATATATGTTTTAAGAAATATTTAAAAATGTACAAAATATGTATATAAAATAAATAGAGATAATAATAATATATAATATAATATTCCACAACTATCACACAACGCCATCTAGTCCCAAACTAAGCAGAGCTTGTGCTATGAGTACTAGACAACTGATAAACATACTTATACATATATTTCTAAATACATACTTATTATAGATACATTATACCCAGACATAAGACAAATGGTCGTGCTCATCACACAAACATTTGTTCTGGGTGGGAATCGAACCCACGACCTCCGGCATAGCAGTCAGGGCCACTGACCACTAGACCAACAGGCCAGTCATTTTAAAGTTGTTTTTCAGAAAAATATTAGTTTTAGTGTTATTTGTTGTTTGGTAATATTATACAAAACTAAACAGAGAAGTAACTAATTTTTTTACCGAAAATTAACATCAAGTCAAGTCAAGTCAAGTCAAAGTCAAGTCAAGTCAAAATTTTTTTATTTCACATAGGCCTACATGGGCACTTATAAAACGTCAGAAGCTAGTGCACGGTTCCAAATTGGTCGTTTCCTATGGAGAAGAACCGGCAAGAAACTCCATGGTTACTCTTTTTAAAAAAAATGATTGTTTACAATATTTTCATATTACAGTATTAATAGACATTATGTAAGAGCAGTGTAGACCAGTCGATATTGTACCCAAAAGCACAATAAAAATAATAATATTTTAAAAAAAAAAGTGTGTCGTAATAGGAAGTAACCTAAGAATTCGCGAAGTCCACAGTGTTCTCACATTCACATTAAAAAAAAAGAAGCTATATAAAAAAAAAAAAAAAAAACAAGAACAATTATCACAAATATCAAGTAATTACAATTATCAATAAATGACATGTCAACAAAAAGAAAATTACTAACGAATTTATGGTGGTTGGCGTCTACTAATATAAAAAATATTGCAAAAGCAATGTGTAGGAAGAAAAGAAAATATGTATATATTACAACAAATGTGGAGCAGTTAATAGATAGATGTACACAATATTATGAGTTACCAGGGGGCCACATGTGCAGAAGCAGTCATTGCCAAACAAGCGTGTCTTCGACATAGTCTTTAACCTTGTAATACGCTTTTTTAGTTAGGACACGCTTAATATGGGTTTTGAACTTGCCCTCGCTAAGTTCAGTCACCGCCTTTGGTAGCTTGTTATAAAAGCGTATGCTGTTTACTAAAAATGACTTGCTGGTCTTAGCTAATCTCCATTTGGGTAATACAATTTCGTGTTTACTGCGCGTATTTATGTTATGAAAATCGCTTCTAATTTTGAAAAGTCCTAGGTTTTTACGAACGTACAAAATACTTTCCAAGATATAAAGAGATTCCAAGGTTGTCGAAACGTAAATCTCTAGAAGCGATTCTCAGTGCGAATTGTCACTCTCAACTAGCTCTGGAATTTGGACACATCGAGTGTTTCACCTTGGTTTGTCTATATATCTGTGTTTTTAGCCATTTATAGGAATTTGTCATAGTTTACAGCTGTTTTCTTCATTATTTCAATCGTTTAAGGGGTAATCTATGTATATAAAACTAGCTTCTGCCCGCGGCTTCACACGCGTAAAATTAGGTTTCTCCATACAAACTTTGAACCCCCGTTTCCTCCACTTAGGGGGTGAAAATTGGAAAATCCTCTCTTAGTGCTCGCCTACGTTATGAAAGGAAACCTTGTGCAAAATTTCACGCTCCTAGTTCCAGTAGTTTTGGCTGTGCGTTGATATGTCAGTCAGTCAGTTTCTCATCTATATATATATATAAAAGCAGAAACTGAAATATCAACACACAGCCGAAACTACTGGAGCTAGGAGCGTTAAGGGGGTCCTTTTCCGCTCGCCTATCGTCAACACCGAAGATGGTTTAAAAGCTTGTGATTTTATAAAATAGCTGGGTATACTAATAGCGACGCGCCTCAGCTTTGTACGGGGAGTGTTCTGCTTTTCTCATTCATTAAGCCATTCATTTTTAGGGTTCCGCACCCAAAGGGTAAAAACGGGGCCCTATTACTATGATTCTACTACAGCAAACGTGATTTTTTTTGCCTTATTTTGCTCGATATTAACCCCTCGTGCATATAAGGGTATTATTATTACGTAATTGCGCGTTTTTATGTAAAATCACAAAAAAAAAAATATTTTTCTGGATTTTTCTAGAAAAAACGAAGATATAAAGACCAACATTTTCTACTGAATAAATTTCGTACACCCGTGTGTACAAAATGATAATTAAGCGTTTTTCAAGGTTACTCAAGTTGTACAGACGTATATACAATCGGCTCTCGAGGGGCTCGAGAGGCAACGTCTATATACACTACAATCGCTTTAAAAACAACAGCCTCCCTAGCCAAGTTACGATCGTTTCGTTTGCGTCGAACCCCTCGAGTAGGCCACGCCTCCGTTTCCTTTGTTGTGACATCATCTCAACGCTCAGTCACGTGGTCAGTACAAAGGAATCGGAGGCCGACTCGAGGCGTTCGACGCTAACGCAACGATCGTAACTTGGCTAGGGGGGCAGGGCCTCAAATCTGCTATTACGCTCGAAATATTCACAGAATATTTCGTTGTATATTCACTTAAAAAAATAAATAAAAATATAATAAATATTATCGTCGTGAAGAAACCGGCATGTCCTAGAACCAAAAATTCGAAGACATTTGACATCCACCAACCCGCACTGGGCCCGCGTGGTGGATTACGGCCCATTCCCTCTCCTAGAGAGGAAGCCTGAGTCCCAACAGTGGGAACATTATAAGGCCGACTATGCTATATGCTAGAATAAATATTTAAGAGGGGATCCCATACAACAAACGTGTTTTTTTTGTCTTTCCAAAACATTATTTTTAGTATAATTATGCGAAACCCGAAACATGTATCTAGTATTTTTATGTAAAGTATTTAAGTCCGAAATTTCATAACAGTATCATGAAAAATCATTGGTTTTTTTTTGACTGACCGACATTTTGACAATTCAAAAGTGCCTGTAATTGGTCTATTTGAAATAAACGTTTCTGATTTCGTGATCTGTGTTGTATTTAGTAGTCGGTAGTGTCCAACTTGTGACCATTTTTAAAATATTTTTAGGAAAAAAATCTAATATGGTGTAAAAATTATTGGAATCGATTTAGTTACTGATTCTGTACAAACTATGTATATTCAGGTTTCACATAATCTAAAAATAATGTTGTACCTATAATGTCTATACTATAATATGTTGTAGGTATAGATAATGGTGCGGAACCCTTTCTGCGCGAGTCCGACTCACACTTGCCCGGTTTTTATTAATAAATAAGCAATGTTATAATGTTCCCACTGCTGGGACTCAGGCCTCCTCTCTAGGAGAGGGAACGGGCCGTGATCCAGCACGCAGGCCCAGTGCGTTATGTATTTAGAAATATATAAGTGTGTTTATCAGTTGTCTAGTATTCATGGCATTAGCTCTGCTTAGTTTGGGACTAGGTGACGTGTGATAGTTGTTGAATATGATTTATTTATTAAATTATAACACCTTTATATATGCGTTTAAGGCGATGTTATATTATATACCTATTATATATATGTAGCTCCATCCCTCATCCAAGTGAGAAATGAGTATATTAGGGGAAGTTTGAAAGTGGCGCCAGTGACTGAAAAGTTGAAAGGGATTCGTTTGTCTTGTTATGGTCATGTGAAGAGGAGGGATGAAACGCATGTTACTAAAAGAGTTATGAGTTTACATGTGGATGGATGGAGAGGGAGACCAAAGAAAAGATGGATGGATTGTGTTAAGAGTGAAATGAAAGAAAAGGAAGTTAGTGATAGCATGACGAGTGACAGGGCAGAATGGAAGAAAAAAACGTGTTGCGCCGACCCCAAATAACACGGGACAAGGGCAGGAAGATGATGATGATGATGATGATGATGATATAACTCCATTCCTGTTTCCCGCTCGCACATCTGACATTAAGTCTCTACTCTTCAATGTATTAGCTCGTTAAATCTAATTTTAAAGAGTTATTAGGAATATTAAAGCTAGCACTATTAGGCATTACATAATCTTTAAACATAAAACATTAAGTCGTCTTGACATTACGAGAATATTGGCGCACTACGAAATCACGTGCAGTAAATGCCACATTAAATTATTATAATCTAAGCAGGTAATGTGGAAATTAATTTAATTCTGCTGACAGAGTTTCATTTCATTAATTTAATATGACTAAAAAGGGAAAACATTACGGAGAAGTTTTTCGACGACATACTTCAGTTTACTTTTGTTTAATTCTTCCTTATTTTCCACAAAAGCAATGTAGGCAAATGCTTATAAATACACCCCTAGTGAAAACGGTGAAAACCAGCGCTGTGAGCTCATCGCATAATGCGTGAGGCCACAGCTTTATGCTGAGCGTTCGGCCGTTTTGCGCGGATGTGACGCATATCTTCCTTAGTAATTGATAATGTTTGTTTGTTAATTTTAAGATTGCGTCATTTCTCGCGATAAACAGTTTTTCTTTCTTTCTTGTTTTTTAATTAGTACAAAAAAATAGAGCTCTATCCGTACCCGTTACTGATCATATTTGTGTAGTCAAAAGTAAAAAAAAAAAAAACCTAAAATTGGCCACGGAGTTTTTTCATAACTGGTAAATTCATAATAGAATAACATTCTTAACAATTGCTACTAGAAAATACTACGCGCAGTGTTTTTCCATTTTAATTGTCATTTTATTCATTCATAGGAGCAGTGGTGGCCGAGTGGTAACGGCCCCGACTTACGAGTTGTAGGTCGCAGGTTCAAACCCAGCCCAGACGCATTACTTTGTGTAATTTATTTCATCACCACTGCTCTCAAAATGGTGAAGGAAAACATCGTGAGGAAACCGGCATGTCCTAGAACCAAAAATTCGAAGACATGTGACATCCACCAACCCGCACTGGGCCCGCGTTCTGGATTTCGGCCCATTCCCTCTAATAGAGAGGAGGCCTGAGTCCCAATAGTAGGAACATTAAAAGGCCGACTATGCTATATTATATGCATTCATAAATCAATAGCCTGTACAATGTTTCCATAAGTTGAGTGACATTTTGGGATTACATAATTTTTTGAGACTTTTCTTAAATGATAACAAGACCTTTTCTAATACGTCTATTTATTAAGTTAAGAACTAATTTGCCGACTGCACAAGTGGAGAGTAATTATTTCTAACTACATTTTATTCTTGTAATAATTTGTGAGGTCCTGATTACTTTAGTTTAACCAACGCATACATGCTTCAATCTTTCTATACAGTATAAAGTGTAAAGATGAATCATCTAAATCTAAAGAAAACGTAAACAAACGCCTTCATAAATTGAAGAAATGTTCTGAAAACTAGCAACAAAGTGCGGTGATTTTAAATCATTGGATTTCAAAACAAATTCGAAACATCTAGCCAGCATGTCAGCAGTATTAGAAAATTGTGGAAGAAAATATTTGAGTCTTTATCCGCTACTTTCAACGTATTTAAATCGGGGACAAGAATTAGAAATTATCTAGGGCTACGGGGTTTTAGGCCTATTGTCCACGGACGCGTAGCTTCATAGACGCGTATTCGTCATTATACGCTTGGTGTGTACGCCTGCGTGAAGCTTACATACTAAACTATGGCCTACTGTCCACGGACGCGTAGCTTCATAGACGCGTATTCGTCATTATACGCTTGGTGTACGCCTGCGTGAAGGTTACATACTAAACCATGGCCTACTGTCCAAGGACGCGTAGCTTCATAGACGCGTATTCGTCATTATACGCTTGGTGTACGCCAGCGTGAAGCTTACATACTAAACTATGGCCTACTGTCTACGGACGCGTAGCTTCATAGACGCGTATTCGTCATTATACGCTTGGTGTACGCCAGCGTGAAGCTTACATACTAAACTATGGCCTACTGTCTACGGACGCGTAGCTTCATAGACGCGTATTCGTCATTATACGCTTGGTGTACGCCTGCGTGAAGCTTACATACTAAACTGAGAAACTGTGTCGACGAAGCGGAAACGTCGTGCGTGCCGTCGTACGTGTCGTTGCAGCTTCGTCGAGAGAGTTACGCGTCTATAAAGCTACGCGTCCTTGAAGAAAACGCGTTTATGAAGCTACGCGTCCGTAGACAGTAAGTCTTAATCTGATACCCCCTCTCGCTCTATCCAGTGCGAGAGAAATTATTTGAAGGCTCCGCTCTCGCTATAAAAAAGGATTAGATGGATTACATTTCAAATTACAATTTCAAATTTTTTAACTCATGAAATTCGAAATTGTCTATGAATTCTTATAGGTGAAGGTCTTGAAACGTGGTCGCTCACAATGGGCCTCATCAGAAGGGTCAAAGTCACCCAAAGGGCAATGGAAAGGGCTATGCTCGGAGTTTCCTTGCGTGATCAAATCAGAAACCAAGATTTCCGCTGAAGAACCAAGTTTGCCGACATAGCACGAAGAATCGCCAATGAACTTAAGTGGCAATAGGCAGGGCACATTGTTCGCAGAACCAGGCCGTTGGGGCCGAAAGGTTCTGGAGTGGTTCCGCGTACCGGAAGACGCAGTGTTGCAAGGCCCCCTACAAGGTGGACCGACGACCTGGTGAAGGTTGCGGGAATCCGATGGATGCGAGACGCACAGGACCGTTCATTGTGGCGATATTTGGGGGAGGCCTATGTCCAGCAGTGGACGTAGATGATGATGATGATGATGAAGGTCTTGAAAATATGCTTTCCGTTTTTTTTTACATTACAAAATAATACCTAATGAAACACACATTATCTGCCAGCTTATTTTCAACTTATGTACCTATTGTTCATAGTATGATTCTGATCATAAAATAATTTCCCCACTTCAAAAAAAACAACGGCTATATTAATAAAGAACTATTATTATTATTATTATTATTATTATTATTAATGTTATGTAGGTATGTGTGTATGTCGGATTGATGGCCGCAACCCCACGTCCACAGCGTAGCGGGCCTCGGGTAGTGTGAAAGCGAAGCCCGGGGCCCCGGGATGAAGACAAAGAAGGAACAGGAGTGGGTTTTTAGTCAGTAAAAGTCTGACACTATCTGTCGCTCCACTCAAGAGCGGGATTTGTCATTCGATGATTTTCCCACCTTAAAAAACCTCCAAAGCGTGTATTTTGCGCACACGTGGGACAAGAAGGTGTGTAATACGAGCAGCCCAGCTCCTCAAGAAAGGACGGTATCGCCCTGATGTTACTGACCACTACGGGACAGGTGCCTTGGTTTTTGAAGTACTTTGCGCTATATCCAGAGACCTCTGGGCAGCTTAGAAGCAGATGAGGTGTTGTCTCGTCCTCCATAATGCAAGCTCTGCAGTGGACTGTATGTAATTTAATTATTTAAACAGTAAATAGTAATGAAAGTTTTGCGGCAGTTTGATTGTTATTTTTGGATGTCATGTTAGAGTATATTCTTAGCTTTTGGCTTTTCTCTCTGTTGACGCACTCAGCTAAATTATTGGGTCTTTAAAATTCAATTTTAGCTGCAAGGATCATGCATGATCACGCTTTCCCGAAAAAATATTAATCAGCGCTAATAGACGATAAATTCTTCAATAAAATAGTCCAACGATATTTAATGAGGAGATTAATAATCTATGGCGTAACGCATAGATAATAAAAATCAAAAATAAACCACAAAGTTTCCCAATTCCGCCATTTTTTTTTTATTTTTGTTTGTGTTACGTTCCATTTTACAATAAACGTTATTTATAATATTCAATTTTGTTAGGTCGTCTGTAGCGATCATAATCAAAATCGCGATCCCGCATGCCTGCGGGAGTGCAGTCAGCAATCCCGCTGATCCCGCGGGATTTGCGGGATTGGGATTTTTTATTTCGTTTCTGTTTTAAGTAGTAATGAACATAAAAACCGGTGAAGTGCGAGTCGGATTTGCATACCGAGGGTTTCTTTTATTCTTATTTATCCATTCCCAAATCGGGTTTCGAAGATTTTCCGAATAGCAAAAAATATATTTTGTAATTTTGTAAATACTTCACGATTTTCGTATAAAATCAGCTGCTTTTAGCGGCGGGAGATGTTACTGAATGATTTCCCACCTAAAAAAAAGGACATACCTAGTCTACGTGTAACAAGTTGCATCGGAATCTGTTCAGCCGATCGAGTGTGAAGAAGTAACAAACATAATAAAAACACACAGAAACTTTAGCCTTTATAATATTATTTATTTATTAATCAATGCTTGCTGTACTCACAGTTTGTACCAAAGCGGCAATCTACAAACTAAAAAAAATAAGTACATTGTACATTGATCATAGCTGCTGTACTGTTAAACACATAAAAATATGTCGAATTTCGGTCCAAGTCTGAGCAATCAGGGTGTTCGTTTAGCAGATTAAGCGCCTGGGTTGTTGGGGCATATCGAGCCGTTAGGGCCTGCGCACACTTGCGACAAGACTGCCTTAGACAGACTTGTCTACGATGTCGCAAACTTGTCTACGACAAGAGTGTTATGCTCTGACGAGACTACTAGAGAAGAGGTACGTCCAGTGTTGTGGCCATTAACATTAGTAGGTAAATCAACATACAAATTATTCATTATCAGCTATGTAACAATTCGTCACCAGACGAATCATTTTTGTTGGCTCCATCATCGTCGGTATCATATTGATATATGGAAACTATGGTGCTGATTTACACCCGAGTATTAGCATTTTTAGTAAGAAATTGAATTTTATACTAAAGCACTAGAAAAATCCACTAGCAACTAAACCTACTTAACCAACATTTGGTAACTAAATGGGGGTTAAAACCACCAGTTTTAGTAGAAAATCCACTAAGTTGGCAACACTGGCCGTATGCCACTAGACTGTTTTGTCGTGTTGGTGTGCGCCGTGTCGTAGACAAAACAGTCTTATCGAAGACAAGTCTGCGACGTCGTAGACGAGTCTGTCTTGTCTCAAGTGTGCGCAGGCCCTTAGACGCGACGATTAGTGAAATGTCAGTTGAAAACTGTTGAAATGGATACAATTTGTTATTTATGACAAGTCAAAAGTGACTCAAACGTTTAGTGAAGTCCACGGTCAAGGCTCGCTCGCGTCACATTTGATAAGAAAACGTTCGAAACTGAAGCGTTTTGGCACCGTATTGAAATGATTTCATCCAATGCCACGGAGATAAACCAGTCTTTGAGTTCAATACATTAAATGCTCTGCCAATCGTTCAAATATAACTTGTAGTAGTAAGGGGGCATCCATGTGCGAGGTGTTTTTATTTTTCGTTTTTTGCGGTGATTCAGAAATCAGAAACGTTTATTTCAAATAGAACAATTACAAGCACTTTTGAATTGTCAAAATGTCGGTTAGTTAAAAAAAAAACAAGTTAAGCTAAATTCCGCACGGATTCTCGCGAAGCGGCGAGCCTCCTTGCTGGCCTGCCATCATGGGATTTGGAGGCAACAGTTCTTGCACGCATGCACGATTTGCGCGTGGAGATGCCACGCCATGTCACGGCATGGTGGACAGAGTTCCGGGGGTTTCCGACTGTCACAACCCAGTGCTGGGCACGCCACAATTATGGCGGTAAGTCCCCTCTTTGAGGAGTGGTTGGAAAGAAGACACGGCGTCCTTATCTTCCGCATGACACTGGTCCTCATCGGACTTGGTAAGTCCAGGAGGTTCCTGCACCGCATTCGTACCGAAGAAACGCCCGGGTGTCACCATTCTGTGGACCGCCCGGAGGATACGATAGAGGTGTGCCCCGCCTGGGCAGAGCACCGCCGTGTCGTCGTGGGGGCGACCGGTGGCAGTGATCTCTCACGTTGGGCCTTGGTACAGACCATGGTCCGGGGCGAGGAGGAGTGGCAGGCGGTCGCCTCCTTCTGCGAAGCAGTAATGCTTGCAAAGGAGGCGGCCGCACAGGCGAAGGAAGGACCCTCACGCCCCGGCCGCCAGGATTCCGATCCCGATTTCCAGCCACCGCAAGCGCCTCAAGGAGATGTCAGCAACCGTAGGGGCCCAGCAGGGTTGAAGCCTACTAGGGTCCTGGGTGATGCGAAAGAGGACCCCGGGGATCTGGAACGAGGACAAAGCAGGAACAGGGTTTTAGTCAGCAAAAGTCTGACACGTAAGGGCAGGAGATGTCATTGGATGATTTCCCACCTTAAAAAAAAGATAATATGGCATTTTTCCCGGTAACATCTAAAGTATTTACGATGTACCAACCAATATTATTAATTCACTATATTGAATTACTTTTCCATGAAATAGAAATGCTAATGCTAAGTGGTTGTCTTGTATACCGTCCATTGTTTGTTGGCCAGCTTATTGGCCAGAGACAAGGCTGAATGTCTCAGTAGCTAGCAATAACATCGGCACTTGAAATGATTTCATTTTAACGCTTTTTTCTAACAGCTGCTATCTGGACTATGATATGCCAAAAACATAAATATTTCCACAAAAAACTCTGTATATAAAAAAAACTGGGCAAGAGCGAGTCAGACTCACGCATTGAGGGTTCCGTACAAACTAACGTATGTAAATAGTTCAACACACAAATGGGGTCTCGAAGATTTTTCTGAATCGATAAAAAAGATTTTTTTTTGTGACGTAACAACAAATTTACTGTTTTCAGATTTATTCCTATATCTGTGCTATAAGACCTTGTTTTATGCCAAATTTTAGGATTCTGGGTCAACAGGCTACTTCCCTTCGAATTTTGATTCCCTTGACAGTGTCGAAATGCACGTTTGTTGTGACATAAACAAGTGTATCTTTTTTTTTTCGTTAACTTAGTAGTTTGATTTTTTTAACAGCTTCAAGGGACCGCAGACCTAATTAAATGGTTTTAATTTCAACTCGATACTTCCACGCGTTCCCGAGATAAAGGGCCTTGACATACAGACAGACAGATGGACGGACAACAAAATAATCCTATAAGTGTTCCGTTTTTTCCTTTTGAGGTACGGAACCCTAAAAATAACATTATAACAGTATTTTTGTGTTGTAACATTCGGAAGACGCTAGTTCTCAGCGATTTTTTACGAAACCTACATTTTATTTTACGCTAATATTTATGCAACAGAATGCGTAGGTAAGTGACAAGTTTTTTTATACGCCAGTTTTAGAATAGAAAATTATTTCTGTAAATTATCTTGTAAAATGTAACAGAAATGTGCCATCGTAGGCAATTAACTGGCGTTTGTGGACGGCGAGGAATGGGTAACCAAGGTCCTTACCATAACGTGTTATAACATGTCAGTCGAGCAAGCGAGAAAGAAAGATGGAGCTTAGTGTTGCAACAGAACTATGCTTCCGCTTCCGCTTCCGCAGAAGTTCCGCAAGCTTTTTCACTTCCGTTTCCGCTTCTGCTTCCGCAAAATTTATAACAGAACTCTAAACGGAAGAATACAGCAATGAGCGCGGGAATGGGGTGCGGGTTGCGGGGGTGGTACACATACGTGTCGCAACGAGTATATTATTATATATTTTGGTTCATTCTGCGCATCACCGCGCCACGTGACGTGATTACGACGCGACGTAAACATTCTGTTGTTTTTTATTAAAATTGTGCTTTTTCTTCATACTATTAACACTTCCACTTCCGCATCCGCATCCGCAAAGATTTATTTTTGACATAATAATAATAAAGTTTATTGACACAAAAAATATATAGGTAACAAACTTTTTGAAGCCCTGGCTTCTGAGCTAGGTAGCAACCTGTGTTACAGAAGCCAGAAAACATCTGTTTCCGTTTCCGCTTCCTACCTACCTACTACTATATCCTATAGAGCTCCAGCCCTTTAACAGTTCAGTTTAGGTCGTCAAATGGATCGCGTTAAAAGGTCTTGGTAGGGTCTCAGGACAGAGTCGACGGCGGGTTGGGTTCCACGCGCGCCTCTAAGAGGTGTCAGCAAGGAGCTCAGTAGGGCTAATGCCTGCGAAGTCTGCGGGAATGTTCGAGAGTTACCGTGGCCTTGAAACAGAAAGGGCAACTGGAGCACAGGTGGGTTTTAGTCAGTAAAAGTCTGACACGCCCTCTCGCCCCACCCAGAGAGGTGGTTAATCTAAAATATTTTTTGAGTTTACACTACGATTGCCATAGGATGGTATACAATGTACAAATCTATCATTTTAAAGATGCATAATAATAATATTGAATGATTGGCCTATTGGTCTAGTGGTTAGTGGGCCTGACTGCTATGCCAGAGGTCGTGGGTTCGATTTCCACCCAGGATAAATGTTTATGTGATGAGCATGTTCATTTGTACTGTGTCTGGGTGTAATTTATGTATATAAGTATATTTATTTAGTAATATATAAGTATGTTTATCAGTTGTCTAGTACCCATAACACAAGCTCTGCTTAGCTTGGGAATAGACGGCGTCAATTGTGTGATAGTTGTAGAATATATTATTTGTGGAATATTGTTTTTATTGACATAAAGAGACTGATACATATTCAATTGAAGCCCTGACTCCTGAGCTAGGTGATACCTGTGTTACAGAAGTCAGTGTCTTCATTAATATTAAAATGTATATAATTAGTGCAAACTTATAACTTATGCATACTTACGTCGTGCTGTCATCCTACCCATGCTATGCAAGTCCCCTCTTTGAGGAATGGCTGGAAAGACCACATGGCGTCCTTACCTACCGCATGACGCAGGTCCTCACCGGACATGGTAAGTTCGGGAGGTTCCTGCACCGAATTCGTGCGGAAGACACGCCTGGGTGTCGCCACGGTGTGCCCCGCTTGGGCAGAGCAACGCCGTGTCCTCGTGGGGGCGATCGGCGGCAGTAATCTCTCGCGCCGGGCATTGGTATAGGCCATGGTCAGGAGTGAGGAGGAGCGGCAGGCAGTCGCTTCCTTCTGCGAAGCAGTAATGCTAGCAAAGGAGGCTGCCGATCGCGTGAGGCAACGGCAACGGTCCTCACGCCCCAACCGCCGCCGGGATTCCGATCCCGATTTCCGGCCACCGTAGGTGCGGGCTTGCGGACGGCGAGCAATGGGTGGCTCGCCGTTCGATCGTCCGGTAACCGTCCGGACCGAGCTCAAGTTGTTGACGGCGTATAGTGTTCCACGCACGCCTCAGGGAGATGTCAGCGAAACCGTAGGGGCCCAGCAGGGTCGAAGCCTACTGGGGCCACGGGTAGTGTGAAAGCGAAACCCGGGGCCCCGGAATGAAGGCAAAGAGGGAACAGGAGTGGGTTTTTAGTCAGTAAAAGTCTGACACTATCTCTTGCTCCACCCAAGCGCGAGATTTGTCATTAGATGATTTTCCCACCTTAAAAAAAAACCCATGCTATGCAAAAACCACCTTAATTATAATTTTACCAGACTGGGCCATAAGAAGGGTCATGTTGTAACACTGGGTACATTCGAATTATGAAACAGAGCAGATTTTTGGCGCCAAATTACCTGTCCCTATATTTGGGACATTGTCAAGAGAGGGACAGGGACACCGAAGAAAAGATGGTTGGATTGTGTTAGGAGAGATATGAAAGAAAAGTGGGTCAGTGGATATCGAAAGAAAGGGCTCGAGGATTTCAAAAGTATTAGGTACGAAATATAAAAATTGTGGTGTCAAAAACCTCGACCGCTTCTTGTTCGATTCAGCCCGTCCCTTGCTGCCCAAAGCGACGCCCTAAGCTGAGGTCCGTACCCCACAGGGGGTGCCCTAAGCGTGTAGTCGCTTAGTTTTAATGGATTATTATTATTATTATTATTTAAGTTGGTTAAGTAAGCCCTGGCTGGTGGCTTTGATTCTTGAATCGAGGCCGCCACTGGCAAGTCCGGTTAAGCAGCCGACAACCTCCTAGGTTGACCTGCGAGAGGCCACACACGAATAAAAACCCCCGAGCGCAAAAAAATAGGTTCCAGACAAATCACTTTAAACAATCTGATGCAGGATACAGTTGATAGCGTAAAATCTATGATTGAAGTAAAACAAATTCTATCAACTGCAGAAGTTCTAACTTTTTAGTTATTTTTTGAAACTGTCAACTATTTTTTTCCCAATTGTTATGATTCAGAACTTCACTTCTCTCCAGATTTTTTTTTTAAATTTTTTCTATTTCCCAAAATCACCTTCGCATAATATTATAAAATTCAACATCAAAGATCGTACACATGCATCACGTCCCACGTGGCCATATATTTCAGATTCAGCGATACACGCAATCGCTCCAGAAAGTAGAATACGGAAGCGACTAGAGACGCCATCTATACTATCTTTATATATTATTTCGTGACCAGATCATAGAAATTGATCACTTCCTGATATTTTTCATTATCATAGAAATCCTACATCAATGTTATGGCCAAACGAGGATTGACATATCATCAAATGTTAACGTTTAAACGATCTGGCCAGTTTTAGTTGGCCATAATTATAATGAAGTGATCAATTTCTATGATCTGACCACAAAATATATATCATTCTTATTAGAGCAGTGGTGGCCGAGTAGTAACGGCCCCGATTTACGAGTTGTAGGTCGCGGGTTCAAACCCAGCCAGGCGCATTACTTTGTGTGATTTATTACATAACCACGCTCTCAAAACGGTGAAGGAAAACATCGTGAGGAAACCGGCATGTCTTAGAAACAAAAATTCGAAGACATGTGACATTCACCAATTTGCACTGGGCCCGCGTGGTAAATTTCGGCCCATGCCCTCTCCTAGAGAGGAGGCCTGAGTCTCAGCAGTGGGAAAATTAAAAAAGTCTGATTATGCTGTATCATTCTTCTGTTTATGTGCTTGCCACTTAATTCTTCTTAAACGGCTTGACCGATTTGGATAATATTTGAATGAGTCTCTGAAAGGTTTGAAAATACTATTGGAGTCGGTAGGTTGCTGCGAAGTCACATGACAGGTAATTGTCATTGCCATACATTTTATACTTAGCGTTTGGCGGGAACGCTAATAGAAAAGTAATTTGTCTAAACCTGCTGAGCCGTCACGCTCAGTCTAATTTAAGTCTGCTGTTCCATTCAATACACACAAAATAAAGGTATTCAACACGTTTAACATCACACACAAATGGTATAGGAGTAACGGGCGTCGCGTCGGTGAATGGTTAATCGTATTTCAAGTTTATTATCACGGATATATATTCCAGTTAACGTAAATTAAGTAAGTCGTAAGTTCCGTGGCATTATCGGACGCTATAAAAATACAAGCGCTGCGTTTTTTTTAATTTCGCAGTATTCGTGAGATAGGAGCCTTTTTGGCCTCGCACAGGTCTTCTTATATTCTTTATTCTACACAACTTCAACAGATTAAAAAAATACAGCACAAAAAAAAACAGTTATACACATGCTTCTTTTTATTTTTTTATATTTCAAGTTAATAGATAGAGATTAGTGAACATTTTTATTTTTTTGTTGTTTTTCCTGTGCAAGTATCAAATTTTTTTTTGTTTCTCCATTTTTCGTAAAGAAATTTTCATTTTTAAAAAGAGAATGCCGGATACCAGTGCCCGCTATGATGATTCAGTGGTCTATGCTCCAATGCATAGCTAGAGGTGTACTATTTTAGATTATTTCCGAAGGTGACACGATAATATAAACGATTCCAGACCAGAGGGGAATTGGCACAGATAGGTGTTATTAGAATTGTTTATGGGCAGGTAGGAAACTTCATTGGAATTGAAGATATTTTTGCTGCAGGATTATTATTAGTAATAATATTGGACCCTGTTCCCGATGCCGGTGGGCATTTTTTTAAATTGATATAAACCAGTGCTTGACTGCGATCCCACCTGATGGTAAGCAGTGATGCAATCATTGATGGTGAGGCGCACTAGTTTATTAAGAGCCTATTCACTCTAGCCTTGAAGACACCTAAATTATATTTGGACTGTAAGACCCCGGCAGGCAAATTGTTTCAGTCCTTTGATGAAATGCTTAGTTCGGACCGTTAAAGTTTTTTTTTTTATATTTTTAAATGTTTTTTTTTCTTTTGTAAAGAAATATTTTAAAATTTAATAAATATGTATGTAATGGAATAATATTCCACAACTTTCACACGCCGCCATCTAGTCCCATACTAAGTAGAGCTTAGGGTAGAGTACCGACTAGATAACCGAAAACATACTTATATATATTTCTAAATACATACATATTCTAGATAAATTACCCCCAGACACAGAAGAAATGATTGTGCTCGTCACACGAAAATTTGTCTTGGATGGGAATCGAACCCACGACCTCCGGCATAGCAGTCAGGGTCACTAAACACTAGACCAACAGACCAGAGAGAAAGAAAAAAAAGAGAGGTACAGTATAGGTCAACACTATAGGTACCGGCACGGATCTTGAGCGCTGACTTCTACAGTTCTACTTGCGCAGAAGCACGCAGAAGTGAAATATCGGGTCTCTTCAGTAGTATGAAGAGAGATGCGGGAGCGGGGAGTGAAATCGTTGTACAGTGATTGGCTCGCCGATATTGTACGATGCGCAAAGCGATCCCCGCTCTTACGCCGAGCGCTCAAGATTCGTGCAAATTCACACTCTAAAAAAAAAACTATACACAAATAAAAACATAATCTTCCGGTTGCAAACTATGTAAAAGCCGACACGAACATAATTGGGAACGCGAGCTTGCGGACGACGAGGAATGTGTAGCTCGCTCGCCCTCTGGCCGTTCGGTAACCGTCCGGACCGGGCCGCAAAGCCGTAGTGGTCCAGTAGGGCCGAAGCCTACTGGGGCCATGGGTTGACTTCTGAAAAGGAACCCCGTGGTCCTGGAATGCATAGGCAAATAAGGAACATAGGTTTTAGTCAGTAAGGGTCTGACACGCCCTTGCGCTCCGTCCTAGAGCGCGAGAAATCATTAGATGCTGCGGTCTTCCCGTCCAACTATAATTTAGGCTAGAGTGAATAGAGTTTTGGAGGTATGCAGAACAGAGAGTAAAGTCCCGCAAACCTCCTTTGAAGAGAGAGCATCCTCCGACCTGACGGGTGTTATGTCTGGTGGGCAACTGCCCGTTATATGATTGCGGGCTGCGCTGAGAACTTTAATTGCGCGATGCAGAATTAGTTCTTATATGACGCCATAATATGTCGCTACAGACACTTAATAAACTAGCGCGCCTCAACATCAATGAATTCACCACTGCTTACCATCAGGTGGGATCGCAGTCCAGCACTGGTTTATATCAATTTAAAAAAAAAAACCACCTAAAAAAAATCATAGTCGAAAAAAGACTACTTCGATAAATTGATTCAGAAACTGTGCCACAAACAAAAAAATACAAGCAAGAATTTTCGTTGCTTATTTTAAGAACGAATGTTGCATAATTCGCTTTCCAAGCAAATATTCCCGTGTGATCAAAAGACAGATTGAAATGTTCGAGACACGGACTGATCTAACAATATCAAAAGATCTTTTAATCAATTAAAAATGTACCTAAACAGATTAAATGCATTGAAAATGGAAATGGACGCTAAGAAATGTTAAATAAAAATATTGGGCAAGTGCGAGTCGGACTCGCGCACTGAGGGTTCCGTACAAACTTAAGAGGTAAATTGCGGTTTACGATTTATGACATACTAGCTTCTGTCCGCGGCTTCACTCGCGTGAATGTAGGTTTCCCCAAACAAACTTTGAACCCCCGCTTCATCCCCATAGGGAGTGAATTTTGGAAAATCCTTTCTTAGTGCTCGCCTACGTCATAAAAGGAAACCTTGTGCAAAATTTCACGCTTCTAATCCCAGCAGTTTCAGCTGTACGTTGATATGTCAGTCAGTCAGTTTCCCCTTTTATATATATAGATTAAAAAAATACTACTTACTAGATCTCGTTCAAACAAATTTTCGGTGGAAATTTGTATGGTAATGTACATCATATATATTTTTTAGTTTTATCATTCCCATAATTAGAAGTTACATACATTTTACCACTTTGGAATGTGTCTCGCGCGAACTGTTCAGTTTTGAAAAAAATTATATTAGAAACCTCAATATCATTTTTAAAGACCTATCCATAGATACCCCACACGTATGGGTTTGAAAAAAAAAATTGAGTTTCAGTTCTAAGTATGGGGAAACCTCCAAAATTTATTGTTTTTTTTTTTCTATTTTTGTATGAAAATCTTAATGCGGTTCACAGAATACATCTACTTTCCAAGTTTCAACAGTATAGTTCTTATAGTTTCGGAAAAAAGTGGCTGTGACGGACAGACCGACAGACATGACGAATCTATAAGGGTTCCTTTTTTTGCCATTAGGCTACGGAACCCTAAAAAATAAAGTCATAGACAAAACCTCGACGGGTCCAATGTGATAAGTTATCTGTAGTTTTGCGGTTGCTTTCTTTTTTGGCGGCAATTTTTGGAGTAAAGTTGTTGGCTGGCTGTTTTAATTATTTACCAATTGATTACTAGTGGATATTGTAATGTAAAATTAATGTAGTTTTGTATCTCAAGTGTCTTCACATCTGGACAATATGTTTCATTAAAAAGTCACGATCTCGGTAAAATGAAGCTGAGAATTTTATTGTATTTGGAGCTATTTAGGGAATATACCTCAATCCTTTTAACAGTTCGGTTGAGGTCGTCAAATGAATCACATTAAAAGTTCGTGGTAGGACATCAGCTTAGTGCACCTAAAGAAGCTTTCACTTAAAAAATCTACAAATTCATCATCCATTCGTCTACCTCTAAAAAGATGGATTTATTGTGTAAAAATTGATATGAAAGAAAAGGGGGTTAGAGGCCCTACCACGAACTCATAGCACAATCTTATTGACGACCAAAACTGAACTGTTAAAGGGATGGAGAAGCGCCGGCTTTTAGAAAACCTCATGGGTGCTCATGCTCATTTGATGACTCGAAAAAGTGGCGAAGTGTGAGAAGAGAAATGCACAGTGATCGACCGACAAATATACTCTACATAATTAGTAATTAAGTACGCAGACATAACCTGTCGAAGCGGGAAGCGAACTGTCAAAAAGTTAGTGACTGCAAGGGCGCCATAAACAAAATGGCGGTGGAAATATTACTTTAAAAAAAAAAAGCGATTATGTTTGATAAAAGTATAAAATGAAACCATTATTTATTATCAAAAAATATTATAATTTATACGTAACCTAAGAGGCAATTATTGATCTGTTTCTTGATGTTTATTTTTAAATTCAAAGCATTTATTTCAAATAAACCATTTACAGGCACTTTTGAAATGTCAAGAAGTCAGTCAGGTCATATTCTCAGGGGTGCTCGGCACCCACTGCTTATTTCTCATGGGTGCTCGAGCTCCCGAGCACCCACGGAGTCGGAGCCCCTGCGTAGGTAGGTACCTAAACTCTGACCTCGTGAGTCATTTCTAACCTCAATGTGTAGCGACATCTATGATGACACAAGGAAACTAAAATTCAAAATCCTACATGGCCGCGCGATAACATCATTACAATATAATGTAGAATAGTCCGAAATCAACGAGTTGACCGGATCACACAACATCCGTCTGGTCGAAGGATCCTCCCTTTTCAACAGATGTAGATATGAGGGACTTTACATCTTGTTCAGCGTGCCTCTAAACTTAAAAAAAAAACTAAACTATGAATAATCTAAGTACAAAAAAGCTTTACAAAATTCTTAATTTCAGCCAAAACTAAAATATTTTTTCAGTCTCTCCGTCTTAAAATCAATAAACCCGTCTTTTTATCGATTAGACCTCGAAATCGTCATTTCCAGTCTCACTATTAAAAATCTACTTGTACCAACAAACATACAGATAGCTATTACAATGTTCTAATAGCAAACATATGTATATTATCGCTCGATTTTGGCAATTGTCCAACACAAACTTTCATGCGAACATTATCGAGTGGTAGGTTATCGTTTATTGGCTGTATGAATTATAATACCTGTGCGTAATATTTATAAAAGCCAATATAGAGCGCTGTCAAGGCTATGGTTTATAAAAAAATGGCGAATGGCGGGAAAATAATTATTTTTGAATATGAAATGAATCAGTTTTTATTTTGAGATGATTTTTCTTGTACAATTGACGTTCGTAGATACAATTTGTCTGCTGAATTTCGTCTGAGATTCTCGACGCACGAGACATGTGTAGGTACTATTATGATTTATTTAAAATATAGTGAAGTTACATAGAGCAGTGGTGGCCGAGTGGTAACGGCTCCGACTTACGAGTTGTAGGTCGCAGGTTCAAACCCCGCCAGGCGCATTACTTTGTGTAATTTATTTCATCACCACTGCTCTTAAAACTGTGAAGGATCGTCGCTTGGCGAACCCTTATAGGATCACTTTGTTGTCCGTCCGTCCGTCTGTCTGTCTGTCAAGACCCTTTATCTCGAGAACGAGGTATCAATTTGAAATTAAAACGATATACATGCTCAGGTTTGCGGTCCCTTGAAGCTGTAAAAAAATTAAACTTTTAAGGTAACGAAAAAAAAAAGATACGGCCCTTTATGTCGCAAAAATTGTAAATTTGACACTCCTTAGTAAATCGAAATTCCTATGGTACTTTCCGTTGACCTAGACCCTTGAAATTTGGCATAAAGCAAGGTCTTATAGCACAAGTATAGGAATAAATCTGAAACCTGAAAATTTGTAGTTACGTCACAAAAGAAAAATACATTTTTGTTTTCGGAAAAATCTTCGAGACTTGATTCGGGAATTGAACTGTTTTCATAGGTAAGTTTGTATGGAACCCTCAGTGCACGAGTCCGACTCGCACTTGCCCAGTTTTGTTTTTTAATGTTAAGAACATTAAAAAAAACTGTCAGCATGTACTTAATCTTTATCGTGTTTTATTTGAAGTGTTAAATTGTCATATGACTTTTCACGCTTTAGGGCAATAGTGTTAACCGTGTAGACGCACCATTACGCTTTATATAATAACGAATAATAATACTCGTATAATCTATTATCACATAAATCTACAATATTTTTACTACATCTCAATTTGGCCTATATCGACTCAGCTATCAAAGTAAATCGATGACAAAAAGTTATTTTTATAAATATTTATAAGATATTTACTTCGTCGACGTAAAAAAAAAAATGAAGGGCGCTGATCAAAGACAATGTTGATATGTCATAACAGTCAATGTCAAAATCGAAAGTAAGTAGGGCAACGGACTCATCTGCCAATATCAAAAAGTTCAGTATTGTACTGAACTTTTAACACTATAGTACTTCTCAGTAATATTACAAAGGCAATATTTTGTAGTTATGTATGTTTTTTATTTTATTTTATATAATTCCAGCGCTTGACTGCGATCACACCTGATGGCAAGCAGTGATGCAGTCGTTGATGGTGAAGCGCACTCACTCTAGCCTTGAAGACACCTAAATTATAATCGAACCGCTGGAGGGAAATTATTCCAACCCTTTGATGTACGCGGTATAAACGACGAGGCGAAACGCTTAGTCCGGACCGTAGAGGTGTTAACAACTTAAGGGTGGACATTCGCCGTACGTCGGGTTTTCCGATGGTAGAAAGGTGATTGCGGAATCAAGTTGTGCAATTCCTGCACACACTCTCCAAAATGCATCGAAAGGCTGGCTGTATGTATGTTTGTTACTTCTTCACGTCTAAACGTCCGTACGGATTTATATGAAATTTGGCACACAGATAGACCATGTCCTAAAATAGCATATAGTATACTTTCTAGTGTAGTTTTAGTCTTTTTCTTAAGGTGGGATATCGTAGTAAGTAACTACTTCCGCTCTCGGTGGGGTGAGAGAGCGTGTCAGCCTTCTACTGACTAAAACCCACCTGTGTTCCTTCAGTTACTCTTTGCTTTACTAGAAGTACCTTTTTTTTAGGTGGGAAATAATTCAATGACTCCTCCTGCTCTAGGGAGGCGAACGCATGACCCTAGTAGGCTTCTACCCTGCGAGGCACGCAACACTACACACCGTCGACGACTTAGTTTTAGTCCGGACGGTTACCGGACGGCCAAACGGCAAGCTACCTATTGCTCGCCGCCCGCAAGCCCACTTTCGGTATCGGTAAGCCCGCTATATGTACGGAGGCTTTAATCAATCACACTTCACTTGGCACACGAATAGGCTATGAAGCTGGGTTCATGTTCTTTTAGACGTATGTGGAACTGGATGTAAAGTCCCGCAAACCTCCGTTGTAAAGTGAGGATCCTCCGACCAGACGGATGTTGTGTCTAATCCGGGCTACTGCCCAATAGTTTATTTCGAACTGTTGTATAATTATGTTCTAATCGCATGGAGAACTCTCATACCAAGGTGCAGGACTTTGAGCTTTTAGTTCTTACATGGTGATATAGATGTCGCTACAAAATAAACCTGAATAAATGAGATATAGCTGATAAATAAGTACCGTCCGTAGCAAAAAACGACAAAAAAATCACGTTTGTTGAATGGGAGCCCAATATTTATTTTATTCTGCTTTTTAATATTTTTTGTTAAAACGGCAACAGAAATAAATCTGAAAATTTCAACTATCTAACTGTCACGGTTTATGAGATACAGCCTGGTGACAGATTGACGGACAGCGGAGTCTTAGTAATAGGGTCCCGTTTTACCCTTTGGATGCGGAACCCTAATTATTATTTATCAGCTGTTACGCAGACGAAGTAGTGACAAAAGCTAGTCCAGCCATAAATATCTAGGGAGCCAAAACAACTGACAAACGCTGCCAAGTACAATGGTTATTTATTATGACGGGTGAAAGTAAAAAGACAATATATTGTTGTAAGAATTATGGGACTATTTCCCCTGTTGACTTAGGTCATGATTTTATTGACGTTTGAGGTCGTCAGCTTGGGTTGGCTGATTTTAACCCTCGAGTGCTCACGCGATGAGTAATTTGCCGATGCACGCGATCTAGTAGTTGTATTTTTTTGTACCGCGGTATTCTGCTAACTGTGGAATTACCATGACGTATTAACATGTCTTGTGACCTTAAATAGCTCCATCCTTTATTGGGGACGCGGATGGCAGATATTGTGCCTGTCTCCTTTTATTTGTCTTGCGACGAGATGATGTTTGGAGTGAAAAAGAAAAAGAGAGAAGTGAAAAACCAACTAGCAGTAACATTGTAGTTACAAACAATAGCAAGTCAGTATAACCAATTGTAACTAGCTGTGGAAGATGGGACTAATGACAATACACGCGAGTGACGCTAAGGGTAGCGCCCCGAAAAAAAACCCCGCCACGTGTTGCCACATAACTACTTAACAATATTGACTTAAATATTAACATGCAACACTAATCTAAAGTGCGTTCATCACATGTAATAAATATTACATATTACACACTTTTAACAGTTCAGTTTACATCGTCATATGGATCGCGTTATGAGCTAGTGGTAAGTCCCTTGATTGTACCTACTTCTAACTTGTATTACAGGTATGTAAAGGATCGGAGGTCAGCTACTAGGCTACGTTTGACCGTGAAACTTGCTTTGAAAATAATAACGTTTGTTTCGGTGGGCGGCAAAATGCTCAAAGCGCGAGCACTCTAGGATCAACTTACTGACCAGCCATCCGGTATGGACCGAGCGCGAGTTGACGGCTCGTTGACTTACACAAGTGCTGCAAAGAGATGTTAGTAAAATCGAGGGAGCGTAGTAGGGTCGAAACCTGCTAGGGCTGCTAATGCTAATGTTTTATCGAGTTGCATGACCACCCCAGGATGTATTATTATTTCATAGCGATTCTAAATTCTATGTTGGATGTCAAAATAGTGATAACTTCACACATAAAACAGTCATATCAGAGAAGGGGTAATTTTTAAGGGAGGGCCCCTTAAAAATAACCCTAGATACGCCAATGGAAAACAGGTTCTCAAAATGGAGAAAAAATTCTGTAAGAAATCATATTATTTAATGTAAAGCTAAAATTAATTTATGAATAGAAAACCGCTAATGATCACACCTCCACATCCATTCACACAACTGTAACATGGCAATGAGCCGAGAACTGGACGAAATTGATGATAGATGGCGCTTTCTACCTACACTAGGTACACATTCACAGTCTTTATTTAAAACACTTACGTTTCCTTTGAAAATACTACTTCCTCAATTTACTCTTTGAAGACAATGATGAATAGCGAACACGGTCGAAGAAAAATTATGCAAAGACTCTCTAAACACTTAAAAACGTAAAAATCTAGAAAACAGAAGAAATAGTCATAACAAATAAAACCTACTTATTTCTAAAATAATTGTCTATGGTTAGCACATATGTATGATTGCTTTGGCTCAACTCTAGCTCGTTATAAAAAATATTTAATAATGTTGCCACCTGTTGGTAATAATTTTCTACTAATGTTGCATTCTTCTAGAAATATACATACCTATATTTTTTCAAATTTCTAATTCTAATAATTTCATGTTGTATCATATACAATTTTCATTTGAACAGAATTTTAGTTTTAAAACAATTTGTTTTGTAATAAAAAGAAAGCGATAAGAACATTAAAAATCCCGCTAATAATATAATAACGTGTTTTCTTTCTTTATTTCTTTCTTAGTATTTTAGAGAGGTAAAGTTTGTTTTTTTTTGTTTGTAGAAGGTAATCTCTGAAAGTACTGGTTTAATTACATATATTAATCGACGTAGGATATAAGTTCTTGGGATGAGTTGGTATAATTAATAATCAACAATCTTTATGTGTGTGTGTTCTTCAACTGATGACAATTCTAATAAGTCCAAACACGATTAGGATACATTGATTAATTACGGAGTTCCGGTGCCTATCTTCCGGCTCCATCATCATCATCGGGTCAGTTTGATGATGCCATTTTCAACGTTCAGAACCTATGCTTAACAATCTTCAATGTAGGGATGAAGATTTTACAACATAAATTGTGTTTCCCCTGACAACAAATGTGAATGAAACCCTCCTCCTCTTTTTGAAAAAGAAAAAAAAAATAGATTTCACGATAACGTTGTTTAGAAGCGAATCTTACCTCCTTTCATTGAATGAAGTAATGCATTGGCATTGCACTTGCACTATTGAGACCTAGGTATATTTTTTTAATTTATTAATTGGTCGTTAACATAGCGAACCAAATAAGATTAAGGCGTCTATTCCCTTAAACATCTGGTCGGAGTTAAATCCACACATACTCGTAATGCCGTCTACCCCCGCATAGAGCCCCGCTAACCTTTTTGCTAAATATTGACTGATTTATAAATGGTATGTACATTTTGAAATAGTACATTTTGATACAAGTGCAGAAAGTTTGTCATTGCGACCGAGGCGGAATTCACACGAGCCATAGGCGAGTGTGTTATGGAGCCGAGGGCTGTTAGTGACAAATTTGCACGTGTCTCAAACGACTTTTTTCAATACACTTACGAAGAAATGAATAAACGGGGGTTGACCGGCGACTTGCGGGGGTCGACGCGCGCCCAGTCTGATACGATAAATGTGGTGGGGAAGAGCACGCGCTATTTCAGCACTAGTGCGGAAAGCAGTCTATTGCGTGCCTAAAAGCGGTGGGATAAGAGCGGGTTTTCAAGTAAGTGTATTGTTGCGTAAACATATTTCTAAAAATCAAAGTCGTTTGAAAGGTGTAGGGAAAACAAGCGGAAAAACATGTTGTTAAAATATTATTTTTGGCAAAAGTTATACGAAAAAACCATAACATGTTGATAATGTTATATTTGGATCTATAATATTTTTTTTTTCAAATCTATTGACTTAGCCTTTAGGGAGGAGTAGACTTCAGAAGACACTGTTTTAAAGCACTGCTCGGCGGGAGTTAGGGCCTTAAAAAATATTGTGAAACCTTCAAACGGACGGACGGACAGAATAAAATTATACATGTTCCGCTTATACCATCTGGCTAACGGTTACCATAAAAAAACGTCAAAATTAAAATTAGACAGCTATATTCAAAATTATAAACACACGTTCGTGAATCATGTTAACCTCTGTAGCCGACAATAGACAATTGCCAACGCAAAAATCGAGTGCGCTAAAAATAAAAACAAACATACGAGCGTAGGGAACATGTTTATTTTGTAAGAACAAAAGAATCATACATTTTCTAACTATTTGAAGACTTTGAAGTAGCGTTTACTCTTTCATAAAACACACTGATAAAAACAAAAGTTTGTAAATGTGTTAGTTATTTTTTTTACACCAAAATAGTAACAAAAACTTTAAAACTAACTTAATCTGTGGGTACAATGGCGGTCTTATTGCTAACAGCGATGTCTACCAGACCACCTCAGGATGGATTGTAAGAACTTAACATAAAAACGAGGGTAGACTGCGATGTACTGCAAATTAAATTTAAAAATATATATTAGACTATGCATAGATATAAAAAAGGTATAGGCGGGAAATCATCCAATGTCTTCTTCTTCTCTAAGTCGGTGCGAGAGGGCGTGTCAGACTTTTACTGACTAAAACCCACTCCTATGTTCCTTCTTTGCCTTGCTTTCCAGTTCTAGACCCCAGTAGGCTTCGGCCCTGCTGGGCCCCTACAGTTTTGCTGATATCTCTTTGAAGTGTTGAACACTACACGCCGTCGACGACTTGGGCTCGGTCTGGTCTGAACTGTTACCGGACGGCGAGCTACCCATTACTCGTCGTCCGCAAAACAACGCCTACGGTGCTGAAATCAATCGTGGCGGGATCCCAGCAGCTGGGGCGTGAGGAAGTCCATTCCTCACGCGTGCGGCTGCCTCCTTTGCTAGCATAACTGCTTCACAGCAGGAGGCGACCGCCTGCCTAATGACATGTATCAGGGCCCGGAGCGAAAGGTCAATGCCGTCAATCACCACCACGGGGACACCGCGGTGCTCCGTCCAAGCAAAGCACACGTCTACCGTATGTTCCACCGTGTCCTCTGGGCGGTCCACCTACCCGATAATATTACTTTACTCTATGGTCCACCCACTGGTGACACCCGAGCGTCTCTTCCGCAAGAATCTGGTGAAGGAACCTCAATAACTTACCATGTCCAGTGAGGACCCGCCTCACCGAAGGTGGTGGAAGTAATCAAAGACGCGAGCAAAACCACGGGGGATAGCGAAGTTATAAAATCGTTTACAATTTACGTTTTACAAATTGTTTACGTTTACAATTCAAAGCTTAACAACGGGAAACATTTAGAGTGTGTTTGGTTTTGAGCGAAATAGTGAGTGACATATTTATTATGTAGTTATAACATCCTTATTAGTGTGGTGGTCATACGCTATAAAAGCATGTATTGGTTACTCGGAAAGAAATCCTGTTTATCAATACACAATAAGATAACTATTTACAAGCATATTTTAATGCCAATTTGGACGTATGGTATCCAACTCTGGGGCTGTACTAAACGGAGCAACATCAAAATAATACAACAGTTCCAAAATAAAGTACTTAGGGATGCTGTAAAAGCACCTCGGTACATCAGAAATGGCGACCTCCACCGTGACCTCAAAATGGAACTCGTCACCACCATCATTCAAAAATTTGCTGAAGCCCACGAACACAGACTTCACCGACACGTGAATGTTGAGGCTATACAGCTGTTAGACAATATGAACCTAGTGCGTAGACTAAAGAGAACTAAACCTTTTGAGTTAGTGTAGTGTTTAAAGTTAGTGTATAATAGTGATCAATGCTGTGCTATGCATATTACACATGAACAAAGTGTTTTTATCAATATCAGACTCTGAGAAAGTGCTATGGACTTCTATAAGTGCTAAAGGACGCTATTCTTAGTTTAAGCCAAACCGTATAAAAATAAGTTAGAGTTAAATTACTTATTAGTCTTTTAGGCTAGATTGTAATCAATTATTAAGAAATTTATTCTTAATAATAAGGAAAAAAAAAAAAGTGTGGTTGTAATGAGATGTTTCAGAAGTCGCATGCGCATGGAAGGCCTAGATATAAGTGGTACCTGAGGCCCTTCTCAACTGTTAAAGGGATGGAACTATTTAACTATACAGGGTGTCTTTGACATCGACACACAAACGAATACCACGGATCCAGTACATTATACTAGACCCCCCCAGTGGTGGCAATTTTCGTCGGCTATTTGTTATTATTTTTAAAGTGTGTACTTTTTAAATTTAAACTATGTAAAATCGTTATTCTAACCAACCTTGATAAGATTCAAATCAATCAAAAAGCCGCTAGGATAGTCCCAATGTAGCCCAATTTAAAAAACAACTTTACCTAGACCATGCAGAGAGAATGTAAACAGTGGCGGATTAGCCATATAGCAAGAATAGCAAGTGGTACACGCTCCACGCATTCGGGGGTCCCACGCGTTCAGGGATCCTACTTGAACGCAAAAAAAATCTAGTCAAATTATACATAAAAAAGGAGAAACTGACTGACTGACATATCATCGCACAGCCGAAACGACTAAGCCTAGGAACGCGAAATTTTGCACAAAGCTTACTTTTATGACGTAGGCGAGCACTAAGAAGGGATTTTTGGAAATTCAAATTTTAAGGGGGTGAAACGGGGGTCCAAAGTTTGTATGGAGAAACCTACTTTTACGCGGACGAAGCTGCTGGCAGAAGCTAGTAGTATATTATATTAAAAAACGAATACAGCTGATTATTTTAATAAATATGATAGTAACATTTCTCTTCTCAACTTCGCCACTTTTTAGAAACATCAAATGAGTATGAGCACCCATGAGGTTTCCAAAGCCGGCGCCCCTGCTATTGTTCTTTAGAATTCAAATTCCATTTGCATTTACTAACGCATTAAAGTTGAATTAGGTACATTTGCAATTAGCCCTAAAACACGTTTGACATAAAGTTTATTGTTTAACAATCAATAAAATAGTTAGAGGCAGTTAAACTTATAACAATCATATAAATTCGATCGTATTGTGCGTTCGCTATGCTTCTGACCATCTGTCGAATTCGACAACAGTCTAACACAGACTCAAAGCATGAGAGAACGAAGGTCCTCACCTCCTAGCCGCCGTAATTCCGACCCCGACTACCAACCACGGTAGACGCGGGCTTGCGGACGTCGAGCACTGGGTAGCTCGCCGTCCGGCTGTTCGGTAATTAACCGGACCGAGCCCTGTCGTCAACAGTGATCCTCGCGCTCCTCAAAGAGATGTCAGCAAACCGTATGATGCCGATGCCCGCTAGCTACCGAACCCGTAGTCCTACGCAAAGGGTAATTGAAGGATACAGGTGTGGTTTTAGTCAGTAAAAGTCTGACATGCCCTCCCACTCCAACCAGAGCGCGAGAAGTCATTTTGATGATTTCCCACCTTAAAAAAAAAAACACAAACTCAAAATTATTTTATTTCTCAAAATTTTTTTTTACTTGCTAACCTGGTGAACTTGGTACCGCCTAATAGTAAAGATAACGCCATCTACTGGCATTACCAGAACCAACATAATTCATTTTAAACTACTTATTTAGCGCACTAGTTTATTAAGTTATCAGTCAGCCTTGAAGACATCTAAATTATAATCGGACGAGAAGACCGCAACAGGCAAATTTTTCCAATCCTTCGATGTATGCGGCATAAACGATGAAGTGAAACGCTTAGTCCGGACCGTAGAGTTGTTAACAATATAAGGGTGGCCACTTGCTATACGTCGCGTTGTCTGTTGTCGGTTTGGACACGCTCAGCGCAACTATGTTGTAAATCTGTACCTACTTTTTTTTGTGTTGTTGTTGCCTTGCATTGTATTGTATTGCCTGCATCGAATAAATACTATTCTATTCTATTCTATTCTATTCTATTCTATTCTATTCTATTCTATTCTATTCTATTCTATTCTATTCTATTCTATTCTATTCTATTCTATTCTATTCTATTCTATTCTATTCTATTCTATTCTATTCTATTCTATTCTATTCTATTCTATTCTATTCTATTCTATTCTATTCTATTCTATTCTATTCTATTCTATTCTATTCTATTCTATTCTATTCTATTCTATTCTATTCTATTCTATTCTATTCTTGATGATAGAAAAGTGATGGCGGAATCAAGTAATGTAATTCCCGCGCACACTCTTCAATCAAAATGCATCCTGTAAAATACCTGAATTATAAAACCAGCGCCAATTTATATGATTATTTTATTCTGCTTTTTTATTTGTTGTTATAGCAGCAACAGAATTACATCATCTGTGAAAATTTCAACTTTCTAGTTATCACGGTTCATGAGACAGCCTGGTGACAGACGGTCAGACAGAAATACAGACAGACAGCGGACTCTTAGTAAGGCCTCGTTTTACCCTATAAGTACGGAACCCTAAAAATAGACTGTATAAAAATTAACAACAAACTCCCGAACGCCGTATGCATCTAATAATCATTGTTTGTTTATTCGCAGCTGAACGAGGGGGCGGCGCTCGTGTTCGCAGATGAGCTGAAACAGACGCTTGACAAATATCTTTTCGGGATCTGCCCGCAAAGTTTTAAGGTAAGATTTGTTTGTAGATTAATGTACAGTACTGTTAAGAGGATCCTTTTCCACTCGCCTATCGTCAGAATTATGAGTATACATGTGGATGGGTGGAGAGGGAGAGGGAGGCCAAAGAAAAGATGGATCGATTGTGTGAACACTGATATGAAAGAAAAAGAAGTTAGTGATAGTATGACGGTTGACAGGATAGAATGGAAGAAAAAAACGTGTTGCGCCGACCCCAAATAATACGGGACAAGGGCAGGAAGATGATGATATCGTCAATATCGAGCATGGTTTAAAAGCTTGTTACTTAATCTAACGCAATCCAAGGCGTTGTTTGACGAAATGGCAATGCGAAAAAAGAGAGATAAAGCCTGTAAACTCTGTTAGCATTCGGTAATTCCGTGATGTACTCGAATATTTAACAATACTTATTTATTATTATTTATTAGTAAGCCTTCCATTGTTATAATTTTTTGACTTTTTTCATTTTTGAGTAAATTATGAATTATCAAAGTTCATGCAAAATAGCAGATTTTCAGAGGTTTTTAGAAATTTATTTCAATTGGTTTCAATAGAAGCCTAGATAATATCCACAAGATACTGTTTCCAAAATATCTAATAAAAAATGTGTAATAACGTCATAATCGCGTAAGAGCAAGAAAAACAGTAAAATGTATGTCAAGTATGTACAGGGAAAGTAGACTTTTTTTTAGTTGGGAAATCATCCAATGACTTCTCTCGCTCTTGGGCGGAGCGGTAGGGGGTGTCAGACTTTTACTGCATAAAACCCACTCCTGTTCCTTCTGACCCTGGGATTCACTTTCACATAACCCATGGCCCCAGTAAGGTCCCTACGATTTGCTGACATCTTCTTGAGGCGTGCGTGGAACACTACGCGCCGTGCCGACGACTTGGGTTCTGCCCGGACGGTTACGAGGGCCGTTCACTCGCGCGTGTTGCCGCCTCCATTGCTAACATTATTGCTTCGCAGAAGGAGGCGAGGCGACCGCTTGCTAGGGTTGCCAACTTTTATTAGAAAGAGAGTATATTTCATTTCAAAAGATTTAAATAAAGAGTACGAACTTTGAAAAAAAAAGTTTTTTTTTTAATTTCAAATAGAAATTATTTGGTACTTATTGAGGCACATACCAATTTTTCATTGTTTTTAACAGAATTGAATGTACTCAGTCCAAACATTCTAACTTTACAAAGTTTACATAGATCAGAAGCTCATTTTTAATCAATTTCAATGAAGCCCTCTTCCTCCACTTTACATTCATGAAAATAGTAGAATTTATTTGGTGGCGATTATAGATATGCAACATATATATATGTGTGACTGGCACTAGTAATGATATTTTGTGTGTTGTTGTTGTGTGTGTACATACCTACCCGCATCGCGCGGACGCATTGCTGTCGCGTCACTCAGTAATAAACGAATTTAATTTACTATCAAACATTTCATATTTATTTTGCAAAAAAATTAATATAATAAATACTGTAAAAAAGAGTATTTTAGCGTTTTCTTTTAGTGTTATAAATTATAGAGTACACCTACATGACATAGAGTAGGTACAAACTTTATTTTAGAGAACGGTTGGCAACCCTACCGCTTGCCATTCTTAAACCTTTCAAGTGATACAGGTTGATGCATACTCTTTGCGTATTCGAGCAACAGTGTTGTTAACGAACCAGTGGCGGATTTACCACCAAGCTGAGTAGGCTTGAGCCTAGGGCGGCAGATTTTTGGGGCCGCAAATTTGGGGACTGTTTTTTTTTGCTACCTCATAGAAATCAAAAAGATTTTTTCATGACGGTTTTCTGATGTCTCACAAGAAGTCTGCAACAAATTTTGCTGAAGACTTTCCTCTCTCACTTGTCAATTCAACTGGAATTCTAAAAAAAAACTTAATAATCCTTGAACAGTAGTACATGACTGAACTTTGATTAGCTCAAAAATATACCCAAAAACTATTTTATGTGTAATTTCAACAATTTTTGGATTGTAAAAATAATGCAGGGGATGACAATTGTAGAGGCAAGGGCGACAACAACTGTATAGCTTATGCCTTGCCTGTATAGCTTATGCCTTAAATCCGCCACTGTATCGAACTCGTCATTCTAAAATATAATCGTTGAATAGAAGTGATGAATGAGTTTTATTAATTATTTAACACTGGTCTTTTAAGGATGCAGATAAAATTTAAAATTATTTTACTCTGAAAGTACTCTCCGCTAGCGGCTACTGCCATTTCAGTATGAATCGACTCTTAGGCCCCTCGCCCTCGGCGACTTTATGCAGCGATGCTGTAAGCGCGTTAACTCGATACAGTCGCGCGTTGGCATTTTTTCTATAGCGCTTGCAAATGTGACTAACGCGCGTTAGTAGCGATGCTGTCGCACGCTTACGAAACGCGCGACAGCATCGCTACAAAAAGTCGTCGCGGGCGAGAGGCCATAGGTGATTAATAGACGGTTTGATTATCTCGTCGTAGTCTCTCGCTAATTTCATGGGAAAAGAAAAATGTTTGACGTTTCAGCTGTCAAATTATAATGTCAGTTTCATGTCACTTTTGTTTAGACTACATCATTCTTTTTTTTTTAAATTAAACTTGCTTTAGTTTATTTTCTTTGGTGCTTTTGCTCCAAACAGAAAATGATGTACTCGTATCAACATCGAACTTAATATTGACAAAAGTTGTTCAAATCATCAATTTAAAATCTTAAATATAAAAGCGAAATACACTCACTGATTAATCACAAAATCTCAGAAACTATAACATCTACATACTTAAAATTTGGCAGGTAGGTTCCTAATAGGGTGTAGACATCCAGATGAAACGGGGGTCCAAAGTTTGTATGTAAAAACCGACATTCACGCGGGCGAAGCCGCTGACAGAAGTTAGTAATTATTAAATGACTGGCCTGTTGGTTTAGTGGTTAGTGGCCCTGACTGCTATGCCGGAGGTTGTGGGTTCGATTCCCACCCAGGACAAATGTTTGTGTGATGAGCACGATTATTTGTTCTGTGTCTGGGTGTAATTTATCTATATATGTATATATTTAGAAATATATAAGTATGTTTATCAGTTGTCTAGTACCCATAACACAAGCTCTGCTTAGCTTGGGACTAGACGGCGTTGTGTGATAGTTGTGGAATATTATATTATATATTATTATATAAATATATTTACAAACACATTAATAGCACAAGACAAAATGTCACATTTTTTAAACTATGAACCACACTAAGAATTACTCTAGTGTCTTGCGTGCATTCCTTCACAAACAAGTAAGTTCACAACAACTTGACGCTGGCGGATGCACAAGAGTGCTAGCCATAACCCCTAGTCTGAAGGGCTGAAAAAAAAAAAAAGTAAGTTCACGTACACAAGCCAACTATCCATAAGCCATACAAATATTTGTTCCGTGCGGAAATCGAATCCAGGAAACGCAGCGCAATAGCCAATCATTGAAACACTACACCAACGATGCAATCAAAGTCAATGATCGATTGAGGATTTGATGGTTTGATTATGTCTCGCAGTCTCGCGCTAATTCACGGGAAAAAAATGACGTTTGACGTTTCAGCTGTCAAATGTCAGTTCTATATCCCGTTTGTTTAGTCTATACTTCATTCGCAATTAGATTAGACGTTTAATCAGAATTAGAAATTATGACAAATGGAGCACACGGTGGAGGTGTGCCCCGCTTGCGCAGAGCAACGCCGTGTCCTCGTGGGGGCCACCGGCGGCGGCGATCTCTCGCGCCGGGCCTTGGACCGTCCGGTAACCGTCCGGACCGAGCCCAAGTCGTCGACGGCGCGTACAGTTCCACGCGTGCCTCAGGGAGATGACAGCAAATCGTAGGGGCCCAGCAGGGTCGAAGCCTACTGGGGCCATGGGTAGGGTGAAACGAAACCCGGGGCCCTGGGACGAAGGCAAAGAAGAAACAGGAGTGGGTTTTTAGTCAGTAAAAGTCTGACACTATCTCCCGCTCCGCCTAAGAGCGCGATTTCTCATTAGATGATTTTCCCACCTAAAATATGACAAACCTTTTTTACTATCCGTTCAACTGATTTTGACTTTTATTACCTTGGTGGCATGACGAATGGAAGCTGCAGTAAATAGTTGGTATTGTAACCACTTTTTTGCTTTTAATGCCATCCTTAATCCTACGGAATAGAACTCAAAACCGGTTGAACGGACAGTAAAAAAGGGGTTGTTTAAATGTCTAATCTTATTACAAATGGAGTATAGATCATAATTAGCCTGCCATTGTTCCACTGTAAAACAAAAGCGGGTCCACCGTTACACTGAAGGTAATACTAGGTCTAAAATGTGTTCTGGACCTGTACGATGACGTTTAAAGTAAGATTGTTTCATTCTTATTTCCAGTGTGGGTAAGAGATGGCGCTAGACAACCTGTATAGCTCTGTCTCTTACCCACACTGAAATAAGAATGAAACTAACTTACTTTAAACGTCATGGTAACCCCGCATATTACAAAACTAAGCCTACTCGAGGATAGGATAGTACATACTAGAGGATAGGCTACTAACTGGTAGCAAAGAAAGTCCATAGTTTAAATAATGATGTGATAAATCCTTTTGAGTACCGTAATTAGAGACACAATAGAAAGACAATGAGCGAGCGATGCCGGTGTTCGCTTGGGGTTTAATGAATTAATGTGATATTTATGACACTTTCACCATCATGCTGATAATTATGCTAATTTTGTAACTCTCGTGAGCGATTTCGGTTGCAAATAGTGTTCCGGTCGGTGACAACTTAGATCATTTTTTTTAATTCATTTAAACCAGTACTTGACTGCGATCCCAACTGAAGGTAAGCAGTGATGCAATCGTTGATGGTGAGGCGCACTAGTTCATTGAGAACCTATTCACTCTAGCCTTGAAGACACCTAAATTATAGTTGGACGGGAAGACCGCAGCAGGCAAATTGTTCAGTTCGGACCGTTGAAGTTTCAACAACGTACAATGCGTTCCAAATAAGAATAGGATCGATTGCCATGTTGTGACGTAACGTCATACTGTCAGATCGCAAGAAATTGGGCAAAATTGAAAAACTGGATTCTGATTTAACTTTTTTCGTTCAGAGTTCGTAAATAATTTTTTTTTTATTTTGCTCGTCATAATAATTCTTCGATTTGACAGTATGACGTGACGTCACAACATGGCAATCGATCCTATTCTTAATTAGAACGCATTGTAAGGGTGGATAAACGTACGTCGGGTTCTCCGATGGTAGAAAGGAAATGGCGAAAAGATCTAACACTGTTTATATTTTGTAGATATCTATGCTGAACATTATAGTGTAAATTCTGGGTTTGAACCCGCGACCTACAACTTGTAAGTCAGTGCATTTTACATCTCGCTGAAACTGTATCATCATTCGAAAGTCGAAACAGTTACGATGACAAATTTTTCATTAGAAACAGGCCAAGCCAATGCCATTAATTTTAAATCCACTTCAGATCTTTTGCATCAGCTAGCCAACAGAGTCGCGACCTAGTAAATAAATAAGTATTGGGTCAAACTGAGCTCAGAATAAATCAAATCATAAACATTGAATTAATATAACTGTCATCATCATCAGCATCATCATTTCAGCCGATAGACGTCCACTGCTGGACATAGGCCTCCCCCAAATCTCGCCATAATTAACGGTCCTGTGCGTCTCGCATCCATCGGATTCCCGCAACCTTCACCAGGTCATCGGTCCACCTTTTGGGGGGCCTTCCAACACTGCGTCTTCCGGTACGTGGTCGCCACTCCAGAACCTTTCGGCCTCAACGGCCATCTGTTCTGCGAGCAATTTGCCCCGCCCATTGCCACTTAAGTTTAGCGATTCTTCGTGCTATGTCGGCAACCTTAGTTCTCCTGCGGATATCTTCATTTCTGATTCGATCACGCAAGGAAACTCCGAGCATAGCCCTTTCCATTGCCCTTTGGGTGACTTTGAGCCTTCTGATGAGGCCCATTGTGAGCGACCACGTTTCGGAACCATAAATGTTTTTTTTTTATTTAGTGAAGACGGTTATTTTATTTTTGTAAAAAGGTTTTGTGTCATCTATGTGAGTATGAAGTTCCGTTAGCCATTTCTGGTCTCCTTCATCAGTTCTACTTCATCAAATGTCACTTTTTGACTATAGGTGCTTAAGTTCTCGATGATAATATCAAAATCAGTATATACGCCTATAATATTTGAGGAGTTCCCTCGATTCCTCATAGATCCAATCATCAGAACTAGATTCTGAAAAAATGGCACAAATCGGAAAGCATATCTACTAAGAAGAAAAAAAAAATTGCATATCAGTCCATAAACGACGGACTTTTGAGGTAACACAGATAAAAAATAAAAAATGTACTTATACAACCGAATTGAAGATAACCTCCTCCTTTTTTTGAAGTCAGTTAAATATATATTTATATATATATAGTTACGAGTATATAACACAACATAAACGCCATTAACTCGAATCCTAAATATAACTTTGAGAATTATTCTCACTTCACGGTTGAACTGAAATACTGAACATTATAAACGGGGAGTGCCGAGTGCGTCAGCTCGTCAAATGTACGTAAATAATGTTGGTAGTTTTGTGTAATTGTTTATGTACACTCATTGCTAATTTCAGTCAGCCTTAGCTGATGAGTTTGATCGCTTTTAGGGTTCCGTACACAAAGGGAAATGAAGATATCCGCAGGAGAACAAAGGTTACAGACATAGCGCGAAGAATCGCCAAACTGAAGTGGCAGTGGGCAGGGCACATTGCTCGCAGAACAGATGGTCGATGGGGACGACAGGTTCGGGAATGGCGACCACGTACCGGAAAAGGCAGCGTTGAAAGGCCTCCCACAAGGTGGACCGATGACCTGGTGAGGGTCGCGGAAATCCGATGGCGATATTTGGGGGAGGCCTATGTCCAACAGTGGACGTCTTTCGGATGATGATGACACAAAGGGTAAAAACTTACTAAGACTCCACTGCCCGTCTGTCTGTCACCAGACTGTATCTCATGAACCGTGATAGCTAGACAGTTGTAATTTCCACAGATGATGTATTTCTGTTGCCGCTAGAAATACTAGAAACAGAATAAAATCAATATTTAAGTGGGGCTCCCATACAACAAACGTCTACACCGGATTCGTGTGGAAGTAACGCCCGGGTGTCACCACTATGTGGACCGCCCGGAGGGCAAAGTAGAGCACACGGTAAAGGTGTGTCCCGCTTGGGTAGAACACCGCCGTGTCCTCGTGGGGGAAATCGGCGGCAACGATCTCTCGCGCCGCGCCTTGGTTCAGGCTAGCAGTAAGCAGGAGTGATCCTAGAAGAGACCGAAGCGAGCAGGAGTAGCAGGCGGCCGCCTCCTTCTGCGAAGCAGTAATAGTAGCGAAGGAGAAGGTCGCACGTGCACGCGCGATGGAGCGGCCCTCACGCCCCAGTCTAACTCGCCGTCCGATCATCCAGTAATCGTCCGGATCGAGCCCAAAAGTCGTCGCCGGCGCGTACTGTTCCACGCGCGCCTCAAAGAGATGTCAGCAAACCGTAGGGGCCCAACAGGGTCGAAGCCTACTGGGGGCCATGGGTTCGCTTCTGAAAGGAAAACCCGGCCCTGGTATGAAAGGCAAAGAAGGAACAGCCGAACAGGAGTGGGTTTTTAGTCAGTAAAAGTCTGACATACCCTTTCGCTCTGCCCATGAGCTTGAGATATCATTGGATGATTTTCCCACCTAAAAAACAAAATTCTAAGTCAAAGTAATCTAAAGACAAGACTGTTTATGTTCCGTTTATGAGACATTTTCGAGACTGGTCTGTTGGTCTGGCCGTTCTTAGTGGATGTCTACACCCTATAGGGACCCTACCAGCCAAATTTTAAGTTTGTAGGTGTTACAGTTTCCGAGATTTCGTTATTAATCAGTGAGTGGTATTTCGGTTTTATATATAGTATTGATTTGATTGGATTTGATTGGCTATTGGTCTAGTAGTTAGTGGCCCTGACTGCTATGCCGGAGGTCGTGGGTTCGATTCCCACCCAGGACAAATGTTTGTGTGATGAGCACGATCATTTGTTCTGTGTCTGGGTGTAATCTATCTATCTATATATATAAAAGGAGAAACTGACTGACTGACATATCAACGCACAGCCGAAACTACTGGGACTAGGAACGTGAAATTTTGCACAAGGTTTCCTTTTATGACGTAGGCGAGCACTAAGAAAGGATTTTCCAAAATTCACTCCCTAAGGGGATGAAGCGGGGGTCCAAAGTTTGTATGGAAAAACCTACGTTTACGCGAGCGAAGCCGCGGGCAGAAGCTAGTTTATCTATATATCTATTTAGAAATATATAAGTATGTATATCAGTTGTCTAGTACCCATAACACAAGCTCTGCTTAGCTTGGGACTAGAAGGCGTTGTGTGATAGTTGTGGAATATTATATTATTATTATATTATTTTGACGCTCGTTAGGGAATTGAAACCTATACTAACGGGAAGTATCCGTTTACCTAAAATTCTGAAACTTTTCAAGAAGTAAGGTTAAAAATGTCTGAAAACCGTATACATCATACAATAATTATTTTCTTGCGATTCATAAAAATCTTCGAGACCCGATTCGACAGGCAAATAAAATATATAAAAAAAATATATATATTACATATGTATTTTTACGGAACCCTCGATGTGCGACTCGCACTTGACTAATTTTTTATTAACATGTGTTTTACCGTGTACCTTAAATTTGAGCGATGATGGCCCAGTACGCGCATTACTTTGTGTAATTTTTTAATTACTTTGCGCATTACTTTGTTTATTTCATCATCACTAGTACAGTTACTGCTCTCAAAACGGTGAAGAAAAACATCGTGAGGAAACCGGCATGTCCTAGAACCAAAAATTCGAAGACATGTGACATTCACCAACCTGCACTGGGCCCGCGTGGTGGATTGCGGCCCATTCATCTTCTAGAGAAGAGGCCTGAGTCCCAGCAGTGGGAACATTAAAAAGGCTGATTATACTTATATGCTATGCTATGTCCACTCTTCAAATTAGACGCTAATACTAGACATCGTAATATTATCACACAGTCTCGTTGGTTCCAGCTGCCGCTGAAGGGCAAGAACATCACCTCGGTGCCCTGCGACCTGGACACTGATCAACAGGACTTGGCTGGCAGGTGAGCATCTTAATTATAGCTGTTAAGATGTATGCTCGCAGAACAGATGGCCGTTGGGTTGAAAGCAGCGTTGGAAGGCCTCCTACGGTAAGGGTTGCGGGAATCCGATGGATGCGAGACGCACAGGACTGTTCATTGTGGCGACACTTAGGGAGGCCTATGTCCAACAGTGGACGTCTTTCGGCTGAAATGATGATGATGATGATGAGATTTATGTAAAATAGGGTGTCCTCCTCCTTAGTCGTTCACTCTTGACAGAGTGGTCGTGGTAGGCAATGTTGCATTTTCGTTGGCGAGTCAGGCTCCCGCGATGCGTCTCCACTTTTCACGGTTTACGGCGTCTCGGAAACTCTGGACTATGGAGGTTTGTGTTGCAGTTTTGATGAGCCTGCGTGACCGCTTCCTCTCCACTTGTCCCTGGACAACGAGGACCAACCATGGAGTGTCCATCCAGACCCCACTGTTAGCCACTTCCAAAATATAAGTACTCTCTTTTTCTCGCCTTTTTTTGTAATAGTAGGTTTTCAATTTTCCAGGCTGGCCACCCTAGCGCTCCGCGCGCACTCTGCCGCGCGGTCTGACTGCGCTCGCCTCGGCGGCGCTCTCGCCAACACACTCGGTGAACTCGCGCGTACTGCCGCCAACAGGCAGCTCTTAGCTGCAGGTTTGTTCCCCTTTCATATCTATTTTCTACATTTATACAACATTAGTTTTAGTACATGCGAAACCCAAAACACGTGTTTAGTATTTTTATGTAAAGAATCTATGTACAAAAATTCATAACGGTATCATGAAAAATCAGTTATATGCTTGTTATGTTACCTGGTTGTCCACACAAATAGATGGTCACCGGGCCATCCGGGCGCCTGACGGCTGGTTTTGCTCCCGCACCCAGCTGTGCGCTGGTGCCTAATGCCCGCTATGACCTGCCGTGACTTGTGTTTTACTTAGTGTCGGTGGTGCCCGACTTGTAACTTTTTTTAAATATTTTTGCGTAAAAAGGTAACATGGTGTAAAAATTATTGGAATCGATTCAGTTTCTGATTCTGAACATACTAGATTCAGGTTTCGCATATACTAAAAATAATGTTGTACAGAGGAACTAGCTGGTGGACTTCATCTACGCAGGATTAATAATAAACGCAAATAGCTTATTTAATTTAGCTATTAATACTCGTATAATAAATATATAACAAGCACTCCAGAATAGCTCGCAGATGGCAGATTTTTCTCAATTAAAAATAAAAAAATCTCAATCAGAATCTATCGGAACGACAACAAAGTGTTACAACGAGGTGAATCTAATGGCCCTACACTGCTGGTGAATAATTCACGGTTGTAAGTTTAGAACGTTAACAAGAACACGATTCGCTTCCCTTGAGGCTTCTAAGAACTTTCTGGAACGATCGCGATGTGTTCCGAATACTTAAAAGTTATTGTGAACTAGATTTCGCTATGGCACGTTTAATAATAATAAACTACATTATTTTTATATGTGTCTTAAGAATTATTTAAAAAATGTACAAAATATGTATAAAAAATGAATAATAATAATATTCCCCAACTATCACACAACGCCGTCTAGCCCCAAGCTAAGCAGAACTTGTGTTATGAGTACTAGACAACTGATAAACATACTTATATATTTCTAAATACATACATATTATAGATAAATTACACCCAAACACAGAACAAATGATCGTGTTCATCACACAAACATTTGTCCTGGGTAGGAATTGAACCCACGACTTCCGGCTGAATTGAACCCACGACTTGACTGCTAGTCAGGGCCACTAACCGCTAGACCAACAGACCAGTTAAAAGATAGATTTAGAGGTTTAGAACAGTGGTTTAGCGATTGGATGCCGCAGTGTGTGTCGTGGGTTCGTTTCCCGCACGGAACAAATATTTGTATGGCCTACAGATAGTTGTTCAGGGTCTGGATGTCTTGTGTATGTGAGTTTGCATGTATGTGAACGTACCCATGATACAGGGGTAAATTCTGGTGTGGGGAAAAGTTCAAAAAATTAACAATCCTATACTCGTTGTCGTGAAATTTTTAAAAAAAAAGTCGAGTGATTCCATTGTCTGTTGATACTTCACTCAACTAATCGTAACATTTGGCACGCGTTTAAAAGATTTTTTTAATATTTCCTGTGTTATGCTCGAGAAACTTATTTTTTTTAAATAGTGACACTTTACAATTATGATCTATATCATAATTTGATTGTATAATCAACCACACTTAGGTAATAGTTTCCTGCCAGGGTTGCGAGAAATCATCTAATGACTTCTCCCACTCCAAGGTGGAGTGAGATATAAGACTTTTACTGACCAAAACGACACCTGAGTCTTTCAGTGAACCTGGAACACAAACGACAACTGATTGAACACAGGTGGGTTTTAGTCAGTAAAAGTCAGAAACTCACGCTCTGGTTGGAGCGAGAGGGAGGTTGTTTGATGATGTCTTTACCCAAAAGAAAAACTGGGCCTTTTATCTTTAAATGATGTAATAGTAACGGCTATATCTGGAGTTCAAGCACGTGCCAATAAATATCAACAAAACAGTGATTAATCACATCTTTATTTTCCCCACAGCAGCAAGCAATGATCAGAAGAAACGGAAACTGTCCAAAAGCCAGAAGATGAAGATCCAAGCGAAGCAGAGGACAGCGCTCGCCGTCAAGAAGAAGGCGGCAGCGGTCGCAGCCGCAGCAGCCGCTAAGATGACCACTTAATTTTATATAAATTATGTATGTCATTCCCAACATGTTGTGTATTTTATGTCGAGCTTCTATACTATCGAAAGTTACTGTTAACCCCATTTATTTATTAAGTATAAACTGTGTATCCATGAGATTTGTCATTGGCAAAATTTACCTACCATATTTGACAACAAAAGTGTTTTTTTTTTTGTCGTTTTTAATATTATAGTACGGACCCTTCGTCCGCGAGTCCGACTCGTACTTGGGCGGTTTTTTAATCTGTCTCTGAAACAACTTATCGAGTTCCCTTAATTTTGTCCCACAAATAAGCAATTGTTGAATACCATGACCACATCTTGGTAGATACCATCTTTAAATGTGATAACAGGTGACACCGTCTTCCTGCGCCTTTTTTGTGAATGGTAAACGTAAATCATTAAATAACCGTCCCGCTCTGGGTGGAGCTAGAGGAAGTATCATACTGACTAAAAACCACCTGTGTTCCTTCAGTTGGCTTTGCGTTCCAGAGCCGCGGTAACTCTTCAAACAACTCCGCCCTCTTCAACAACTAAAAAAATAATGTTTTTAGCCGCTGCCTTCGTTTGTTACATTATTTCAGCCGAAAGTCGACCACTGTTGCACATAGGCCTCACCCAAGTGTCGCTACAATGAACAATCCTGTGCGTCTCGCATCCATATAAGAGAAATTGCGTGCCAACGTTTCATGTAAACCCAACGGTTTAGGCAGATGCTTGCTAGGGCCATGGGAAGGTTTTTGAAAAGGATACTTATAGTCCTAGAACGCTAAAGGCAAGTGAAAGAATATAGGTGTGGTATTAATCAGTAAAAGTCTGACACGCCCTCTCGCTCAGCCCCGCGCCCTAGACCAGTAGAAGACGCGAACTCGAATACATGAACTCTGGAAACTTTACACTCCTTTTTTGGGGCAGTCGTGTAAAAAAAGCGTTTAGGCTTTGCATTGTCTGCCAGTCTATATATAAAATTTTCCCTTTCGACCGAATTTCGGTGACTGGCCAATCTCAACGGAGACTAGCCAAGTACACAGTAGATATTATACTGCACAAGTGTGTGCGCAGACACAGGTGCACTCTCTGTCCCATTATTCTCATAATCCAAGGGGCAATCTGACACGACCGGGATGACAATACCTAAGCATAATCTATCGATCAATTTCATCAATTTCTTTAGTAGATAACTATTGTGTCACTTTCATACAACTCGAGGTATGAGACGAAATATCTTTAACAAGACTTCTGCAAATATTTCCTAATCCTAATCCTATATTTACTAGTAATCGATGCTAGAATAAAGTTAATTTAGGTAATGTAATAAGTATATTTATAAAGAAAACTAAACATGTGAGAAAATGTTGCACAAAATTAACTTATTGATGTATATGTACTTACTAAGTATTATAATGTTAAGTAATTTGTTAATGTAATAATTATTTACGTAATTTGTAATTATTTGCAAATAAAACATATTTTTATTAAACGTGTTTTTCATTTTACTTATAATAAAAATGTATGCGTTTGGAAAATTTAATGAATGAGCACAATACATGTATTTGTGTTTAAGGCAATTTTATACCTTATTAACAAGACCGTTCATTACATCGATCGTCCGTTCTTGGCTCACAGTAAATATGTATACATGTGTAACAATGTTAAAGCCCAATATTATTATAACTAATTAAACTTCAAACAGATTTAATCCTCATCATCATTTAAACAGATAAAAACTTAAAGAAAGCTAAATATTAAATAGACTATTGAAACTAATTAGAAAAAAAAACTACTATATTAGTAGAAAATAAATAAGTTTGCCACATTGTACTGTCATTTTCCATTAATAGTCAAAATTGACATTGACATTCAAAATAATTTTCTGCAACTTGCACGAATTGCATTTTTGCAATGTCAACAGTGGTAAATAAAGTGCATTTTACGCGTGATTTCGTCTGTTAATAAGTGCTTACGACACGCAATAAGCAGGTAAGTTTAAACTACCTAGATCATCAACAAACCCTGAGAATTTTTCAGCAAATTATTTGAATTTCGATTTAAATAGCATTACAAATAAAATTATTACGCTAGTATGCGTAGGTACTTTAACATCATTAGTAATAAATAATCTCTCCTAGTAATGGCCATTAACTTACAAAGGCTTTGTAGCCAGATATCCATATAACTCATGCTTTATAACTCCGCAAATACAAGGACTGTTTCTTCTAAAGAAATCGGTCGATGTGGCTTATTTCTTATCAAAACAAAGTCACATATTGCCGTAGTATACTTTAGTACTAACTTGTGACTGCTTAATAAACTGTGAATTTCACATTTTCTTCAATGATTGAGGTTATGACAAGAATATATTGCCTTTTCTACTAGGTCTTTCTAGATCCCTTAGAAGACGCAGCATTGGAAGGTATCCCACAAGGTGGACCAATGGCCTGGTGAGAGTCGCAGAAATCCGATGGATGCGAGACGCACAGGACCGTTGTTATGGCGACACTTCAAGGAGACCTATGTCCAGCAGTGGACGTCTTTCGGCTGAAATGATGATTTGATATTATACATTCGTATTTTTATGTAACACAGGCAAACCTAAAATTATGTTTATAAATTTTTATGGGTATTTTGTGATCTGAATTGCTGAACTCATCTCGAAGAATTCCAGCTTATAAAGAACTTAGTTTTTGTAGACAACAGTAAGACACTATCAACCAGAAATGATAAACCATGCATTCCAAGGCTATTAGATGGTACCATAATAAAATGATCTTGGTATCTGATATATGGTTTGATGATCTGGCACGTTTTAGTTGGCCATATCATGAAGTGATCAATTTCTATGATCTGGCCACAACATAGGTATAAAATTAATAGCTCAAACTGTTGCTAAGCACAATATTCGAGAATGACTAGGCCGATTCAGATGAAAATTGGAAAAATTGCATAGAAAACTGTAAAAAACACATTTGTATTTTTTTTATTATATTCAAACTTTGTACAGAATGACGTCTGTTAGGTCCGCGGTATACTTACAGTTAAACCACACAAACTATAGACACATTCATTAAAAGAATTTCTTAAAAATCATTAACATAATAATGGATAAAGTAAATATACTTAATATTCTAAAATATAAAAATTTTGTTTGTTATACTCCTCCGAATAGCTTGACCATTTATTATGAAATTTTTTGTGTATATTTTTTAGGTTTGAGAATATGTCTTTGGCTATTTGTACCCTCCTACCTCGACACCCATTTTTTTCTTTGATAATTTATATGGCAGCAGAACAATGTTTGCCTAATCAGCTAGTAATAATATTCAAAGCTTTTTACATAATTCCAGAAGCTTCTTCTGCCAAGTTTATTTGGTAAAAAATCTACAAAATATAAAATGGATGAAATCAGAGAAGAAATAATAACTAAAAGGAATCAAGATGCAGGTGAAGATATTGTGAGAGAACATTGTTACTTTGAAGCCAATACAAAGACGGTCCTTTTTCATTTAATGGATCATAATTACTTGTAAGTATTTTTTTATTGCTATTTTAATTTCTTGCAGAACTTGGCGGTTGATGGGAACAAAAGGTTCTGGAGTCCTCCCACAAGGTTTTTAGGTGCGAAATCATCCAATGACTTCGCGCTCTAGGGTGGGGCGTGAGGTCGTGTCCGACTTTTAATGACTAAAACTCACTCGTATGTTCCTTCTTTGCCTTGCGTTCTAGGGCCCCGGGTTTCCCTTTTGGAATCGACCCCTACGGTTTTGATAATATTTCTTGGAGGCGCGCGTGGTACACTACCGCCGTTGACGCCTCGGTGCGGACGGTTCGGGGATACCGCATGTCCGCCCGTAAAGCGTCGACCCTCCTTGCCGACCAGCTACTATGGGATCTGAAGGCAACAGTCCTTGCACGCCTTACAGAAACCTACGACGAATTGATGCGATGCGATTTCGTGTGGCAAATCATCGGTTCAGTTGACCATACAATGTGCGATGCGAATCAATACGCAAGTTCTTGCGATGCGTCGTGCGAGATTGCAATTTTTCACCATGTTGCATCAAATAGCAGTTTTGTGTTTGGACCCTTAGTCTAATAAAATAATTAAAAAAATAAAATTCTGGCATAGTTGTTCGCTCTCATGAAGGCAGGTTGGTCTTGTTATTTTTTCTATAGCAACTGAGCAATGTTGACTATTCAGCCAGGGTTACGTGGTGAAAGCAGCACCGTTAGGTGATCCGTCTAACTATGCACTTTGTGGTAGATCTACAATGTGAGTAGTTGAAAATCTGACAGTCTTGCCAACTTATGGGGACGCTGAGCAATAGGTTGCCCGCCGTTAGGTATAGACCGAGCCAGAGTCGACGAAGGCGCGTTGCGTTCCACGCGCACCTTACGGAGATATCAGCAAAGCCATAGCGGACCACCAGGGTCGATACTTGCCAGGGTCACGGGAATTTTCGAAAGATATACTGATAGGATAGGGCAAAAATAACTCAGGATTGAATATATATTAGTAGATTATATTTAGTAAAAGGAAATTCAGTACAATAGTTTTGTTTTTGTGCTCACACCATTTTTAATTTTTATTGTATTGTCTATACGCGAGGACTTGTAATTGGCTTTCTAGTGATTATGGTTTCCTTTTTTTTGTCTGGTTTTATTAGCTGTAAGTCCTCCATTTACTAAATAAATAAATAATTAAGATGAAAAAAGGTGACATATAATACGACTAATAACATAATCGCATAGGCAATAGCGCCAACTTACGTATTATTCTATGTACTAAATTACATATACCATGGACCTGGAACGAAAAGGTTCAATTGTGAAGGACACAAATGGGTTTTAGTCAGTAAAGTCTGATACGTCCTATCGCTTCACCCTAGAGCAGAAGAAGTCATTGGATGACTTCTCACCTCAAAAAAAGTTACCAAGCTACCACCACCAAATTACAAGGTTGTGGAGCCAGAATAAAGGCAGACCCTCCGTGTAGACTCCTTAGACTGGAAGCTGACCCAAACACATTTTATATATTTGTTACTTCTTCATACTCAGAAGGCTGATTGGATTTCGATGAAACTTCAAAGTTTGTATGGAGAAACCTACGTTTCCGCGAGCGAAGCCGCGGGCAGAAGCTAGTCATAGTATACTTTTTATCTCAGGAACATGTTCCTTTGGGATATATTTTTAAAATCACGCGGTTGAAGCCACGGGCAGTAGCCAGAAAATGTTTGTTTTTTTATTATTATATTATTCTTTTATTTCCTTATTTCTTTGTAATCCGCCATTTTTAATTCCAGTTGGACAGAGAGCACAAAACCAAAGATGAAGCCAGTTAAGAAAACACAAAAGCCTCGCCGTAAAATCAAAATAACGGAACTACGTGCCGTCTACAACTGCAAAACATGCGGATATCGCTCAATGGACAGAGAACTGTCTGCCAGACACGTCTGTAATAGTAAACCCGCTAAGTACGTTCCCTGCACAAAGTGTGACCGATATAAAGCCCCTGAGGGATACCTGCAATGTACAAAATGTTCCTACTTCACCAAAACCAAAGGAAGCTTGAAAGTCCACATGCACATACACTCTAAAGGTACACCTTACAAATGTACGGAGTGTGATTTTTCTGGGAGGGATCTGAGGGATTTAATCTCACATTTAGACAAGGTTAAAGATTTGAAATGCGAGTGTGGGTTCACGACGCATGTTAAAACTCAGATGGTCGCTCATAAAAGGTCTCATTCGGGAGTGAAGCCGTTTTCTTGTGGGATTTGCAGTTATGCTACGGCTGATGGAGCAGGGCTTTACAGGCATTTGAAGAAGCATGCAGTGTAGTTTAGTAGATTTATATGGGGATTATCTACAATGGAATTGTCCCCCAAAAATTAAAAAATATATTTTAAATTTTATTATGTTCCTATTATTTCGTAATCAAAACTATGTTTCACTATAGTGTAACTGTGACATAAAAAATTTTTTCAAATAAAATTTTAAAAAATCTTATGTCCGTGCAAAATACTATGTTTTGTTTTTTTATTTGAGAAATCACTGTCTAAAGCCCACCTGTTCCTTCAGTTGCCCTTTGCGTTCCAGGGTCGCGGTTGCCTGGCAGGCATCGGCCCTATGGGCTACCGTCAAGACAGTATGAGGTCCTGGACTCGTTTCTCAGGACCCTGAAGGCGTTATTGTACTGGACTCGCAGAGCACTGGTGTTGTCTGACGTCTGTCTTATCCGCTAATTATTCCACAACCACGCTACGGATTTTGATGCGGTTTTACTATTTTTAGGGTTCCGTACCTCAAAAGGAAAAAAGCGGAACCCTTATAGGATCACTTTCTTGTCCGTCCGTCTTAAGACTCTTTATCTCGGGAACGCATGGAGGTATCGAGTTGAAATTAAAACCATATACTCAAGTCTGCAGTTTCTTGAAGCTGTAAAAAAATCAGATTACTAAGTTAACTGAAAAAAAGATAAGGCCGTTCATGTCGCAAAAAACGTATATTCGACACTCGAGGGAATCAAAATTCATAGGGTACTTCCCGTTGATCCAGAATCCTGAAATGTGGCGTAAAGCAAGGTCTTAAAGTACAAATATGGGAATAAATCTGAAAACTAAATTTGTCACAACTTTTTTTTTGGGATTCGCAAATATCTTCCGGAATTGAACTATTTACTTATGTAAGTTTGTACAGGACCCTCAGGCCGCGAGTTCGACTCGCACTTTTTTTATTATTGATAGGCTCGCGTTTGACCACTATTTCAAACGCGACACTTTTTTTAAAGATACTGCTTATTTCAAAAAGAATTTTCCAGCAGAGCTGCGAAAGGAAAGATCAGAAGAAATGCAGACAATAGCGTGTAAAAATAAGAGTTTGTGAAAACTTAAATTAAATTAAATACATATCTATATATATAAAAGGGGAAAATGACTGACTGACATATCAACGCACAGCCGAAACTACTGTGATTAGGAGCGTGAAATTTTGCACCAGATTTCCTTTTATGACGTAGGTGAGCACTAAGAAAGGATTTTCCAAAATTCACTCCCTAAGGGGATGAAGCGGGGTCCAAAGTTTGTATGGAGAAACCTACATTCACGTGAGTGAAGCCGCGGGCAGAAGCTAGTATAACTATATAATATCCCCTATACAAAAAAAAATACATAAAAATGATACAATTATCACACTAGAGAAGAAAGATCAGGGAAAGATAGTGCTCTTTTACTTGAGATTAAAAGAGTGAATAGATTTCAAATCTCGAATGCGAGGCGGAAGAGAGTTCCACAACCTTACTGCATGGACGAGAAAGAGTAGGAGCTGTAGCTGGATTTATGAGGAGGGGATTTCTTAGGGGTCATCTCCACGAGCGAGAATCGCGGCGATATTATCGTCGTGATTCGACGAAAGGCTATGTGCGAGCGAATTATCATCGTATCGCCGCGCGCCTGTCGCTACTGGCAGCGAGCCCGCCGCGCGCTCACCATGGAACGTGGCGCTGTTCCAGCGAGAGCACGGCAAAGCATGTCAAACGCATTTCTGCGTTGCCTGTCTGTCAAGTCAAGCAAGGACGTTACGTATTGACGTTTTTTTTTTAAACAGTAAACAAAGTTTATACTTTAAGTGAGGGAGAGACTTTACGATGTGCACATCGTTGCCAGAGTATCGGAATAGAGAAAAGTATTGCACAACGCCTCGTCGCGGAAACGGGGCGATTCCGTAGCATGTCGCGACGATACGCTGGCAGAATAATCGCTCGTTCGTGGAGACTACCCGACGATCGAAGCACGGACTCGTCGCGAGTCTCGCTCGTGGAGATGGCCCCTTAGGTGTGATCTGCACGGTGCGTCGCTGGGGCGAGCGTAAGAGAATCGGTCTCGCAGGTAGGAGAGTTGAGTTGTGGAGGATATTGAAAAGTAGGCATAAAATCCGAGTGTTCCTGCGAAGACGGATAGGGCTTGCGAAGATGACAAACGTGATCATACTTTAACGATTCTTAGGAATTAATGGTACTTTATGATTTAATTAATGCGCTTAAATTTTTTTTTGAGCTATTGTCTCAAGTGTAAAATTTCTCTTTCATTCATATTAGTTTGTTGTAAGAAAACCCAATCGATGGTTAAGCTTGTCTGTGTACATCAGCTGACCTATTTCGTTTGTTTTATATAAAAGTTTTGTGTAGGTACTATAAAAAAATAAAAAAAACTAGCTGTTGTTTGAGCGCAGTAGGTGGATAAACTAGCTGTTCAAGCTGTTGTTTGAGCGCAGTAGCTACGTTAACTGCAGTATCAGGCACTTAAGTCCTCCAAAGTGCAGATGTATGAGCACTTGGGCACTCTAACGTGTGGCTCATGTTTTGAACAGGGCCACCGCACTCACATTGAGTATCCGACGGTTCTATAAAATCCAATTTCGCCAAGTTGTGTTTGCAGCAGCCAACCGAATTAGTGCTTTCCATATTCACGTCCAGACGGTACAATGTACAATACGGCCGACGTATCTTGGCGAGTCCTAACTTGGCGCAAGACCATTTTTTAAGGACCAAAAGAAGGCATGAAGCTATAAGCGCGGGGCGGTGGTCTCACTCGCACGTTAGCATTGGTGTCATTTTCGTGTTGCTCTGTCATGAGCACAGCCGGTTACAAAAATGTTCGTTGGATGTTATTATTATATTGTTAACTTTGTTTCTTTAAATCATAATTTATTTTTGTAGCTTTCTATCTCAAAGTTTTTTGATACCTATTTATTTTATTTGTACTTGGTCCCTGTATGAGTAAATATTTATTCTTATTTTGATTTAAAAAAAATGCCAATAACAGTTTCTTTTACGAGTGTACAATTGTATTTTAATTGTATTTTGTAATTGTATGCGCTAAAGTTCGCAGAGCCTATGTTCAGACTCGCCAAGTTACGTCGGCCGTATTGTTAGTGATTCTTCCCAAACCTTAAGGGCTATATTTCACTGGGACACCAATGCGGCGCGGCCAGTTGCGCCGCCATGGTGTCCGTAAGCTACCAAACTAGACACCATACAGACACCAGATTCGCTACGCCAGATTCGCTACACCACATTGAGACAGTATCAAAATGGAAAGTGCACGCGTCTGAGTAAGTCGCGCCGCCAAATTGGTTGCGCAACCAAACGGACACCAGGTGAGTAACTGTCTATAGAGTTGTATACATCTGGTAGTGGCAACTAGTCGCGCCGCCATGGTGTCCCGGTGAAATATAGCCCTAATTCTTTCTTTAAAGAGCAGCAAACGGGGAAGCTTTGTGTGCATAATTTGAAAATACCCGAGCAAAACAAAGACAAATCACTTGTAAAAAAAACAACAGGTTTTTTTTATATAAAAAATGCAATTTATTTACAGATAATCACTTGTACAAAATTCATTATTCATTTTATTTTCGTATATTTTTTACAAATTAAAGTTTCTTATTCATAAAATCGGAGTATTTTAACACCCGTACATTAAAAGTCTAACATAGTTTTTTTTTTTTTTCAAAAATACTATTTTCTCAGTGGGATTATTATTACAATAAACGTATTTTATTATATTTACTAAAACGATTACGCAGCTTTTCTACCGGTACTCCATTCGCAGCAAGATTACAGAGAAGAATACAAAGTTTTTTTTTACTGTCCGTTCAACCGATTTTAGCTTTTATTGCGTTGGTGGCATGACAAATAGCGGCTGCAGTAAATAGTTAGTATTGTAACCACTTTTGTTGCTTTTAATGTCATACTTATGCCTACGGAATAGAAGTCAAAATCGGTTGAACGGACAGTAAAAAGGTTTGTTTAAATGTTTTATCTTACTTCGAATGGAGTATAACACAGTTTTATATTATATAGAGATCTAAATGAAGTGTGTTGTCTACAAACCGACCAAGACAAATTAGAAACGCCTTTATACCTAGTTGAATTCATAATTCGAGATATAGTGGAGACTCGGTTAGCCACAGCTGGCAAACCGTATTTTGCCAAATGCAAGCAAATATTCTTTTAACCGCTATAAATATGTTCACAAGACAAAGGGAAATGTGTCCGACACGCCATAGTCAAGACTAAATGACAGACGTAAACGACCAACCATTTCTATCAAATATAACCTAAAAATTTTTTGCAGCAATGTATAAAATAAAACGCCAAGTGGTAACGGTCCCGACTTACGAGCTGTCGGAGTTCAATCCCAGCCCAGGCGCATTACTTTGTGTAATTTATTTCATCACCACTGCTCTCGAAACGGTGAAGGAAAACATCGTGAGGAAACCGGCATGTCCTAGAACCAAAAATTCGAAGACATGTGACATCCACCAACCCGCACTGGGCCCGCGTGGTAGATTACGGCCCATTCCCTCTCCTAGAGAGGAGGCCTGAGTCCCAGCAGTGGGAATATTATAAGGCTGATTATACTATGCTGCTATGCAATGTAATTTGAACTTTATCTCGTATAACATAGAGTTTGTTACAACATTTTTGATATTATCTCGAATTTTGAATTCAATTAAAGGTATCGATAAAAAAAATAGCCTCTAGGGCTGTATTTATCTTACTATCCACCTAATACTGAGGATAAGGTAGCGATGCTTTTGATTTAGAATTAAACTTATTCATTTGGTCGGTTAACCTACGAAAGTAGTGCAGTCTTTCAGCTGTACAGTCAGAGAAATAAATTGATCTGCAGATTATTATTATTGTAATGTAAAATTACCATCTAAAATCAATTTATTCTGATACAGATAGCGGCACGAATCTTGAGCGCTCGGCGAAAAAGCGAGGATCGCTTTGCGCATCGTACAATATCGGCGAGCCAATCACTGTACAAGGATTGCACTCCCCGCCCCCGCATCTCTCTTCATACAACTAAAGAGACCCGATATTTCACTTTTGCGTGCTTCTGCGCAAGTAAAACTGTAGAAGTCAGCGCTCAAGATCCGTGCCGGTATCTATACAAGAATTAAAGTTGTGATTTCAATTTAATGACGCAAAATTTATACTCCATTCACAATAATTTTTACTGTCCGTTTAACCGATTTTAATTTCTATTTCGTAGACATAAAGATGGCATTAAAAGTATTAACTGCAGCCGACATTTGTCATGCCAGCAACGCATCAAAAATTAAAATTGGTTGAACAGACAGTAAAACAAAGTTCGGCTAATTTTAATGCGAATGGAGTGTAGGGTAACATATACCATACATTTTGCTTACCAATTCGTTCCTCTGACGGCACATGCTTCACATTATTCTGTCACTGCATTCCTTGCAATTAAAATGTTATAAAATAGCGTCAAGGTAGATTCTATCATCATATATTTCTAATCTATGAACATACTATGATTATTTTGTGAAAATACTGTTCAATAAAATACAGGTAAGTACACTCACGGAAGAATTAAATATATTCCGCCAGGGTCACACATCCACGACCGAATACTCCATCTCGTCAGCTCTTCTGTCACATAGGGGGATTGAAGAGCTAAACGAGATGGAGTACCCAGTCGCGAACACACGACCTGGCGAATAGGACACGAAAACGCTCGTCGGACCAATTTGGCGCGGACGGTTATAGTACATTTTGATAAAAATGCAGAGTTTGTCATTGCGACCGAAGCGGAATTCGCACGAGCCATAGACGAGTGTGTTATGGAGCCGAGGACTGCAGTGACAAATTTGCACGTGTATCAAACGTCATTTTTCAATACACTTACGAAAAGATTAATAAACGGGGGTTGATCGGCGACTTGTGAGGGTCGACGCGCGCCCAACTTGATACGGTAAATGTATTGTGGAGGGGAAGAACACGCGCACTTTTCTGCACTAGAGCAGAAAACAGTCTATTGAGTAAGAGCGGGTTTTCGAGTAAGAGTATTGAAAAAGTATTACTGAACATAGAAATTGGCACTGACCTGAGAAAGTAAAAACTTAAGCAAATTTGAATTTCGCTGTTACCTTAACATTTTCCTCCCGCAAGTGTACATAACCAACCAGCTCATTTCATTCATCAATGACAAACAGTTTAAAACGCATATATCATATTTTCTAGTCTGTATAAGCACTAATCTATTTCAGTTCATAAGTTGAGTGAATGAAGGCATGAAAGGCTACATTAAAGGCATCGTCTTAAACACTATAACCCAGTTTCTGGGAGGAAAATTAAAAATTATAAAATTCTTACCAGAAACTGGGTGTAAGAGGCACATACACGAACTACGAGTTACAAGACCTAGGACACCTAGGAATTCTAGGAACGCTGTATAGCTAAGTTTGTTCTGAAATGGTAAGCTAATGGAGTTTTCGTAGGTAATTTTTGTCGTGTATGCCCGTTATCCCCACTGTCCTTGTCCCCATAATAAAATTGGACAACGTTATGTCCTAAAATTTCCTTACAGTTGTCTCCTTTACGTGCATACGGGCAAAGAAGACAACGGACAGTTAAAATTTTACGTATCGTTGTCAACTTTAAAATTAAATTTGTTTTTTTTAAACTTGGGGTCTCCATTTAACGGGGACAACGAGCATACACCATTTTTGTTGACATTTTCACCTGAAGTAAGGTCTTTCCATCAACATAAGACATGAACAAACATTTTTTTGACGTTTTTGAGAGGTTTACGCGATTCTTTAGTGTTTTTTTAAACTCCGAATTGCTAGCTACCAATACAACCATTGCACAATATTCGGTATTACAACAGACATTTATACTTCCATAAAATATTTGTATTGAAATCTATATCCACGAAAATCAAGATTGATATCAGAAATAATTTATAATTGGGTAAGGTTACAAAAAATAACACTAAAAAAAAAATTCAATATCGGTCCACAATTGACCGAGAAATCGGTGAACATACATTCAGCCGAACATAGAACCTCTTCCTTTTTGAAGTCGGTTAAAAAGAAATCTTTCTGAAAATAGCATCAAAATTGATTGTTAAATAAAGCAGAAATTAGCCTTTCAAATATTGGCATGAGGAAGAGTGGGAGCGAGGTGGCATCATCCCGCAATCTAATCTATAATGTCTATTAATACTGTAATATGAAAATATTGTAAACAATCATTTTTTTAAAAGAGTAACCATGTATATTCTTGCCGGTTCTTCTCCATAGGAAACGACCAATTTGGAACCGTGCACTAGCTTCTGACGTTTTATAAGTGCCCATATAGGCCTATGTGAAATAAAAAATTTTGACTTTGACTTTGAATCTCATTTGTACACGCATAACCTACGGGCAGTGACGTGATATTATAGTTTATGCATCCTTTTTGTTACATGACAACTTCACTTTAAATGGTTTCTAACTTACTTATCCGATTAACCGCTTGCGTCGGATTTGTCCGACGAGTGTTTTCCGGATGACGTGTCCTATTCGCCAGGGTCGTGTGTTTGCGACTGGGTACTCCATCTCGTTTAGCTCTTCAATCCCCATAGGTGACAGAAGAGCTGACGAGATGGAGTATTTGGTCGTGAATGTGCGACCCTGGCAAAATAAACGCGAGTATTTGTCGGATATATCCGACGAAGGTGAAAGTTAAAAAAATTGTTCAAAAATAAATGAATTAAGACCTAATTGTAATAATCAGACGAAGCATTTTTGCTTGTTGTAAATACCGAGTATACTGCACAGCTACTGGTTAAATATATCAATGTAATTTCTTCTGACATTACTGCTTACACGACTAATGTAAAATACTTAATGTACAGAAAATATAGTCTTAAACCTACCCGCTTTTTGTTCTAACCACATTTGGTAGCAATTTTATGAAAATGGACCACTATTTATTAATCAGTACAAAAAATAGGGCTCTATCTTCTACCCGTGTAGTAAAAATAAATAAAAAAACAAGTTCCCAAAATTGTCCAGCAAAATTTGTCAATTGCTACTAGAAAATACTACGCGCAGTGTTTACCATTTTGATCGTTCTTAATTCAATCATAAATCAATATCCTGTACAATGTTTCCATAAATTGAGTGAAATTTTGGGACATAAACAAACGCTAATAACTTTGCTGTTTTTGAATATTATTTATTGAGACTTTACTTAAATAATAACAAGACCTTTTCTAATAAGCCCGTTAAGTATTTGTACTAATTAAAAATTTGCGGTGTATTTAATGTGTTATGGAGGTCTGATAGGCAGTCACTCCATGTAGAACATGGGTATTCAGCCGCATCAGGCTAAACTGGAAGGCGACCCCAAGCTAGTTGAGAAAAGGCTACAGAGATGTTGATTTAACTACGAAATGTGGTTTTATTTGCATTTTCCTTGTCATTTCAAAATTAGTCAGATTTGTTATACTTTATGCCTTTTCAATGACAAAGTAATTCAAAAAACATATTACGAGGCTTATATGTCCAAAATCCTTTTTATGCAATGTTATTTTTTTAGTATAGTAAAAACTTGAAAATATTTATTTAAGGATAATTTTCAAGATGTCAGCAAACCGTAGGGTCCCGGAAGGGTCGAAGCCTACTGGGGCCAAAGGTCTGCTTCTGAAAGGAAGACTCGGCCCTGGTATGAAAGGCAACGAAGGAACAGGAATGCATTTTTAGTCAGTAAAACTCTGACACACCCTCTCGCACCGCCCAAGAGCGCGGGATGTCATTGAATGATTTTCCCATCGAAAAAAAAGGATAATTTAAAGAATTCATTTTAGTAAATTATGTTGCCCTGTATGAGGAGAAGTCGACTTGTTTATATTAATTTTCAATTGCAACATTTGAAGGTTAGATATTATTTTTTGATAGGCTAACACTGTGTCCCCCTGCTGGGCAAAAAGGCAGAGGTCTTGGGCGATCTCTTGCCAAGTTTGCTCTGCGTATAGATAGTCAGAAAGTGTAGGGAGGGGGGGCCGATTACCGTCAATTTTCCGCTGACATATACAGATTATGTATTGTTATTGTGGCTGTAAATGGTATTTCAACATTACTAATAAAGTGATAGTAATACGTCACATCTCTGCACCCCTAGTCAAGTTGATAATGTGCAATCTTTAACGCTAGTCGAAAACTAATCAAATGTATGGGAATGATATCATCTCAACGTTAAGTCACGTGGTCAGATCAAATGAATAGAAAATTAGTAGCCAAGTTCACATCGTTCAAAATGATAGAATGAATTGTTATCGTTTCTACAATGTTCAACGCTACATCCTTTGTTATTGTAGAACGAGCAGCCGACTCAGACGCGTCAACATGGCTACCAACTTATCGTTTTCTACAATTGCTGACACCGAGGCGTTACCGATTGGAGAACGGAATTCAACACGAAACGGTTGTAACTTGGCTAGGGGGGATGTTAACCCTTTCGGTAATTAGTGGCGGCGTTATGTTATATAACTTTTATATAAAATATTTTAATTATATCAGTATCTCACTAAAAAATAACATTGCATAAAAACTCAAAAATCCTCGACTATTTTGAAACGCCCAACAGGAACACATCCCCAATTCTTTCTAAAACCCTCAGAGCATACACAATCCATTATAAATCCTACATACGGTCACCCATCCTTTTCTATACCTTGCTTAACTTTTGACACTTGACAAAGAATGTACATTTAACATCTAGATTCTAACTTAGAGCTCTAATACTGTTATTATTTTGGTCTGTATTGTGATATACGGGAAAAATTCGGGCAGCCTAAATAGTATTTGATAGGAATATTTCTATATTTTGGAAGCTTTTTTTTTCTAGAAATAGTCTTTTTTTTATACAATTTTAGGCTTATATGTGGCGTGGGTTCACGATTTTAGGAGTAACCATGGAGTTTCTTGCCGGTTTTTCTCCATAGGAAACGACCATTTGGAACCGTGTACTAGCTTCTGACGTTTTATAAGTGCCCATGTAGGCCTATGTAAAATAAAAAGATCTTCAATTTGATTCTTACGAAATTCCTCAGCAGTATCTTTTTTTGTGGTGGAAAACAAATTACTCCTCTCGTTCTGAGGGGGCGAGAGGGAGTGTCAGAGTTTTACTGGTTAAGCCCCCCCGTGTTCCTTTAGTTGCCCTTTGCGTTTAAAGGCCGCAGTACTTCTTTCGAACAATGCAAATAGTATCAGCAACAAATGGAACTGATGGAACACAGGTGGGTTTTAGTCAGTTAAAGTCTGACACTTACCCCTCGCTCCACTCGGGGGAGGAGTTATTTCATGATTTCCCACCAAAAAAGACCTACTTACTATTGATACTTCCTGTTGATATACACGGTGTTTCTTTTTTTAATCAAAGTTTTACTCAGATATTTATCTTGACAACACGTCACCCTGTATAAAATATCTGTTCGTTTCTCCCACGCCACCTCCCAAACTACACTAAACATGATTATGTAACCTACACTAATAAATGCGTTTGGTTTGTTAACTTCATGCGGGTATTCTTCAATACTAGGTCTTTTCAGCGGCTTCGTCCGTTTGAAACTAGAAAATTATCCCAAGGGAACGAAGGCTAAGGCGGGAGTTCCACTCCGCTCCCACATTAGCATTCTAAAAAAACCTGTCCGTGTCGAAGTGCCCTACAAGAGCCATTGTAAAAAACCTGAATCGACCATATATATTTTTGTAAATGCCCACACGACGATAACATACCATTTAGCTAGAAAAATACTAATATTTTGTACAATTTTTTTTATATATAAAAATACAGTGATGTGCTATTTTACGCTTACTCTAATAAGGGTGGACAGGCGGATAGGGTGTAAGACCCTTTTGTCAGCAGTCTACCTAATGTAATAGCGGATTTTTCATCGTCAAATGCTTGCAATAACAGGGGGGATGTTTGAGACGGGTTAGTAAGGGTAGTTACCTAAACTGATAGAGTTACAAGAAAACGCTGCTAGGAGACAATCTGTAACTTTCTAAGATATTCTGAACTGCATTCACAGAGGCCATTCAAATATTACGTAAACACTACATGGGGGAGGGAGGTCTTTGCTGTGTTTGAGGGATTGAAGGGGATCTGGATGGTGATTACGCCAGCAGCATATATTTTTTAGTTAAAAAAAAAAGATGTTCCAAAATCACATTAACGTGGGAGCAGCAAACATTCAATGTCATTGACTGGCCTGTTGGTCTAGTGGTTAGTGGCCTTGACTGTTATGCCGCAGATCGTGGGTTTCCAATCCCACCCAAGACAAATGTTTGTGTGATGAGCACGATCATTTGTTCTGTGTCTGGGTGTAATTTATCTATAATATGTATGTATTTAGAAATATATATAAGTATGTTTATCAGTATATAAAGAATGAAGATATCCGCAGGAGAGCCAAGGTCGCCGACATAGCCCGAAGAATCGCCAAACTAAAGTGGTAGTGGGCAGGGCACATTGCTCGTAGAACGGATGGTCGATGGGGTAGAAAGGTTCTAGAGTGGCAACCGCGCACCGGAAGACGCAGCGTTGGAAGGTCTCCCACAAGGTGGACCGACTCCTTGGTGGGGGTCGCGGGAGTGCGGTGGATGCGAGAAGCACAGGATCGGTCGTTGTGGCGACGCTTGGGGGAGGCCTATGTCCAACAGTGGACGTCTATCGGCTGAAATGATGATGTTTATCAGTTTTCTAGTACTCATAGCACAAGCTCTGCGTAGTTCGGGACTAAACTCCATTCGCCTTGAGATTAGACACTTAACAAAATCGGACAGTAAAAAACTGTCAGTTCAAGCGATTTTGGACTTTATCGCGTTGGTAGCATGACAAATAGCAATTGCAGTAAACAGTTGTATTGTAACATTTTTTTGATTTAATGCCATCCTTATGTGCCTACAAAATAGAAGTCAAAATCGATTGAACGGATAGTAAAAAGGTTTGTCAAAATGTCTAATCTTAACACGAATGGAGTATAGATGGCGTTGTGTGATAGTTGTGGAATATTATTATTATTATTCTTTAAGTAGATCTTTACTTAGGTAGACTTCTGACAGTTACAACTAACATGGATTTGTTTAGCCATTCATCGAAGGCACTAAATATTGTTATAGGGGAGTACCAATTGTTGTTGGACGAGAAAACGAGAGAATGCAGTAGAACCGAGGTTACCGACATAGCCTGAAGAATCGTCAAATTTAAGTGGCAGTGAGCAGGGCACATTGCTCGCAGAACAGATGGCCGTTGGGACCGAAAGGTTCTGGTAGTACCGCGTATCGGAAGACCTCCCACAAGGTGGACCGATGACCTGGTGAGGGTCGCGGCAATCCGATGGATGCGAGACGCACAGGACCGGTCGTTATAGAGACACTTGGGTGAGGCCTATGTCCAACAGTGGACTTCTTTCGGCTGATATGATGATGATGATGAAGGGAAAGACTTATACTGATTAAAACCACACATACATTTTTTCCTTGGCTAGCGTTCCAGGGTTCCGGGGGTCCTGTTTCAGTCCCCATGATACGCCCTCCCTTACGCCCCAGCCGCCGGGGTCCCGAACCCGAATTCCAGCCACCGTAGGCGCGGGCTTGCGGACGGCGAGCAATGGGTAGCTTGCCGTCCGATCATCAGGTACCCGTCCGGACCGAGCTCAAGTCGTCGACGGCGCGTACTGTTCCACGCGCGCGACAAGGGGTTGTCGGCAAACCGTAGAGACCCAGCGAGGTCGAAGCCTGGGGGCCAAGGGTCTGCTTCTGAAAGGAAGAATCGGCCCTGGTATGAACGGCAACGAAGGAATAGGAGTGGGTTTTTAGCCAGTAAAAGTCTGACACACCCCCCGCCCCGCCCAAGAGCGGGGCATGCCATTGGATGATTTTCCCAACAAAAAAAAAAATCCCACCAAAAAAAAACTCCCCTCTCATAACAACAATTGGTACATCCGTCCTATTTCTTTTTTAACCATTTCAGCTGCCTAAAGATTACAATAAATGCATTATTTACGAGTAGTAACATAATTACAGCGAGTATACGGATAAAATACACAGAGCAAGAAACCAACAAGGCGGCTGCTAACTGAGACGGCGTTACTGGGTGTAGTAGGTAATTCAGCGCGAAATCGATGGCGAAGCGAAAGAGACAAACAATTGTCCAACCAAACGTGGGTGCGGTGCAACAACGATCGAAGCGAAGCGGACGCGAGTAGGTTTGATGTATTTACGCCAACTCTTGCGATACAATGGTTTGTTTTAAATAAATTGTGATTGAAGCGACTTCGCGTATACGTGTACACAGCGAAGGATCGCTTCAAAATCGCATTCGAGTTAGAATTGCCCACTTAAGATGGCTTGTAATAATATGCGTGCCGATTACTGAGTTGTGGAGACAGTCGGTCCAAATCAATCGCAGTAAAATACTGGTCAGCTGCACCCAGTTAGACTGGAAGCAGACCCAACCTCCTTGGAACCGGTTGGGCGCCTTGGTGCTGACATAGACATAGTATAGATTCTTAAAATATCTATATTCTCTGTCAGTTACGATTACCAAAAACAATTGAACACAGATATAGATGACATTTACCTGGGACAATTGGTTTCGTTTAGTTGCTCAGACAGAGAAATTTTTACTAAATAAAGCCCACCAGTTTTCCTTCAGTTGCCTTTTGCGTTTCGGTACAAGTACAATCCATGGTCCGGCGCGGGGGAGAATGGCAGACGGTCGCCTCCTTCTGCGCAGCAGTAATGCTAGTGAAGGAGACGGCCGCACGCGTGTGAGAACGGACATCTTCACGCCCCAGCCACCGAGACCCCGTCTACCAACCACCGTAGACGTGGGCTTACAAACGACGAGCAATAACTAGCTCGCCGTCCAGCCGAAGGCTACAAGGGCCATGAACATGAATGGCAACTGAAGGGACATAGGTGTGGTTTTAGTCAATAAAAGTCTGACACGCCCTCTCGCCCCACACTAGGGCGGGTAAAGTCATTAGATGATTTCCTAGCTTAAAAAAAAGGCTTCGCAGATCACTGACATGCTGACATGCATGCATGGGTTTTATGGAAAGTTTTACTAATGCCGTCTCAATCAGTAACCTCTGTAGTGTTCATACTTTGTGATAAATACGTCTTATACAAAATAATACTACTTTTTTTATTATTATTATGCATTACAATTACTGGCCTTATGTTGGCAACATTTATTAAAAAAATATATTGTAAAAAGTTGCCAATATAAAAAATGAACACGTAGTGTTGCTAGTTTATTCCTAAGACTTAATTTTAAAAGCTGCATTGTAGTCTTTTAAGTAAAATCATGTGAAAATAAATAAATTGTAATGAATTATTTTATTATAATTTAAAATGTTCAGCATGCATTTAAAACACCGCCCTTAGTACTTTATATTTTGTTCCTAAATGTCGAACTTTACTAGAAGTCCGAAATGCCTTTAAAAATCGATAAAATCTTATAACTACGCCAAAAATGTTGCCAACATTAATTACTTGGTTACCATATCACTTAAATTTGGAATATTACTTTTCAAACAATCACAAAATCCTACCAAACTAAAAGTATTGCCATACTAACTTCTTTATCGATTAATTAATTAATTAAATCAAAAATCATTTGAACAAAAAAGGGCTACTAATACACAATCACAAAATTCTTAACCTAAAAGTTGCCATAAAAATCACATTAAAAAAAATACTACCAAAAAATTGCCAGCATCGAAAAAAACCTACTAAACGATAAAAAATACTGTGGGTTGCCAGCGTCAACGTCGAAAAATACTATTAAAAATTACATTACCTTATTCTATTAGCTATTAGGGGCGGCATCTCGCCATGTACTGAACCAACTAACGTTGAACATGCCTGAATATGGATGTTTTCGCTTTTTATGGAGACGTAACGACTCTTCTGAAGCATACCAGTATTGTGGGAACTTATCATAGGGGTACTTCACCGGTTCTTTCACGAAGGGCTCCGAGGGATCGTCTGAAATTAAAATAGAGTTTTTTATTAAAATCGCATTGCATTGTTGCAGAGTATATTAGAGGAAGTTTGAAAGTGGCGCCAGTGACTGTAACGTTGAAAGGGAATCGTTTGTCTCGGTATGGTCATGTGAAGAGGGATGAAACGCATGTTACTAAAAGAGTTATGAGTATACATGTGGATGGATGGAGAGGGAGAGGGAGGCCAGGAGGAAGTTAGATAGATTATGTGAGAAGTGATATGAAAGATAAAAAACTTTTTACAAATTTATTTTGCACTTTTCAGTGTTTTTTTTTTTACTTTGAAGTTGGTTGTAATTTTTTTTGTAAAAAGTTTTTTATTTACATTTTTTAGTTATGGTACCACCACTAAAAATTACCCCTCAGCCAAACTTAAATACCTTATAGCCAGAGTGCATCTCATGACAATTCTAATAATCCCAAACACGGTTAGATTACATTAATTTACTACAGAGTTCCGGTGCCTAACTTCAGGCTTCATCATCAGATCAGTTCGATATATTCCCCCTCTTCTTTTAGTCGGTGTAGTCGATGACTGACTAATCATATAAACAAAGCAATTTTACTTGTTACGACGGTTCTGCTGCGATCCTATGAAGAGTTTTGTTCCATATCTTAGAAGTTCATCATCAGATGAATATTTCTATGGGAACAACTCCATTCAATAAAAAAAAAATTCAAAATCGATCCACAATTGACTGAGAAGTCGGTGAACGTACTTAAAAAAAAAACATTTAGCCAAATATAGAACCTCCTCCTTTTTGAAGTCGGTTAAAAAGGGCCTGATAGCGTGACGGTTCACAGGACAGAATGGAAGAAAAATGCATTGTTGTAACAAAATGGAGGACGTCGTGGCTAAGTAATCATATCTTAATCAACATATAACTTGATACTGATCTGCAAAATGCAAAAAACATAAGCGTAAAGAATTTTGCAGACTACCCTGATGGTTCCACATTAATGGACCCTATTCACATGCATCCAGCTAAATTTGAAGGCAACCCCAACACAGTTGTCACACACTCAAGGTTACCGTCATAGCAAGAAGAATCGCCAAACTTAAGTGGCAGTGAGCAGGGCACATTGCTGACCATTGCGCATTGCATTGTGCGCATTGATGGCCGATGGGACCGAAAGGTTGGACCGCAGCGTTGGATAGCCTCCTACAATGTGGACCGATGACCTGGTGATGGTTGCGGGAATCCGATGGATGCAAGACGCACAGGACCGTTTATTGTGGCGACACTTGGGAGAGGCCTATGTCCGACAGTGGAACAGGAACAGTCTTTCGGCTGAAATGATCATGATGATGATAATGAATGGTGTTACTTACAGGCAGGCAAGCAATATAAACAGAATATCCTATGCTTTCTGCTCTCGTGGCTTTCCAGGTGCTTCTTGTGGTGTTTCCTGCGCGTGGAGACGTGAGGGCAGCAGGGGCACGGGATGGCCAGGTCCTTCGGTACGCAGCCGTGTCGCTCTGCCGCGTGGGTTATTAGCGTGGAGGCTACGCGGTAGCCCTGGAAATAAATGAATTGGAGAACATCATATATTTAACACTTTAACCGCTTGCGTCGTATTCCGATGAGTGTTTTCGTGTCCTATTCGCCAGGGTCGTGTGTTCGCGACTGGGTACTCCATCTCGTTTAGCTCTTGATGGAGTATTTGGTCGTGGATGAGCGACCCTGGCGGAATAAAAGCGAGTGTCTGTCGGATATATCCAACGTAGGCAGTTAAATGTATATGGAGTACTAGGGTAACGGAAAAACGGCAAGCTACCCACTGCCCGCCATCCGACGCAAGTTTAACCTGAGACAACAGATATATAATAAAAAGCTTATATAAGATACTAACTTTAAAGCAATGTTCACACTGGTACGGGAAGTCTTTCCACTTTGGGTTCTTTTTCCTACTGAACACCATCTTGTAGGGCTCCGTGGGGAACCAGTCCTCAGGGTCTAGCAGTAACTCTACCAGCTCTGTTCCTGTAAGTAATCACGATAACATTACAAAGGCGAAATTTTGAGTGACAAACATACAAACGGCTGAACAAAGCCGTAGCAGATATTGTAACGTCATATACCTTTAGGGCTATATTTCACCGTGACCCCATGGCGGCGCGACTAGCCGCCGCTACCAACAAAATGTATACAGCTTTATAGAGAGTTACTCACCTGGTGTCCGTTTGGTTGCGCAACCAATTTGGCGGCGCGACCAACTCGGACGCGTGCACATAAGGTCCAAATTTTATACTGTCTCAGTATAGTGTAGCTACTCTGGTGTCTAGTTTGGTAGCTTATGGACACCATGGCGGCGCAAGCGGTCGCGCCGCCATGGTGTCCCGGTGAAATATAGCCCTTTCAAAAATCAATCAATCCTTGCAATAACGGTATTAGTGTGATCAATACCGTGATCACAAGTTCAATTAGAACAATAAGTATACCTTTAAAATTGTTTTTATTATCGAGTCAGTCTATATTATGGTATCTTTCTGAAAGTAACAACACAAAACTCTCATATTAGTATAACTAACTGTTACCTACGACTTAAGCAACTCGACATACATTTTCACTGTTTTTCATACAACCGCTCTTACTTACGCGATTATGACGTTATTACACATTTTTCATTAGATACTTTGGAAACAGTATTTTGTGGATATTATCTAGGCTTCTACTGAAATCAATTTATAAATTTGTGTAAAACTAATAAAGTAAAGACCACTGAAAATCTGCTATTTTGCATGAACATTGACACTTCATAACTTTACTCAAATATTAAAAATGACAAAAATGTATAACAACAATTATGGAAGCCTTGCAAATTTAATCAAGATTCTAAATGACGACAATTTTTTTCTAAATCTTTTAAGTGTTTAAAAAAACAAGTATTTTCTGGAACAAGTTAAATCACGGAATTACCGAATGCTAACAGAGTTTTCAGGCGTTATCTCTCTTTTTTTGCGTTGAATTTTTTCGCGATTGCGTTAGATGAAGTACAATACGGCCGACGTAACTTGACGGCCGTGAACATAGGCTCTGCGGACTTTAGCGCATGTACACTCGTAAAAAAAACAGTTATTGACATTAATTTTTTAAACCAAATTACGAATAAAAATTTACTAATATAGGGACCAAGTACAAATAAAATAAATATTAAAACACTTCGGAGACAGAAAGCTACAAACATAACTTATGAATTAAAGAAACAAACCTAACACTGCACAAAAAACTTAACAATTTATTAATAACAACCAACGAAAACTTTTGTCACCGCCTGTGCTCAAGACAGAGGCAGGGATACGAAAATAACGCCAATGCTAACGTGTGAGTGAGACATATTACTGCGTACCGAACATTGCCGAATAAGTACGAAGCTTTACGAAGTTACCGAAGAGAGATGTCCAATACGTTATACGCGTATCTGATGGTGTTGTTTAATCGATTTTTTTTCAAATCGATTTAAATTAAGTCATAAAAATATATTTATATTCAATTTTCTATGGAGGTTTAAAATATTCTCAAACAATCGTTATTCTAGTAGTTGTTTATAAATAACTGTTATTTAACAAAATCATGTCTTTTAACCAAGAAAATAAAGTTTTATTCTTTTTTTTTTCATTAAAGTCGAAATCTCGTTTACTAACGACAACATTCACTATGTTTGTAAATCTATTTCCTTCAATATCTCATAGAAACAAAAATAAATAAATTCCAAATCGATAAAAATCGATTGCGATATTTGATTGAATAAAGGGTCGATTGTATTTACATAGAGTCAATCTCTAGCCTAGACCTCCGCCCCGCGCACGTCGCCTCATGCCACCATTTTGTTCATAAAAAACGTTCGTGCGCAGCCTTCTGCGCAAAGTTCAGGCTCGCCAAAATACGCCGGCCGTATTATAACAAGCTTTTAAACCATGCTCGATGTTGACGATAGGCGAGTGAAAAAGGACCCTTTTAAAGAACAACCACTTTAATTTTATTTATAAGTATAGATAATTACATTTTCCTACTACTAACTCGTATTACAACAAACCGCAATAATAAATATCTATTCTTTTAATACCGTAATCACGGTATTACGGGATCCCGTAATACCGGTATTAAAAGCTCCAGTATTTTGACATATTTGGTTTCTTTAACTGTAGCAGTATATACACATCAGTTACGCTGAACAAATAGATATACAATGATTTACATACCTTCAGGTACTTCAATCTCCGGTACAGGCTCCGGCTTGGGTGCTATCGCAGGTTGTATGGTCACACCAGTGATCGTAGTGTTGTTGGCTGCCAGCAGACTTGATAGTATTGTGTTCTGTGTCTGTAAAGAGGTCTGGTTTTTTTAATTATAGATAGAACTTTGCTGTATACCATACGGCGGACTATATGCCTCGCAAAGTCTGTATCCACCTTTAAGGGTCGCCACACACAGGCCACACGCGACAGCCACAAACGCTGCCACAAGAAGCTAAAAGCGGCCATAACGGCAGCTGAGGCCCGCGATAGCTACTTTTGCCGGTGGCTGCTACTTTCTTAGTATCATAATACTGCGCCGCGCATGGATTAAGTCTTGGACTCTGACGAAGAAGGTTTAATTAGGCGAGTGACGAGTGGCGTTAATAGTCGGTGTGGCCACAAGAAGCGAGCAGTAATGATTTTTTTGTAGGGTGTGGTGGCCACCGGCAACCATGTGTGTTGAGGCCATTTAAAAGATATGAAAACTGGCTGAACCGATTGCGGGCTCAAATCAATGTGGCCAACTGAAGGATCCAACTGAAGACAACTTTTTGTATTATGAGAATGATCCTTTGTTCGTGTCTGGGTGTAATTTATCTATAACATGTATGTTTAGAAATATATAAGTATGTTTATCAGTTGCACAGGTCCTGCTTAATTTGGCGTTGTTTGATAGTTGTAAAAAATATAAAAAAATTACCTGTAACGGAACTCCATTAAAGCTTTGCGATAGTTCCAGCTTCTCAGGCTTCGGTTTCCTTTTATATCCCTTCGGAGGTCCACGCTTCTTGGCCACCTCTCCATTCTTCTTATATCTGACAACCTCCCCATTCACAACAGGAGTAATTGTCAACTTAGCTGGCAAAGAATACCGGTTATGAAGATTCTTTACTATGCTTTCTCCATTTGGTGTTGTTGCAAATGCTAATGGGTTCGCTAAGTTCAACGGGTTGTTCACAAAGTTGGGTAAAGTGTTTGTAGGATATATTGAGAGTGACTTTGGTGTGTTGAACGCAGGTATCTGGTATACTTGTAAGTTTAACGGTGAGTACTTGATACGTTTGGCTTCCGGCTCGTCATCCTCGGAGTCTGTTTGTGTGATGCTCAATGGATCTTTGTCTGATGAGAAGGAGGATCGTTCTTTCTCTTGGACGCAGAACATCTGAAATGGAAGTAATGAAAATTTATTTTAATAAATTGTAGCAGCTGTGTAAATGTGAATGTCTACATGTTTTAGTAGAAGCAGTGCTTGACTGCGATCGCACCTGATGGTAAGCAGTGATTCAATCATTGATGGTGAATCGCACTAGTCTAGTTAAAGCCTATTGACTCTAGCCTTGAAGACACCTGCCCGCCTACCCAAGTTACGATCGTTTCAATTGCGTCGAATGCCTCAAGTAGGCCACTCCTCCGATTCCTTTGTTCTGACGTCATCTCAACGCTCAGTCACGTGGTCAGATCAAAGGAATCGGAGGAGTGGCCTACACAAAACGCTTAGTCCGGACCGTAGAGGTGTTAACAATTGTAACTCGCCATACTTGGATTATCCGATGGTAGAAAGGTGATGACGGAATCAAGTCATTTAATTTCCGCGCACACTCTCCAAAATGCATCCTGTAAAATACTGAAAGGCTGGCTACCCTACGCCTGTGTTCCAGGCTTTGTAGATTGGAATTAACCAAATCTGCCTTTTTTATGGCCTCTCCTTTTTTTAGGTGGGATATTATCAAACAACTCAGCCCGCTCCGGGTAGACGGAGGTGGGGGTGGGGGTTTCCCTACAGTGGCTGATAATCGCTCTTCGAAACCCGACGCCCAAAGCGTCTCCCTCTTGCAACATCTCATCTTTTCGGCCAGCCCCTTGAAAGCAGTGGTGGCTCAGTAATAATGGCTTCACCTTAAGAATCATCATAAGTTAAAACTCAGCCAGGCGCATTACTTTGTGTAACTTATTTCATCACCACTGCTCTCAAAACAGTGTAGGTAAACATTGTGGGGAAACTGGCATGTCCTAGAAATAAAAATACGAAGACATGTGACATCCACCAATCTGCACTGGGCCTGCATGGTAAATTACGGCCCATTCCCTCTCCGAGAGGAGAGGTCCCAGCAGCGGGAACATTATAAGGCTGATTGTGCTATGCATTTCAAATTGGGTGCACTAGTTTCTGAAATTTTATAAGTGCAAATGTAGGCACTTCTTCTTATTTCATGTTGATCTGACTCAGATCTGGTCTAAACAATATTTAGTCACCTGGACAGCTCTGTCATTGGCCTCGCATAAAGCTAGAACTAGACTGCGTACATGTGTGCCACACACGCTGATCTGGGCGCTTCGGTCTCCATATATTTTATATAGAAACTAGACTTGTAGAGCTACACTTGATCCACGCCATGCGACGTCGTTCTACATACTGTACATCATGAGTGTTACATGTGTGCGTCAATCTAATGTAGTTCTAGCTTAAGTCTTCGAAGGTGCAGGTAGTTGTGCATGCTGGTTAAGAAAGGAGGTGACGCATATGCTGTGAAGGGGCTCCACACTGGCATTGTATATGCAATAAGTCAAGGATGCCTGCCCCTTTTTGCCACTGATTGAATTTAAATTAAGACATGCTTTAAGTAATTGAATTTGAGTAGTTTTCAAACTCAAGTTTACACTAAAATCCTGTCAAACATTGGGATTAAAGTAGTATTTGGCAAGTTCTGCTTAAAATACTCAATTGAGAAACCTTTTACTGTCATATCTACACATTTCTCAAGATGTAAATAATGTGTTTTTAGCATAATCACAGTTCTGTTTAGTTATTTTCTTTGAAGTCTGCTGTCACCAAAGGAAATTATGAATTACAATGCTGTAGTGGAAAGATATCACAGTTTTAATTTAACTAAATGCATAAATAACTTTGAATTTACGCATAACAAAGAGGTTAGTGACCTTTGTAGGAATATTTTGTTTTTTTTTGGAATAGTTAGGTATATTTTAACAAATACGGCACTTCGTTTTTTTTTGCGCGAAATCTGACAAGTTATGTTTCATTAATCTAAATGAATGTCTAAAACTACGGCAATAAAAGTACTTAGTGTCCTTCTTTTGTTATAATTACGGTTATACAAATACATAATTACGAATGTCGAATAGCGGTTTCACACCAAAAATGTTATGAAATTATGATTCATTCGTCTAGCCATCTAGTTCCGTGTCAACTTTAATCGTAAATTTCTCGTTTATGAATATATTGATCACATTTATCAAAAAAGGAAACAGATTTAATTGAATGAAACGTAGTACAAACTTTTTACTTCGATTCCCAAACGTAAGAAACGGACGCTTCATGAAAAAATCAACATTCGATTTTCAAAACACCATAACACCACACTTTGATAGAGATAACGCGAAACTTTGCGAAAACAACACATAAATAACTTCATAGGCTCACAAAATGGCGTTGTAATTCATAAATGCAAGAAACAATAAGACTTCTCATGAAATAACTGCACACGGGTATACGTCGGGTTGATCTAATTATATTATTATGTACTTATTTTGAATGAAACACTGACCTTTTACCGGTTTTTCTCACAGTATGAGCCAAAATAACGCTATTTGGATCACATTAATGGCGTTTTCCTTTGATTTTTATTGTTTCTTAGTTAAAATTATAGCGAAACATGAAAATAAAAGGTTAAGTACACCCGTATAATAATAACAAGTTCTTTTGTGTAGTGATGGGGCACGCCGAGTTAGTGAGTCGCTCGGCATCATTTTAATCGATTTTGTTAAAACGAATCTTGAGTTTCAACTTACAATGTTTAATTTTTTATTACAACTCAATTCACTACTCTTTCTGTATTATGATAATCCATGTCTTTTTGAAATGATGATGACCATGTCTTTTTGAAAAATCTTAAAATTATGTTGAAAATGAGCTGGGTACAACCATAAACCAAGAAATAATGTACAACTTGTCTATAGAATTGACATTTTACTTATTAATAATGAATAAACATCTTACTAAAAAATAGGTTGAAATTTACTCGATCATATTTATTTGTCTTTGAATCGAAAGACGATACATGCGATTTATGACAACACTACACAAAGCTTCACGTCCGCGCATTCAAAGTTGCATTGTAAATTGTTGTGAATGAAAATTAGGTTTTATCCCATGCCAATAGGGTTTAAAATTAATATTTCTTTTAAGTTACTGTTTAACGTTCTGTGATTGGATCAATTTCAATCTGGAGCGTCATATTTATTAATCGTTCAGAAAAATATAGTTACTGCAATTATCTCCGTTTTAAAATTATCGCAAATTTTTAATATTACAATTGGGTACTTCTGAACAAGATGTAGTATATAATATGGGTTCATAAAAATGTAAAATAATTTTATAGTTTTGTTTGAATAAAATTTCTAAATCTTACGATAGTTCATGGTATAACTACTAGATGTCACCACATCAATAATACTAAAATAGAAAATGTTGAAAGGGCTTTTGCAAAAATTCTACCATTGCTTTATAAAACACTTCAGTTTGGCCAAAATAATTATTGTTGCCCACTCTGATGTAAGCGCGTTTCGAATTATTGCCTATACTCGAAAAAATATGCAGTCGCCATATTGTAATTCATAATGCGCAGGCAATTGTTCGAAGTTCGGATTGGTCAAGATATTTCGACTGTACTGTAATTTGGCATCGTTTTTATTTGGTAACCCTTTCAGTTTAGAAAGGCTCTACTTAATTTTGTTTAGATGTTTTTTTTTTATTATTTAAGCAGTTGTCGTTGTGTAGGATGTTATTTAGTCGTTAAATATTTTAAACAGATAAGCTGCATTTTATACTTGCATTAAAGGCGTAGGTACTTATTCAATATTAGCAGCGACGCTGTCCTTTAGAAAACCTCATGATTTGGTGACTCGAAAAAGTGGTGGTGTTTGAAGAGAAATGAACACCGATCGACAGACTGATTGAATAAATAGTAATAAACCGAGAAAACATCACATACATGGTCCTGGTCTCAAACTAAGGTTTTCCCTTGTACTGTGGCAACGAAGGTACCACAAACACCCAGACCCAACACAAATATCAGTTTCATCAAAAAACATTTGTTGGGTTTTTTTTTTGTTGGTGCGGGAATCGAACCCGCGACTGCGCTCTAAACCACTGCGCTAAACGGGTCGTCGGGTAATGAAAAAATGCCCATTCCTAAAAGGCGATTACTGATCTGTTTCTTGCTGTCTATTCTCAGGGGTGCTCGGCATCCATTGTTTATTTCTCATGGGTGCTCGAGCCCCCGAGCACCCACGGGGTCGGCGCCCCTGAATATTAGAATATAAAAGGGGGGGGAAAAATACACAAAAATGTTCGATAACCATTTTATTTCAAACTTAATCTAATCTCCAACGTCATTACAGTGCTTGATTTTCACAAAATAATAATAAAAAAAGAAAAAATAAATTACTAAAGACTAGATGACAATGCTGTACATGACCAAGTTCTGAAAAAAAAAATATTAAAAAGAGACACGATATCACATACCACTTGGTCTTACTTATTAGTGCTGATGACTGAGAAATAATATTTTTATGGTTCTTTTTGAACTTTTTTTTTTCGAGATGTATCATCATAAGCCTATTAAGGCAATGTCACTTTCCAATGACCGATACTTGAAACAAAGGCGAAGATTATAAATAACACCGGGATTATGGTATTATTCGGAAGAGTTACCGCGGCCCTGGAATGGAAAGGACGACTGACGGTACACATATGGGTTATAGTCAGTAAAAGTTTATAGATATAATATTATCTGATGATATACCACAAAAAAAAAACCTGTCAAAGTATAAAATATGTCCTGAACAATACAGTCACAATATATTGTAACAATATCCACAGGAAGTAAATGAAATTGGTAAAAAAAACAAAGTCAAAGATGTTTACCCGATTTTCCCAGATCAACAAGTTCTAATTTACTGTCTCAGTCCAACACTAATATTTCCATTCACACATTTATATACATTTTTCCACTAAATACTACAAGATTTGGCTTGAATAGTCTGTTTACTTTTTTTGTCAAACTGGTCACCTCGTTTTGGTATTACATTATTATTATAAAAAAATGTCTTATAAATAAATAAATAGTCTAATTTGCGTTGCGTTTATTGTTACATTGGGCAAATATTATGCAGTTGGGTAAAACAGATTTTATATTATTTTAGAAGTCACATATTTATTTTTCATATTTTAGTGCCTCAAACAATGTCCCAATAAACGAAGCGCAACAAATAATACAAAAAAGTCTGATTACACAATTAAAGATTATTTTATAAATTAAAGTTAAATTGAATGAAACTGGCTTAACGTTTGGTTTATGTATTGGTAATCAAGGAATGGTTATATTATTTACAACAAAAAGATTCAAGTTTAACACGTGTTTTGACGTCTGTGAATAGTTGACTGTTGATTACAGTTACCACAAAACTTTATGACAGCTGTGAAGTGCTCTCTGAGTAATACTCCTCACTCTCGCTGTCACTTGAATTTGTTACTCTATAGCGAATAGCTCTGAGAAGCCAATAAGTTTACCATCATGTTGCTTATCAGAACCTGAATCTTGATCTAAAGATTTCAATGGTACAGAAAACATAACACGACAAAAAATCCTTGAAATTAAAAGTATCCATACACGTAACATTCAGTCCAAACGAACTGAATCAAAAAGATATGTTTTATTACAAATAAATGCATTAATTATTACAAAGGGTTGTTCAGTCATTATCATTTTAAATTATCTTGACTGAAAGAGTACCAGGGTGACATGATTCACAAAGACGTCATTAAAATTCAGATGAGTTTAAGTAATAAAGGTGCAATTGCATATAAAAATGATATGCTAACAATTGCTTTGAAAAAGTTGAGCATTCAAGGAATGATAGATACAATACAAAAAAAAATGGTGTCATTATCATCTACATACAAGTCAAACGTGATTTAAATTGTCAATCGAAAGAAATAAATTTTTAACCATGATCGACAAATGTTTCTAAAAACAATTACTTTCTTCGATTACAGTATAAGTATGGAAGGTGTTCAAAGATTTCGACTGTCAAGTCATCAAAAATCTACAGTCACTAGCTAGGCGGGACTATTTCCGAAACCTGTAACTACTAAAGAACAGAAAAAAAGAAACATCTTTTTATTTAAAGCTCAGCAATGCCTATTGTCGTTATGCAGTAAAAAAATGCGTCCCCACAACTTTCTACCATCGATCAGACAAATTTAACACTGGCAACACAGCGTGGTAGCTTTGGTAGATCTACCGGCTTTATTATAGCTAAATTTTCGATCGACGCTGTTCGCTTTGAAACGAAAAATAAACGCGTTATGTCAAGAAAATTGTTTTGAGGCATTTTTAGGAACTCCCATTTTGTTTAGAAATATCAAATAATGCTATAATATTCAGTATGTTAGATAAGTAAACTGTCAAAGTACAAAGTTATATGCAGTTCATGCTAAGTTTGTCAGTCTGAAACTAGGCTTTCCGATGTGGTTAGCACGATTGACTACTACTCAGTGTATTATTTTACCCAGCTACTGGGTGCTGGAGGTCAGAAAGGCAGTCGGTTCACGTCCTGATAGTCCTTATAACGTATAATACGTCCTGAAAACCGACATTAGCATAATAGGGAAAAAATCTAGGCAGATTGAATCATTCAGAGTTAGGCAGAGTAGCTACTTCAGAGAAACAAACTTATGATGAGTCTATGGCGCAAACTGCAAACGCGATTTCCGTTACAGTAGAAATTATTATTTTTAAATATAACTTTTCTCTGACAGTCAGCTTTCTTTGGAGTCTTAAAATTTAAGAGAAAGTGATGAAATAGATCCATCCATATTTAAAACTGTTGTCTTTTTCTGTAAATAAGCATTAAATATGTCAGATTCGCCCAATTTTATTGTAAAACATTTTGATAACAAAATCATCACTGTCTCTTGAACTATTTGCGTTAATAATTAAAGATTATGATATGATTATTATAATTAATAATTATTAAATGCTTACAATAGTGTCATGGACGTAAATTACAATCGTTTTCTTATGAATTTACTATAAGTTTTGTGTCCTAAATCAAATTTAGAATAGCGGCATCTACCGGCGACTTCGCGAAACATAAATAAAAAAAGTATAACTAAACAAAGATCTTTTGGCGGTAATATGTGAACAAATGCCGCCATCTTCTTTTTTCATTCCACTGACAGTTCAATTTGACAATGTCATTCATTGTGGCGCCAAAAGATCTTTGTAGCACTTACTTTCGAGACATTAAATACAGACAAAATACCTTTTAAAGGCAATATTCGTGTAAAAATAATGAAAAATACGGACACAAACACTTAAAGGCAGTGCTATACGGAAACGAATGTTTAATGGCTCTAGTCAAAGTGATACATCAGCTGTTAGTTACCAAAGTCCAAAATGTCGCGCTTGTCAAACCCATAAATATTATGTACAATGCGTTCCAAATAAGAATAGGATCAATTGCCATGTTGTGACGTCATGTCATACTGTCAAATCGAAGAATTATTATGGTGAGCAAAACAAGAAATTTTTAAAATTTAATTTATTTACGAACTGTGAATTAAAAAAGTTTAATCAGAATCCAGTTCTTCAATTTTGCCCAATTTCTTGCGATTTGACAGTATGACGTGACGTCACAACATGGCAATAGATCCTATTCTTATTTGGAACGCATTGTAACTGCTTTATGGAGGTCACATAGACAGTCGCTTGATGTAAAATACTGGTTTTCACCTGAATCCTGTCAGACTGGAAGTTGACTCCAAAGGCTTGGTAGACTGATGTCAATTTCATACATTTTGATCTCCGTAACCGCTGATACAATATCACCGTTATTTAGAGCTAACTATAAATGTGTACCTATTCCTTAATTCTAGCATACCTACATTATATACACTGCATAGCCTTGCTTTCAAATTGTGGCCATTTTCAACAACTATACTCCATTCGTGTTAAGATTAGACGTTTAAACAAACCTTTTTTTACTGTCTGTTCAATCGATTTTGACTTTTATTGCGTTAGTGACATGACAAATGTCGGCTGCAGTAAACAGTTGGTATTGTAACCACTTTTTTGCTTTTAATGCCATCCTTATGCCTAAAGAATACAAGTAAAAATCGGTTGAACGGACAGTAAAAAAGCTTTGTAAAACATGTCTAATCTTAACACGAATGGAGTATAGTTGAAAATAAAAAAGGGGGCGAATCTATTCAACGTTCTACATTGTACCCCTTTTTATTTGGGGGCGAATTTAATGTCATTGACTGTTTATTTCTGAGTATATATTTCGTACTAAAGTCATAGTTATTTTTATTTCCATATGGGGTTGAAATCGGGTCATTTTGTAACATTTCCGTTAATATATTATTAACCTTTTAACCGCTTGCGTCGTATCCATCCGACGAATGTTTTCGTGTCCTATTCGCCAGGGTCGTGTGTTAGCGACTGGGTACTCCTTTATACTCGTTTAGCTCTTCAATCCCCATAGGCGACAGAAGAGCTGACTAGATGGAGTATTTGGTCGTCGATGTGCGACCCTGGTGGAATAAACGCGAGGGTGTGTTGCAAGCAGATAAAAGGTTAAGTGTATCCACCGCCCTGCAGTCAATTTCCCTTTCGACCCCGTTACAACCCCTTACGAAAAATGTCTTAAAACGTTTTCTAGTCATTACTAAGGTTAATATAATCATCGTATAAAATTTCAACCCATTCCAACCCGCTAAAAATTTGGCTACTACCCCATTGCTAAGAGATGGCAGTACTAGTGTGTAATTTTATAGAATAATATGTATTATTGAAAGAAACAAGAAAAAAACAAGAGATAAAATTCCCCTTTTTATGTTAAAGAAAAATTTACTAAATAAGACAAATAATGAACAGAAATAATATAGGTATCTGTATGTTTAGTTTTAAAGATTATTAAAATTAAAAAATTACACACTACACTGTCAAATAAAAATAAAGATAAATTGAATCAAGTAATAATTTTTTTCTATAGAAAAATGTCACCACATCATCCATTTATTGGCAACATTTATTTACCGTCAGTTTATACTATGATTTACTGTCAACTGTTTCTGTCATATATAAATGTTGCCACACAAATAATTTATTTAACCAATGATAGCCGTCTTACGTCACTCCGCCGCCGCCATCTTTTTTTACGTCATTAGAATAAATAACCGTCTAACAAGCGAACCGTTTTTTTTAATATATTATTATTATTGATATATTATTAATTTCTAGTTATTCTTTTTGTACTGAAAATGAGTTTTTTTAAGCCAAGTTTCATTTACCAAGTATCAAATCAACAATCCAGCCTTTTTACCCGACCTGACCAAAACGGAGGGTCTACATATATTCATTTGACCCCCTCAGATCCCCTTTTCAGTACAAAAAGAACCCCTAACCTAACTACCAAATATATACAAAGAATTTTTTGGGATTACAAAACGAATTTGGCATCTTAACACATCAGGATTTATATGTACGGATCACATCTTTGATTTGAGCCCTACAGAGGGGACATTGACCACCCCCTTTTCCCCTCCATTGCTGAACAGCACAACGGTAACACATACACATATGACCACACATATAAAGGACTGAATCTATAGGGTTTTCATAGCATATTGTGCACTCAGTTCCGGTTAGGTTACCAGTTGTAGCTCCTTCACCGATGACAGAGTATATGGGCTGGTGACGACTTGTTGAAGGTCCATTTTGAAGTCTTTCAGCCAGTCTTAAAGGCTCTGTGTGCCCGTTAGGAAGCTGTGCTTGCTCGTTGATGTTATTCTGGTTGGTTGAAGAACATTGGTTGTCGGGTCTCGGTCTGGGCGGCTGGTAGTTACAGGTTGCTGGTTGGTTGATGGGCAGCCCAGTTAGGCAGAGCTGCGAGGTTGTCTGGATCGGCTGGAAAAACAAATTAAAAACTTAATTATTTTGAATAATTTAAAGGTTCTGAATATGGTAGAAGGTAATTTTTTTTTTAAACAATGCCTTCCAGTCCCAAATAAAGCAGAGCTCGTACTATGAGTACTAGACAACTGTTACATACTTATATATTTCTAAATACATACATTATTATCAAACGATCGTGCTTATAATACAAACATTTGTCTTGGTTGGGAATCGAACCCATTCGGCATAGCAGTCAGGGCCGCTAATCACAAGGCAAGCAGGTCAGTCATATGTATGGCTTATTTTAACCATGATCATCCTTATTAAAAAACAACCACCGCGTCTGTCCGTCTATTCGTGATAAACTCAAAAACTACTGAACGAATTTTCATGAGGTTGAGTGACTCATGAGGAAGGTTTAGGTATATAATATAGATAGAAGACTACCTTTCATACTTAGACCGAAAAAACCTAATCAAACAATGGCAGAAGGCCCAAAAACTAAAGAAGATCGTCAACATGAAACTCACCTCAATATAATGCGCGCTGGCCAGCGTAAGGCCCTGTTGATTAGCAGCATTCTGTCCATTCTGAGGAGGCAGACTAACCACCAAGACTGTACCACCAGCTCCGGCAGTGATCGACCCCGCAGACCCCGTGAGCACCCGCAACTGCTGAGGAGGAGTCTGAGCTTGCTGGACCACTTGGGTACTGAGCATCCTGACTTTCTGCGTAGCCCCATAAATGTCAACAAACGCCCACAGTCTTAGAGTATGGTCTACATGCATGACTGTCACAGGAGTCGAGCCATTTCTACTGACTCTGACTTCGCCGTCTTGTGTCAATGTCACTGCTAGTTCATCGCCTCTTCGGAGGCCGTTAGCAGCGTCCCGCCTCACAACCCAGTACTCCGGACGGTCTAGAAGTAATTCCGCATCGTCTGGTAGATCGCAGGGTCTTAACGTGGCCGGATCGCAGGATGTAAGGCCGATAGCTAAGCTGCCTGCATACGCTGCTTCTGTGGCTAGGATCTGAACGACAATAGTCTGTCCGGGACGCATTGGACGCGCAGTAAATACATATCCTTGGCAGAATTCCGCATCAGCCCTTGCAGCAACCCCTCTGTCATTCACACACTGTACGTTCCTTCCTTTAGTTCTGTGTAAGCTAAGTGGTACTAAAGGATTCTGGTATCGGGGCGGTGGTAAAGATTCTTCGACAGACAACGACCTCATGCTGCCAACGAGTCTATCTTCCTCCAAAGGACTATGTCTCCTCTGGCTTGGGGCTCGTGGATCAGCGAACTGGACGGCTGTGCAGTTGCCGTATACGTCTACTAAGGCCCAGAGAGGGCTTCTGGTGTCTACGCCAGAGAAGAACAAGCCCTTGTCTTCTCCATTAACCCCGAAATGGACGTCTCCGGAAGAATTGACGTAGTAGTATAAAATATTGTCCTTTTCACAGAATCTTTCGCCGAGGGCTTTGGCCCAGTTGCCTGGTTTGTTGGTTAGATCTGGACAAGCGTATTTGGGGAGTGGATGCGCGAGAGTGGAAGGGTCGTGGTTTGTGAATCCGAAGCGGATCACGCCGCTCCAGCTGTTTGAGATTTCGACGAAGCGGAGGCAGACCTGGAAGGAGAAATGGAGAGGTTAAATGTGTTTGAATTGTAATTTATTTTACATGGAATTTCAGCAAGTTAATTCTGCTTTATGCCTGAGTATATACTTTTTTATTCTTTCGGGGTGGAAATCTTAATGGATGTCCCCCATCGTGAGGTGGGGGAAGAGCTCTATCAGATTCGTGCTGACTAAAGCCACCCCGGTGTTGCCTCGCACACTTGCGGGGCTACGGGTGAGTGTGATTTTCACTTGTACAAAGACCCTTCATCAGAAGAAACCCACCTTCTCGTTAACTCTGACCGGCCTCGCGCTGAATGCCATGCCTTTGCAGAAGGACTCCACTCGACGAGCCATGGACCCATCACGGGACACCCTGACGTTCTCTCCGTGGACGGAGTGGAAGCCCAGGGGGGGCAGGTTGTTCGGAGTACCACCGGTGCATGTCGTGCGGGGAGCTGTAACAAAAGAGACGAGGTTTTAGTAATGAGGTTTTATACAGATTTCGTTGGATTTGACAGTTGTGGACGTTCTAATTTTGACGTTAGCTTTGACGGTTTTGGTCCAGCGATGCGTTGCCAATATTCGCGGAGTCCATACGTTAAAAATATTTGTATGGCCTTTATACAGTTATTCTAGGTTTTGGTGTCATGTGTATATGAAGATACATGTTTGTGAACGTACTCAAGATATAGAACAGATTTTTGAGTCAAATTTTATTTGTGCCTAGTATTTTTTAGCCTGATGACAAGTTTATTGTGCAAAATTTTCGTTGGGGAAATTTTTTAATGATAATTTTAAGATGTTGCGTCTAAGACGTAATTTCGATTATAAAATCTGTTATAGTTTCAATTAAAAGCAATCCTTTGTATCAGATACTTGGTTAGTTTAACGCTATGGCCTCGACAATCAATACATAACAGTCACATCGAACGATGAAACGATGAGCAAAAAAAACCGCTAGAAGCATCGCAAAAAAAATTATCACAACATTCGTTTCTTCACAAAAATAATTTCTTAAAAATTACAATCTAGTGGCGTGACAATACAAAAATTCCTGTCCCCTAAGAACGCCTATAGAGTTCCCCCTCGGTTATGTTAAATCCAACATGGCGGCGCGTCACCTGCAGGGCAGATGTGTCGAGTACGCAGCTTGCCTATGCGCAGCTTATATAGCCAACAAGGATATCGACTTTAATTATATTTTGGGGCAAGTTTCTTTTAATTGAGAATAAGTGCACAGCTGTAAAATGGCACGCAAATTATTGTGCGTACAGTTAAGAAGTGTATACGAATAACTTGCCATAGTTTTTGTTTCCTGATAGTGAACCCCGGGGCCCTGGAACGCAACTCAAAGAAGGGACATAGGAGTAGGTCAGTAAAAGTCTGACACGCCCTCCCGCTCCGCCCTAGGGCGCGATAAGTCATTTCATGTTTTCCCACCTTAAAAGGCTTTGTTTCCTGATAGCTACAACCGAGAGGTTTTTAAGTCAAGAGTGAATAGGTTTCTTCTAGGCAAGCGTGCTCCATCGTCGGTTACATCATCAGATGTGATAGTGGTAGTATACGCGAGTATACGTACCAATAGTAAAAATCAAACTAGCGCGTGAAGTTCTCCATACAAAATTTCAACCCCGGTTTCATCCACTTAAGGGATGCACATCTCATGTTTTTAATATCGTGCGGATTTTATCACGCTTGCGGGATTGCCCCGCACGCGTAAACACGCAAATGTCCACTTCATAAAAGTATTTATTGTAATTTTCTGCATGCGGTGCAATCCCGCATGCATGATGAAATCCGCACGATATTACAAAAACACCCTTAAGTGCTCGCCTACGTCATAAAAGGTAGCCTTGTGTAAAATTTCACGCTTCTAGCCCCAGTAGTTTCGGCTATGCGTTGATATGTCAATCAGTCTGTCCATCCTGCACAACTACCTGCAGTTTTCAGGATCTTTACGAGGCCAATAACAGAGCCGTAGAGGTTGCCAAATACTGGTCAGATAAAATTTAGTTAGAGTACATCGACACGAAAAGAAGAAGAAGAAGAAGTTTCTCTTTTTATATATATAGATAAAAAAAAAAAAACATATTTTTGTCATTCACAGTTTTGTGATAGTCTTATTATGAAGTTCTATGTGTTACGATAACTTTAGTGCACTGTAAGACGGTTTTGTTTGGCTATACATATAATTTAGTTCAAACAGAAGACTGTTCACTTGCAAATCATAAAGTCAGTGCGAATTGGTTCCATCCGCTTATTACATTCGCGAATTTGATACAGTATCAAAATAGATTTTAGTGTAGTTCGACGTAGGAGAAAAATTACAAGAAAAACCAAGCCAGAATCGACGGCGGTCAATGTTCCACACACCTCTCAAAGAGATGTCACCAAAATGGACGGGGCCCAGCAGGACCGATGCCTGCTTGGGCTACGTGAATATTTGAAAGAGCTACCGTGGCGTTTGAAAGCAAAGATAACTGAAGGAATACAACTGGTGTTTTTTTTAATTTTAGAAAGGCTCGCGTTTCACCACTATCTCAAGGTCGATGATAGAGCAGGCTTGTCTAGAGGTAACCTATTCACTTTTACCCTAAAGACCCTTAAGTCACACAGACTACGGCAGGGAATTCCACTCCTTAGCTGAGCGCACAATGTGTTCCCAAAACGCTTTAAGCGTATGGGTAGGATGTCTACCATGTATCGATAGCGCAACGCCATACGTCTAGTGCAAATCGGAGGTCCGATGACGGAATGGACTTGGTGGAATTAAATTGTGCAGTTCCAATGAACACTCCCCGAAATGTAAACGATAGAAAACCGACAGGCTAGCAACTCGGCATCGATGCTCAAGACCTTGGAGTTTTGACTCGAAAAATGCTCGCTTCTCAATCGACTCTACTGCATCAAGCTGGCCGCCAACTAAAAAGAAGCTTATTCGTTACTCTTGAGGCCTCTTGAGGAACCAACAAAATACTTTCAAACGTAGTTTCAATTAAACTTGTAACACAAAAAAAATCTAGATACGTGCTTCTACAATACCACACAAGATTTTAGTCCCCTATCAAATTAAGCTTTCACCCCGAGCTAGGCGAGGGGGGCCGCCATTGTGTAAGCACGTGTCACTTCCTTCTAAATCGGAAGTGACGTAACACGACACGCGCCGAGCTCAATTTGGCGAATAATTTTGATGGAGTAATTTGTTTTATGAGTTGGTAATGACATCCTTTAGGATATATAGGTTACGGTTTACATATGGAGTTATACTGATAACGCATTATTTTTCCGTGCTATGTGAGGCTAGCTCGTACTAAAAAATATTACGGTGAGAATTAGGTAGCTCGCCGTCCGGCCGTCCGGTAAAGATCAAGCCCGAGTAAACGTTGCGTTGTGTACCCCCCCGCGCCTTAGTGATGGCAGCAAAATTGACGGGGACCAGTAGAGCCGATGCCAGCTAAGACTAAAGGACACTGATGGGTTCTAGTCAGCAAAATTCTGACGCTTCCTCATGCTACACTCAAGAGTAAGAGAGAACTTTTGATTATACCTTTTTTTACGGCGCAAATTGTAGTATAATTTTGCTACAGGAAAAACGTTCAAATCATAAAAATAAAAAGATTTAAGAACAAGATTATACCTACACGAGAAAGACACAACATTTGGCCAAGTGTTCCAGTTCGCCCCCTAAGATATTTGGCCCCCCAGCAATCGAACAATAGGCGTTTTATTACACTCCCTTGAGAATATTTGATAATAAACACAGATGTATAGCCATGAGGGTAGTCAACGATGTCGGTATTTGGGTCAGCTTATTAATAAAACAGGGATATATGGCCTAAGTGCGTTGTGGTAATCCCTCCCAGGGCAAAAGAGTTGTTTTTAGGGTTCCGCACCTCAAAAGGAAAATCGGAACCCTTATAGGATCACTTTGTTGTCCGTCTGTTTGTCTGTCAAGACCCTTTACATTTAGAACGCGTGGAGGTATCGAGTTTAAATTAAAACCGTATACTCAGGTCTACGGTCCCTTGAAGCTGTGAAAAAAAAAACAAACTTTTAAATTAACGAAAAAAAAATGATACCGCCGTTTATGTCGCAAAAAACGTACATTTCGACACTCTCAAGAGAATCAAAATTCATAGGGTACTTCCCGTTGACCTATAACCCTGAAATTTGGCATGAAGCAAGGTCTTATAGCACAAGTAGGTATCTAATAGGAATAAATCTGAAAAGTGAATATTTTGTAGCTCGTCACAAAAAAAAAACTTTTTGCTATTCGGAAAAAATTTCGAGACTCGATTCGGGAATTGAACTATTTACATAGGTTAGTTTGTACGGTACCTTCAGTGTGCGAGTCCGACTCGCACTTGCCCAGTTTTTTCATTAATATTGATAGTCAGCCACTTAAAATAACATGTTACAAAATCTCAGAGAGATAGCATTATACACATTTGAGATAGGTACCATTTCTAAAGTATCCTATTTCGTACAAACTCCCCCAAAATCAAGATCGAATCGGAAGCATCCGCCGGAAGTGATCCCCTTAAATCCTCCCACCCCTCAATAGTTTTTTTTTCTACTTCCGATTCAAAAACACCTGGTATCTTAAAGAGCTTTGTTTCCCCCATTTTGAGGAAACATCTGTTTTTACTTCAAACTCATTTTACATAATTAACTTTGGAGATTTACACACAAAGGCCAAATTTATCTGGTTTCAAAATTTAGAGTTATGCGGAACAGAGCGTAAAGTGCCGCGAATCTCCATTGAAAACGGAGGATCCTCCGACCAAACTGGTGTTATGTCTGATTCGGGACAACTGTCCGATAAATGATTTCGGGTCGTTGTACATGTTCAAATCGCGCGGAGAACTCTGCGATGCAGGATAGTTACTATGTGGCGATTTAGACGTCACTACACATGCTTGCTGAGGCATCACACCACCAATTTGGAAAAAAAAACTACTAAAAGAGTAATCGCATAAAGAATTAAGATATCCGCAGGAGAACCAAGGTCGCCGACATAACCCGAAGAATCGCCAAACTAATTTGGCAGTGGGCAGGGCATTGCTCGTAGAACGGATGGTCGATGGGGCCGAAAAGTTCTTGAGTGGCTCTATGTCGCGGTTCTCAATTATCTATTTGATTTTTAAGCAATTAAGAGGGACCCGAAGACAGGATCCCGAAGTTTGGTTTAAAAGTTAGTTGATTTTCCCAACGCAATGTTAGATATAGGCAATGCGAAAAAAGAGAGACAACACCTGAACGATCTGTTGGCATTTGGTAATTCAGTCATTTACTCGAATATTACGGAAAACTTGTTCCAGGAAATACGAGAATCTTATTTAAATGTGCAAGGTTTCTATAGTTATATTTATGAGTTCATTATGAAGAATTAACTGGATTAGTCATACATAAAACGATTTGGTTTGATTATAATAATAATGTACTACTCGTAGAACCTGAGATATTTGCACGCCATGAGAAATGGCAGACATGTCGTGAGCCACTTTTATTTAAGATATTGCATGCATGTATTATTTTAATTCTGTATGCATACACATGTTTGAGCAAATAAAATTTCTTATCCTTATTCTTTCATTAGAAACCTACATAATATCCATAAGATATCTGTGTTTCCAAAATATTTAAAGAAAGATGTATAGTAACGTCATAATCACGTAAGAACGGTTGTATGAAAATGTCAGGAAGGACGCTCTTAAGAACAAAATGAGAGGACAGTGTAGACTAGACAACAAAGCATTACGACGGTAAATAGTTGACTGGCATGTTGGTCTAGTGGTTAGAGGCCCTGACTGCTATACCGAAGGTCGTGGGTTCGATTCCCACTCAGGACAAATGTTAGTGTGATGAGCACGATCATTTATTCTCTGTCTGGGTGTAATTTATCTATAATATATATAAGTATGTTTATCAGTTGACCAGAACTCATAACACAAGCTCTGCTTAGCTTGAGACTAGACGGCGTTGTGTGATAGTTGTGGTTTTTTTTTTTTTTATTATTTATTTATCTCAGGACCCTGAGGTCCTGGACCTTTGGAAGGCGTACGAGGAGCCGAAGCTAACTCGCAGAGGCCCTTTAGATAATTATAATGGAACATGATATTATAATTATTATTATACTCGTATTATTAAACAAAATATAACATGGTTACGGAATTAGAAAGTTTTTATCAGACAATTAAGCCTAAAATCTTCCTTGATAGCCGAACAAAACCAAAGAAACCTAGTCTAGGTTCTATTCTAGAACTAGATCAGGATTGACGTCAAACGGGCCTATAGTTAGCTTGAGATTGCACCAGGAAGATCTGGTGACGCAGTTTGTGACATTTGCGCTTGCACGCAGAGCGTCGCAACGAATTTATTGGCTTTGGTTTCTTTTTTATGCTTCTGATGTTGGCAGTCAGTTTGAATATGGAGCCAGTGACTGAAAATTTGAAAGGGTTTATCTATGGTCTTGTGAATAAGGATGAAAAGCATGTACATATTATAACGTTTGGATGAAGAACAGTTTGCTTATTTTGTGTGTTATTGACTGGAAGCTGATGTGCACAGGTTATTAAAATGGAAGAAATTAAAGTGAGTATATTAGATGAAGTTTAAAAGTGGCGGCAGTGACTGAAAAGTTGAAAGGGAATCGTTTGCCTTCGTATGGTCATGTGAAGAGGGCGGATGAAACGCATGTTACTAAAAGAGTAATGAGTATTCATGCATCCATCCGCATGGAGAGAGGTGAAGAGGGAGACTAAATAAAATATAAATATATTGTGTGAGCGGGTGATATGAAAAAAGGCCTCCCGGTGGACCGATGGCCTGGTGAGGGTCGCGGGAATCCGATGGAAGCGAGTCGCATACGACCTGTCATTATGGTAACACTTGGAGGGAGTCCTATGCCCAACAATAGACGTCTTTCGGATGAAAAGATGACGATGGAAGATTTCTAACACGAGAGCGAAGTTTCATATGTATCTATTCGTCTCTCCCATAATCTATTGCCATCCCACTCCCGTCAAGGTCCACTACCCATCCTAACATGGTCCTAAAAAAGGAAAATCTATCACCGTGACACCCCTGTACACGTAACAGCTCTAAGAGCGGAGATCCACACCACTGCATCGACGCATCCGGCAGTAGAGGAAATCCAATATAATGACTGGTGTGTAGTTAGGGATTTTGTAAGATCCTTTAGTGATTACGGCTTTGAATTTCCGTGGTTTTTTAGTACTGTTGAGTTTACTGAAAGAGACGATGCAAGACAGTGATCATTATCATCATCATTAAGGCGTATAGTCCCGTGGACATCTGGCCGGATAGACCCCCCTCTCCTTTAAATCCATTTTCTTTGCGAAATATTGATTGATTTACATATGCTATGCACAGAGAGGGCTCAAAAGTGTAGTTACCAATACTAAAATGTCTAAAATTTCTTTGTAGAAGAGGGTCTACGGTTCATGACTGATTTAATTGGTAGCATAGAATCTAAAGTATTGAATAAACTAATTGTGTTGTAGTGACTATTGAACTTCTACAAAAAAGAAATTTTAGACACTTTAGCTTTGGTAGAGTGCAACTGCACTTTTGATCCCTGATTGTAAATTCTGAAGAACACTTAAACCAGCCATTTTTTTGTGTAAACATATTTCTAAAGATCAAAGCCGTTTGAAAAGAGTAGAGAAAAACAGCAATAAAAATATCGTGTTGCGAATTTTTTTTTTTGCAAATTGTCTTACGAAAAAATCATAATTATGTTGATAATATTTTTTTCAAACCTATTGACCCAGCCGTTACCGAGGAGTAGGCGTTAAAAAGTCACTGTTTTATAGCACTGCTCGGGAGTTAGGGCCTTAATTTCAACCTAAAGACGTCCACTGCTAGTCATTGGCCTCCCCAAGTGTCGCCATAACGAACAGTCCTGTGCGTCTCGCATCCCGATTCCCGCGACCTGTAAGAGCGGAAGAAACACAGGACGAGCCGTTGTGGCGACAATTGGGAGAAGCCTATGTAAAACAGTGGACGTCTTTCGGCTGAAATGATGGACCATACGTCATCTAACACGATGAACAGTCAACAAGTTACACAATATGGCTGCAATGACGTCTTTTCCGATTGTCTGACCGATTGAAGGAATGTGAGCCATAAACAATGCATTCTATGACGTTCTTGACGTAATTTTCAAGTGCCAGAAACGCTGGAATTTATCTCGGAAGCGTTAGTGTTTATAGACGTAGCAGTATTTGCTAGTAATTCTATCTAGATACCAGGGGCGCCGACTCCGTGGGTGCTCGGGGGCTCGAGCACCCATGAGACATAAACAGTGGGTGCTGAGCACCCCTGAGAATAGACATCAAGAAACAGATCAGTAATCACCTTTTAGGTTACGTATAAATCATAATATTTCTTGATAATAAAAACTAGTTTAATTTTTATATAAAGGTATCATTTTATATTTTTAACAAACATAATTAGTAATTAAGTACGCAGTATGTAAGTAGGACCTTTATTTGTTTGTCGGTCGATCAGTGTGCATTTCTCTTCTCACACTTCGCCACTTTTTCGAGTCATCAAATGAGCATCGAGCACCCATGAGGTTTTCTAAAAGTCGGCGCCCCTGCTAGACACAATTTTGAGTACGTAAACCACATTTAGGGCAAAATAGAATTTTATATTTCTGGATGCGGTTAGCAAAGGAGTTTGGGGTTTGGCACCAGAGAGGTTCATGCCCTGCAGTGGGTGAAGCCGGGCCGTTAATGTTAATAATATATTTATTTATGCTTCTTACATTTTGTTCACCTACAACGTGTATTACGTAGAATTAAATGAAAAAACAGTTTCGGCATCGTTTCCAAAACTATGGCACTAGAGTAAAATAAAGCATTTGGACATTAAAACTATAGCTAGCTAGGCCCCCGTCACCCCTTCCTGCCAGATTTGCGGGGTAGTTCGAAAGAGTTACCACGGTCATGGAACGTATAGGAACTATGAAGGAACACGGGTGGATTTTAGTCAGTAAAAGTTCGACACTCCCTCTCGCTAAACCCAGAGCGAGTATATCTATGACGATTACTTACCTAAAAAAAACAACTATTCATTTACGGTCTGTAGCTCGGGTAGGTACTCCCCCTCTCATTAAATTAAGTGAATGTTTCTAGTATCAAAATTCTGAGTCTCTTCTATCTTTCGTAACGTATCTAAGAGCTTAAATATTTACCTACAAGTAACCTAGAAACTATCGGTGCTTCTTACCAGTACAATGAACTTATACAACGTATATCTTAGTAACGGTGTTGCATCATATCTTTTTAATAACAAATCTATCAATAGACCTCTTGAGAGTTAATCCATCTGCGGTGTTCGAAAGAGTTTTGGCCCTGGAACGCAAAGGGCAACTGAAGGAACACGGGGCTTTTAGTCAGCAAAAATTCTGACACTCCTTCTGGCTCCACCAGAGCGGTAGAAGTTATTCGATTATTTCCTACCAAACAATTTAAAACCCTAAACTATTCATAAACAGTTTGTAGCTTGAATATGGCTCTAATTTAAACTAGGCTGGAAAAATACGTTAATTTGGCACATAGATACACACAATGAAGTAACAATCACATAAGTATATAGAAACTTAAAAGAGCAAGAGTTGTTACCCGTCATCCCTGTTTCCCCTTCTTTGTAGGTTTGTGGGATTGTTCGAAAGCGTTACCACGGTCCTGGAACGCAAAGGGCAACTGGAAGAACGCGGGTTTAACTCTTTCGCTTCGCAAAAGAAAAGAAATTTTGCATCAATTTCTTCAGTAGATTTTTTTCAAGGTGTTTTTTCTCTCGAATTTAATAAAACTGCGTAGCCATTTCCTAGCTTTGGCTGCCAGTCTACCCAGAAACTGGATATCAGTACCTACCTTACATGAAGTACCAGTAACTGGTTAACATAATAATCCAACTTTATCATTCATGTTTTCTTCCAAAATCTATTATAAATAATGTCAAAATCCCGCTCAAAATTATCTATTAAAAGGTTAAGGCCATAATTTCGTAATATCGGGACGAAATTGGATCAAAGATGGCCGCCCCTCTCTAGGGGCCGCCGTATTCGATTTATTTTTAATAAGGGGTGCAGATGCTGCGTTGTACGCCCCCGCTGTTTGCGAAAATCCTATTATCAATGTATTATCTTGAGTTAGAGTCCTTTAAGACTTGTATATTACGCCTATACGTGTTGTTATACAAGTATTGGTAGTGTAGTATTTATGGTTAAATCTAGTCGGTAATACGGCTTCTTAATCCGATTTCCTGCACTTTTTTGTGCTCTGATACTCGTTTTGCCGAAAAAAACAGCATGAAGCACAGAATCAGAGCGATTTGGATACCAATTACAACGCAAAAACGTAAACCACAGACCCGTAACAATTACCTGTCAAAAACAATTGAATTATAGAATGGCGGCAATAAAAAACACGTTCTAAATTCGAACTCAATAAAACATTCCACAACAATTAAAAAATATAAAATTAAAAACATCACATTCGAAATACGAAAATCAATTAGAACACAATAAAATCGGGACCGTTTCCGAGTGGAACTAACTGAATAATTGAAATAAGAAAAAAAATCGGAGCATCGTAAATTGACGGTCCGGTTATCCGTCATGCTGGATAAGCCTCTGGGTCTATGACCTGGCTGTGTTCCTTCATGCCTTTGCTTATTGCGATGTTTAGAAAAAAGAACATGACTTAGATTGTATGAAATTCCTTTGTGGGAACAGATTATAGAGTTGCGCAGTTTGTTTGTAAATTCTATTTTACCTGAACGATTTTTTTTTTAATTCTTTATATTTACTTTTTAACTGACCGTTGTTGATTGCCAGGTTATGTAGTTATAGTCATTGTTTCAATTATTAAATGCGCTTTTTATGTTTATTGGATTGCTAGTTTTTAATTGTCAATGTGAAATTAAATGCTCAGTTCTTTATGTGTCTTGCCAGTAAAGTTAAGAACTGGATTTTCTTTAACCTACCTATTAAACTTAAGATATCTAGATAAAGTACCTATGTGTTAGTTTAAAAAGGTTCTACATCATTACATCTTTACACTCAACTAGAAACAATCTTGCATAACATGTGGTCTATATTCTTGATAGGTTAATTAAAACAGAGGTCTTTTGTATACCCCCACTTCGTCACTATGTATCTAATAGAAGGAACATGGGTCGGTTTTAGTCAGTAAGTCTTGACACTGCCTCTCACTCCGCTCGGGAGTTATTTGATACCCTCTCTCAAATCCAAGAACCAATCATCATAACATATTCCATAACACTCTGGAAGGCTTGAAAGACTTTCGTTACGATCTCCCATCTCTGTCCCACTCTACATCCATCTCTGTCTACCGTCACGCTACACTGCTAAGCATGCGTTCACTTCGTCACGCTCTGTGAACACACCCGACACACGCGAATGCAATCCATGGTAATATACCACAAAGTAACTTAACAGAAATATTATTGCTTAAAAAATGAAACACTACCTTCATCAGTAGTCTTGCCAAAGAGTGAGAGAAAGAGTCACCGGGCTTTGAACACACAGGGTAACTGAAGGAACATTAATGGGTTTTAGTCAGTAAAAGAGTGTTAGAACACTCCCTCTGGCTCCAGCCAGAGCGGGAAAAGTCATTTGATGAATTCGCAGCGAAAAAAGTAGGCCCGATCATCAACCTTAATGTATAATACATGCGATACAGTGTCAAAATAAAATATAGATATATATAATAATAATATAACATGATATTCCAAAACTATGACACAACGCCGTCCTGTCCCAAGTTAAGCAGCTTGTGTTATGAGTACTAGACAACTGATAAACATACTTATATATTTCTAAATACATGTAACATATTATAGATAAATTACACCCAGACACAGAACAAATGATCGGGCTCATCATCACCAACAGGCCAGTCAAAATAATATACATTCGGTTTGAACTCTGTCACAGCTCTTGCAGGTCCAAGAGATGAAAACGAAGCTATACAAAGCTCCTACTAAAATGTAAAGTATCAACGATCATTAATGGAGACTTCATGGCCGCATTATGACGTAATGATAATGCTTCGCAAATGAATTGGTCATCGCGGACTCACAGTAGATACATTATTTTTAAGTATGTAGTTTATTTAATCTGTCAAAACAGCTAATAGAAGGATCAATGGTCGTCTCATTTTGGTTGAAAGAATACAATGAGCATAAAACCGTTTTAAAACATTGTTGTTTTTGAATAAAAACTGTTTCAGCTAGAAAATACAGTAAATTCTTAACGGATAGATGTTATCTTGCAAGAATCCATCTAACCCACATAACAAGTGAAACTAAATAATATCTTAATAAAATAACCACTTCATAATAACACAAAGAACTTTCCCTCCAATTTTAAACAACGCGGGGGCGGCCATCTTTCAAAATAAACAAAGTCTACGTGGGGCATAGACTGAAGAGTACAGGCGAAGCTGCGAAGTAACAAATGTGGTACAGATGGCTTTGTTCCACGGGGATTTCTTGCGGTCCCTTTATTTTGTATTGTATTTATGTGGTTATGTATGTGTCACCATTCCCCCATGGGCAGTCCAAGTGCATTAAAGTGCGTTTTAAAGATACGTCACACTATGAGACATGACAGTTATGTTTTGATCTATATTTGAACTTCGAAGGAGATGAGTTTTGTAAGGAAAATGGTCTACCAAAATCGGCTCTCATTTTACTCATTAATGCGGCCTTGTAACGCAAAAGACAACTGAAGGAACGCAGGTGGGTTTTAGTTAGTAAAAGACAAACTCTCTTGCTCCACCCAGGACGGGAGAAGTGATTTGATGATTTTCACAACAACAAAAACATTGGAAAATCATTTTTTAGTACTCGCCTACATCACAAAAGGAATCCTTGTGACAAAATTATACGCTCCTAGGTCTGTCAGCCAGTCAATCAGTTTCTCCTTTTATATAAATAGATAATTCAAGAACAAAACACCAAAACAGCATCCCATAAACAAGAAACACGTCACAGTCTTAACTAAAACAGTTACCCAACCTGTCACTTCCGATTTGACAGGAGGATACACAAGACCAGAGATAAAAAAAACCAGCTTTCCCAACCGTATCGAGTAACGGATGAGGTGTGGTTGGTTATGGTAGGCAGGATGACCATAGACTTAGCCGGATGGCCATGGGTTCGTCGGAAATATAACTTGATATTTAAACCACATAAAAGATGTTGAAATGGTTTTAATAATGGTCCTTGATTGGCGAAGCTGTCATTAATGCTTTGGTATATTATAAATTTTAGCAATATTAATTAGGGTTCCGTAACTCAAAAGAAAAAAACGGAACCCTTATAGGAACAATTTGTTGTTCGTCCGTCTGTCTGTCTGTCTGTCTGTTGAAATTAAAACCATATACTCAGGTCTGCGGTCCCTTGAAGCTGTGAAAAAATTAAACTTCTAAGTTAACGAAAAAAAAGATACAGCCGTTTATGTCGCAAAAAACGTATATTTCGACACTCTCAAGGGAATCAAAATTCATAGCGTACTTCCCGTTAACCTAGAATCCTGAAATTTGGCATAAAACAAGGTCTTCTAGCACAGGTATAAATCTAAAAAATAGTAATATTTATGTTACGTCACAATAAAAGATTTTTTTTTGCGATTCGGAATAATCTTCGAGAGTCCATTCCGGAATTGAGCTATTTACATACTCAGGGCACGATTCCGACTCGCACTTGCTCAGTTTTTATTGTGCTCATCACACAAACATTTGACAAACACCCACCCAGGACAAATGTTTTTAACCCGAAAAGCATTTTTAACCTTAAAGCTGACATAATTACCGCTGTCCTACCTAAAAGACTAATCATAATAAATTATAATTAATAGTGTAATAAATCATAGATCAATTGGGTAGCTTAACGTAATGGTGAGTTACAATGCGCACGCACAAGGCTTTCCCACGGTTAAAGATCTATAGATCATTTTTAACATCACGCTTTATGTACTTATGAAGTAAGAGTAAATGATGTAGATTATTGAGTACTTATAAGGAGGCTGAATTATATTGACCATGACGTGATGGTAGGGGGTTGGTCTGAGAAAGAGATAGCACTATTAGTTCCGTATAGCCGTCTTCCTCTCACACTGGGATTATGATGATTTTAAGACATTAACCCCAGAATGAAAAATATGCTGAAGGGTGTTCTAACCGTGAGGGAGTGGACATCCGTGCACCACAGCCGCTGCCGCAGTAGATGCCCTAGGTGTCAGGAGTAGTGGCGGGTTTACGGACGACGAGCAATAGGTAGTTCGCCGTCCGACGACGCGTTATGTTCTGCACGCACTTCAAAGAGATGTCAGAAAATCTGCAGGGGTCCAGTAGGGTTGATAACTGCTAGGGCTGCGGGAATGTTGGAAACTGTCACCGTGGCTGTAGAATGGAACATAGGAGTGACTTTTAGTCAATAAAATTCTGACACGCCCCTCTCGCTTCGCCAAAGATAAATATGTTTGATGATTTCCCACCTACAGCTCGATTGCTATATGATGGTGTGGGTGACAGCTTTCTTAAAGATGCATTTTTTTGTCTTGCTGTCATCCTACCCATGCTATGAAAAAAAGACCTTAAAAAAAAACTTATAATGACAGATGAAATTGGCATAGACAAAAAACAATGGCGCCATAATAACAAGTCTCATAAGAGTCTATGCCCCAACATTGACCACTGTGTATAGCACAGTGGCAGCCACCAACAACTGGACTGCGTGTGAATCATCAAAAAAGTCACATCACTTACCAAGAATAAGACCACACAAACGAGTTTTTAACAATTCCATTGACAACTTGAAGTAATCTTACTTAATAGAATTTCTTACATTCAAAATTAAACTTTACTTGTTTGAGATAAGACTCGATTTTCATTACACTATCAGTTTCTCATGGATCCAGTATACAAGTTGTTTTTTTTTTAAATTGTAATTGTAACCTAGTGTGTAAACGTCAAGCGCGAACTGATTTTATCGCAAAGTTCTTGAGATGACATCTATTCAGAAAGAAAGAAAGTAAATAATAGGAAACAAAGAAATTCAAACGTGTTTTGAGAAAAAAATATTTGAATGGAAATGGAAAACAAAGAATGTTTCAGCTGAAATAAAGATGTTTATTTATAATTAAAAATAATAAGTATTACTAAACTTAAGAATCTTCAGGCATCATGTCTTTTATCATCAAAAGACATGATGCCTGAAGGCGTATCAGACTGATCAATTGAGAACTACATCAGGCCAACGCACACGCCTGATTTGTAGTGGCGCGTCGCGTGGCGTGGATCTAGGCACCGTCTACTCAGGCTTCGTCTATATCGGACGGCCGGACCACCATACCCCATAGCTCGCCCACGACCCACAGCTTCGAACACACCCGCAGCCGTAGCAGACGTTGGCCTTACAGGGCCCCTGTAGTTTAGCTCATTAGGTGCACGTGGAAAAATAACCGGACTCCCGAGTCCTGTGAGTCTTTCAAACAATGCCATTGCCCTGGAGCACGCCTGCTTAAGATGTCGAAGTTAGAGAATGCATAGGCTCGCCTTTGACCACTCACTACCTATCTCACTGACGGTAAACGATGATGTGATCTACGATGGAGCACACTTGCCTAGCAGTAACCTATTCACTCTCAACTTAAAGACCCCTAAGTTGCAGCTATCAGGAAACACGGACTCCGGCAGGGAATTCCACTCCATAGCTGTACGCATAAAGAATGTGTTCCTAATACGCTTGGTACGTATGGGTGGGATGTCCACCATATACCGATGGCACAACGCCCGCCGGCCGTACGTATACAAATTCCAATACAAAACGTAAACAAAAATGGTTTTATAATCCTCCGCGGATCTCTAGAATAGGACAGGACGATGTCTATTATAACTGTAAAGCCTTCTTATTCCCACGCCTGTGACTTTTATTTTCAAGAACCATTTTGTTTTTGTTTCTTTTTTCCTATTTTTCTCCAGTTTTATTACTTTTAATTTTGCTTTCAATGAGAGTAATGAAGTTGAGAATTTAATTGAAGTTGCTACGTTTAGTGTTATGATTGGGTTTCGTTTAGTTTTTTAATGTTTATTAGTCTTTCTGCCATTATGGCGACATGATGGTGAATTATCTTAAAGTCAAGCCGTGGTAAATATGTATGAATATTTGGCAGTTAATTAAGTTGTAGAGAGTTTGTTTGATTGATTGATTGATTGATAAGAAGGTAGTATCTTGATTTTGCAATGGAGCAGGACACATTGCTCGCAGAACAGATGGTCGATGGGGACGAAAGGTTCTGGAGTGGCGACCACGTAACGGAAGACGCAGCGTTGGAAGGTCTATCATAAGGTGGACTTTCGTAAGGCCTATGTCCAACAGTGGACGTCTTTCGGCTGAAATGATGATGATGATGATCTTAATTTTGCTATGGAGACTATACGAACCCAACGAATTGTTTTTTTTTTTTTAATATATTGTGGCCTAAATGTCTCTCTATAAAATTTATTTAAAATTAGTGTTACTATAATTTAAGAATACCTACTGTGTAAATTAAATACCTGAGAACTAAAGATTAAAAAAAAAACTTTATAAAATTTTTCAGCCAAAATTTCGAGTCGCTAACGTGTCAATTTGGACACAGTGTCCGAATTGGCACATGCTGTTTAGTACAGTCAGATAAAAAGTTTTAAAATACGGGACTATTTTAGGCTGGATATGAGACGGCATCTTCGGGTAATAAATTTCTTTATTTTTCCAAGTGGCAAAATGATAAATGATATTTATTTTACAAATAGGTTGTTAAAAACTCTTTTACACGTCAATTTTTTCGTCTGTTTAAACTAGATGAGGCAGGTGTTTCCTAGCTGACTACCCTGAGAAGAAACACTGAAACAAACTCACTGTAGTGAACAGCTTCAATAAATTTGGTGGTGTCCGAATCGTCGAAAAATGTGTCGATTCAGACACTGTGTCCGAATATATTATGTCCGTATCGTCAGTAGCTCATAATTTCTTTAAGACCTTATTAGACGATACTCATTTAAAACAGTACTTCTATTTTTAAATCGAGCCAACATGTCCCATTGTGTACAAACTACACAGCCATTACACCCAACTAGTTGCAAGTTGTCCCGTGTGACAGGATATATTCTTTTTTTATATTTTTTTTTTCACAGCGCGTGGGAAGCTCACTTGTTCAGCCTATTTTGTTTTTATTAGTTTTACCGTTAAGTTTACCTTAATTATTGTGTCTGGATGTACTGTTTTGCTTGCTTAAGGTCTGGTTTTCTAGGGAGTAATTTTACTGGCCAGTATCTTAGGCTGTTATTAACCCTAACCTTTTTTTTTCGTTCTACAGCTAACTGTTATTTTAGAGAAGGGAATGAAAAAGCTGGTTATCAGATTTTTTTATTTTTGACTAACTTTTACCATCGGCTTCGTCCGCGTGATTGTCGGTTATTACAGATAATACGAGTAGCCTATTTCCTTCCTTGGGGTTCAAGCTTATTCCGTGAAAGCGTAACATACAGACAAACAGACAAGAGTTACTTTCAATTTTATAATATTGTAAAAAAGTATGGATATGCTCGCATTTGATCACTATCTCATCTGGTAAGCGATGTGTTCGACGATGGAGCACGCTTGCCTAAAAATAACCTATTCACTCTTCATTATGAGAAGATCAACCGAATTTTAGTTCCAGTAAACACAAACACATGAATAAACAAATGAATTTGCTGTCTAAAAACCAGACTATAATAAACAGAAATACTAGTAAAACTACAACATTAACAAAGTCTCGAAATCTTCAAAAATCAAACAAGCGAAATGGAAAAACAAGTTAGGACAGTCCCTAATCTACTTTCACCGAAAACAATATCAATATATCGATACGAAATGACAGATCGATACGAACGAAAGGTGAGGTTCCCACGGAGCGTGTGACTGTGCGAGCGAGACACACTTAATGAGCGAGACAGAAGATGTTGCGACATACAACGAGATAGTAATGCCGTGAATTCTGTAAGATGCGTTAAGTTAGGCAACCTTGTTGAAGGAATTGAGGATAGGGCTGTTAATACTGAGGAAGAAAATGTTGAGTGTGATTTTTGTTTTGGCTTGGATATTAAGTCCTTTAAGATGCCAGAAAGTCTGACCATCAGTCTATTCAAGGAGTATTGTGTTACCCAGTAACTGGGTTCTGGAGGTCTGATAGACAGTCGCGAGTGGAAGCCAATCCCAAGCTAGTTGGGAAAAGGCTAGGGAGATTATGATACAAAGTCCTTCAAGCCATGAACAAATGAACTATTTAGACGAAGACATCTTCGTATGAATAGTTTATTTGTTTACCATTAGATTTTTTTTTGTAGTAAACACTACAATAAAATTCTCAGCTCCATTTTACCGAGATCGCGCCTGTTTCAATGATTCCACATATTGTCCAGTTGCGCAGACACTTGAGATACAAAACGACATCAATTTTAGAACACAATATCCACTAGGAATCAATCTGCGAATAATTAAAACAGCCACTAAACTTCACTCAAAGAAATCACACTAAAAAAAAACTCCACGATGTTGTGAATAAAGATATTATGGTTAGAGAGAGGGTGATTACTTTTGTTTGTAGGAGGTAATCTCTGAAAGTACTGGTCCGATTGCTAAAATTTTTTCACCGATAGAAAGCTGCTTTATTCCTGAGTGACATAGGCTATAAAGAGACTTAATATCTTGCTATGTTTTCAAGTTTAGGTCAATACTTGCAAAAGAACTTCAAAATAAGTTACCCCTAACTGAAATTTTGAAGACATTTGTTTGTTTTATTATTGATGGGCTCGCGTTTGACCACTATCTCACCTCATGGTAATCGATGATGTGGTCTACGATGGAGTACGCTAGCCTAAAAGCAACCTATTCACTCTCTACTTAAAGACCCTAGGTTGTAGCTATCAGAAAACACACCACAAGATACCTACGTGTCATCCACTAACACGCAGTAGGTCGGCGTGGTGGATTCCAACCTATTCATTCCCTCTCTTAGCAAGGAGGCCTGAGTCCCAGTTGTGAAGAACATTATAAGGCTGATTATGCTAACCATAAATACAATAAAACAAGTCACGTGAGAAAGAAAATTCACATCCAATGACGATTTTCCGTAATCCATAAGAACATAATATAACAAGAGTTACAATGGATACTAAACAACTCAAATGAATCATTGTCGTTACTCATCGGTCAACAGAATGAAAAGTATGGAGTGCTTGCTTTGTTGTAAGCGTGTGAACTTGGCGATATCAGCTGAGCGCAATTAGCAAGGGGCTGACATTGAACGACGGATAATGGAATAGGTAAATAGAAATGATTACGAATTGACGAAGAAGACAATATAGCAGATAACTTAAATGACAATGAAGATAAGCGTAAGCTTGTAAAAGAATGACGTAATTTTAAGAGGCATGCAGTAACCGACGTACGGCGAATGATGGACACTTGTCGTCGTCCGCAAACCCGCCACTACTCCACCTCCTGCAGCGGTTGATAAAAGATATCCTCTGCCTCGCGGTTATAACAAGATAGCCTTCAGTATATTTGTCATTTAGTCTTATGGACTACCAATCTACCTACCAGGAATCAGGATGCATTTCGGAGAGTGTGCGCGGGAATTGAATGACTTGATCCTGCCTTCTCCTTTCTACCAGCGGCCAACCCGACGTACGACGAGGGTCCACCCTTGCATTTTTTCTCTACGGTATATATTGACTAGTTTTTGCACGCAGCTTCGCCCACTTACATAAAATATAGCCTATCTATGTCACTCAGAAATAAAGCAGCTTTCTATTGGTGAAAAAATTTTAGCAATCGGTCCAGTACTTACAGAGATTACCTCCTACAAACAAAAAAATAAACTACCTCTTTATTATATAATATTAGTTTAAATAAAGTAGATCTTTACTTCATTACGAAGCTACATATTTCGTCGTATACAACTCTTTCCAAGTACCAAAAGTGTTTTTTTTTTCTCAAATCATCTCACGTATAGATCTCAGCTATAGATCACTGCGTGCCGTAGATCATTAGCTGCGGCCGCGCCGATCGTGATCCGAATAAAACACGAAGATGAACGAACGATGCGCTTGCGCCGAAATTTTGATGTTTCTTGGTAATTTTGGTATATAAATGTTTATTGGTGTGAAGTTTTTGAACTTGAATTGGTATACAAGGTTTTTTTTCTTATACAAGATTTTTTTTTTGGATATAATAAAATAATAAATTCTACTGTGGTTTAATAATTTTTAAGTTTTTTTTTTTTCATTACGCACTGAATTTTAAGTTTTTTTTTTGTCGTATGGGTTTTTTTTTATACAAACCTCCATTATTCCCAATAATCCTTTTAACGATAATCATAGTGCCAAAGATAGTAACCCATTTACACTTTATCCACCTGTCCCTTTAAAGATCACTATTTACTACAATAGCCCAGTGAAAGGTGGATCTTTAATACACCTGAATAACTTGTTTCCTTGAGTTACACCTTGCGTGGGTAGCAAAGCAGATGATACTACAAAATGGCTGTTTGAAAGATCAAACCTTCGCCAATTAAAAAAAACTGACGTTTGAGGTTCGCATGCATAATCTGTGGTAGGATTTGAAAAGAAGGAACAACCCTTTCGCCCAAAAAAAAAACAAAATTTCAAATTTCGATTTTTCGACCGTGGGAATGGAAACGTCAAATGAAAATGCATTTTTATTTTTGCTTTCGTAGAAAACGTGTTCGTACCAATATGGGCTTTATTTTTAAGACAACAAAGTTCGTGTTTAGTTTTCGTAACTGCATTTCTTTAGTGGTTACATTACCGAATTCTATTTGCGTTTCATCAAAGCGAATGTAACCTTATTAGGAAACGATACAGTACTTTTTTGAATATCGTAAGTGAATTCACAATTTTGTCGAATCACTACAGAGTATTTCACACACATTCTAATTACGTTTCTGCATATTGAATTCGAGCTGTATTAGAAGACAATAAGGTGCATAATTGAATATAGTACAAGCATTTACAAGTTTGTTCGATGACTACAGAGTATGAATAGTAATAATTGTTAACAATTGTTCCCGCGTTTCCATCATGGCGGCTACGCTTCCGGGATATTAGAACTATATTATAGAATATTTTATTACTCATTTCTTCTATAAATGGTATTGCAACTGTAAAACAAATTAGCATATTTTAATAAAAAGACGTCCATTTTTGCAATGCATTGTTAACAAAATTATTTTTACGCAATCATAAAAAGGCGATTGACCAAAATCATCCGACACAACAAAAAAAGCACGTCTACCACGCATGTGTGTATGTGTGTGGTCTATCTACGAAAGTGTAGTAACAGTAAGGTAAGAGCGAGGTCACAGGTCGTGAGATGCTCGTGCTTTGCTCACAACTGGCCACGTACCTGATGTACCTTAGAAACTAGTTTAGAGAACCCATCTGTTACTCGACAACGGTAAACTACAAAGTGATATTGGTTTTAACACTACGTGCTTATTGAGTGGTAAAGTATGCGTCGAATATGGACAGGTTAAACAGTGACCATATTAGACCAAGGTCGAAGATTTTGGATAAAAAGGTCACCTCTATTACAATGGGACTTGCAACTTGCAGCTGCCGCGACATGAGATGCTATGGGCGTCGGAAGTCTTCCCAGCCACCATAGGCACAGCTTGCGGACGACGAGCAATGCTCAGCTCACCGTCCGCCCGTCCCGATAAGAAGCGAGCCCGAGTCGTCGATGGCACGTAGTGGCAGCAAACCGTAGGGGCCCAGCAAGACCGATGCCCGTCAGGGCCATGGGGAAATATTTGAAAAGGAAACCCGTGGTCCTAAGAAAGGAACATAGGTGAGTTTCAGTCAGTAAAAGTCCGGCACGCCCCTTCACTCCACCCTTGAGCGGGAGAAGTCATTTGCGCACCATCCAAAAAAAACTAGTTGGACTGTCCCTGACTACCCTCTCTGAGAAGTACAAACGTGAGTTTGAAGAAAGTTTTTACGGTGTTTTACAATGTAATATGTATGTAGAAGGGATATGGATCATAAAATCTTTAAAACTTTCACTGGTATACTATCTAATTGGTTCCAACTATCTCTTGGTATGAAGCTGCTAAAATTCTAGCAAATTCGTATAAGAAAATAGTAGTCAGAAGCAGGAATAGGAACTAGCAAGTAAAAAAAAAAAAACAATAAAATTATGAAACTTCAGCTATAGAAAGTACTAGGACTAAATAACACGAAGGAGGTAGCTTAACAATCAATATGTCAGGATCTTGAACTACTTTACAAAGATTTTCTAGAGCAACACTAATAAAACCACCGATGCTACTGAAATAAAAGTACCAGGTCCGCATAAATCCAAAAGAGGTTACATGTAAGAAATCACTTTAAATAACGATAGGTCGACAGTCACGGTACAAGTTGGTACAGTAACATTACTCGAAAGCATCATCGATTTGATGCACTTAATAAAAATCCGTTACCTAACTGTACGAAGTGTCTTTAGTTTTTAACGTATTTCTTGTTTCATTAGAAATGGTATGAAAAGGAGGAAGACATTTTGATAGCTACTAATCTATGAATGAGAACTTTTTTTTCGTACTTATATTTTTTTTAGCGTTGTCCTGTAATTTTGAGACAGCAAATCGGCAAGAATAGCGTAGGAACCTATCTAGATGACCTGATTAGATGGTTAAGGTCTCAAATATCCTTTAAATGTATGATGGACAGGATCATGAGTTGTGGAGAAGCTTAGGAAAAGCTCAGCCAAGCATTGGACGTCTTTCGTCTGGATTATATTGATGACACATTGAACAAATTCGGACATTTAAGGACCCAAGCGTGGGAAAAGATGTATTGAGTCCTTTTGATTCGGGAAAACAAAGCCTTAAATTAACATTTAAATCGTCAAGAGACGAATTTGAAGTTATCAGACACATCTACAGTAGCGCCATTCTCACAAACACTATACCAATAAATAAAACACAAACGTATACAAACAAATTCAAATTTCAAATATTCCGAGCGTTTCGGAGCGGTTCGGCCGGGTAAACATTCCCGATGTTTTCTCACGATCATTAGTGAACGATTTCGGCTGCATTCGGCCGCTTTCGGCGTACGCTTGGACACCTTCGTAAATTTTATGTTTAGAATATGGAATAGTAAATGAGGTTTTAATTGGATGTCATCATTTATGAATTGGAATTCAGACGGGATAGACGTTTATTGATTTTAGGGATTATCATTTTATTTAGAGATTATTATACCTAATAAAATTCTTTCCCATCTAACGAATCACTGTAAGACCTGGTATTATCAATGAAAATAGCTAATTCCTCTTACAACAGCATTTTTCAGCTATTTATCCTACGAAATTGTAAATTTTCTCTTAAGATTTTTGCATTTTACCGATCAATGCCAGATTCTACATACTTTAAAATATGGTTTGCGACGTTAACAAATATGGCTTTACTGAGTTATAATTATTACAACGGGAAAGGCCGTAGTCCACCACGCGGGCATAGAGCGGGTTGTTGGATGTCACATGTCTTCGAATTTTTGGTTCTAGGACATGCCTGTTTCCTCACGATGTTTTCAATCACCATTGTTGCGAGTTGTGGTGACGATAAAGTAATTACATAATAAAATTACTTCGCGTAATTAAAAATACTACCCTGACACTTTTGCTCTAAAACTGTTTTTTTTTCAGCGACTTTTTCTTTCAAAATGGTACCCGTATTCTCAATAATTTATATTATACCTCATACGGGCAGCAGCTGATACAGTTTCTTTAACAAAACATCAGCGTTTCTACGTAGAAATGAGCATTCGGTTTGGGCCGATCCCACAAAAACTCCGGACAATTCTGTACACCTTTAGTAGTATAAAAACCCTCATCTAATATCAAGACTCACCTGGATATCATCTGTTGTATCGCCATCCCTGTCTTTCATATAAAGATGTGCATCTTGCATCTCGTTCTTGTGTTTAACGGTCAAAAACAGCTGGTTTGGAACTTTTTTTTAGTAGTATCGATATTTAAAGCAATTGTAGTATGTAGGCTCATTGTATGGAGCTCAATTAAAATTGTACATGACTAAAAGTCAAGCTTTCTTACCAATTATTTGATAGATTGAGAATTCCGTCAAAATTATTTGATCATATCCTATTTTTTACTATTGATGTCCTCGCGTTTGACTACGATCTCGACTGATGGTAAGCCATGATGTGGTCGACGGTAGATCGCACTTGCCTAGGAGTAACCTATTCATTCTTGATTGAATAACTTTAACGAGGATTTTAGGACCAGAACGACATATTATTTTTGACATTACATTAACTATAGAGCAGTGGTGGCCGAGTGAGAGCAGTGGTGGCCGAGAGGTATCGTTCCCGACTTACGAGTTGTAGGTTGCGGGTTCAAACCTAGCCAGGCGCATTACTTTGTGTAATATATTTCATCACCACTGCTCTCAAAACGGTGAAGAAAAACATTGTGAGAAAATCGGCATGTCCTAAACCCAAACATTCAAAGACATGTGACATTCACCAACCCGCACTGGGCCCGCGTGGTGGATTACGGCCCATTCCTCTTAGAAAGGAGGCCTGAATCCCAACAGTGGGAACATTATAAGACCGACTATGCTATTAACTATAGTGGCCATACTCCTTTATTTTTATTTTTTTATATTTATCTTTTACCTATTATTAGGCGCACAATAAAATATATAATGTATGTTGCAAAACGATTCAAAAATTAATACTTATTACTCTTCTCGATCTTTTGGGTTACGCGTGCAAAATTGCAATGCAAGTTTTATTTTTTCTAGATGTACGGCATACAAAGACCTTTGGAAGGTCGCCATTGAAAAAAAGTCATAAAAGGACCAGCTGGTCGTGTAGAAAATGAAACGGTGTAGTAAGCAGCTGACTGTAAGACGTCAGGGTTGTCAACCAAAGAATTATAGATATAAATTCAAGAAAGGACTGAGGACTGTGGTCAGAACGGCTGAAATTATTTGGTCCTGTCTGGTTTCTACGATTAAGGGCGGAATTTTCCAATAAAATCGCGTTTTAACGTTTGGCTTGCATAATCGCGTTTAGCCACTGTCACTAGTGTCACTTGTAAAAATACAGACAAGTGACACTAGTGACAGCGGCTAAACGTGATTATGCGAGCCAAACGTTAAAACGCAATTAGTTTTATTAATGAATTCCGCCCTTAGTAACTATGGATTTTAAGAGCCTCTGACCTCTGAGTATGTTTCAGTGTTTCTTTTTAGGGTAGTAATAAAAGTAAAAAAAGAAAGTTCCCCACCGCGTCTGTCTGTCGGTATGTTCGCGATAAACTCAAAAACTCCTGAACGGATTTTCATACGGTTTTCACCAGTAAATAGAGTGATTCATGAGGAAGGTTTAGGTGTATAATAAATGCTAATATAGAAGAAAAAAGCAGAGAATTTCAAAGTTTTGTAACATCCGTGCGCATAAAGTTTATTCTATTCTAATCTTACCTCCTCTACTGTTTTTACGTTTTCTCCAAATATTTTGGACTCTCCCACTTCTTTGTACCAAAAATACTCATTATCTATTACCCTGCTGCTACTTTACAACCTACGTCTCCTCCCAAAAATAACTAAATTTATTTTCCCTCATTATAGAAAAAAAAATAGTCCAAAAATAATCCACTGCCACCCCTAGCATCTGCGCCGGCGCACGCCACTAAGATCCCGTTGCGAAACAGCTGTAGGAGTTTGTAAATAAGTGTGAGAGAGATGCAAGATACAATTTCTGTGTGTATGAGGGAGAAGACAACAGGACATATGGTTTGAGTGATAACGTGAGCTTCCGAATGCTAGGTACTTATATACTTTACCCAACTGAGTAAACTAAATGATACTGTTTTTTGGAAAATATTTATCATATTAAGTGGACGTAATATTTAGGTAAACGCAGCTTGCTTTTATTGATATGTGATACTAGCTTCTGCCAGTGGCTTCGCTCGCGTGAATGTAAGTTACTCCATACAAACTTTGGACCCCCGTTTCATCCCCTTAGGGGGTGAATTTTGGAAAATTCTCTCTTATTGCTCACCTACGTCATAAAAAGAAACCTTGTGCAAAATTTCACGATCCTATTCCTAGTAGTTTCGACTGTGCGTTGATGTGTCAGTCAGTCAGTTTCTCCTTTTAATAGCGAAATACCATTCACTGATTAATCACAAAATCTCAGAAACTATAACACCTATAAGCTTAAAATTTAGCAGGTAGGTTCCTTATAGGGTGTAGACATCCGCTAAGATCGGATTTTAGGAAACTCCACCCCTAAGAGGGTAAAACGGGGGTTGGAAGTTTGTATGAAGAAACCGACTAAGCTATATACATATACAAAAGGAGACACTGACTGACTGACATATCAACACACAGCTGAAACTACTGGGATTAGGAGCATAAAATTTTGCACAAGGTTTCCTTTTATGGCGTAGGCGAGCACTTACAGAGGATTTTCCAAAGTGCACCCTACCCTCTATGGAGATGAAACGGAGGTTCAAAGTTAGTATGGAGAAACAAACTTTCATGCGGTAGAAGTCACTGGCAAAAGCTAGTCCTAAATAAAAAAGTACCTCATAAGAAAAAAACGGAACCCTTATAGGATCACTTTGTTGTCCGTCTGTCTGTCAAGAACCTTCATCTTGGGAACGCGTGGAGGTATCGAGTTGAAATTAAAACCATATACTCAGGTCTGCGGTCCCTTGATGCTGTGAAAAAATCAAATTTCTGAGATAACCAAAAAAAAAGATACGGCCGTTTATGTCGCCAAAAACGTGTATCTCGACCCTCTCAAGTGAATCTAAATTCATAGGGTACTTCCCGTTGACCTAGAATCTTGAAATTTGACATGAAGCAAGGCAGACTCGCACTTGCCCATTTTTTTAATAATTATGTTTAAACGGATACAGCTTATCATATCTCATCCGTTTTATACATTTTCCCAGCGATTAATTTTTATTATCATTTATTGTTTTGTTTCATGACTAACTTATATTAATTCATGATATCTACTGAAGTAATTCCTAATGTATGTAGGCAGAAACACGGACCGCCACCTCATCATCTCCCTGCTATAGTCCCATGTTACTTGGTGTCGGCGCAACACGATTTTTTCTTCCATTCTGTCCCGTCAAATGTTACGCTATCACTAACCCCCTTTTCTTTTATATCACTTTTCACACAATCCCTCTCCATCTCCTTCCATCCGCATGTATACTCATTACTCTTTTAGTAACATGCATTTCATCCGTCCTCTTCACAAGACCATACCAAGGCAAACGATTCCCTTTCAACTTTTCAGTCACTGGCGCCACTTTCAAACTTCTTCTAATGTACTCAACTCGTTATACACATTTTCATTTCTTCTAGTTCAAAAACCCGTACACATAAGCTTCCAGTCAATATAATAATACTGTTCTCCCATCAAACAATACAATTTGTAACTGAAGGTAATTTCTAGTGTTCGACCGAAATTAGTTCTCACGGCCGAAACCTGAACCGAATTTCGGCTTTCGTCTTAGTTTTAGCCGAAACCAATTATACTTCTATATAAGGTCACGTTTTTGTGGGCGTCAAAATAGTCAGTTTTAATCAGTCAGGGTCCCTTTATTTTTAAATCACATATCTAATATACATTAAGTCTAGTGTCACAGTGTTTGTTATCGAACTTCTTCGAAACCTCCTTCGACTTTTTTATTTTTTGTGGTTCGTCTGAAAATAGCTCGTAAGCTAATTTGTATCCTTCTACACTCATCCCCTATTTTTTCTTCATGGCAGATCAACATTTGCTGAGTTTTGATCAGTTGTATTATATTATTCATTCAGTTGTTGATATTAGAGGTACGACACATAATTACCTTTTAACTCACTAATGAACCTCACGAATTCAGTTTTAGTTTAGGCCGCAGTTTCAGCTGGATAGCAGCCTAAGCCGAAACTCGTTTTGTAGCCGAAACTAGGCCGAATACCGAAACCGAAAATTCGATCAGACACTAGTAATTTCTTTAGGGAAAAAAAGGACCTTAAAATCACGATCTCCTCGGTAAGGTGTAATTTCGACCACACATAGTAATCACGATTTCCAAGCCGCATGCACGAGGCAATGATGGCCGGTAAGAACAAACGTATAGAAATAAAAATGGCCGACAGTGTCAAAAAAGTTTAGTGAAGTGTTATATTGTTTGGGGTCACGTTTTATGAAGACAATACATTAAAGCATAGAAACAACAACATGCCGAGAACGAGTTGAGTTCGGCTTACGCAATAATTTCATGATTAATTGATATATTTGCGAGTGTCAAAATAAGCGGCTAAGGAATTTTTTTTAAATTATTATCTATGTGCTAGTGCTTAACCGCTATCTCTCCACATGACTGAGCGTTGAGATGACGTCAGAACAAAGGAATCGGGGGTTGCATTTTGGAGAGTATCCGCGGGAATTGCATGACTTGATTCCGCCATCTCCTTTCTACCATCGGACAACAAACCGTACGGCGGGTATCAACCCTTACGTAGTTGAAACTTCAACGGTCCGGACTAAGCTTTTCGCTTCGTTACATATACCGCGTACATCGAGGGACTGGAACAATTTGCTTGCTGCGGTCTTCCCGACCAATTATAATTTAGGTGTCTTCAAGGCTAGAGTGAATAGGCTCTTAATAAACTAGTGCGCCTCACCATCAATGATTGCATCACTGCTTACCATCAAGTGGGATGGCAGTCAAGCACTGGTTTATATCAATTAAAAAGAGTCTTTATACATAGATAAACAGATAACGAAGTGATCATACAATTGTTCCTTATACTTCTTTTTTGTGGGCCATCATCAAATAATTCCCAAACTACTTCTGTCTCTGGGTGGAGCGTGAGATAGTGTCTGACTTTTATTGACTAAAACCCACGTTTTCCTTCAGTTGACCTATGCGTTCCAGAGCGCGGTAAAAAATATTGTGGTTAATGATTGACAATACCCTGACTTTCAATCACAAATACAAGTAAAACAAAAACAAACATCTGGTAACCTATCTCAATTGTTTCAATTCTCCTAGCAAAAACTTACGAAGCAAACACTACGTCCCAAGATCCAAACGTAGAAAAAAAAAGTCAACATCTGGTTCGGCAAAACTCAAAAACTACACTTCATTCGGCAAATACATCTGGTGTTTCTGTCGAATTGCTGCTATCCGGAAATAAAGGGCCAGGTTTAGGCCGTAAGTCCGGAATGAGGCGTGGGACACGGAAACATCTGGTACGACTTCATAATGCCGTGCATTGTTGCAAATTGCTATTGTTTAAAACCTTTGAACATGTGTCTGTTTCATTTGACTTTTTTAAAGAGGTCTTAGTTATTGATTTTAAGACCTTCTTTTACGGCTTAAAGGACTTTTTTTTTCATTATTTGTATTGACACTAGCTGACTCAACAGACGTCGTTCTGTCAAAACGATTGACAGCTAACCTAAATATTGACGGGTTTCATTCCCTCGCGGAACAAATATTTACATGGCCTACAGATAGTTCCGGGTGTGGGTGTTTTGTGTGTTCGAGTTTACATGTTTGTAAACGCACTAACGATACAGAAGTACCTAACTATTAGTGTGAGGCAACATTAAAAAAAAAAACCAAAAAAACGAGACTAAGGACTTTGAGCCACGAATTTGTCCCACACAACAATAAAAAATTGTTCATTTACGAAACATTACGAAATTCATTATGAACGAGTAGCATTCTATATTTTTTTATAGAGGTCATATGAGCAGTAAGCGCAATGCTTACTCTCATTCGCTTTATATTACTCAATAGTTTTAGTGTTCGCCATCTTTATTAAAGAGTACTTTTATTAATTTCAGATGGTCTTTTTTTTTATATTGTGTAATCATCAAATTACTTCTCCTGGTCAGGCTAGAGCGAGAGCGAGTATCAGTCCTTTACTAACTAAAATCCATCTGTGTTCCTTCAGTTGGCTTTCCAGGGTCGCGGTGAGTAGAACGCGAATGGCAAATGAAGGCGGTTTTTAGTCAGTAAAAATTTGACACGTCTTCTCGCTCCACCATATTGTGAAATTCATATATGACGTAATTGTGTGCGGTTTTCCTTAATGAATAAGAAATTTGCATTAAGATTAATTAATTTTTTTTGTAAATTGTTATATTTTTCCTGTATGTAAGTGCAGCGTTGGTTGGCTAACCTACGCTGTGTAAACAAAAGAAAAAAAAAGCTCTCCAAGTTGGTGACAGAAAACAATAGCCAATTAGCCATGTAGTTCTAAAAAAAAAGCTATAATCAACCTCATTATCTAGACAAAATTAGTCAAGGTGCAAAGGCAGGTGGCCAATAAGTTGTATTGCGAAAAAAAAAACAAAACTCGATCATCGCAGCAATAACACGCAAAGGCAGATGGCACGCGCTGTACAAGTTTTTTTTTTTTAGTAAAAACATTTTTAACAAAAATATTTACGCTGTTTTGCATTTTTTTTTGTTACTAAGTTATGATTTTATACAAAAAAAAATTTAGTCATCAAATGACAGCTGTCAACGATTTTTTTTTTGTTTGGTGGTACTTATATATTTTTTTCTTTATTATAATTGTGACTAAAATGAATTAATGAATGACTAATTACCTTGATAACAGGAACAAGCAGATGTTACGTTACACAAACTTTATTCTAGCCAACATATTAAACAAAAAAAAAAAAAATCCTCGCACACCATTTTTTGCTCGTTTTTTTTTTGCTAATCTAAGTCGAGATTAGAATTGATACAACGCGATATGGTTACAGTCTTTTATTACTTTATCGCAGATGTTGGCAAATAGGTTTTTTTTATAGGTCATGTACCTTAGAATTCCTTTGTCATGATATGAGCAGAGTAATAGATAAAATAGGGCCAGAAAGAAAACATTATTTTTAAAATACCATCTTTCTTGACCGGTAAAATTGTTTACTTTCTTGAAAACATTATCATCTTCCTAGCCTTTTACCAAATAGTATATAATAGGATACAGTACTACCCAGTTACTGGGCAACATGATACTCCATGACAGATGGTCTTTTTTTGAAAACCAATTTACAAAAAAAAAAGTCGAAAAATTTTAGCATTTTTTTTTTAAATTACTTACCTGACCGATGCTTCAATGCCATTATGTTTAAAACACTTCCTTGACTTAAATATTTCACAAGACACCTTATTGTACTAATTACCAAGATAACACATTACGAGTACAAATTGAAAAACACACTGAAGAAACAAAAATTCTTATGACTAAAGCTACCTTAATTTTTTAGAGTAACAGTTAGCGGCTACTAATGTCGGTACTTTGATAAAATCTAACATTAAAAAGACCGTTACTCCACTATGGACTCCATTAGATTAGGTATTAAGTAAAGCTTACATTTAATGATAAAACTAAAAAAAAAAACTAAAACGTCAGTTAAAACATATCTATGGTTACATCACTAAAACAAACAAAAAAAAAAACCGTTAAAAACTCACCCAGTCCGATCTTTTTCTTAATTTTCTTCAGAACCTTCATTTTAGATCCTTTCTTATCCTTAACAGGGGTGGTTTCAGGCTCAAGTGCCATCGGGGGGAGTACGAGCGTCTGTGGAGGCATCTGAACCCCATGGCCCGAAGCCCTAGGGCACGCGGGGCAGTGGCACGAGCCCCTAGCCTGCCTCACGCTCATACAACCACTTACGCCCATCATTGAAACGGCAAATCCAAAAAAAAAAACCGTTTGAGAAAACAAAAAAAAGAACTTCTATATCATATCTATCACACCGAAAAATTAATACACGGCTTGATTAATTTTTAAATTACGAACGACGATTATTATTTACGAACTCACGATATCCATAACGCACTTAGTACACGGTTGTTTCGATTAACGCGAGACGCCCGCACGCGACGCGGTCTTGCGGCGGAGTGAGCGATGTACTTGCGCTAGCAAGGGCTTTGGGAAAGCTGCGTGCGCATCCAATAGCCCTTATTCTTTCTCTCTCTTCCCAACCTCATTAGAACGAGACGGATAATAAAGTGGAGGGAGAATGTCAACATTGTATAGGTATTTTCAGCTTAGCAGATGTGAAGCACAAAGGGATGATAGAGGAAAAGTTATTTGAAGTGACATTTAGAAGTCTTTGTTCAGCAGTTCGAATAAAGGTGTTAATGTAGAATTGAGTGGCAGATAATGGCCTAAAGGGTGGATATTTGTAGCACGTGCCTTAAATATTCAAGGTGGTAAACTTCCACTAGATATAAAAAAAAACATTGAAAGTTTTACTTAGAACTACAAAAAGTAGAAAAGTTTTAATGCGCTTTTTAATTTCAAGGAAACTTGGATAAGTAAGGCGTACATTACACGGTCATCCAATCGTCAATCAAGACTATCAATCATGAATTATGTTTTCGTCTTGCAAACGTCAGTCATCGCATTAGACGGTAGGTTTTTCGTCAGTCAAAATATTAGACTGTGGCAAAACTGACAGCAAAACCTATCGTGTAATGGACACCTATGTCATTCAGGGTGATTTTTTCGAGTGTATTTCAATGGCTGTCTTAATTATTCCCAAATTAATTTCTAGTGGACATTGTGATGTAAGATTGGTGTAGTTTTGTTTCCCAAGTGTCTACACAAGAGGATGTATCCATTATTGAAGTCTATTGTAAAAATGCTTTTAGGAAACCTCATGGGTGCTCATGCTCATTTGACGGACTCGAAAAAGTGGCGAAGTGTGACAAGAGAAATGCACACTGATCGACCGACAAATAAATAAATGTCCTACTTACATACTGCGTACTTAATTACTAATTATGATGAGTAAATTATATAAAAATGAAACTAGTTTTTAGTATCAAGAAATATGTATTATAATTTTTACGTAACCTAAAAGTACGATTACTGATCTGTTTCTTGATGTCTATTCTCAGGTGTGCTCGGCACCCACTGTTTATTTCTCATTGGTGCTCGAGCCCCGGAGCACCCACGGAGTCGGTGCTCCTGGCGGAGGCTACTTAGCACACTGGTAGTCAGCAGGGAAAGGGGGAAATCATAGCCTTTATCCAGATGCCAGGCACAAAAATTAGACTCTGAAAAATGGGTACATTTTGGGGCATAAAAATGTGGGGTTACTTGGATAAATGCAAGACTATTTCATAGCAATCTAGTTGTAAATGGGGTGTAAGGGAAACCGCTATAACCACAATCCAGTAGCTGGGCACAAACCCACTCTTTGAGCAGTTTTGACAAATTCCAGGGTAGATATGGGCAATTGTAAAAACTACAGAGATGGAGGCCGCTAGGAATGTTTGTCCACATATCTAGCGGCCTCCATCATCCTCTCATAACACATGCTGATGCTGCGCAATAGGCCTAGAGACACAGCACTTCAAACAATTGGTATTTTGTCCAAAACGTTCGAAAAGACACACCCAAAGGTTCAGTTGAAAACCAGCGTCAAGCAACTGCTACGTAGTTGTCTGGCATTATGCTGAACTGTCACTATTTGGCACTGCCGTGAGACACATTGTTTGTTGTAGTTTTCATCTCATGTCTATGTGTGTGTAAACGATACTTTAAGCAGAGTTGGATATTAGTTTTTCGAAGTATGGCGAATCAGATGGGTTTTGAGGCTATAATTTGACTAATTTCGATAAAGTGGAATGTCCGATTTCCGCTCTACATTTCTGTGACTTAATATTGTTCCAATCACACTCGAAACAAAATCATCATCTTCCTGCCCTTGTCCCGTGTTATTTGGGGTCGGCGCAACATGTTTTTTTCTTCCATTCTGCCCTGTCACTCGTCATGCTATCACTAACTTCCTTTTCTTTCATATCACTCTTCACACAATCCATCCATCTTTTCTTTGGTCTCCCTTTCCCTCTCTACCCATCCACATGTAAACTCATAACTCTTTGAGTAACATGCGTTTCATCCCTCCTCTTCACATGACCATACCAAGACAAACGATTCCCTTTCAATTTTTCAGTCACTGGCGCCACTTTCAAACTTCCCCTAATATTATGCCCAAAACAAAATAAAACTGAAATTGTTGACTTCAGCGCCATCTAGCGGGAAAATGGCCACGAACTACCCGTAGCAATCACCTAAGTTCTCAATATTTGTTTGTTCATTGTGTGCCAAATAAACATATTGTTTTCTTTCTTTCTTTCTTAAATGGTCATTTTAGAAATGGAACCTGACGAACTGCAGGGCTAACGTAAAGGATAATAAAGATAAGACAATTCAGTGAATAGACGAACGAGTCAGTCAGCTTTTAGGTATCAATAACAACCATCAGTTCAAAGACCGTACTGTCAGTCGAGCCAAATATTCGGCCAGGTTTTGGCCGAAACCTGTTTTTTTGCCGAAATTGGCAAAAAACCGAATCTTCGATTGGACTCTAATAATTTCTAAGGCGACAACGATTACTCAGCCATTAAGTGATTACTTCACAATAACAGGTACCTATCAAATTAATTATGACGATACAATACAATAAAAGATTAGCATCATTAAACACACGTGTTCCTAATAATTCATCAGTACTTCCCACGAATTACTTAGTTAATTACTTTCACTAATTGAAATCTTTTGTTTCGAAAACTAACGATGATTCAACAGTGGCCCATAGGCCTGTTTTAACTATTTTGGGTATTTTTTTTATCAGTGGTACGACAGCTACGACAATTAGTCATAGTTTGAGGGATCCGGTTACCGTGCGAGGTCAAAAAACGCAAAGGGCAAGTGAAGGATCACAAATGGGTTTTAGTCAGTAAAAGTCTGACACTCCCTCTCGCTCCACCCTAGAACTAGAGAAGAAATTGGATGATTTTCCATCTCAAAAAAAAATACAAACATGATCAACACGAATGGACTGACCTTTAAACAAAGCTAGACAAAGCACCTTACGCACTAATCTCCTAACAGTACCCAACAAAGGCTCAATAGCCACAATGCCACGATACTAATCTACATTAAAAAAAAAAAAACTAGGCAAGTGCGAGTCGGACTCGTGCACTGAGGATTCCGTACAAACTTCTCGAAGATTTTTCCAAATTACAAAAAGTACCTATTTTTTTTTTTATGTAATTACACAGGACACCCACGCTCCATACAATTTTGGTCCAAATTTGAAAGTGCCCAAAGAAAAAAAATACAGTATTCGTACAGTAAGAACTCGTTTTCACAAACATTTATTATTATGGCTATATCGCTGTGGGATCCTCGGTTTTATTTCAGTTCAAAAAATATTGGAATTCTAATAAGGTGAGAAAATCATCTAATGACAAATCGCTCTTGGGTGGAGCGAGAGGGAGTGTCAGACTTTTACCAGGACTAAAAACTCACTCCTGTTCCCTCTTTGCCTTCATCCCGGGGCCCCGGGCTTCGCTTTCACACTACCCGTGGCCCCAGTAGGCTTCGACCCTGTTACTACAGTAACAGTTTTCAGATTCCTATACCTGTGCTATAAGACTTTTCTTTAGGCTAATTTTCAAGATTCCGGGTCAACAGGAACTACCCTATGAATTTTGATTCCCTTGAATGTAGAAATGTACGTTTTGTGCGACCTAAGCGTCCGTATCTTTTTTTTTCGTTATCTTAGAAATTTAATTTTTTCACAGCTTCAAGGCATCGCAGACCTAAGTATATGGTTTTAATTTCAACTCGATACCTCCACGCGTTCCTGAGATAAAGGGTCTTGACAGACAGACACACTGACAACAAAATGATTCTATAAGGGTTCAGCTTTTTCCTTTTGAGGTACGGAACCCTAAAAATAACTTTGACAGATGCTAAAAAAATTAGAGGTAGGGCTCCACGCATGCTCGCGACGCAAGGTGGCACCGAGCATCTGGCATTTGGCAATGTGGCTCGCGTCGACATATTTTAACGCGAATAATAATAAAGTGCACTTTCTACAAAACACGTCTAGTACTTATTGGAAGCCATTTTGGATTCTCTTTGTCTATGGTCAAGGGACCTGAGAAAAAATGTGAAGGGTTGTCGGCTAAGGGCGGGCGTTGAGCGTTACAAATTCTAGGGTCTAAGTAACAACTATAAACTACTAAATATAATTTTCACCATCGCATTACATTGCAGTACAATGCGTTCCCAATAAGAATAGGATCGATTTTTCGCCAAGTTGTGACGTCATAACTGTCAAATCGAAGAAATTGGGTAGGGTGACCTAACACAATAAATTGTTAAAATTTTACAAATCATGAACGAAAAAAGTTTAATCAGAATCCAGTTCTTCAATTTTGCTCATCTCTGCGTCAACGTGTGAACTGTCTGAGTAATGGCAAATGGAAAAACAAGGCGAATTGTTCCTAATAATTAAAATAAGAAAGAAAATTGTTTTTTTTTTTAAACTAATTATGTCTTAAACAATATATTTAGCTTATTTGGATTAAACAATAACATTTTTACTTCATCTAGATTTTACTAAGACTCGGTAATACAAAACAAAAAGTTTATCTTTGCAACACGTACTTTAAATACTTTAAATTTTGTATTTGATCTGTGTTGACATTATCATTTAGTAGCAATATCTGACATATATTATGTACCTTAACAACAAAATGTTTTTTTTGAATTTACTATAATTTTGCATGCCTAATTTGGTAAACACAATTAACTAGAGCATTCAAATGACATCCTGAAATGTATAATTTATCGTATTGTGTTCTGCAATAAAGATTTGACTTTACTTTATAATCAACATTTGACAGATCGAGGTTATTGACTTTCCTATTCTTATTTGGAACGCATGTAGTCAGAGAATTGGGTAGATCAGAGATTTTTCCACAGGGGTCCCACAGGGGAATCCCTCCCCCTGTGGGACAAGTATAAACGTATTTGTACCTGTAATATAAGTTCAGATGAAAATTTATCTGAACCGAAAGTGCAAATCGGAGGTGCAAAATCAATCGGAAGTACCGAACTCTCCGTAACTTCAATCAATTTTTACCATGACCATCATCATGTTCCTCATCATCTCCCAATTGTGTAACATATAATATGTACATGCTAGCTTCTGCCAGCGGATTTGCCCGCGTAAAAGTAGATTTCTCCATACAAACTTTGGACCCCCATTGCATCCCTTTAGGGGATGAATTTTGGAAAATCCTCTCTTAGTGCTCGCCTACGTCATAAAAGGAAACCTTGTGCAAAATTTCACGCTCCTAGTCCCAGTACTTTCGGCTGTGCGTTGATATGTCAATCTGTCAGATTCTCCTTTTATATATATATATGGATATATAATATTCATGAGTTTGTTTTTCGGCTTTTATATAATATAATTTTATATCTATGTATAGTCTAATATATATTTTTATTGTAAAACTTAATTTGCAGTACACCGCAGGTTGTCTGGTAGATATCGCTGTTAGCGATAAGACCGCCATTGTACCCATAGGTTATTTTAGTATCAACAAAGTTTTATTCTATTCTATTCTAAACTAATTTTCTTCCTTCCTTTTTTTTATCTCCAGACTTTTCCCAACTGTGTTGGGCTCGGTCTTCCGCTCTCATCGGATGCGGCTGAATAAAAGTATTTTACATGGAGCGACAGCCTAGCAGATCTCCACAACCCATTATGAAGGCGACACGAAACTCCTTGGATAGACTGATGGTCAAACTTTCTGGGCTTGACCACCAGAACCAACGGCTTTACGTGCTTTCTGAGGCACCCTAATGTCCTAGAAAAACTTGTAAGTACAGTCTCATGATTTTTACTACCAATTTTAGTATTTAATACAACGATTAGCAAAACATGCGTAGGCGGGCATTAAACACCTCTGCCTTCCTCTCCATACTCACAGAAACACCGTGTGGGCAACATCTATTTAAAACTAAAGGTCAAAGCCCACCTGCTTTCAAAATGTCATATGAACAGCTATGACAATGATGTCACTTCATTGAAGAAATTAATCGACTTAACAAGTGCAGGCCCTTACCATGACGTGTTAAAATATCAAGCGTGCGAGCGAGTAAGAGGGATAAAACTATACAACCCATATAGCTTCATCTCTTTAAGGCATATAATCCCGTGAACATCTTCATCATCATCATCATTTCAGCCTAAAGACGTCCACTGCTGGACATAGGCCCCCAAGTGTTGCCACAATGAACGGTCCTGTGCGTCTCGCATCCATCGGACTCCCGCAACCGTTACCAAGTCATCAGTCCACCTTGTAGTAGGCCTTCCAACGCTAAGTTCCGGTTCGTGGTCGCCACTCCAGAACCTTTCGGCCCCAACGGCCATCTCCATCCAACGGGCATACAGCCCCGCTGACCTTTAAATCCATTTTCTTTGCAAATATTGATTGATTTACATATGCTATGTACATTCTGAAGAACACATAACCAGCTATTTTTTTGTGCAAACATATTTCTTAAGATCAAAAGCCGTTTGAAAGGAGTAGGGAAAACAAGCGAAAAATTGTAAATTTTTTTTTTTTTCGCAATTTTATTAGTCATACGAAAAAATCATAATGTTGATAATGTTATACTATGAATCTATAATAAAATTATAATTTTTTCAAACCTGTTCCTATTATTTTTAGTTACAGAGGAATACTTCAGAAAAACACTGTTTTATGGGCTCGCGTCCCAACTTTCATCTATGAAAGTATTTTTTTTTTTAAGTAATATTTCGGGACCACAAGGAAAAGGGCAACAAGTGGTGCCAGTGAATGAAAAGTTGAAAGTGAATCGTTTGTCTTGGTATGGTCATGTGAAGAGGAGGGATGAAACGCATGTTACTAAAAGAGTAATGAGTTTACATGTGGATGGATGGAGAGGGAGAGGGAGACCAAAGAAAAGATGGATGACTTGTGTGAAGAGTGATATGTAAGAAAAGTAGGTTAGTGATAGACGAGTGACAGGGCAGAATGGAAGAAAAAAAAGTGTTGCGCCGACCCCAAATAACACGGGACAAGGGCAGGAAGATGATGATGATGAAGGAAAAGGGCATTACAGTACAGTTACCAAATAAGTGTATTTATTTTATTTGTGGTGCCGAAAACTACTTAAAAAAAAATATTATTTTTATATGTGGAAGTTGGGGACCGCAGTCACGGTCCATAGAGACCCACGACCCATTTTATGCCACTGTTCGCGGTCGAGAGCTAGGGCCTTAACAGTTCAGTTTAGATCGTCAAATGGATCGAGTTAGAAGCTCGTGGTAGGGCCTCAGTTAATTTCTCCAATTAAACGATTACTAATGTCATAAGGTTAAATACTTCCTTTGGTGCTACTGCGAGTGGGGGATTGGCTTTTATTCGCAGTACTCGCTTGTGCACGTGGCTTTGCCTGCGTTTAGGCCGGAATAATGAAAACTTTAATAATTACGCCACTGTAATTAGTACTGCCAGGATAAAAAGTTTTTTTTTGGTAGGAAAATTATCAAATTCTCGCTTTGGATAGAGCGTGATGGAGTGTGGAGACTATTACTGATTAAAAACCATCTATATATATTGCTTCAGTTACCCTTTGCGATCCAGGGCCACGGTTTTGAAAAATCCCGCCGCTCTAGCAAGCGCGCGGATTGGACCGACACGAGTGTTTTCGTGTCCTATTCGCCAGGGTCGTGTGTTCGCGACTGGGTACTCCATCTCGTTTAGCTCTTCAATCCCCATAGGTGACAGAAGAGCTGACGAGATGGAGTATTAGGTCGTGGATGTGAGACCTTGGCGGCATAAACGCTTGAGTGTTTGTCGGATATATCGGGAATCCGATGGATACGAGACGCAGAGGACCGGACATTATGGCGACATTTAGGGGAGGCTTATCTATATAAATAAAAATGAATAACTGTTCGTTAGTCTCGCTAAAACTCAAAAACGGCTGGACCGATTTGGCTAATTTTGGTCTTGAAACATTCGAGATAGTCCAGTGAAGGTTTAAACGGAGAGAAAAAACGGAAAAAAAAAATCACGAATTAAATACCGAATACAACGCCATCTCTAATTAAAATGTACTTAAGCTGTTCTGGTAATGCCAGTAGATGGCGTTATCCTTACTATTAGGCGGTACGGAGTTCGCCGGGTCAGCTAGTAATAAATAATAATAAATTTATTTCAGAATTAATTCCATATATTGTAAGTAATAATGTTCTTAGCCTAGTTGTTAGTAAAGCATAATAAATTTATAAATGAAAGTATATTAGGCGCTTGCTCTCGCGTATAGGCCTATCAAATGTGTCCAACAGTGGACGTCTTACGGCTGAAATGATGATGATGAGGCGGTTAAAAGGCTAAACTAATATTTATTAAACTGAAGAATCTGTTTATTTGTTTCAACGCGCTAATCTCGGCAAATACTGGTTCGAATTGTAAAATTAATTTAGTGTTAGTTAGCTCATTTATTGATGAAAACTTTAAGCTATATAACATCATACTACGACCAAGTGGGCCGGTACATTGCTCGTAGAATGGATGGTCGATGGGGCCGAAAGGTTCTAGAGTGGCGGCCGCGAACCGGAAAACGCAGCGTTGGAAGGCCTCCCACAAGTGCGGTAGATGCGAGACGCACAGGATCGGTCGTTGTGGCGGCGCTTGGGGGAGGCCTATGTCCAACAGTTAATGTCTTTCGGCTGAAATGATGATGACGGCCAATAGGAGCGAAGCAGTAACCTGAGACGCGGGTACACGGATGTGCCGTTTTGCGCGGATGTGTCGCATAACTCACTCTATTGTATAGATTTAGTTATAATGTTATATTTTATTAAGTAATGCGCCATGTTTGTCGTAAATAAACATACTCTTATTCTTTCTTATACTGACAGCAAGTAGACTTGGAGACTTGGAGCAGTGGTGGCCCATTGGTAACAGCCAGGACTTACGAGTTGTAGGTCGCGGGTTCAAACCCAGCCAGGCGCATTACTTTGTTTAGTTTATTTCATCACCACTGCTCTCAAAACGGTGAAAGAAAACATCGTAAGGAAACCGGCATGCCCTAGAACCGAAAATTCGAAGACATGTGACATCCACCAACCCGCACTGGGCCAGCGTGGTGGATTACGCCCATTCCCTCTCCTAGAGAAGAGGCCTGAGTCCCAACAGTGGGAACATTACAAGGCCGACTATGCTATGCTATGCTATAAGTAGACTTATAATTTTATTCATACTTAATATGTAGTAGCATGATTATAATATCGATTAGATTACAGACCAGTTCTGCGCAGTCCTTAACCAAATCGCCTTATCTGGTAGATATATGACTAATTGTTAGAATAAAAAAAAGATTATTAAATATCTACAGATTAGGATTTCCTGGTATTATTTACTTCCTGATTTGGCGGTAAAAAATTCAGCTTATTTTTCTGACTGACTGGCCTGTTGGTCTATTGGTTAGTGGCCCTGACTGCTATGCCGGTGGTTCGATTCCCACACGAATGTTTGTGTGATGAGCACGATCATTTGTTCTGTGTCTGGGTGTAATTTATCTAAAATATGTATGTATTTAGAAATATATATAAGTATGTTTATCAGTTGTCTTGTATTCATAGTACAAGCTCTGCTTAGTCTGGGACTAGATAGAATTGTGTTGATAGCTGTGGAATATTTAAAAAAAAAACTGACTGACTGACATATCAACGCACAGCCGAAACTAGTGGACCTAGGAACGTGAAATTTTGCACTAGGCTTTATTTTATACTGTAGGCAAGCACTAAGAAAGGATTTTTGAATATTCAACTTGGAAGGGAGTGAAAAAGGGGAAATTCGTTTGTTTGCAAAATTTTATTCCTAGGGTCTATAGGGGTATGAGATGTTAAAGTTTTTATGAAATCATTCACGCGAATGAATTCGCTAACTTATACTGCTAGTTATAATATACATACAATACATATCGAAAAAGTATCGTTTTAAAAGTGCCCTATAAGAAAGCTTATATTTTATGAAGGTAAATTGCATTATCTATTTATATAAAAGGAGGAACTGACCGACTGACATATCAACACACAGCCTAAACTACTGGGAGTAGAAGGGTGAAATATTGCACGAGGTTTCCTTTTATGATGTAGGCGAGCACTAAGAGATTTTCCGAAATTCAAGCCCCAAGGGGAAGAAACGGGAGTCCAAAGTTATTATAGAGAAACCTACATCCACGCGGGCGAAGCCGCTGGCAGAAGCTAGTACCTTCATAAAATAATGAACTTTCTGCAGCTTTACTTAATTTTTTTTTCTTCTATCACGTCAAAAAACATCGCAAATGTCAAAAATCATGAAACAAAAAAAAACTCAAATTCGCAATATGGCGCTATAGAAAAACAGCGCGAAGCCTGCTGCTTTCCTATTGGCTGTCGCCACGCGTCGGCGCGTGCCTATATGACAGCTGGCGAGAGTTTTTTTTTTTATTCAACTTTTTTTCTTGCTCGCGTCGCGTCCTTGTTCGGCCTTTTCGTAAAGAGTATGGTAGAAATGTGCCCGAGGCAGGTTTTGGGTCACGTGAAGTCAATGTCTTAGGGACCGGCTGTTGAAAGTCCATGACAGTTGTGTTTAAAGACTGACAGATGGGTTTAAGTTCAGGATATTGATATTACCATGTTGTGTTTGATGTAATAAAGCAAAAAAAAAAAAATGTCTTAGGACATTTCACCATATTAAAAAAAAAACCGGGCAATTGCGAGTCAGACTCGCGCATTGAGGGTTCTGTACAAACTTACCTATGAACACCGTTCAATTTCCGAATTAAGTTACGAAGATTCCGAATCGCAACATTTTATTTTTTTGACCTAACTACAAATTTACAGTTTCCAGATTTTTTTCCTTTATTTGTGCTATTGCCTTGCTTCAAGGCAAATATCAGGATTCTAGGTCAACGGGTTCCCTATGAATTTTGATTTCCTTGAGAGTGTCGAAATACACGTTTTTTGCGACATAAACGGCCGTATCTTTTAATTATATTTATATAATATTATATATTAAAACCATTTTTTAATTTCAACTCATTTTCACTTTCTTCTTTAGATGTCTTGACAGACAGACAACAAAGACAGTCGGACAACAAAGTAATTCTATAAGGGTTCCGTTTTTTCCTTTTGAGGTACGGAACCCTAAAAATAGTACATATTACTTATATCTAATCTTATCTTAGTGAGGAGGAATAATGCTAGAGAAGGAGATGGCCGCACGCTTGAGGGAACGGGTATCCTCACGCCCCAACCCCAACCGCAGCGACCCCGACCTCGACTACCAGCCACAGTGGGCGCGGGCTTGCGAACGACGAGCAATGGGTAGCTCGCCGGCCGGCCGTCCGGTAATCGTCTGGATGTCAGCAAAACCGTAGGGGCCTCAGAAGGGAAGATGGTCCGCTAGGGCCGCATGCATTCTCTGAATAGGAAATCCGTGGTCTAAGAATGCAACTGAAGGACACAGTTATGGTTTTAGTCAAACACATCATCGATTACGATCAGGTGAGATAGTGGTCAAGCGTGAGGCTATCAATAATAATTAAAAAAAAAGCAGTACGCCAAAATTAATTGCCTTAACATAACCACTTCAACTCCACAAAAGTCTTTTCATCTATTCATTTTTTTTTCTAATATGGCAAGTCATTCATCCAATACTCATTGACTCAAGGTGTACCAACCAAAAGGTGACAACATTAATTCAAATATCGAACGCACATCAATAGTAATGACAGATGCGCGTGCGCATATGTGCCGGAAGTTCACGAGATGTTCGAAATTCGAATTACGGCTTCTGTTTATAATCAGCTGTTTGTAGGAGGGTAGGATGAGGTCTTTTACCCTTAAATTGCTTTTGTATCCCGGTTTCTGAAAACCTGGACCTTAAAAGAATTACCATAGTACATTTTTTAAAATAATTTAAAGTAGTATTTGATTATGATCCCATCTGATGGTAAGCAGTGGTGCAATCGTTGAAGGTATAGTAATAATAATTATTATTTATTTCTCAATATTAATCAACAAAGTTTGAACACCAATAATAAAAGCTAAAATATGGTCAATTATTTAAAACCCTGACTTCTAAACTAGGTTTATAATAATAATAATAATAAGCTGGCAACCCACTGACAACAAAAGTCAAATATTGTTCTATCCATTTTAAAAATTTCAATTATATTACTTTTACCGAAAATCAAGACAAACCAAATATCCAAAACGAAGCGAATATTGTTAATAAACGAAAAAAACCTTCAAAAATACTACATACCACAAGAAATAGAATATTTATAAGAAATAAAATACCACAAAACAATATGACATCTGTCAACGACGATGTGACACCATCAAACAATTTATGCAATAGAAGAAAATGGAATGAAATAATGAATTGACGAAAATGTTGACAAGAACAGCTGCCCGACGCGCACGCCATCCACCCCCGGGCTCGCCGCTCAGCTCCGCCTCGCCACCGCCGGTCCTCGGATCACCAATTTCACCGGCGGCTGCAGTTGCGTCGAGCTCGAGCGACGAGTATTTCTCTCCGCCGACGTCGCCAACACCTGTACGTCGGCCGGGGAGAGGCCGGCCACCGAAGAGCTTAGGACCTAGGGGCCAACCGGCCCCGAGCCGGGTCCCCGCTGCCGGTGGTTGTGTGCAGCGCATGAGATGGACTCAGTCTATGAATGAGAACGTCATGCGCGCATATTACGGGTCTACAGAGGGGGGAACTAACCTCACTGCGTACCGTGTTAAGATGCTGTCTCTTTTTCAGGAACTGGAACCAACCGTCAACGTCACGACCCAAAGATTATCGGATCAGGTGCGGTTTATCCAACGAAATCACAGATTGGACGATGCCGCACTTGATAGGCTGCGCTCAGAGGTACTGAGCAATCGTATCATCTCGACTACAATACAGATACAGACTGCGGCACCACGACCTACAGATATAATTCTACCGCAGTCTAATCATGCTGATGATGAAGCAGATGATAGGGTTGTCACAGTAAGTAGCCAGTGCAACGATCGATTGAGGAGCGCACTGGAGGATGCACTCCGCGAGTACAGATCAACTCCGATCGCTCTTAGACCTCGCCTTCCCCGGTTACCTATGCACAAAAAAAATAGGGCGCTAGTGTGTGCTCTGGACTCGCTGCTTGAGAATGTGTTCGAGAGCAGCGTAAACCTCGCTGATACGCACTCGATCCTCTATTGCGGGGCTATTGCGGCATGTCGTTTAGCCAACGTAAAACTATCAAGTTGTGACGGAGCTACTCGACCAAAGCCTGCCGCACCTGCCTGGCAATGTAGGATTGAGAGGCGTATCGATGGGGCCAGAGCGCTCATTGGTAAACTATACTGCTTCAGGGAGGGCAATACACGACCACGTGTGATGCGCTACGTGAGGCGAGCATTTTCGGGGACTGGAATCAGCCCTCGAGAATACTTATCTCGTGTCACGGAGCGCATCGACTTCCTGAAGCAGAAAGTTTGTGCATGGGCCAACCGTATTCGACGGTATAAGCGGCGAGTCGATCGGTACTCGCAGAATCGCATATTCCAGAGCGATGAGAGATGGGTATACAGAGCTTGGGAGCGACCTGAACAAAATGTGACTGACGTGACCCGCCCAGATGCTGACGCCACGAATACTTTCTGGCGCAATATTTGGTCGGTGCCCGTCTGCCCGTCACACTGAGGATGGCTGGATGCGTGAAGTCAAGCGCGTGTGCGAAGCTATACCAGAAATGGAAAAGGTAGACATTAGCCCTATAGATGTAGCCAGAGCAGTCCGTTCGTTACCGAATTGGAAGTCTCCAGGACCGGACGGACTACAAAATTTCTGGCTAAAATGGTATAGCAGCTCACACGCGCTCCTGGCATCTCAATTCCAGTCATCCTTAGATTCTGGGTCGCTACCTCAGTTTCTAACAACTGGAGTTACCCATCTGCTCCATAAGACAGGTAGTACTGCGGAACCCAAGAATTATAGACCGATAACATGCTTGTCAACGGTCTATAAACTTCTTACGTCCATTCTGAGAACGAAAATTAACAAGCATATTGATACCAACTCAATAATGTCTGCCTCTCAGAATGGATGTAGGAACGGGTCTCGCGGTACTAAGGAGCTACTCCTCATAGACATGACCATAAGTCAACAGGTTCGTCGATCTCGCAAGGATCTGTCGACATGTTGGATAGATTATAAGAAGGCCTATGACTCTGTGCCACATACATGGCTCATGAGGGTGTTGGAGTTGTATAAAATAGATGCAACTCTACGCACCTTCCTTGAGTCATGTATGGGGCAATGGAACACTGTTCTTCGCTATCCAGGATGTCGATCGATTCGGAGGGACGATGAGCCTATATGGATTAAACGGGGAATATTTCAGGGCGACAGTCTGAGTCCACTTTGGTTCTGCTTAGCCCTGAATCCTCTAAGCACATTGCTAGAGGAATCAGGCTTGGGCTATCGGTTGAGAAGAGGTGGTCAGGTACTATCTCACCTTCTTTACATGGATGATCTGAAACTCATTGCCCCCAACAAGTTACAACTGATGGAACTACTAAAGGTAACTGGGATGGAATTTGGTGTGGATAAATGTGCAGTCATGCATGTAAAGCGAGGGGAGATTATGGAATCTGAGAGAATTCAACTTTCGGATTCCATATACCTTAGATCCCTCTCTTCAACCGAAACCTATAAGTATTTGGGTATGTCGGAAGCGTTAGGCATTAACGTTGCTGACATGAAGCAATCGTTGAGGGAGCGCTTCTTTGACCGCCTGAAGAAGGTATTAAACAGCCTTCTGTCAGGTGGAAATAAGGTGCGAGCCTTCAATGGTTGGGTCATGCCGGTCTTAATGTACTCTTTCGGCATACTCAAATGGACTCAGACCGAGCTAGACGCTCTGGATAGGCGGGTCCGTACACTGCTGATCGCAAACCGGATGCATCACCCACGGTCGTCTGTGATGAGACTGTACATCCCGCGGAAGTGTGGAGGTCGAGGTTTTTTAAACGCGAAGACCCTGCACAACCGCGAGGTGTGCAGCCTCAGAGAATATTTTCATAAAACCGATGTGGGTATGCACCGCGATGTGGTTGCAGTGGACAAGGGACTCACCCCGTTATCCATGGCTAAAGAGAACTGGCGCAAATCTGTGGTACTTACAACTGATGACCGCAGGGAAGTATGGAAAAGTAAGGAGCTCCACGGGCGCTTTTATCGGGCTCTACATGAGTCTGATGTAGATTTTGCAGCGTCCGTGGCCTGGCTACGTTTCAGCAACCTCTTCGGGGAAACTGAAGGTTTTATCTGTGCAATTATGGACGAAGTCATCTTGACGAATAACTACCGGAGATATATAATGAAGGACGGGACGGTTGACGTGTGTCGGGCATGCCATCGTCCGGGTGAGTCTATCAGGCATATTATCTCTGGTTGTTCTCGTCTGGCTAACGGAGAATACTTGCACAGGCATAACCAAGTAGCCAGGATTATCCACCAGCAACTTGCTTTGAAATACAACCTAGTGTATTCAGAGGTACCGTATTACAGCTATGTGCCCGACCCAGTTCTCGAAAATGACCATGTCACGTTGTACTGGGATCGGTCTATCATTACTGACCGGACTATTGTAGCCAATAAGCCGGATATAGTGGTGATAGACCGATTAGCGCGCCGCGCAATGATAGTCGATGTCACCATCCCGCATGACGAGAATCTCGTGAAAGCTGAGAAAGAGAAACAAATCAAACTTAGCACACGAGGTTGTCGACATGTGGAATGTGGACTCGGCTATCATTGTGCCGATTGTTGTTACCGCCAATGGCCTGATTGCCAAAAGTCTAGACGACCACCTGTCGAAACTGTCGTTGCGCGGTTGGATCAAGGGCCTGATACAGAAGGCAGTACTCCTCGATACGGCTCGCATTGTGAGGAGGTTCCTGTCTCTGGAGCCCTAACCACCGGTAGCTTGGACCCTGTCCCGACACCGGCGGACTGCTATTTTTTATATTTTTAAATGTTTTTTTTTTTATATGTTTTTTGAAAAATATTTAAAAATGTATAAAATATGTATAAAAAATAAATAAAGAAATAATAATAATTTATTTATTTAAAGACATGGGTCCAAAGTTGTAAAAAAAAAACTTATCAACTACTTAGAAGAATTTTATGTACCTGCATCTTAGGGCCGAATTCACCAATATATAAATTAATAGTGGTAAATCGCATTAGTTTATTAAGAGCCTATTTACTATATGGCCTTGAAGACACCTAAATTATAACGGGACGGGAAGACCGCAGCAGGCAAATTGTTCTAATCTTTCGATGTACGCGGGATAATTGCGGCCAGCAGGCGTACGGCAATGCACCACCGGTACATGGTGGACATCCCACCTATACGCACAAAACCTTTTGGGTATAACACATTCATTGTGCGTAAAGCTAAGGAGTGGAATTCCTTGCCGGAATCTGTGTTTCCTGATGGCTACAACCCGGGAATCTTTAATTCAAGAGTGAATAGGTTACTTCTAAGCGCGCTCCATCATCGATCGCATCGTCGCATCGTCGCTTTCCATCAGGTGAGATTGTCAAGCGCGATCCTATCAAGAATAAAAAAAAGTACAGAAGCTAGAACTTAACTGCTATACAAACGGACGGTACCTAACACCGCCGATTGAATAGAATAGAATAAAACTGTTCTTCCTTTTTTTTTTCTTTTTTTTTTGAATCTTCTTTCAATAACGACCGATGCATGTAGTCCCAATTTTATAGAGCTGATGGAATGCGAGATAAGCTGTAGGGTTACACAGGTATCCGTTACCGATGTCCCAATATCTTATCTTCGATCAGAAGTGTGATTGGGATTGAGACGCCAGATCAATTAATGTAAATTTTACTCGACATATATTTTCACTGTTTTTCATACGACCGCTCTTACGCGATTATGACGTTATTACACATTTTTCGTTAGATATTTTCAGTAGAGATGCTGAAAAAAAAGCGGTGCTCTGGCCAAGCACCCCGCTTGGCCAGAGCACCGCTTTTTTTTTTGTCACCGTGGGACCGATCGGCGGCACCGATCTCTCACGCCGGGCCTTGGTACAGGCCATGGTCCAGAGCTAGGAGTGGCAGGCGGTCACTTCCTTCTGCAAAGCAGTAATGCCAGCAAAGGAGGTGTGCACGCGCGAGGGAGCGATCCTCACGCACCAGCCGCCGGGATCCTGATCCCGATTTCGGTAGCTCGCCTTCCGACCGACCGGTAACCGTTCGCACCGAGTCCAAGTCATCGACGCGCGCCACAGCAGGGTCGAAGCCTATTAGGGTCAAGAGTTTGCGTCTGAAAGGAAAACTCGGCTCTGGAGTGCAAGGCAACGAAAGAACTAGGGTGGGTTTTTAGTCAGTTAAATTCTAACACACCCTCCCGTTCCGCCCAAGAGCGATGGGATGAGATGTCATTGGTTGATTTTTCCACCTAAAAAAAAAGCTAGTTGGGAAAAAGCTAGAGAGATGATGATTAGGCTAGTAGGTTTATCCTTCCGAAGATATAAATCCCTCCCGACCGCATTTCGATCACGATCGGTGGCCAATCTCAACAGATAAGCCGCAGGAGATATTACCACGTCGGAGTCACCAGATGTCTTTGGAGGTGTAACAGAGTGTAAAGTCCCGCAAACCTCCGTTGAAAAGGGAGGATCCTCCGGCCAGACGGGTGTTTTGTCTGGTGGGCTACTGCCCGAGAGATGATTTCGGGCTGTCGTATATATTCAAATCGCGCGGAGAACTTTGATTGCGCGATGCAGGATTAGTTCTTATGTGACGCCATAGATGTCGCTACACAGCGCTCGTGAGTGCGCAAACACAGGTGCACTCAGTTCCTTTACTCTCTTAATATCATTGAATGGCAATCTGACACGACCAGAGAGCGTTCACGCGCTGGACAGACAGACAGCTTTACGTGCTTTCCGAGGCTCGGGTGTGTCACACCATCAACTTCTAAACTCCGGGCTGCTGCGGAGTAATTCCTAATGAAAAAACTGGGCAAGTGCGAGTCGGACTCGAGCACTGAGGGTTCCGTACAATCTTACCTATAAAAACAGTCCAATTCCCGAATTGAGTTACGAAGATTTTTCCGAATCGTTCAAAAAGCTTTTTTTTTGTGACGTAACTAGAAATATACAGTTTTTAATTTTATTCCTATGCTTGTGTTATGAGATCTTGCTTAATGTCAAATTTCAGGATTCTAGGTCAACGGGAAGTACCCTATGAATTTTGATTCCCTTGAGAGTGTCGAAACACACGTTTTTTTTACATAAACGGCCGTATCTTTTTTTCCGTTAACTCAGTTGTTTGATTTTTTCACAGCTTAAAGGGACCGCAAACTCGAGTATATGGTTTTAATTTCAACTCGATACCTTCACGCGTTCCCAAGAAAAAGAGTCTTGACAGACAGACAGACGGACGGACAACAAAGTGATCCTACAAAGGTTCCGTTTTTTCTTTTGAGGTATGGAACTCTAAAAACCCAGTATCACTTTTTGCCCGACGCGGGAATCGAACCTAGGACCCCATGCTTAGCAGTCGCGCTTGCGACGAGACCAACGAGGCAGTTAAACTACTATTATAGTAGTACTTCTTAAACACATTACTCATCCTTTTTTCAACACAATCGGTTACAACTCCACGTGTCTAACGGCACTGTAACGACCTTTTTTAGACCGTGGGAGAGGCAAAGGGATCACATTCAAACAGTCGTTGAATAGGCCGCTTTAGCTTTGTTAGTTATGACGCGTGGGACGCTTTATTAGAAGCTTTATTTCTTTTTTTTTTCAATTTGAATTTGGAAGCTGTTTAAATTCTGGAGTCGTTGGTTGATGATATTGGTTGGTTCAGTGGTTAGAATTGCAAGTCGTCTTTACTTCTCCCGCTCTTGGTGGAGCGAGAGGGAGTGTTCCTTCAGTCAAATCTGTGTGGTTCATTTCTCATAGACCATCTCAGACACCAATCTGCATGGTTCTCATATGATTAGACCATTATCGTGGCTGCCCAATATTGTGGCATTGTATACAGATGCATGTGAAAAAGTAATATGCTTAGTTCATTTTAGCTTACTAACATATTTTTTTAAGTTTCTACTAACAAAAATATGGGAATGCTGTATCTGAGTCATACAAATTATTATTATTATTATATGTTAGCTGTATAGACTTTATAAAGACTGACACCAGAGTTTGTTTCTTCTCAAGTCAGCTAGGAAACCTCAGCCTCAAAAAATTTATGTGTAAAAGTGTTTTTATATACATATTTTAAACTGAAACTCAAACTTATTTATTCGACATCATAAGCCTACATGGGCACTTATAAAACGTCATAAGCTAGCGCACGGTTTCAATTGGTCGTTTCCTATGGAGAAGATCCGGAAAAAAACTCCATAGTTACTCTTTTAAAAAATTATGATAATGATTCTACAATATTTCTATATTACAATTTTTTTTAGGGTTCCGTACCTCAAAAGGAAAAAACCGGAACCAACTCTTATAAGATCACTTTTTTGTCCGTTTGTCTGTCTATCTGTCAAGTCCCTTTATTTCGGGAACGCGTGGAGGTATCGAGTTGAAATTAGAACCATATACTCAGGTCTGCGGTCCCTTGAAGCTGTGAAAAAATCAATGTTTATGTCGCAAAAAAAAAAAATATTTCGACACTCTCAAGGGAATCAAAATTCATAGGGTACCTCTCGTTGACCTAGAATCCTGTAATTTGGCATAAAGCAAGGTCTCATAGCACAAGTATAGGAAAAAATCTGAAAACTGTAAATTTGTAGTTACGTCACAAAAAAAACTGTTTTTGCGATTTGGAAAAATCTTCGATAACTCTTTGGAGGTATGCGGAACAGAGAGTAAATTCCTGCAAACCTCCGTTGAAAAGGGAGGATCCTCCGACCAGACGGGTGTTATGTCTGGTGGGAAGCTGCCCGATAGATGATTTCGGGCTGTTCTATATGTTCCAATCGCGCGGAGAACTTTGATTGCGCGATGCAGGATTAGTTATTTTTTGTGACGCCATAAATGTCGCTACAACTCAATTCGGGAAATGAACTGTTTTCGTAGGCAAGTTAATTTGTATGGAACCCTCAGTGCGCGAGTCCGACTCGCACTTGCCCGATTTTTTTAAATTGATATAACCTAGTGCTTGACTGCGATCCCACCTGATGGTAAGCAGTGATGAAATCGTTGATGGTGAGGCGCACTAGTTTATCAAGAACCTATACACTCTAGCCTTGAAGACACCTAAATTATATTTTGTTTTTTTTTTTGTTGATAGGTTCGATTTTGACCACCATCTAACCTGTTTGACCACCTCGCGTTTGACCACTATCCGAAAATGTTAAATGATATTTATTTTTGATCATCTCTGCCATCTCTGTTGGGAGATAGCAGGCATGAAGTTATTAGAACCAGTTCAATTCCTCAAGCTCAGGTGCAAAATAAGGTCAAAGTCCTTCATAATTAAGACGAAAACTTAAAAAGCCATTTAAGTATTGGACAACAGCTGATTAACAGCTGGTGCGAAAGAATGTCTACCTGAAGTGAAAATAGACAAAAACCGACCTTAAAGCACTAGTTTAAAAGTCGAAATTCCATTGCCTTGAAAACTGTTCATAGGAAATTGAACCTTAAATTTTTAAAGTAAAGGTTTAATATTGAATTGTAGGGTAGTTCTTCTATGTGAATTTGTCCTGTTGCTAAGCAAGATATAGGCCGACTTTTACTTGGGAAATGTTTTTGTTTTATGCGTACCCTTTCTCTTAGAATTTTACGCCATTACGCCTGTAAAAACGGGCCATGCCGCGTGAAAAAACTAGTAGGGGTACATAAACTATTGACATTTAAAACCTGAAGCCCTAAAACGACGTAAACAGAACGGCCCCCTAACCATGTTACAACCGTTTCGTTTCGATTCTCTTTTCGTTGATCGCCTCGAGTCGGCCACGCCTCCTATTCGTTTGTTCTGACCACATGACTGAGCGTTGAGATGACGTCAGAATAAAGAAATCGGAGGCGTGGCCTACTCGAGGCGATCAACGAAAAGAGAATCGAAACGAAACGGTTGTAACTTGGCTAGGGGAGCAGCACCCAAGTTGATAATCTGCAATCATTAACGCTAGTCGAAAACTAATAAAATGTATGGGAATTACATCATCTCAACGTTAAGTCACGTGGTCAGAACAAACGAATAGAAAATTCGTAGCCAAGTTCACATCGTTCAAAATGATAGAATGAATTGTTATCGTTTCTATATTGTTCAACGCTACATCTTTTGTTATTGTAGAACGAGTAGCCGACTCAGGCGCGTCAACATGGCTACCAACTTATCGTTTTCTACAATTGCTGACACCGACGCGTTACCGATTGGAGAACGGAATCCGACACGAAACGGTTGTAACTTGGCTAGGGGGGTTGTTAAAGGGATAATGGAGCTTCTTTTTAGCGTATCGATGGCAAAACTAGTTAAATTTCTTGCAGGCCCAGTATTCGGCCATGGCAATGCCGTCCGCTGATGCTGTCATTAAGTCTCTAAGTGAACAGGTAACAGGGATATATAGCTCCATCCCTCTTTTCATCCCCCACTGATATTTCATCACGTCATGGTTCTTACTATAACTTTTGACATGAATTCCGACTGCGTGCACATCATCTCTCTAGCCTTTTCCCAACTACCTTGGGGTGGGCTTGCGGACGGCGAACAATAGGTAGCTCACCGTTCGATCGTCCGGCGTACAGCGTCAGCAACCGTAGGGGCCCAGCAGGGTCGAAGCCTACTGGCGCCATGGGTGATGCGAAAGAGATCCCCGGGGCAATGGAAAAGTGGCAAAGAAAGAACAGGAGTGTGTTTTTAGTCTGTAAAAATCAGACACTATCACCCGCTCCGAAAAAAAACTGGAAAAAAATACTACCTTGAGGTCGGCTTCCAGTCTAGCTTGTTACCACTGAATTCCCGTGTTTTACATGGAGCGACTGCCTATTAGACACCCACAACTCAGTGATGAAAGCGCCGTGATGGTCCATTGATTAAGGCATCTGCCTCTCATGCGGGTTCAAAACCGGGCAAATCCAGATACTTACCAGCATGGATCTTGACCGCTGACTTCCACTTGCGCAGAAGTGAAATTTCGGGTCTCTTTAGTGGTATGAAGTGAGACGCGGCGGGGGCGGGCAGTGCAATCCTTGTACAGTGATTGGCTCGCCGATGTGTACGATACGTAAAGCGATCCCCACTCTTTCGCCGAGCGCTCTGTACCTACCAATTTTTCAACTCATATGTACTTTTCTAAGTTTATCTAGGACATTACTGACACCTCATGCCTCGGAAAGCACGTGAAGCCGTTGGTCCAGGTTGTCATTTGTAGATCTTCGACAGTCGTTACAGGTAGTCAGACGCCAGAAAGTCTGAACATCAAGACTGATGTCTAAGGAATATACTACCATCAGGTGCTTACTTACCATCAGGTGGTCCATGGAAACCAGGACCTCATCCTCAGCAATAGCCTTTACTACCACTTGAACAAAGAGGCAGTCAGATAAAACTACACACACCAATAATAGAAAAGTTATTAAAAACCAATTTCATTTTTTTAACACAATCTCTGAATGGCCCAATTATCCGTGGTCAATCGACAAGCAGTTGAAAAAAAAAATTTCTTTGACGGTCAAAGACAATTTTTTTCTACATTTTTTTTTTCTTTTATTATGCAACTACACTACCTGTCCTTTTGCCAATCAGCTGTTCTATTGCGTTACTTTTAATTTAAAATCATCTGTGATTTGTTACTGGCCAGTGACAATAGTAGCTTTCTTCTTTAAAATTAAAACTGTTTTATTTTGGCGGGATTTTTTCGAATGTAGTTTAGTGGCCGTATAAATTATTTGCAAATTGATTCCTAATGGACATTGTGATGTAAATTTGGTGCAGTTTTGTATCTCATGTGTCTACATAAATTGATAATATGTGGAAACATTGAAACTAACGCGATCTCGGTAAAAAGTTGAGAATTTTATTGAAATACTAGCTGACTCAGCAAACGTTCTGCCAAACAAATTTATCTTTTTGGCTTATTAGAAAAAGTCTTATTATTATTTAGGAAAAGTCTCAATAAATAACATTCATAAACAGCAAAGTTATTAGTGTTAGTTTATATCCCAAAATTTCACTCAATTTATGGAAATATTGTACAGGCTATTGATTATTAATGAAAAACAATGCGCGTAGTATTTTCTAGTAGCAATTGTTATGAATAATTGATTCAATTATGAATTTACCAATTATGACAATTTTTCGTGGACAACTTTGATTTCGTTTTTTTTTTTTTACTTTTGACTACATAAACATGATCAGCAACGGGTACAGAGTCCAATTTTTTTTGTACTAATTAAAAAATAAGGATGTATGTATCTTTAAAACCTTCGCAAGCTTCCAACAGCTTCCAACAATTGTACCTCAAAGTAACAAAAGCAGTTTTTGTCAAGCCATTACTTGTGCAAAGCTTTTACCTGTGTGTGTCTGCTCTTTACAATCAGCTGATGAACGACATCCCCTGGGCTCCGCATTCAGATCAGCTGAGCTAGTGTCTTGTATTCAAATTCTTTATCAACCCGCTTTTCCTTGCGACTGCAGTAGTGACTAGGCGACTTACTATGATTTGTTAAAATGTCAAAAAACAGATCAGTAATCGCCTTTTAGGGATGGGCAATTTTTCTTTACTCGGCGGCCCGTTTAGCGCAGTGGTTCAGAGCGCCAATTGAGACGCAAGGGTCGCGGTTTTGATTTCCGCACCAACACAAATGTTTTTTGATGAAACAGATATTTGTGTTGGGTCTGGGTGTTTGTGGTACCTTCGTTGTTTCTGGCTTCTATAGTACAAGGAAAAACCTTAGTTTGGGATCAGGACAATGTATGTGACGTTGTCTCAATTTATTTATTTGTCGGTCGATCACTGTGCATTTCTCTTCTCACACTTCGCCACTTTTACGAGTCATCAAATGAGCATGAGCACCCATGAGGTTTTCTAAAAGCCGGCGCCCCTGAGTATTCCCTGTCAGTCTCCAGAACCAATGAAACGTCATTGCATAACTTACACAAAGCCGTTTTTTCAAACCATTTCTTGCACTACCTGTAAATCTTTAGAAACAGCTGATGCAGCATCGTGTTGCTTTCCATTCAGTCAGCTGATGGATACAGTATCTTTTCGCCTTTCTATTCAAATCAGCTGAGCTTTGTTACCATAAGAAATTGTCTAACAGTGACACAAATCTTTTTTTTTTGAGCTGTGAAGTCTTCCAATTACTTCTCGCGTTCTAGAGAGGAACGAGAAGGCCCACCCGTGTACCTTAGGCGATATGTAATAATATAAATAGGCGTGTCGATATGCCTCACTTGGGAGTCGCGGGATTTATCCAGCCACCGTAGGCGCGAAGCTTACGGACGACGAGCAATGGGTAGCTCATCGTCCACGTCCGATAAAGACCAAGCCCGAGTCGTGTGTTCCATGCGCATCTCTAAGATGTTAGCCAAACCGTAGGGGCCCAGTAAGGCCGATACCCACTAGGGTTTTTTTTTTTGCTGTCATATGATATTCAACAATATTTTTGATAATTTGATTGACGGCACCGTTTATTCTTGTAGCCTCCTAAATGAGGTCTTGAGTAATCTTTCTTTTTAGTCTCCTGGGGACTGTTTGGGTGTCCATCAGGTTTTCTGCTAGCTTGTTTGGATGTTTTGAGATTCGTTCTTTGTATGCTTTAGCCCTTTCTGTAACCTCTTCCATAACAGTTTTGATGTAGAGGTTGTGATGGAGTCTGTTATTTGAGACGTACCAAGGTGCGTTTAGGGAAATTTTAAAAGAGATACCGTGGTCATTGAACTCAAAGGGCAACTGAAGAAACCCTCGTGAGTTTTAGTCAGTAAAAGTCTGACACTCCCTATCAGAACGAGAGGGAGTGTGTGACCCAGAGCTTTCCACCGAGAGGGAGAAAAATTATTTCTTGTTTTCCTCCCCAAACCAAAATAGTGCCTTAAGCAGCCCCAGCCACATCTATCGGTAAATACAGCGAATAAAGTCGAGTATTTATTTTGTATCTTCAACATGAAGAATCACCACTGCTCTCAAAACGGTGAAGGAAAACATCGTGAGGAAACCGGCAACTAAAAATTCGAAATCGTCTGACATCCAGTCAAAAGTTTTTTATTTCACATACGCCTACATGGGCACTTACAAAACGTCAGAAGGTTTCAAATTGGTTGTTTCCTATGGAGAAGAACCGGCAAGAAACTCCATGGTTACTCATTTAAAAAAAAATTGTCTTACAAAATTTCCATATTACAGTATAAGTAGATATTATGTAAGGAGAGTGTAGACCGGTCAATATTGTACTAAAAAGTACAATAAAAATAATCATAATAAAAAGTGTCTCGTAATAGGAAGTAACCTAAGAATTCGCGGAGTCTACAGTGTTCTCAGTGTCTTCAAAAGAAACTAACTAACGAATTTGTGGTGGTTGGGGTTTAATAATATAAAAAATATTGCAAGAGCAATGTGTTAAAAGAAAAAAGAAAAAGTATATAGTACAACAAATGTGGAGCAGTTAATAGATACATTTACACAATATTATGAGTTACTCTCTTCTAGAGGGAAGAGGCTCGAGTCCCAGCAGTGGGAATATTATTAGGTTGATTACGCTATGCTATGAAGAATCTGATTAGCGGCTTAGGATTGGATGGCATAATGCAACAGGGTCATCAAAATTATTTTTTTCTATAGCCTTATTCATGACTAGCTTCTGCCAGCGGCTTCGCCCGCGTAAAAATAGGTTTCTCCAAACAAACTTTGAACCCTCGTTCCCCTCAAGGGGTGAATTTTGAAAAATCCTCTCTTAGTGCTCGCCCATGTCATAAAAGGAAACTTTGTGCAAAATTTCACGCTTTTAGTCCCAGTAGTTTCGGCTGTGCGTTGATATGTCAGTCAGTCAGTTTCTTCTTTTATATATATATATAGATTTAAGCTAGAACGACACTGCGCACACGTGTGCCACACACGCCGATCTGGGCGCGTCGGTCTCCATACATTTTATATGGAAACTAGACTTGTAGAGCTACACTTGATCCACGCCACACGACGTCGTTCTACGTACAAATCAGCCGTGTTACACGTGTGTGTCGGTCTAATGTTGTTCTAGCTTTATTCTTCCATCAGTTTCTTTGACAAATTGTCACAAAAAGTTGTCACAAAGCATACTCAGCTGATTTGAAAAGAAATCTCCATTGGGACCAGCTGATTGTAAGAAGCTCACAGGTAGAAGGTAGCTGAATGCATTCTTGCATTGTATTAATGTTAGGAGAAAAAAGTGCCATTGCGTAAATTTTAATGTAGCCAGATTTTTTAGGGTTGCGTACCTCAAAAGGAAGAAACGGAATCCTTTTTAATAATAATAATAATAATAATAATAATAATAATTCATTTATTGTTTGTTACAGGTGTATGGTCAGATCTTATGATTATTTGTTATTTATCGCTGTAACATACCCATGGGGCTTACAATATTTATAAGTCAAAAATTGCATAAAATAAAATACGATTCTGGTTATCATTAAATCGGTTACAATATTCATAAGAATGTCATTTTCAATTAAAATTAAGTAGGTTAATAGTCACAATGACACTGGTTACTATATTTATGTCATTTTTAATTTCAATCAATATATGCCTGGTTACGATATTATTAACATGTCCATTTCAATTAAATTAAACGTCACTGGTCACTTTTTACTACATCGTCAAATTTGTTTTGGATTCAAAGTCAAGATTTGTAATTACACAATAATAAGTCATAATAGTAGCATGATACATATTTTAATAACATTAATATATTTCATCAATAGCTCGGTCATTCAGAAATTCATTAATTGAATAGTAAACTTTACCTAAAAGAAACTCCTTAAGACTCGACTTGAAAGTATTTAAGGACGAGATATTTTTAATACAATTTGGGAGTTTGTTATAAATTTTTATTCCCATCCCAAATACACTTGATTTGTACTTCACAGTTCTGCATATAAAGCCTCTTAGTTTAGTTTTGTGTCTCGCACTTCTCAATGTTTCATAACTACCTATATCGCGTTTTACCATCATTGCTGCTTCGAATATATATAATGAAGGTAGTCAGGATTTTCAATCTTTTAAAAACTGGTCTACACGAATCAGTCTTTTTTAGGCCACATATACTTCTGAGACATTTTTTTTGGGCTTTAAGAGCATACTCCCTGTTTGTTGAATTACCCCAGAAGAGGATGCCATATCTTAGTGTGGAGCCCACATACGCATGATAGACACTCAGCAAAGTACTCTCACTTGTAACTTTTCTCAACATATAAAGAGCGTATGAAAACTGATTTAATTTTTTGCAAACATGATCAATTTGCGTTTTCCAATTCAGTCCAGAGTCAATTTGAAAGCCAAGAAATTTTAAGGTCTTGACTTCCTTCACCGTTTCACCTTTGTACTGTATTTGAAGACTTTTAATTTTTTTATTCTTATTTACAAAGGACATGTAACATGTTTTGTCAATATTAACTTTTAGGTTATTTGCTTGTAACCAATTTATTATATTTTCGAGGGAGTTATTTATATCCATTTCGTAATTTTCTTGAATTTCGTCAGTGAAAATAGCAGTACTATCGTCTGCAAATAGTATCATTTCATTGTTTATGGCTTTCGGAAGGTCATTAATACATATTATGAACAAAAGCGGGCCAAGAATACTTCCTTGGGGCACTCCGTAATTAACAATTTTAGGCTCTGATTTAAATGTTTGTTCGAATTTTGTATCATTAGCTATTCTTGATATTTGAGTTATTTGATACCTGTTTTTTAGGTATGATCTTATAAGATTTAATGCATTTCCTCTCACTCCGTACTTTTCCAATTTATTTATGAGGATATTGTGATCTACGTGATCAAAGGCTTTCGACATATCCATAAATATTGCAGTTACTTGTTTTTTGTTATCAAGTCCTGTCATAACAGTCTTTAAAAAAATTAAAAATGCGTCGCTAGTCGATTTGCCTTTACGAAATCCAAATTGCTGTTTTGTGAATATGTTATTCACTTCAAAATAATTATATATATTGTTATAAATAACTTTTTCAAAAACTTTTGCAATAACAGGTATTAAGGCTATGGGTCTATAAAATTTCATCTGTTCCCTATCCTCCTTTTTAAATAATGGATTTATCACAGTTATTTTTAGTTTTGAGGGAAATATTCCCTGTTCCAGGCATAGATTTATAATGGTGCTAAGTATTGGAGCTATGAGATGAGATACACGTTTAATAATTTTAGTATTTATATTGTCATAACCTGTACTATTAGTATTTTTAAGTCCTTTTATTATCTGGTCAACTTCATACGGATTTGTAGGTTTCATAAACATTGAATTGCAATTATTATACGTCATTGTTTTTAGATAAGTATTATTTTCCTTAGGCGTAGGTTTAATATCCTCGATAAAATAAGTATTGAATGATTCAGCTATTTCTTGCGGTAATGTTACTACTTTGTCATTTACTTTGATTTTCTTAATGTCTTCCTTAGGCGTCACAGTTTTATAATTATTTACAATTTGCCAAGTTGCTTTTGCTTTGTTGGTAGCTGCATTTATAAAGTAGTTATTTTGTGATTTTTGTGTTTTTTTAATTATAGTTCTTAGTCTTTTTGTATAGTCTTTAAAATATTTTTTGTCCTGCGGATTTTTCGTTAACCTGTATTTCCAGAGTAGTTGGCGTTTTCGTTTTGAACAAACTCTAATACCTCTACTTAACCATTTGGGCTTCCTGGAAATAGGTATTTTAACTTTTATGATGGGAAAACACAGATCGTAGAACAGTTTAAATAGGTCGAAGAAAGTATCATAAGCCTTTTCGGGATCTTTATTTGTGTAGCATTCTGTAAAACTAAGACTTCCAATGCAGTTTATAAACTTACTTATGTTATCCTCACAATAATCTCGTTTAGATTTGTACCAGTGTGTAATATGGTAACTTTTCTTCACAGGGCATGTCATTAATTGTGCAGTATGATCAGACAGTGAAAGTTCTAGAACTTTTGACTTTGACCCTTTGATATTATGGGCTATATTGTCAATGCAAGTCATGCTACTCAATCTAGTCGGTTCATTAATAGTCAATTGTAAATTGTAACTTGCTAGTATTTGCTCAAACTGTCGGGATACATTATTATTGTCTAACCTGTTAATATTAAAGTCTCCGCAAATTATAACTTTTTTAGATGTGTAACTTATTCTTATTCAAAAGCTCCGTTAGTCTAGTGAAAAATAAGTCAAAGTAGTCCTTACCACTTTTAGGTGGTCGATAAATACATAATATTATAATTTTGTGTTCTATTAGTTCAATACCACTACATTCAAATATATTACTAATACTCAGACCCTTCGCTTCAGTAATGACTCTAAAACTATGACCCCATTTTATTAAAATGCAAGAGCCTCCATACCTTTTGCTTCGAGAGAAAGCGTCTCCTAATATAAAATTAGGCAATTTAAGTACCTTAGTGTCTCCGATAGTCATATTATGCTCAGTAATACAAATTACATCCACGATATTACTGTTATCGTTTTTGCTTAATGTGTACAAATGGACCGTAAGTTCATCTAATTTAGTTAGAAGACCGTTTATGTTTTGATGAAGAATATTTATGAGTTTATAAGCGAAAAAAATCATTATCCATGTGAAGTTTATCATGTTCTATATCATTTAAATTGTCTTGGTCAACTTGAATTACAGTCTGAGTACTTTTGTCAGTCGAAGTTGGATTTTTATTACTGTTGCTGAGTCTGTATTTGATATACCTGTCATAATTTTGTTGATAACCAGTTTTCAAAATTTCTTTAAGCAATAATTGTGATATGTGTAGTGATAAAAAGCGATATTTTGGTACATATAAGGTGAAATTCATATCCACATAAGTTGCGTGAATGTATTGAGAACAAATGAATTTTAATTTATAATTCAACTTACTTTCATTAAGATACCTGTTAAAGAGAACTTCAGAGACCAAAACATTAGTATTTTTTGTAGTATTTAAAAAGTTTATAAGACCAAATTGAATTTCTTCTGGGTTTTTGTCATTTGTGCCCCCCAAAACAATCACGAAGTCGTTTTTATCCAAACTATTTATTTCTGTATTTTCTGTCCTTAAAACTTCTTGAAAGGATGCTCCTGGCTTCCAGAAACAACGGACTAAAAAGCCTTCACCTAAAAGTTTTTGTAGGGTTCTCTGAATAAAGCGTCCCTGTTGATCCGCAATGATAATTATTTTCTTTTTATTTGTATTATAATTTTCCGTACTTGATGATAAGTTTGATTTCTTCTTTAATTTGAATATTTGAGTATGAATATTGTTGTTGAGTGTACTTGTATGTGCTTCAGTTACTCGGTTATTCTTCCTGTCTGTTAATCTTGTATTTAGGAAGAGATGTGTGTCGGTGCTTTGCTGTAGAGCTTCAGTTACAATGTTGGTTTCAATGGTGTGGTTGCCGATGGACGAGTTTATTTCTATGACGGCTTTCTTGCTGCTTCCAGGTGTATTTGTAATTTCATTAATCTCTGGAGACGTATTTTTTTTGCCTTCTGCTTGTTCGCTGTGTATTATTTTTGGTGTCATTGTGATAGATTGCTTATTTTTTGTCATAGGCATTTGTTTATTCTGTTGAGTTATCCTTTTCGGGTAGAGAGAGGGGTTAAATTTTTAGTTTCGGTAGTTTTTACTTCCTTGTATGCAGTTACTATCTTAATATATTTTTGTACATCAGTCTTAAGTCGAAAGTTTTCAGAGTTTAAATTCTCTATTTCCTGATGGGCACTTTGTAACTCTTTAGACAGTTGTTTAATTTTTTCCTGTAGATCAATAATTGTCTGACTGGTATTTAAAGAGGTATTTGGTAGACTCATCATTGTTGTGTCAAAAAGGGCCGAATTATCTGAAGTCATATCACACAGTGAACTCGATCTGCATAATTTAATATTACGGTAAGTTATGTTGTCGTCCATAGTTATTTTCTTTGGCAACACTATTTTAGTTCAGCTACTCACCACCCTTTTTATTATAAGGATGATCGTAGTCACACTGTTTTTAGTTCCTCTTACCTTTTGTCTATGGTATGGATAGTCGCACTGTTTTTAGTTCCTCTATTCGCCACTAGGGCCCAGAATGGCAGTAGTTGTCCAGTTAATTATTTTGAGTCGGGTTAAATTTGTCTATATTAGGGATGGTAACACTGCTTTTAGTTCGTCTATTCACCACTAGTCTCTGTAATGGCAGCAGTAGTACTGTATTTTAGTGCATCTATTCCCCACTTGGAGTTAGGAGTCGAGTACAAAGTTCAAGTTTAAATTATCTTTATAAAAACGGTTTTTCTTTTTTGATAAATTCACTCAAAATCGTTTAAATAGAACTTTAACCATATTATTTATAGTCAATCTTTTGCGTCAATGTTACTACAGTGTTATTAACACTGAATATATTGTTTTTAGAGCGTTACTCACGTCAATTGCTTAGTTCACAAAATTGTTTTTATGTTCTAAATCACTTGTCACTAATTGTCACCAATACTATCACTTAATTATAATACTTATTTGTCACGGTTTCTTTGCTATTTATAACATTAAGACCAATATTTAAAATAAATTACGAAATTTAAATAGATGAGCAATGTAAACAGTGCCGGTGTTGCCAGCCTTTCAGGACCATTTTCTTGTCCGTCTGTCTGTCAAGACACTTTATCTTGAGAACGCATGAAGATATCGAGTTGAAATTAAAACCATATACTCAGGTCTGCGGTACCTTGAAGCTGTGAAAAAGTCAAACTCCTGAGTTAACGAAAAAAAAGATACAGCCGTTTGTGTCGTATCAAAAAACGCCACCAAGGAGACCACACCCTCAAGGCAATCAAAATTCATAGGGTACTTCCCGTTGACCTAGAATCCAGAAATTTGGCATAAAGCAAGGTCTTATAGCACAAGTATAGGAAAAAATCTGAAAACTGTAAATTTGTAGTTACGTCACAAAAAAAATCTTGCGTAACTGAATTTGAGAATTGAACTGTTTTTATAGGTAAGTTTGTACGGCACCCTCAGTGCGCGAGTCCGACTCACACTTGCCCAGTTTTTTTAATGGTTTGGGATAGACAAAGAGTTGAAAAGAAACACTAATGATGATAAAATCATGTTATTTATTTTATTTGTTAGCCTGTTCTTCCCCAAGGAAGTTAGTGATAGTATGACGAGTGACAGGGCAGAATGGAAGATAAAAACGTGTTGCGCCGACCCCAAATAACACGGGACAAGGGCAGGAAGATGATGATGATGAGCCTGTTCTTCCCCACTCTTAGGCAAAGACCTCCCTTCACTCCTTCCATCTTTCGTGAGCCCGCGTTTCCTCTTGCCAGTTCTGGCAGAATTTGTCTAGTTCGTCACGCCATCTCCTTCCTGATTTGCCACGACCTCGTCGTACTGTTTCAGCACTATCTTTGTGCTACTTTGCCCTACAGTTTATCGGGCATGCGGCAGACATGTCATTTCAGTTGGGCAGCCTTTTGAGCCGCATCAACTATTTTAGTTTTGGAGCGCAGTATAGTATTTTGAACAATGTTGGCCCAAAAGTTAATCTAATTAACAATTAATGATGAATGACTAAAAATAATAATCAAAAATTTTTATTAAAATTAAATTAATCATAATCAAACTTTTTGAATATGATTTTTAATCATCATGGGCCAACACTGGCCGGAAATCGGGATCGGAATCCCGGCAGCTGGGGCGTGAAAACCGTTCCCACGAGCGTGCGGCATCTCCTTTGTTAGCATTACTGCTTCGCAGAAGGAGGCGACCGTCTGCCACTCCTCCTAGCTCTGGACCATGGCCTGTACCAAGGCCCGGTGCGAGAGATCGCTGCCGCCTTTTTTCCCCACGAGGACACGGCAGTGCTCTGCCCAAGCGGAGCACACCTGTGCATTATGCTCCACCGAGTCCTCCGGGCGGTCCAACCAGTGGTGCAGGAAGACACCTAGTATACTGCGCTCCATTGCTCGTTGGCAAACCTTGGGTTTGGACTCCTGGATGTTAGTCAAAAACCAAGTCTGTAGGTATAGGTCAAAACGGGGAGAATAAACATGTCCATGAGTTTTTGTTTTAGTGCCATGGGCAAGTCACTTTTGAATAGGTCTTTTATGGACCCTATGAAGCATGTATGCAGGGGCGCCGACTCCGCGGGTGCTCGGGGGCTCGAGCACCCCTGAGAATAGACATCAAGAAACAGATCAGTAATCGCCTTTCGCCGGATGGTTTTTTCATTACCTGACGACCCATTTAGCGCAGTGGTTTATAACGTCAGATAAGACGCAAGGTTTGATTCCCGCACCAACACCAATATTGTTGATGAAACAGATATTTGTGTTGGGTCTGGGTGTTTGTGGTACCTTCGTTATTCCGCATTATATAAGTAGGACATTTATTTATTTGTCGGTCGATCACTGTGCATTTTTCTTCTCACACTTCGCCACTTTTTCGAGTCATCAAATGAGCATGAGCACCCATGGGGTTTTCTAAAAGCCGGCGCCCCTGCATGTATGATTTATGTTTACGCTCAGCTGATTCAAGAATCTTGTCCCATCAGATATCAGCTGATCGACACAGGTACCTAGCTTGTATAACTTGCGGTTTAGAAAAAAAACACTCTTTGTGCAATGGTCGTCTTGAAATATTTTTTTGGTGATGATAATGGCACAGATAATAATTGCTTTGGGTTCTGTACATGTATAAAGTAGCAAGCCTCTTTTTTTTGGTAAGAAATATATCAAATAACTTTTCTCGCTCCGGGTGGAGTGAGAGGGGAGTGACAGACTTTTAGTATCTAAAACCCATCCGTGTTCCTTCAGTTGCATTTTGCATTCCAGGGCCGCGGTGGTTCTTTCGAACAATAGCCCATCGGATAGTCTTGATCGGAACACGTGACACAAGCTCTTACAATGCGTTCCAAATAAGAATAGGATCGATGGCCATGTTGTGACGTCACGTCATACTGTCAAATCGAAGAATTATAATGACGAGCAAGACAAGAAATTTTAAAAATTTAATTTATTTACGAACTGTGAACGAAAAAATTTTAATCAAAAGTCAGTTCTTCAATTTTGCTCATCTCTGAGTTCTTCAATTTTGCCCAATTTCTTGCGATTTAACAGTTTGACGTGACGTCACAACATGGCAATCGATCCTATTCTTATTTGGAACGCATTGTACCGCGATTCATTTACAACCATTTAACCGCTTGCGTCGTATCCGTCTGACGAGTGTTTTCGCGTCCTATTCGCCAGGGTCGCGTGTTAGCGACTGGGTGCTCCATCTCGTTTAGCTCTTCAATCCCCACAGGTGACAGAAGACTTGACGAGATGGAGTGTTAGGTCGTGGATGTGCGACCCTGGTGGAATAACCCTAGAGGTGTTTGTTGGACATATTCGAGACGAAAGGGTGAAACACCATATGCATATGCCCTACCTTTGTTTTCATTGTTTTACTTCACATTTGCCAATTTACGTCCTCACCTTTCGTTTCTTTTTGTTTCATATTGAACCCCAATTTATCGAATAACGAACGTCACTCCATTCAAAACTGACTCTTAATTCACCTACTAAAGTTTCAAAATCGTTTACCTTAATTACCGAGCGATGAGGGCAGTCGAAAATACATCTTAACCTTTCGAAAATAGAGTTCAATTTTCCTAGCAGTTATTATGAAGTCCATTTTGCAATATTGACAATAAAACATGCACGTGCGCTTGCAAGGAGCGGAACAAAAAAAAACGCACAGGTATACAATTTTACAGCTGACAGTCAGCTGTTTTTGTTAGAAGTGGGATATTATATCTTATGCCGCAACATTAAGGTTCATTTTTATTTAACATGGTGGTAGTTTATTATTATTTTAAAATATCAAGTACCAACGCATGGTAGGTAACGCAATAATTATGTACATTTTTTTCTTTTTTCCACAACTATCACACAACACCGTCTATAAACAGAGCTTGTGCTATGAGTAAGTACTAGACGACTGATAAACATAAGTACCTAAATATTTCCTAATTTCTTAATAAATTACACCCAGACACAACAAATGATCATGGTTATCAGCATCACACAAACATTTGTCTTGGGTGGGAATCGCATCCACGACCTCCGGCATAGCAGTCAGGGCCACTAACCACTAGACCAACAGGCCAGTCAATCTTTCCATTACCTCCTTAGCTCACAATACTGCTTCGCAGAAGAAAGTGACTACTTCCCACGCTCTCTCGCTCTGTATCATAGCCTGGACCAGAGCTAGGCGCCAGAGGTCGCCCTCACCAATCGCCAGACAGACTCCACCATGTCCTCCTGATGACCGGCATAATGGTTACACTCGGGCATTTCTTCCCGCCGGATCCGATATAGGAACCTCCCGAAACAACCATGTCTAGTGAGGACCTGCGACAGGTAAGACGCGAAGACGCCGTGGCGCCTTCTTAAGGGGCCGTTCAAGTATTATAAGCAGATTTTTTGCATATATTAACTCTCCCCTCCCCCTCGTTAGCAAACAAAACAAAGCTCTCACTCCCCCCCCCCCCCCCATACTTACGTAAACATTGTTACAAGCATTTGTCAATGTTTTGGTTTCGTTATTAATTTATGTGCGGTCTTTCAAGTCTAGACAAAAGGAAATGGCTTAGCATAATCAGCCTTTTAATGTTCCCACTGCTGGGACTCAGGCCTCCTCTCTGTAGGAGAAGGAATGGGCCGTTATCCACCACGCGGGCCCAGTGCGGGTTGGTGAATGTCACATGTCTTCGAATTTTTGGTTCTAGGACTTGCCGATTTCCTCACGATGTTTTCCTTCACAGTTTTGAGAACAGTGGTGATGAAAGAAATTAAATAAAGTAACGCCTGGCTGGGTTTAAATCCGCGATCTACACCTCGTAAGTCAGGACCGTTAGCACTGAGTCACCACTGCTCTAATTAATGTGTTTTATAATTATTCTGCTTCGCCAATTTTGGCATTTCCTAATAACATTATGTTAAGTGCAAATATACATTTAAATAAATTCTTATGTACATTTTAATCACACTGCATGTATTAAAATTATTTAATGACGAACTTGTCAAAATTGTTTAAAGATTTGTTGACTCAGACACTTGACTAATCTGCATGGTTCTCGTCTTTTTTTTTTAGGTGGGATAATCATCCAATGACATCCCGCGCTCTTGGCTGACTAAAAATCCACTCCAGTTCCTTCGTTGCCTTTCATATCAGGGACACACACACAGGGAAGTAGACCATTGGCCCCAGTAGGCTTCGACCCTGCTGGGCCCCTACGGTTTGCTGACGTCTCCTTGTGGCGCGCGTAGTACAGCCGTACAGTACGCACCGTCGATGACTTGGGTTCGGTCCGGACGGTTACCGCACGGTCGGACGACGAGCTACCCATTGCTCGCCGTCCGCAAGCCAGACCATCTAGGACAATAATCTGCAAGGTTCTCATATGATTTAACAATTATATGTGTGTTGTATGGATTTTAAGAGACTGATCCCTGAGTTTGTTTCGGTGATTCTTCTCAGCATAGTCAGCTAGGAAACACCGGCCTCATCTAGTTTAAATTCACGAAAAACTTGACGTGTTTTTTTCTCACTGGGGTGGAGCGAGATGGAGTGTCAGACATTTAATGGCTAAAAGCTACCCGTGTTCCTTTTTAGAATTTCCCCATGGTCCATGCGGGCATAAGCCCTAGGACTACAGATGGAGTCGGACATACCTTCCGCATCCGTAGATAAAACGTAAAAAAAAACACATTTGTTGTATCGAAGCCCTACTTATACATATATTATTTTTATTCTGTTTTTAGTATTTATTGTACTATCACGGTTCATGAGATGCATACCGGTGACAGACAGACGCACAGCGGAGTGATAGCAATACGGTCCCATTTTTACCCTTTGGGTAATCCTAATAAAAAAGCTCATTTATTTAAATCTGCTTCCAAGTACTTGTGCTTATCACAATTAATTGTACAAAGCTCATAATGTCTGATATGATAACAGTATCATTGACAACAAGTATCTACTACTTGTTACTATTATTGAATAATTTTGATTATTACATCAATTTATTCAGTACTCATTTTTGCCCGTGGCTTCACTCCCATTAATTGACTACTTTATTCTACTCTACCCTACTCTACCCTATAAGGGCGTATTACACTACTCGATATTCAGACAGTCTTAGTCGATGTTGCATAGTGTAATAAGGGTTAGACCGGTCTTACTCGGAACAAAAATTAAGACAGTCTGAATATCGTGTGCTGAATATCGCGTAGTGTAATAGGTCCTATACTATTTACCTACCTACCTACCCTACCCTAATTACAACCTATCCTGTATGCAATAAAAACAAAAAAGATTTTTTTAAATTTGTCTAGCCATTCTTAGGTTATACTGGGACCAGGAGAAATGGGGTTTATTTTTTTTAAATTTGTATAGACTAGCTGCCAAGTCATTGTGACCCTTGGGAAGTCAAAAGTCAAAGTCAAAAATTTTTATTTCACATAGGCCTACATGGGCACTTATAAAACGTCAGAAGCTAGTGCACGGTTCCAAATTGGTTGTTTCCTATGGGGAAGAACCAGCAAGAAACTCCGTCCGGGAGAGGCTAACAGTAGATGTCTTTCTGTAGATGGGCCTCATTTTACTTGTTATTTTTTTATTCCAATGACTGATAAAATTCAAAAGGCCCTACATAATATTAGCATAAGCAAATGCCCACTTTGCAGAGCCTGTATACTGTAGACTGGCCGGTTGGTTTGATTATTTGTTCTGTGTCTGGATATAATTTATTTATAATATGTGTATTTAGAAATAGACAAGTATGTTTATCAGCTTTTTGACTGGCCTGTTGGTCTAGTGGTTAGTGGCCCTGACTGCTATGCTGGAGGTAGTGGGTTCGATTCCCACCCAGGACAAATATTTGTGTGATGAGCATGATCATTTGTTCTGTGTCTGGGTGTAATTTATCTATATATGTATGTATTTAGAAATATATAAGTATGTTTATTAGTTGTCTAGTACCCATAACACAAGCTCTGCTTAGCTTGGGACTAGACAGTGTTCTGTGATAGTTGTGGAAAATATTATTAATAAATCTCTCATTAACCTTATTGGAAAGTAGTAAGATTAAATAATCCTAGCTGGCTATCATAGAGAGCTATATATATACATCAATAAGAATAGATTCTTCATCAACCCTCTCCACTACAATGGGCATAACTCCAAATCATTTTTGCTAGGTTAGTGATTCATCAATACAGATTATAGTGAGTTATTTTTTTTTCTTATTCATATGTATGTTGCTAGTTTTCTTCACAATAACAAATAGACACAAAAAAAAAGATAATCATTCCTATTTTAATATTTTGAACATAGTTGTCAGGCATTTTTGCTGAACTGTACCTATTTAGTGCAGCCTTGAGGCACAATGTCAGTGTTCTTTTTTTAAATTTTAAGTTTTTATGTTATTTTTATTTTTACACTGTGTATATCTATGTGTGCCAAATTCAACAATTTTTTTTTCTTTCTTCTAATAAGTGAGGTCTTTTCAAATAACATTCTTATTAGAACACGGACAGGAAAGATGACTATTTTTACTGGACCATCGACAATTTAAACAATGTTTTTATTATTAGTATAACGAAAACTCAAGGTATGTATGATATAAGGCTGACTGATGCAGAAGTATTCCAAACACAGAGGTTATAATCAGAATACCACATTTATTCAAGTTAGATACCAATTAGAACATTCTGGCGCATATTTAGAGAGTAATTAACAACACTTACCGGGCACTGTACTGCCTGTCTGACCCATTTTTCGATGTATTCTCCACGGTCTTCCGCTCTTCAATTATCACAGATATATCGCTATTTGTACAACGTTAATGTCCTTTTAACACATTTAGGGACTCTAAATGTCTCACAACACACACAAACTTGACCTATGAACCGCTCGCACGCATGTTTACTATATTTATTTAAATAAAACACGATTGTTGAACTAAGATCCGTAACTAATCCAATTTTATTGGGATTCACGTAACTAATGCCCTATAATCGCTTAGGATTAACTTATATTCTGACACTATTAATATTGCACTCGTTATCGTATCTCTATTGCGAATTATTAAAATTATTTATATAAATTAAACATTACGGTCACTGTGTCCACTTTGACAACATTTAATTGCGATAAATATTGCAGTTCGGATACTAATTGTGTCATTGCGAATAAATTAGTTTGCATTTGACGTGTGGAATTTGAACGATTAATATTTTGCGTGATTATGTTACTTATTTAGGACAAAAGATTTTGTTTTCGCAAAGCAAATAAAAATAGAGATTTTAAAACTCATTTCGCTTGAAAATAAAGTAAATTATTCGGACATGTATCCAAATATTCTAATGTCAATTTTTTAAGAGGGTTACACACTGAATAATATTTGAGATATAAGAAGTAAAAGCTTGGAGCGGGGTCGAAGTCAAGAATAAAAAAAGCAAGAAAGAGTCGCAATGTACCAGGAGATTAGAATCAAGAAGATATAATACCGGGTTTACGAGCGATTCAAGTTGTCAAAAAATAAAAGCCCCGTTTTGATATTTGAATTTTGACTGGTGTAGTGTCTACTACTAAAATAGCTAAAATACTACACCGGAATCCTAATTATTATTTTATTTTTTCTTTCAGTTTCGTTCCAAGTTACTTTCTAGGGTTTTTCTCAAATGTCATAACGGGCCTTTTATTTTTTAACGAGTTTAAAACTCGCAAACTTCCGGAACAGAATTATGAAAAAGTATTTTTGATTCCGGGTAGGGATTGCAATCCGGGTTATTTGAAATTCAAAAATAATGAAAAAATCCAGTTTTTCTTGACATTTTGAAATCCGGTTTTTTGAACTCAAATACGGTTTTTTCGGATTATAGTCAAAACTAAGTTTAACGAATATAATATTTGCAGTTATCCACAAATTTCCATTAAAAGCAGTCCAAAAGATATTTTAATTGGTAGGATTAGGTGTAGTGTAGTATATTTGCGCGCATTTGGCTCGCCGCAAAGATACCAATATTCTAACGGCCGATATAGCTTTTAAATTTTTGATAAAATCATTAGACAGCCAAGACTCGATATCTGTAAAGCAACTGGCAAATTCATTGAAAAAGATAATTAAAGAGAGACTGCACTATACTGTTGTCGGTGCCTTACAATATTTACACAACCCTAATGATTTTTTTAAATTATTTTATGTTGATATCTTAATTATTTAAAGTTTATGTTGATGTTATAATAGAAATGATTACGTGAATTTATAGTGGGAAAAATTACTGATGCCTAAAAGTTATGTGGATTATTTTAGTTGATTTTATTCTGTCGTGCTGTGAATTGAGCGAATAAATACCTACATATTTTAAATTATTTATGCTATTTATTTCAGTTATATCAAATCAACTTAAAACACTCAAAGGTTCGAAAAATCCGGATAATCCGGATTTTTTCGGACGAGAGTACAGAAAATCGTATTTCTAAAAAGTCCGGATTTGCAATCCCTAATTCCGGGGTTATAATCATAAGTTTAACAAATTAACATGAAGCCAGAATCATAAAAAGTTACGTGCGTGAAGTCGTAGGCTAACTACCAGATTAACAGAATCGTGAAACAGTATAGACAGTACCGACTGTACAGAGTACCAAGGAACACGGTATTTGTTTCATAATAGCATGCCATAAGATCCAGGCCTCTTTTTTCCGGAGGTCTCACTTAAGGCTGCAAGTTAAAGCCATCGGGAGAAAACCTTCCTGCCCTTGTCCCGTGTTATTTGGGGTCGGCGCAACACGTTTTTTTCTTCCATTCTGTCATGTGTCATGCTATCACTAACTTCCTTTTCTTTCATATCACTCTTCACACAATCCATCCATCTTTTCTTTGGCCTCCCTCTCCCTTTCCATCCATCCACATGTATGCTCATAATTCTTTTAGTAACATGCGTTTTATCCTTACTCTTTTCAAAAAACTATAATGTTGTACGATATTATAATTCTGGTGGTCTGTCTGCCACTTCAATACGTTTTATTAACTGAATGAATTCGGGTAAATCTTGGCACACGAGAAGACCATGTCCTGGAATAGGATACTTTCGTCTCGAGAACATTTTCCGTTAGGATGTTATAATTTTTCACGTGGTTCAAGCTGTTGGCAGAAACTACTATAAAAGTAGTCGAAAAGCCATGTTGTTTACCGAGAAAAAAAAAGTGGTTATAAAACCCCAAAAAAAGCGTAACTAAAGTGCCTATTACACCACTCGATATTCAGATATTCTTAGTCTATGTTTATCTATTTATCTAATCGTTCTGTTTAATTCCTTTAGACGACATTGGCGTAAGTTGCTCTTTTTCTTGTGTGACGCTACATAGACTAGACCAAAGAGTATAGTAAATATAAGGGGACTGTATGAATGTCGAGTGGTGTAATAAATTTTAGAATGCAGATTAACGCAGGTAGGCCATAGACGATTGTTCCAAAAAGTTGTACCGTCTGGAACGTCGGAACACATATATTTTAGTAGTCTGTGGAACACAGACTGGTTTTTTGGTCGGTATAAGTGTGACCCTTTTCAGGCAATCATTTGTGAAATTCTCAAGAATATCGTAATCTAACTATGACCACCATTTATAGGGTTCCGAACCTCAAAACGAAAAAACCGAACCCTTATAGGATCACTTTGTTGTCAGTCTGTTTGTCTGTTTGTCAAGACCCTTTAGCTCGGTAACGCATGGACTTATAGAGTTGAAATTAAAACCATTTATTCAGTTCTGCGGTCCCTTAAAGCTGTGAAAAAATCAAACTACTAAGTTAACGAAGATAAAAGATACGGCCGTTTATGTCGCAAAAAACGTACATTTGTTAGAATAAAAGAGTCGGTAGTTTTTTAATCTTTTTTCTAAGTAAGTTTATTTTTCTACTTGTTTTTTTTATTTTACCTGTCATTGCGTTCTCGTGTTTCTGTGTGTCATGAGGATTTAAACCAAGTTAAGTTTAACCAAAATTTATATTATTTTATTCCATTACCACTATAAGCATTTCCTGTGTGTTCCACCGACTACGCTCTGCACGTTTAGTGGGCTTGAGTTGCCCCACTAACAACATTTCAACAATCAAAATTCGTAGGGTACTTCCTATTGACCCAGAATTATGAAATTTGGCATAAAGGAAGGTCTTATAGCATAGGTAAAAATAGGAAAAAATCATAGGAATAAATCTGAAAACAGTAATTTTTTTTGTTACATCACAAGAAAAAATACTTTTTTTGCGATTCGGAAAAATTTTTTAGAGTCCACTTGGGAATTGAACTGTTTACATAAATATGTATGTACGGAACCCTCAGTGTGCACTTGCCCAGTTTTTTTTTAATGTTTTTCTCTTCTTTTTGCTTCGCACGGTTTGTGCATTTAACCAATTTCATGTATGGATATTTTATTATGAAATAAAATTGAAGAACAAAAATTCTAATAAAGCATTCATTTTTAATAGCTGGTAATTAAATAAGAAGAATTTGGGGTAGGCCTTTGCCTAGTAGTGGGAAACAAAGTTGAATAAAAAGTATATAAAAAAAACATAATTTGGTAGAAAATTTTTCATTATCTGGCAATATTCAATTGAAAAAGTCAAACGAGTATCCCTCTTTAGTTTGTGGTCAAACGATTTCTTTTGAAAATCTCCGTTGGGTGCTAGTAGATTGTTTTGAATGGGTCTTATGAAGCAAATAAGTGAAAATGGCTGACAATAATGTGATAAACGGAAAGAAAAAGGCTTTGTTAGCTTTTAAAGAGAAGATTCTAGACGAGATCAAGTATTATGAGAAGAGTATTGATGACTTGCGCGCTAATCTTAAAAATAACAATTTTTACGATGATCTCGGTGACAGGTTAGTGAAAAATGAATAAAACAATCATTTTCTCTTATTTCGTTGTATTACAAATACTCAAAACTTCATTTACAGTGAGGACATCTCACGCACAACCATAAAGTTCTAATAATGTGTATCAGCTTATAGAGTTGTTGTAACTTGTCTTCATGTTTAATGTAAAGTGGATGAAACTTTGCACACAGTTAAACTATATTTTGGTATAGGACATGACATAGAATACAATATTATAATTTTGACTGTCATATGCTTGCAGAAGCTGAAGTTTTTTTTTCTCTTAAGATCCTAGAACATTTATCAATAGGCATGTGGTGTTATTAGTGATCTTGTATGGCATGGAGCCACTGCCCCTCCCATTCTTAACTAAAGCTCATTCAAGCTGGTTATTCCTTAAGTAGGTCTTCTTTTCAGTCTTGAGAATGACTAGGATTACACATAAGCTAAAGATAATATATAAATATTGTAACTGTAACTTTAATTCATTAAACCAAAGACAATGAGCAAGCAAACGCGAGCTCGCTCATTGCCTTTCTCTTATGTCTCTGATTACGGTACTCAAAAGGTTAAACCCCAAGCGAATGCCGCATTCACTCGCTCATTGTGTTTCTGTTGTCTCTAATTATGGTACTCGAAAGGTTAAAACTTATCAAAATTTTACAGTTCAGACTCTGATGATGACATGCCATCACCCATCGACATGGGTCCATCGGTTACTCAGCTGAAACTGCAGCAATCTATGTTGAACACCTGCCTGCGTGCAACGGAGGAGCTCACTAGCTTGACGGTACTACAGTCTTCAGTGGATGTGCTGGTTGAGGAGCCCAAGTTTGAAGGGTAAGCAGTTCTATAGTCAGCGTGGTTGCTGAAATTGGCTTTAGGTTCAAATCCCGCACAACAAATATTTGTATTGCCTCTAGATAGTTTTTTTTTTTCTGAATAAACTTTACCTTACACTAGAAAAAGGACTCCTGTATCGTTTACCACAAACATGTAAATTAATATACACAATACACCCACACTGGAATACTTGATCTGTAGGTCTTACTAATATTTGTTCCATGCGGGGATCGAACTGGCGAAACGCAACGTAGCAGTCAATTACTCAACCACTGCATCAACTGTGCTGTCAAATAGTTATATAATAATATTTCAGAATATAACGCATCTTTCGTTGTGATGTCGTCGCTGCAGAACCTTTCAGCCTCATCAACTTGTGTACAAAATGACACACACAATTTTCCCACTGTTCAGACTTAACCCTCCTCACTAGGAGAGGGAATGGGCCATGATCCACCATGGGTATTATTATGTTGAGTTCAGCGCCATCTAGCGAGAGTAGAACCACGTTTGTCCCCATACATCTACATCTTAAAGCTATCCATCTAAATTATGCTAAATAAGTACGGTTTTTAGTGTTCCATATCTCAAAAGGAATAAAACGAAACGCTTATAGGATCACTTTGTTGTCCGTCCGTCTGTTTGTCAGACTGTCTGTAAAGACCTTTTATCTTGGGGACGCGTGAAGGTATTGAGTGAAATTAAAACCATTTACTTAGGTCTCTTCAGGGTCGTTCCCTTGAAGCTGTGAAAAAACCAAACTTCTGAATTAACGAAAAAAAAATTACGGCTGTTTATGTCGCAAAAAACTTTTATTTTGGCACTCTCAAGGAAATCAAAATTCATTCAGTCTCATAGTACTAGTATAGGAAAAAATCTAAAAAAATTATAAATTTGTAGTTTCTCTTATAAAAAAATCTTTTTTTGCGACTCGGAAAAGTATTCGTAACTCAATTCGGGAATTGAACTGTTTTCATAGGTAAGTTTGTATGGAACCCCCAGTGCGTGATTCCGACTCGCACTTGCCCGGTTTTTTCTTACTTTTCAAGTAACAACCACTATTTCATTTTCAGAGAACCTCCCGTAAAAGAAGCGGGCACTTGGAGGGAAGTTATTGCTGAATGCCGGATAGACCTCATACATTTCACCATGTCGTTCTTCATGCATAGTCCTGTAAGTACCTCTTATATTACAGTTTGAACTTTTGTAATCAATCAATCAATAATTTTTTTGCTATAAATATGGTGCAGGATTTGTTATAGTGACAGTTATAGGCCAAGACATATCTCACCTAAGTTACAGGTATGCAAAAATAAAAAAAAAAATTTTATAAATACTTGAAGTTTTAAATATTATTGATTATATTACAATGTCAAAAAAGATAAAAATTAAACATGAAATAAATATATGTATCCTTAAAAAATTTGTAACAACATTTTTTAACACTTTTCTTCAAAAACTCGTAAGATGTCACTTCAATCATCAAGCAACTTGTCCCACTCCGATCGGATGGCCCTTTTGCCGATGGTTTTCTCCCCTAAAAAGAACTGTTCTTCTCCTACCGGCGACTAAGCCAGAGTCTGTACCCCGCAGGGGGTATCCTTAGGGTGTAGTCACTTTTCTTTTACAAGTCCTGGTTGGAGGGTTTAATTTTTATTGCCATCCTGGTTATGATCGCCGATAGGCTAGATTGTCCCTAAATCTGACATGGCTGTGGCAGACATGTTACTGTCCCAATTCCTGTTTGAAAATTAAACTACCGAATGCTAACAGAGTTTTCAGGCGTTATCTCTAATGGTAGAAAAAAACGTGTTGCGCCGACCCCAAATAACACGGGACAGGAAGATGATGATCTCTCTTTTTTCGCGTTGATTCTTCGTCAAACATCGCGTTGGATGATGTAACACCCTTGCAGCTTTCAAACCATGCTCGATGTGGACGATAGGCAAGTGAAAAAGGAACCTCATAATACGAGGTCACTTTAATCTCGTATGTAATATTATTACAATTCAGATTAGGTAGGCATTTACCACCGCGCCCGGTTGCACTCGGACAGTTTGGCTCCACGCGCTGACCCTAGCGCGATTGCCGAGCGTAGAGTGAAAAGTCAAATAAATACATACTCATAATCATAATCATTTATTTGCTAATATGGGTATAATATAAAGTTATTAAAAGTATAGTACAGTCCAACCATATTACACCTTGAGGTATGCAAAACACAAGCTTTTTTATTGTTATAATACAATTTCTTGCAAAAAAATTATACAATTAATATTACAATTTAGTTAACTATTATTCATTCATTCGTTTTTTATTTATTCATTTTTCATTTTGTGAACACAGAGTACAATGATCTTATAAATAAATAGAGTGTTTGGTCCGTCCTATGTTCCGCCGAAAGTATCCGAAAACTCGTACATGAGATTGACTTCTGTACCTATCTATTTTGTGGTATTACAAACGACTTATATTCTAGTGTTAGTAACAGTGATATAGAATATTATTATTAAAACCAAGGATGACCAGGCATGAAAATATGTTTCCTACCTAATTTAACAATAACCTCATAGGATGAGACCAATGAGAAGCCACTTACAAAAAATAAAACTATAATTAATTTACAGGATCGCAAATTCGGGCAGGCCTCATACCGCGGTCTCCGAGTGGTGCCCGTCAAACCTACCCATGAGCTGGAACTCGCCAAGTCAGTGCTGCATAGTTTGAAGTTACCCAGTGACGCTGTAGAGGTAAGATCGCATTCAAAAGCAAAAGCTCTACCACGAACTCTTAACGCGATCCATTTTAACGGCCTGTTCACGACTTCGGTCATAGCGGTGAGCGGCGCGGCATCGGTAAGCGAGGCGCCGGGCGCTCGGGGCGTGCTTCAAAAATTTTCATACTTTTGTTCTTCCCGCTCGCCGCCCCGCGCTTAGCTCCCGCTCATTGCGACAAGGTCGTGAACGGGCCGTAAGACCTAAACCACAAAATAGCCTAAACTGAGCAACATAGCACCCACCTATCCTCGGATATATTCTCTCTCTGTAAGTAACTCACAAGGTTGTTAGGAGAAAAGCCATTGCTGAGTTAAGCTCGCCTTTGTGCATGAACTATGTATGTTTTTGTTTACAGTAAAGAATTACAAGAACTAAACTGAACTACAAAATACACACACACACACACACACACACACACACACACAAACAAAATACAAACACACACCACACATACAATACATACATAAATACATTTTCTTTCTTTCTTTCTTTAACTGTTAAAAGGTATGGATGGAGCTATATAGGGTGTTTAGCGTTATCCCTCTTTTTTTGGTAAGGCCCCTGGTTAGGTTGTTTCATGTTTTTAAAATGTTCGATTTTTTTTATAAGTTAACGACAAAAATGATCGGCCGTTTATGTCGCAAAAAACGTATATCGAAGTGTCGAAAACACTCCAATCAAAATTCATTCCCATTAAACCAGAATCTTGAAATTTGGCATAAAGCAAGGTCGTATAGCACAAGTAAAGGAATAAGTCTGAGAACAGTACTTTTTTTGTTACGTCACAAAAAAAAACTTTTTTTGTCGATTCGGAAAAATCTTCGAGACACATTCGGGAATTGAACTATTTACATAGGTAAGTTTGTATGGAATCCTCAGTGCGCGAGTCCGACTCGCACTTGCCCAGTTTTTATTTATATTAATAGATACATAGATAGATAGTGGTGTGACGAGAATGGATAAAGTGAGAAATGAGTATATTAGGGGAAGTTTGAAAGTGGCGCCAGTGACTGAAAAGTTGAAAGGGAATCGTTTGTCCTGGTATGGTCATGTGAAGAGGAGGGATGAAACGCATGTTACTAAAAGAGTTATGAGTTTACATGTGGATGGATGGAGAGGGAGAGGGAGACCAAAAAAAAGATGGATGGATTGTGTGAAGAGTGATATGAAAGAAAAGGAAGTTAGTGATAGCATGACGAATGACAGGGCAGAATGGAAGAAAATAACATGTTGCGCCGACCCCAAATAACACGGGACAAGGGCAGGAAGATGATGATGATGATGAGATACATAGATAAACTCGCGTTTGATCACTATCTCACCAGATGGAAAGCGATGACGTTGTCGACGATGGAGAGCGTTTGCCTAAATACACTCACTCTTAACTTAAACACCTCTAGGATTTAGCTATCAGGAAACAGACTCCGATGAGGAATTCAGAACACTTTTTGTTACAGGTGTTAAGAAGTTACGCGGCAGGGTACCGCTCCCGACGCACGACACTTGCCCGCTTGGCTGACAAATATACCAATGCTTTGTTTATGGAGCCTCATGTGAGTTAAGAGTATTTAATCGTTATTTTTTTTTACTTTTAATCTGTAACTATCGTTGTTCGGGTGGAATCTTGCTACTCAATTTTAGTGCAGATTTCTTCAACCAATTGAGATAAAATCTTGTATACACGTTTAATTTGGATGACAATGCGTGATTAGCGTGTTTGACGTCATTCTAAATCCAATATGGCGGACTCCTGAAGATGCTGAGCTGGTTATTTTTTTATGTACCCCGTCATATGGGTAGCAAATTAAAAGAGTTTGCTGAGAAGAATATGAAAAAAAAAACAATTTTTAAAACTTGTTTTAAATTTTTTTAACATTATAAACTATTATAAAGGTATACGGTACAGGCCTACAAGGGTATCTGGTCCCGGTATCTGCCCGATAGTTAATTTCAAAGGCTCCCAATCGCGCTAGCGAATACAACTCCTGATGCCACCAAATTCCACCACGCGATTGGGAGCCTCTACCCAATATGAGCATCTGAAGTCGAGGAAATAATCACATCGGGGTCACCAGCATAGAAATCCGTAATATATTGAAGGTAATAATTTACAAGGGAAGTGAAATGGCATTATGATACAATGTTTTTTATTAACGCTACACTGAGGAGTTTTAATTATGGACTAAAAGAAGTTCTGCTACAATAATGTTCTGATCGCGCGGAGAACTACCGCGATGTAGGATTTCTCCTTCAAACATAACCATAATCAACCTTATAATGTTCCCACTGGTGGGACTCAGGCCTCATCTCTAGGATAGGACGGGATGGTTGGTTGGATGGTTTCCGCACTTAGTCCTATCTGGACCATTGTACGTGAGCCATGGCGGCCATAACCTTAGATGGGCTCATTCCAACCAGCCCACCTCTCTCCAAAAACAGATTAGGCCTCTTAGGTTTTTCAGGGCATCTATAAGGGAGTTCGGGGATCCTAAGGTTCGTGTGCGTATTTCAGTGACACCTGTGCAGTCTAGGAGCACATGTGCAATTGTCTCCTCCGCCTCCAAACTTGCTCTGCACAGGGGACTGTCTGTGATGCCTATTGGAGGTGCTTATTCAGTGTCCAGTGTCCGGTGATGGTCCCTGTCACCAGGCGCAGGCCGCCTTTGTCCAGTCTTATGAGTTCGGACAAGTTGTGTTTTATTAAGTTGTGTTAAATTCTATTGTTCCTTCTACCAAACACCCTGTATAAGTACTATCTTCTTTCTACAGCCTGAAGGAGGTTTTGTGATGAAATGCGCGGACCTGCTAGAAGTATCTTGGAGGCTGGAGAACAAGCGATCACCCGTAGCACCATTCCATCACACGATGAAGTTCGATTTGGAGTTCATGGGTAAGTTGACATGGACTACAGGAGTTCGGAAGAGCAAAGAGTCATTGAAGGAACACGGGTATGTTTTAGTCAGTTTGACACTCCTGCTTCAACCTAAGCGGCAGGAGTTGTTTAATGATATCCATACCATAAAAAAAAAAATAAAGAAAGAAAAATATTTTATTTTGCACAAAGCCCAAGTCCTCGACGGCACGTACTGTTACACGCGCGCCTCAGGGAGATGTCAGCAAACCGTAGGGGCCCAGCAGGGTCGAAGCCTACTGGGGCCAAGGCTGATTCTGAAAGGAAGACTCGGCCCTGGTAGGAAAGGCAACGAAGGAACAGGAGTGGGTAGTAAAAGTCAGTCGTTCCACCCAAAAGCAGGGGATGTCATAAGAGGATTTTCCCACTGAAAAAAAAAAAACCATAAAAAAAATAAAGAAAGAATAATACATATTTTATGTGGCACACAGAGTTACACACACAGTGTGTAACCATATGGAGAAACTTAAGATTAAAAAAAACAAAACTAACATAGTGTGTCTCACGGCTGCGTTAAATAGGTCAAGGGGTCTTTTCATCTTCCTCTTTGCGCTCTCCTGTTCCCATTATTTGTGATGGGGTCGTCTCCCTAATCGGCGCGGCGCCAAGATATTCAATCCTGGGTTGTCGGCTTTGGCAAATGGGCTAATGGTCCAGAAGTAGGGAGATGTCAGCAAATCGTAGGGGCTCAGCAGGGTCGAAGCCTACTGGGGCCACGGGTAGTGTGAAAGTGAAACCTGGCCCTGGGACGAAGGCAAAGAAGGAACAGGACACGCCCTCTCGCTCCGCCTTAGAGCGAGACGAGTCAATTGATAATTTCTCAGACTAAATAATTCTTCAGTGCTTTCACCAGTAGAATGCTATTTTATGACTGATTGACATAGATATATATATTTTCTACTATCATACGGGTGAAGCGTCTCAAATAATTCCGTTTCTTTTCCAGAGGAATCCTACGTTAAAATAATAACTCAGGCTCACAAGCAATTGCTAAACCCTGCCTTACCGACCGACGAACGTACCCTGCTCCTAGCCAAAATTATAACCACCTGTCTCGAAGCACGGGGTCCGATAGACCCCGAATCAGACCTAGAGTCTAAAACCACAGAAAGAGACAATGATATTGATAAAAGAGATAGTGAAGTAATGGCTCCACCGAAAAGCTTACCAAAGAAAAGTAAGCAAAAGTCTAAAGAAGTTACTACTGCCCAGAAAAGAAGTATAGACGATGAAAATGGTGATTCCAAAGCTAAAAAAATGAAAAACGATGTCTCTGAAGCTAAAAAAAACATTGTTGATGCTGGTAATCCTAGAAAAACTAAAATTAATGATGTTGATACAGAAAGCGGTAAAAAAAGAAAGACAAGCGAAGTTAATAAAGTTGCTAGTACTAAAAACGTCAAAGAGAGTGGCAACACTGAAGACGGTAACGTAAATAATAAAGAAGATAAAACTGGAAATGCTAAACCTAAGAATGCTAAACAGTCTGGGAATGATGATAAAACTAAGAATTTAAAAGAAGCTGAAGATAATACTGTCAATAGAAACTCGAAAGCTAGTAACGTGAAAGAATCTGTGTCCAATGATGATAAAAATACTAAAACGAAAAATCAAATCGCTAAAGAAACAGGTGATACTGTAAATAAAGAAAAAAATACAAAACTCACAAATAAAAATCTTAAAGAACCCGCAAAAAATTTAAAGGTACCGGTTAACATTGAGGGTAATACTAAGTTCAAAACTAAAATTGACAAAGATACTGGTAAGAAACAAGAAAGTGACAATCGTGAAGATTTTGAGAAAAATGGTAAAGATGTTGACAAAAAAAAAGCTAGTGTAACTAAAATTGTTGAAAAAAATACTAATGTTGATAAAAATAAAGCTAGTGTGACTAAAATTGTTGAAAAAAATACTAAAGATGTTGATAAAAAAAAAGCTACAGTAACTAAAGTTGTTGAAAAAAATAATAAAGATGATGAAAAAAATAAAGATAATGTAACTAAAGTTGTTGAAAAGAATAATAAAGATATTGAAAAAAATAAAGAAAGTGCAACTAAAAGCAATGCAAAGGAACCTGCTAATGCAGAAAAGGTTAAAAATGTTGTAAATAAACCAAAAAATGTACCAACGAAAGTAACTGAAAATTCAGAAGAGAATAATCATAATGATAAAACTAAAAATATTGAGAAAAAGAAATCTAAAACCGTGGCTAACACAAAAAGTAAAGAAAACATAGATTGTAATAAAGATGCTGGGCATCTAAAAAGCAAAGTTTCTGAAAAAGCTACAAATAATGACAGAAATACTCATAAAATTGACAATAAACCTAAAGATAATAACTCTGCTAAAGCTAAGAATGTTGCGAATACGAAAAATGATAAACAAGCTACTAAAAAAACTTCTGAAAGTAATATCAATGTTGCCAACACAAAAAACGATGAACAACACAAAAAGGTTTCTGACAAAAAGATTATGAATAAAGAAAAAGTTGAATTGGCTAATAAAGATAAGAATATTATAGAGAAAACAACTAATGCTAACGTTAAAACTACCACACAAACAGTTAAAAAAGTTACAGAAAGAAACCCTACAAATCTAAGAATCAAAGACAAAATATCAATACAACCAACAGAAAATATCGTGAAAGAAAAACCTACCCAACTTAAAAATGTACCCGAAAAAGTATTAAACAGTAATTTAACTGCTAACAAAACTATAGAACCTACTAACAATGCCAAAAACATAATAAATAAAAAGCCACCAACTACAAAATTAGCATCGCATAGGAATTCGCTAAAACCGCAAAATCCTCCAAAAATATTAAAAACTGGTAACACTAAACCCGTCTCCACTGGCAACACTGAAAAGGAAAATGGTGGCAAAGGGTCGAAACTTCCTCAGAAGAAAATGTCTATTATCAGTGAAGGATCTTCAAAGAAAAATATGTTAAGGATAAGTCCAAGTGAGTATTAAAAATTTAGGAATATTATAACAACGAAAGTAGTGAATTTCGCTCACACACATTCACACTTCACACTAAGCATAGATCATACATTCTTACACTAAACATATAATACATACATACAAACACACATACACTATCCATTTGATGGCAAACTTAAGTTCTTTAGTAATTAATTAATTTCATTATCATAGGCAGTCTCTCTGTATTTCTAAATAACTGTGATGATGGGATCTTGGGCTGGCGAACCTTAATACATGTTACTGTGTATCCGAGCTAGGACGCGAGGACACCCTTCTTCTACTTTTAAATTGGTCATTTATCTATTGTAAACTGTTCAGACTGAACCTCATTTTGTAAAATAAATAATTATTATTTCTATAGACTCATCAGTGCTAATGCTAGCGAAGGACGTTAGTCGAAGTTACGGAACGGACTTCCTGACGCCCCAGCCGCCGGGATCCCAGCCACCGTAAGCGTGGACTTGTGGACGACGAGCAATGGGTAGCTCGCCGTCCGGCCGTCCGGTAACCATTTGGATCCGGACCGTGCCTCAAAGAGATGTCAGCTAACCGGGGTCCAGCAGGGCTGAAGCCTACTGGGGCCATGGGTTGGTTTCCAAAGATTCAAAAGCATTTATTTCAAATAAACCATTTACAGGCACTTTTGAAATGTCAAGAAGTCAGTTAGTCAGAAAAAAAAAATGATGCTAATTGCACATTCCAAAGCGTAGATCTCTATGGAGAAGAATGTGCAAGAAACTCCATGGACACTCTTTTCAATCATGTTTTGTAATTACAAATATCACTGTTACATGTTTCTTGTCGTTATCATGTGAGAACAATGTAAATACAGTAAAAATAAAAACTAAATATAGATATTAAAATAGCAACTGGCAGCTAAGAGATGACCAGTCTCAACTGACAGCGCCCGTTCACGAACATGACGCTAATATTAGCACCACTCAGCTCAACCATTTTGAAGGGAACCGAATGATCCAATACATGCGCCACCATCAGTGAGACATTTAAGTGAGCATGACAAACTCTCAACTGCCGTGCTCATTTATGTCAAACAAGTCCAATAGTAACATAAAAAACCATAAAATAGCTTCATGGTACTCACATTTACAAACTTTGAAAATAAATGCTTCTACATTATACAATACTTATAATATTTTACAATTCCCAAAAAAAAAGCATTAAAAAAAAAATAATAATAATTTCCAAACTAATCAATTTGTATACCTCGGTGGTAGAGGAGCTGGACCAGCATTGAGCCAAGCATTTTTATCTTGAATATAATCCTCCAACTTATAATATGCTTGCCTGCATAGTGTGCGTTTAATACAAGATTTAAATTTCGTTTCATTGAGTTCTAATATTTGTGGAGGTATTTTATTATAACATTTCAAACAGTACCCCATGAAAGAAGAGGCCACTTTAGCCAGTCTAAAACCTGGTTGAACTAATTGGTCCCTATTTCTTGTAACATAATTATGTCTATCGCCTCTTTTGCTAAAAAGATGAAGATTTTTTCTAACGTACGTGTTTTCATAAATATATTGACTAGGCACCGTCATGATGTTAATATCCTTAAACAGTTCCCTTAGAGAATCGCACCGGCGAAGATTGTAAATAGCTCTGATAGCTCTTTTCTGTAGAATAAAAATTGAGTCAATGTCTGCAGCCCGTCCCCATAGTAAGATACCGTATGACATGATACTATGAAAATAACTAAAATAGACTAGTCTAGCGGTATCAACATCCGTAAATTGGCGGATTTTTCTAACAGCATATGCAGCTGAGCTAAGCCGTCCTGCAAGAGATGTTAAATGAGGACCCCATTGTAGCCTTGAGTCAAGCGTAATCCCCAGGAAAACCGTTTTATCGACAAATTCTAGCTTTTCATCGTTTAATACTACGTCACAATCACTACTTTTGACATTAGGTAAGGAAAATCTTATGCATTTAGTTTTTTTCCCGTTTAAAACTAGATTATTAGCAGTGAACCAGTTTTGGACCTGCAGTAGGGCGTAATTTTCGTCGTCAAGATTATTAGTCCTTCTATTTATCTTAAAAATCAAAGAAGTGTCGTCAGCAGGTTTCCGAAAGGGAAACCTCGGACCCTGGAAGGCAATATAGGAACATAGGAGTGGGTTTTAGTCAGTAAAAGTCTGACACGCCCTCTCGCTCCGCCCTAAAGATGATTAAAAAAAAAAAAGTGCAAGTGTCCTCAATCCTCACTAGGCTGATATTATTGGTCCGACGAGTGTTTTAGCGTCCTTTTCGCCAGGGTCGTGTGTTCGCGACTGGGTACTCCATCTCGTTTAGCTCTTCAATCCCCATAGGTGACAGGAGAGCTGACGAGATGGAGTATTTGGTCGTGGATGTGCGACCATGGCGGCATAAACGCGAGATTGTTTGTCGGATATATCCGACGTAGGTGGTTAAATGGTTGACTAGTGGAAAAAAAAACATTCCATGGTGGGCATTTAGCATAAGCATAAGAATAATTACCCTTTTAATTTTCCCACTGCTGGGACTCAGGCCTCCTCCCTCTAGGAGAGGAAATGGGCCGTAGTACACCACGCAGGCCCAGTGGGGGTTGGTGAATGTCACATGTCTTCGAATTTTCGGTTTCCTCACGATGTTTTCCTTCACCGTTTTGAGAGCAGTGGTGATGAAATAAATAACACAAAGTAATGCGCCCGGCTGGATTTGAACTCGCAAGTCGGGTCCGTTACCACTCGGCCACCACTGCTCTCGGTGGCCATTTGTCGGTGGGGATTTCTGGAATAAATTGGTTTTTTAACTGTTTCACAATTTGCAGGAAAACTCCCATCAAAGTTTAAGACGGTGCCTCAAGAGGTGTTCAAGCAGAAAATGGTTAAGTCCACGAATATACCACGTGAGTAGTCATTCTTTCTCAGAGCTGCAGAATTGTTCGGTAGGGTCGAGTAAAAGTCTCGACACGCCCCCTCTCGTTTTACCCGGAGTGGGACGAGATTTTTGATAATTTTCCGGTACAAAAAAAAAATAATTGATAAGGCGTCATCTTTGTGGCCCTCTCGTAGGGAGGAGGCCTGTGGCTCAGCGGAAGTAAGCTAACAATAGAGTACTCATCGGAGCCCATGACAACTTTTTTTCATTTGGATAGGCTCGCTTGTAACTATTGTCTCATCCAGGGGCGCCGACTCCGTGGGTGCTCGGGGGCTCGAGCACCCATGAGAAATAAACAATGGGTGCCGAGCACCCCTAAGAATAGCCATCAATAAACGGATCAGTAATCGCCTTTTATGTTACGTATAAATTAAAATATTTCTTGATACTATTGATACTAGTTTCATTTTTATTATACTTAAGTATAGAGGTTACTTTTATATTTTTATCCAAAATAAATAAATAATTAAGTACGCAGTATGTAAGTAGGACATTTATTTATTTGTCGGTCGATCAGTGTGCATTTTTCTTCTCACACTTCGTCACTTTTTCAAGTCCATCAAATGAGCATGAGCACCCATGAAGTTTTCAAAAAGCCGGCGCCCCTGATCTCACCTGATGGTAAGCGATATTGTGGCCGACGATGGAGCACGCTTTCCTAGAAGTAACCTATTCACTCTTTTAAATATTTTTTTCTATATTCATCAAATCGCCGAGTACCCAAGATACAGGCAGTACTCAGTTTGGAGAGTGGTTGACTCACTTTTTGAACTAACCAGTGTAATGTGCTGTTATCTTCTTATTCTGTTTTGTCTACTTTTTGGAAGAATTATTAATATTATTAACCTTTTGAGTACCGCAATTAGAGACACAATAGAAAGACAATGACCGAGCGAACGCCGGCGTTTACTACCCACGACCATACCCACCCCACCTACTGTCTACCGTACACGGACGCGTAGCTTTATAGACGCGTCATTCGTCATTATACGCTAGGTGTGCGTCTGCGTGAAGCTTTAACCAAAATTAGCCAAAAAATATTTTTTTGGCTTTCAGTAAAAAAAATATATTTCTTATTGGTTACAGGGTTGCTGAAAAAGCCGCCTCCAAAGACGACTTAACAGATACTTGGAAAAATATAGTACAAAATGTGTGCCAAGACGGTGTGTGCTTATGGGTGACAAGACAGTTGCAAACCAACGTCCCAACCAAGCTGACCTTGTTAGTTTCAATCTGTGTAGACAGCAGTTGTAATCCATGACCTTCAACGCCCTTGGTTGGGAGGCGCGTTTTCTCAACCACCGAACGTGTTGGCGCGTGGTTTACATCCATGTAGCCGCAACACATACCAAACACATAAACCAAGGTCACCTTGGTTGGAACGCTAGTTTGCAACCGTCTGGTCACCCCTTTACCTTAGAATTGTGAAGTATTTAAAACTCAAGTGCCTAGAAACCATTCAAACTTTGGGGGCCATCTATTAATTGCGTCAAACGATTTCCATGTTTTTTTCGAACCTGTCTCCCCTCTATTGGGGCCACGGTAGTGTGAAAGTGAAACCCAGGGCCCTGGCACGAAGGGAAAGAAGGAACAGGAGTGGGTTTTTGTTAGTAAAAGTCTGACACTATCTCGGGAGCTCCGCCCAAGAGCGGGATTTGTTATTAGATGTTTTGATGAACCACCTAAAAAAACCCCTCCCCTCGTTCTTGTCACAGCTGGTCACATTTTTGAGATTCCTAGTGTGACGACATATTTTTGCAGTTGTACATCTCCAAACTATTAAATTAAAACAGCCGTTTTGTTTTTTTTTTTTTTTTAATCAAATATTTGAAATGACAACATCACAGAGTTAGAAATATACAATTTCACACGTCGTCACGAAACGTGTGATTCCTCCCAGCCTTCGTCACTCCCGTAGGCGCGGGCTTGCGGACGGCGAGCAATGGGTGGCTCGCTGTCCGGCTGTCCGGTAACCGTCCGGACCGACCGTCGACGGCGCGTACTGTTCCACGCGTGCCTCAAGGACATGTCAGCAAATCGTAGGGGCCCAGCATAGTCGAAGCCTACTGGGGCCACGGGTAGTGTGAAAGTGAAACCTGAGGCCCTGGGAAGGAACAGGAGTGGATTTTTAGTCAGTAAAAGTCTGACACCCTCCCGCTCCGCCCAAGGGCGGGATTTGTCATTACATGACACGTCACACAGTCACACTTCGTCGATCCCCTCCCCCCAACCCTTAATGTGGACGTAATTTATAGTTTACTGTTTCACTGTGTACACTCCATTCGTAATAAGATAAGACATTTCAACAAACCCTTATTACTGTCCATTCAACCGATTTTGACATCTATTCCGTAGGCATAAGGATGGCATTGAAAGCAAAAAAGTGTTTACAATACAAACTATTTACTGCAGCTGCCATGTATCATGTTACCAACGCAATAAAGGTAAAAATCGGTTGAACGGAGAGTGAAAGGAGGTTGTTTAAATATCTAATCTTAATGCGAATGGAGTGTACGTAATTTGTCTCATTCTTAACTCTTAAATACTCAAAAGTAAAATCATTATTGAATAAAATAAAAATACAAGATTTTTTTTAATTAATTATTTATTTATTGAATTTTATTTATTGAAAAATGAATGCTTAAAACTACTACAATTTTTACTTATTTTATTAAAAAGTAGTACTAAAATTACCTACTGACACCCGGTTCTAGAATGAAATTATTGGCGGGTTACAAATTGATCGCAAGTCGAATCTACTGTCCACGGACGCGTAGCTTCATAGTCGCGTATTCGTCAGTATATGCGTGGTGTACGCCTGCGTGAAGCTTACATACTAAACTATGAAACTGTGTCAACGAAGCGATAACGGCTGCATGTAGCGACGCGACCGCACGTTGCCGCTTCGTCGACAGAATTTTGTATGTAAGCTTCACGCAGGCGTACACCAAGCGTATAATGAAGAATACGCGTCTATAAAGCTACGCGTCCGTCGACAGTAGGCCTGATGCAATTGGCTGTTGAGGGGTTAGTCTCAAAACGTCTTTCGCAAAATGTCTTCTGGTCGTAAAATGTCGCTTTCGCAGAATGACTCAAAAGGTCGCTCTCAAAAGGCCTAATGCGACATTTTGCGAGGCAATATAAGAATTGCTTCTTGCAAAATGACGCATTAGACCTACTGTCCACGGACGCGTAGCTTTATAGACGCGTACTCATCATTATACGCTTGGTGTACGCCTGCTCAGAGGTTTCATACTTTCGCAGAATGACTCAAAATGTAGCTCTCAAAAGGCCTAAAGCGACGTTTTGCGAGAGGCAATGTAAGAATTGCATCTCGCAAAATGTCGCATTAGGCCTACTGTCCACGGACGCGTACCTTCATAGTCGCCTATTCGTCATTATACGCTTGGTGTACGCCTGCGTGAAGCTTACATACAAAATTCTGTCGACGAAGCGGCAACGTGCGGTCGCGTCGCTACATGCAGACGTTGCCGCTTCGTCGACAGATTCATAGTTTTGTATGTAAGCTTCACGCAGGCGTACACCAAGCGTATAATGATGAGTACGCGTCTATGAAGCTACGCGTCCGTGGACAGTAGGCCTAATGCGACATTGCGAGATGCAATTCTTACACTGCCTCTCGTAAAACGTCGCTTTTGGCGTTTTGAGAGCGACCTTTTGAGAGTCATTCTGCGAAAGCGACATCGTGAGAGAGATTGCGCCAAGCGTATAATGACGAATACGCGACTATGAGGCCTGAAACTGCGTATAGCGGGCGCCTTTCGTAAGGAACCGCACGGGCGCCCCAGTTTCAGCCCTGAAGCTACACGTCCGTGGACAGTACTCCTCAGTATCGTGCTGTGCGTCGACCTCCCTGGTGCCGTCAGCGTGATCTGCTTCGCTGACGACACGCTGGTCCTGGCGCAGGTGGAGTCCGCACCAGGCGGCAGCCGAACTGGCGGCACACATGCTGCCGTCGTTGTTGAAAAGGGCACAACTATTTTTTTTTCTAAAACTGAGTTAAATACATATTCGGTTTTTTTTTTTTTGATAACGAATATGTATTTAACTCAATTTCGAAAGAAGTGTTAGTTGTGCCCTTTTTAATAACGATGGCAGAATGCACGACCTGATGTTATTTATCGATCTAGCGGGGTTACTCGAGCTAGACCGAAAAATAACTAGAGGCAATGCTTGGTTTGTTTAATGTCCCTCAAGACTAACAAGATCCAAAGAGCCTACCTCAACTATTTCGATAGAATTTGCAATTAATCGCCTCATCCATCGTGTGGGGCCCGCGGTTCTATAACGCTCGGCTTGCTTAGTGCGAATTAGTTTCACGATAGCGCAATCGACACGTTTATGACGTGCGGCGCTCCGACTGGCCCGCCCTCCCACCACTTAATCAGAAAGCCAAACGTTGTAAACATTTCGATCACGTTAACGTAAACACCAACCCTCACTCAGCACTCGGAATACGTAACCGTGAGCCGATGGATGGATGGATGAGGCGATTAACTATAATTTCTATGAAAATAGTTAGGTACATTGGATCTGGTTAGTAGATTTACGAGGTACATTGAACAAACAAAGCATTGCCACTAGTTTTTTCGGTCTAGCTCGAGTGGCCCCGCTAGATCGATACACATGCTTTTACATTGCCTTTCGCAAAATGTCGTGTTAGTAACATGCTGGTGATCATCCCGGCGGCTTTTGCGTGGTCTACTAGGCTGAGGACACGCTGGTCATGGCGCAGGTGGAGTCGCACCAGGCCGCGGCCGTACTAACGGCACACATGTACGGCACCCGCTCTTGGTGATGCAATACTGGGGCTAAACCGTCGCGGCGACAGCGATTGTCTCAACCCAGCAAAGCCCCTTCAAAACGATGTTGGTAAATCGTACCCAACCCACCACGGCCGTTGCCCGCAAGGGCCACGAGGGAATCTCAAAGGAAACCGGTAATCCGTAGTCCTTGATCGATATTACTACACGATATTTTGCGAAAGAGACACTGCGAAAACGACAAGCGACATTTTAAGGCCAGTAGACATTCTGCGAAAAACATGCGACTAGGTCCTATTTCATTTATTATTTGTAATTTAATTTTAAATTCTTGTAAAACTGTAATTGTGTAATTTAATTATGTGTGTAAAGTGAGATACAAATTACTTGTTTATAAATAAATGTCTGATTATTGGGGCTCATTCAACCAATCGCAGTAGTTCGCGCGCTTTTGACATTTTGTTGCACGGGTCGTTCCTTTTCGCTATAGACAATCGGTCTGTAAAAGTTGGTGTGGCGGCGGCTGAGGTATATTTCGTTCACTCAGCCACGCAAATTCGATATCCAGTACTCTAATCCGTCATATTTTATGAGTGCAAGAAAGATGTTGGTCTCGTTTAAAGCAGATTTTAAAAATTGAAAATGTAAAAGTAAATACTATAGGTATTAATTATTCTGCGACGTTCTATAAAAAAGAAGAAACGATCCTGATTAAATTCGCAATAATTTTCATATCTGAAACCGGGTGGAAACTATAAAATAATTGTTACAAAAATACTTAAAAGTCACTAAAATTATGAAAACTTATACTTATTACGCTTAGTACGCTTCTTAAAGTAGAATGATATTTAATGAAAGCCCCAGTTAGTGTTTACATATGAAATGAAAATCACTTAAAATAAAAAGTACCAACACCATAAAAGTTAAAATATACTTAAATGAAAAGTTACACATTAGTGTCTAACCCTAAGTGCTTGTTTACGGAGACGCGGGGCGCGGCCCGCACTAAATTCAAAAATATAATAATATGTTTGAATTTAGTGCGGGCCGGTAGAGCTGGGCCACACTTAGCGGCACCGCACCGCAATTATTTCGAAGAGTCGGTGCCACACGAGCGACATGTCCCCGCTCGTACGGTCTATCGATTTGTTGAAATATTTGCGGTGCGACGCGCAATGCATCTGTAGCCCAGCTCTTACGGTGAAGCGTTTTTACACGCTTGCTTGAAATATAGTTGCTGCCCGCCGCGGCGCTTGCGACTGCGCATGCCCCAATACGAGCGCACGCCCCGCGTCTTCGTAAACAACATCGTTCATTGCCAAACGTTTGTGACGCGGGGCGTGTAGAGTAGCGCTGCCTGCCGCGGCAAGCACAGTAGCAGGTATCGTCGTATGCTCGTATTGGGGCATGCGCCGTCGCAAGCGCCGCGGCGGGCAGCGCCCCGCGTCTCCGTAAACAAGCACTTGTACAAATAAAAACTTAAATCAAATAAGACGAAATCACAAGATGATGAGCAAATTATCTAAACACACAAAAAATATTGATGATTAAAATACATATATCTAAATTAATTTACATAGACGCTTATTATAAAAATTAAAATCAAATTTAATGAAAAGGCACACAATAATGCGGCAAGTACACAAAAATCTAATACAAATAAAAATTAAATTAAATTAGACAAAATCACATAATTTTTGACGAGTTATCAATATAAGTTGAGCAAACAAAAAATATTGATGATAAAAATATTTCTAAATTCATACGCTTAGAGGTACTTATTAAAATCTAATTAAATGAAAAGCTAAGCTAATTACGTTAAGTTTTAAGTACGTAGGTATAAACTAAACTAAATGTAAAGACACAAAAATGGTTTCATAATAGAAAATGATTTAAAAGTTTTATGATTTTAAAAACCAATAGTTTTTGTGAGTATATCCTATTCTGAAAATTTAATTTTTGTTGTGCAAATGATACAGAGTAATTTAATTGCTATTGAATTCATGTATAAGTTGTGTAGTTGACTGTGTGTTTACTAGTTGTAAAATGAAGAGATATTTTACCTACTGACACCTGGCTTCTATAATGAAACTATTAACGTGTCACAAATAAAACGCAAGTCGAGTGAAGCAATTGGTTTTTCACGGGTTAGTCGCCAAACGTCTCTCGTATAATTTATACTGGTCGTAAAATGTCTTTCTCATAAAGTCACTTTCGCAGAGTGACTCTTTCTCAAATGGTTACTCTTACATTGCCTCTTTCGCAAAGATCCTAGCGCAGGGGGAGTCGCACCAGGTTGACGCTGGCGTGAAACTCCGCTGTCGCGGCATGGCGGAGAATTCCGGCGACAGTGACTATCGCAACCCCGCCGGCAGGTTGCGACAGTAGCTGTCGCCGGAATTCTTGTGCCCATCAACATGGGCACGCAACAATCACGGTGGCAAGGCCCCTCGAAGAGATGTCAGCTAACCGTACCCCTGAAAAGTCCTTGCTCCGTAATTGTTGTAATTACGCGATATTCTGCGAAAAAGGCATTGTGACAAACCGACATTTTGCGAAAGAGTCATTCTGCGAAAACGACATTATGAGAAAAATACATTTTATGACTAGTAAGAGTTCTAACACGACCGGCATGTTACCAACGCCAGAGGTAACTGCAGCCGTCGACTCGTCGGCGGCAGTTGTTGACACTCGACGCCGTGACTGCGGCCGTCGCCATACCAACAAATGAAGATCAGCGGTAGCTGTGGTGGATCAAGTGTCACTGTAGGTCGACGGCTGCCGTCCAAGTGTCAACAGCTGCTGCCGACCCTTGTCGACGGCTGCAGTTACCTCTGTCGTTGGCAACGTACAGCTCATGTGTATGAGCACTGCGACATTTTGCGAAAGACCTTTGTCGACTTCATTTAACCAATCACAGCAACTCGTGCGTTTTAGACCTATTGTTACACGGGTCGTTCCTTTTCGCTACAGACAATCGGTCAGTAAGAAATGGTGCGGCCTCTCGCTTATCACCGCTCTGTTATTCGTCAACTACTATAATGCGAGTTTATTGTCCTATGGCCTATGCGAATCAAAAATAATTGAATTTTTGAATTTTTTTGACTTATAAATACTTATCCTCGGAGACGGCGAGGGCAATTTTAAACTTTCGATTGAAAGTGAAAAATTACTCTCTTTTCTACATTTCCGTGAATAAGGATTTGCCATTTTGTATGAAACACTGAGTTGTAAACACTATTAATTACTTTTCTTTGAGGGGACAAGCGACGGTCTATAAAAAGAAGAAACGATCCAGATTAAATTCGACATAATTTTCTATCCCGAAACTGGGCTTAAACTATGAAATAATTGTCTAAAATACTTAATTAATATTTTTTTTCTTCTAAAATTATAAGCTCTACTCTACATTGGTATACAATTAAAATTCTAATAGTTAATAAGACAATTATGTGTCACTGTAAAAAAATAAAATTATAAAAATACAAATTAAATGACAACTACACACACTCATATTAAAATTAATTCATATTAAATTTAAATATGAAATTAAATGAAACGTTACACACTAATGTGTAACCCTTATACAAATAAAAGCTTAAATCAACTAAATCGAAATCACAAGACGATGAACAAATTATAATCTAATTTCCTTAATATGCTACGCTTACATCTATAATAATGAAAACCAAATTAAATGAAAAGGCACACAGTAAAATTAAGTACACTTAAAAATTAAAATCTAATTAAATCTAAATGTAATTTATTATTTTGTGCTAATAAAGGTCTCAGAACCCTGGAGGCCTAGAGGACCTTTAGAAGGCGTACGAGGGGCCGAAGCCAACTCGCAGAGGCCCCTTAGACACTTGGTGGAACGTGGTACCAACCGACGATTATCCCTGTACGCGCTATGCTAGTGCACCCAAGGACAACCTCCGGTTGGTGGGCAACTATTGCGACATATGGAAAACAAAGATAGGGCTATGGGTTTTGGGAGGTTATAGTGGACTGGTTACCAAAATTATAGCCCCTGCCTAATATACATCGGTAATAAAAAGGGCAGGGGGTGACTTGCACACTCAATAAATGGGCCCCCAAAAATGGTCGCTAGCACGAAGTGGCGTAGCAACAAGGGAGCAACATATCCTGAGGTGCTTGCGAAACTCCGCAGTTTCAGCTCAGTTCCTCATCACGGCCGGCTAATAAACCCAAGCCGGAGATGAGGAACGAAAATCCTCCCGGGAGGTCGGGTCCGTGGGGTCGCTAATGCCCATCAGTTCGCCACAAAACTGCCCTGCGGTTTGTATCTCTCTTAGTCTGGCTCCACACCCTAGGCATGTTACGGTAAAGCAAAAGCTACCATAACATAGGGTTTATTGGAGCACGCAAGCCCCACCACGACGTCAACGTAGAGATACGGCGATGGGGTTATTGTTAATATTAAATGTAGTCTTACAATTATTGTGTGACTTTTTATTTAATTTGATTGTCAGACTAATACAAATAAAAGTTTAAATCTAATTAGACAACGTCACATAATGATGAGAGAATTATCATTAGAAGTTGAGCAAATAAAACATTATGTTGATGATATAAATATTTCTGAATTCATTCATAAATTACGCTTACAGTCATGAAAATTAAAATCAAATTAAATGAAAAGCGTAGCTTAAAATATTGGTACATGTTAAGTACATAAAAATTATATGAAATTAAATGAAATGACATACAAAAAAATGATTTCTTAATAGAAAACTAATTTAAGTTTTATGATTCCGAAAACGGATAGTTTTTGTGAGTATCGCCCATTCTGAAAAAAAAAAAACAATATTTATAAAAATGATACAGAGTAGGAGTTGCCAAATTTACGAGATTCCTCATATAAATACGAGATCTGGTAACTATAATTTTAGGTGGGAAATCATCTAATGGCGAGAGGGCGTGACAGACTTACTGACTACAACCTACTTCTGTTCCTTCTTTGCCTTCGTTTCAGGGCTTCGGGGTTCTCTTTCGCACAACCCATGGCCCTACTAGGCTTCGACCCTGCTGGGCCCCTACGGTATTATTGACGGTACGGTAGGCTTGTGCTACCACTACCTCACCTGATGGTAAGTGTTGATGTGGTCGACGGTAGAGCAGGATTGCCTAGAAGTAACTTATTCAGATTCACCCTTGGCTTAAAGGCTCCTAGGTTGAAGCTATTAGCTAGCCCCCTCTCCAGCTCCTCAGCTTCCTCAAATATTTCGGCTGAAATGATGGTGATGAAGCACTTACCCTTTAAAAACAAAAGTTCGTTTTTGCCGATTGAGCGCGCTGAGTGCGTCCACTTGGGACTTGTCCAGAGTGAAGGTCAGAGCTTGGATGTCGTCCCACAGGTGGGCGGCGGAAGAGGCCTTCACTACTACGTTGTGACCGCGCTCGATCTGGTATCTGTTCGTAAGCAAATATTTAAATGAACTTTGTTTTTTTGACTGGCTTGTTGGTCTAGTGGTTAGTGGCCCTGACTGCTATGCCGGAGGTCGTGTTTGTCTGATGAGCACGATCATTTGTTCTGTGTCTGGGTGTCATTTATTTAATTTTTATTGAGGCTACTGAACCAGCTAAGTCTTCGCCATGAATAGAGTTTTCAATTTCTTATGCCAGCTCTATTCGTGGCGAAGTCTTTGCATGCGGCATATGGGAGAAGAATGGTTAAGATGAGGTATTAATTTTGTGTGACTTATATTTGCTGGCAGTACACCGCAGACTACCCCCCTTTTTTAGTTTCGGTACTTATAAGATATCGCTGTTAGTGATAAGACCACCATTGTACAGAAATTAATACTAAGTATAAATAAATATTTTAATGATAAATTATTTAGGTGTACAATAAAGTATAATAAATCTATTATCAACTCATGTTAATTGTGATGTTTTTTTTTTTTTTTTTAGTAAATAAATGTATTATCATTTCATTATTAGTATTATTTCAAACTCATCCTATTCCAAACTCTAGTCATGACAAAGAAGAAGATAAAAGAAACATAGTTACCTGATCAAGAGCTGTGCTGGGCTGATACCAAGTCCGGAAGCCATCACTTTAACCAGGGCGTCGTCAATCACAGGAGTGGTGGAGTTCTTGTATTCGGCAGGCGTACCCTGGAAACGAAACAGGTGGTCTGAAAAGTTTCCGACCTAACAAAGATACAGCTATTTTTAAAACATGAATTTCGACACTCAAGGGAATCAAAATTCGTAGGGTATTTCCAGTTGACCTAGAATACTGAAATTTGGCATGAAGCAAATTCTCATAGCAGAAGGAGGAAAAAAGCTGAAAACTAAATTTGTGGTTACCTACATTACAAAAAAAAATTGTGATTCGAAACAATCTTAGTAACTCGATTCGGGAATTTAACTGTTTATATAGGAAAGCTTGTACGGAACCCTCAGTACGCAAGCCCGATCGCACTAGCCCGGTTTTTTTTAAAGTATATTATGGGTTTAGTTCATAATATCGACAGTCACTACATCGATGGTCGCTGTATGGAAAACGTTTCATCGACGGGCTAATGTATCGACAGTACCCCGAATCATGGTACGCTACATCGACAGTACCCAAAAGCGATGGTACCGTCAAACGGGGTGAATAGGAATGCAGGGGTGAATAGGAACAAAACTTTAGTTAGGTTTTTCACATTGGTATATATTTATATAATTGATTTCTATCAAAGCATCCCTTTTTATTACAGTTAATGAATAAATAGGAGGACTTAAATGCTGGGAAAAATTGTTAATTAACGCAAAGATCCCCTTTAAACTTTTGTTCCTATTCACCCCTGCGGTCCTATTCACCCCGTTTGACTGTACGCTACATCGACAGTACCCCAAATCGATGGTACGCTACAACAACGACTACCCATTTTTTTTTATTTTTGATATTTCCTTTAAGATGGTTACTGTCGATGTAGCGTACCATCGATTTGGGTTACTGTCGATGGAATGTATTCGATACAGCGACAATCGATGTAGTGACTGTCGATGTTATGAACTAGACCCCTATATTATAAGGAGATCTTACCTTCGAGCCGAGTACTCCGAAACAGCTGAGTGTGATGTTTCGTTGAGTGCAGAAATTATCTAAGCGTTGTTGCGTTAAGTACGGATGGTTTTCCACCTGAAAAAAGTATACAATGATTTTAATTAGAACTAAAAGATTTTTTTTTTTAATTTTACGGCCTGGTCACGACTTCGGTTTTAGCGGCGAGCGGGGCGGTATCGGTAAGCGGGTGCGGTGCGCTACGAGAGGCATCTCGTGGCGTGCTTCATACTTTTTATCTTACGCTCGCCGCCCCGTGCTTAGCTACCGCTCACAGCGGCAGGTCGTGAACGGCCGTTAGGGTGAGTTTCTACTGAAGCGGAGCTGGGTGGAGTGGAGAGGAGCTGACCGTGAACTAGCTACTCGCAATGCTCGAAATCCCCACTTCAGATACACGCTGTTTCCGCATCAGTGGAAACATGTAAGTGGAGAGCTCTTGGGCGGTGCGCGAGGGCCTGAAAGACTAACTAAAACCCACTCCTATGTTCCTTCTTGGCCTTTGTTCCAAGGCCCCGGGGTTCATTTTCACGTAACCTATGGCCCCAGTAGGCCTTGCTGGGCACCTATGGTTTTGCTGACATCTCCTTGAGGCGTGCGTGGAACGCTATGCACGATCGAATACTCGGGCTCATGGCTGGAAATCAGGATATCGCTGTGGCTGGGCGTGAGGACGTCAGTTCCCTCGTGCGTGCGGCCGCCTTCTTCGCTAGGAGTACTTCGCAGAAAAAAGCAACCGCTGGTCATTCCTCCTCGCTCCGGACCATGGCCTGTGTAGCAGGGCCCGGAGTGTAGGTGGAGCAGAGTCACGCTGAGCGGACTTTTAATTAAAACAAATGAACACGCGGCCCCGAGCCGTACAGAATGAATGTCGAGCAGCCATGCGAAGGGCACGATGCAGAGGGTAACTCTGGAAATGCACTTTTATATGTATTTAAAAAAAAGCTAAGTAAGCCAAAGGTTTTTAAGAAATTTTCCTGTACGATAAGACCGCCCACTGTACACTTATTTTTAGAAACATAGTAGAATGTTTGCTAGACACACCTATTTTTTGTTTATGTGGTGTACAATCACTACCTACATAGTAAACAACAAAGTCGCTTCCCGCTGTCTGTCCCTAGATCTTTAAAACTACGCTACGGATTTTGATATGTTGTTTTTTAATAGATAGAGTGATCCAAGAGGAAGGTTTATATGTGGGTATAATACATACATAATAATAGTAGAGAAACTATAGGTATATTCTAAAGCGATGTCGTAAATAAACACATTTTTTTTTGCGCCTAGGTATATTGCAAACGCTGGCTGAACCCTACGAGATAGATCAAAATAATGTACTACAGTATTGTACACTGTAAAAAAATCTACAAAAAAGTCCGCGATGGTATATGTCTATCTTTTTGAGATAACCCACAATAACCATTTTTTATCCTTTACTTGTTACGAGAAATAATGACTTATTTACGAAGCGATTTTAAGCAATATAGCATTAATCCTTAACTAAATAACTACCTTAAATACATTGTGCATTTAATATAGATCAATATGACCCTTTACAGCATGTAAGTTAAATGATTTTTTTTCGAAGATATTACAGATTTAAAATGCAGGGACAGCGGTTGCGGTGGTATCAGCATTGCACCCGTGCGAAGCAGAGGCGGGTCGCTAGTAAAGAATATAATAAATAAATAATTTTACCTGGTTAACGACCGGCTTTATCCTCCCCTTGTCCAAAATTCTCTGTATTTGGTGGGCGTTAAAGTTGCTGACTCCAATGCTCTTCGCGAGACCCTTGCTGACCAGGGCTTCCATGCCGTACCAAGCATCCAAGAAGTCGTGCTGCGAGTATTGTACAACTGACGCGATCTTTGGGATCGGATCGGAACCTTCCTGCAAGAACAGATTACTGGGTTAATTAATCTACACTAATATTATAAAGAGGAAGTTTGTTTTTTTGTTTGTAGGAGCTAATCTCTGAAAGTACTGGTCCGATTGCTAAAATTTTTTCACCGATAGAAAGCTGCTTTATTCCTGAGTGTCATAGGCAGGCTTTTATCATGGCAACTCGTTTTAGTCAGTAAAAGTTAGCCACTCCCTCGCGCTCCACCCAGAGCACGAGAGACTATTTGATGATTTCCCATGTAAAAATGGGACACTAAATATTTTTTATGTCCAGGGCCGTTGGTCATCTTGCTCCGCCATCGCCTGCACTGATCGCGAAAAACCGATCTCTTTTTTTTATTTGATTTAATTTGTATTCGATCTTAGCAAATATTAAACATTGACATAATAATGCTCCCATAAACTAAAATCAAATAAAATTTTAAAAATTGAGATCAGCGCCATCTAGCGCATCACTCCATATATAAGCTTTCAGTTTAACATCGAAAATCAAAACAGGGCGCTACTTGACTTACTTTAAAGGACATGGGGTTGTGAATCAAGTAGAGATCAAAGTAGCTTAGTCCCAAGTTGTTGAGGGACGCATTGCAGGCCTCTTCGACCAGGTCTGTGCGGTGGTATGTACTCCAGAGCTTCGAGATGATGAAGAGGTCCTCACTGTGAACAATATTATAAATTACTAGCTGCTACAAATGGCTTCGCTCGCATAAAATGTAGAAAATTGTCCCAAGATAACATACTTCCGAGATAAAAAGTATCAATTTTCAAATTCCAGGATCTGAGGCTTTTCCTTGACCACAGAATAAGTCCGTGACGAGTTAAAATGTCAATTGTGCTAGCGAGAAAAATGTATGCAGCTACACTCTATATAGCTCCATCGGTAACACGGCGTCCTTACTTTCCGCATGACGCAGGTCCTCACCGGATATAGTAAGATGCTCCTGCACCATCCAAGGGTCTGATTCTTAGACTCGGCCCTGGTACAAAAAGCAACGATGGAACAGGAGTGGGTTTTTAGTCAGTAAAAGACTTACACTATCTCCCGCCCCGCCCAAGAGCGGGGGATGTCATAAGATGATTTTCCCACCGAAAAAAAATTGCCTTAGTTACATAACATTATCAAATATTATAATCGCGCAGACCAAACCTTCAGTTTTTTCGAAGAGGTCGTGCTTGTAACGGTAAAAATTCAAAGCTAACAAGTTAAGGGGTGACCACACGGTTGCAAACTAGCGTACCAAACAAGATGACCTTGGTTTATGTGTTTGGTTTGTGTTGCGGCTACATGGAAGTAAACCACGCGCCAACACGTACGGTGGTTGAGAAAACGCGCCTCCCAACCAAGGGCGTTGAAGGTCATGGATTACAACTGCTGTCTACACGGATTGAAACTAGCAAGGTTACCTTGGTTGGGACGTTGGTTTGCAGCCGTTGGTGGTCACCCCTTTATACTTCAACTGTAACAATAGAAAAAGTACTAGATTGTTCGAGTACTTTTTCTAGGAAGGGAACCTACGCGAAACAATAGCAGGTATAATTAGGCCGAGGCAGCCGGCTACCTGCAGTGCTACCAAGAACTCACAAGATGAGATGGAGATATACAGGGCATATAGCTCTATCTCTCTCGCTCGCACTACCGACACGTTATTACCGAATGACCGCCTGCGACACACGCTGTCATAGAGTCCATTATATTTACAATTCTCTGGTCATTCGTCTGCGTTCGCTCTATGAACGCAGTGTGTTTATCTGTGCTCGTGGTGATTTTGTGTTATTTAAGTGTTTGTGGGACTTTCAAGGTAAGTTTTTTTTTCTGTTAATAATTGTTAAAGACGAGTGGTATCGGCCCCGACTTATGAGTCGTACGGCAGGCGCTCTACTTCGTGTAATTTATTTCATCACCCCGACTCTTAAAATGGTGAAGGAAAACATTTTGGTGGAAAACCGGCATGTCCTAGAACCAAAAATTTGAAGACGTGTGACGCCTACCAACCCGCACTGGGCCCGCGTGGTGGATTACGGTCCATTCCCTCTCCTAGACAGGAGGCCTGAGTGAGTCCCAGCAGTGGGAACATTATAAGATTAATTATACTATGATTTAAAGCTAGTATGTTTTTATTTAATTTTAAACAGTACTTCGTTAGTTTTATCTCCGGATTTAGTTTTTTTTCCGCATAAATTCCCTGTTCATTGGGTATATAATTTTCTGAAAAGTATATATATCTTGACTGGCCTGTTGATCTAGTGGTCTGTGGCCCTGATTGGAATGCCGGAGGTCGTGGGTTCGATTCCCACCCAGGACAAAGGTATGTGTGATTAGCACGATCATTTGTTCTGTGTCTGGGTGTAATTTATTTATAATATGTATGTATTTAGATACATAATACATAGGTTTATCAGTTGTCTGGTGCTCATAGCACAAGCACTGCTTAGTTTTAGATGGCGTTGTGGAATATTCAGTGGATTATGGCAACCGCTTTCAAATAAAATAATATAAGGGATGTTTATCAGTTGGGTTCCTTCTATTTGGCAGAATCTTGATACTCCGATTTTTATTTGGCATAACTCACATGGCATAATCTTATTTAATCGAATATTTTTAAGGCATAAAAATTATTTAGCATAACTTTTGTTTGGCAGAATATTTACGTGTCTGAATTTACAATGGCATACTTTTATCTTGGCAGAATTTTGTTCCGCATAATTACCTTTGCCATAATTAATATTATGCATAATTTTGTTTAGCATAACATTTATTTAGAGATACGATTATTTGGTATGGGTGCATATTTGAACATCAAAAATTAAAATAGATGTATCTTCTTGTAAAAATTAGTGTTCAAAACATCAAAAACTTATAATATATGGAATAAAACTGATAATTTAAATAAAGTAAATTTATGCTGTCGAATGGTTAGATAACCTACGTGCAATGTATTTAAAATCGAATGGTCTGCAAAAGTGACATAGAATGTTCTAAATATAGCATGTATTGGTAGCATTTTCAATATTGAATTAAATTTGTGTCATAAAAAGTCAATACGTTGTGCTGCAAAATTTTGTGACAGAAACGAATCGCTGCGAAACCGACTTTACGCAGTCTTGTCTGCCCTACCCCTAGAGTGTAATTTAAACCCGCGTAGGCGCGGAGGGGTAGGGCGGCCCGCGAGCTGAGGAGCAGGTGGTTTGAAGGCAGCTTCGGCTTGCTGGCCGGCGTGAGCGTTAAAACCATCTGTGACGATAAGCTCGCGTGGTGCCGCCCAAACCCGGAACCGCGCCCAAAACCGCGCCGGAGCCGTGACAGAAACAATGCTTGCTGCATGTTGCATGCCTGCTTGCATGCTGCATGCCTGCTTGCATGCTGCATGCATGCTGCATGTTGCATGCTTGCTTGCATGCTACATGCATGCTGCATGCATGCTGCATGTTGCATGCCTGCTTGCATGTTGTATGCCTGTTTGCATGCTACATGCATCCAAGCCGACAATATTTTTGTAATTAGCATTTAGGTTAGCGTTTTGATATTAGTAGTAATATCATGGTGAAAAAAATCAGTTCTGCCTTTTAATGACTATCGATATAAAATGTATGCCAAAAAACGATTCTGACTGTGAATTTTCTGCGATATGATGGTTCTGCTTTTTAATTATTATGGATATAAACATTATGTCTAAAGATGATTCTGACTAACAAAATTATGAGTTTTGAATGTATGACAACTGAGTGTATGCGAAATGATTTTCTGCGAAATGAAGTTTATGCTATCCGTTGTTATGCAAAACAATATTATGACGTAAAAAGTTCTGCTATAAAAGGTAGACCCTTATCAGTTGTCTAGTACTATATCACAAACTTTGTTTTGTTTGGTACTACATGGCGCCGTGTGAAAGTTGTGGAATATTATTATGTTATGATTTATAGACTAAAAGAAAAATGTTAATTTGTTTGTGGCACTCATTCAAGTTTTTCTTATTTTCAGATGACACCACAACCTCACCGTTCGTTTTTTACCCGACTTCGCTGCAAGGGCGGGTTATGTGTAACTAGGTTTGTCAGTTTGCGGTGCTCTAGATACCAAAAACGAGGGCCGATTTTATTGATTCTTACGTCAATCAATTCATTTTAGTAGCACAAGTGAATCACTATTCATAATGGCGGTAACCAGCCCCCCTTTGTTTAACGTCATCTCAACGCTCAGTCACGTGGTCAGAACAAAGGAATAGGAGGCGTGGCCGACTCGAAGCGATCAACGAAAAGAGAATCGGAACGAAACGGTTGTTTCTTGGGGGGCACTTCTAAACTTGACTAGGGGGGCAGATGCCATATCGAAAAAGAAAAAATAGGTCTACTCAAGTCAAGTGGAATAGGACCTTAAAGTTCTGTTTATCAGTCTATGTATGTTTGTTCCATTGTGGCGTTCTAGAGTGACCTCGCCGACGGCGATTTTTTGTTGCGATGCTGTAGCGCGTTCGCATCGATACAGTCGCGATGCTGTAGCGCGTTAGTAGCGCGTTGGTATCTTTTCTATAGCGCTTGCAAATGCAACTAACGTGCGTTAGTAGCCATGCTGTCGCTCGCTTACGAAACACGCGACAGCATCGCTACAAAAAGTCGCCGTGGGCGAGGGACCTCCCCTCAGGCGTCCCGGGGGTATTATTATTACGTCATTGCGCGTTTTTACGTAAATCACCCAAAAAAAAAAAATAATAATAATAAAAAAAACTATTTCTGGATTTTTCTGGGAAAAACAAAAATATAAAGAGTTTTTCAAGGTCATTCAAGTTGTACAGACATATGTACAATCGGCGCTCGAGGGGTTAACCAGACTACCCTGTGGTGGCCTTAATAAATAAATGAGATAAAGGTAATAAAATCTCACCGTTTCACAGTGCCATCGTCAATTTTAGCTTTAATTCCTTGTCCAATTTCTTTCTCGTTACCGTAGATGTACGCAGTGTCTATGGCGCGATAGCCCATATCGATTGCTGCCCCGATTATATGCGGAAGGAGACGGGTGTCCATCTGCAAATAGAATTGTGCGGGTTATTGAAAATTCACAGACCCTGATGGGTTCCGATTTCATAATCAATGTCATTGCTCAACATGACAATGCTGCCAGAGTTCTTGGCAGTTTTTCCATCGATGTAGATGATTTATTTTAAGCGTAATTATTTCTGATTTTATCTTTTTTTTTTCTTTGAGGTGGGAAATCAAACGACTTCTCCCGCTCTAGACTGCAGCGAGAGACGGCGTCAGCTTTTTCCTACTTAAACCCACTTGTGTTCTTTTATTTGCCTTTTGCTTTCTAGAGCCACGGTAATTCTTTCAAAAGATCCCGCAGCTTGATAATTCAAGTTCCTGTAAATGGTTTCATTGAAATTTTGAGTTTTTATTTGGTTTACTTACCAAAGCGGTGCCCAAAGCTAAAACTGGGATTTCATGGCCATCAGCCAACGGTAGATACAGCATATTTTCCAATCTGCCATAATGTGTTTTTGCAGCTTTCAAATCTTCAATCTTCTGTTGGTATTCCTCCTCTGATATTATGGGGGTGGTAGTTTTTTCCGTTGTGGTAGTTCTTGCAGTCGTTGATACCAATGGTGATGATCGAGTTGTCAATTCTTCAATATTCTGTTGGTATGCCTCTTCAGATGTTATGGGGGTGCTAGATTTTTCTGTTGTTGTCGTTCTTGTAGTCGTTGATACTAATGGCGTTGATTGTGTTGTCAATTCTGCAATCTTCTGTTGGTATGCCTCTTCAGATGCTAGGGGGGTGCTAGATTTTTCTGTTGTGGTTGTTCTTGTAGTCGTTGATACGAATGGCGTTGATTGTGTTGTCAATTCTGCAATCTTCTGTTGGTATGCCTCCTCTGATATTATGGGGGTGCTAGTTTTTTCCGTTGCGGTTGTTCTTGTAGTCGTTGATACGTACTGCCTTGAATGAACTGTCGATTCTTCAATTTTCCCATGGTTTGGCTCCTCTGACAATACGGGGGTGGTATATTTTTCTGTTGTAGCAGTTTTTGCAGTCGTGGAAATGCTTGGCCTCGATTGAACTGTCGATTCTTCAATTTTTCCATGGTTTGCTACCTCTGACAAAATGGGGGTGGTATTTTTTTCTGTTGTAGCAGTTTTGGCAGTCGTGGTAACGCTTGACCTTGATTGGACTGTCGATTCTTCAATTTTCCCATGGTTTGCCTCCTCTGACGATATGGGGGTGGTATTTTTTTCGGTTGTGGCAGTTCTTGCAGTCGTCAAAACGCTTGGCCTTGATTGGCCTGTCAATTCTTCTATTTTCTGATGGTTTGTCTCCTCCGACAATATGGGGGTGGTGGTAATTTTCTTTGTGGTAGTCCTTGCAGTCGTTGAGGTGTATGGCCTTGATTGCGTTGTCAATTCTTGAATATTCTGTCGGTATGCCCACTCAGATAAAACGGGGGTGGTTGAGATTTTCGTCGTGGTCCTTACAGTCGTTAATTTTGCTTGGGCAGTTTTTTCCTGTAAAGTTTTAATTTGTTAGAAAATACTGTTTAAGATTTCTATTACTGGGGAGTTTGGGGCGCTCAGTTAAAACACTAGGAAACAGTACAGAGCAGTGGACCATCTTTTGAAAATTTCTAAAAACATTTCTAATAAAGAAAGCTTTTAAAAACTTTTCCGCCATATTGGATTTAATGTGACGTAGTTTTATTTTATTTTCGTTTTTTTTTTTAATTTTCTTTTCAATTTCTTTTAGTTCATACCCATATCATAGGAGTGCATAAAAAATGCTAGTCTGCAATAATGGGTTTAGAAAAACATGGATATGCGCAAGACTTGTTTAAAAATTACGGGGATGGTAGTAATTTTATTTTTAAACCCTTTGGTAACCCTCGTGGTCGTTTATTTTGCTCAGTTTTTTTTCTGTATTTCATTTCATTTATTCAATAATATTTTTTTACATTGTGTCTGAAAGTTTTACAAAAACAAAAGCTGAAAATTGTTTTCTAATCATATGTACCTACTTAATGTTTTAATTTGTTAGTAAATGGTGCCACGTTTTTTACTCAGTTAAAACACTAGAAAGTTGTGTAGGGTATCCATTTTAGGAGACCGTAAAAATGATAATTAAAAAAAAACTTTTCTATGCCGTTTTTGTTCGGTGTATGTTGAAGCTATTAAATATGTCGATTCTATAATCACCTATGGCATTTAAAAAGATTACTGTCTGTTTGGTCGATGAGAACTAATTTCGTTGGCGTCACGAAATTTCCAATTTTTAAAATTTTTCAACTTTTTGATTACTTGCTATTTTTAATAAATCCGAGTTAAAATACTTTTTTTCTCTATTTAAACACCACCTTTTGATATATATTTTAATCGCAACTTATCTCACTTTAATTGTGATTTATTTTATTTTAATTGTTACTTAATTCATTTTAATTGAAAATAAATTGGTTTAAATTGCAAATAAATTGGTTTTAATTGCAAATTGGTTTTAATTGCAAATAAATTGGTTTTAATTGTAATTTAATTTATTATTTATCGATGTACTGTGAAACTTAATCAAAATTAAATGTATTTAAAATTCATAATATTATCTAATTAATCTTTTTTAACTTAATTTTTAATTTTATGTGTTGTGTTGTAATATCATTTCATTTATTATATTGTACAGATTTTTTTATTATATAATTTGTTATTATTAGTATAATTGTTCGAATTATATTTGATAAAAGTTTTGTATAACCGAAAATAGTGAAACTGGTGTTAGCCTATAATTAATTACAACATTAATGAATGAAGTTCCGTATTAATATATAATGTAAATGTATTGTGTAGATGGCTGAATTAATAAATAAATTTTCTGCAATATACTTTGTTTTTTTTTTTTATAATTACTAATAAATGTTCTTTTCTTTCTTCTCCTTTTTAAAAAAGAAACGTTGACACTAGGAATTACTCCTGTATCGTGGGTGTGTTTAAAATCATGTAGACTCACATACGGAAGACGTCCAGACCTGCAACACCTGTAGATCATACAAATATTAGTTTCGAGTAAAAAATCGAAAACACGAGACACGACGCAGCCGATCGGCTCAACCACTGCGCCAAGCGTGCTGTCAAGGCGGAGGTATGTGGAACAGAGAGCAAAGTCCCGCAAACCTCCGTTCAAAAGGGAGGATCCTCCGACCAGACGGGTGTTATGTCTGGTGGGCAGCTGCCCGATAGATGATTTCGGGCTTGTTCTATATGTTCTAATCGCGCAGAGAAATTTGATTGCGCGATGCAGGATTAGTTCTTATGTGACGCCATAGATGTCGCTACAAAGTCATATTGGTTAAAATCAAAGTACATGGCAAGCAACATGGTAATGATCATTGTTAAATACAGTAATAAGTTCCACATGTTTTACCAGTGATTGGTATACTAATATAAGGTAGTAAAGTTAATTAAAATCGTTATAAATTATTCAAATATTTCTACATCATTCATAAAAAAATCACAATTGAATATGCTATATTAAATAAAATATCATTTTGCATTTTTAACATGTCGCATTGTTACTATGCCAAACTTTTTTATATAGGTATTTATGTTACTATATTCGAACTATGTTTCAAGTATCAAGAATGCATACATATTCCTCTTTTTCCACCCTTACAGATTGAATTTCCTAAATTCCTTCTTAGCGCTAACTAGGGCTTTCAAATACCGGATTTTTTGCTTTCAATTACCACCATAATTATGGCGTGCCCAGCACTGGGTTACGACAGTTGCTGTCGTCATTCCACCATGAGATCCTGCCGAGACTTTGCCCGTCGTGCCGCGACTTGTCAAATTGCAAATTGTGCATGCGTGCAAGGACTGTTGCCTCCAGATCCTATATTAGCTGGCCGGCAAGGAGGCTCGCTGCTCCGCGGGAGACCGTGCGGTGTCCCCGCATATTATATATAACTAGCTTTTGACTGCGGCTTTGCCTGTGTGAAAGTAGGTTTCTCCATACAAACTTTGGAACCCCTTTCATCCCCTTAGAGGATACATTTTGGAAAATTCTTTTTTATTTTCGGTCTTAGTGCTCGCCTACGTCAAAATTGGAAGCTTCGTGCAAAATTTCACACTCCTAATACTAGTAGTTTGTATGACCTATAGATTGATAGGTGTTCCGGGTCTAGGCATCTTATGTATGTGAGTTTACACGTTTGTGAACGCTTCCACGATAGTGTGGCGCAACATTTTTTGTTGTAAATATATAAACACCTGGCGTGGACGAAGTGGGCCGTCGCTCACGCCAAAGGGGCCTGCACAAGTGATGGCTCTTTAAGAACGAGGGTTATTTTTTATAGTTGATAGGTTCGCGTTTGGCCACTATTTCACCAGATAGTGAAGGGGTGACCAGACGGTTGCAAACTAGCGTTCCAACCAAGGTGACCTTGGTTTATGTGTTTGGTTTGTGTTGCGGCTACATGGATGTAAACCACGCGCCAATACGTTCGGTGGTTGGGAAAACGCGCCTCCCAACCAAGGGTGTTGAAGGTCATGGATTACAACTACTGTCTACATGGATTGAAACTAGCAAGGTCACCTTGGTTGGGTCATTGATTTGCAACCGTTTGGCCACTCCTTAAGCAACGATGTGGTCAAACACCGGGTTGCGACAGTCGCTGTCTCGTTTTAGAATTTATGAAAGAAAGAGGCCTCGCTGATGTGCCTTCGCCCACGTCTAAATTAGTCCACACTACGCTTCTGTATATAAACTTTAAATAGACTGTTTTGTTTTGAATAGTAACAGCAACTTTTCTAATTAATAAAAGAGTTATAGTATGATCTTAATAGATACCTTATTATTTTCAGTGTTTTTCGGGTTCTGATACTGCTGTTGTCACACGCGATTCGGAAAATAAGATACGAAAAGTTATATATATTTATTTTAAATGTACCCACAATTTATTTATTTGTTTGTTGTAAACAAAAGCAAGGTGGACTTAGGGCGGAATTCACCAATAAAACTTATCGCGTTTAAACGTTTGTCTCGCATAATCGCGTTTAGCCGCTGTCACTAGTGTCATGTATAAAAATACAACAAAAGAAAACTACAGACAAGTGACACCAGTGACAGCGGCTAAACGCGATTAAGCGAGCCAAACGTTAAAACGCGATTAGTTTTATTGGTGAATTCCACCCTTAACGCCTAAAGAGCCCTATAAACGATCAAATTAGTTTGTCAAACTACGTTTTCATCAATTATTAGCTTAAACGATCAAACTATGGAACATAAAATTGTTAATTCTTTTTCCGTAATGCTACCCAGTGCATTATTTTCAACCCTGTTGGACTGTTCACTGGACGATTGCGTCTTCCAATGACGATTAATTCTAAGACGATTGAGATACTGATATATATGATTGACCAGATTATAGAAATTAATTACTTCATGATATGGTCAATTAAAACTGTCCAGATCATTTTTAAAGTTAAAGTTTAACGATATTTCAATCCTCGTTTGAATGATCAATTTCTATGATCTGGCCAAGACATATATACTTACTGATATTGTTTGACTAACAACATGTCGGCGATCAAGATTATCAAAAAACACGCCTAACACGTAAACTGTTTGACAAACGTGTCACACAAAGCTTCATGCTAACAAATAATTTGTCAAACAAGTAGAATTTGCCAAGCAATTTGATCGTATAAAGGGCGCTTTATGCATTCTCTACCAGACAACCAATGAGAGGCAACATGGAGGGTACTTACATTAAAAAAAGAAAGTACCTACCTACATTATTATTAAGAAAAATAAGAGTGGGTATGCGTTTGTAAGTACAAAGTTAAAATAAAAATATGCCATCATTATCTTGCCTTTTTTACATTTTACGGGGGTCGACGAAACACGTTTTTTCTTCAGTCCTGGGGCCTTACCATGAACGAAGAACTACATTAAGCACACGTGGGTTACGTACTCTGATCTGGGCGCGTCGGTATCCATACATTTTATATGGCAACTAGACTTGTAGAGCTACATTAGATCCACGATCTCTGTTCAAATCAGGCGCGGGCCACGAGTGTGTTGGTCTAATTCAGTTCTATATTGCATCTGTTTAGGTAGTTAACTAAAGGTCAACAATCTTGATATTAAAAAAAATATTGTATAAAAGACATACAAAGATTATTTAAATTTAGTTAATTACCAAACATCGGTATAGGTGAATAACCAATTGTAAACATTTTTAGATCAAATTTTTAGACAACTTTTAGATAAAAGACATGTCAAGATTGTTTACCTTTAGTTAATTACCTAAACGGTAGTTAACTAAAGGTAAACAATCTTGATATGTCTTTTTATTAAAAAAAATATTGTATAAAAGACATACAAAGATTATTTAAATTTAGTTAATTACCAAACATCGGTATAGGTGAATAACCAATTGTAAACATTTTTAGATCAAATTTTTAGACAACTTTTAGATAAAAGACATGTCAAGATTGTTTACCTTTAGTTAATTACCTAAACGGTAGTTAACTAAAGGTAAACAATCTTGATATGTCTTTTTATTAAAAAAAATATTGTATAAAAGACATACAAAGATTATTTAAATTTAGTTAATTACCAAACATCGGTATAGGTGAATAACCAATTGTAAACATTTTTAGATCAAATTTTTAGACAACTTTTAGATAAAAGACATGTCAAGATTGTTTACCTTTAGTTAATTACCTAAACAGATGGAATAGAGAGCTTTGTGTTAAAATGTCGGTCGTGCGAGCGTGAAAGAATTTGAATTTGTGACACGATTGTTTATTTTATCCAAGAAATAAAAATCCTCCATACATACAATCTTTGAAACCCCCTAAATTGATACAATTGGGGGTAGTTCTGAATGAAATAATGACATGCTTTATTATTTACTTAGGTTACTATTAGTGCTAACTTTCAAGTATATTGGTACACGGAATGAGATTTCACAAACGAAATTCGTCATTTTCACCCCTAAAAAAAATCCCCTTAAAAATTTAATTTTCAATAACGCCTTCTTTTTTAAGTATGGAAATTATCTAATGACTTCTCGCGCTCTGGGCGGAGCGGAAGAAGTCATTAAATGCGTTTCAGACTTTTACTGACAAAAACCACACCTGTGTCCCCCTGATAACCTCTAAGTGCTCGACTACATTGTAAAACGAAGCCTTGTGCAAAACTATGTTCCTAGTCACAGCTGTGCATTGTGTCAGTCAGTTTCTCCTTTTACTATATAGATAATAATACTGTACTTATAGCAAAACAAAAAAGTATGGAAAAACTACCTACAATTTAATTAATTATTAATATACCCAGAAATTATTCCATACTTAGAATTGAAACTCAATTTTGTTTTTTTCATCAAACCCATACGTGTGGGGTATCTGTGGATAGGTCTTCAAAAATGATATTGAAGTTTCTAATATAATTTTTTTCTAAACTGAATAGTTTGCCCGAGAGATACTTCCTAAGTGGTAAAATGTGTGTCTCCCCCTGTGACTTCTAAAATAAGAGAATGTTTAAACTAAAAAAAATATATGATGTACATTACCATGCAAACTTCCACCGTAAGTTGGTTTGAACGAGATCTAGTCAGTACTTTTATTTTTAATAAAATTAAATCGTAAACCGCAATTTACCTTTTACGAAAACCTTCATGGGCGGGTACGACTCGCACTTGGCCGCTTTTTTTACATTTAACTGTGGTAGGTACCCTATAACTAAATCTAAATAGTCAATTTATCTGATAAGCTACCTAAAAGATTGACAAAGTACCCATAACTAGAATTACAAATTGCTCTGGGATTGTAAAATGAAATATATATAAGTACAATGCGTTCCAAATAAGAATAGGATCGATTGCCATGTTTTGACGTCACGTCATACTGTCAAATCGCAATAAATTGGGCAAAATTGGAGAACTCGGCGATGAGCAAAATTGAAGAACTAGATACTGATTAAACTTTTTTCGTTCACAGTTCGTAAATATTTTAAATTTAAAAAAAATTGTTTTGTTCACCATAATAATTCTTCGATTTGACAGTATGACGTGACGTCACAACATGGCAATCGATCCTATTCTTATTTGGAACGTATTGTAACTAGCACTGAACATAATTCGTCGTACTAAACGATTATTTTAAAAACACTTCCTAACTAAAATATGGCGTCATAAAACTCCTCCGCATCGCTGTCAACTGGAAGTATGCCCAAAAGACTGGCGGCATTTCCACGTTGTATGACAAAATGCTTAATCTCTGACCGAGGCAAAAGCCAGCCCTTGCGTCACGCGAAGTGTCAACTAAGCGTTTAGATAATTCTTTCATTTCAAATATCAAATCAATATATATGAAGGAAAAGCTTTTTGAAGAAAATCGACTAGCACTTATACAGCGACTTCGTTCGCGAGAATGTTTGCATAAAAACACCCTAATTCCCAAGACCTTTCTTCTTTTCTTTCTAACATTGAACACCTAATAATTAAACCGTATTTTGAGGGTAGTTGTCAAAAACTAATGAAGACAGGTATATTTTGATTATCATTCGTATCAAATTAAGTTTTTTTTTTGTTGATATAAACCAGTACTTGACTGCGATCCCACCTGATGGTAAGCAGTGATGCAATCATTGATGGTGAGGCGCACTAATTTATTAAGAGCCTATTCACTCTAGCCTTGAAGACACCTAAATATTATAGTTGGGCGGGAAGACCGCAGCAGGCAAATTGTTCCAGTCCTTCGATGTACGCGGTATAAACGACGAAGCAAAACGCTTAGTCCGCACCGTTGAAGTTTCAACATTATTGACTCAAGAATAAAACTCCCACACTTGGGTTACTACTATTATTTATATCAAGTTTCAAATATATGAGGCCAAAGAATAAAATTTTGCATACATATGAAATACCCCCTTTAGTTATTTTTTTTTGTTTGAAAATCATCCAATGACATCCCCCGCTCTTGGACAGAGCGGGAGTGTGTAGCAGACCCTTGGCCCCAGTAGGCTTCGACTCTGCTGGGCTCCTACGGTTTGCAGACATCTCTTTGAGGCGCGCGTGGAACAGTATGCGCCGTCGACGACTTGGGCTCGGTCAGGACCGGTCACCGGACGATCGGACGGCGAGCTACTCTTTGCTCGCCGTCCGCAAGCCCGCGCTTACAGTGGCCGGAAATCGGGATCGGGAAAAAACGTTTGACATAACATTAGTTTGTTAGCTAGTTCTATAATTGCGTAATTATTATTTCGTGTAAAATTTTTTTTTTCTTTTATTATCGCCGAAGTTCTTCATCAGATATACCACCAAATTGAAATAGTATTATATATTATTATACCCAGCATAAATTCTCTTCTAAATAAAATAAGAATCATCGAAATCGGTTAACATTAGGCAAAAATATTGCATGGAACAAAAAAAGTTTAGTCGACTTTCGAGAACCTTCTTTTTTGAAGTCGTTTAAAAAGATTTAAAGAAACTAAAACATAAAAAAAAAGAATTTAATTCTAAATGAATTAATTCAAACTGTCGGAAAAAATTTAAGTAAGTTTTATTTTTCGTTTTTTTTTTTACGTATACCGTCCTGTATAATCTTGTAAAAATTTACTCAAATTTTTACGGTAGGTATAAGTATTTTTTTTTTAATAGGACATCATAAAATAATCTCTACTGCTTAGGGTGGAGCGAGAGGGAGTGTTAGACTTTTACTGACTAAAGTGTCGATCAGACGGTTGCAAACTAGTGTTCCAACCAAGGTCACCTTGGTTTATGTGTTTGGTTTGTGTTGCGGCTACTTGGATGTAAACCACGCGCCAACACGTGCAGTGGTTGGGAAAAAGCGCCTCCCAACCAAGGGCGTTGAAGGTCATGGATTACAACTGCTGTCTACACGGATTGTTCTAGCAAGGTCACCTTGGTTGGGACGTTGGTTTGCAACCGTCTGGTCACCCCTTAAAATCCACCCGTCTTCCTTCAGTTGCCCTTTGCGTTCCAGGGTCACAGTAACACTTGAATAGTCCCACAGTTCTAGCAGGCATCGGCCTTGGGTATCCGTTTTGCTGATCTCTGAGACGCCCGTGGATCTCGAGCTGCCGTCGACCCTAACCTGTATCGAACGGCGAGCTACCCATTACTCGCTTTCAATGTGATCCCAAACTCGTTACATTTTTTTTTTTATTGCGTTGGGTATGTAGGTATTTTGTATTTTTTAACCCGCCATTTTAGATTATTATGAAGTTTTAGGCCTATAATACGTGAACCGTGGTGGATCCATAGAAATCTAACGAAATGACACTTTATTTTCTAAACTTGATGAAGAGTTTAAGCGTGAACAAAAAGGGACGAACAAAATGTTTTTTTTTTTTAATTGTGGTTAATTGGCTCACGTTTGGCCATTACGACAATGACGATGGAGCACGCTTGCCTAGAAGTAACCTTGTCACTTTTGAAATAAAGTTGTAGCCCGTAAGTTGTGGCTACCTAGCCCCCAGGCCCCAGCCATGATACATCCATACATACACCACATTCAAGTTGTAGCCCCTAGTTTATAAGCTCTTGGGTTCTGGCCTCCAGCAGCCATGATAAATACACCATATCGACTGCCAACTTTAACACTCCCAGTTTATTGTCGGGTTAAAATAAACACTTTTTAGAGATTATGAATGATGCAAATAATGTAGGTACAACAAAAAATTAAAAAAAAAACAAAAATGGCGAACGTTGAAACTTGTAAACGTTTAAAATTGGAATTTTTCTATATCTTTATCTAAATAAGTATTCTGCACATGTGTTTGTCACCTAAATCCTAAACGGCCGGACCGACTTAATTGAAACTGTATGAGTGAATCTCCAGACGGTTTGAAAATATGATTGGACTCAGTACGTGACGCTGCAATTCACAATTTTTTTTCTGACGAAAGGCCAGCTTGCAGCCAGGCAATGTCTGCCGGGACCGTTATTTTTTATATAAAATGAGAAACTGACCGACTGGATTTCATTATTATTTTTTCAAAATTAAGTAGGTACCCCCTATAAAATTATTATTTTAGGGTGAAAAGGGGAAACGTGAAATCCTATTCCGTGTACCAATATACTATAAAGTTAGCACAAATAGTACCTGTTTAGCCTGTTAGTATTATTGTTTTATCAACTACCCCTAATAGAAAAATTTAGGGGTTTTAAAAATTGCATGGAAGGTTCTCACTTCTTGGGTTAACAAACTTAGTACAAATTCTAAACAAAATGAATAATAGTGACTGGCATTATTAGTTTTTAAAACTACCCTCAAAATACAGTTTAAAGAATGTTAAGTTTTTATGTAAATTTTCTCACGGACAAAGTCACTGGCAAAGTGCTAGACAAATTATATGATTTGACATAAGTGTTCTGATTTTATATAAAAAATCAGAATGCTGAAATGGTGGATGGTGGATTGTGGATATCACAAAATATCTAAAAGGCGAAGTTCTCACTGACTCGTCAACGCAATGCTCAACCCAGACCCTCGGACCTAGAACGTCGTAATTTAGTACAAAGGTTCCTTTTAAGATGTATGCAAAGAATAAGAAAGAATCTTTCAAAATTCACTACTTTAGGAGATGAGACGAGGGTCTAAAGTTTGTACGAAGAAATCTACTTTTATGTGGGCGGAGCCGCTGGCTAAAGCTAGTCAAAAGTGATCTGGACTGGAAATCAAAAATAAAGCACGTGGTGCCGGTACGACATGCCGGTTTCGTCATGATGTTTTTCTTCACCGTTTTGAGAGCAGTGGTTATAAAAAAATGTTACATATATAATGTGAAGCTACCAAAAAAAAACGCGAGTAGAAAAAACCTGTAAAATATTTATATTTTTGAAACAAATTACAATACAACAATCAACCCTCCCTCAGGTTCACGTTCAAGGAATACGTAAAAGAAAAGAATCCAGAACATAATTGCCGCATAGGAATACAAAATGGCATCATCCAAGTTAGATCGGGTCAAAGCAAAACAAAAGAATGTACTTACAAATATATACATAAACGTGGCTAGGATCAACTTCAGTATACTCTTCATTTTGAATGGTCAAGTAAAAAACTAGGGATAAAAAATAACGGAATGAATTTAAATTAAAACCACCAGAGACGACCACTGGTTCACGATTGATCACTGTTCTTGAAGTCGGCGAATAATGAAATGTGAATCGACAAATTTTGGCTATTGAATTAGAAATACCCACATTTTTTTAAAGTACCTACAAAAGGGGTGACCAGACGGTTGCAAACTAGTGTTCCAACCAAGGTGACCTTGGTTTATATGTTTGGTTTGTATTGCGGCTACATGGATGTATACCACGCGCCAACACGTTCGGTGGTTGGGAATGCGCACCTCCCAACTAAGGGCGTTGAAGGTCATGGATTACAACTGCTGTCTACACGGATTGAAACTAGCAAGGTTACTTTGGTTGGGACGTTAGTTTGCAACCGTCTGGTCACCACTTTTATAAATATGTGAAAAAAAATATGTCATAGTACAGAAAGAATAAAAATTGATTTATGGTCTATGATTGGCCTGATGTCAGAGCAGAGCACTTTTTTTAAAGTGTGGAAGTCATCAGTTGAGTTCTCTCACTTTCTAGGGTGGAGCGAGAGTGCGTGCCAGACTTTTACAGACTTAAACCCACCTACTATGTTCCTTTATTTGCTCTTTGCATTTTAGAGCGACGTTAGGTAACTCTTCCAAATGTTCCTGGAGAGGAGAGTGCTTTTTGGAACTCAAACCATAGACATTTCCAATTATAATTTCACTGTAAAACTATTATGAACTGACATTCCACCAATCCCTTCTGTAATTAGGAATTAATAGCTAACTTATGTGTAACTGTGTCTGGGTGTAATTTATCTACACTAATTTCTAAAGAGGTTTAGTTTGTTTTTTTATTTGTAAAATTATTTAAGGGTGAAAGGGGAAACGTGAAATCTTATTCCATGTACCAATATACTATAAAGTTAGCACAAATAGTACCTGTTTAGCCTGTTAGTATTATTGTTTTAAAGATTGCATGGAAGGTTCTCACTTCTTGGGTTAACAAACTTAGTACAAATTCTAAACAAAATGAATAATAGTGACTGGCATTAGTTTTTTGAACTACCCTCAAAATACAGTTTAAAAAATATTAAGATTTCATGAAATTTTCTCACGAACAAAGCCACTGGCAAAGTGCAAGACAAATTATATGATTTGACATAAGTGTTCTGACTTTATATTAAAAATCAGATGGATATCACAAAGTATCTAAAAGGCGAAGTTCTCACTAATTCGTCAACGCAACGCTCAACCCAGACCCTCGGACCTAGAACGTCGTAATTTAGTACAGAGGTTCCTTTTAGGATGTATGCAAAGTATAAGAAAGAATCTTTCAAAATTCACTACTTTAGGAGATGAGACGAGGGTCTAAAGTTTGTACGAAGAAATCTACTTTTATGTGGGCGGAGCCGCTGGCTACAGCTAGTCAAAAGTGATCTGGACTGGAAATCAAAAATAAGCCACGTGGTGGATGTCACACGTCTCCTAATTTTAGTTTCTAGGACATGCCGGTTTCCTCTCGATGTTTTTCTTCACCGTTTTCAGAGCAGCGGCTATGAAAAAATATTACCTACATAATGTGAAGCTACCAAAAAAAAAACGCGAGTAGAAAAAAACGGTAAAATATTTGAATTTTTGCAAAAATTTACAATACAACAATCAACCCTCCCTCAGGTTCACGTTCAAGGAATATGTAAAAGAAAAGAAACCAGAACATAATTGCTAGATAGGAATACCACATGGCATAATCCAAGTCAGTTTGGGTCAAAGCAAAACAAAAGAATGTACTTACAAATATATACATAAACGTGGCTAGGATCAACTTCAGTATACTCTTCATTTTGAATGGTCAAGTAAAAAACTAGAGATAAAAAATAACGGAATGAATTTAAATTAAAACCACCAGAGACGACCACTGGTACACAAGTGATCACTGTTCTTGAAGTCGGCGAATAATGAAATGTGAATCGACAAATTTTGGCTATTGAATTAGAAATACCCACAATTTTTTAAAGTACCTACAAAAGGGGTGACCAGACGGTTGCAAAGTGGTTATGTAAAAATATTACCTACATAATGCTAAGCTACCAAAAAAAAAAACGCGAATTAGAAAATAACGGTAAAATATTTGAATTTGTGAAACAATTTATATTAGGGCGATCATTCATCAAGTTCAAATAATATTAATATTTATAATTTATTTGTTAACATAGGTAAAGAGATACAGGTCTTATTTTTAATAAACAGAGCGCTATGTTATGCCTGGAGGCGTATAAATATGGGGTGCAATTGTCGCTTAGAATTACAAATTATATTACATTATAAATACAAAGAAAAAATAAACAAGGAATATGATAAAGAAAATAATCCAGAACACAATCGCTACATAAACAAGCATAACGGGATTAACGGCAAAGTTAGTTTGGACCAAAGAATAACATAAGAATGTACTCACAAACATGAACATACACATGGCTAGGAACGTAATCAGTATACTCTTCATTTTGAATGGTCAAGTAAAAAACTAGGGATAAAAAATATCGGAATGAATTTAAATTAAAACCACCAGAGACGACCACTGGTCCACAAGTGATCACTGTTCTTGAAGTCGGCGAATAATGAAATCTGAATCGACAAATTTTGGCTATTGAATTAGAAATACCCACATTTTTTTAAAAAGGGATGACCAGACGTTTGCAAAGTAGCGTTTTAACAAAGAGGTGACCTTGGTTTATGTTGCGGCTACATGGATGTAAACCACGCGCCAACATATTCGGAGGTTGGGAAAACGCGCCTCCCAACCAAGGGCGTTGAAGGTCATGGATTACAACTGCCGTCTACACGGATTGAAAGTTGTAAGGATACTTTGGTTGGGACGTTGGTTTGCAACCGTCTAGTCACCACTTTTGTAAATATGTAAAAAAATTATAATGTTTTTTATGATTGACTGGCCTGATGTCAGAGCAGGGCACTTTTTTTTATAGTGTGGAAGTCATCAATTGAGATCTCTCACTTTCTAGGGTGGAGCGAGAGTGCGTGCCAGTTATTGACTAAGACCCACCTACTGTGTTCCTTTATTTGCTCTTTACATTCTAGAGCCACGGTAGGCAACTCTTTCAAATGTTCCTGGAGAGGAGAGTGCCTTTTGGAACTCAAACCATAGACATTTCCAATTATAATTTCACTGTAAAACTGTTATGAACTGATATTTTACCAATTCCTTCTGTAAAGGGCCTATTACACTGCGCGATATTCAGCACACGATATTCAGACTTATTTTTTGTTCCGAGTAAGACCGGTCTAACCCTTATTACACTGCGCGATATCGACTAAAACTGTCTGAATATCGCGTAGTGTAATAGGCCCTTTATTAGGAATTAATAGCTAACTTATGTGTAACTGTGTCTGGGTGTAATTTATCTACACTAATTTATAAAGAGGTTAAGTTTGTTTTTTTGTTTGTAAAATTATTTTAGGGTGAAAAAGGGCAACGTGAAATCCTATTCCATGTACCAATATACTATAAAGTTAGCACAAATAGTACCTGTTTAGCCTGTTAGTATTATTGTTTTCACAACTACCCCTAATAGAAAAAATTAGGGGCTTTAAAATTGATGGAAGGTTCTCATTTCTTGGGTTAACAAACTTAGTACAAATTCTAAACAAAATGAATAATAGTGACTGACATTAGTTTTTTAAACTACCCTCAAAATACAGTTTAAAAAATGTTAAGATTTTATGAAATTTTTACACGAACAAAGTCACTGGCAAAGTGCTAGACAAATTATATGATTTGACATAAGTGTTCTGACTTTATATTAAAAATCAGAATGCTAAAATGGCGGATGATGGATATCACAAAGTATCTAAAGGGCGAAGTTCTCACTGACTCGTCAACGCAACGCTCAACCCAGACCAACGACCGTCGTAATTTAGTACAGAGGTTCCTTTTAGGATGTATGCAAAGAATAAGAAAGAATCTTTCAAAATTCACTACTTTAGGAGATGAGACGAGGGTCTAAAGTTTGTACGAAGAAATTTACTTTTATGTGGGCGGAGCCGCTGGCTAAAGCTAGTCAAAACCGATCTGGACTGGAAATCAAAAATAAACCACGTGGTGGATGTCACATATTTCCAAATTTTAGTGTCTAGGACATGCCGGTTTCGTCACCGTTTTGAGAGCAGTGGTTATAAAAAAGTATTACCTACATAATGTGAAGATACCAAAAAAAACGCGAGTAGTTAAAAACGGTAAAATATTTGAATTTGTGAAACAAGTTTTATTAGGGCGATCATTCATCAAGTTCAATGAATATGTAAAAGAAAAGAAACCAGAACACAATTGATAAATAGGAATACATGGTGGTATCAGCTGACCGGCTAGTTATGAGCATAGAATAACAAAAGAATGTACTTACAAACATAAACATACACATGGCTAGGAACGTAAGCAGTATACTCTTCATTTTGAATGTTCAACTAAAAAACTAGGGATCCAAAATAACGAAATGAATTTAAATTAAAACAATCAGAGACGACCACTGCTCCAAAGTGATCACTGTTCTTGAAGTCGGAGAATAATGAAATGTGAATCGACAAATTTTGGCTATTGAACTAGAAATACCCACATTTTTTTAATTACTCTAGCCGACATTGACATACTTTTGAGAATAGGTTTTTAGTACCTACAAAAGGGGAAACCAGACGGTTGCAAACTAGCGTTCCAACCAAGGTGACCTCGGTTTATGTGTTTGGTTTGTATTGCGGCTACATGGATGTAAATCACGCGCCAACATGTTCGGAGGTTGGGAATACGCGCCTCCCAACCAAGGGCGTTGAAGGTCATGGATTACAACTGTCTACACGGATTGAAACTAGCAAGGTTACTTTTGTTGGAACGTTAGTTTGCAACCGTCTAGTCACCACTTTTGTAAATATGTGAATCAAAATACAGTTTAAAGAATGTTAAGTTTTTATGAAAATTTTCTCACGAACAAAGTCACTGGCAAAGTGCTAGACAAATTGTATGATTTGACATAAGTGTTCTGACTTTATATAAAAAATCAGAATGCATTAATTCAAATAAAATCCTACTTGACTATTTAGACAAAAATATTTCCCAATGTTATTAGTAAATCACATGTTTGTACAATAAATCATTAATGGATATAATCGGGTTTTAAAATCATGGTTTTTGGACAAATAGTGCGTAATTTCGAGTGAACGCTCTTAACAAACTTAGTACAAATTCTAATCAAAATGAATAATAGAGACTGGCATCATGTTGTCAGAATTAAATAAATTTTAAGTTTAATTTAATTATTATTAGTTTTTAAAACCACCCTCTAAAAGAATGTTAAGTTTTTATGAAAATTTATCACGAACAAAGTCACTGGCAAAGTGCCAGACAAATTATATGATTTCAGGTAAGTGTTTTGACTTTATATTAAAAATCAGAATGTTGAAATGGTGGATGGTGGATATCACAAAATATCTAAAAGGCGAAGTTCTCACCGACTCGTCAACGCAACGCTCAACACAGACCCTCGGACCTAGAACATCGAAATTTAGTACAGAGGTTCAATTCACTACTTAAGGAGATGAGACGAGGGTCTAAAGTTTGTACGAAGAAATCCACTTTTATGTTGTGCGGAGCAGCTGGCTGAAGCTAGTCAAAACCGATCTGGACTGGAAATCAAAAATAAACCACGTGGTGGATGTCACATGTCTCCGAATTTTAGTTTCTAGGACATGCTGGTTTCGTCACAATGTTTTCCTTCACCGTTTTGAGAGCAGTGGTTATGCAAAAATATTACCTACATAATGTGAAGCTACCAAAAGAAAAACGCGAGTAGAAAAAAACGGAAAAATATTTGAATTTTTGAAACAATTTATATAAGGGCGATTATCCAACAAGTTCAAGGAATATGATAAAGTAAATAATCCATAACACAATTCCTACATAGACATACACAACGGCATCAGCAAAGTTAGTTTGGACCAGAGAATAACAAAAGAATGTACTCACAAATATAAACATACATATGGCTAGGAACATCATCAGTATACTCTTCATTTTGAATGGTCAAGTAAAAAACTAGGGATAAAAAATAACGGAATGAATTTAAATTAAAACCACCAGAGACGACCACTGGTCCACAAGTGATCACTGTTCTTGAAGTCGGCGAATAATGAAATGTGAATCGACAAATTTTGGCTATTGAATTAGAAATACCCACATTTTTTTAATCACTCTAGCCGACATTGACATACTTTTGAGAATAGGTTTTTAAGTACCTACAAAACGGGTGACCAGGCGTTTGCAAACTAGCGTTCCAACCAAGGTGACCTTGGTTTATGTTGCGGCTACATGGAAGTAAACCACGCGCCAACATATTCGAAGGTTGGGAAAACGCGCCTCCCAACCAAGGGCGTTGAAGGTCATGGATTACAACTGCTGTCTACACGGATTGAAACTAGCAAGGTTACTTTGGTTGGGAAGTTAGTTTGCAACAGTCTAGTCACCACTTTTGTAAATATGTGAATCAAAATACAGTTTAAAGAATTAAGTTTTTATGAAAATTTTCTCACGAACAAAGTCACTGGCAAAGTGCTAGACAAATTATATGATTTGACATAAGTATTCTGACTTTATATAAAAAATAAGAATGCATTAATTCAAATAAAATCCTACTTAACTATTTAGACAAGAATATTTCCCAATGTTATTAGTAAATCACATGTTTGTACAATAAATCATTAATGGATATAATTGGGTTTTTAAATCATGGTTTTTGGCCAAATAGTGCGTAATTTCGAGTGAACGCTCTTAACAAACTTAGTAAAAATTCTAATCAAAATGAATAATAGAGACTGGCATCATGTTGTCAGAATTAAATAAATTTTAAGTTTAATTTAATTATTAGTTTTTAAAACCACCCTCTAAAAGAATGTTAAGTTTTTATGAAAATTTATCACGAACAAAGTCACTGGCAAAGTGCCAGACAAATTATATGATTTCACGCAAGTGTTCTGACTTTTTACTAAATAATCAGAATGCTGAAATGGTTGATGGTGGATTGTGGATATCACAAAATATCTAAAAGGCGAAGTTCTCACTGACTCTTCAACGCAACGCTCAACACAGACCCTCGGACCTAGAACATCGAAATTTAGTACAGAGGTTCAATTCACTACTTAAGGAGATGAGACGAGGGTCTAAAGTTTGTACGAAGAAATCCACTTTTATGTTGTGCGGAGCAGCTGGCTGAAGCTAGTCAAAACCGATCTGGACTGGAAATCAAAAATAAACCACGTGGTGGATGTCAAATGTTACCGAATTTTAGTTTCTAGGACATGCCGGTTTCCTCACGATGTTTTCCTTCACCGCTTTGAGAGCAGTGGCTATGAAAAAAATATTACCTACATAATGCTAAGCTACCAAAAATAAACGCGAGTAGAAAATAACGGTAAAATATTTGAATTTGTGAAACAATTTATTATTAGGGCGATCATTCATAAAGTTCAAATAATAATAATATTAATAATTATGTTATGCCGGAGGCGTATAAATATGGGGATTGCACCCCATGTCGCTGAGAATTACAAATTATATTATGTTATAAATACAAAGAAAAAATAAACCAGGAATATGATAAAGAAAATAATCCAGAACACAATCGCTACATAAACAAGCATAACGGGATTAACGGCAAAGTTAGTTTGGACCAAAGAATAACATAAGAATGTACTCACAAACATAAACATACACATGGCTAGGAACGTAATCAGTATACTCTTCATTTTGAATGGTCAAGTTAAAAACTAGAGATAAAAAATACCGGAATGAATTTAAATTAAAACCACCAGAGACGACCACTGGTACACAAGTGATCACTGTTCTTGAAGTCGGCGAATAATGAAATGTGAATCGACAAATTTTGGCTATTGAATTAGAAATACCCACATTTTTGTAATCACTCTAGCCGACATTGACATACTTTTGAGAATAGGTGTGTAAGTACCTACAAAAGGGGTGACCAGACGTTTGCAAACTAGCGTTCCAACCAAGGTGACCACTTTTGTAAATATGTGAAAAAAAATATGTCGTAGTACAGAAAGAATAAAAAATTACATTGTTCTCTATGATTGACTGGCCTGATTTCAGGGCAGGACACTTTTTTTAGAGTGTGGAAGTCATCAATTGAGTTCTCTCACTTTCTAGGGTGGAGCGAGAGTGCGTGCCAGACTTTTACTGACTTAAACCCACCTACTATGTTCCTTTAATTGCTCTTTGCATTTTAGAGTTACGTTAGGTAACTCTTTCAACTGTTCCTGGAGAGGAGAGTGCTTTTTGGAACTCAAACCATAGACATTTCCAATTATAATTTCACTGTAAAACTATTATGAACTGACATTCCACCAATCCCTTCTGTAATTAGGAATTAATAGCTAACTTATGTGTAACTGTGTCTGGGTGTAATTTATCTACACTAATTTGTAAAGAGGTTTAGTTTGTTTTTTTATTTGTAAAATTAATTTAGGGTGAAAAGGGGAAACGTGAAATCCTATTCCATGTACCAATATAATATAAAGTTAGCACAAATAGTACCTGTTTAGCCTGTTAGTATTATTGTTTTCACAACTACCCCCAATAGAAAAATTTAGGGCTTTTAAAGATTGCATGGAAGGTTCTCACTTCTTGGGTTAACAAACTTAGTACAAAATCTAAACAAAATGAATAATAGTGACTGGCATTAGTTTTTTAATCTACCCTCAAAATACAGTTTAAAAAATATTAAGATTTTATGAAATTTTCTCACGAACAAAGCCACTGGCAAAGTGCTAGACAAATTATATGATTTGACATAAGTGTTCTGACTTTATATTAAAAATCAGATGGATATCACATAGTATCTAAAAGGCGAAGTTCTCACTAATTCGTCAACGCAACGCTCAACCCAGACCCTCGGACCTAGAACGTCGTAATTTAGTGCAGACGATCCTTTTAAGATGTATGCAAAGAATAAGAAAGAATCTTTCAAAATTTACTACTTTAGGAGATGAATCGATGGTCTAAAGTTTGTACGAAGAAATTTACTTTTATGTGGGCGGAGCCGCTGGCTAAAGCTAGTCAAAAGTGATCTGGACTGGAAATTAAAAATAAACCACGTGGTGGATGTAACATGTTTCCGAATTTTTGTTTCTAGGACATGCCACTTTCCTCACGATGTTTTCCTTCACCGTTTTGAGAGCAGTGGCTATGAAAAAATATTACCTACATAATGTGAAGCTACCAAAAAAAAAACGCGAGTAGAAAAAAACGGTAAAATATTTGAATTTTTGCAAAAATTTACAATACAACAATCAACCCTCCCTCAGGTTCACGTTCAAGGAATATGTAAAAGAAAAGAAACCAGAACATAATTGCTAGATAGGAATACCACATGGCATAATCCAAGTCAGTTTGGGTCAAAGCAAAACAAAAGAATGTACTTACAAATATATACATAAACGTGGCTAGGATCAACTTCAGTATACTCTTCATTTTGAATGGTCAAGTAAAAAACTAGAGATAAAAAATAACGGAATGAATTTAAATTAAAACCACCAGAGACGACCACTGGTACACAAGTGATCACTGTTCTTGAAGTCGGTGAATAATGAAATGTGAACCGACAAATTTTGGCTATTGAATTAGAAATACCCACATTTTTTTAATCACTCTAGCCGACATTAACATACTTTTGAGAATAGGTGTGCAAGTACCTACAAAAGGGATGACCAGACGGTTGCAAAGTAGCGTTTTAACAAAGAGGTGACCTTGGTTTGTGTTGCGGCTACATGGATGTAAACCACGCGCCAACATATTCGGAGGTTGGGAAAACGCGCCTCCCAACCAAGGGCGTTGAAGGTCATGGATTACAACTGCCGTCTACACGGATTGAAAGTTGTAAGGATACTTTGGTTGGGACATTGGTTTGCAACCGTCTGGTCACCACTTTTGTAAATATGTAAAAAAAAAAATGTCATACTACAGAAAGAATAAAACAATTATATTGTTTTTTATGATTGACTGGCCTGATGTCAGAGCAGGGCACTTTTTTTTATAGTGTGGAAGCCATCAATTGAGATCTCTCACTTTCTAGGGTGGAGCGAGAGTGCGTGCCAGTTACTGACTAAGACTCGCCTATTGTGTTCCTTTATTTGCTCTTTACATTCTAGAGCCACGGTAGGTAACTCTTTCAAATGTTCCTGGAGAGGAGAGTGCTTTTTGGAACTCAAACCATAGACTTTCCAGTTACAAATTCACTGTAAAACTATTATGAACTGATATTCCACCAATTCCTTCTGTAAAGGGCCTATTACACTGCGCGATATTCAGCACACGATATTCAGACTGTCTTATTTTTTGTTTCGAGTAAGACCGGTCTAACCCTTATTACACTGCGCGATATCGACTAAGACTGTCTGAATATCGCGTAGTGTAATAGGCCCTTTATTAGGAATTAATAGCTAACTTATGTGTAACTGTGTCTGGGTGTAATTTATCTACACTAATTTATAAAGAGGTTTAGTTTGTTTTTTTATTTGTAAAATTATTTTAGGGTGAAAAGGGGAAACGTGAAATCTTATTCCATGTACCAATATACTATAAAGTTAGCACAAATAGTACCTGTTAAGCCTGTTAGTATTATTGTTTTCACAACTACCCCCAATAGAAAAATTTAGGGGTTTTAAAGATTGCATGGAAGGTTCTCACTTCTTGGGTTAACAAACTTAGTACAAATTCTTAACAAAATGAATAATAGAGACTAGCAGTAGCTTTTAAAACTACCCTCAAAATACAGTTTAAAAAATGTTAAGATTTTATGAAAACTTTCTCACGAACAAAGTCACTGGCAAAGTGCTAGACAAATTATATGATTTGACATAAGTGTTCTGACTTTATATTAAAAATCAGAATGCTAAAATGGCGGATGATGGATATCACAAAGTATCTAAAGTGCGAAGTTCTCACTGACTCGTCAACGCAACGCTCAACCCAGACCCTCGGACCTAGAACGTCGTAATTTAGATCAGAGGTTCCTTTTAAGATGTATGCAAAGAATAAGAAAGAATCTTTCAAAATTCACTACTTTAGGAGATGAGACGAGGGTCCAAAGTTTGTACGAAGAAATCTACTTTTATGTGGGCGGAGCCGCTGGCTAAAGCTAGTCAAAAGTGATCTGGACTGGAAATCAAAAATAAACCACGTGGTGGATGTCACATGTTTCCGAATTTCAGTTTCTAGGACATGCCGTTTTGAGAGCAGTGGTTATGAAAAGATATTACCTACATAATGCTAAGCTACCAAAAAAAAAACGCGAGTAGTTAAAAACGGTAAAATGTTTGAATTTGTGAAACAATTTATATTAGGGCGATCATTCATCAAGTTCAATGAATATGTAAAAGAAAAGAAACCAGAACACAATTGATAAATAGGAATACATGGTGGCATCGGCTGACCGGCTAGTTATGAGCATAGAATAACAAAAGAATGTACTTACAAACATAAACATACACATGGCTAGGAACGTCATCAGTAGATTCTTCATTTTGAATGGTCAAGTGAAAAACTAGGGATCCAAAATAACGAAATGAATTTAAATTAAAACAATCAGAGACGACCACTGGTCCACAAGTGATCACTGTTCTTGAAGTCGGCGAATAATGAAATGTGAATCGACAAATTTTGGCTATTGAACAAGAAATACCCGCATTTTTTTAATTACTCTAGCCGACATTGACATACTTTTAAGAATAGGTTTTTAGTAACTACAAAAGGGGAAACCAGACGGTTGCAAACTAGCGTTCCAACCAAGGTGACCTTGTTTTATGTGTTTGGTTAGTGTTGCGGCTACATGGATGTAAACCACGCGCCAACACGTTCGGTGGTTGGAAAAACGCGCCTCCCAACCAAGAGCGTTGAAGGTCATGGATTACAACTGTCTACACGGATTGAAACTAGCAAGGTTACTTTTGTTGGAACGTTAGTTTGCAACCGTCTAGTCACCACTTTTGTAAATATGTGAATCAAAATACAGTTTAAAGAATGTTAAGTTTTTATGAAAATTTTCTCACGAACAAAGTCACTGGCAAAGTGCTAGACAAATTATATGATTTGACATAAGTGTTCTGACTTTATATAAAAAATAAGAATGCATTAATTCAAATAAAATCCTACTTAACTATTTAGACAAGAATATTTCCCAATGTTATTAGTAAATCACATGTTTGTACAATAAATCATTAATGGATCTAATCTGGAAATAAATAATAGAGACTGGCATCATGTTGTCAGAATTAAATAAATTTTAAGTTTAATTTAATTATTAGTTTTTAAAACCACCCTCTAAAATAATGTTAAGTTTTTATGAAAATTTATCACGAACAAAGCCACTGGCAAAGTGCCAGACAAATTATATGATTTCACGTAAATGTTCTGACTTTATATTAAAAATCAGAATGCTGAAATGGTGGATGGTGGATATCACAAAATATCTAAAAGGCGAAGTTCTCACTGAATCGTCAACGCAACGCTCAACACAGACCCTCGGACCTAGAACATCGAAATTTAGTACAGAGGTTCAATTCACTACTTAAGGAGATGAGACGAGGGTCTAAAGTTTGTACGAAGAAATCCACTTTTATGTGGGCGGAGCCGCTGGCTAAAGCTAGTCAAAACCGATCTGGACTGGAAATCAAAAATAAACCAAGTGGTGGATGTCACATGTTTCCGAATTTTAGTTTCTAGGACATGCCGGTTTCCTCACGATGTTTTCCTTCACCGCTTTGAGAGCAGTGGCTATGAAAAAAATATTACCTACATAATGCTAAGCTACCAAAAAAAAAACGCGAATTAGAAAATAACGGTAAAATATTTGAATTTGTGAAACAATTTATTATTAGGGCGATCATTCATCAAGTTCAAATAATAATAATATTAATAATTATGTTATGCCTGGAGGCGTATAAATATGGAGTGCAATTGTCGCTGAGAACTACAAATTATATTATGTTATAAATACAAAGAAAAAATAAACAAGGAATATGATAAAGAAAATAATCCAGAACACAATCGCTACATAAACAAGCATAACGGGATTAACGGCAAAGTTAGTTTGGACCAAAGAATAACATAAGAATGTACTCACAAACATAAACATACACATGGCTAGGAACGTAATTAGTATACTCTTCATTTTGAATGGTCAAGTAAAAAACTAGGAATAAAAAATAACGGATGAATTTAAATTAAAACCACCAGAGACGACCACTGGTCCACAAGTGATCACTGTTTTTGAAGTCGGCGAATAATGAAATGTGAATCGACAAATTTTGGCTATTGAATTAGAAATACCCACATTTTTTTAATCACTCTAGCCGACATTGACATACTTTTGAGAATAGGTGTGTAAGTACCTACAAAAGGGGTGACCAGACGGTTGCAAACTAGCGTTCCAACCAAGGTGACCACTTTTGTAAATATGTGAAAAAAAAATGTCGTAGTACAGAAAGAATAAAAAATTACATTGTTGTCTATGATTGACTGGCCTGATTTCAGGGCAGGGCACTTTTTTTTAGAGTGTGGAAATCATCAATTGAGTTCTTCTCACGTTCTAGGGTGGAGCGAGAGTGCGTGCCAGACTTTTACTGACAAAAACCCACCTTTTATGTTCCTTTATTTTCTCTTTGCATTTTAGAGCGACGTTAGGTAACTTTTTCAAATGTTCCTGGAGAGGAGAGTGCTTTTTGGAACTCAAACCATAGACATTTCCAATTATAATTTCACTGTAAAACTATTATGAACTGACATTCCACCAATCCCTTCTGTAATTAGGAATTAATAGCTAACTTATGTGTAACTGTGTCTGGGTGTAATTTATCTACACTAATTTATGAAGAGGTTAAGTTTGTTTTTTGTTTGTAAAATTATTTTAGGGTGAAAAGGGGAAACGTGAATCCTATTCCATGTACCAATATAATATAAAGTTAGCACAAATAGTACCTGTTTAGCCTGTTAGTATTATTGTTTTCACAACTACCCCCAATAGAAAAATTTAGGGGTTTTAAAGATTGCATGGAAGGTTCTCACTTCTTGGGTTAACACACTTAGTACAAAATCTAAACAAAATGAATAATAGTGACTGGCATTATTAGTTTTTAAAACTACCCTCAAAATACAGTTTAAAAAATATTAAGATTTAATGAAATTTTTCTCACGAAAAAAGTCACTGGCAAAGTGCTAGACAAATTATATTATTTGACTTAAGTGTTCTGACTTTATATTAAAAATCAGAATGCTGAAATGGTGGATGGTGGATATCACAAAATATCTAAAAGGCGAAGTTCTCACTGAATCGTCAACGCAACGCTCAACACAGACCCTCGGACCTAGAACATCGAAATTTAGTACAGAGGTTCAATTCACTACTTAAGGAGATGAGACGAGGGTCTAAAGTTTGTACGAAGAAATCCACTTTTATGTTGTGCGGAGCGGCTGGCTGGAGCTAGTCAAAACCGATCTGGACTGGAAATCAAAAATAAACCACGTAGTGGATGTCACATGTCTCCGAATTTTAGTTTCTAGGACATGCTGGTTTCGTCACGATGTTTTCCTTTACCGTTTTGAGAGCAGTGGTTATGCAAAAATATTACCTACATAATGTGAAGCTACCAAAAGAAAAACGCGAGTAGAAAAAAACGGAAAAATATTTGAATTTTTGAAACAATTTATATAAGGGCGATTATCCAACAAGTTCAAGGAATATGATAAAGTAAATAATCCATAACACAATTCCTACATAGACATACACAACGGCATCAGCAAAGTTAGTTTGGACCAGAGAATAACAAAAGAATGTACTCACAAATATAAACATACATACGGCTAGGAACATCATCAGTATACTCTTCATTTTGGATAGTCAAGTAAAAAACTAGGGATAAAAAGTAACGGAATGAATTTAAATTAAAACCACCAGAGACGACCACTGGTCCACAAGTGATCACTGTTCCTGAAATCGGCGAATAATGAAATGTGAATCGACAAATTTTGGCTATTGAATTAGAAATACCCACATTTTTTTAATCACTCTAGCCGACATTGACATACTTTCAGAATAGGTGTGTAAGTACCTACAAAAGGGATGACCAGACGTTTGCAAACTAGCGTTTTAACCAAGAGGTGACCTTGGTTTATGTTGCGGCTACATGGATGTAAACCACGCGCCAACATATTCGGAGGTTGGGAAAACGCGCCTCCCAACCAAGGGCGTTGAAGGTCATGGATTACAACTGCCGTCTACACGGATTGAAAGTTGTAAGGATACTTTGGTTGGGACGTTAGTTTGCAACCGTCTAGTCACCACTTTTGTAAATATGTAAAAAAATTATAATGTTTTTTATGATTGACTGGCCTGATGTCAGAGCAGGGCACTTTTTTTTATAGTGTGGAAGTCATCAATTGAGATCTCTCACTTTCTAGGGTGGAGCGAGAGTGCGTGCCAGTTATTGACTAAGACCCACCTGCTGTGTTCCTTTATTTGCTCTTTGCATTTTAGAGCCACGGTTGGTAACTCTTTCAAATGTTCCTGGAGAGAAGAGTGCCTTTTGGAACTCAAACCATAGACTTTCCAGTTACAAATTCACTGTAAAACTATTATGAACTGATATTCCACCAATCCCTTCTGTAAAGGGCCTATTACACTGCGCGATATTCAGCACACGATATTCAGACTTATTTTTTGTTCCGAGTAAGACCGGTCTAACCCTTATTACACTGCGCGATATCGACTAAGGCTGTCTGAATATCGCGTAGTGTAATAGGCCCTTTATTAGGAATTAATAGCTAACTTATGTGTAACTGTGTCTGGGTGTAATTTATCTACACTAATTTATAAAGAGGTTAAGTTTGTTTTTTGTTTGTAAAATTATTTTAGGGTAAAAAGGGGCAACGTGAAATCTTATTCCATGTACTAATATACTATAAAGGTAGCAGAAATAGTACATGTTTAGCCTGTTAGTATTATTGTTTTCACAACTACCCCTAATAGAAAAAATTAGGGGTTTTAAAGATTGCATGGAAGGTTCTCACTTCTTGGGTTAACAAACTTAGTACAAATTCTAAACAAAATGAATAATAGTGACTGGCATTAGTTTTTTGAACTACCCTGAAAATACAGTTTAAAAAATTTTAAGATTTTATGAAAATTTTCTCACGAACAAAGTCACTGGCAAAGAGCTAGACAAATTATATGATTTGACATAAGTGTTCTGACTTTACATTTAAAATCAGAATGCTGAAATGGCGGATGATGGATATCACAAAGTATCTAAAGTGCGAAGTTCTCACTAACTCGTCAACGCAACGCTCACCCCAGACCCTCGGACCTAGAACATCGAAATTTAGTACAGAGGTTCTTTTTAAGATGTATGCAAAGAATAAGAAAGAATCTTTCAAAATTCACTACTTTAGGAGATGAGACGAGGGTCCAAGATTTGTACGAAGAAATCTACTTTTATGTGGGCGGAGCCGCTGGCTAAAGCTAGTCAAAAGTGATCTGGACTGGAAATCAAAAATAAACCACGTGGTGGATGTCACATATTTCCAAATTTTAGTGTCTAGGACATGCCGGTTTCGTCACTGTTTTGAGAGCAGTGGTTACAAAAAGGAAATTACCTACATAATGTGAAGCTACCAAAAAAAAAACGCGAGTAGTTAAAAACGGTAAAATATTTGCATTTGTGAAACAATTTATATTAGGGCGATCATTCATCAAGTTCAATGAATATGTAAAAGAAAAGAAACCAGAACACAATTGATAAATAGGAATACATGGTGGTATCAGCTGACCGGCTAGTTATGAGCATAGAATAACAAAAGAATGTACTTACAAACATAAACATACACATGGCTAGGAACGTAAGCAGTATACTCTTCATTTTGAATGGTCAACTAAAAAACTAGGGATCCAAAATAACGAAATGAATTTAAATTAAAACAATCAGAGACGACCACTGCTCCAAAGTGATCACTGTTCTTGAAGTCGGAGAATAATGAAATGTGAATCGACAAATTTTGGCTTTTGAACTAGAAATACCCACATTTTTTTAATTACTCTAACCGACATTGACATACTTTTGAGAATAGGTTTTTAGTACCTACAAAAGGGGTGACCAGACGTTTGCAAACTAGCGTTCCAACCAAGGTGACCTTGGTTTATGTGTTTGGTTTGTATTGCGGCTACATGGATGTAAATCACGCGCCAACATGTTCGGAGGTTGGGAATACGCGCCTCCCAACCAAGGGCGTTGAAGGTCATGGATTACAACTGTCTACACGGATTGAAACTAGCAAGGTTATTTTTGTTGGAACGTTAGTTTGCAACCGTCTAGTCACCACTTTTGTAAATATGTGAATCAAAATACAGTTTAAAGAATGTTAAGTTTTTATAAAAATTTTCTCACGAACAAAGTCACTGGTAAAGTGCTAGACAAATTATATGATTTGACATAAGTGTTCTGACTTTATATAAAAAATAAGAATGCATTTATTCAAATAAAATCCTACTTAACTATTAAGACAAGAATATTTCCCAATGTTATTAGTAAATCACATGTTTGTACAATAAATCATTAATGGATATAATCGGGTTTTAAAATCACGGTTTATGGCTAAATAGTGCGTAATTTCGCGTGAACGCTCTTAACAAACTTAGTACAAATTCTAATCAAAATGAATAATAGAGACTGGCATCATGTTGTCAGAATTAAATAAATTTTAAGTTTAATTTAATTATTCCTTTTCAAAACCACCCTCTAAAAGAATGTTAAGTTTTTATGAAAATTTATCACGAACAAAGTCACTGGCAAAGTGCCAGACAAATTATATGATTTCACGTAAGTGTTCTGACTTTATATTAAAAATCAGAATGCTGAAATGGTGGATGGTGGATATCACACGAAGTTCTCACTGAATCGTCAACGCAACGCTCAACACAGACCCTCGGACCTAGAACATCGAAATTTAGTACAGAGGTTCAATTCACTACTTAAGGAGATGAGACGAGGGTCTAAAGTTTGTACGAAGAAATCTACTTTTTTGTGGGCGGAGCCGCTGGCTGAAGCTAGTCAAAACCGATCTGGACTGGAAATCAAAAATAAACCACGTGGTGGATGTCACATGTTTCCGAATTTTAGTTTCTAGGACATGCCGGTTTCCTCACGATGTTTTCCTTCACCGCTTTGAGAGCAGTGGCTATGAAAAAAATATTACCTACATAATGCTAAGCTACCAAAAAAAAAACGCGAATTAAAAAATAACGGTAAAATATTTAAATTTGTGAAACAATTTATTATTAGGGCGATCATTCATCAAGTTCAAATAATAATAATATTAATAATTATGTTATGCCTGGAGGCGTATAAATATGGAGTGCAATTGTCGCTGAGAATTACAAATTATATTATGTTATAAATACAAAGAAAAAATAAACAAGGAATATGATAAAGAAAATAATCCAGAACACAATCGCTACATAAACAAGCATAACGGGATTAACGGCAAAGTTAGTTTGGACCAAAGAATAACATAAGAATGTACTCACAAACATAAACATACACATGGCTAGGAACGTAATCAGTATACTCTTCATTTTGAATGGTCAAGTTAAAAACTAGAGATAAAAAATACCGGAATGAATTTAAATTAAAACCACCAGAGACGACCACTGGTACACAAGTGATCACTGTTCTTGAAGTCTGCGAATAATGAAATGTGAATCGACAAATTTTGGCTATTGAATTAGAAATACCCACATTTTTGTAATCACTCTAGCCGACATTGACATACTTTTGAGAATAATAGGTGTGTAAGTACCTACAAAAGGGGTGACCAGACGGTTGCAAACTAGCGTTTCAACCAAGGTGACCTTTTTTTTTTTTTTTTTTTTTTTCCGGTGGGAAAATCATCTTATGACATCCCCCGCTCTTGGGCGGGGCGGGAGATAGTGTCAGACTTTTACTGACTAAAAACCCACTCCTGTTCCTTCGTTGCCTTTCGTACCAGGGCCGAGTCTTCCTTTCAGAATCAGACCCTTGGCCCCAGTAGGCTTCGACCCTGCTGGGCCCCTACAGTTGCTGACATCTCCTTGAGGCGCGCGTGGAACAGCACGCGCCGTTGACGACTTGGGCTTGGTCCGGACGGTTACCGGACGGTCGGACGGCAAGCCACCCATTGCTCGCAGTCTGCAAGCCCGCGCCTACGGTGGCCGGAAATCGGGATCGGAATCCCGGCGGCGGTTGGGGCGTGAGGACCGCTGCCTCACGCGATCGGCCGCCTCCTTTGCAAGCATTACTGCTTCGCAGAAGGAGGCGACCGCCTGCCACTCCTCCTCGCCCCGGACCATGGCCTGTACCAAGGCCCGGCGCGAGAGATCGCCGCCGCCAATTACCCCCACGAGGACACGGCGTTGCTCTGCCCAAGCGGGGCACACCTCCACCGTATGCTCCACCGTGTCCTCCGGGCGGTCCACACAGTGGCGACACCCGAGCGTCGCTTCCGCACGAATCCGGTGCAGGAACTTCCCGAACTTACCGTGTCCGGTGAGGACCTGCGTCATGCGGAAGGTAATGACGCCGTGTTGCAAAGGTGACCTTGGTTTATGTGTTTGGTTTGTATTGCGGCTACATGTATGTAAATCACGCGCCAACATGTTAGGAGGTTGGAAGTACGCACCTCCCAACCAAGGGCGTTGAAGGTCATGGATTACAACTGCTGTCTACACAGATTGAAACTGGCAAGGTCACTTTGGTCGGGACGTTAGTTTGCAACCAACTGGTAACTTTTGTAAATATGTGAAAAAAAAATGTCATAGTAGAGGAAGAATAAATAATTACATTGTTGTCTATGATTGACTGGCCTGATGTCAGGGCAGGGCACTTTTTTTAGAGTGTGGAAGTGTGGAAGTCATCGAGTTCTTCTCACTTTCTAGGGTGGAGCGAGAGTGCGTGCCAGACTTTTACTGACTAAAACCCACCTACTATGTTCCTTTATTTGCTCTTTGCATTTTAGAGCGACGTTAGGTAACTCTTCCAATTGTTCCTGGAGAGGAGAGTGCTTTTTGGAACTCAAACCATAGACATTTCCAATTATAATTTCACTGTAAAACTATTATGAACTGACATTACACCAATCCCTTCTGTAATTAAAAATTAATAGCTAACTTATGTGTAACTGTGTCTGGGTGTAATTTATCTACACTAATTTCTAAAGAGGTTTAGTTTGTTTTTTTATTTGTAAAATTATTTTAGGGTGAAAAGGGGAAACGTGAAATCCTATTCCATGTACCAATATACTATAAAGTTAGCACAAATAGTACCTGTTTAGCCTGTTAGTATTATTGTTTTAAAGATTGCATGGAAGGTTCTCACTTTTTGGGTTAACAAACTTAGTACAAATTCTAAACAAAATGAATAATAGTGACTGGCATTAATTTTTTAAACTACCCTCAAAATACAGTTTAAAAAATATTAAGATTTTATGAAATTTTCTCACGTACAAAGCCACTGGCAAAGTGCTAGACAAATTATATGATTTGACATAAGTGTTCTGACTTTATATTAAAAATCAGATGGATATCACAAAGTATCTAAAAGGCGAAGTTCTCACTAATTCGTCAACGCAACGCTCAACCCAGACCCTCGGACCTAGAACGTCGTAATTTAGTACAGACGTTCCTTTTAAGATGTCTGAAAGAATCTTTCAGAATTCACTACTTTAGGAGATGAGACGAGGGTCCAAAGTTTGTACGAAGAAATCTACTTTTATGTGGGCGGAGCCGCTGGCTAAAGATAGTCAAAAGTGATCTGGACTGGAAATCAAAAATAAACCACGTGGTGGATGACACATGTCTCCGAATTTTAGTTTCTAGGACATGCCGGTTTCCTCACGATGTTTTCCTTCACCGTTTTGAGAGCAGTGGTTATGCAAAAATATTACCTACATAATGTGAAGCTACCAAAAGGAAAAGGCGAGTAGAAAAAAAGGTAAAATATTTGAATTTTTGAAACAATTTATATAAGGGCGATTATCCAACAATTTCAAGGAATATGATAAAGTAAATAATCCATAACACAATTCCTACATAGACATACAGAACGGCATCAGCAAAGTTAGTTTGGACCAGAGAATAACAAAAGAATGTACTCACAAATATAAACATACATACGGCTAGGAACATCATCAGTATACTCTTCATTTTGGATAGTCAAGTAAAAAACTAGGGATAAAAAGTAACGGAATGAATTTAAATTAAAACCACCAGGGACGAACACTGGTCTACAAGTGATCACTGTTCTTGAAGTCGGCGAATAATGAAATGTGAACCAACAAATTTTGGCTATTGAATTAGAAATACCCACATTTTTGTAATCACTCTAGCCGACATTGACATACTTTTGAGAATAGCTGTGTAAGTACCTACAAAAGGGATGACCAGACGGTTGCAAACTAGCGTTCCAACCAAGGTGACCTTGGTTTATGTTGCGGCTACATGGATGTAAACCACGCGCCAACATATTCGGAGGTTGGGAAAACGCGCCTCCCAACCAAGGGCATTGAAAGTCATGGATTACAACTGCTGTCTACACGGATTTAAACTAGCAAGGTTACTTTGGTTGGGACGTTAGTTTGCAACCGTCTGGTCACCACTTTTGTAAATATGTGAAAAAAATATCTCATAGTACAGAAAGAATAAAACAATTATATTGTTTTTATGATTGACTGGCCTGATGCCAGGGCAGGGCACTTTTTTTTCGAGTGTAAAAGTCATCCATTGAGATTTCTCACTTTCTAGGGTGGAGCTAGAGTGCGTGCCTGACTTTTACTGACTAAAACCCACCTACTATGTTCCTTTATTTGCCCTTTGCATTCTAGAGCCATGGTAGGTAACTCTTCCAAATGTTCCTGGAGAGGAGAGTGCTTTTTGGAACTCAAACCATAGACATTTCCAATTATAATTTCACTGTAAAACTATTATGAACTGACATTCCACCAATCCCTTCTGTAATTAGGAATTAATAGCTAACTTATGTGTAACTGTGTCTGGGTGTAATTTATCCTCACTAATTTGTAAAGAGGTAAATTTTTTTTTTGTTTGTAAAATCACTAATTTTTCCGTGTACCAATATACTATAAAGTGTCCGAATTTTTATTTCTAGGACATGCCGGTTTCCTCACGATGTTTTCCTTCACCGTTTTGAGAGCAGTGGCTATGAAAAAATATTACCTACATAATGTGAAGCTAAAAAAAAAACGCGAGTAGAAAATAACGGCTAAATATTTAAATTTTTGAAATAATTTATATTAGGGCGATCATTCATCAAGGAATACGTAAAAGAAAAAAAAACAGAACACAATTGATAAATAGACGTACAGAGTGGGATCAGTAAACCGATCAACTTGTAGCATATAATAACAAAAGTATGTACTTACAAACACAAACATACACATGGCTAGGAACACTATCGTTAGATTCTTCATTTTGAATAGTCATATAAAAAACTAGGGATAAAAAATAATGGAATGAATTTAAGTTAAAACCATCAGAGATGACCACTGGTGCACAAGTTATCTCTGTTTTTGAAGTCAGCGACTAATGAAATGTGAATCGACAAATTTTGGCTATTTAATTAGAAATACCCACATTTTTTAATCACTCTTAAGGGGTGGCCAGATGGATGCAAACTACCGATCCAACCAAGGTCACCTTGGTTGGATCGCTAGTTTGGTTTGTGTTAAGGGCCTATTACACTAAGCGATATTCAGCACACGCGATTTCCGGCCACCGTAGGCGCGGGCTTGCGGACGGCGAGCAATGGGTGGCTTGCCGTCCGACCGTCCGGTAACCGTCCGGACCAAGCCCAAGTCGTCAACGGCGCGTGCTGTTCCACGCGCGCCTCAAGGAGATGTCAGCAACTGCAGGGGCCCAACAGGGTCGAAGCCTACTGGGGCCAAGGGTCTGATTCTGAAAGGAAGACTCGGCCCTGGTACGAAAGGCAATGAAGGAACAGGTGTGGTTTTTTAGTCAGTAAAAGTCTGACACTATCTCCCGCCCCGCCCAAGAGCGGGGGATGTCATAAGATGATTTTCCCACCGAAAAAAAAAAGCACACGTTATTCAGACTGTCTTATTTTTTGTTCCGAGTAAGACAGGTCTAACCCTTATTACACTACGCGACATCGACTAAGACTGTCTGAATATCGAGTAGTGTAATAGGCCCTTTAAGGCTAAATGGATGTAAACCATGCGCTAACGATGTTGCAAACTAGCTTTCCAACCAAGGTGACCTTGATTGCAAATAAGCCGTAGGGATGTCGACATTGATGAAATATATTGTTTTATCGATGTATGGTTAAATCGGTTAAGCTTTTCGATATTTTTGGTTTTGAAATAATAATTTATTTAGTTCAGTCTAGGTCAATAATAGGTAATAGCAATTTTTATAAAAAACGTAAATTATTTTAATTTAAGAGAATCTTAATAAAATTAAATAAAAATATTCTAATATTTCGAAGAGTATTATTTCAGGCACCCCACCTTTTGTCCGGTAACAAAAGTAACAACCATATATTTATTATATATCTGATGTTAAAACATGCTATTCATAGACAATACAGTTATTTTTTTCCACTCGTTCCTATATTTTATGACTTTGAATTCCGTTAAATATTCTGCTAATAAATTAAAATAAGTGGTTGGGAAAACGCGCCTCCCAACCAAGGGCGTTGAAGGTCATGGTTTACAACTGCTGTCTAGACGGATTGAAACTTCAAGGTCAGCTTGGTTGGAACGTTGGTTTGCAACCATCTGGTCACTCCTTTTTGAGCATAGGTGTCTAAAGGGGTGACCAGACGGTTGCAAACTTGCGTTTTAACCATGGTGACCTTGGTTTTGGTTGCGGCTACATGGAAGTAAACCACGCGCCAACACGTTCGGTGATTGGGAAAACGAGCCCCCCAACCAAGGGCGTTAAAGAGCATGGATTACAACTGCTGTCTACACGGATTGAAACCAGCTAGGTTACCTTGGTTGGGACGTTGGTTTGCAACCATCTGGTCAGCCCTTTAGTTTGCAAACAAGGTGATCTTGGTTTATGTGTTTGGTTTGGGTTGCGGCTACATGGATGTACACCACGCGACAACACGTTCGGTGGTTGGGAAAACGCGCCTCCCAAACAAGGGCGTTGAAGGTCATGGTTTACAATTGCTATCTACATGGATTGAAACTAGTAAGGTCACCTTAGTTGGAACGCTAGTTTGCAACCGTCTGGTCACCCCTTTACATCCATGTAGCCGCAACACATACCAAACACATAAACCAAGGTCACCTTGGTTGGAAAGCTAGTTTGCAATCGTCTGGTCACCTCTTTAGGAATTAATAGCAAATTTCTGTGTAACTGTGTCTGGGTGTAATTTACCTACACTAATTTATAAATAGGTTAAGTTTATTTTTGTTTGTAGGAGGTAATCTCTGAAAGCTGCTTTATACCTGAGTGACATAGGCTATATTTTACGTACGCGGGCGAAGCCGCAGGCAAAACCTAATCTATAATATGTATGTATTTAAAAATATATAAGTATTTTTATCAGTTGACTAGTACTCATAGCACAAGCCCTGTTTAGTTTGGGACTAGATGGCGTTGTGTGAAATTGGTGGAATAAAAAAAAAACTTGCCTCTGTAGAATGTTTTTTTTTTTTAATTAGGCAACTTTATGGAAATGTTATTAATTCGCTTTGTAGTTTATATGTCAGGTATAATTATAGTGTGTAGGTAATCTTTTATTTTCCCAAATAAAGCAGTAATCTTTTGCTTTCGTTCCAAAGGTTGTCTGGTAGAAATTGCCTTGTGCGCATGTGCCATAGACCGCCTATTGTACACTTATTTGTATAAATGTTTGTCCCGTATTATGTTAAGGTGTGCAATAGAGTTATATAATAATAATTGATCATATCTATGTAGCCAAAAGTTAAAAAAATGAAATCCCAAAATTTGTCATAATTGTTAAATTCATAATTTTATATTTTTAAATGATTTTTAATTTATTGAAATATTTAAAAATATAATTTATATGTTATACTTAATAATGAATAAACGAAATAATAATAATAAAACTAAAAATTAATATTTGTATTTATTTAAAGGTATTTTAAAAGAAGAGGCTTTGGTATTTTTTCTCTTAATGCCTTTTTGACACTTCGCGTCGCCCAAGGGCTGGCGTTTATCTTGGACAGAGGATGATAAGCATTGCCATACGGCGTGGCAACGCCAGCCTTTTGGATACATCACCAGTCGACGGCGATGCGGAGGAGTTTTTCGACGTCATACTGTACATTGTTTTTTTTTTAAATAAACACCCCTATTTTTTAATTAGTAAAAAAAATGGGTACCCGTTACTGATCATATTTATGTAGTCAAAAGTAAAAAAAAATAAATTCCAAAATTGTCCACGAAAATGTGTCATAATTGGTAAATTTATAATTTCATCAATTATTCATAACAATTGCTACTAGAAAATTCTAAGCGCAGTGTTTTTTCATTCATAAGCCTGTACAATATTTCCATAAATAGAGTGACATTTTGGGATATAAACAAACGCTAATAACTTTGCTGTTTATGAATATTATTTATTGAGACTTTACTTAAATATTAACAAGACCTCTTCTAATAAGCCCTACTAATTAAAAGCTAGTGGTGTATACTGATTCGAAGAATCGCCAAACATAAGTGACAATGGGTAGTGCAAATTGCACGCATAATAAATTATCGATGGGGACGAAAGGTTCTGGAGTGGCGACCACGTACTGGAAGACGGAACGTTGCAAGGGCTTCCACAAGGTGGACCGATGACCTGGTGAGGGTCGCGGGGATCCGATGGATGTGAGACGCACAGGACCGGTCGTTGTGGCGACGCTTGGGGGAGGCCTATGTCCAACAGTGGACGTCTTTCGGCTGAAATGATGATGATGATGATAATATATAGGGTGACTGGTAATTAGTGTACGACACTCAAACACGTGATTGTGCTCATGATAACCAACAACTTTTACTATGGGAACTTATACGAAATCGAGAAAAAAAAATCAGCTCTTCAGTACATTAGGCAAACATAAATGTACTGAACAGCTGATATTTTTTATGCGATTTCGGCTTGGCTCCCATAATTTAAAAAAATTGTTATCAAGAGCATAATCAGGTGTTTAAGTATCGTACACTAATTGCCAGTCACCCTATTTATTGATTGCGGTAATGACATAACTATATTCATTAAAAAACCATCATCATAACTTTCTAACTTGAGACGAGATGAAACAATAAGATTTATCAAAATAACATACCTTTTCTCTAACATATAGAACTATGGTGTTAATGCACCATACCGCAAATATATTTTTTACCTTATATTCGACACTGAACCGTAAATTTTAAACTTTGCTGGATACCCTGGAGTATTCACACTAATGATTCTGATGTCAAACATCATCATCATAATCATAATTGTAATGGTAACGTAATTGTCGTAATCATAATCATACACATAATCATAATCATAATTGTAATGGTAACGTAATTGTCGTAATCATAATCATACACATAATCATAATCATAATCGTAATCGTAATCGTAATCGTATAGTAATCGTAATCGTAATCGTAATCATAATCATAATCATAATCATAATCATAATCATAATCATAATCATAATCATAATCATAATCATAATCATAATCATAATCATAATCATAATCATAATCATAATCATAATCATAATTATAATCATAGTCATAATCATAGTCATAATCATAATCATAATCATAATTGTAATCGTAATCGTAATCATAATCGTAATCGTAATCATAATCATAATCGTAATCATAATCATAATCATAATCATAATCATAATCATAATCATAATCATAATCATAATCATAATCATAATCATAATCATAATCATAATCATAATCACAATCATAATCATAATCATAAACATAATCATAATCATAATCACAATCATAATCATAATCATAATCGATATCGTTATCGTTATCATAATCATAATCATCATCATCATCATCATCATCATCATCTTCCTGCCCTTGTCCCATAACTTGTCGCAACACGTTACGTCAATCAATTTATCTAATCTTGCGAGTATCGGTAATGACTAATTAAAATTCTTATACTATAAGGCCGCGTTCCCACTATGTCGTAACGGTTAATTTATCTTCGGACGACTATCGTCTCTAGCTGTTCCCATTACAACAACTGCCCCCCTAGCCAAGTTACAATCGTATCTTTCGCGCTGAACGCTTCGAGTAGGCCACGCCTCCGATTTCTTTGTTCTGACGTCATCTCAACGCACTGAGCGTTGAGATGACGTGTGACACGTGGTCCAAACAAAGGAATTGGAGGCGTGGCCTACTCGAAGCGTTTGGCGTGAACGATACGATTGTAACTTGGCTAGGGGGGCTGTTTGTCGTGGCCACGACAGATAGTCGAAACACTAACACATGATTTACCTTCATGGTTTAGTCTTGACTTTATATCGTTTTACGACTGTTGTCACCGCAAAAAAAGCCGTAGACAACATTTAATAGTTTCGTACTATATGTGAACATCTCCATTTAAATATATAAGCCACGACACTTAAAACTACACGAATAACTGTCGTCATGACAAAGTGTGAACGCGGCCTATGAGTTACTGTTATTAAAACTTACCTCAAAAAGTGCAATCTTCTCCAATACAGACATCTTCCTCGGCAGTTCCTTGATGTTAATCTCAGTCTTTACACTCCCTCTTCTATCAAAGTTTACTGACTTTATTCTCCCCACTATTCTTTTTACTTTGCCATGGACTACATCTCCTAAATCTAATTCAGCTAAAGACTTTGTTCTTTTCAATTCTTCTGTTGATGTTTTGAAGTCATCTGCACCGTATGCGCTTCTTGTAAGGGTATTTTCAATTCTAGTTACATCGAAATTGAATTCAGTTTCATTAGTAACGTTCTTATTATTTTCAAAATTATTTAGCTTTTGCTTATAATCACTTGGAGATGTAATAAGGTTTTGTTCTTGTCGGTCACTTTTTGGTAGTTTATTTTGAACCATATTAGAATCAAAATTATGTTCATATTCTGTTGTGGAGTTACTTTGGTTGTAATCTGTTGTATTTGAGTAACTTTCTTCAATTGTTTCTGATGTTATATCATAAGTATTATCAACTGTACTGGTCAAGGAAGAAACAGTCTTAGCTTCATGTGTTTTAGGGCCAATATCGTTTATAGAATAAGTTTTTGTCAGTAATTCGTCTACTTTTTTTTCATAATCATTGCCAGCATCAGTTTCTACTGGAACAGGCGTGTTCATAGGTGTGTTTGTAGAATCTTGAACGGTTCTTTTATTTGTTATAAAGAATAATTTTCTTTTTATACTTCCTATGATGGATTCTGTAGTTTTTTTATGCCCAACTGAAGTATCTTCGTCATCAAGTTCTGGGTCACTGAATCCTGGAGAAAGAGGATTGGAATCTATACTGAATCCTGGAGAGACAGGAATTGAGTCTATTGGAATGTCAACCTTATAAACATTATCTTTACCCCCTTGGGCAATTTCGTTTTCAAGAACTATATTTTCATGTGAATTGAGACGAATAAGCATAGGCAGTGGTTTGAACCGTGGTGTATGTTTAAAAGGATCAATTGTGATAGCCCCTGGTAAGATTTTAGCGACTTCTACCTTATTGTCATTGACTTCTGCATCACCTTCTATTTCGATAATTTGAACTTTATTTTCTTCTGTATTAGAGTTGATTGGTGCTTGAAAAGTTTTTGCTTCTTCAACGTGACTTTCATAAGTTACGTCTATTTTACCTAATGTATTAGCGATTTCTTCCAAATGTTCGCCTTTCACAACATCTATTTTATCAACTAGGGTTTTGTTTATTTCAACTTCATGTTCCCAAGCTTTTAAGTTCAGCTTTCCTACCTTTTCTACATTATTCTGGCTTGAAAAGGTTGTGATGCTATCCGTTTGATTATCAGTCGAGCTATTATCTTGTATAGTTTCACTGATTTCGGCTTTGGATTCACTGTTCACAAATTCCATGTCAAAGTCAATTTTACCTATTAATATTCTGGGTTCTTCAACTTGGTGTTCTGAAGAACTAAAGTTAATAATTGCTGGTAGTGTGGTAGCCACTTCTTCTTGGCTACTATAACTAGCTGTACTATAATTTACAGTTTCTGGCAAAGGCCTGACAATCGCGGCTTGAGTTTCATTGGTATTAAAATCTACAAATCCCAGTAGTGGTTTTGCTACTTCAACATGATTTTCAGTAAAATCGAATTCTATTTTACCTGGTAAAGTATGAGCTGCTCCAAACGAGCCTTTAGAGGGATTGACAATTTGAGCTGTGTTTGTTTTAGCAATATCATCTTTATAGTCTTTGCGATGAAGCACGTTAGTCCCTTGTATTGCCTCAGTTACTCTGATTTGTTTACGATCTCGATTGAAGACGTTGGGTCTTCCAGACAGTGCCTTTGTCATTTCAGCTTCTTTACTTTTTCTGATGTCAGTTTTACCTACATAGGTTTTGTTGGTTTCAACCTGGCTTTGCCATAAACCGAGGTTAATTTTCCCTGGTTTAGGTTTAGTACTAATTCCCTTTAAATTAGTTTCAGTTTTTTTGTTATCTTTTGTGACTGGAACAAAGCCAAAAGCTGTCAAAGTTTTTTCAATTTCAGTTTCTTCTATTTTGCCTGGTAACGTTGTTGCAACTTCAGTTTGTATTTCGTACGATTTAAAGTCTATTTTGGCAGGTAAAGTTGTGATATCATCAAACAGGTAGCCTTGTGTTATACCCGTCATATGGTCACTAACTTCATTTTGACTGTCGTCGATTTTACTATCATTTCTACCTACCAATGTTTGTGCAATTTCTTCGCTAATAAAGTTTATTTTAGCGGGTAAAATTGTGACACCATGAATTTGATTATCTTCTATTTTGAAGTCAGTAAATCCTGGTAAGTCTGCGCTTACTAGGACATGACTCTCATTAGTTTTAAAATCACTTTTTCCTGGTAGTGTCTGAGCTATATCGTGTAGACTTTCTTCTTTTAAAACGTCAATTTTATCAACAGTACTGTTGTTTATTTCAACTTGAGTTGACCAAACATTTAGGTTGATCTTTCCAGGTTTAGTTTTACCAATATCAGCTTCGTAATTAATTCTAGCCGGGAAAATTGTCGGCATCTCAATGACACTAGGTTCTCTTTGAATTTGTGCTTTAACATCTGTAGTTTTAGGCAATTCTATTTGACTTTCTTCTGGGTCAAAATCAATTGTAGTTTGTAGAATTTTTGCTATTTCAAAATCTCTTGTTTCTTGTTGAGAATGGAACGAGGTAGCTTTTGTTGTAGTTGTTACTTGTCTTATATTTGTAACATTTGATCCTTTAGTACTCCAATATTCAGTAACAGCTGGTTCACTTCTATATGTAACTTCATCATAGTTTTCTCCAATTTCAACCTGTTTAGTATTTTCTACAAGTTCTGATTGTATTGGTTCTTTTAGTACTTCATCTACTATCTTGGGTCTGTCTGCGCTGTTGGTCCGGTTTAGGTTTGGTGGTACATATTTGCATTTTATTCTGCGTACTTCAATTACCGGATGAGGTTCCTTTGGTTCTAAGCGCTGTAATAAAAAAGTAGTTATAAATATCTTGCTTAAATACAAAAATGTATTTAACCGATCTAAAATTAATAAATCAAGTTAATGACCATGGTTAACTCGTTAAGTCTCATGCTTTTATTATTTTTAGTTATAATAATATCGCTCACATTCGCAGCAACAGATAGTTGTAGAATGATATACTAACCTCAAAAATTGCAATTTTAGACAAGACAGACTTCTTTTTAGGAAGTTCGTCTTCGGGCTCTTTCATGGTAACGGTAACAGTTTCTTTTGCTATCTTATCTTTCAGCCTATTTACATTTCCTTTGAGTACTGTGACTTCTGCATTATCACTACCTTTGGTTTGCGTTGACAGTTTATTATTAACTGTCTCGCTCTTTTCAGTTATAATGTCCTCTGGGGTAATATTTTCGTTACTGAATTTATTGTAATCATTTTCTTGTTTCGTACCATCCAAACTCATTTGAGTACTAATTTCTTTAGATACCTTGAAATCTCTATCAACAATTTTACCTACTACACTCATCTGCGTTCCAAATTCTCTGGATACCTTTGATTCTCCATCAAAACTTAAAACGACAGTTTTTTCATCTGTACTAATTTGGGTACCAAACTCTTTGGACGAAGCATCTTTATCTGTAGTTGAACTAGTAAGTTTATTTGGTAAATTCTTCTCTTTGGGAATTTTGACATCTCTATCAAATGACAAATCTAAAGATTTACCTTCCTCACTCATTTGAGTTCCAAACTCTTTGACATACTTGAAGATTCTGTCAACTGGTTTACCATCTATACTCATCTGCGTTCCAATTTCTCTAGATACTTTGTAATCTCTGTCTACTGATAAATCAATATTACTACTTAGAGTATACGTAGTCTTCTCCACATTAGTGATTTGTTCTTCCGATTTGTATTCCTTCACTTTTTTAGTTGTTATTTTATTGGCCATATCTTTAATATTGTCTTGTGTTTTATTTTCCAAAACTGGATATTTTAGTGGGTTGGTTTTCGTTATAGCTTCGTCATTATCATTTTGGGCAGTAAGCTTATCATTTATATCCGTAACTTCACTAATAGTGACTGGCGGATATTTCCATTTCCCGGCTCCTTTAAGCTCTTTTTTAGTAATTTTCTCACTGACGCTTCTTGAAAAGTCTATATGCGGAGTCTTCTCTACATTGGCAATTTGTTCTTCTGATTTGTATTCCGTCACCTTTTTAGTTGCTATTTTACTGGCCAAATCTTTAATATTATCTTGTATTTTGCTTGCTAAGACTGGGTATTTTTGTGCACTGTTAGCTTCATCATTATCATTTTGGTCAGTAGGCTTATTATTTACATCCGTATCTTCACTAATAGCGACTGGCGTTTCGTATTTCCATTTCCCTGCGTCTTTAAGCTCTTTCTTTGTAACTTTCTCACTGACGCTTCGTGAAAAGTTTTTAGTTTTAACTTCATCTGCAGGTTTCCATTCAATAGTTCTACTCATTTCTACATTTTCTATTTTACCTTTAGAAAAACTTCGAGTGACTTTCGTATAAACTGGTACTGGTATACCTTTTACGCCTTCTTTTTCAATCAGCTCAGTCGGCATTGTTTCTTTATTAAGTACATGTTTATTCTCACTGACAGGTGTCACGATATCTTTACTTTTGCTTCTTTGTTTAATATTGCCCATCTCTCTGCTGATACCTCTTGTAAACCTTTCAGTTTTTACAGGTATTCCTGTAGCATTTTCTCTCACGTATGTAGTAATTTTCTTACCACCTTCATCTGTTATCTCTTCAATGCTTGTAACTCCTTTGACATTATTGTGTTCACCTTCAGTACTTCTTTCACGGCTAATTTTGCGAATGATCTTTTCAGAGACTAAGGGTCTTCCTATAACCAGACTTTCATTAGTTTTAGTAGTAACTGTTCGAGTTGCACCATCTTCAAGTTCTTCAACTGTCACAGTTTCAGTACTGCTAATATTCTGACCGTCTTTGTTTATCTCTTTAGAAACACCACGAATTATTTTTTCCTTTTTAACTGGGGTTGCGTCAGCGTTTTCTTTAGCAATGGTTTTTGTAGTAATGTCATGATCATCAAAGTCATTAAATTCTGGATCTATTCTTGAATCCTCAATTCTATTTCTAAACTCTCTTCTGATATCTTGCAAATTCTTACTCAATTCTCTGTTTAGATTTCTCTCTCGAGTTTCTTTACTGACAGTGCGATTAAATCTTTTAGTTTTATTCATTGTTCCATCTTTCTTATCCAAATTTTCTGTCACAACAGTTTTTTGGCTGTCATCTTCAATATTTTTATCCACTTCTGCTTTATTTTCCGCAACCACACGTTTAGTGATATGTCGAAATGTCATTTCCGTTGGTGCAGTTTTAACAACAGTTTCTTTGACAAAAACTTCATTATCATCATTAATATCAATAGTTTCTGTAACTTCAATTTGCTGCTCACTACTCAAATCTTTGCTGTTACCTCTTGAAATTCTTTTTGTCCTAATAGTGGAAGCAGTTACCTTAAATCCTCCATCTTTGAGTTTAGTTTCTGTAACAGTACTCTTTTCTTTAGCTCTATCAATTAACGCTCCAAGTCTACTCGATCCTTCATCGGGTTTACGTCTCAAAGCCGGTATTTTGGATACTCTAGAAACTGTTTGTTTATCATGTTCATCTTCGTCGTACGCGTGGATAATTTCTTCGAATTTCGTTTCAATTTTTTCTGGGTCTTCCATTGTGACTGACGGTAGTTTCTCTTCGACTTCTTTCAGCTTATGATCAACTATTTCTTCGTACAGTTTGTCAAACTCATCATCTACTTGGGGGGTGAAGTTGAGGGAGACATCTCGCTTGATAGAGACTTTTTTTGCATCTTTAGTAAGTTTTGGTATTGATGATCTGCGAGGCTGATAAAAAGATGAAGGGCAGATTAAATTATTGAATTTGGGTGCTCCCGCTCTAGGCGGAGTAAGAAGGAGTATCAGACTTAAGCCTACGTGGAACATAACACGTCGCGTCACCTCGGACTTGGTTTTTACCTGACTTCCTGACAGCGAGCTGCTCGTCGTCCGGAAGCCCAACCTACGATGGCCGCTATCGTCCAGTTTTTTTTTAGGTTGGAAATCATCTAATGACTTTTCTGGCTCTAGGGCGGAGCGCGAGGGCGTGTCATACTTTTGCTGGCTAAAACCCACTCTTATGTTACTTCTTTGCCTAGCGTTCCAGGACCCTGAGTTTTCCTTTCAGAAGCGAATGGATTTGCTGACATCTCTTTGAGGCGGGTGTGAAACACTACGCGCCGTCGACGACTCGGGCTTGCTTCGGATGGATACCGGACGGCCGGACGGCGAGCTACCCATTGCTCGCCATCCGCAAGCCTACGCCTACCGCCAAGCTCGAGTCAACGGCGCGTTGGGTCTCACTCTAAGCATAGCCCTTTCCCTTTGGGTAAGTTACTTAAAACACTTGATAGCAAACTATACTTACTTGCCCTCCCTTTGCTTTCTGAGCTTCTCTCTCTTTCTTCACAGTTTCAGCTGCTTGTTTCAATCTCAACAACGGTATCTTTGACTTTGTATCATCTTGATTATTTTCTGCAATCGTTTAAAATGAGAAATTTATTTGTATTTGTAAATGTATTTGACTGGCCTGGTGATTTATTGGTTAGTGGCCTTGACTGCTATGCCGGAGGTCGTGGGTTCGATTCCCATCCAGGACAAATGTTTGTGCGGTGAGCACGATCATTTGTTCTGTGTCTGGATGTAATTTATCTATAATATGTATGTGTGTGTGTGTTTGGAAGCGGCGCCAGTGACTGAAAAATTGAAAGGGAATCGTTTGTCTTGGTATGGTCATGTGAAGAGGATGAAGCGCATGTTACTAAAAGAATTATGAGTTTACATGTGGATGGATGGAGAGGGAGAACAAAGAAAAGATGGATGGATTGTGTGAAGAGTGATATGAAAGAAAAGGAAGTTAGTGATAGCTTGACGAATGACAGGGCAGAATGGAAGAAAAAAACATGTTGCGCCGACCCCAAATAATACGGGACAAGGGCAGGAAGATGATGATGATGATGATGATGTATGTGTTTAGAAATATATAGGGTGACTGGCAATTAGTGTACGATACTTAAACACGTGATTGTGCTCATGATAACAAACAATTTTTATTATGGGAGCAAAGCCGAAATCGCGAAAAAAAATATCAGCTGTTCAGTACATTAGGCAAACATAAATGTACTGAACAGCTGATGTTTTTTGCAGCACAATCACGTGTTTAAGTATCGTACACTAATTACCAGTCACCTTATACAAGTATGTTTATCAGTTTCTTGTACTCAAGTCACAAGCTCAGCTTAGTTTAAGACTAGATGGCGTTGTATGAAAGTTGTGATATATTATTAAATCATTTATATTTTTAAAATATAAACGATAAATACAGTCAGCGATCAAAAGTGCAGAATTGCACTCTGCCAATGCTAATTTGCAGAATTTCAATACTCCACAACTGGTTTATGTAATAATTTAGATTTTATGCACCTGTGGGTGGAGTGACACTCCCTGTATGAGACTTTGACTGACTAAAGAAAGTAAGCAAAGAAAGAAACAATTATTTGGTACAGCACAAGGCACAAACGCGTAGGGTAAACACGAAACAAAAATAAAAAAAGAAGCAAAAATGTAGTTAACTCACCACACCCAGCGTGAACTTTGGCCCTTCATAACGTACTCATAAAATATAAAAACCTCGCACATTTAATCGAGATTCTGAACGACGAAATTTTTTTCCAAAAACTTAAGGTGTTTAAAAAATATCTAGTATTTCCGGCAACAACTTTTGTGAAATATTCGAGTACCTAAATGACGGAATTACTGAATGCCACCAGAATTTTTATGTGTTAGATCTGTCTTTTTTCGCTTTGCCTCTGCATCAAACTTAGCGTTTTTTTTTTTTTTAAGGTGGGAAAATCATCTAATGACAAATCTCGCTCTTGGGTGGAGCGAGAGATAGTGTCAGACTTTTACTGACTAAAAACCCACTCCTGTTCCCTCTTCGCTTCGACCCTGCTGGGCCCCTTCGGCTTCGCTGACATCTCCTTGAGGCGCGCGTAGAACACTACACGCCGTCAACAATTTGAGCTCGGTCCGGACGGTTACCGGACGATCGAACGGCGAGCCACCCATTGCTCGCCGTCCGCAAGCCCGCGCCTACGGTGGCCGGAAATCGGGATCGGAATCCCGGCGGCGGTTGGGGCGTGAGGACCGTTGCCGTTGCCTCACGCGATCGGCCGCCTCCTTTGCTAGCATTACTGCTTCGCAGAAGGAGGCGACCGCCTGCCACTCCTCCTCACTCCGGACCATGGCCTGTACCAATGCCCGGCGCGAGAGATCACTGCCGCCGATCGCCCACACGAGGACACGTCGTTGCTCTGCCCAAGCGGGGCACACCTCCACCGTGTGCTCCACCGTGTCCTGCGGGCGTTCCACACAGTGGCGACACCCGGGCGTGTCTTCCGCACGAATTCGATGCAGGAACCTCCCGAACTTACCATGTCCGGTGAGGACCTGCTTCATGCGGTAGGTAAGGACGCCATGTGGTCTTTCCAGCCATTCCTCAAAGCGGGGACTTACCGCCATAATTGTGGCGTGCCCAGCATAATTGTGGCGTGCCCAGCATAATTGTGGCGTGCCCAATCAAACTTAGCGTTGGATTGCGTTAGATGAAACAGCCCCCCAGCCAAGTTTCGTTTCGATTCTCTTTTCGATGATCGCCTCGAGCCGGCTACGCCTCCTATTCCTTTGTTCTGATCACGTGACTAAGCGTTAAGATGACGTCAGTATAAAGAAATCGGAGGCGTGGCCTACTTAAGACGATCGACAAAAAGAGAATTGAAACGAAACGGTTGTAACTTGACTAGGGGGGCAGGCTTTTAAACCAATGCTCACGTTGCCGCGTTGACGCGGTTGACGATTGGTGAGTGGAGAAGGCCCTTGTTAAATTTTAGTGGTGAATCAATAATTACTATATGATAGGTTGTTAGAAAAAATTACTCACCGTCCCCTTCCATCTTTTCAGTTACTCTCTCCTTTGTTCTTCTGTCACTTGTCTTTACAGTTAAACTGTCTGGCTGTCCGTTTGTCTGCGTCAAGGTTTCAACTTTGTGTGATATACTGTAGCCACCATCCTCTGTGTCTTCCTCCTGAAATGGATAATATTATAGACTCGAGTTTAACATGGTTTGTGATTTTGACTCTGAAAGGATTATTGGTATTGATCTACAACATGTATAATAAAATCATAATAAATTCTCATATTGGAAAGTGACAGCATGACGAGTGACAGAGCAAAATGCAAGAACACAACGTGTTGCGCCGACCTCACATAAGACGGGACAAGAGCTGATGAAGCGCTCATATTGGAAGTAATATTTCAATATTGGCGGCAGAATCGATATCCGCAATTTTTAAATTCTTGTACGTAAATCTTGATTTCGTCACGCGCCAGCCTCTCTCTCTCTCCTCAAATACGTTCATGTCAATCAGTCGGTATACTCGGATACACACATACATACTCAGCCTTTTAATGTTCCCACTGCTGGGACTCAGGCCTCCTCTATAGGAGAGGGAATGGGCCGTAATCCACCACGCGGGCCCAGTGCGGATTCGTGAATATCATATGTCTTCGAACGTTTGGTTCTAGGACATGCCGGTTTCCTCACGATGTTTTCCTTCACTGTTTTAGAGAGCAGTGGTGATGAAATAAATTCAAATCAGTCGGTGTATGCTTTTTTAAATAGAAATAAATTACGTCAACTATGAAAGGAAGCATGCTAAGACATCCAGAGAAGGGCTATCGCGAATGGAGTGTAGGAGAGAGTTCCAGAGACGCACTGCAGTAACAGAGACGGAGCCATCTTAACGGCTTTCAGTGTGAGGAGAACGAAAGGTAGTGCGACAGGATTTACCCCTCGAGAGACGCGGGGCGCGGTGGGTATCTCGTTGTCAGTAATTGTGTGCGATCACCTGACCGCTTCTCGTAACATTTACGCTTGCGCGTGTTTAAATTTAGTTTTTACCCCCTAATTATAATAATGGAATCAATCCAATGATTTCATATGTTTATGTATTAGATTTAAGTTATTTTTTTATATCATGTTTTAAAATTTACATTCTTGATTTGCATTCATACTTAAAAAGGCGTCTATAGTCTGCAAAAGTGTTAGTATTTGATGACTGAATTGTGACTTAGTGTGTAAGTTTTACAATTATGTGTATATTTTTTATAGCAATAAAGAATTTTATAAAACAAAACAAAACCCCTCGAGAGAAGGTACTCAAAGCATTCACGAAGGTATTGAGGAGCATTAGGATTGTGCTGGATAGTATATAGAAGGGATACAATTGAACGATTCATTGGCCTTTTAGGGTTCCGTAGCCAAATGGCAAAAAACAGAACCCTTATAGATTCATCATGTCTGTCTGTCCGTCTGTATGCCACAGCAACTTTTTTCCGAAACTATAAGAACTATACTGTTGAAACTTGGTAAGTAGATGTACTCTGTGAACCGCATTAAGATTTTCACACAAAAATAGAAAAAAACAATAAAATTTGGGGGTTCCCCATACTTCGAACTGAAACTCAATTTTTTTTTTTCGTCAAACCCATACGTGTGGGGTATCTATGGATAGGTCTTTAAAAATGATATTGAGGTTTCTAACATAATTTTTTTCTAAACTGAATAGTTTGCGTGAGAGATTCTTCCAAAGTGGTAAAATGTCCCCCCCCCCCCTTCTGAAACTTCTAAAATAAGAGAATGATAAAAGTTAAAAAAAATATATGATGTAAATGGCCATACAAACTTCCATCGAAAATTGGTTTGAACGATATCTAGTTAGTAGTTTTTTTTAATACGTCATAAATCATAAACCGCAATTTACCTTTCAAGTTTGTACGGAACCCTCAGTGCGCGAGTCCGACTCGCACTTGCCCAGTTTTTTAGGATATTGAACGATTCATTGGCTTGTTTTTTCACTGGTGACTATGAAATTCGCGAGTACACGCAATTTGGGACCTTCCGATTTTACCTAAGAATTTTTGTACAATGTGTTCCAAATGAGAATAGGATCGATTTTTACGTCATGTTGTGACGACATACTGTTTAATCGAAGAAATTGGGTAGGGTGAGCAAGACAAGAATTTTAATTTATTTACAAATCATGAACGAAAACAGTTTTATCAGAATCCAGTTCTTCAAATTTGCTCATCTCTGCGTCACTGCGTTGTTCCTAACAATGAAAATAAGAAAGAAAGTAGTTTTATTTAATTAATTAGGTCTTAAACAATATATCTAACTAATTTAGACTAAACAATAACGTTTTTACTTCACCGAGATTGAACTAAGACTCGGTGAAACAAAGCAAAAAAAGAGTTATTAATACGCAAATTAGTTTTCTTTGCAAACCGTACTTTTCAATCAACATTTGACAGATCGAGGCTATTGACTTTCCTATTCTTATTTGGAATGCACAGTACATTTTATGTCAGAAACAAAAACTTGTTATAAAACATATAACCCTGAGACGGACAGGTTAAGTTGGAAGGGGATAACGGGTTCTATAGGGAGAGCGAGCAAAGCGAACGAATGAAGCCCCGCTATCTCCTTCGAGTTAGGTTACTGTAAACTCCACAGACAGAAATAAGAGAGATATCTAAGCCAGACAGGGACAGTGTAATAATAGCGATGTGTCACGAACTCAAATTGTTGCTAAAATAATAATATTTTGAGGTTACTAAATACATAAATAAGCGGACAAAGCCGCGGACCATTTATTTATAGTTATTGGTTTCAAACCAATAACTATGCTTTCATTTGACTGTATTATAGTTACTTTATATGTGCGAGCAATATGACGACGAAAAAATAGGTAAAATCGGAAGGTTGACACTTTTCGATGTTACCTATTTTCTCGTCACGCGCACGCGTAAGTCCACACACGCGAGTTGACGAACAAGTCAATTCATTATGCGCTGTTATCAACAGATCTTTTCACTGATAGCAGTCTACTTATAATCTAGATGACTAATCTTGATCACTCATTTGATGTATGATGTACCTACTTGTTAATGACTGGCCTGTTGGTCTAGTGGTTGGTTGCCCTGACTGCTATGCCGGAGGTCGTGGGTTCGATTCCCACCCAGGACAAATGTTTGTGTGATGAGCACGATCATTTGTTCTGTGTCTGGGTGTAATATATCTATATATGTATGTATTTAGAAATATATAAGTATGTTTATCAGTTGTCTGGTACCCATAACACATCGTGGAACACTGCAGCCGGGAGGGCCTAGACCTGATCATAGGCTGCGACGCCAACGCACACCACGTCACTTGGGGGAGCACCGGCAATAACAGGAGAGGTGAAAGACTGCTGGACTTCCTGGTAAGCTCACCTTTACAAATTATAAATAATGGTAACAGGCCCACGTTCGTCAATGCTAGACGAGCGGAGGTGATTGACCTAACAGTAGCTACTAATAGGGCTAGTAACCGCATAAGCGAATGGCACGTACCAAACGAGATCTCACTCTCAGACCATAGGTATATTTGCTTCAAGTACAGTACCCGATGGAAAAAGGAACTGGTAACAAGGAGGAACCCAAGACACACCAATTGGAACTCCTACACGAAAGACTTGAAAGTGGAACTTGGGGACCCCAAGGGAAAGCTGAATTCAGCGATTGATGTAGAATTTGAGGCGGGCGAATATACGAAGCCGTTCTGAGCGCTTGGACAAATAATTGCCCCGAAAAGGTAGTACAAACAAGAAAGGAACCATGGTGGAACTCTGACCTAGCTAGGCTACGGAGGGAAACTAGGGCCGCCTTCAATCGTGCTAAGGCTCTCAAAAATTTTGAGATGTATGCTATAAAGCTAACGGAATATAATAAGGCTGTACGCAGGGCCAAAAGGAAGGCCTGGAGGGACTACTGCGACAGCATTGGCAGCATTCCAGATAGCATGAGGCTGTCGAAGGCTATGGCCACTGCAAAGGTGAATCCACTGACATCTATCAAGGTTGGGAATGGCAAACCGACAGAGTCTGGAGGTGATACCCTTGAGATAATGTTCAAAACGCACTTTCCCGGCTCATTCGCAGCTACCGACACGGCGGACTCGTTAAGCTTAGACGACATTAAGTCAAAAACAACGAAAGCCGACTGGGACGCCGCGAAAAAGGTAGTAGGGCAGAATGGCATAAAGTGGGCCCTGGAAAGCTTCAAGCCATACAAGGCCCCGGGACCAGACTGAGTGTACCCAGCCCTATTACAAAGAGCGGGGAACATACTAGAACCGCATCTGGGTAGACTATACAGAGCATGCATCGCCTTTAGCTACATACCAAAGGCGTGGAGACAGGCGAAAGTAATCTTTCTTCCCAAGCAAGGAAGAGCGGACTATGAGGACGCTAAGTCATACAGACCTATAAGCCTGACATCATTCTTCCTAAAAACTCTGGAAAAGCTTGTAGATAAGCATGTCAGGGAGGGAGCGCTGAAAAAACAACCGCTTCACAGGATGCAAAACGCGTATCAGCCTGGTAAGTCGACAGAAACTGCGCTACACCAGGTCGTAAGCCGTGCCGAAAAGGCGCTAGAATGCAAAGAGATATGCCTAGCAGCCTTTCTCGACGTAGAAGGCGCGTTCGATCGCACTACTTTTAGAACGAAGAACCAGGTATGGTACACGGATGGTTCTAAAATGAACACCGGTACAGGAGCGGGGGTACATAGCGACAACTGCAATCTCAGCCTAAGTTTGGGCAAACTGGCGACGGTATTCCAAGCAGAAACCTATGTTATAATCGCATGTGCGCAGGAAATACTAGACAGAGGCACCGAAGGGGACACTGTCTACATTTTAAGCGACAGCCAAGCAACACTTAAGGCACTCACGTGCAATAGAGTGGACTCTGGGCTCGTACTAAACTGTATTAAAATACTGAATCGGCTAGGAAGGCGCAACAAGGTCAGATTGATCTGGGTGCCAGGTCACACAGGAGTAGAAGGCAATGAAAGAGCCGACACTCTAGCAAGAAAAGGATCCGAGACACCCCTACAAGGACCGGAACCCTTCATAGGACTCTCACCAAGGGTCATCAACCAAGCACTGAAAAGGGCTGCGTTAGAAATACACAGCACACACTGGCGCAACACAACAGGCCAGAAACATGCAAAGCTATTTCTTAATGACATAGATAAGGCCTGGACCCAAAAATTATGGAGGTACAGCAGAACACAGCTCCGAACAATCACAGGAGTCTTCACGGGGCATTATGCCACCAACAAACAGCTCTACAACATGGGACTAGCAAGCGACCCGACTTGCAGGATCTGTGGAGAGGCAGAGGAGAATATGCTACACTTACTGTGCGACTGTGCAGCACTAGGCTCCAAAAGACTAGAGTATCTGGGCCAACTATTTCCTAGGCCAGAGGACTATAGGCTCAGCCCCATCAAGGCCATACTGGGACTCATGACGAAGGTGCACGGAAGGCTGGGGTTTGAGTAGAAGGGAGGGGGACTAGCACAAAAGATCCAGAAGGGTCGAAGTGCTCTGGTTTTAAGGCCAGCCCCACACAAGATAAGATAAGACCCATAACACAAGCTCTGCTTAGCTTGGGACTAGACGGCGTTGTGTGATAGTTGTGGAATATTATATTATATAATAAGTTATATTATATTAATGTATGTTTCATATGCCAAGAACTCGGACACTCTTTTTTGAAGTTTTGTTTTAGGTGCGAAAATAATCTAATGACAAATCGCGCTCTTGGGCGGAGCGGGATATAGTGTCAGAATTTACTGACTAAAAACCCACTCCTGTTCCACTACCCGTGGTCCCAGTAGGCTTCGACCCTGCTGGGCCCCTACAGTTGCTGACATCTTCTTGAGGCCCGCGTGGAACACTACGCGTCGTCGACGATTTGGGCTTGGTCGGACGGCGAGCCCCTCATTGCTAGCCGTCCGCAAGCCCGCGCCTACGGTAGCCGGAAATCGACATCGAAATCCCGGTGGGCGGTTGGAGCATGAGGACCGTTGCCTCGCGCGACCGGCCGCTTCCTTTGCTAGCATTGCTGCTTCACAGAAGGAGGCGACCGCCTGCCCTCCTCCTCGCTCCGGACCATGACCTGTACCAAGGCCCGGCACGAAAGATCGCCACCGATCGCCCCCACGAGGACATGGCGTTGCTCAGCCCAAGCGGGTCACACCTCCACTGTGCCTTCCGGGCGGTCCACACAGTGGTGACACCCGGGCGTTTCTTCCGCACGGTGCAGGAACCTCCCGAACTTACCATGTACGGTGAGGACCTGCGTCATGCGGTTCGACCTCGTTTGGTCATATCACTGATTTAGGATTTAAATATGATAGTAAAAGGTCTAAAGAAAGTAGGCCTAACGAGGATTCACATGTCATCAAATTTTAACGTTTAAAATGATCTGGCCAGTTCCAGTTGGCCATTTCAAGAGGTAAAGTTTGTTTTTTTGTTCGTAGGAGGTAATCTCTGAAAGTACTGGTCCGAAAGCGAAATTTTTTTCACTGAAAGAAAGCTGCGTTTTTCCTGAGTGACATAGGCTATATTTTATGTACGCGAACGAAGTCGCGGGCAAAAGCTAGTATTTTATACTATGACGCGGGCGAATCCGCGTGCAGAAGCTACTCATACAAAAAAGTCCTTTGTATCTTGACTGGCCTGTTGGTCTAGTGGTTAGTGGACCTGACTGCTGGCTGCTGCTGGAGGTCGTGGGTTCGATTCCCAAGCAGGACAAATGTTTGTGTGATGAGCTCGATCATTTTGTTCTTTGTCTGTGTCTGATTTATCATTATTATGTATGTATTTAAAAATATCTAAGTATATTTATCAGTTGCTTGTTGTACTCATAGCACAAGCTCTGCTTATTTTGGGACTAGATGGCGTTGTGTGATAGTTGTGGAATACTATTATTATTTTCTTAAATACTGCTAAGTATGCAATAAATTAAAATTCTTTACTATCTTTCAATGGTCAGAGCCTATCCAGGCAATTTTTTTAAGAAATATATATTTTTTTTTAAACAGTAACTAAAAAAAGGCGAGTGTATCATTATGCTCGACTTAAGCGAACGTAAACGAACAATTTTTTTTTTTCTTTTGCCCTTTAACCACTTGCGTCGGATTGTTCCGACAATTATTTTCGTATCCTATTCGCCAGGATCGTGTATTTGCGACTGGGTACTCCATCTCATTTAACTAATAATGCTAGCAAAGGAGGAGGCCGTGCCTGCACGAGCGAGGCAATGGCCCTCGCGCCCCAGCCGCCGAGATTCCGATTCCGACTTCCAGCCACCGTAGGCGCGAGCTTGCGGACGGCGAGCAATGGGTAGCATGCCGTCCGATCGTTCGGTAACCGGCCGGACCGAGCCCAAGTCGTCGACGGCGCGTAGCCACGCGCGCCTCAAGGAGATGTCTGCAACCATAGGGGTCCAGCAGGGTCGAAGCCTACTGGGGCCATGGGTGATGCAAAAAAGATCCCCGTGGCCCTGGAACAATGGCAAAGAAGGAACAGGAGTGGGTTTTTAGTCAGTAAAAGTCTGACACGAAAGAGCGGGGGATGTCACATGATGATTTTCCCATCCGAAAAAAAAATATCTCGTTTATCTCTGCAATCCCCGTAGGTGTATTTTGTCGTGCATGTGCGACACTGGCGAAGTAAACACGAGATTGTTTGTCGAATATATCCGACAAAGGTGGTTAAGGGGTTAAAATGAAGGTATAATAAAACTCAACAAACACAATCAATAGTTGTATTCAAGTTTCTGCACACTGGTAACGACAGTTTTACCAGGTTTCACATCTTTTTTGAACAAATGCCTGTAACTCACCGATATATCTTCCGTAACAGTTAATTTTTGCTGCTTCATATCACTCTTAGTAAGCGTCGATTCCTTTTTTGTAACAGTTATAACAGGTGAGTACGTGAAATCAGCACCTGTTACTTTAATTTCGGAACTGTTATGGTCGCCACTTTCTGAACCTGTTACTTTATCGGAACTGGTTTTTTGGTCGTCCTCCGAACCTGTAATTTTTATTTCGGAATTGTTATTTTCTTTCCCCACATTTGGTATTATTATAGCGGAACTGTTATCTTTGTTAGTGATGGTTACATTAGGTGAGAACGTGAAATTCCCACCAGTTGTATTTACTTCAGAAATGAAATGTTTGCCTTCCTCCGCATTTGTTATTGTTATTTCGGAACTGTTGTCTTTTTCAGTAACAGTTATTTTAGGTGAGAACGTAAAATCTGCACCTGTTATTGTTACTGTGCTGTTAATATTGTTAGTTATATTCATGGTAGGTTTGAAAGTGTGATTCACACCTGTTAAATTTCCAAAACTGTTAAATTTTTCGTCACACTCTCGGATTTTTTGCGTCCCTGGTACCTCTGCTTCAACGTTTGCTGGACTTTGATAGTCTTTTTCGATTTTTATTACAGGAATTTCCAGTTTTTCCGCCATTTCGGTCCTGAAATGTTATTATTGGTTAAAAAGAATTCAGCCAAAAGCACTACTGGACATAGGCTAGCGGGAGTGAGCTATATCCAATAAGTCTACTACAAATCCGCCCTTTGAATTGCTACTGAAAATGTTCTATTAGGAAAACCCAATAACACTTTTCCGGCTCGGGAATTGAACCCACCTTAATATCAGTTAGTATTTGCGCTTGCGACCACTGAACCGGCAGAAAAAGCCATCTAAGTTCCTTCAGTTGCCTTTTGCGTTTTAGGGCTACAGTTTCAAACAATGCAGCAGCCCAACGGCAACGGCAAATCATTAACGCTTGATGGCATAAATATGTATGGTTGTAGTAAGTACTTTCTTAGGCAAGTTGCAAGCTTAAATATTTATTTGTAAATTAAATAACAAATATAATTATATTTACTTACTCGTCTTCACGGCTTTCCTTGAAAAACTTCAACAACCTACTATGTTCCACTTCCATTGTAATGATATCAAGTTTATCGCATCGATAATAATAAAGATATGATGATTATTAATTTATCGCTTATTAGCATTATCTAGAAATTGAGAATGTCATGTTAAAAATATGTTGATATTGGTACATTACATCATTGGTCATTTGTGGGATTAAATGAGCTACTTATCTGTTTATGAAATAGTTAGGTTGATATATTATAAACTCTTCGATAAACCAAGGCGTAAAACATAAAATGTAATAGAATATACTCGTACATTTATAGTATAAATCAGTGTCACGGGCGCCATAATAAATTCCGGTCGTAATTAAAGATTCCAGCAGTTCTACCACGCGATCCATTTGACAACCTAAACTGAACTGCTAAAGGGATGGACCTATATTTAGTACATAGCTCCATTTCCCTCTCTCACTCGCATGCCTGACATTTTAACACGTCAGCATCATGGTAAGACCGATGGCCTGGTGAAGGTCGCGGGAATCCGATGGATGCGGGACGCACAGGAACGGTCATTATGGCGATATTTGGGGGAGGCCTATGTCCAACAGTGGGCGTCTTTCGGCTGAAATGATGATAATCATGCTAAGGTCCCAGAGATTAATACTTTGTATCTCATTATAAGCGGACTGTATGCGAAATCGTCAATGCAGTGGGGGTTTCCAGCTAGCCTATGCCCGATGCAAAGACACCTTTATCCCTGAGGAATTTACTCTACTTTTCATACAACATACATTTTTTTTTTTTTAAGGTTGGAAATCATCCAAATGACTTCTCGCGCTCTGGGTGGAGCGAGAGGGCGTGTCAGACTTTTACTGACTAAAACCACACCTGTGTCCTTCAATTACCCTTTGCGTTCTAGGACTACGGGTTTCCCTTTCAGAAATTCTCCGCGGTCCTAGCTAGCGAGCATCGGCCCTGTTGGGCCCCTACGGTTTGCTGACATCTCTTTGAGGAGCGCGAGGATCACTACGCGCTGTCGACGACTGGGCTCGGTCCGGTTAGTTACTGAACAGCCGGACGGCGAGCTACCCAGTGCTCAACGTCCGCAAGCCCGCGTCTACCGTGGCTGGTAGTCGGGGTCGGAATTACGGCGGCTAGGGCGTGAGGACTTTCGTTCCCTCACGCGTGCAGCCTCCTCCTTCACTAGCATTACTGCTTCGCAGAAGGAGGCGACTGCCTGCCATTCCTCCTCGCTCCGGACCATAGCCTGAACCAGGGCCCGACGCGAAAGGTCGCTGCCACCAATTGCCTCTACGAGGACACGGCGGTGCTCCGCCCAAGCGGGGCACACCTCCACCGTATGCTCCACCGTGTCCTCTGGGTGGTCCGCACAATGATGACACCCGGGCGTTGCTTCCGCCAGAATCCGATGCAGGAACTTCCCGAACTGGCCATGCCCGGTGAGGACCTGCGTCATGCGGAAGGTGAGGACGCCGTGTTGTCGCTCCAGCCACTCCTCAAAGAGGGGACTTACCGCCATAATTGTAGCGTGCCCATTCATACAACATACTGCAAAAGGTTATGAGGAAGCCTCAAGGTGTCCTAGCTGGCCATTGTGATCGGTGCTAGAGGCAGGAGACGCTGTTTAGGTTTTCATAATATGAATTTTTTAGTTGTAGTTTTTCATTCACTGGTTATTATGAAATTTACTACAATATTAATACATGAATACAGTCTGCAGCAGCAGCGGTACACCCAAAACTAGTAATAATAATGACCTTGTGTTATCTAGGTTTATTGTGACATATTTGAACGAGCAGGTGTAAAAGAATTTTCAATTTTCCTGGTTGCTTAATTATCTATGATTTTTTATTTTAGGTTGGGAAATTATCCAATGACTTCTCTCGCTCTAAGGCGGGGTGGGATGTCAGACTTTTACTGACTAAAAATAAATTTAGAACTTTTGTAACCATAATTACTAGCAAATAATTCTTTGACTTTGTTCCCAACCCACTCCTATGTTCCTTTTTTGCCTGCATTCCAAGGCCCCGGGGTTCTCTTTCGCACAACCCATGGCTCCAGTAGACTCCGACCCTTCCGGGCTCCTACGGTTTTGCTGACATCTTGAGGCGCGCGTGGATCACTACGTGCTGTCGACAATTTGGGCTCGGTCCTGACGGTTACCGGACGGCCGTCGGGCGAGCTACCTATTGCTCGCCGTCCGGGCGTAGGCGTAGGCTTGCCCTACGCCTACGGTGGCTGGAAATTGGGGTCGGGATCCAGACGACTGGAGTGCGAGGAAGTCCGTTCCTGCAACCGCCTCCTTCACTAACATTACTGCTTCGCAGAAGGAGACGATCGCCTGCCATTCCTGGCTCCGGCCCATGGACCAGGGCCCGTCGCAAGAGGTCGTTGCCACCAACCGCCCCTACGAAAACACGGTGGTGCTCTGCCCAAGCGGGCACACCTCCACCGTATGCTCCACCGCCAAAACTAGTATTAAGAGGTGTAAGGACAGTAAGGCGATCTTTGTCCAGAAGTGGGACGATACGGGATAATGGAATCTTGATTTCACTACTACACTAAGACATCTCCTAATGTCCCCACAACGCCCGGTCCTAATATGTTTCTAGCATCTAGATCTAGAGGACACACCACAACGATTATACAGGCTGAAGAAATACGCACCTTTCGGCTCGCCGATCATATTCTTTCAGCTCCTTCGATCATTCGGTCTCTAAAGCAGTATCAGGTACGAGGCCAGTAGGTACCTACTTCAGTTTGGCAATAACAAATAATACAGGATAGAAAAAATAACTATCGTTGGTTGTGATTAGCCGAAATTAATCAAGATAAAAATCAATTATTCTTTTCTGATAACCATGTTAATAAATAGAAGTAGGATTTACATTAGGGCCGTTATTTCCCAAAGGGGAAGATTTACTTAATATAGGCACCAGTGCCGTAACTTATCCCGGAGCCAGTTTCTGAAACTACCCTCCTAAAAAAAGTCCGTTTGAGTAAGTTTAATCCGCCTGACGCAGGTGCTCATCGGACGTGAGCGTTTCGAGAGGTACCTGTTTCAGGTCTGGCGGGAAGAAACATTCGAGTGTCACCATTGTGCGGATCGCCCAGACCTCACCGTTATGCATATGGTGGAAGTTTGCTCCGCTTCGGTGAAATCCCGCCGTCTCCTTGTGAAGGCGATCGATGGTAGCGACCTGAGCGTACAGCCCTGGTTCAAGCTAAGTTACGGAGCGAGGGGCAATGGGAAACAGTAACCTCCTTCTCATGCAACGAATAATACAAATCTTGGCCTTGGTTTGATCATTTCTGCGCCTCGTCAGGGTTTGGGCCCTGTGCCAGAGCACCGCTAGCACTACCTTAGTTACGGCACTGACCAGAACATTTCGCCAGTAATAAGGGCGATCCTGTTGCGATTGTCTAGGCACAAATTCAGAATGGGTAACTACTGTGCTAAGCATTTTCTGAAGGAACAAAACTTCAGAGTGTCTAGTGTGAGTGTGTTTGACACGTTTATGACGTTCTGCGCTCCAATTGGCCCACTTCCAGCTCTTAACCAATCAGAGAACCAAACGCAGTAAACGTTTTAATCGCGATAACGTACACCTTGCACTGCTCAATTTAAATATCGAACTAACTTAAGAATCTAGGCTTTGCAGGCTTGACAATTGTGACCACTAACCGATATTATTAAATATCGAACTAACTTAAGAATCTAGGCTTTGCAGGCTTGACAATTGTGACCACTAACCGATATTATTGAACGAAATAAAGAGCTATAAGTGATTTGTAAGTTTTCAGATTGATTACAATTGCAGCTGATTGTGATAAGCAAGCTGCAAAGTTCTGATATGACGGTTGATTAGATGAGCTGATTACAACTTGGGGCTTGTAGTGACTTTCCGTTTTACTGGGATCTCTATCCCGATTTTCACCTACCGTAAGCGTGGGCTTGCGGACGGTAGAAATGTCAGCAAAACCGTAGGAGCCCTGCAGGGTCGAAGCCTACTGGGGCCATGGGTTCACTTCTGAAAGAAAAACCTGGCGTCCTGGAACGCCAGGCATAGAAAGAACATAGGAGCGGGTTTTAGTCAGTGAAAGACGGAAACGTCCTCCCGCTCGGCCCTAATGCGAGAGAAATCATTGGATGATTTTCCACCTAAAAAATAAGGGGACCGAACTCATGACTTAAGCAATTGTATTTTCGACCAGACCACACACCAACCAGGCACTTTCCTCGATTTTCCACGATTCATAATTTTCATAATTTGTAGAATGATATAATTATTACTTACGCTGTCACAAAACCATGTTTCCGTAAAATAATACTAATCACACACTATGTAATCTTAATGCACTAAACAATACCTAATCCTTTGATCACTAGATAATAAAATATTTACGTAACTTTTGACACTAAGAAAAATTAAAAGTTATCACTGCACTAATACCTCAAATAAAAAAAAAATACTCCATCCCTACCCTAGAACTATAAAGTAAATGGAACAGGTTTAAAAATAACTTAAACTCGATATAAATGATAAAAAAAAATACCTAAATGTATTTGCGTACCGGTTGACAGGTGAACACTAAATATTTTCGTACTTATTTATGTAGGTACTGACTATCTTCGCTATCGTAAATTTTGAAATGATAAAATAATGATAAATCGTGTAGTCATCGATACTGAGCTTTGTGATTGGAGTTTTAAAATAGTTGTTGATTTCTTTTCGTTTTCTTAACAACTAGGTAAATACTTGTAATGTTTCAGGCAGGGTGGGTTTTTAAATATGACATAGAAAAATATAGGTAACAAATTCACCCATAATATTTTATTTATCATGTAGGTATGCAAAAGACATTGAAACATTTAACATACCTAGGCACCACACAAATACAATTTTAAAATATTATGGTGTGTTAACACGTGGGCCAAGCCTTGGTCAATCGCCATTGTGTAAACGGGGTTTCCCCGTTTGTTTGACGAAAAGGCAACGCGAAAAAAGAAAGATAACGCCTGAAAACTCTGTTAGCATTCGGCAATTCCGTGATTTACTCGAATATTTTACAAAACTTGTTCCAGGAAATACGTGTTTTTTTTTAAACCCTTAAAAGTTTTTGACAAAATTGTCGTCATTCAAAATCTTGATTATAGCAAGGCTTCTATTTTTAGACTTTTTCACTATTTTAATTTTGGTGTAAATTATGAAGAGGTCCTTTACTGGATTATTTTTACACAAATTTATAAATTGATTTCAATAGAATCCTAGTATATTCACAAGATACTGTGTTTCCAAAATATCTAATGAAAAATATGTAATAACGTCATAAGCGCGTAAGAGCGGTTGTATGAAAAACAGTGAAAATGTATGTCGGGTTCGTCTCCCAGGATGCAGCAGTTGGAGTGACAGCCTATTTGACCTCCACAACCCAAGTAGGTAAGAAAAAACAACAGTAAAATTACTTCAGCACCTATTTGTAAATGAAGGGTGTGGTCAGTGGAGTAACAATCGCCTGATTCAGGAAATACGATAAGATAGTGTTCAGAAATGTTTTATTGTAGGTACACTTGTCGACATAGCGGATAAAATTAAAATATATTAATGAATAAGCGGTCCGGGTCGAGCGATCCAAGGTTTTTATGTTGAGGTGGGAATCATCCAATCACTTCTCTTGCTTTAGGTCGGAGCGAGAGGGCGTGTCAGACTTTTACAGACTATAAACATACCTGTGTTCTTCAGTTACCCTTTGTGTTTTAGGACTATAGGTTTCCTTTTCAGAAATTTCCCTTAGCCTTTTTTTTCCTTTTTTCGGGTTTTAGATGGGATTAGATGATTTTCCATCTAATGACACTGCACTTGGGCGGAGCGGGATATAGTATCAGACTTTTAGTGTATAAAAACCCACTCCTGTTCCTTCTTTGCCATTTTTCCAGGGCCCCGGGGATCTCTTTTGCATCACCCATGGCACCAGTAGGCTTCGACCTTGCTGGACCTCTTTTTTTTTAGGTGGCAAAATCGATCTAATGACAAATCCAGCTCTTGGGTGGAGCGGGAGATAGTGTTAGACTTTTACTGACTAAAAACCACTTCTGTTCCTTCCTTGCCTTCGTCTCAGGGCTTAGGCAGTAGTAGTTGCAGTAGGCTTCGACCCTGCTTTTTTTTTTTTTTTATATTAGTAGACGCCAACCACCATAAATTCGTTAGTAATTTTCTTTTTGTTGACATGTCATTTATTGATAATTGTAATTACTTATTGTTCTTGTTTTTTTTTATATAGCTTCTTTTTTTTTTAATGTGCATGTGAGAACACCGTGGACTTCGCGAATTCTTAGGTTACTTCCTATTACGACTCACTTTTTTTTTTTTTTTTTAATATTATTATTTTTATTGTGCTTTTGGGTACAATATCGACTGGTCTACACTGTTCTTACATAATGTCTATTAATACTGTAATATGAAAATATTGTAAACAATCATTTTTTTAAAAAGAGTAACCATGGAGTTTCTTGCCGGTTCTTCTCCATAGGAAACGACCAATTTGGAACCGTGCACTAGCTTCTGACGTTTTATAAGTGCCCATGTAGGCCTATGTGAAATAAAAAATTTTTGACTTTGACTGACTTTGCTGGGCCCCTACGATTTGCTGACATCTCCCTGAGGCGCGCGTGGAACAATACGCGCCGTCGACGACTTGGGCACAGTCCGGACGGTTGGACGGCGGGCTACCCATTGTTCGCCGTCCGCAAGCCCGCGCCCTACTACGATGGCCGGAAATCGAGATCGGAATCCCGGCGACAGTTGGGGCGTGAGGAACGTTGCCTCACGCGATCGGCCGCCTCCTTTGCTAGCATTATTGCTTCGCAGAAAGTGGAGACTTTCTGAAATCGGTTCAGTAGTTTTACCAAGTGTAACAAGAGTTACCATTACATTTAAATATTAATAAGTATGGATTGTGTGGGGCTCCAGTAAACATTTTTTCATTCTTACTTTCAGGCGACATTGCTCGCAGAACAGATGTCCGATGGGACCGAAAGGTTCTAGAGTGACAAAAGCGTTGGATGGCCTCTCACATGAAGTTATAGTAGGAGAATAAAACACTTTTTACATGAAGATATTTTATGTTTTTCATAAAATATTACTAACTAGGAAGAAATACATAGGGTGAACAGAAACTAAACTGGTTTGGTTTTTCACTTTGACACTATAATATTTTCACTGGCCTGTTGGTCTAGTGGTTAGTGGCCCTGACTGCTATGCCGGAAGTCGTGGGTTCAATTCCCACCCAGGACAAATGTTTGTGTGATGAGCACGATCATTTGTTCTGGGTCTGGGTGTAATTTATCTAGGTATGTATGTATTTAGAAATATATAAGTATGTTTATCAGATGTTTAGTACTCCTAACACAAGCTCTGCTTAGCTTGGGACTAGACGGCGTTGGGTGAAAGATGTGGAATATTATATTTAAAAAAAATTTTGGCTTCTTACAATACCAACTATTTACACCAAGGCAATACAATAAATTGACATTGGTTTAGTTGGGAGGTGTTTCCACAATTTAATTTGATGCAGTTGCAACTAAATATCCACTTCAGACGTTTCACTAAAACGTGCGGAAACACACATTATAAGCGCTAAAAACATTTTTTCTCGAAAAAATTCAGTTAGAAGCACTTCACCATCGAAATAAGTGAAACACGTATATCTAAATAAAGTTTAGCTTGTGAACAAGGTCATTGGCACCATTTATAGATTAGCTTACTAACTACAGATTTCTGATTTAAGCATTTGAAGTTGAGTATTTCTCAAATTTTACTTTATAGTCTGAAAACCTGTCAAAAAGAGGACGACGCATTTTTCGCCCATCACACTCAAATAATAAATGTTTCTATTTCAGACTATTTTTAAATGCATTTGTATACTAAGATATACATTTTTTTATTCAGTGACATTTATGTGATAAATAATATAGAAAGTCATAGCAATTATTGCCTAAACAGAGTCTTCATCTTTATTTTCGTACATTTTTGTCGTTCTATCAATTTATTATTTCAGTAACTAGCGCTCCATGAACCATATTCATTTTGAGTCTCAATGATATTACTCTTAATAAACTTTTAAATGATTAGTAATTTATTTTGGTTCACTGTGCGCGTTTATGATTTATGAAAAAATATACATGTTCTCACATAAAAGTTTATCAATTTTACTACAATTGATAAACTCATTAAATCAATCAATGATTGAGACTAAAACGAATATAGTTGATAGGGCGCTTGTTTTTGAAATAATAACTTAAATATTGAAAAAAAAAAACGACAGAAATGTACAAAAAAAGGCGAAACATTTTCTGTTTGAGAAATAATTGCTGTGACTTACTTACTATATTATTTATCAAATGTCACTGAATAAAAAAAATATGTTATTAGTTGCAAATGTATATAAAAACTGTCGGAAAGTTTTTTTTTTGAGTGTGATGGGCGAAAAATGCCTCTTATCAAGCCTCCTCCTTTGGCATTTAAGTAGAGTTTAAAACGTGTTTAAATCAAAATAATTAAATCAGAACCCGTCCTTTAACCACTTGCGTCGAATTAGTCCGACGAGTTTTCACGTCTATTCGCCAGGGTCGTGTGTTCGCGACTGGGTACTTCCATCTCGTTTAGCTCTTCAATCCCCATAGGTGACAGAAGAGCTGACGAGATGGAGTATTTGGTCGTGGATGTGCGACCCTGGGGGAATTACCGCGAATGTTTGTCGGATATATCCGACGTAGGCGGTTAAACGGTTAAATTCAAAAGAGATTCAGAAACTTAAAAATAAAAACTATACTTATCTTAAAATACGCTTAAAATTAAAAAATAAATCAAACTTAAAAGTTCGTTTACAAATTACCAACAATTTTAAATTGAGTGTCACTCAATACCTAATCACAATATTTTTATTTAAGTGAAAGTTATCGAACCGAGCGTGGCCATGTTCTCGCTAGATGGCGCTGTACTTAACATTTTTAGTTTATTTTTAGTGTATGTGAGCATGGTTTCAAGGCAACAAGTTAAAAACAGAGAGAACGCCTGAATATTCTGTTAGCATTCGGTAATTTTTCAAATCATCCCCTTGGATGGTTTGAAAATACCCACTCAAATAGATGCACAAAATTTGATCCAAACCGGTGAAGCCGTGTAGAAGTAAGGTGATAAACACACGTACAGAAGAATTATACACATACTAGCTTCTGCCTGCGGTTTCACCCGCGTAAAAGTAGGTTTCTCCAACAAACTTCCACCCAAGAGCGGGATTTGTCATTAAATGATTTTCCCACCTTAAAAAAATCCTTTTTAGGGGAGTGGGGGTTAGAAAGAGACAAAAGGTAGCATATGTCACTCTCCATCCCTTTAACTATCTCCACTTAAAAAATCACGTCAATTCGTCGCTCCGTTTTGCCGTGAAAGACGGACAAACAAACAGACACAAGCACTTTCACATTTATAATATTAGTATGGATATTAGCAAGTACATGGCTACGCTCAGTCTCACAGCTTTCACATCACACCAACAATATATTAAAACGATTTGATAACATTTAAAAAGAAATTGTATCACATCGTTTTTGCATTTTAACAATACAACAGTGGGTTATTGAACCACCACTTAACCTCTAAATAATTATAAAACACAGTCACAGTCCGTGAAGATAGTATACTGTAATATTATCTATATATATAAAAGAAAGTCGTGTTAGTTACACTGTTTATAACTCAAGAACGGCTGAACCGATTTGGCTGAAAATTGGTGGGGAGGTAGCTTAGAACCAGGAGACGGACATAGGGTACTTTTTAACGAGTAGGTTAATTTTTTTTTTTTACTAAATCCCGCTTTTGGGCAGAACAACGTCTGCCGGGACCGCTAGTTTCTAATAGTCGAGACTGTTCACACACATTAACTTCTCAAGGTTACAATACATAAAACTTCTGAAGATAGCTAATCAAATAGCAGTTTATAGATACCGGCACGGATCTTGAGCGCTAACTTCTAGTTCTACTTGCGCAGAAGCACGCACAAGTGAAATATCGGGTCTCTGTAGTTGTATGAAGAGAGATGCGGGGGCGGGGAGTGAAATCCTTGTACAGTGATTGGCTCGCCGATATTTTACGATGCGCAAAGGGATCCCCGCTCTTTCGCCGAGCGCTCAAGATTCGTGCCGCTATCTGTACCAAATATTAGTACCATAAAGTAAGGTTACTTTGGCCCTGAGGAGTCTTAACAGATGGGTTATATTTGAACTGCACGCTCTGCTCTGGCTGGGAAATTGCAGGATAGATGTTGATATAACTGCCAATAAATACCTTCCAGAGTTGCATTTCAATTGCAAGTGAATTGGGCAGTCGGTTACTGTTTTCGATGTTGTTACGTCTAATGCGAATTTGCAGCTGACATGCAGTTCAAATACTAAATCTGTTCAGAGCATGAACAGAAATTGAATATGTGTTAGTAGAATTTCAATTGAATGATGGCTTGGAACGCACCCATGAGTTACGGGCTGGAACTAATTCATATGGCAGCAATGATAAGGAATACTATGTGAGTTGTAAATAAACTTCATAGACATTGTTAGGTTAGTCATTTCTATGTACCCTTAAAAGGCAATCAGACCTGCCCCCCTAGCCAAGTTACAACCGTTTCGTGTCGAATTCCGTTCTCCAATCGGTAACGCCTCGTTGTTAGCAATTGTAGAAAACGATAAGTTGGTAGCCATGATGACGCGCCTGAGTCGGCCGCTCGTTCTACAATAACAAAAAATTTTGCGTTGAACATTGTAGAAACGATAACAATTCATTCTATCATTTTGAACGATGTGCACTTGGCTACGAATTTTCTATTCGTTTGTTCTGACCACGTGACTTAACGTTGAGATGATGTCATTCCCATACATTTGATTAGTTTTCGACTAGCGTTAACGATTGCAGATTATGAACATGGCTAGGGGTGCAGCTATGAGTTTAAACCTTTAACCACCTGCGTCGGAATATTCCGACGAGTGTTTTCATGGCCTATTCGCCAAGGTCTTGTGTTTGCGACTCGGTACTCCATCTCGTTTAGGTCTTCAATCTCCATGGGTGACAGAAGAGCTGACGAGATGGAGTATTTGGTCGTGGATGTGCGACCCTGGCGGCATAATTGAGTGTTTGTCGGATATATCCGACGTGAGTGGTTAAAAGGTTAAGAATAATCTGGAAATTATTCAAAAAGCGAAAATTGAGATATTAATCCCAATATTCATAATCTGGATCATTTTCTGGCAGATAGTCTTTCTGCAACAACGGTTTTGGTGTAGTTATGGCTCCGACAGTATTGTTCTGGGATGCTCTTGCTTTAGGTAAAGGCAAGTCAATTGGTTTATCCGGACACGTATTGTAATGATTCTGCTTCAAATGCTCCTGGCAACGATGAGTGGCATTGAACGGACATATCCACAGCTGCGGGTTGACCTTCTGGCATTTTACTAGGTGATGCTGCAACCGGGACCGAGGTACACGATGGCTGGCGTTGTATGGACAGGTTGTGAATTCGTCGTCATTCATTTTGATGCTGTAAACAGAGATAAAACACATGCTGTAGCATTTTCTTAAGACCGCATTGACAAAATTTTGGTAACTGGCAGTACTGACTGACAGACAAAGTGGCTCAAAGATCTCAATTATTGAAAAAAGCTTGTTTACTTGAATCACAAATTTTCTAGAATTCCTTTCTAAATTTTATTAAGAAAAAAATGCAAAATTTGATTTATTTAATCAAACTTCAATACACAGAAGACAGAAGAAAAAAGATTACATTTAGTGGAGATGAGAATGTTGAGATGGATGTGTGGTGTGATGAGAATTGATAAAGTGAGAAATGAGTATATTAGGGGAAGTTTGAAAGTGTCGCCAGTGACTGAAAAGTTAAAAGGGAATTGTTTGTCTTGGTATGGTCATGTGAAGAGGAGGGATGAAACGCATGTTGGTAAAAGAGTTATGAGTTTACATGTAGATGGATGGAGAGGGAGAGGGAGGCCAAAGAAAAGGTGGATGGATTGTGTGAGAAATGATATGAAAGGGGTTAGTGATAGCGTGATGAGTGACAGAATGGAAGAAAAGAACGTGTTGCGCCAACCTCAAATAAAACAGGACAAGGGCAGGAAGATAATGGTACAAAGGCGGACTTATTCAACAAGGCATTCTTTACCAGTCAACGTTTATTAACGCCGTTAAAAACATGGCCGAAGGTACCTACATTGTTTTCTTTGTTTACATTTTGTCTCAAGCCCAGATAAATAGAGTTTATAAGTGACCTATTCACTCTTGACTTAAAAATGTATTAGTTTGAATTTACTAATCAGATAATACCACCCTATTAGTGATGTGAACCAATTTATTTTTCAACTGATAATCTGGAGGAGTTACTGATAGCCCACTCTGCAGAGCCTCGAATGACACATTTGTCTCACCCATACGCAAAAGTCGTGGAGTTGCAGACACCAGTCCAAAATACAAATAAAAAAATTGATAAATGATTAATTATTATTATTACAAATTCAATTTTTAAATATTGATATTATTAATTATTATTACCTATTACAAATTAAATTTTTAAATATTAACATTATTAATTAAGTATTATTATTACAAATTAAATTTTTAAATATTAATTATTATTATCAGTATATCTCGGAACCCTGAGATCCCAGACCTTTAGAGCGTTCTAAAGGTGTGTCTCCTCTTATGCGTATAAGAGGAGCCGAAACCAACTCGCAGAGGCCCTTTAGTCACTTTTAATGGAATGTGATACCTTTAATATTAAAATAAGTTCTCTGCATATTATACCCTTCATTTGCTGTGCCCGACAGAGTCCATGATTGTTTCTTTTGGCAAATGTTTACCACCTAAGTCTACATTGTGGAATGCAATAAAGAATTGAGTATTGAGTATAATCACCGGTTTTCCATCATTAAATACTTGTGTGAATGAAATGCTGATTGGGAAAGTCTGTTAAGTCTCTCTCAGGGAACATTTTGGAAATATTCGAAGAAGTTACAGAGCAAGACATCGGCGCTAACAATATCTCGATCAGTACCCTACTAACTTCTAACACCGCGTAAGTCAATTACGGGAACTTTTCAGAAGAGCAACTGCAAATAAGCAAGCGACTCGATTTTTACAAAAAACAAAATCTGAGTTACGCACTGTTGCTATGGGAGTACAATTCAGTTTTATGGTTTTGCTGTAGCTTTTCTGTTCAACACTGGCATATTTATAGTTTTTGATGTTTGCTTTCCTACCGTAAGACATACATAACGTATTTTGACGAAATTACTTACGTGATGTCAGAATTTAAGCGACGAATAGATATCCTCAACTAAAATACATTACATGTAAAAGTAACGAAAGAACTCAAATCAAACGTACCCTTTTTGATTAAATTCCTGAGTTCCTGACTAAGCTACAATGCCTTCAATTGTTTTAGAAGGCTCGTGCGATGAAACAGTAATAATAATACTCAGAGACTAAACAAAACATTCGGTCATATTACAAGGATTAAAATAAATCTTATTCTATTGTGATTTTATTGTTTATAAAATTTTGAGTGAACTTACCAGTGATACAATTATATCCTGAACAAATAATTCAACAACGCCTTTCTTTTGTAGATCTGCCACGAATTCTATTGAGAAGCGGTGCCGGCCGGCCTCTTGTTTACAAAATAATTATTAAAAATAAAATTAAAAAGTAAAAACTAGTCTACACCGTCACCGCGTTCCAGATTACGTCAAAATCTAGCCACAGACGAAAGAGGGATACTACGTATAATCTAGCGCCTATTCTAGGCATGCCTCTATGCCGATATATATAACAAAGCGATTTCAAAATTCCGATTCATCAATCTATTAATCAATTACAAAATTGCAAAAAACGAAAACCAAACCAAACGCTAATGGTAATGATAGAATAATTTAGGCCTGGCAACCTGTCAATAAGTTTCACTCGTAAACATAAATTATTTGCATTCACATGAGATTAAAACCACAGACTAGAGAGGGATACTATTAAAACCGTAAAGTATATAAAATCCTAGGATTAAAATATTTAAATGATGACTAGGAGATAGAGATTGCAATTATAAAGAGTATTATTTTTTTGTAATCTTTCTGAACGTTTTATGGTACTTCAAAATCTAAATGTCAATTTTGAATTTGAAAGCTGCCAAGCTACAGTGAAGGAAAACTTTTGAAACTTTAAAAAATTACAATAAAAATTATCTAGACTTCTACCTGATATGAGTACTCCAAATAAACGCAAAGACGTTATGGAAGGTAAAAGACAGTGTCAAGCAAAAAAAACATTGTTTCTCTTAAAATTCGGAATGAATTTACACAAACTACATAATGTTCACCATATTAATTGTCTTTTTCAGATAGCAAAACCGCCAAAAGACCTAAAAAGGAGTGTCCATATGGAGATAAATGCTTCAGACTGAATCCTATACACTTCAAAGAGTTCAGCCATGAACATTGTAAGTAAATATGACACGTTTTATTATCCAAAACACAGAAGGCATATTATGTTAGATAAACAAAACTTCAATTGGTATAATATATCTAAGTAAGACCTGCTAGTAGATGGTGGAAAGCGTGAGAGAGAAGGAATAATCCTCGGTCGCTGCAGGAGACGCCTTTGGCGTCGGGAGTAGGACGATTCTCGGCCAACAAAGAACATAAAATCAAAGGCTCTGAATCACTCACTCACATCTAGCACAACCCAGACTGAACAAAGATGAACGAAATTTTGCATTAATTTCCTTGCAATCTCGCTTTGATTCTTGATTTCATTTTGTTTACAGCTAAGGAGTGAAATTTCCTTCTGTAGTCTGTGTTTTCTGTTAGCTACAACCTGAGAGTCTTTAAGTCAAGATTGAATAGGTTACTTTTACGTAAACATGCTGCATGTGGTTGACAACCACATCATCACATACCATCAGCCTACCAATATCAGCTGTTTCAACGTGAAGGATTAATAAATGATAAATACGTATTTTCTTTTTATTCCTCGGTGTGTTATTATTGTTTTTATTTAATGTATTTTTTTAGTTGGTAAGTTTCTACTGTACAACGCCTTGAACTTCCTCCGTAACGTTGTACAAGTGCTTGTAAATAAATAAATAAATAAACAATACACATACAAACATTCAATTTTTTAACATTCAAATACTTACTATTTCATGAAAATTACAAAGAATACTTATTTATAACTACGGTAATAAAAATAAAGGGCTTGAGAAAACTATTTAAAAAGTACTCATTCTGAGTCTTTCAAAAAATCAACAAGATAGCGAGAATATGGCTGACAGATTACTATTTAACAAAAAGCCAATCTGTGGGATCATGATACCGAGGAACCCTTAATAAAGTAGTAGGCTGGCCTGTAGGTCTAGTGATTAGTGGCCCTAACTGCTATGCCGGAGGTTATGGGTTTGATTCCCACCCAGGACAAATGTTTGTGTGATGAGCATTTGTTATGTGTCTGAATGTAATTGTATTTAGAAATATATAAGTATGTTTATCAGTTGTCTAGTACTCATAACACAAGCTCCTTAGCTTGGGACTAGACGGCGTTGTGTGATAGTTGTGGAATATTATTATATTATATTGGTTGTTAACCTATGAATCGAACTTGAAAAATCACACAAAGAATTTGGGCCCAAACGTACAGGCAGAGTCTAGTTTGGGCACTACTGATGCCAAATAACTTGAATGAATTATAAAATTAATTAATAAATTATAATTGAATGAAGGATGCATTATAGTTGACTGGTCTGTAGGTCTAGTGGTTAGTGACCCTAACTGCTTCTTTATGGAATATCTGTTTCTTTTATACTAAAATCTCTTCGTACATTACACCATTCTAACATCTTTGTGTCGACACCGGTCACCGGCTCACATAGAAAACTAGCTCTGTGGACTCGTCGCATTATATATAGTGGCCACGGCTTTATGCTGACCTTTCGGCCATTTTGCGCGAATGTGACGCATGCTTTTCCTATAGTACATATTTTCTTTATGGCGACAATTGGGGGAGGCCTACAATAATAATAATATAACAATATTTTTTATTCAATAAGTAGTTTGTACAAGGCATACAGAGTAGTCTTGAACACTAGAGGAAAAAAGGTACACTCAGTATACAGTGGGTTCTAGCACTCCCTTTCCTAAAGTAGGCAGAAATTCTGTCTGTATCTTAGGAAAGAGTTTCCAATTATAAAGGGTCGTATTACGGTTACAAAATCAAAAATATTGGTATGTGCAGTGGGTGAACAAGTTAAATATAATAATAATAATAATATTCCACAACTATCTCATTACGCCGTCTAGTCCCAAGCTAAGCAGAGCTTGTGTTATGAGTACTAGACAACTGATAAACATACTTATATATTTCTAATTACATACATATTATAGATAAATTACACCCAGACACAGAACAAATGATCGTGCTCATCACACAAACATTTGTCCTGGGTGGGAATCGAACCCACGACCTCCGGCATAGCAGTCAGGGCCACTAACCACTAGACCAACAGGCCAGTCTAATATGTGAAGTGTGTGTGCGTTTGTGTGTGTATGAGAGTTAGTATGTGTGTGTTAGTTTTTAATCGTATTGGAGCTCCTCGGTATCATTATATTTTAGTGTCTGAAGCCAGAAATAAAGTTTTTTTTTTCTTTAATGATAGGCTCGCGTTTGACCGCCATCTCACCTGATGATAAGCGATGATGTGGTCGACGATGGAGCACGCTTGCCTAGAAGTAGCCTGTTCACTCTTGACTTAAAGACCCCTAAGTTGTAGCTATCAGGAAACACAGACTCTGGCAAGGAATTCCACTCCTTGGCTGTACGCATAATAAATGTGTTCTCAAAACGTTTTGTGCGTATGGGTGGGATGTCTACCATGTACCGGTGGCGCAACCATATGGCTTGTGCTGCAAAATGTCATTTAGCAGCTTTGGACTCAGTGGAAAGGCGTGCGAAGAGGCTAATTGTGGATCCAGATTTGGTTAAGTCCAATCTACAAAGCCTCGACCACAGGCGCAGGGTAGCCAGCCTATCGGTATTTTACAGGTTGCATTTTGGAGAGTGTGCGCGGGAATTGCATGACTTGATTCTGCAATCTCATTTCTACCATCGGACAACCCGACGTACGGCGAGTATCCACCCTTACGTTGATGAAACTTCAACGGTCCGGACTAAGCGATTCGCTTCGTCGTTTATACCGCGTACATCGAGGGACTGGAACAATTTGCCTGCTGCGGTCTTCCCGTCCAACTATAATTTAGGTGCCTTCAAGGCTAGAGTGAATAGGCTCTTAATAAACTAGTGCGCCTCACCATCAATGATTGCATCATTGCTTACCATCAGGTGGGATCGAAATCAAGCACTGCTTTATATCAAATAAAAAAAATTATGAATTTCTTGTGATTTTTCCTTTACAGTGGAATCAATACTCGACTCATACACGGGTAACGGAGACTTCCCGATCCCCGCGAAGCTGTTCAGCCAGAAGCAGATGTACGTGGATCAGCTCAAGATGATCATTCACAAGCAGCTGTACACTCCTGGGAAAAACTTTGAGAGTGAGCAGGGGTGTAGGTATGTCATAAAAATAAACTTTTCACAGAAAAAAATAATAATCGACTTCACTAAAAAATAGTGTTTTTTTTTAAGGATCAAAATTTTAACTTTAATTTTGGAAGTCATATTCTCTTTCTCGTCGTTACTAAAAGAGTTATGAGTTTACATGTGGATAGACGGAGAGGGAGAGGGAGACCAAAGAAAAGATGGATGGATTGTGTGAAGAGTGATATGAAAGAAAAGGAAGTTAGTGATAGTATGACGAGTGATAGGGCAGAATGGAAGAAAAAAACGTGTTGCGGCGGCCCCAAATAACACGGGACAAGGGCAGGAAGATGATATTCTCTTTCTCGGCGCCGGGCCTGTCTGTATTACATAAAAACACCATCAAAATACAAGCAAATATCTACTTACCTCTCTGAAACAACTGGTAGCCTAAAAAACGTCAATTTACTGTTTAATGTTGAATTTAAACAACCGTCCACTGAACAGTTAGAATAAGTTTTTTTTTGTTGGTCCATTTTTCCACAAAAAGTTCACAGACGCGTGTCTCAAACGGATAGCACTCGGGCTCGCATTGAGCTGAATTGAGCCGAGATATCGTGTCCGTGAGCGGTGTCTATGTGTGCGTTGCTCGAGCGCACTTTGTATGTAGACTGACTTTTGTACCTATCTATTTTGTGATTAAGTGCAATTACATCTGTCAAATTCCACGTCTTTAATTTCATTGGGTAATTTATTGGAAATCCTCTACAGCACATCGTCCTCTTCAAAAGAAGAACCAGTTGCACAACCACAACAAAAGACTACAGAAGATAAAAATTCAAGTTTACAAATCAGAGAGAGTGACAAGAGCAAATCACCAATGAGAAGTGGTGAGAATAGTAAGAGATTAGATATCAGAAGTGGAGAGAACAGTAAGAAAAGTGAGAGCAGGAGAGGTGAGAACAGTCAGAGAAGTGAGAGTAGAAGTGGGGAGAATAGTAAGAAAAGTGAGAGTAGGAGTGGGGAGAATAGTCGAACTTCAATGAGTGGGAGTGGAGATAGTAGTAGAGCTTCGTCATCTAGTGGAAGAGAGGCTAAGAAAGGTAAGATATTGATTTTTATAAATAACTAAGCTTGTTGAGTATGTTTTCTTGGGATTGAAAATCTACTTTCACGAGAGCGAGTTGAAAACTAAGGCCCGTATTACAGAACCTTACTCAAGTACTACTTAAACTGCGTTCAACCGATTACAGCTTGAGCGAAGAATCTCGACATAAGCGTTCAGTTTATTTTAGAACTATCCTCAAACGAAACTACGCTTGAGTAGAGATTTTGATCTCTGATTTAAATCCACAACAATTTCCATGAGAATCTATGCTCAAGCGTGGTCTCGACTACACTTGCGAAAACAAAGATCAAATCTCGCCACAAGCAGAGATTCTGAGCTGATTGCGATTTTAAAATAAGGACACATTGAGTGGAGCTCACTCAAGCTCTGTTCTATAATACGTAAAAAAATGTCATGTTAAAGTGACATTGCTCAGGTGATTATTGATTGTAGTTTCTCTGCTCAAGTCAAGTTATAAAATGAAAACTCCAACTGAGACTAGTTTTAAGCGATGCTTGAGTCTTGATTGTAGTTCTGTAATACGGGACTAAGTCTCCTGTCAGTAGCTTACTTGTATTCTGTATGGCGTCAATTCTTTATAATAAACTAGCCTCTACCAGCGGCTTCGCCCGCCTGAGAGTCGGTTTCTCCATACTTTGACTTTGAACTTTGGACCCCAGTTTCATCCCCTTAGGGGACGAATTTTGGAATACCCTCTCTTAGTGGTCGCCTACGTTATAAAAGGAAGTCTTGTGCAAAATTTCAAGTTTCTAGACCCAGTAGTTTTGGCTGTGCGTTGATATGTCAGTCAGTCAGTTTCTCCTTTTATATAAATAGATTACCTAAATATTGGAGGAAAGATAAAACCGCAAAATTAAGATATAGGTTAAAAAATGTTTTGTTAGCCAAATCCGTCCAGCGGTTTTTGAGTTTTAGCGAGACTAACAACCAGCTATTCGTTTTTATATAATTATATAGGGTGACTGGCAATTAGTGTACGATACTTAAACACGTGAATGTGCTCATGATAACAAACAATTTTTACTATGGGAGCAAAGCCGAAATCGCGAAAAAAAATATCAGCTGTTCAGCACATTTATGTTTGCCTAATGTACTGAACAGCTCCCATAATAAAAATTGTTTGTTATCATGAGCACAATCACGTGTTTAAGTATCGTACACTAATTACCAGTCACCCTGTATAGATATGGTCAAACGTGCCTCATCATAATTATCGTAAAATAGTTACATTGTCCGCCGGTAGAGTCCACAACTCCAGTCTCAATGTATTTCTGTTTTCTACTACAAAATAATATGCTTTTGTTACATCGAAAATACTAATTGTGCACTAAAATATGCTCTTCTGGTTAGTTTTAAAAAAAAATACCACGAAGGAGATGGCGGGGTCTGTGTTTGCTTGCTTCGCTCGCTCAATTGACCCCACTATCCCCTTCTAACCTAACCAGTCCGAGTCAGGTTGCTTCAAGTCCCTTAATAATTGCAAAATCCATCAATATTTGGTGTACACCATAAGTATTTTTAGTGAAGAATAATATTTTTGATGCACAGTTAAAAATATGCCTTTTAATTGCAATTTGATTTTCAATTTAAATTTTGAGCTTATATTTGTTCTTACAAGGAGAATACATAAGTTCTTACTTTCTTTAAACCTTTTATTGTCATATAAATCCTACATTAATGATATGGCCAAACGTGGATTGACATATCATCAAATATTACGTTTATGAATGGAAAATACATCAATAATATATTATAAGTTACGCAGACGATATGGAGTTGTTGGGTCCCTCTAACAGCGCCATTCAAAAACTGCTTTCCGTGTGTGAGGATTATGCCAAGACTCATGTGCTCAGGTATAATATAAAGAAGAGTGAGCTCTTGGTGTTCCAATCACCTGGCTATAAGGTCACGCACGTACCACCCATCTTCTTAGATGGTGTATCGTTACTAAGAGTTTCTCGTAAAGTCCCTGGGCCACTGGGTCTCGGATGACCTCTCAGACCGCGAAGATATTGAGAGAGAGCGCCGGGCGTTGGCTGTCCGATGCAATATATTGGCTCGTTGATTTGCACGCTGCACCAATGCAGTAAAACTGACTTTGTTCCGGGCGTTTTGCCAACCCTTTTATACGTGCAGTCTATGGGGCAATTATACGCAGAAGACAATCAACGCCCTGCGTGTTCAATATAAAAACGCGTTTAGGATGCTGATGCGGTTGCCGCGGCACTGCAGTGCATCTAGCATGTTTGCCGATGAAAGAAAGAAAGAAAAAAAGAAAAGAAAGAAAACATTTATTTGAGACTCGCACAGGACAAACAACGATAAAATAAAAAGTAACTACTTAGTCTATACATACTTAACTTAAAAATAATAATAGAAAATAATATTAAATAAAAGACCAGTGCGAGGCCAAAAAGGCCCCTATCTCAGCATATGCTGCGATATTGTACTAAAAAGTAAAAATAACGCATGCGATGCGTGTATTGATGCGTGGCTTTCATGCCAGCCTACGTAAAAGTACCGCATCGCTGCTAAGTCGTGCCTGCGGTAGTAGCAAGAGCATTGCCCAATATTGTGGCATTGTATACAGATGCATGTGAAAGAGTAATGTGCGTTGTTCATTTTAGCTTACTAACATATTTTTTTAAGTTTCTACTAACAAAAATATGGCGCTGCTGTATCTGAGACAATTAAATAATTAATTAAACGATCAGGGGCAGTTTTAGTTGGCCATATCATGAGGTGATTAATTTTAAGATTTGACCACGACAGATACATAAAGTAAAATTATTACGTACAATTCAACATATTTCACCTTTTCAGATAGCGACTACCGCCCTATAGTACAGCCGACACGACGGGCAGAAGATTTTTTATCTGTGGTCCGTCCCAAAGGCAAGATGGCGGACAAGCACGCCGCCAGCGCCCCCTACCACATCTTCTACACAACCATCACGGACGCCAAGGAGACGCATGCGCAGCCTTACTCTATTACTTTTCAAGGTAAATTGGAACCTAATTACAATAAAAGCCTACATAGACTGGGATTGCATGGCAAAAGATTTAAATTTTTTCAATGGACATTGATACAGGCTTATACCTAGTTCAGGTAGGATGCAATTTTGTACCTTAACCTCGAGCTTAAACCCTTAATTTATACTTAAATATTTATGTAAATGAAATAATATAATAATAATATAATATTCCACAACTATCACACAACGCCATTTAGTCCCAAACTAAGCAGCATATTAAGTGGACTGGTTACCAGGAACTATGTTAAGACTATGATCCTTGCCTGAACAATGTTATTAATATCCATCGATAAAAAGGCAGGGGGTGACTTGCACACTCAATAAATGGGCCCCCAAAAAAGGCTGCTAGCACGAAGTGACGTAGCAACAAGGAGGCAACATATCCTAAGGTGCTTGAGGAGTGGAGAGGTATACCACGGCTATCAGGACGATCCCGGAAGTACGGTCAAGATCCTACCAGCACCTTACTAGATTTTAAATTCTTCTCCCGAGCACGTTTGCTCTTGCGAATCTCCACTCAAGCCAGCCAATAAAGACAAGAGAGAGGTGGGAGCTTTGTTCCTCGTCAGTATTCACAACGGCCGGCCAATAAAAGCAAGCTGGAGATGAAGAACAAGAATTCTCCCGGGAGATCGGGTCCGCGGGGTCGCTAATGCCCAACAGTTATCAACACAAAACTGCCCTGCGGAACATAAATATTCCACAACCATCACACAACGCCATCTAGTCCCAAACTAAGCAGAGCTTGTGTTATGGGTACTAGACAACTGATAAACATACTTATATATTTCTAAATACGTACATATTATAGATAAATTACACCCAGACACAGAACAAATGATCGTGCTCATCACACAAACATTTGTAGCGTAGTAGTGTAGTTGGTGGCGTTACGTAGCAGTCAGGGCCACTGACCACTCGGCCAACAGGCCCTGTCAAAACAAAAATATTCAATAAACATATTATTATTTAAATACAACATAAATTTCTGTTTAAAAATGATCCCGAGGCACCGAAAGAGCCTAGATATCATCGGACGCCATTGAAAGACGCGTTACGGGCTCCCGCCGTCTCCCCCTTAAAAATAAAAACAAATAACAACAACGACTTATATTATAAGTGGTAGGATATGCGTCACATCCGCGCAAAACGGCTAGCGCTCAGCAAAATGCTGGGGCTCGTGTAAGACAGAGCCTCAGCGCTGATTTTCAGCACCAGCCGACGCCAACGGTGAGACGTTAATCGGCCAGCAAAGATTACATATTATATATGTCGTGGATTGATGGCGCAAGGGTACGACGGACAGCGCCATCTAACAATTAGTTTCGTAAACTAATCATATCGTCACCGGAAACGCAAGCGGCACCCTACCGCTTGGACACGATCGGTAGAAGGGATGCAGCGAGGACTGGAGGGGAGCCCGAGAGGTGCGGCATTCTACCTCGGACAGCTTCGGCATACGCTCAGAACATACGCGCGTGTTTGTTTCCTTTTGTAAAACCGTTATCAAAATAAAATTATTCTGATTCAAATTATCTTTCGTTCGAGTACCCAAGTCAGTGCCCACACCTACCAAGAACTATGTCGGATCGTGATGAAGATCCGATGTTTCGCATCTCGGCCACTCTTGATGCGACATATACAATTGCAGATATTATTATTTTTTTTAGAAATCCTGGACCGCAGTTTAGGCGAACTAAAGTGTTCGTTACAAATCAACTTTATGGTGGAAATCGGATGGCTTCTGGCTCAATACTACTTTGCTGGATACAGGTACGTATTGTACAGGTTTCAGAGGCATGCGAGACAGGATGTGAAGTCCCGCAAACCTTTTTTTTTATTAATGGTAGGCTCGCGTTTGACCACCATCTCACCTGATGGTAAGCGATGATGTGGTCGACGATGGAGCACGCTTGCCTAGAAGTAGCCTATTCTCTATAGTATAGTATTCTCTATAGTAGAAATCTGCTTACGTAATACTTGAACGGCCCCTAAGTTTCACGCAGGCTTACACCAAGCGTACAGTGACGAGTACGCGTGTGTGAAGCTACGCGCCCATGAACAGTAGGCCTTACAATACGGCCAACGTAACTTGGCGACCCTGAACATAGGCTCGCCGCACTTAAGCGCATGTACACTTGTAAAAAAAACTGTTATTGACATTAATTTTTTTAAACCAAATTACGAGTAAAAATTCACTAATACAGGGACCAAGTACAAATAAAATAAATATTAAAACACTTTGAGACAGAAAGTTATAAAAATAACTTATGAATTAAAGAAACAAACCTAACACTACACAAAATTTAACAATTTAATAATAACAACCAACGAAAACTTTTGTCACCGCCTGTGCTCAAGACAGAGACAGGGATACGAAAATAACACCAATGCTAACGTGTGAGTGAGACATATTACTGCGTACCGAACATTGCCGAATAAGCACCAAGCTTTACGAAGTTACCGAAGAGAGATGTCCAATACACGTGTCCGAGGGTGTTGTTTAATCGTTTTTTTTTTCAAACCGATTTAAATTATGTTATATAAATATATTTGTATTGAATTTTCTATGGAGGTTTAAAATATTCTCAAACAATTGTTATTCTAGTAGTCGTTTATAAATAACTGATATTTAACTAAATCATGTCTTTCACCCAAGAAAATAAAATTTTATTCGTTTTTTTTTTCATTAAAGTCAAAATCTCGTTTACTAACGACAACATTCACTATTTTTGTAAATCTATTTCGTTCAATATCTCAAAGAAACAAAAATAAATAAATTCCAAATCGATAAGAATCGATTGCGATATTTGATTGAATATAGGGTCGATTGTATTTACATAGACTCAATCTCTAGCCTTGACCTCCGCCCCGCGCACGTCGCCTCATGCCACCATTTTGTTCCAAAAAAACGTTCGTGCGCAGCCTTCTGCGCAAAGTTCAGGCTCGACAAGATACGCCGGCCGTATTGTAGTTTGTCGATACGCCATACAGTCACTCTGTTTTCCATAAAAATGCGGATGGAACACATTCTAATGTTTTCTACTGTCGACAATTGCGCACGCTTGCCTAGAAATAACCTATTCACTCTTGAGTTAAAGACCTCCAGGTCAACAGAACAGCTAACAGAATTTTCAACCTTAACTTCCAACAAATAAGGTTCATTTTTCTTTCAGTGAGAAGAAGCTAACAATTCTATACGGGGAGGATTGTTCAGATCTCAAGAACATTAGTCAAAAGAAACCTCAAGTAGATGCGCATTATGTTACTATGTCAACACCCTTCGGTAAACATCACACGTAAGTTTTTTCGTGTCCTATTCGCCGGGGTCGTCTGTTCGCGACTGGGTACTCCATCTCGTTTAGCTCTTCAAATCCCATAGGTGACAGAAGAGTTGACGAGATGGAGTCCACAAACCCACTTACAAGTTTCCTATTCGCCGGGGTCGTCTGTTCGCGACTGGGTACTCCATCTCGTTTAGCTCTTCAAATCCCATAGGTGACAGAAGAGTTGACGAGATGGAGTCCACAAACCCACTTACAAGTTTCCGCCTTTATAATATTAGTTTGAATGTGATACATCCAAAAAAAAGGCAATAGAAATCGCAAAGACGCGTGACCTTGTCGCCGCGCATGTGTCTCTTAGAACACAAGTGCACTAAGTGTGAGTGAGCGAGCGATATTCTCTGCTTTTCGCACACGTTTATTATTGGTTACAGGGGCCACGCCTCCTGAGACCATGCGTTTTTAGAAAATATTGCGTAATGTCGTCGCTACAAGTTTAATTTTTGTTGCTACAATGCAAAATGCATGTGTAGGCGGTAGTGTGTATTTATTGTTTGTCTATGTGTTGGTAGCTCTGCGAACCGGCGACACGCGTCCCAGTATTAAAAGACAGTAGATAGCATTTCTATTGACTTATTATTAAGCATAGCATAGCATAGTCGGCCTTTTAATGTTCCCACTGTTGGGACTCAGGCCTCCTCTCTAGGAGAGGGAATGGGCCGTAATCCGCCACGCGGGCCCAGTGCGGGTTGGTGGATGTCACATGTCTTCGAATTTTTGGTTCTAGGACATGCCGGTTTCCTCACGATGTTTTCCTTCACCGTTTTGAGAGCAGTGGTGATGAAATAAATTACATAAAGTAATGCGCCTGACTGGGATTGAACCCGCGACCTACAACTCGTAAGTCGGGGCCGTTACCACTCGGCCACCACTGCTCTCATTAAGATATTATTAAGATTTCTGTGAATACATCGGAATAAAGTAGAGGCTAAAAGCTAAGCTAGTCATTAATATAATTATGCGAAGACGTAGTACAAATAAAATTGTATTCTTTCAGTAAAATGATGATCCTGTGTTACGAAGACGGGTCCCTACGCGTGGTCATATCTACAGCGAACTTGTATCTGGACGACTGGGAGAACAGAACTCAAGGGTAAGTGACTGTTTATCTATTTACCTCATCATTATTATCGTCATTTCAGCCGAAAGACGTCCACTGTTGGAGATAGACCACCCCCAAGTTTTGTCACAACGAACGGTCCTGTGCGTCTTGCATCCATCGGATTCCCGCGACCCTCACTAGGTCATCGGTCCACCTTATTGCCGCGCGAACGCTGCGTCTTCCGGTACATGGTCGCCACTCCAAAACCTTTTGGTTCCAACAGTTATCAGTTCTGCGAGCAATGTGCCCTGCCCACTGCCACTTAAGTTTGGCTATTCTCCTGCAGATATCTTCTAATCTACTTATTAAAACCATATGCAATAGTCTGAAAAAAAAATAGAAAAATAAAGTGACGTCATTAGAACAACTACAAAGTAAAAGTAAAAAAAATAACTGTACTCCATTCACAATAAGATTATAGATTTAAACAAATCTATTTTACTGTCCGCTCAAACGATTTTGACTTCTATTGTTTTTAGTAGGATGACAAATAGCAGGTGCAGTAAAAAGTTTGTATTTTCCACTTTTTTGCTTTTAATGCCATCCTTATGCCTATGGAATAGATGTCAAAATCGGTTGAACGGACAGTAAAAAGGTTTGTTTTAATGTCTAATCTTCGAATGGAGTATAGGTTAGTTAAAACTGATGTAGTTTCAAGTGTACGCAACTGGACAATATGTGGAATCATTGAAACAGGCGCGATCTCGGTAAAATATAGCTGAGAGTTTTATTGTAGTGTTGTCTACCTCAGCGAAGTTTGGCGAGAAGGTTGACTTGATATACTTGCTGCCAAATAATACAAAAATATTTAGAATATGTACATCCATATTTTAATGGTAAACATATGAACTATTCATACGATGACATGGCTTAAAGGACTTAGCATCCAAGACAGGAGGTGTGCCCCGCTTGGGCAGAGTAACGCCGTGTCCTCGTGGGGGTGATCGGCGGTGGCGATCTCTCGCGCCGGGCCTTGGTACAGGCCATGGTCCGGAGCGAGGAGGAGTGGCAGGCGGTCGCCTCCTTCTGCGAAGCAGTAATGCTAACAAAGGAGGCGGCCGATCGCGTGAGACGTTTCTCACACCCCAATCGTCGTCGGGATACCAATTCCGATTTCCGGCTACCGTAGGCGCGGGCTTGCGGACGGCGAGCTATCCATTGCTCCAGTAACCCTCCGGACCGAGCCCAAGTCGTCGACGGCGCGTAGTGTTCCACGCGCGCCTCAAGGAGATGTCAGCAACCGTAGGGGCGCAGCAGGGTCGAAGCCTACTGGGGCCATGGGTGATGCGAAAGAGATCCCCGGGGCAAAATGGCAAAGAAGGATCAGGAGTGGGTTTTTAGTCAGTAAAAGTCTGACACTATCTCCTGCCCAAGAGCGGGGGATGTCATTAGATGATTTTTCCTCCCGAAAAAAAAAGTCTTCAATGACATTATATGTTTACTGCTCAGGGATGTGTGTCTGCTCACTTCCGTGTATTTTAGAACATCGACATCATCATCTTTCTGCCCTTGTTCCGTGTTATATGGGGTCGGCGCAACACGTTTTTTTTCTTCCATTCTGCTCTGTCACTCGTCATGCTATCACTAACTTCCTCTTCTTTCATATCACTCTTCACTCAATCCATCCATCTTTTCTTTGGTCTCCCTCTCCATCCATCCACATGTAAACTCATTACTCTTTTAGTAACATGCGTTTCATCCCTCCTCTCCACATGACCATACCAAGACAAACGATTCCCTTTCAACTTTGCAGTCAGCAGTTTGAAAGTAGCGCCAGTTACTTTCAAACTTCCCCTAATATACTCATTTCTCACTTTATCCATTCTCGTCACACCACGCATCCATCTTAACATTCTCATCTCCGCTACGTGCAATCTTTTTTCATCATTTTTGGAACATCGACATCGTTCTCTTAGAAAACTAAAAAAATATAAACTGCTGACGTAATCACCCCCATCCCCATGTCATCAAAAATAAGCAAAGCAAAGACTCCCCACCCCCCTTAGTGCTTACGTAATACTTGAGTGGCATCTATCTGGTTTCCAGCCTCTGGTTCAGTCCCTCCTGTCCCGAGTTACCACCAGACGCAATGCCTCACGACGGCGAGTCCCCCACGATGTTCAAGAAGTGTCTGCTGAGGTACCTGAATCACTACCACCTGCCGCAGCTCGCTTACTATGTGGACAGAGTCAAGAGATGCGATTTTAGTCATATTAAGTGAGTATCTATAATTATCATTATCATATTAGCTGTAAGTCCACTGTTAGACATGAAATTTTGAATTTCCAATTCCGTAGAAACACTCGTCACAGTGGCGTAGCGTCATGGCATCATATCCTTTATAATGCGTTCTAAATAAGAATAGGATCGATTGCCATGTTGTGACGTCACGTCATACTGTCAAATCGAAGAAATTTGGTATGGTGAGCAAAATAAGAAAATTTTAAAAATTTATATTTTTACGATTCGTGAACGAAAAAAGTTATGGATCCAGTTCTTTAATTTTGCTTAAATGTGCGTCGCTGTGTGAAGTGTCTGAGTACTGGCGAATGAAAGAAGAAAGCGAATTGTTCCTAACAATGAAAATAAGAAATAAAATAGTTGTTTTTTTTTTTACTAAATACGACTAAAAACAATACATTTAGCTAATTTATATTAAACAATAACGTTTTTACTTCACCTAGATTTAACTAAGACTTAGTAATACAAAGCAAAAAAAACCCTTTGTTGATACGCACATAAGTTTTCTTTGCAAACCGTACTTTTCACTCAACATTTGACAGATCGAGGTTATTGACTTTCCTTTTCTTATTTGGAACGCATAGTACACGCTTTACGTCATCGCGTCCATAGACTATACACTGTACTTAAACGAAATCGCGTCCTTTGGCACAGAAGCAACGTAATGTTGCAACTTTATACATAATATGATATTGTTTAACCTTTTTATTTATTCATTATTGTTTTTTTTCCCAAATATTTTTCTATATTATTCAAATCTATTAGCATACAATACCGTGCCGACGTATTTATTTCGATACCGTTACTGGCCCACTCAATACTGAACACCAGCGCCATTAGCGGTCACGGCATTATGCTGATCGTTCGGTGGTACATATTTTCACAAAATATACATAGAATTTTTTAGTTCTAAATTTGCGCCTTGTTCCGCCAAATAAAATGTTTTTCTTTCTTTCATTACATAAGCCTCCCCCAAGTGTCGCCACAAACTAAGGCTGCTAACTACCATCAGGTGGAATCGCTGTCAAGCACTAGTGTATATTGATTAAAATAAAGAAATGTGTGGCTTGACTTATAATTTCTTCCCAGCGTGTTCCTGGTAGCATCAGTACCAGGTTTCCACTTCGATCTGGATTGGGCACGAGCTGGGTTGGTTCTTTGTTTAGACAGCATTGTTGTGTCCCCGCCGCCACTAGTTCGTAGGGGCCCAGCAGGTTTGAAGCCTACTGGGGCCATGGGTGATGCGAAAGAGAACCCCGGGGTCCTGGAACGATGACAAAAAAGGAACAGGAGTGGGTTTTTAGACAGAAAAAGTTTTAAAGAGATTAACTCTCGTTCAGCTCAAGAGCGGGGGATGTCATTAGATGATTTTCCCACCGAAAAAAAAAGCCGCCACTAGTTATCTGGTATGTAGTTACTTTCTGGGTGGTTATAAAAAAAAAACGAAGGCTAAGGCGGGAACTCCGGTTCGCTCCACTCCCACCTTAGCTTTCTAACCTAACCTGTCCGGGTCATCTTGAATTGTAAATATTTAGTTGGCGTTGTAAAAAGGACATAAATTCTTATTTTAAAATGATTTCTTCCCAGCGTGTTCCTGGTGGCATCAGTGCCAGGTTCCCACTTTGATCTAGACTGGGGCATGAGCCGGGTTGGTACGTTGTTGAGGCAACATTGCTGTATCCCCGCCGACGAGACGCGACAGTGGCCGCTCATAGCGCAGGCCAGCAGTATCGGCAGCTATGGGAAGGATCCTAAGGTATGAAATGGTGTTAACGATAAACAGACATGCGATTGCAGCAATTCCGGAAGATTTGATATAATTAATTGATGAATTGGTGAGCAGTGGTGGCCGAGTGGTAACGGCTCCGACTTACGAGTTGTAGATCGTTGGTTCAAACCCAGCTAGGCGCATTGTGTTGTGTAATTTATTTCATCACCACTGCTCTCAAAACGGTGAAGGAAAACATCGTGAGGAAACCGGCGTGTCCAAGAACCAAAAATTCGAAGATATGTGATATTCACCAACCCGCACTGGGCTGGCGTGGTGGATTTCGGCCCATTCCCTCTCCTAGAGAGGAGGCCTGAGTCCCAGCAGTGGGAACATTGAAAGGCTGATTATGCTATTGAAGAATTCTATGACCTATCTCCGAAGTTCTTTATCAGATCTTAACCAAAATTAAATGGGACCACCTGGGAGACAAAAAAAAGAATCATCAAAATCGGTTTACCGGTTGAACATGATACAAAAAAAAACAGACGAATTGAGAACCTCTTTTTAAAAGTCAGTTAAAAACCAACCTGTGTTTCTTCAGTTGCCCTTTGCATTACAGGGCCACAGTAGTTTTTTCGAACGACCATGCAGCTCTAGCAGGCATTGACCCTAGTGGGCCCTGTCCGTTAACTCGGGCGGCCTGACGGCGAGCTGCCCATTACTCACCGTCCGCAAGCCCACATTTCCAGTCCTAATATTGTTTTCTTTTCTACAGTTATGGCTGACCGGTGATTTTCTTCACAATTTCACTAAAATCAAGAATCAATCCCAACTGTTATCAAGTCCGCCTGAATTGAAGATTGTGTACCCATCGTTAGGTAAGTGATAATTCTATTTAAGCCCTCAGGCGCCTATCCTATTAACCTGATTGGCCCGACGAGTGTTTCCGTGTCCTATTCGCCTGGTTCGTGTGTTAGCGACTGGGTACTCCATCTCGTTTAATTCTTCAATCCCCATAGGTGACAGGAGAGCTGACGAGTTGGAGTATTTTTTGGTCGCGGATGTGCGACCCTGGCGGAGTAGACACGAGAACTGTTGTTGGATATATCCGACAAAGGCAGTTAAAGGGTTAATCTTCATTCATGCGGGTAGCTAGATAGCTAGTAAGATATTTTGTAGCAATTTTTTGTGTGAGAAATGTATAATTCGACAGGCCTGTTGATTTAGTGGTCAGTGATCCTGACTGTTACACTTTAGGTGGTGTGTTTGATTCCCACCCAGGACAAATGTTTGTGATGAGCACAATCATTTCGATTTCATCATCGATGCCAATGTATGCACTTCTATAATAAACTCCCTAGTCATATTCAACAATTAAGCCTTAATAAATTCAAATTATTTGTAAAGCGAAAACTGCCAAAAGGCTTTTTACACTATAAAGGACTATGTTGAGGACCAAAAGGCTTGGGATTGACCTGCTCCGGTACGCACTACAATACTGTTGTCTTATTATTGTTATTATTTTCAAATGTGCTTTTTATTATTATTATTATTTATTACAATTTGATATGGTAGATTATTTTTATTTTGCTATTAGACTTATTTTTTCTCTATTAATTTTTGGCCTCCATTTTTTACTTTGCTAAGTATTACATTTTGTAAACTATATTTTTCCTTTTATTATTGTGAACGTGGGGACTATGTTGATTGTTTTTTTTTTCCTTTTCAGTAATTTTAACGTATGTCTGGCAATTTGAATATTTTCTGCGGCCGACCCAAATGTCCTTTCTTTGGTATTGTTCGTCAAGTCGTTGAGCTCCTTAGTAGTCCTGAGTTGAGCTTTACGAATACTGACAAATGCTTGCACTGACTGGACAGGTCCACTAAAATTTGTATGGTTCTTTCTTCAAAAGACCATTTTAGACAAATCTGCATGGTTCTCATGTGATTTGACCATTATATATTTACTATATGGATTTTAAAAGAGACTTTGACCCCTGAGTTTGTTTCAGTGTTTCATCTCAGGGTAGTCAGCTAGGAAACACCGGCCTCATCTAGTTTAAAAATGACGAAAAAAAAAAAAAAAGTTTAAAAGTGTTTTTTTAAACCTATTTACAAAATAAATATCATTTATCATTTGTTCTGTGTCTGGGTGTAATTTATCTATAATATGCATGTATTTAGAAATATATAAGTAAGTTTATCAGTTGTCTAGTACTCATATCACAAGCTCTGCTCGTTTGGGACTAGATGGCGTTGTGTGATAGTTGTGGATTATTATTTCCTTTATTCATTAATCAATTATTTATAATTTCTGGTGAACAGAGAACGTACGACAGTCTCATGACAATCTGCTGGGCGGGGGATGTCTGCCGTACGCCGCGGACGCGCACGCCAAGCAAACGTGGTTGAACGCTTTCCTGTAGTAAGTATTTATGAAATATGAATATGAAATAAGATATGAATGGCCTTTTTACAATTTTTAAGGGACTTGGGGATTCTCGACTCGGACAGGTTAGGTTAGAAAACAGACACAGACCCCGTCATCCCCTTCGTTGTTATTTTTAGGGTTCCGTACACAAAGAGTATAACGGGATCCTATTAATCGGAATAAGACTCCGCGGAGAAAAAAGATACGGCCGTTTGTATAGCCTTATGTCACAAGGAAATCAAAATTCATAGGGTTCCCATTGACATTGATAGAATCCTGAAATTTGGCATGAAGCAAGGTCTCATAACATAAGTATAGGAGGAATCTAAAAAACTGTAGATTTGTAGTTACGTCACAAAAAAAAAACTTTTGCGATTCGGAAAAATCTTCGTAACTCGATTCGGGAATTGAACTGTTTTCAAAGGTAAGTTTGTACGGACCCCTTAGTGTGCGAGTCCGACTCACACTTGCCCATTTTTTTACATGGAGCAACCGCATAGCAACCCAGTTACTGGGCTACATTAATGTTGTTTTTTTTTTCACAGCCAATGGCAAGCAAAATCCACCGGTCGTAATCGCGCGATGCCTCACATTAAATCCTACACGCGGTTCTCGAACAACAGAGCTGCGTACTACCTCCTGACTTCGGCAAACGTCAGCAAAGCCGCTTGGGGCCAGCTGAACAAGGGTAATGGAGCTCTCAGGATCATGAGTTATGAAGCTGGAGTACTGTTCCTGCCTCAGTTTGTTGTAAGTTATTTTTTTTTAATTATACAGAATAGTTTTAGTACAAGAAAACTTAAAGTTACCCAAAGGAAAGGGCTATGCTCGGAATTTCTTTGCGTGATCACATCAGAAATGAAGATATCCGCAGGAGAACCAAGGTTGCGGACATAGCACGAAGAATCGCCAAACTTAAGTGCAGTGTGCAGGGCACATTGCTTGCAGAACAGATGGTCGATGGGGATGAAAGGTTCTGAAGTGGCGACCGCGTACCGGAAGACGCAGCGTTGGCGCGGCCTCCCACATGGTGGGCCGATGACCTGGTGAGGGTCTTGGGAATCCGATCGATGGGAGTCGCACAAGACCGGTCGTTGTGGCGACGCTTGAGGGAGGCCCATGTCCAACAGGGGACGTCTTTCGGCTGAAATGATGACGATAATTAATTTTAGTAAATGCGAAACCCGAAACACGAGTCTAGTATTTTTATGTCAAGAATCTATTTACAAAATTTCATAACTGCATAATGAAAAGTCACAAAGTTATTGTATTGTTATGTTACCTGGTTGTCCGCACAAATTCATGGTCACCGGGCCATCCGGGCGACTGAGGGGTTATTTTGCTCCCGCACCCAGTTGTGTGCTGGCACCTAATGCCCGCTATGACCTGTGTTGTACTTAGTGTCGGTGGTGTCCAACTTGTGACCTTTTTTAGATATATTTTTGGGAAAAAATATAACATAGTGTAAAAATTTGATTTAGTTACTGATTCTGAACAAACTATATTCAGGTTTCGCATATATTAAAAATAATCTTGTATAAACTAGTGCTTGACTGCGATCCCCCACCTGATGGTAAGCAGTGATGCAATCGTTGATGGTGAGGCGCACTAGTTTATTAAAAGCCTATTCACTCTAGCCTTGAAGACACCTAAATTATAATCGGACGCGAAGACCGCAGCATCCCGCATTAGGCCCGCGTGGTGGATTACGGCCCATTCTCTCTCCTAGAGAGTTGGCCTGAGTCCCAGCAGTGGGAATCTGATTAGCTGATCATCCTATTCTATTGTTACAGATCAAGGAAGACTACTTCCCTCTCCAGCAGCATGCGAAGAATCGTCTTGTGATCCCGTATGACTTACCGCCTACGAAATATACACCAGAAATGTCTGTCTGGGTTCAGGATTACCTCAGATAAAACTATTTTATTTTTTGGGTTGGAAATTCTCAAGTACCGTGGCCCTGGAACGTAAAGGGCAACTGAAGGAATACAGGTAGATTTTAGTCAGCAGAAGTCTGACACGCCCTCTCGCTCTACCCTGAAGAGAAGACTTTTGATGATTTCCTGCCTCAAAAAAAAAAAAGATGTGAATCAATTTGTAAGATGGTCAGTCATCGCATTATACACCACAAATTTTTAATTAGTACAAATACTTAAGGGCTTATTAGAAAAGGTCTTGTTATTATTTAAGTAAAGTCTCAATAAATAATATTCATAAACAGCAAAGTTATTAGCGTTTGTTTATATCCCAAAATGTCACTCAATTTATGGACATATTGTACAAGCTATTGATTATGAATGAATGAATGACGATCGAAATGGAAAAACACTGCGCGTAGTATTTTCAAGTAGCAATTGTTGTGAATGATTGATTATATTATGAGTTTACCAATCATAACAAATTTTCGTGGATAATTTTGGGATTTCGTTTTTTTACTTTTGACTACAAAAATATGATGATTGATGGGTACGGATAGAGCCCTATTTTTTATACTAATTAAAAACTAGTGGTGCATAATAATAATATTCTACAGCTACCACAACGCCATCTAGTCCCGAACTAATCAGAGCTTGAGCTATGAGTACTAGACAACTGATGGACATACTTAAATATTTCTAAATACATACAAGTTAGACAACTGATAAACATACTTAAATTACACCCAGACAGAACAAATGATCGTGCTCATTACACTAACATTTGTCGTGGTTGGGAATCGAACCCACCACTTCCGATATAGCAGCCAGGGCCACAAACCGCTAGATCAACAGGCCAACATTTACAGAGTGAATTGTTCAAGTTATCGTGAATGGCGAAGTCTGTAACTATGAAAAATAGCGAAAAACACTCAAAAACAGTGGCGTAGCGTGGACTAGTTTAGACGTGGGCGAAGCGAGGCCTTTTTCTTTCATAAATCCGAAAACGAAAAAGCGACTGTCCAACCCAGTGTTCGACCATTTCGTTTCTTACCATCAACTGGAATAGTGACAAAAAAGGCCTTCCTTGTTAAAGTACCCTCGCTTGCGCGAGGCCCCTTAGGGTGTAAGGCCGTGGGCGAGGGCCGCTTCGCCCACGCATAGCTACGCTACTGCTCAAAAAAGTTTAGTGCCAGATTTTGATGACAAATTAAACTGCATTATTATTGTTTTTAAAAAGCGCAACTTTGTGATTCCATGTTTAATTATTATATTAATATGTAAGTCGTAATTGTTAATATTTTTGTATAATTATGATGATTATTGAAATGTAATAAATCATTTGTTTTTTGTATGTTTGTCGTTTTATTTAATGTTGAATGAAAAATCATCCAATGATATCCTCCACTCTTGGGCGGAGCGAGAGGGCGTGTCAGACTTTTACTGACTAAAAACCAACTCCTGTCCCTTCTTTGCCTTCGTCCTAAGCTTTCGCCTTGCGTGGAACACTACGCGCCGTCAACGACTCGGGCTCGGTCCGGACGGTTACCGGACGGTCGGACGGCGAGCTATTCATTGCTCACCGTCCGCAAGCCCGCGTGCACGTGCGCCCGCCTGCCACTCCTCGCTTCGGACCATGGCCTGTACCAAGGCCTGGCGCGAGAGATCGTTGCCGCCGATCTTCCCCACGAGGACACGGCAGTGCTCTGCCCAAGCGGGACACACCTCTACCGTGTGCTCCACCGTGTCCTACGGGCGGTCCACACAGTGGTGGCAACCGGGCGTTACTTTCGCACGAATCCGGTGCAGGAACTTCCCGAACTAACTATATTCGGATATTAGTTCTTACATTCCATCCTAAGGTTGTCTGGTAGATATCGCTGTCAGCGATAAGACCGCCTTTGTACCCATAGATTTAAGTTAGTGTAAAAGTTTTGTTGCTATTTTGGTGTAGTTATGAAGTTTGTTCTATTCTATTCTATTCGGTGAGAACCTGCGTCATGCGGAAGGTGAGGACACCGTGAGGCCTTTCCAGACACTCCTCAAAGAGGGCATCATCGCTTACCATCTGCCCCCCTAGCCAAGTTACAATCGTATAGTTCACGCCAAACCCTTCGAGTAGGCCACGCCTCCAATTCCTTTGTTCGGACCACGGGACTGAGCGTTGAGATGACGTCAGAACAAAGGAATCAGAGGCGTGGCCTACTCGAAGCGTTTAGCGCGAACGATACTATTGTAACTTGGCTAGGGAGGCAGGTTACATAGTAGTGGTCAAACACGATTAGCTCACGTTTGATAATTTTCGATCGGGTAAAGTCGGTGGCAGAAACTATTTCGTAATATTTTTGGTTATTTTGGTAAAGAGCTATAAAATCACGTGAAAGTGATTACGAAGCTATCAACTTCTTAATTAAATCTTACGTGGTTTTAACCGATTCGTTTAGTTCAGCTAATAAACAATTCACATCCTGTATTATTTCCGTTGTTCCATAAACAGAGTGATGTAAGTTATCAACACACGTTAGCGCGTTACGAAATAACTGTTAACACGTTGTTTCTTTTCTGTTTTGGTAATCTCGTCATTTCAGTCGAGAGATTTCCACTGTTGGACATAGGCCTTTCTCGAGTGTCGCCAGAACGACTGGTCCTGCGTCTCGCATCTATCGGATTCCCGTGACCTTCACCAGGTCGTCGGTCCACCTTGTGGGAGACTTTCCAACGCTGAGTGTTTTGGTATGCGGTCGCCACTCTAGAACATTTCGGCCTCATCGACCATCCGTTCTACGAGCAATGTGCCCTGCCTACTGCCACTTAAGTTTGGCAATTCTTCGGCCTATTTCGGCGACCTTGGTTCTCTTGCGAATATCTTCATTCCTGATGCGATCACGCAAGGAAACTCCGAGCATAGCCCTTTCCATTGCCCTTTGGGTGACTTAAGAAACACTGATAAATTAATGATAAATGATATTTGTAGCATGGCCTGTTCCTTGTTATGCATGGCCACCAACCTAATGATAGCGTCTTACCACCCGCGCACCGCACCTACGACCCCACTCTCTTCTGCAATAAAATAAACAACTTCTCAAGCACGCGCGCTGAACTCCTCTGGACTCCATCTTGACATATTATTATGAAAATTTGCTGAAAACACTTATGTATTTATTTTGCAAATAGGTCTTACAATAGTACATTTTGATACAACTGCAGAAAGTTTGTCATTGCGACCGAGGCGGAATTCACACGAGTCGTAGGCGAGTGTGTTATGGAGCCGAGGGCTGTTAGTGACAAATTTGCACGTGTCGAATAAACGGGGGTTGACCGGCGACTTGCGGGGGTCGACGCGCGCCCAGTCTGATACGATAAATGTAATAACATTGTGGTGGGGGAGAGCACAAGCTATTTCTGCACTAGTGCGGAAAGCAGTCTATTGCGTGCCTAAAAGCGGTGGGATAAGAGCGGGTTTTCGAGTAAGTGTATTGAAATACTCTTTTACAAGTAATTTTTTTTCCTTAGTTTAAACTAGGTGACTCATGGTGGTCTGTCTCCACCTCTACTCAGTACGCCTGGCGGTAGGGTGGCCAACCTTGCTCTAAAATAGAGTACTCTACTCAACGATTGTACTTATATTAGTGGAACATTGGTTTTCAACTGAACCTTATTGAGAGTGTATGGCAACAGGAAAGATAATATTAATACTATATGCAGGAGAACCAAGGTTACAGACATAGCCCAAAGAATCGCCAAACTTAAGTGGCAGTGGGCAGGGTACATTGCTCGCAGAACAGATGATCGATGGGGAGGACAGGTTCGGGAATGGCGACCACGTACCGGACGCAGCGTTGGAAGGCCTCCCACAAGGTGGACCGATGACCCAGTGAGGGTCGCGGGAATCCGATGGATGCGAGACGCACAGGACCGGTCATTATTGCGACATTTGGGGGAGGCTTATGTCCCACAGTGGATGTCTTTCGGGTGAAATGATGATGATGATAATAAATCTATAGAAATTTTTAGTTGTGCACGCATTACGTAAAATGTATTTTATACATTAAAATCGTGTGTAACTTTTTATATTACTTAGGCTTCGTTTCATCGCAATCGGTTGACTATATCGAAAGATAATTAATACTATTGACTGTTAGGCGGTAGGAAGTTTGTCGGGTCAACTAGTTTGAAATAAAATGCTTTGAATCTTGAATCCTACAGCTCGTAAGTCGGCACCACTGCTCTCAACCAAACCTGCTTACCCTACTTAATTAGAAGTATGAGCATATATGAGGTAACGCGGTAATTAGTGCAGTCATTTGACCGCGTTATTGTAACCTGGTTAAATGTTACTGAACACGCGACGAACGAAACTTGTGACTTTGCCTCAATTTCTTTACATGCCCTGTAATGTGCCTCGAGTTTATCTTCAAAAACATCAGACCTTAAGATGGCGATGATCGCCAACAGACTGCATTGCTCGTACATCCGAAAATGCTGCAGTCGGAATATGTTTTCGTGTAGTTAAGGGCCTGTGCATACCACCACATTTTTTAAACGCGCCGTTGAAGCATGTTTTAGAAACGGGTAATGCAACCTGGGTTTCGGCGTGTTAGTAATCAAGGCGGTTGCCTCCCCGACGCCTTATTCTTCGACTGGGATCGACCCTTTCACGATCTCGCTCGGCAGGCTCCTTCTGGAAACTTATTGCCTTTAAACCTATATGCCTACTTATTGCCTTTATTTCGTACAACACACATTTGTTTAGTAGGAAATTGTTGCGATTTTTTTTTTGTTGTTTTCTGGTGGTTTTAAATGTTGACTCTAGTGGTAAGTTACTGTAACTGTTGGCAACACTGGACGTCTCAAAACTGTGTTGTCGCAGACAAGTCTGCGGTGTCGTAGACAAGTCTGCGACGTCGTAGACAAGTCTGTCTGAGACAGTCTTGTCTCAAGTATGCGTAGGCCCTAAGGGGACCCTGGGGGACTGCAATGGTTTAGGTTTAGGGGATCTTAGTGAAACATGCGGATTTTTACGATGCGAAGTCGCATCGAAATATTTTGTGGGCCCTTACACTTCCCACACTTGGTAGAGCGGGACACAGTTGCGTTTTATCCAGTAAAAGTCTGACCCGACCTCTCTTTCCACCCTAGCGAGAGAATTCATTTGATGGCTTCCTCCATGACAAGGAAATGTGTGATGGTATATGTGTGTGTATGTGTTGAAGCTTCACACTGAAACGGCTGAACAGATTTTGATCAAATATGATACACGAATAGACTATTCTCTGGTAAAGCTCATAAGATATTTTTCATCCCAGGAGTAGGTCTATTCTCTTACTTTTTCACGTGCAAAGCCATTGTCAGAAAATAGTCAAGTAATTTTTTAGTAAAGTCCTTCATCTACACTAATATTATAAAGAGGTAAAGTTTGTTATTTTGTTTTTTTTGTTTGTAGGAGGTAATCTCTGAAAGTACTGGTCCGATTGCTAAAATTTTTTCACCGATAGAAAGCTACTTTATTCCTGAGTGACATAGGCTATATTTTATGTACGCGGACGAAGTTGCGGGCAAAAGCTAGTATATAAATATAAAAAAAAGATTATTTGTTAATTAAGTGAGAATATTTAAACGAACCAGTGTAGCGAAATAAGTACCTGCCTAAGTTATTAAATTAGACAATTAAAATTTTACAGTTTTGAATCATAATTTGATAATACAGGATGTTAAAGTCCTGTTTTTTAGGGTTTAGAGTACCCTAACCTACCACTGCTCTCAAAACGGTGAAGGAAAACATCATGAGGAAACCGGCATGTCCTAGAACCAAACATTCGAAGACATGTGACATCCACCAACCCGCACTGGGCCCGCGTGGTGGATTACGGCCCATTCCCTCTCCTAGAGAGGAGGCCTGAGTCCCAACAGTGGGAACATTATAAGGCCGACTATCAGAGGCGGATCGTGAAACTGTTGGGCTCTGGGCTAACACTACGGGGGGGCCCACCTAAGTAATCAAATTAATTGGTATTTTGTTAAAAATAAGTTTATATTTCTCCTGAAGTGTACTCGCAAATGTCGTCCTAATGGAACTAGAAACCTTCAACTGATCATGAGTTACTATAGCTAACTTGAAAGTCTTTAAATATACTTCGTCTTGCGGTTTTCTGTAAGATATTGCCCTCTGCGATAAGACCGCCGATTGTACACTTAGTTTATGTAAATGTTTATCCTGTCCACATTATGATAAATTTTTTGATCACAGGTCGAACGTGAACACCAACGTTGAGTGCTTGTAAACCATTGACCTGCCATATTAATAACGATATCAATGACTGCTTCCATAATTAAACAGAAGTACTCTATTTGTTTAAAAAAAAAAGTTTTGTCAAATAGATTAACCCACACTGAAGATTGTTTTTAATGAGGACTGGGGGCCCCTTATATCCCCGGGGCCCTGGGCTGCGGCCCATTTAGCCATTAAGTAGATCCAGCCATGCCGACTATGCTATGAGTACCCAAAGGGTAAAACGGAACCCTATTACTAAGATTCCGCTGTCCTTCTGTATCATGAAAAATCACAAAGTTATTGTGCTGTTTTGTTACCTGGTTGCCCGCACAAATACATAAATGATAACTGGGCCATCCGGCCAGGTGACTGAGGGGTTGTTTTGCTCTCGCACCGAGCTTAGTCCTGGCACCCAATAGCCACTATGACCTGCCATGGCCTGTGTTGTACTTAATGCCAGTGGTGTAACTTTTTAAAAATATTTTTAGGAAAAAATATAACATGGTATAAAAATTATTGGAATCGATTCAGTTACTGATTCTGAACAAACTATATTGAGGTTTCGCATATAGGTACTAAAAATAATGTTGTTTATCATCATGCTACGTCCAATAAGAGCGGAGAAGTGGCTTAAGGCACGAGTTAAACTTGTCCCCCGCGGTTTTACTAGTCACAATATATTATCCTAGCTGGATGTTCAGATTGTTGATTCGCTCTAAGAGAATAAACGTTAGGTATCAATACGTTTTGGGCCGTTACCAACCTGACGTTGAATACTAGATATTCCAAAACAATTCGGTACTTAACAATTTTTATTATTTATTTCAAAAATTAACTTTATCATAAATTTCAAATTGGTTCAAAATTATACTACTACTTCGTTTCGATTCGATGGTAAACTCATTAAACTGATTTGGCCCGGTAGGTATGGCTACGATAATAATTCTGGCGCGCTTATGATAATTTCAGTAAGTCACATTTTGGTCGAAATTGAATTAAATATACAGAAATATAGATCTCTATCTCTACATCTATATATATAAAAGGAGATACTGACTGACTGACATATCCACACACACAGCCGAAACTACTGGGACAAGGAGCGTGAAAATTTGCACAAAGCTTCCTTTTATGACGTAGGCGAGCACTAAGATAGGATTTTCCAATATTCACTCCCTACGGGGATGAATCGGGCGTCCAAAGTTTGTATGGAGAAAAATACTTTTATGCCGGCGAAGCCGATGGCAGAAGCTAGTTTTAAATATATACTTAACTCAATATCGACCATCATCAAATGTGACTTACTGTAATAAAGTCACATTTGATGATGCACAAACATAAGCATGGCAGAATTAAACTAGTTAGAAACCTTTTGAATCGGGTGGAATATAGTAAATAGAATACTTACTGTGAAAGCAAACGAGATTTAACAAACATAGGTATCTTTTTTTTTTTAAAAAAACTCCGTTTCCTAACGCACCAAGGTGCGGCCGCTAAAAATGATTTAATTTAGCGAATAAAAAAATTGCATATTCCTGTTTCGCTGCGATCTTCGTCCATCCATCAACTCGTTACGTCTCGGTCTATTGGTCCCCTTGCTTCACTACTGTATATGTATTCGTCCGTTTCATAATTGCGACTCATTTTCTGTCCGTCTGTCACACGGTGAGGGTGTGTTCAAAGTTGCTGATTCCAAAATGAGGGTGAGTTTTTTGTTTGTGAAGTATATTGTAGATACTGGCGAATCCTTGTTGTGCTGACCTATTTATTAGTTTCTTTTGTTTTACTGGGTTGTTCATTTGTTATCTGCCTATATTGACTGGCCTGTTGGTCTAGTGGTTAGTGACCCTGACTGCTATGCCGGAGATCGTGGGTTCGATTCCCACCCAGGACAAATGTTTGTGTGATGAGCACCATCATTTGTTCTGTGTGTAATTTATCTATATATGTATGTATTTAGAAATATATAAGTATGTTTATCAGTTGTTTAGTACCCATAACACAAGCTTTGCTTAGCTTGGGACTAAACGGCGTTGTGTGATAGTTGTGGAATATTATTATTATATATTTATTTGTTTATACACACTCATAACAGTTACATATTTTTTCTTTTTTATTTACAAATCCTTTAAATGTATTTACAAGCCTTCATCCATTACTCTAACATAGTATTTAACTAAAAACTTAGATGTTTTTTTTTGTGTTACGTTGAAGATTTTCGTAGTGATTTTTTTAAAGTTTTATCATGAATATTTTTTTTATTTCATATTTTATAAAATATGTAGTTTTATTTTTGTTTTAATGTGTTTATTTTTAAAACCAGTACTTATTTTTTAATAACAAGGGGATAATAATATAATCACGTTCCATTAAAATTATCTAAAGGGCCTCTGCGAGTTGGCTTCAGCCCCTCGTACGCCTACCAAAGGTCCATGACCTCAGGGTCCTGTGATGTTTAAATAAATAAATAACAATCATAATTCGTGTAAATAAATGAACTCGTAAATAATCTTTATATTTTTATATATAATTATTTATTTGAAAACACGGGAATTCGTACATAGCTATGTCGTCATAATGTAAAAGTTCTAATAAAATATAATTAGCTATAACATTTTGGTACAATATCTAGAAGTGAAGTTAGGTTGGGATTTTTTTTAAACTTGAATTATTTGTTCCAGTTAATATGTTTCTGGTGCTTCCTCCTGGCGGCAGCTGTCCGCTCACAAAACAATGGCTATTATGCTCCACAGACTTTTAGACAGGCAAGTTTATTTAAATATTTTTTTAATACACTTACTCGAAAACTTATCCCACAAAGGTTGGTTTTCGAGTAAGAGTACTTTTAGGCACGCAATTGACTGTTTTTCGCACTATTGTGGAAAAGTGCTCGCCCTTGCCAATTTTTTTTACAATTATCGTATCAGGCTGAGCGCGCGTCGACATCCATGAGTCGCGTATCAACTCCGGTTTACTTATTTCTTAGTAAGTGTATTGAAAAACGTCGTTTGATACACGTGAAAATTTGTCATTGCAGCACTCGGCTCCATAACACTCGCCAAGGCTCGTGCGAATGCCGTCTCAGTCACAATGACAAACTTTCTCCACTTGTATCAAAATCTACTATTTCTGCCTGATAGGCGCAGTGGTTAAGCGATCGGCTGGTGCAAACAAATCAAAGATACAAACCGTTCAAAGCATTTTATTTTAAATAGACCATTTACAGGCACTTTTGAAAGTACAATAAGTCAGTCAGTCAGAAAAAAATATGCTAATTGCACATTCCAAAGCGTAGATCCATATGGAGAAGAATGTCCAAGAAACTCCATGGACACCCTTTTCAATCATGTTATGTGTTACAAATATCTCGTTACATGTTTTTAAATATTTCTATAGCCTACAGATAAGTGAAAAGTAGGTTTCTCCATACAAACTTCCAACCCCCGTTTTACCCCCTTAAGGGTGGAGTTTCGTAAAATCCGTTCTTAGTGGATGTCTACACCCTATAAGGACCCTACCTGCCAAATTTTAAGTTTGTAGGTGTTATAGTTTCTGAGATTTGGTGATTAATCAGTGAGTGGTATTTCGCTTTTATATATATGGGGTGACTGGTAATTAGTGACCGATACTTAAACACATGATTGTACTCATGATTACAAACAACTTTCCCAAAGAAACTTTATTTATATTCTCATTAGTTTTATCACAATAATAAAACAGCTGTTTAACTACGCGCGCGCGCCTGCGACCGGCGACCGCTCAGCTGTTAGCTGCGTGACGCCGCCGTACCTACAATAGTGATAGAACACCCGCGCAGCTTGCTAACTCATAGGTGTACGTACCTAATCAGTGAATGTACCTACAAACTAATGAGAATATAAAAAAAGTTTCTTTGGGAAAGTTGTTTGTAATCATGAGTACAATCACGTGTTTAAGTATCGGTCACTAATTACCAGTCACCCTATATAGATAGATTTACATGTTTGTGATCGCAACCACGATACAGGACTGGTTCAGGCTATGGTTCGGAGTGAGAGGAAATGTGAAGCAGTAATGCTAGCAAAGGAGGCGGCCGCAAGAGTGAGGGAATGTACATCCTCACACCCCAGCCGCCGCGACAAGAGACGCCCCGGGCGTCGGGAATCGCAGAGCGATCTCCGACCACCGTAGGCGCGGGCTTGCGGACGACGAGCAAAGGGTAGCTCGCCGTACATTTTGTCTTTTAAGGACCAAGCCCAAGTCGTCAACGGCTAGGAGCGTTCCACGTGAGCCTCAAAGAGATGTCAGCAAAAGGCAAGGGCCCAGCTGAACCGATGCTTGTTGGGGCCAAGGGATTTGTTCTGAAAACGGTATAATCATGGTCCTGGACCGCAAAAGGCAACTGAAGGAACATTAGTGCGGTTTTAGTCAGTAAGTCTGACACGCCATCTCTTCCCACCTTAGAGCGGGAGAAGTCATTAGATGATAAAAAAAAACAAGGCTTTTGTGTCAGTCTTTTACTGAATAAAACTTACCTGTGTTCCTTCAGTTGCCCTTTGCGTGGGTCTCGGTAACTCATCATTCGAACAATCGCTCAGCCCTAATAGGCATTGGCCCTACTGGGCCCTGTTCGTTTTGGTGACATCAGCTTTGAGGCCCATGTTAAACACACACGCTGTTGATCCGGACTTAGTACTTAACGGACGACGAGCTACCTATTGCTCATCGTCCATAAGCCCGCGCCGACGGTGGCTAGGAAACGCCCTGCGACTCCCAACGCCCGGGGCGTCTCTTAAGGTGGTGGCTAGATGACATATCTTCGTATTCTATTTCAGCATATCTTGATCTGCCTACACTAATGCAATGTCCAAGAATTCAGCCCCAATAAAACTACTTCCTACTACAATAATAATCATATCGGTTACCCATCAGCTTCCAAACCGTGGCAACGGTTGCTTAACCCTTTAATTGGAGCACTTACATTGCAATGTTACACTATTTACTTGTTGAACTGTGACCAAATAGCTTGGAGCCAGTGGCGTGAAACTGCTAATTAAGTTTGAGTAATTATTGATTAGGAGCAGTGGTGGCTCAGTGGTTACGGCCCTGAGTTACGAGTTGTATGTCGCGGGTTCATACCCAGGCAGGCACTTTTTAGGGTACCGTAGCCAAAGGGTAAAAATTGAATCCTATTGCTAAGATTCCGTTTTCCGTCTGCCTGTCCAGGCTGTTTCTCATATACCGTGATAGCTAGATAGTTGAAATTTTCACTTGAAATTGGCATTGAGATCCCGGCGGCTTGGGCGTCAGAAAGTCCGTTCCCGCACGCATGCGGCCGCCTCCTTCGCTAGAATTACTGCTTCGCAGAAGGAGGCGACCGTCTGCAATTCCTCTTCACCCCGGACCATGGCCTGTACCAGGGCCCGGTGCGAGAGGTCATTGCCGCCGATCGTCCCCACGACGGACATGGTGGTACTCTGCCGAAGCGGAGCACACCTCCACCGTATCCTCCGGGTGGTCCACACAATGGTGACAGTGCTTCCTGCACTGGATTCCGATTTCATCTCGAATCCAGTGCTTCCTGCACTGGATTCCGATTTCCTCCCGAACGTACCAAGTCTGTTGAGGAATAATTCCTTAACTTTATTGCGATCATCTAAAGACACTTTCCAAAGATCCCAACAGATTAATTAATATTTTGGTAATACCTCACTTCACGGCCATCATCATCATCCTCATCATTTCAGCCGAAAGACGTCCACTGTTGGACATAGTCCTCCCCCAAATGTCGCCATAATGACCGGTCCTGTGCGTCTCGCAACCATCGGATTCCCGTGACCCTCACCAGGTCCTCGGTCCACCTTGTGGGAGGTCTTCCAACGCTGAATCTTCCGGTACATGGTCACCATTCCAGAACCTTTCACCCCCATTGACCATCTATTGTGCGAGCAATGTGCCCTGCCCACTGCCACTTAAGTTTGGCGATTCTTCGGGCTATATCTGAAACCTTAGTTCTCCTGCGGATATCTCCATTTCTGACCCGATCACGCAAGGAAACTCCGAGCATAGCCTTTTCCATTGCCCTTTGAGTGACTTCAAGTTTAAGCCTTCTGATGAGGCCTATTGTAAGCGACCACGTTTCGGAGCCATACGTCATTACTGCCCTCACGGCACCACGGTCATGGGTCACGGCCCTCTGCATTGAGGAATACGAAGCAAGGAGGAGAAGGAAAACCTCACTATGAAAAGAAAGAACATTTTTCGCTTTTCTTTTTTAGAAGGTAATAATAATAATAATAAAACTAAACTAAACTTTGTACTGGGATCGGTTCATCATCACTGACAGGACTATTGTAGCCAATAAGCCTGATATAGTGGTGGTGGACCGAAGTGAGAGGCGTGCAATGATTGTTGACATATCCGTTCCGCATGACGAGAACCTCGTGAAAGCCGAGAACGATAAACAAATCAAGTATATTGACTTGGCTCGCGAGGTTGTCGACATGTGGGATGTGGACTCGGCGATCATTGTACCGATAGTCGTGTCAGCCAATGGCTTAATAGCCAAGAGCCTCGACCAACATCTTAGGAGGCTCGCGTTAGGCGGCTGGATCAAGGGCTTGATTCAGAAAGTGGTACTCCTGGACACGGCTCGTATTGTTAGGAGGTTCCTTTCTCTGGAGCTCTGACCGCCGGTAGCTTGGACCCTGTTCCCGATACCGGTGGGACACTATTTTTTATATTTTTAAATGTTTTTTTATTTTTTTATTGCAATATTTAAAAATGTAATTTATATGATAAGTTAATGAATAAACGATATATAATAATAATAAAAGCCTTTATTCGCTGACCATATTACAGTTTTGACTTATACTACTTAAATAAAATCAAAATTCTTAATCTAGTCCTACTTTTTGAAAATCCTTTTTTTTTTTTTTGCAACATTTTAGTCAGGTTGTCTTTTGACATAGGCTTCCCCCATTTCCTTCCAGTTATCTCTGTCACGAGCTATCCTCCTCCATCCTTTCGGCAGATCATCCTCCCATCTTTTGGTTTGACGTCCTTTCTTTTTCCGTTTCTAGGGAATCTAATTTCATTACGTCCTTCGTCCATTTTTTTCCACTGTTCGTCCTCATTATATGATCAGTCCAATTCCATTTAAGTTTCCTTATTTTCTGTATTACATCTGTCACCTTTGTTCTTTCCCTTATTTTTAGTGTTGTCCACCGGTCCCGTAGCGTTAAGCATACTTCGTTAAATGCTGCGTTGACAAACTAAGAGGCTATTGTAGGTTTTACTCGTAGCTGGCCAAGTTTGGCAGAAGTTTTAGAAGGTATTATAGTTTAAATAAATAGTTGTTTTGTTAAAAAATCAAGGTCATTACTTATGTACCACATTTGTATGTAACAGGTCGAACCAACCCTCTTCGAACCGCTGGAGAGGCCTTGGAACCAAAAGATTCCAGTAAGCATAGTTGTATACAGGTCTAGAAGACCTACGGATAGATTTATGACCTATCCTTAAAATGATAAATGATATTTAATTTACATACCATCTGGGCCTCAAGTCTGCTATTAAAATAGTATCAGAATGGTTTATCATTGATTTCATCATTGTTGATTTTGACAAGTTTAATAATCTACTAATATAATGGCGTTATTATGACGTTCCAATGATCGACCACTGACACTCCATTGGTAATCTCGTACGTAATGACAAACGAATGTCTGAAGTATGCGGTAATCTGCTAAAATTTTGACAGTTCCTTTGATCAGTGACCTACCATTAGAACGTCAGTGTGCAGTCATTACTTTTAATTCGTTACAAGACAGCTCGTACCACAATTCTATTTCGAGACCTCTGATCGATCTATGATCGGCCATTATGAATTAACAGATTACGAACTTTTAGCAAAATGACAATGGAATCGTGTTGGAATGACGAATTTATAAAAATAGCAGACTTGGGCCACTGGTGGGCTTTGCAGTCTAGCACTAGTTTATATCATTAAAAAAATTGGTTTTTAAAAAACACTTTTAGGGCTACACCCGCGCTGCAGTAGAATAACAAAGCAAGCAGGTTCCGGGTTCAAACTCAGCTAGGCGCATTACTTTGTGTAATTTATTTCATCACCACTGCTCTCAAAACGGTGAAGGAAAAAATCGTGAGGAAACCGGCATGTCTTAGAACCAAAAATTCGAAGACATGTGACATCCACCAACCCGCACTGGGCCCGCGTGGTGGATTAAGGCCCATTTCCTCTTCTAGAGAGAAAGTCTGAGTCCCAACAGTGGGAACATTATGAGGCCGACTAAGCTATGCTATCCTAACAAAGCAACGCGGCAACACTTTACGGCTTATTCGAAGGCGCCCTTCCACGTCAATTTTTTGTCAATTTAAACTAGATGAGGCCGATGTTTCCTAGCTGACTACCCTGCCCCCTAGCCAAGTTACAATCGTATCGTTCGCGCTGAACGCTTCGAGTAGGCCACGCCTCCGATTCCTTTGTTCTGACGTCATCTCAACGCTCAGTCACGTGGTCCGAACAAAGGAATTGGAGGCGTGGCCTACTCGAAGCGTTTGGCGTGAACGATACGATTAGAACTTGGCTAGGGGGGCTGAGAAGAAACACTGACACGAAATTAGGGTTCAAAGATGAAGTTGTGTTTATATACATAAAAACAAGCTTTTAAAAAATGTCCGCCATATTGCATTTACTGTGGCGTAGGTTTTTTTCGTATTCTTCTCAACAAACTCTTTTAATTAATTTCTATGGATATCAATTAAAAGGGTTTGCTGAGAAGTTTTTTTTTTTTCTTAAGCACCCCCATGACATATCTTGGGGGTGCTAAAATAACTAGTCCACCATCTTCAAGAGTCCCTTATCTCAGAAACACGTAGACGCATCGAGTAGAAATTAAAATCATATACTCAAGTCTGCGGTCCCTTGAAGCTGAGAAAAAATCAAACTTCTAAGTGAACGGAAAAAAAAGATACGGTCGTTTATGTCGAAAAAAACGTACATTCTCAAAGGAATCAAAATTCATAGAGTACTTCCCGTTGACCCTGAATCCTGAAATTTGTCATAAAGCAAGGTTTTATAGTATAGATATAGGAATAAATTTAAAAAAAAAACTGTAAATTTGTAGTTACATCAACTTTTTTTACATTTCGGTAAAATCTTCGAAACTCAGTTCGGGAATCGAACTGTTTTTGTGCGGAACGCTCAGTGCACGAGTCCGACTCGCACTTTGCCCTGTTTTTTTTAATCCCAGATTTTCAATTACGCGGGCGAATCCGCTGGCAGAAGCTAGTGTTATCTAAATTCCTTTTCCTAAGTATCTGTTTCTCCCACAGAATGATCCTTACCAGAGAACGCTGTTCGCCCCAGCGCCAAATGACGTCAACGCGCAGAGCACAACCGTGGTGGACCCATGGAGACCAGCCCCCGTCAACGAGCAGTGGAAGGGAAACCAGGGTATGATGACAAAAGACCCATTTGTTAGCTAGTAATGTTTCGAGTGGACCGATGTACTGGTGAGGGTCGCGGGAATCTGATGGATGCGTGACGCACAGGACCGATCTGCTGATGCTGCGGCTGAAATGATGAAGAATTTTTCATGGTGTGACGGTGAAGGAAAACGTCGTGAGAAAGCCAATGTGTCCTAGAAAAATGGTCCTGTGTGTCTTGCATCCATCAGTTTCCCGCGACTCTGACCAGATCATCGGTCCACCTTGTGGGAGGCCATCGTTGCCACTCCAGAACCTTTCGTCCCCATCGACCAGCTGTTCTGCAAGCAACGTGCTCTGCCCCCTGTCACTTCAGTTTGATGATACTACGTGTTCATCATCTCATCTTTAGCATAGCATTATCAGCCTTATAATGCTCCCACTGCTGGCACTCAGGCCTCTTCTCGGTCGTAGGGGACCAGCAGGGTCGCAGCCTACTGGGGCCAAGGGTCTGCTTCTGAAAGGAAGACTCGGCCCTGGTATGAAAGGCAACGAAGGAACAGGAGTGGGGTTTTAGTCAGTAAAAATCTGATACACCCTCTCGCTCGATTTCGTTCGATCCGTCCAAAAGCGGGGAATGTCATTAGATGATTTTCTCACCGAAAAAAAAGGCCTCATCTCGGTGTTGGTGGCTGTCACATGTCTTCGAAATTTAGGTTCCGTTGCCACTCCAGAACATTTCGGGCCTATCGACCATCTGTTCTGCGAGCAACGAGCTTTGACCCATGCCACTTCAATTTAGTGATACTACGTGTTCATCATCTTCATCTTTAGCATAGGATTATCAGCCTTATAATGCTCCCACTGCTGGCATCTGTTCTGCAAGCAATGTGCCTTGCCTACTGCCACTTCAGTCAGGTGATACTTCGTGTTTCTAATCTTCATGTTTATCGTAATGTTTATGAATTACCTACGTATGCAATATAATAATGTTCTTAGGATATGGTTGGGGCTACCGAGATACTGCTGTGCATCTGGCATGTTTTTGGAAGCTCGGATTGATGGCTTTCAAGCCATCATGAGAAAGAGGGCGACCTCATTGTTGGATCGTGTACGAGCAAGCTCCAACAGCATCCTAAAAGTAATAGCGGACCGACTAGACGGTCCGTTTCTGAGACACTGGGTTGCGCTCCACGTGTCAAAATGTTGTTTTTATATTTGTAATTTTTATTTCCTTGTTGTGTTTACTAACATAGTTCTTAAGTACTTACTAACATTAATATGGACCTGTATCGTTTAGATCTAAGTCTGAAATAAAGTTCTTATTATTATTATTACCTTTTTGTTCAGATCGTAACACTGGTTCGAGCGGTCATTTCATCCCTAAGGCTGAGCCCTGGCGTCTCCCGTACGGCGGCCTGACGAAGGAGCAGCAGGCTTCTATCCTGCATCACAAGCAGTCCTTGACTTCAGGTTAGTAATCTTATTATCTGCGGGGTGCCAGCTGAAAACCAGCGCTGGGTGTCTAACACCTAGCAAATGCTGAGGTGGCCACCCTTTCGGTGCGGGCACGCTCGGCGTACTTTGTACTTTGATCTTTTTTTTTACTTTTTGTTTATAACCGTTGTGCTGTGTCTGTCCCGAATAAAAGCATTTCTATTCTATTCTTCTTCTATTCTATTAATAAATAATTTTATTTTACCCTTTATCCACCTACAACAGATAAATCCGACAAAAACTCTCACATTTATTCCGTCAAAGCCACACATTTGCGCCTAAATACTCCATCTCGTCAGCTCTTCTGCCACCTATGGGGATTGAAGAGCTAAACGAGATGGAGTACCCAGTCGCGAACACACGACCCTGGCGAATAGAACGCGAAAACACTCGTCGGACCAATCCGACGCAAGCGTTTAAAGGGTTAAGCAATTAATGGCTGAATTTTGAAACGCCTTTCTAATCTCATAATCATCCAAAAGCTACTTATATACGCTCATCCCTATTTGAATGGTATAGTTGCTTAATCGCTACCATGACGTATAAAAATATCAGGCGTGCGAGAGAGAATGAGGGATCGAGCTATACGGTTTAAGACATTTATTTCTCAAAAAGAATACAATTCACTTTAATATGAGAAATACAAGTTATTCTTAAATAAATACTAAACACGTTGACATGAGAAATTTAGGTAATCAAATAAATTAGTAAACTTATTAAATTATCTAAACACAAAATTCTACAATGTCACGAGGGTAACAAGAAAAAAAATTGTATTAGGAACTCATTACGTATCGTTTCTTAAAGGTAAGTCGATAGCAATTACATTATTATTGTTGTATCTAACTTTTTTATCTATGTTTTGTTAATTTAAGCTTGTTTATTAAATTAATTGGGTTATATAATTTGACATCAGTCTTTTTCTTTTGTTTGTCTTTGAATGCTGTAGCTTTACTTATCTAATGATTTATGCAATATCTATGCACCCTATATAGCTCCATCTTTTTAACAGTTCAGTTTAGCTCGTCAAATGGATCGCGTGGTAGGATCTCTGGCAGGTATCCCTTAAAGTTTTATAACATGTAAACATTCTACTAATAAAAATATTCCCAATAACAAACCAATTTGTCTTTTCTACAACGTCACCTAAATATTCTTAGTCAAGGAGCGAGCGAAGCGAGCTCGGGATTGTGCCTCCTTCCTGGTTATTTTTTTTATAAGCACATAGAAAGTGGCATATATGGAAGATAACTAGTGGCTAAGATAGTATCACTCAGACGCTCCGCTCGTTAATTGTGGCTGACTTTTTATTTAGAAGGTAATGTACAACATATAGAGAGTGTTCTTGCAATCACAATATAAAAAGAGGTTATACAAAAATAAATTATCACATTATTTTTTTTAATAAATCATACATTTTTTTTTAATTAGACGTAATTTTATTTTGTTCTAGACGGAGCCTTCCGCTTCGAATATGCTTCAGACAACGGTTTGGCTGCTGGAGAACAGATAGAGCCTGATGGTTCCAGGGTTGGAGCCTACCAGTACAAGGATCCAAGTGGACAGCTCGTCAAGCTCAAGTACAGAGCTGGCAAGGATGGCTTCCAGGTACGGTGGTGAATGGTGCTGGTACACGCGGACAGGCCCGGTAGTCAGCAATTGTACATTCTGCTGTTTGTACAGCCCCCTAGCCAAGTTGCAATCGTATCGTTCACGCCAAACGCTTCGAGTAGGCCACGCCTCCAATTCCTTTGTTCGGACCACGTGACTGAGCGTTGAGATGACGTCAGAACAAAGGAATCGGAGCTGGGGAGTAGGCCACGCCTCCGATTCGAAGCGTTCAGATACGATTGTAACTAGGCTCTACTTTCACTTTCCCGACCATCCGGACCGAGCCCAAATCGTCGACGGCGCGTACTATTCCACGCGCGCCTCAAATAGATGTCAGCAAATCGTAGGGGCCCAGTATGGTCGAAGCCTACTGGGGCCAAGGGTCTGTTTCTGAAAGGAAGACTCGGCCCTGGTATGAAAGGCAACGAAGGAACAGGAGTGGATTTTTAGTCAGTAAAAGTCTGACACACCCTCTTGCTCCGCCCAAGAGCGCGGGATTTCATTAGATGATTTTCCCACCGAAAAAAACGGCACAGTTATTTTCAGCGTGATTTTAATAAACGATTTTTGTTCTCAGATTCTGGAAGGCAGCCACTTACCCAAGAGTCCGGAGCCAGTCGCTCCTAGCAGCGGTGGTAAGTGTCATTAACTCAACAATGTAATGTAAAAATGAAAGGATGATGAATGATGATGTGATGATGTGAATGTTTAATTCTATAATAATAATAATCTTTATTGATCGTTTACAAATATTGCAGTACATGGGTATTTGATTTTTACTTGGTAAAATTACAAATTTGCTGCAATTGTAGTGGGTGCAGTTCTGATCTCCTGACTAGGTTACAGTATAACCTGTATGTAGGAGTGACAGTTCCGATCCCCGTGGCTTACAACAATGATGTATTATCACTAATTACATACATTATGTATTTTACTGCCTGCAAAAATTCTGTGGGCTACCATACTCTAGTTTTTGGTATTTATGGTAATGAGGCCTTTTCTTTTAATAATAAGCACGCGTTTGGCTATTATCAACTCTAATGATAAGCGATGAGGTGGTGGACGATGGAGCACGCTTGCTACTGTAACACACAACCTAGGGGACTTTAAGTCAAGAGTGAATAGGTTACTTCTAAGCAAAGACTACTATAATACTTCTAAGTAACCTGTGAAATGCAAAAAAAAACTTGGCAATTTGAATTTCGCGGATTAATGGAGTTACGATTTTAAAAAAAAATAATATTTTTATTTTTATTTTTTTACTTATTGGTTATCCAACATACAAAAATAGGGCCATTTTCTGTAACGAAAATGCACGGAAAATTAATGTGACAAATGGTAAAGCAGTCGTTAACTGCTGTGATTGTAGAATTAAGTCAACAGCCTGATTACAGCGACTTATGTACCTGCACGCGCTTGAAAATTTGCCACATTCATTCTGCGTTCCAGTAACTATTTATTTGCCATTTTTTTTTTTGACGTTAACAGTTAAGCAATGGGTCCCAAACTAGGTAAAGCTTGTATCTTGGTGACCCAATAATTATACAGAGTTAGCAAGATGATCTGGCCTGCTGGCGTTACGTATAATTAATATAAACTAACACGTTATTATTCCCCAAGGAACGCATCCCTAGGGACTAAATTACTTGTTTTAGGTGATGGTTCTATGACATATAAAACGGCATTATCAAACAGGTGATGACTAAAGTAGAGTAGGTATATAACACGGGGATAAGGCTGTCTTTGTCTTAGGCGGCTAAAATTTCTCATTTCACTCAGGTTTCCATATTAACTACCTCACAGTGCTCGGGAGTTAATTACATAAACCCCTCACTGCGTTCAGGATTGAAACTTAGCAACCTTTGTTTCGTTCGGAATTTAACATGCCGCCCGCGACTTTAACACATTGCTTTATCCTCTAGTCACATAATCTACTATTCTGGTTTTCTTTTCATCAGATGTTTTAAATTTTTACCCTTTCCATTTCAGACAACTACTATCAACAGGCGTATGCCCAACAAAGAGAACAATACAACCTGCAGCAGCAGTACAACCAGCAGAAACCTGATACGCAGCAGCAGAACTGGGGACAGAACCAGGTGAGACAGTCATCACCATCATTTCAGCCGAAAGACGTCCACTGATAGGCCTCCCCCAAGTGTCGCCACAACGACCGGTCCTGTGCGTCGCGTATCTATCGGATTTTGGCGACCCTTACCAGGTTTTCGATCCACCTTGTGGGAGGCATTCCAATGCTGCGTGTTCAACATAGCATATTCAGTCTTATAATGTTCCCACTGCTGGGATTCAAGCTTCCTTTCTAACAGAGGGTACGCGCGAGAGATTGTGATTTAATAGTCTCACTTCGATAGATTATAATCTACCGAAGAATAATGCGTTAAATTGTAAGCAGTTTGTTACGGTTTACAATGTCGCGAGATAGATTATAATCTAACGAAAAATAATGCGTTAAATTGTAAGCAGTTTGTTACGGTTTACAATGTCGCGAGATAGATTATAATCTAACGAAAAATAATGCGTTAAATTGTAAGCAGTTTGTTACGGTTTACAATCTCGCGGGATAGATTATAATCTAACGGAATTTTAAATTTTTCGGTGACATTATCACATAATTATTTTTCGCTCTGGATGTACCAAGGGAGTGGCCGGTCTCATCTAGTTTAAAATGACAAAAAAAATTGACGTGTAAAAGTGTTTTATATACCTATTTGCAGAATAAAAATCATTTATCATTTAGTGTGTCAGGCTTATACTGACCAAAACCCATCGTGATCCTTCAGTTGCTATTTGCGTTCAAGAACCTCAGTGACTCTTTCGAAGGATCCCGCAAGCACATTGGTTCTCTATCAGAGATAAATTTTCTAATGGTGTATTATTGTTTCAGGGTCCCGCAAGTGAGCAGCGACCGGCTGGTAATCAATACTTTGTATCCAACTGGAGACCTCAGGGCGAAGATGATGGCCAGGTAAGAAAAAGATTGAAAAACGCTGAAGAAACATTCTACCACTGTGCACTGGGAAATCCAGAAACATGGTGTATATGTATGAAAGTTTAACACTCGTTTATTACAAATTGGCGCGACGGATTGAAAAACGTCGCTGTATTGTAATACGGCTATCTCACGTTCAGCCGGATTATGTCGTGCGTACAAGCAAGCGCTTATATTTGTGTAATTTATTTCATCACCACTGCTCTCAAAACGGTGAAGGAAAATATCGTGAGGAAACCGGCATGTCCTAGAGCCAAATCTTCGAAGATATGACATGTGACATCCACTAACCCGCACTGGGCCCGCGTGGTTGATTATGGCCTATTTCTCCTAGAGAGGAGGCCTCAGTCCCAGCTGTGTAATATCATGTATTTTTGTATTAACTGACTGGCCGGTTGGTCTTGTTGTCAGTGACCCTGACTGCATAGCAGTCAGGGTCACTCGAACCCACGAGGGTTCGATTCCCACCCAGGACATATGTTTGTCTGATGAGTACGATCATTTGTTCTGTGTCTGGGTGTAATTTATCTATAATAATAATGTATGTTTTAGAAATATATAAGTATGTTTATCAGTTGTCTAGTACTCATAGCACAAGCTCTGCTTAGTTTGTGATTAGATGGCGTTGTGTGAAAATTGTAGAATATTATTATAATCCAATTTTGTTTCAGTATCGTGAAAATGAAGTTGAAAACCAAAATAATAAGCCGCATAGCTTCGGAGAGGGCTTCGCATTCGCATTCCAAGGATAGATTCAAGATGGCAGATCATAAATTATAATATTATTACTAACGACATCTGTGTGCATAAAGAATTCGGTAGTTGATTCAATTTTAATTGTACGTACAGCTAAGGAGTGTAATTCCCTACCAGAGTCTATGTTTTCTGGGAGACTATATCATCGCTTACCATCAGGTGAGATACAAAACGCGAGACAAACGCAAGCCTATCTATGGTGACTGGTAATTAGTGACCGATACTTGAACACGTGATTGTACTCATGATGCCAAACAACTTTCCCAAAGAAACTTTTTTTTATACTCAATCATAATAACAAAACAGCTGTTTGAAACTTTGAATTTCGCGCGCGCCTTCACCCGATCAGCTGTTAGCAGCGCGGCGTCCACGCTCGCGTTATCGATGACGTAGGAAATGTACCTACATGTTTCGGTAAAATAATACCCAAAGACAAGTATTTTGGTACTTTACGCGGGCGCGCTACGCTACAATAAATTAGTATAAAAAAAGTTTCTTTGAGAAAGTTGTTTGCAATCATGAGTACAATCACGTGTTTAAGTATCGGTCACTAATTACCAGTCACCCTATATAATAAAAAAAAGACTATCCAAAATCGCAAATAGAAACAATTTTTCAAATCTGTTCAATAATAAGTTACAAACCTTTGAAATCTGGTGGTAGGGAAAACTGTCAAGTTACAGAATAAGGATGTACACTCTGTCAAGTGACGTCACCACCATTAGGTTACGTGTGTAAAAGAGATAGCGAGATGTTCCACGCGCTCACTTTTCTTCAAACCAATATTTGAAATGCAAAGATTTCTTTTTAGTGTTATTTGTTGTTCAGTATAAAATACTGTACAAATATCTTCTTCCTTGGCGGTATCACTCTTGACAGAGTGGTCGTGGTCATCATTTCAGGTGCTGGTGGCAAGCTTTATAACACGCCACCACTACTCACTGATGGCCGCCTTCCTCGTGCATTCTAGTCGTGATGAAGGCCAGTCCACCTCATAGGCGATCTTCCTCGTGGCCTGGTATCCTCAACCTTTCTCTGGACCACAAGTCGCTCAATAGCCACATCCCCTCGGCGGCATACGATACCAAAAAAACTGGGAATACGAGACTGTACCAAAGACTCCGACCGAGGAGGAGAATTCCTCCAACACCACACTCACAAACTCACTCACTGTTCAAATATAAACACAATTTAATACCCGATTGCATAGCCATAAAAAAGTCATCATCTTCCTAACTTTTTCCAACTAGCTTGGGGTCGGCTTCTAGTCTTACTAGATGCAGTTGAATCCCCGTGTTTTACATGGAGCGAGTTTATCAGACGCCCACAACCCACTTACTTGAAAACATGATACTCCTTGGATAGATTGATGGTTAGACTTTCTGGAGTGTAAATACCTGAAACGACTGTCAAAGATCTACAAATGACAACCGGGACCAACGGCTTTACGTGCTTTCCGAGGCATGGAGTGTCAGTAATGTCCTAAATAAAATGAGAAAAGTACATATGAATTGGAAAATTCACATTGGTACTTGCCTGGTTTCAACCAGTAGGTAGTTATTGTTGAAGATGGTTTTACCCCCTTTGACAGTTGTTATGTATGGTTAGAAGCCAGAAAATCTGACGCCTGTGTTGTTCCCGGAGGACACGGTGGAGTATACGGTGGAGGTGTGCCCCGCCTGGGCAGAGCACCGCCGTCCGCCGTGTCCTCGTGGGGGCGTTAGGCAGCGGCGATCTCACGCTCCGGGCCTTGGTACAGGCCATGGTCCGGAGCGAGGAGGAGTGGCTGGCGGTCGCCTCATTCTGCGAAGCAGTAATGCTAGCAAAGGAGGAGGCCGCACACGTGAGCCAACGGTTCTCGCTGGGATTCCGATCCCGATTTCCGGCCACCGTAGGCGCGAGCTTGGGGACGGCGAGCAATGGGTAGCTCGCCGTCGGACCGTCCGGTAACACAAGTCTGACACTATCACACGCTCCGCCCATAGCTAGGGTTGTCATTAGATGATTTTCCCACAGAAAAAAAAAAAACCGGCCAAGTGCGAGTCAGACTCGCGCACCGAGGGTTCCGTACAAACCTGTAGGTAGTAAGTTTATGATTATTAAAAAAAATATACTATGTGATGTAACTAAAAATTTAAGATTTTCGGAATTTTTCCTATATGTGTACTTTATAACGTTGCTTCATGCCAAATTTCAAGATTCCAGGTCGTCTGGAAGTATCCTTTAGGTTTTGATTCCCTTGCGAGTAGTTGCGAGTTTCAAAATATGCGGCTTTAATTGCTGTATCTTTTGATTGCGTTGACGTAGAAGTTTGATTTTGTTACAGCTTAAAGATATTATAAACTTGAGTATTTGTTAAGAATTTCAATATAATACCACTACGCGTTCATGAGTAAAGGGGTAATAAGTTTAAAATTATTAAAAATATTTTTATTATATGATGTAACTAAAAATTTATGCTTTTCGCAATTTTTCCTTTATCTGTGTTATAAGACGTTGCTTCGTACCAAATTTCAAGATTCTGAGTTCACGGGAAGTACCCTGTAGGTTTTGATTCCCTTGCGAGTAGTGGCGAGTTTCAAAATATGCGGTTTTAATTCCTGTTTCTTTTGATTGCGTTGACATAGAAGTTTGATTTTGTTACAGCTTAAAGGTATTATAGATTTGAGTATTTGATATGAATTTCAATATAATACTACTACGCGTTCATGAGGAAAGGGGTAGTAAGTTTAAAATTATTAAAAATATTTTTATTATATGATATAACTAAAAATGTATACTTTTCGCAATTTTTCCTATATCTCTGCTATAAGACGTTGCTTCATACCAAATTTCAAGATTCTGAGTTCACGGGAAGTACCCTGTAGGTTTTGATTCCCTTGCGAGTGTCGAAAATTTGCGGCATAAACGGGAGTATCTTTTGATCGCGTTGACTTAGAAGTTTGATTTTTTCACAGCTCCAAGAGACCATAGACTTGAGTATTTGATATGAATTTCAGCTTGATACCTCCACGCGTTCCTGAGAAAAAAGGTCTTGACAGACAGACAGACAGACAGACAGACGGACAACAAAGTGATCCTATAAGGGTTCCGTTTTTACCTTTTGAGGTACGGAACCCTAAAAATGCCTGTGTTGTTAAAGGCCCGTTTCACTCAGTTACTGGGTTGTGGAGATCTGATAAGCAGTCGCTCCATTTGCAATGCCGGTATTCAGAAACATTAAGTTACACTGGAAGCCGGCCTCGATATATTTAGGAGAAAGTGAGGCAGATTGAGTCTTGAGACAGAGGCTGTTACATGGGACTCAAACATAGTTGGTGGAATGAGGGTTTTCTATAGGTTCACCTCTGGAAAAGGGGGAGGCCCTTGGGGTGCCATTGCCACATGGTCTCGTGGTCGTAAGCGTAATTGTAGCGTGGGTTCTGGTTAGTTTAGGCTAGTTAGGTTGGAAGTACAACCCATAGTCCCAGTAGGCTTCGATCCTGCTGGGCGAAACACTACGCGCCGTCGACGACTCGGGCCCGGTCTGGACGGTTACAAGACGGCCGGACGGCGAGCTACTCATTGCTCGTCGTTCACAAGCACACGCCTACGGTGGCTGAAAATGGGGGTCGGGGTCCCGGCGGCTGGGGCGTGAGGAATTCCGCTCCCTCACGCTTACTTTCAGGCTTACAATGTAATTGAAAAAATACATTTCGCATTAATGCGGACAAGTGAAAAATTTGTCCTAAAGCCAAGCTGGCTGTGCACTGAACACTTGTACTTTGTGGGTATTGAATGGGGCTGAGCCGTCACGCTAGGCCATGTAACGCTCATTCGGGCCCGGTCGGTTAGAGTCGGCCGACCTCACCCGAACAATTACGAACGCCTTGGTAAACTTTTCACTTCTGCTCTTAATAATTCATCGGTTTATTTTTAACATAGATGTCGTTAGTTATAACTTTTAAGTTAATGTACCTACACTTTACTTAAGGCTGTACTTATAATTATTAAGTAAATTATATACTGAATATATTTTTAATTGGTTTGTTTTATTTTACAACGTTGCTTTTTTTTAGGTAGGAAATCATCAAATGATTTCTCCCGGCGTACTGAGCACGCTTTAGGCGCCTCTTATACGTTTTCCTGCAGATTACCTTCAATGAATCTTAGTTCAAATTAACCCCTTATAATCCTGTCTGTTTTATAGAAATTCATTGGGATCGAAATAAAATAAATTAATAAGTAAATTTCAATTTAGTCGCGCGCTATCCACGTCTCGAACGCTGCCTGTTGAATGTTAAGATGGAGTTTACATGGTGTTAGGATATTAGGCACGTGACGTAAAGATTAGTGGGAATGAAAGAAAGAAATAAAGAAAGAAAAACACAGACACATACAATGAACAAACAAGTGTGTTGTTGTGTGTTTCTGTTTACTTTAGTATACAGAAAAAAAAAACAATATCATTGTGAGTCGTTCGCAATATCGTGTGGTGTGACGAGAATAGATGAAGTGACAAAATGAGTATATTAGAGGAAGTTTAAGAGTGACTCCAGTGACTGAAAAGTTGAAAGGGAATCGTTTGTCTTGTTATGTTAATGTAAAGAGGAGAGATGAAACGCATGTTACTAAAAGAGTTATGCGTATACATGTGGATGGATGGAGAGGGAGAGGGACGCCAAAGAAAAGATGGATGGATTGTGTGAAGAGTGATATGAAAGAAAAGGAAGTTAGTGATAGCATGACGAGTGACAGGATAGAATGGAAAAAAAAAAACGTGTTGTGCCGACTCCAAATAACACGGGACAAGGGCAGGAAGATGATGATTGTGAATCGTTTGCAAATGTTTGAAAGAGTTACTGTGACGCTATTTTTTTTTTTCAGGTGGGCTATCATCTTATAACTTCTCCCGCGGAGAGAAGCAGGAGGGCGTGTCAGACTTTTACAGACTAAAACCACACCTATGTTCCTTCTTTGCCTTGCGTTCCATTATTCAGGGTTTTCCTTTCAGAAGCGAACCTATGGTCCTAATAGATTTCGGCCCTGCTGGGCCCCATGGTTTTGTTGATATCTCCTGAAGGTGCACGTAGACCACTACGCGCCGTTGACGTCTCGAGTTTGGTCCGGACGGTTACCCATCTACGTCCACGCCTACGGTAAATGAAAGTCGGGATTGGGATCCCGGCGGCTGGGGCGTAAGAGCCATACGCTCGCGCGTGCGACCGCCTGTCATTTCTCTTCGAGCTACTCATAGCTCGTCTTCCACGATCTTGCGCCTATAGTGGTCGAGCGGTAGTAGTTATTGAGTTTTCCACAAAAAATCCTACCCTTCTAAAATCAATTCCCTGCCTGAGTCTGTGTTTCCTGATAGCTATAACCTGAAGATCTTTAAGTCAAGAGTGAATAGGTTAATTATAGGCAAGCGTGCTCCATTGTCGACCACATCGTCGCTTTCCATCAGGTGGTAATGGTCAAACACCTTTCCAAAGGTAAAAAAAAATACAAGAACAGCAACAACCCTAGGTTACTTCAAGGCTAGAGTGAAAAGGCTTCTAATAAACTAGGGCGCCTCACCCCCTGGACGTGAATTGCACTGGTCAATCTGGAAATCTCTTAACCGACTACGCACTCAGGTTGGCCGCTGTAAAAATTTGGCCAAATGGGGCTTCCTCGACCCATCTCTAACACAGTGCCAGTGTGGAGCCTCTGCACAGGACATGCGTCATTTGCTATGCTGTCCATCCTGCACAACTACCTGCAGTTTTCAGGATCTTTACGAGGCCAATAACAGAGCCGTAGAGGTTGCCAAATACTGGTCAGATAAAATTTAGTTAGAGTACATCGACACGAAAAGAAGAAGAAGAAGTGCGCCTCACCATCAATGATTGCATCACTGCTTACTATGAGGTGGGATCGCAGCCAAGGATTAATTTATATTAAAAAAACTGCCACCAAATGGCAGAAATAATTATGTACGTTGATAGATAGATATTATCGCTAAAAACGTTTTTTACAGCCTTTAGATGAATTTGACAGAGAAGGAGAAAAGATACGCAGGTAGTTCATGGAGTACTATTTGGTTGAATAATTTTCTTTACAAAGAGCTATGAATATCATATCAGTTATCGGCATGTGAACCGCCCTGAACTCAAGTGCTTCGCATTATCCTTAGTATTTGACCTCCCCTTCTCACATAGACTAAGATATAGATACGAATGTTCTTTGCAAGATAGAAGCCTGGTTTTTAAAAAGTCTATCCCATATCTATGATAGACTTATATTATTCCCACTGCTGGAATTCAGGTGGGTTACCATGACGTTCAAAGTAAGATAGTTTCATTCTTATTCCAGTGTGGGTAAGAGACAGAGCTATACAGGTTGTCTAGCGCCATCTCTTACCCACACTGGAAATAAGAATGAAACAATCTTACTTTAAACGTTATAACTGACCCAGCAGGCCTCCATTCTAGATAGATAGATAGATATATTCTTTATTGTACACCAAAAATACAAATTACATTAGGAACTTAAAATTAATAGGGTGTCACAATGGGCGGTCTTATCGCTAAAAGCGATTTTTTACAGACAACCTTTGGATGGATTTGACAGAGAAGGAGAAAAAATATACGCAGGTAGTTCGTGGTGTACTAGTTGCCTATATTCAATACATAAACTAATAAATTGCATATAATACAAACAATATAATATAATATATATAGGGTGACTGATAATTAGTGACCGATACTTAAACACGTGATTGTACTCATGATTACAAAAAACTTTCCCAAAGAAACTTTTTTTATATACTCATTAGTTTTGTACGAGTATGTTTTGGTTGAGACTTGAGAGTAAAGGTTAGCTTTTTTTTTAGTCTTGATAGGTTCGCGCTTGACCACTATCTCGCCTGATGGAAAGTGACGATACGGTCGAAGATGGAGCGCGCTTACCTAGAAATAACCTATTGTCTCTTAACTTAAAGATTCCCGGGTTGTAGCCATCAGGAAACACAGATTCCGGCAAAGAATTCCACTCCTTAGCTGTACGTGCACCATTAATGTGTTCCCAAAACGTTTTGCGCGTATAGGTGGGATATTCACCATGCTCCAGAGCCTAGCCCGGTCCATCACGGTGGTCCGATGAAGGAACGGGCTAGGCTATTAAGTATTACCATTACGCAGAAGCTGCGCGGTATCGGTTCGGGAAGCTGCGCGGTATCTTCTCGTCCAACATACCACAGTGTCTCAAGACGAAAGTCTATGACCAGTGCGTGTTGCCAGTGATGACATATGGCTCTGAAACATGGTCGCTTACAATGGGCCTCATCAGAAGGCTTACAGTCACCCAAAGAGCAATGGAAAGGGCTATGCTCGGAGTTTCCTTGCGTGATCGCATAAAGAATGAAGATATCCGCAGGAGAACCAAGGTCGCCGACATAGCCCGAAGAATCGCCAAACTTAAGTGACTGTGGGCAGAGCACGTTGCTCGTAGAACGGATGGCCGATGGGGCCGAAAGGTTCTAGAGTGGCGACCGCGCACCGGAAGACGCAGCGTTGGAAGGCCTCCCACAAGGTGGGCCGACGACCTGGTGAGGGTCGTGGGAGTGCGGTGGATGCGAGAAGCACAGGATCGGTCATTGTGGCGACGCTTGGGGGAGGCCTATGTCCAACAGTGGACGTCTTTCGGCTGAAATGACGATGATGATGATGATTACGCAGAAACATTTACGAAAAATCCTGCTATTATACACGGAGTACAGATAGCTCCGTGTACTTACAGTATTTTTGTACCAACAGTATTCTGCCTACTTCCCCCTCTGCATCCCTAACTCTATCCCCCGGGGGGTTCAATTATCATCCCCTTTTATTACCAGTGGCTGTGGTAGACACGTTCAATTTTATCCTCGATAGACCCCATTGGGGTAGCTAGGAATATATTAGGTAAGCTTTGTACGCCCCCCGGGGGGTGGGGAAATTATTATTTGTATGATAGTAAAAATGAGAGTTTTGACGTGAGTGTGTTGCGGGAAAAGATTTTTCCTTTTTTAGGGTTCCGTACTTCAAAAGGAAAAAAAATGGAACCCTTATAGGATGACTTTGTTGTCTGTCCGTCTGTCTGTCAAGATCTTTTATCTCGGGAACGCGTGGAGGTATCGAGTTGAAATTAAAACCATGTACTCAAGTTTGTCCCGGTCCCTTGAAGCTGTGAAAAAATCAACCTTGTAAGTTAACGAAAAAAAAAGATACGGCCGTTTATGTTGCAAAAAAACGTATATTTCGACACTCTCAAGGGAATCAATATTGATAGGGTACATCCAGTTGTCCTAGAATCCTGAAATTTGGCATGAAGCAAGGTCTAATAGCACAAGTATAGGAAAAAATCTGAAAACTGTAAATTTGTAGTTACGTCACCATTTTTTTTTTTGCGATTTGTAAAAATCTTTGAGACACAATTCGGAAATTGAACTGTTTTCGTAGGCAAGTTTGTACGGAGCCCTCCGTGCGCGACTCCGACTCGCACTTGCCTAGTTTTTTTTAATGTTTATAAGCTCGCGCTTGACCTCTATATCACCTGATGGAAAGCGACGATGTTGGCGACGATAGAGCTAGCTTGCCTAGAAGTAACCCATTCATTCTTGCCTTAAAGATCCCTAGGTTTTAGCTATCAGGAAACACAGACTCCAGTAGAAATTCCACTCTTTAGTTGTACGCACAATGAATGTGTTCCCTAAGCGTTTTGTGCGTATAGGTGGGATGTCCACCATGTACCGGTAGTGCAACGCCGTACGTCAGGTTCTCTTGAAAAAATTGCAGTGGAAAGGCGTGCGAATAGACCAGCCTTTTGGTATTTTACAGGATCCATTTTGGAAAGTGTGTGAGTACTGCATGATTTGATTCCGCCATCACCTTTCTACCATCGGACAACCCAACGAACGGCGAGTATCCACCCTTACGTTGTTAACACCTCTGCGGTCTGGTCTAAGCGTTTCGCCTCGTCATTTAAACCTCGTCGTCCAAGAACTGGAATAATTTGCCTGCTACGGTCTTCCCGCCCGATTATAATTTAGGTGTCTTCAAGGCTCTTTATAAACTAATGCGCCTCACCATCAACGATTGCATCACTGCTTACTATCAGGCGGGATTGCATTCAAGCACTAGTTTATGTTATACTAGCTTCTGCCAGTGGCTTCACACGCGTGAATGTAGGTTACTCCATACAAAATTTGGACCCCCGTTTCATCCCCTTAGGGGGTGAATTTTGGAAAATACTCTCTTAGTACTCACCTACGTCATAAAAGGAAACTTTGTGCAAAATTTAACGATCCTAGTCCTAGTAGTTTCGGCTGTGCGTTGATATGTCAGTCAGTCAGTTTCTCCTTTTATATATATAGATTTAAAAAAAAATTGCTTCCACGCGAATGAAGCCACTGAAAGGTACTAGTATTTTGCAATTTGCATACATTTTTTGTTCATGATCCAATGTTCATCTTACTATCATATTTACCCTCATTTAGGGTCATAGAATTTTTATGAATATTTCCCATTGAACGTAACACCACACTTATTCATATACAGGCTGTCCTTCCAGCACACATATGGTATTCAGTGGCGTAGCTACATGACCAACAGACTAGGGACAAAAAAAAATTGGGCCCCTTTTTTTACGTGGGATATATCGAATAACTTCTTTTGCTCTGGAACGGGAGGGAGTGTCAGACTTTTGCTGACTTATAATAGTTAGCATAATTGAAATTGAAAATTGAGAATATTTATTTCAGACCAAGCACACAGATACAAGTCCATATTATGTTAATAGATACAAACTTTAAAATAATTATTATTTTGGACATGCATGAGCGACCACAGCATCAGGATTAGGCTGCCCACTCTGTCCGACGCCACGCTCAGAAGCGTGTTGGTACTGATGTTTACCCGAGACCACAGGGAGGCCGTTCTTTTACGAAGTATCACCTGGATACCATCCGTGCTATGGACGATGAACACTGCCAGAGGTACTGCATCGAAATGGAAGCCCCAACAGACCCCTGAACGCGTTGTTATATTGGAAGCGCAGAATATTGAAGGCTTTTTTATTGTAATTGTACTGCAGGCAACCGATAACAATAATTGATATTTAGATTTCGAAGGTGGTTTTTTTTTTCGCAAATTCAATATGTCGTGGGTTCGATTCGCACCTAGGACAAATATTTATGCGATGTCTTGACTTACTTCACTTAAGATCCTATGTCCCCCAGCTGGGGCAGAGGGCGTCGACAGTAGTCACCCATCGCGACCGATCTTGAGCTTTACGCTTTACCTCACTCCATGTCAGTCCGATGGCCGTCGGTTTTGCCAACACGGTGCGTCGCCAAGTTTAACGAGGACGATCATGCTTCCTTTTCCGTTGAGGATTCTAGTCCAATGCCTAGCATATAGTATAGTCGGTCTTATAATGTTGGGACTCAGGCCTTCTCTCTTGGAGAGGGAATGGGCCGTAATCCTAAACGCGGGCCCAGTGCTGGTTGGCGAATGTCACATGTCTTCGAATTTTTGGTTCTAGGAATATAATTTTTAGTCCAATGCCTGTTTAGGTAGCGTTAGCGTGGGGCCCCCGAGTCAGGGAGGCCCCGGAGTTATGCCCGCGTAGCCCCTGGGTAGTTACGCCAGTACGTATATGAGTATTCATATACAGGGTGCATGCGTCCGGATATTGATCTAACATTCCTGGCGTCACATCGCGTTCGGGTGGGACGCCTTTATTAAATAACTCGCGCCTCCTGAATTCTATTGAGAACGGACCGGTATGGGGGATAGATAAAAGCATAATGTAGGATATTTTCTGGTATAATTGGAGTTTTTAGGTATTATAATTTACAAAATGTACAATCACAAAACGTTTTGAGAACACATTTATTATGCGTACAGCCAAGGAGCGGAATTTTTTGCAGGAGTCTGTGTTTCCTGATAGCTACAAATTAGGTGTCTTTAAGCCAAGAGAGAATAGGCTACTTCTAGGCAAGCGTGCTCCATCGTCGAACACATCATCGCTTACCATCAGGTGAGATGGTGGTCAAACGCTAGCTTATCATCGTGGTCGCTTACAATGGGCCTCATTAAAAGACTTAGTCACCCAAAGGGCAATGGAAAGGGCTATTCTCGGAGTTTCCTTGCGTGATCGAATCAGGAATGAGGAACCAAGGTTACCGACATAGCACGAAGAATCGCCAAACTTAAGTGGCAATGGGCAGGGTACACTGCTCGCAGATGGCCGTTGGGGCCGAAAGGTTCTGGAATGGCGACCACGTACCGGAAGACGTAGCGTTGGAAGGCCTCCTACAAGGTGGGCCGATAACTTGGTAAGGGTTGCGGGAGTCCGATGGATGCAGGACGCACAGGGCCGTTCGTTGCGTTGAGACTGGGGGGAGGCCTATGTCCAGCAGTGGACATCTTTCGGCTGAAATGATGATGATGATGATGAATCCGAAAGTACAAATTCTTAATGGGTGCCATTCAGTAATTACGTAATTTTAAACGATTTTTACTGTTTTTTGAGCCAGATAAAATAAAAATAGATCTACCCCTCACCCCCGTTTAACGTTTATTACGTAATAGTCTAAAGGAACAAAATAAATATATATCTATATATATAAAAGAAAGTCGTGTTAGTTACACCACTTATAACTCAAGAACGGCTGAACCGATTTGGCTGAAAATTGGTGGGGAGGTAGCTTAGAACCAGGAGACGGACATAGGGTACTTTTTTTTTTACTTTTTGTTTTTTTTTTTAGCGTAGAGTAGGGTAGAGTAGGGTAGAGTAGGGTAGAGTAGGGTAGAGTAGGGTAGAGTAGGGTAGAGTAGGGTAGAGTAGGGTAATTTTTTTTTTTTACTAAATCCCGCTTTTGGGCAGAACAACGTCTGCCGGGACCGCTAGTATATATATAAAATAAACTAAGTTTGAATATCATACAAGCATCTATTACATTATCCTTGAACATAACTCACTATATGTGCCTGGTAATCAATCACAGTTTCAAGGGTTAATCGAATTTGAACCAAACTTGGTACACGGGAACACCATCTCATAGAGATGTCACTGAAATCTCTAGTTCAAGTGTTATAGTAGATTATATTTTTATTTATTTAACGATTTATGTACAGGAAACAGAAAAATAGGTACAGACGTGATGCTTATTTCTAAAGAAATCTCTTCCAGCACCTGCGAAAGGAGAGTTGGAAGAAAATAGAGATGTAGACACCGTGTGTAACAGTGATAGGAAAATAAGTACATACAAAATAGTTATCAATAAAATAATATAACAAACAAAAAAAAGATATACTATTATAATTATATACATACACATAGTAAACTAAATATCACAAAAATACATATAAAACTAATACATACAAACTAATATGCAACTATGACGAAAGAAATGGAAAGTTAGTGTTCTTTCACTCTACTTTTAAACACTGCAAGAGTTTGGCAGCCCCTAATGTCAAGGAGTGGCAGGCGGTCGCCTCCTTCTGCGAAGTAGTAATGCTAGCAAAGGCGGCGGCCGATCGCGTGAGGCAACGGTCCTCATGCCCCAATCGCCGCCGGGATTCCGATCCCGATTTCCGGCCATCGTAGGCGCAGGCTTGCGGACGGCGAGCAATGGGTGGCTCGCCGTCCGACCGTCCGGTGACCGTCCGGACCCAGCCCAAGTCGTCGACGGCGCGTGCTGTTCCACGCGCGCCTCAAGGAGATGTCAGCAACTGTAGGGGCCTAGCAGGGTCGAAGCCTACTGGGGCCAAGGGTCTGATTCTGAAAGGAAGACTCGGCCCTGGTACGAAAGGCAACGAAGGAACAGGAGTGGCTTTTTAGTCAGTAAAAGTCTGACACTATCTCCCGCCCCGCCCAAGGGCGGGGGATGTCATAAGATGATTTTCCCACCGAAAAAAAAAGCCTCTAATGTCAGGCGGTAGTAATATCCATAACCGTACTGCGTGCCCAGTGAAGGGGTAGGAGTAGAAAACGGTGGAGTGGGGAGAGGATTTACGGGGATTCTTTAGATGCGACCTGCAAGGTGCATCAGAAGGACGTGAGTAGGAAAAGCGTTCCCGCAAATAGGAGGGCGTTTTAGGGTTGTGAAGGATGTTAAATAGCAGACATAATATCGGAGAGTTCCTGCGATGTCGAATTGGGAGCCACTTGAGTACCATGCGAAACCCTGAGACATGATCATACTTTTTAAGATTGAAAACAAAACGAATACAAATATTTTGCAAACGCTCAAGTTTATCTAAAAGCTCATCGGTGACATCCAAATAACAGGCGTCAGCGTAGTCACTGATGGGTTGAGCGAGGGAAATTTTGGTCTTCAAGGGCAAAAAACTCTGAAGGCATTTTAATGAATGGAACGTGTAGTGCACTTTGCGACTGACTTCAGCGACATGAGCAGTCCACGATAAGTAAGAGTCCATGATAACCCCAGGTTCATAGCCGTCTTCGCGTAATCAATTTGAACTCCATTCAACCAGAGTGGAGACAGCGTCGCAACATCCAGCTTGTTCCGCATATACCTGCCACCGATAACCATGGCCTGGGATTTCTTGGGGTTTATTTGCAACCCAAAGGACCGCGACCACTCCCCAATCAATTCCAGGTCATTGTTTACGGCAGACACGGCGGCTTCTGCATCTTCTCCACGAAAGTGATGGTAAAGCTGCAAGTCGTCGGCGTAGAGATGGTTACCTAACGAGAGCTTCCTCAGATCTTGAGACTCTTGGCTATTAAGCTATAGGCCGTTACGACTATCGGCACAATGATTGCTCTATCCACTTCCCACATGTCGACAACCTCGCGAGCTAAGTCAAGATACTTAGTTTGCTTATCTTTCTCAGCTATCACGAGGTTCTCATCATGAGGGACCGCTATATCAACAATCATTGTGCGACGCTCTAGTCGATCTATCACCACTATATCAGGTTTATTGGCAACAATAGTCCTGTCAGTGATGATAGATCGATCCCAATATAATGTGACATTATGAGACATATAAAGTCGCAGATGGCATGTTGTTATCCGAACAAAACGAAGGTTGCTAAGTAAATATGTATAGATAAATACTTCTATCTGCCCCTTTGGGAGATCAGTCTTGACATGGCATAATAAAAGCTTGCGTGAATTTAGGTTTCTCAATACAAACTTTGAACCTCGGTTAGGTGAATTTTGGTAAAATCCTTTCTTAGTGCTCGCCTAATCTTGTGCAAAATTTCACGCTCGCTAGTCTCAGTAGTTTCGGCAGTGCGTTGATATGTCAGTCAGTCAGTTTCTTTTATATATAATATAGATAAATACTTCTGTCTGCCCCTTCATGAGATCAGTCGTGATGTGATATAAATAATTGTTTCAAATAATGATTCAGCATATCTTTTGTTTATTAATTACAACGACATCCCACTCCAATCCTAAATCATAGCCACAATAACCGAACCTAATGAATTGACCGCCATCTACAAACAATTCCCAACTCTCATACACGAAAATAAAGTCTATTTTATTTTATCAACATCCTCAATTCACTGACTCCGAAGAATTTTGCAAATAAACAACGTGTTTTGGATTTTGTTGCGAAGAAGTTAAAGTTGGATTTCGTTTGAGAGGTTTTCTTTTACAAGGGTCGAATTTTCCATAGATAAAGAATTTAGATGTATAATCGAATTGAAGCTGAAATAAATTCAGTACTAAGTCGGTAAGGAGCCGGAAAATATGTATTTGATTATCTCGTAAGGCACGAGTTGTACGAGAATAGCTCGTGACGTCATCTGCCCAGCATTTTCCCAACTATATTGGGGTGGGTTTAGAATAGAGATAATTGGAAAAAACCGAGCAAGTGCGAGTCAGACTGGCGTACTGAGGGTTCTGTGCTAACTTACCTTTGAAAACAGTTCAATTCCCGAATTGTGTTATGAAGATTTTTCCGAATCGCAAAAAATGTTTTTTTTTTTTGTGACGTAACTACAAATTTACAGTTTTCAGATTTTTTTCTATACTTGTGCTATAAAACCTTGCTTCACGCCTGATTTCAGGATTTTAGGTCATCGGTGCCCTATGAATTTTGATTTCCTTGAGAGTCATAATATACGTTTTTTGCAACATAAACGGTAACTTTTTTTTAACCGTATCTTTTTTTTTCGATAACTCAGAAGTTAGATTTTTTCTACAATACCCCTTTTTAGGGTTCCGTACCGCAAAAGGAAAAAACCCTAATAGGATCACTTTGTTGTCTAGGCGTGGAGGTATCGAGTTGAAATTAACACCATATACTCAAGTCTGCGGTCCCTTGAAGCTGAGACTTCTGAGTTTACGAAAAATAAAGATACGGCCGTTTATGTTGCAAAAAACGTATATTTGGTATTGCTACACTGGAGACCACAGTCTGCGACGCCATCAACATCGCCAGAGATAGGACAACATGGCGATATATAGTCCATAAGAAAGTTATTCGTCGAGGTCACGACCCTCAGCGTTGAGGATAAACGAGGCAAGGAGGAAGGAGGGGATTCCTTAATAAAAACATTAAAAAAACAGGTTTTTTTTCAGGAAAAACAAAGATATAGAGACCTAAATTTCGTACACCCGTATGTATGTACGCCGGGCCTTGGTACGCGCCATGGTCCGGAGCGAGGAGGAGTGGCAGGCAGTCGCCTCCTCCTGCGAAGCCGTAATGCTAGCTAAGGAGAAGCGGCCGATCGGCAACGGTCCTCATGCCGCACGCCGCCGGGATTCCGATCCCGATTTTCGGCCACCGTAGGCGCGGGCTTGCGGACCGCGAGCAATGGGTAGCCCGCCGTTCGACCGTCCGGTAACCATCCGGACCGAGCCCAAGTCGTCGACGGCGCGTATTGTTCCACGCGCGCCTCAGGGAGATGTCAGCAAATCGTAGAGACCCAGCAGGGTCGAAGCCTACTGGGGTAGTGTGAAAACGAAACCTGGAGCCCTGGGACGAAGGCAACGAAGGAAAAGGAGTGGGTTTTTAGTCAGTAAAAGTCTGACACGCTCCGCCCAAGAGCGAGATTTGTCATTAGATGATTTTCCCACCTAAAAAAAAAAGCACCCGTGTGTACAATACGACAAATAAGCGTTTTTCAAGGTCATTCGAGTTGTATATATGTATAACCGTATGTACAAACTGCACTCGAGGGCCTAAATAACCAATTGTTTCTTGCTTCAGCTAGTGCCATTTGACAACAATGTTGACTGGCCTGTTGGTCTAGTGGTTAGTGGCCCTGACTGCTATGCCGGAGGTCGTGGGTTCGATTCCCACCCAGGACAAATGTTTGTGTGATGAGCACAATCATTTGTTCTGTGTCTGGGTGTAATTTATCTATATGTGTATGTATTTAGAAATATATAAGTATGTTTATCAGTTGTCTAGTACCCATAACACAAGCTCTGCTTAGCTTGGGACTAGACGGCGTTGTGTGATAGTTGTGGAATATTATTATTATTAATGTCCTAGATAAACTTGAAAAGTACATATGAAATGAAAAAGTCACATTGGCGCTTGCTCGGTTTCGAACACCGAAATCTTAGAAAAAAAAAATTGAAATGACCAATTATTATCGTTGATTGAACGCTACTTTTTCATGAAACTCAAGGTACCGGCACCTTGATACTTTATTAAATAGCATATAGCATAATCAGCCTTTTAATGTTCCCACTGCTGGGACTCAGGCCTCCTCGCTCTAGGAGAGGGTATGGGCCGTAATCCACCACGCGGGCCCAGTTCGGATTGGTGAATATCACATGTCTTTGAATTTTTGGTTCTAGGACATGCCAGTTTCCTCACGATGTTTTCCTTCACCGTTTTGAGAGCAGTGGTGATGAAATAAATTACACAAACTAATGCGCCTGGCTGAGTTTGAACCCGCCTACATCTCGAAAGTCGTGGCCGTTACTATTTGGCCACCACTGTTCTCGATTATTATTAAATAGATGTCCTATGCTTATTTTAACGATATAGCAAGAATATTCACTCCTAAACTGATTCTGTAGATAAATTAGTTCAATTTAGGATGAGGCACGCGCGTTGCCTAGCAACGGTAGAGGTGTACTTATAAGTTTGTTTAAATATTTAACTTTTGTAGACCTGAGATTTATTTTATACGCGACAAAATCGTAAAACAGCAGTATCAATTTAATAATAATATTTCATAACTATCACACAACGCCATCTTTTTTTTTTTTTTTGGCAAAATCATCTTATGACATCCCCCGCTCTTGAGCGGTACCAGATACCAGGGGTACCAGGGCCGATTCCTTTCAGAATCAGACCCTTGGCCCCAGTAGGCTTCGACCCTGCTAGGCCCCTACAGTTGCTGACTTCTCCTTGAGGCGCGCGTGGAACAGTACGCGCCGTCGACGACTTGGGCTCGGTCCGGACGGTTACAGGACGGTCGGACGGCGAGCTACACAACGCCGTCTAGTCCCAAGCCAAGCAGAGCTTGTGCTATGAGTACTATACAACTGATAAACATACTTATATATTTTTAAATACTAATATTATAGTTAAATTACACCCAGAGACCAAACAAATGATTGTGCTCATAGCACAAATATTTGTTTTGAGTAGTCAGGGCCACTAACAACTAGACCAAGAAGCCAGTCAAAAAAAAAAAAAAACATGAGTTTTTTTGAGCGGGACCCTAATATTGTGTTCTCAAATAAAAGTAGCCTAAGTTAGTCCTTATAACCTCAGCTCTCTATCAGTGAAAGTCCTGTCAAAATTGATCCAGCCGTTTCGGAGATTAGCCGGAACAAACCGACCAGATAAAAATGTAAAAAATTGCATTTATGTATTTATTATTTTTCCAATGTTTGTTTTATCAATGTTTGTGTTTATTGTTTTGTTTCGATACCTTTATAGTTTTATATAACCTCCGTGAGTTTGACCGTGGCATCACCGAGGGCCCTAACAGAATACCAGCGCTGCGTTATTTATCGTTTTAAATATCGCAGCATATGCTGAGTTAGGCGCCTTTTTGACCTTGCACAGATCATACAGTTATTATTATTATTATATTTTTTTATAAGTACTTAATTCAACTATATTTTAATTCTAATGTATTCTACTGTTTTTTTTATTTTACTGTTTGTGTGAGGTTCGAATTTACGTTTTTTCTTTCTTTCTTTCATTTCAAACTGGTCAGGTCTAGTCCAATCTGTGTGGTTCTTTACTTAAAAGACCATCTCAGACACCAATCTACAATTAGCATGGTTCTCTTATGATTTGACCATTACATATGGACTTTAAAAGAGACTTTGACCCCTGAGTTTGTTTCGGTGTTTCTTCTCAGGGTAGTCTAGTCAGCTAGGAAACACTGGCGTCATCTAGTTAAAATTTACGAAAAGTAGACGAGTGTTTTTAAAAATCTTATTATAAAAAATTAAATAATCACAGCCTTATAATATTCCAATTGCTGGGACTCACCGTAGGCGCGCGCTTGCGGACGGCGAGCAATGGGTGGTACGCCGTCCGACCGTCCGGTAACTTTCCGGACCGAGCCCAAGTCGTAGACGGTGCGTATTGTTCCACGCGCGCCTCAGGGAGATATCAGCAAATCGTAGGGGCCCAGCAGGGCCGAAGCCTACTGGGGCCACGGGTAGTGTGAAAGTGAAACCCCGGGCCTGGGACGAAGGCAAAGAAGGAAAAAGAGTGAATCTATCTCTCGCTCCGCCCTAGAGCGAGATTTGTCATAAGATGATTTTCCCACCTTAAAAAAAACTGCTGGGCCTCCTCCCTATGAGACGAAATCGGCTGTAATCCACCACGCGGGCCCAGTGCGGGTTGGTGGATGTCACATGTTTTAAATTTTTTTGTTCTAGGACATGCCAACTTCAACTTCAACTTCAACTCTTCATTATGGCATTTGCGGAAAAGACACCACAATTTTGCCAATAACACGTGCAAACTGTTAATAGACTATCAAACGCTGGAGAGTATTTAGCGCGATAGGACATGCCATTTTCCTCACGTTGTTTTTCTTGTTATTTTGAAAGCAGTTTGTCATCGGGTGACATAGCGGTCGAACGCAAGTCTATGCATAAAAAAAAGTGTGTGGAAGGAGAGGACGTATCAGAATTTTACTAACTAAAACCCTAAAACCTGTGTTTTTTTTTTTTTAATTTGCTATAAACCAGTGCTTGACTGCGATCCCACCTGATGGTAAGCAGTGATGCAATCATTGATGGTGAGGCGCACTAGTTTATTAAGAGCCTATTCACTCTAGCCTTGAAGGCACCTAAATTATAGTTGGACGGGAAGACAGCAGCAGGCAAATTGTTCCAGTCCCTCGATGTACGCGGTATAAACGACGAAGCAAATCGCTTAGTTCGGACCGTTGGTGTTTCAACAACGTAAGGGTGGATACTCGCCGTACGTCGGGTTGTCCGATGGTAGAAAGGAGATGGCGGAATCAGGTCATGCAATTCCCGCGCACACTCTCCAAAATGCAACCTGTAAAACACCGATAGGCTGGCTACCCTGCGCCTGTGCTCGAGGCTTTGTAGATTGTGTTCTTCAGTTGCTCTTTGCGTTCCATGGCGAGCGTCACTCTTTCAAAAGTTTCCACAGGATCTTTATGCCTTCCTATTCGGATCTCAGGCGTGATATTATATTCAATGTATAAGTAAGTATAGTTAGACAGAGGCGATGATTAGTCGCAAGTGCAGATCTGTGTAGCGCCCAGTCGCGGTGGCAGACTAAAAAAAACTGTGGAGTCGAAGATAAATTGTATGGTTTTTCCTCCTCCTGGCGTCGTTTATCCTCAATGCTGAGGGTCGTGACCTCGACGAATAACTTTCTTGGACTAAATTTCGCCATGTTGTCCTATCTTTGGCGATGTGAATGGCATCGCAAACTGTGGTCTCTCTCCAGTGTGGCACGGATTTGGTCAGACCAACGTATCGGACTGTTGCCCCTGGGTGATTTCCCATCTACTTTTCCTGTCAGTATCAACTGTTCCAGGTCGTCAGGTATGGTTTTTAATCGACTTCAAAAAGAAGGAGGTAGTATGTTCGGGATTTTTTATGTAAGTTAACCGATTTCTCGGTCAATTGTGGACCGATTTAGAAAAAATAAAACGAAGTGATCAAACTATTAAAGAAACACCGACTTCCGAAATTAAAGCTCTTTTGCACTTTTTAGTGTTTTTTTTTTCACATTGAAGTCGGTTGTAAAAAGTTTTGTCAGCCAGTTTCGGCTAAAAAATGTTCGTCTTCAGTTAGGTGCGACTGGAGTTGCGATTTCGGCCATAAAATAGTTGAATATTCGGCACGACCGAAACTACCGTCTTTGATCTGACGGTTGTGGTATAGACCTACAAATTGTTTCAGCTACTTTCGGTCACTTGTGGCTGGAGTTCTGGTTTCGGTCATAAAATGGCTGAACATTCGGCACGAACGAAACTACTGTCTTTGAGCTGACGGTTGTGGTAGAGACCAACAGTCTGACTGACTCGTTCGTCAGTGTAATCGTAGTTATAATTTTTGGGTAATGATCGATTTATTCATTTATTTAGTATTATATTATAAAAGTATAACATAGCATAGCATAACACAACATAACTAGAAAAATATAAATAAAAATAAATGTATCGAAGTTTCGTGACCCAAGGGCTGGCTTTTACCTCGGTCAGAGATTAAGCATTGCCATACAACGTGGCAATGCCGCCAGCCTTTTGGGCACACTTCCAGTCGACAGCGATGCGGAGGAATTTTATGACGCCATATTTTAGCTAGTAGTTTTTGTCTTTAGTGTATATATAATTTTAATTAGTTAAGTGTTTTTTATCAATTAATAATACTGGAATATTATTATTATTATTTCTAAAATTCATCGAAGTTTTATTTTTATTTTTGGCAATTTTTCTGTAATCACGTCAGTTTCAACTGCAAACCGTGTTTCGGTTGGTAAAGAGTGCCTAGTTGTATTAATACAGCCTATATACTTACTGCACGTGTATAATCTAAATAAACACTAAACTAAAACATATACAAACTTTGGCTTTTACAAGGACTAACCTTGTAAAAGCCAAAGTTTGTATGTGATTCTAAGATTTTAGGCTGTAATAATATCTAACGTCGACAATCATGTTGACAGCGGCACCCATTTTTGTATTATTTCCATTCTTGCGGTATGGGGCCTTTAAGACCTCGTTTAGAAACTTTTATTATGACAGTAAGGGGCTTATTAGACCCCGTAATATTTAATAATAAACGTTTATTTCGGACCTTTCCACCCATAGGTACTTACAGCATTTATATTACACACACACTATTTTAAAAACAACACATAACGGAAAAAAAGAAACAGTTAAATAAACTAAAAGTTTTTTGACTAAGTGCCATACGAGGTGAAAGTGACCACGTAATAAAGTAGGCCCACCACCGAATTCTGTTTTAATAGGGTATATATTTATCTCTTTTCAGGTCCAGAACAGATTGGAGGTGTGGTGGCACAGACTGGAGTGTGTTGGCCTGAAATTGAGTAGAACCAAAACGGAATACTTGTTCTGCGATTTCGGCGGTCTCTCCAATCCAGTGCCTTTAGCTCTTGCTGGAACACCCATACCGATCTGATCCGACTTTCGGTACCTCGGGTCACTCGTCCAAGGGGATGGTTAGGTAGACCGGGACGTAACACATCGGATTAACGCAGGATGAATGAAATGGCGACAGGTCACGGAAACAACTTTTGACCCACGGATGCCCCTCAAGTTGAAGGGTAAAATCTACAAGTCCGTGATAAGGCCTGTCATACTGTATGGATCAGAATGTTGGGCTGTGAAAAAGACGGATGAAAAAAGATTGCACGTAGCGGAGATGAGAATGTTAAGATGGATGTGTGGTGTGACGAGAATGGATAAAGTGAGAAATGAGTATATTAGGGGAAGTTTGAAAGTGGCGCCAGTGACCTGAAAAGTTGAAAGGGAATCGTTTGTCTTGGTATGGTCATGTGAAGAGGAGGGATGAAACGCATGTTACTTAAAGAGTTCTGAATTTACATGTGGATGGATGGAGAGGGAGAGGGAGACCAAAGAAAAGATGGATGGATTGTGTGAAGAGTGATATGAAAGAAAAGGAAATTAGTGTTAGTATGACGAGTGACAGGGCAGAAGTTGCGCCGATCCCAAATAACACGGGACAAGGGCAGGAAGATGATGATGATGATATTTATCTCTTTTCCAAACGAAACCAAATTGAAGTTACGACCTCCGCATGGCGACGGAGAAGACTGTGTTTTTTTTAGCTGCACTGCAAGGAAAACACTTACGTGGTGTATAAGACCTCGTTCCACACTGAACGTGTTAAAATCGGTAGCATGGAGATTCTACGAGTATATAATTTTCATAGGCTTTGGTTCGCTGAACCAAATTGGTTCACGAATTAAATTTGTCATGTTCTTGGGATATCACTATTGAAGTAACCGGTATTGTCATATTATATTAACTTAATATATATTTTGCAAAAAAAAAGCTTTACATAAGTCTTCTAGCTCTTTTTTTGATACCGAACAGTGTAATTATTCAAATTTTAAAAAGTATATGTGTCTACTCCACTCTATTCTTGTCCGTCCATCTGTCCCTAAAGGACTTTAAGTGTTAGAAAGAGAAAGCTATACGGTCAGAACGAGAAGGAAACAAATCTCTCGGCTTAAGACTAGGGTGACTATCTATCAAGTTTTATGAAAATAAAACCAAATAGATAAAGAGCTAACGAGAAAAAAACTTAATTTTATTTATTTATTTATTTATTTATGTACACACAAACACTTAAAATCGAAAATAAAAAATACAGATAAAAGAGTACAAAGGTCCTGCTTATTTCTATCGACATTTCTTCCAGCAGACCTGCGACAGGAGAGTTGGATGAGAGATGTAGACGCAGTGTGTATAAATAATATAGAGAAGAATTAAATAGACTAATTATTATCTAAAATAAATCATATAATACATACATATATATCAATAACAGTACAAATACAGATTTTGATGTTTTATGAAGGATACGGAATAGGAATTACGAAAAAAATCCTTCATTTATGAAGATATTTTTCGTAATTATTGTTTAAATCTTTTTATTTTATTTTAATTATTAAATTTAAGTTACTTTTTTCCCTCTGTAATGTCATATATTGTTTTATTATTACAGATTTGCAACAGTAATAACTGTTGCAAATCTGATAGATCAATCCACATAGATATGCCCCAACACAAATACTACTGTAATGTACTGGAGTTACCTCAATTTATTTATGCTTACCTACAATGTTAAAGTTGAAATAATTTTTTTTTTTTTTGTATAGAAACTTAAACAATATCTAAACTAAGTATTTATACTAAATCTAACTATGTACATATAATACAAAAACACAAAATACACTCAGGCGTCGAAATACCCCTCCATTTCGCTGTTATCCGGAAATTTGCCTAGGACTGGCAGCATTGCCACGTTGAATGGCAATGCTAATGCTATATTTAATTCGAATTCATATTTTTTATCCCAGTTTATTGTAATCTTGCCTCCTCCTTCGCTAGCATTACTGCTTCGCAGAAGGAAGATACAAGGGCTGGGCGTTGGGTCAGTGAATGATTCAGGACTTTGCCATTTATATACAGAAGATATGGTTACCCTATAGTATGACTTCAGAATAGATATCGTGTTACTCGCTATCTTTCGCGAAGATTTTCTATTTACAGATTAAAGGAGATTCATCCGATTTCAAATCAGATCAGATTATGAGAACAAGAATTCATTAAATTTATCTGTAACTAATTTTTGCACGCAGTTTCGCCCGTGTGAAAATAGGTTTCTGCATTCAAACTTTAGACCCCGTTTTACCCCCTTAGGAGCTAAATTTTGAAAAATCCAGATATCAGCTTGATGCACTTGAGACGATTGAGAGGCGAGCCAAGAGGATCATTGGCAAAGATGCACTCGTTGAGTCTAGGATTCAAAGTCTTGAGCATCGTCGCCGAGTTGCTAGCCTGTCGGTTTTCTACCGGTTGCATTCCGCCAAGCCCGTTCCATCATCGGACGACCAGGCATACGGCGGTGCGCCACCAGTACATGGTGGACATCCCACCTATACGCACAAAACATTTTGGAAATACATTCATAGTGCGTACAGCTAAGGAGTTTTTTTTTTTTTTTAGGTGGTAAAATCATCTTATGACAAATCTCGCTCTTGGGCGGAGCGAGAAATAGTGTCATACTTTTACTGACTAAAAACCCACTCCCGTTCCTTCTTTGCCTTCGTCCCATAGCCCCTGGTTTCACTTTCACACTACCCGTGGCCACAGTAGGCTTCGACCCTGTTGGGCCCCTACAATTTGCTGACATCTCCTTGAGGCGCGCGTGGAACAGTACGCGCCGTCGACGACTTGGGCTTGGTCCGGACGGTTACCGGACGATCGGACGGCGAGCCACCCATTGCTCGCCGTCCGCAAGCCCGCGCCTACCGTCCGCAAGCCCGCGCCTATACAGCTAAGGAGTGGAATTTTCTGCCGGAGTCTTTGTTATCTGATGGCTACACCCTGGGATTTTTTAAGTCAAGAGTGAATAGGTTACTTCTTGGTAAGCGCGCTCCGTCGTTGACCATTAGTGCTCGCCTACTAGTCTCGTCATAATAGGAACCCATGTGCACTATGATTTCGACAGTGCGTTGATACGTCACTCAGTCAGTTTCTCCTTTTATATAATTACATATATAAATTACTACTACTAACTCACACTCTCCCTCTCTCTTACTCTTTACTTGAATATAGGCATGATTCTTAAGTAAAAAAAAATTCTGATTAGTTCGGGCAGCGGATTATCCGAAATAATTTCATATCAATAACCGTTGCTGAAACCGGTATAGTATTATTCCTAATTATATTCGTATCTGGCTCTGATATGAAAGAAAAGGAAGTTAGTGATAGCATGACGAATGACAGGGCAGAATGGAAGAAAAAAACATGTTGAGCCGACCCCAAATAACACGGGACAAGGGCAGGCAGATGATGATTCGTATCTGGCTCTGAAACATGATGGCTCGCAATGGGCTTAAAGACACCCAAAGCGCAATGGATATTGCTATTCTCGGAATTTCCCTGCATGATCGCATCAGAAATGAAGGTATCCGCAGGAGGACCAAGGTCACCGACATAGTCGGAAGAATCACCAAACTTTAGTAGCAGTGGACTTTTGTTAATGACAAATCGCGCTCTTGGGCAGAGCGAGAGATAGTGTCAGACTTTTACTGACTAAAAACCGACTCCTGTTCCTTCGATGTGTTCGTCCCAGGGCCCGGGTTTCGTTTTCACACTACCATGGCGCCGGTAGGCTTCGACTCTTCTGGGCCCCTGGGCTACGATTTGCTGACATCTCCCTGAGGCGCACGTGTAACAATACGCGCCGTTGACGACTTGGGCTTGGTCCGGACGGCGGGCTACAAGTAGCAGTGGGCAGGGCACATTGCTCGCAGAACAGATGGTCGATGGGGCCGAAAGGTTCTGATTAGCGACCACGAACCAGAAGACGCAGCTTTCGAAGGCCTCCGACAAAGTAGACCGATGACCTGGCGAGAGGCGTGGGAATGCGATGGATGCGAGACGCACAGGACGTGCGTTGTGGCCACACTTGAGTGAGGTCTATGTCCAGCAGTGGACGTCTTTCGGCTGAAATAATGTTGATGATGATGAAACACCTCTAATACCTATCGCGAAAACAAGGCCTCAAGTCTGCTATTACAATAGTGTCAGAATGGTCTATCATTGATTTCGTAATTGTTGATTTTGACAAGTTTGGTAATCTACTAATATAATCGCGTCATTATGACTTTCCAATGGTGAACCACTGACACTCCATTGAAAGAAGTGGCATAGAATGGTAATCTCGTAAATATTGACAAATGAATATCTGCCGTATTTCCTTTGATCAGTGACCTACCATTAGAACGACATTGTGCAGTCATTGCTTTTAATAAGCTCGATATTGTCATTCTACCACAACTCTATTACGATCAATGATCGATCATTATGAATTAGCAGATTACGAACTTTTAGCAAAATGACAATGGGATCGTGTTGGAATGACGAATTTATAAAAATAGCAGACTTGGGCCCCAGTCATAAAGTTTGCTTATACAAACTTCAGTTTTAAAAATTCATGGGTGACATTGAAATCATACGTAAGTGGTAAATAAGCGACTATTTGTCACTATTTCTGCAAAACGGGATGTCAGGAATATCTCATTACGGAATTATCTAGTTATGGTAATAATGTGACTGGTAAATTTACGAATTGGATACAGAATACAAACAAGTTCTAGGCTAGCGTACTCTATCGTAGACCTCATCATCGCTTACCATCAGGTGAGATAGTGGACAAACGAGAGCCTATCATCGATTAAAAAAAACTGGGCAACTGAGGGTTCCGTACAAACTTACCTATGAAAACCAGGTTACGAAGATTTTTCAGGTAAGGGAATCCAATGGATGCGAGACGCACAGGATCAGTCGTTGTGGCGAAGCTTGGGGGAGGCCTATGTCCAACAGTGGACGTCTTTCGGCTGAAATGATGATGATGAAGATGAAATATACAGGTAGAGTTATAACCAGAGGTCGGAATTAGGTAGAGTTATTTAAGTACTTATCCTTTTTTCATACAACGAAAGAATTAAGTGGATATGCCTCAAATGACGAGATTAATTTTAAAGAGCAAATTTTTTTTGATACTCAGAAATATAGCAGAAAAAAATTCTTCCTGCGTTAATAAACTAGTGCGCCTCACCATCAATGATTGCATCAATGCTTACCATCAGGTGGGATCGCAGTCAAGCACTGGTTTATATATTTTTTTTTAAAAAGAGAAGGTAGTGTCTTTGTTAACCTTACTGCTCACCTCAGTAGACGTAGAAAGATCTTTTTTAATGAAAAATACTAATAAAAATTGTATGTTAATTATCTTTGTTTCAGTTGTCTTATCTATTTCTGAGGTTTTTATTATTTTTTATTTGTAATATCAACATTTCGATGCAAGTACATGAATCGAATAAGTCGACGATTACATAAACATTATAACACACACACATCAATTAGTCTAGACACTAGTTTCCGTCGAGCCGCAGTCGGCCACTTCTGGGCTGAAAGCGAAACTCCAGAAGAAAAAAAAAAAAAGCAGATATACCTACCATTCTTTTATGACCATTTTTTTTTCTCACCTGTTTTTCTATCCACTAAGTAAAGGGGTATTTTTATTAAATATCCAAAGTAGCGTGAAAACGAAAGCCGGGGGCCCTTGGACGAAGGCAACGAAGGAACAGGAGATGGTTTTTAGTCAGTAAAAGTCTATGTCCCGCTTCGCCCAAGAGCGAAATTTGTCATTAGATGATTTTCTCACCTAAAAAAATAGGTTCTGTGATAGATACTTAATGCGGTCAGCGATAAACTGTCATTGTACCCATAGATTTATGTTCGTGGATAAGAATTATTGAACAGTTAACGTGTATATTTTACGTATTTCCATTCTATTCTGTTTAGGGTTTTTTTTTTTTTTTTGGGCGGAAGATAGTGTCAGACTTTTACTGACTAAAAACCCACTCCTGTTCCTTCGTTGCCTTACGTACCAGGGCCGAGTCTTCCTTTCAGAATCAGACCCTTGGCCCCAATAGGCTTCGACCCTGTTGGGCCCCTACAGTTGCTGACATCTCTTTGAGGCGCGCGTGGAACAGCACGCGCCGTTAACGACTTGGGCTCGGTCCGGACGGTTACCGGACGGTCGGACGGCGAGTCATCCATTGCTCGCCGTCCGCAAGCCCGCGCTTACGGTGGCCGGAAATCGGGATCGAAATCCCGGCGGCGGTTGGGGCGTGAGGACCGCTGCCTCACGCGATCGGCCGCCTCCTTTGCAAGCATTACTGCTTCGCAGAAGGAGGCGACCGCCTGCCATTCCTCCTCGCTCCGGATCATGGCCTGAACCAAGGCGCGGCGCGAGAGATCGCCGCCGCCGATCGCTCCCACGAGGACACGGCGTTGCTCTGCCCAAGCGGGGCACACCTCCACCGTATGCTCCACCGTGTCCTCTGGGCGGTCCACACAGTGGTGACACCCGGGCGTCGCTTCCACACGAATCCGGTGCAGGAACTTCCCGAACTTTCCGTGTCCGGTGAGGACCTGCGTCATGCGGAAGGTAATGACGCCGTGTTGCCTTTCCAGCCACTCCTCAAAGAGGGGACTTACCGCCGTAATTACGGCGTGCCCAATTCTGTTTAGGGTTCCGTACTTAAATTGACAAAAACGGAAGCCCTATAGGATCACTTTGTTGTCCGTCTGTCAAGATCCTTTTTCTCAGGATGGCATGGAAATAATATCAAATACTATCTAGTCTCTACCCTAACGTGCGAGCAATGTGCCCTGCCCACTGCTACTTAAATTTGGTGATTCTTCGGGCTATACCAAATTTCAACTCAAACGGCTATAACGGGTGCCTGTTTAAAAATTAATTTGCTAGTTTTAACCTAAACATGGGTTAAAACTAGCAAATTAACACAAGGTTCCGTACTTCAAAAGGAAAATTTAAAACGGAACCCTTATAGGATCCGGATCATGTTTTCCGTCTGTCTGTCTGTCAAGACCCTTTATCTCGGAAATGCGTGGAGGTATTGGGTTGAAATTAAAACCATATACTCAGGTTTACGGACTTTTGAAGCTGTAAAAAAATTAAACTTTGTAAGTTAACAAAAAAAAGATACTTCGGTTTAAGTGGCAAAAACGTACATTTCGACACTCTCGAGGAAATTCAAAATTCATAGGATACTTCCCGTTGACAGAATCCTAAAATTTGGCATAAAGCAAGGTGTTATAACACAAGTATAGGAATAAATCTGAAAACTATAAATTGTTACATCAATTATTTTTTTTGTGATTCGGAAAAATCTTCCGAGACTCAATTCCGGAATTGACCTATTTACATAGATAAGTTTGTACGGAACCCTCAGGGCGCGAGTCCGACTCGCAGTTGCCCAGTTTTTTTTATTATGAATAGCCTCACGTTTGACTACATCTTACTCGCTGGTAAGCGATGATATGGCCGACGATGGAACACGGTTGCCTAGAAGTAACCTATTCACTCTTGACTTAAAGACATCTAAGTATCAGAAAACACAGATTTCGGCAGGGAATTCGACTCCTTAGCTGTACGCACAATAAATGTGTTCCCAAAACGTTTTGCACGTGTGGATGGCACCGTGGGGTGCCATGTCCACCATGTACCGATGGCGCAACGCCGTACGTCTAGTGGTCCGATGATGGAACGGACTTAGTGGAATTAGATTGTGCATCATATATATATATATATATATTGTCGTGGCCAGATCTTAGAATTGATCACTTCATGATATGGCCTTCTAAAACTGGGCAGATTGTTTAAACGTTAACATTTGATGACATGTCAATCCTCGTTTGGCCATATCGTTGATGTAGGATTTCAATGATAATAAAATGTCTAAAAAATAGGCTAAACGAAGATTGAATTATCATCAAACTTTATCGTTTAAAACGATCTGCCCCCCTAGCCAAGTTATAACCATTTCGTTTCGACTCTCTTTTCGTTGATCGCCTCGAGTCGGCCACGCCTCCAATTCCTTTGTTCTGACCACGTGACTGAGCGTTGAGATGACGTCAGAATAAAGGAATCGGAGGCGTGGTCTACTCGTGGCGATCGACTAAAAGAGAATCGAAACGAAACGGTTGTAACTTAGCTGGGGGGCTGGCCAGTTTTGCTTGGCCATTTCATGAATGATGATCAATTTCTAAGATCTGGCCACGACATATACATGCATACAAATTGAAATAAAGCATGTAAAAGAGGTTGAATACTTTCAAACCACTTAGGACCTAAAAGTAGGTCCTAAGTTGTTACAATAAAAATGAAAACGAAGTATTAGTATCAATTGAACTAGAACAAAAGAATCTAGCGACTTTAAAGACTAGAGTGAAGTTACAAAGCCACAGAAAATAAATGAAGTCGCCCGGAGAGACCGACTTCGAGTTGGAGAGAGACAGAGAGATATGGGTATAGATTGAAGTCGATTTGTCTGTCTGTCTGTATTGACGTTGGTGAAAAAGTATCGATTAGTTGAAAATGCATCCTATCTACCATCGAAAATCTCGACGTACGGTGAGAATCCACCCTTGCATTGCTAACACGTCTACGGTCCGGACTAAGCGTTTCGGTTCGTCGTTTATAACAAGTACATTAAAGGACAGGAACAATTTGCCTGCTGCGGTCTTCCCGTCCGATTATAATTTGGATGTCTTCAAGGCTAGAGTGAACAGGCTCTTAATAAACTAATGCACGTCACCATCAAGAACTGCATCACTGTTTAGGTGGGATCGTACTCAAGCACTAGTTTATTTTATTTAAAACTAGCGTTTGCCCGCGGCTTCGCCCGCGTATATAAAATATGAAAGAAAGAAAACATTTATTTGAGACTCGCACAGGACAAACAACGATAAAATAAAAAGTAACTGCTTAATCTATAAATACTTAACTTAAAAATAATAGAAAATATTAAAGATAAAATAAAAGACCAGTGCGAGGCCAAAAAGGCTCCTATCTCAGCATATGCTGCAATATCTAATATGGCCAATGCCACTCCGAAATAAAGCAGCTGTATAAATTTTAGCAATCGGACCAGCCCCCCCCTATCCAAGTTACAACCGTTTCGTTTCAATTTTCTTTTCGTTGATCGCCTCGAGTCAGCCATGTCTCCTATTCCTTTGTTCTGGCCACGTGACTGAGCGTTGAAATGACGACAGAATATAGGTATCTGAGGCGTGGCCTACTCGAGGCGATCGACTTAAAGAGAATCGAAACGAAACGGTTGTAACTTGGCTAGGGGGGCTGTACTTTCAGAAATTACCTCCTAGTTGTAGATTTAGACTAAATAAATGCTACACGTCCAATAGATTCTCAAAATATATAAAAACAAGCTCCTGCCATCGGCTTGAAAACAGAAAATTTTCCCAGGGGAACATACTTCTATGAAAAAATGCCTTACGTACTATTCCAGGACGTCACTGTGAGCCAACCATCTAAAAGCGTGAAGACAAGGATTATAATATTAGTGTGATGTGACGTGATGTATTGTGATGCGATGCTATGTGAAGTGACGTGATGTGATGTGATGTGATCCGATATGACGTGATGCGATGTGATTTTCATACACGTTTTTTTTACGCATTCAAACTTTTCACTTAGTTCACGTAAACTATCTGTACCTACTTAGCTGCATCCGGCTATACTGAAAGCCGATCACAATATAATTGAGAAAAGCTAGGTGATGATCAATTTCGCCTGCTCAGGCGAAGCCATGTGGAAAGTAAAGCTATATTACGTCAAAACCATGGAATCGGACTTGTAAGTGATGACAGAGACAGCGATATATTCTGTAACGTGACCGACAAGGATGGAGAGAGAAATTAAGTACCGGTCGACGCGTTACTTGGTAAAGTGAGGAAGTGCACTTTTGTATTATACGGTTAAAGATATTTTATTTTTTATATTTATTCTTATTATGAGAAACAGAAGTTACTCTTAAATTCTAAATACGTTGACGTAAGAAATATAGGTCTAAATATAAACTAGTAAGTAGTATACACAAAGACTTTACACTGTCATTTAACAAGAAAAAACACTTACACATATTTTTGGTGTTAGTGAATTGATTACGTATCATTTCTGGACAGCAAGTCGATACTAATTACACGTATTTTGTTTTGTTTTTTAAATTAATATAAACTAGTGTTGCAAAAGAACTCTGCTTCCGGCTTCCGCTTCTGCAGAAGTTCCTCAAGCTTTTTCACTTCCGTTTCCGCTTCTGCTTCCGCTAAATTTATAACAGAAGAATACAGCAAGGAGTACAGGGGTGGGGGACGCGTGGACGACTGGACACATCGGATTAAGTGTGGGCGGGGGAGCGGGGGCGCTACACAAACGTGTCGCAACGAGTTTCTTTAGTATAATATTTTTTTGGTTCATTCTGCGCATCACCGCGCCCCGTAACGTGATTACTTTGCGTCGTAATCTGTTGTTTAAAAAAAAAATATTGTGCTTTTTCTTCATAGCATTACTTCCGCTTCCGTTTCCGATTCCGCATCCGCAAAGATTTACTTTTGACATCTGTTGCCGTTTCCGCTTCCGTTAAGATACTTCTGCTGCATCACTAATATAAATCAGTGCTTGACTGCGAACCCACCTGATGGTAAGAGGTGATGTAATCAGAGGTGATTGATGATGAGGCGGACTCACTAATTTTATATGATTTGGTAGTGGAGTTTAGATAAGCTGGCTACCTATCTGATTTCCACAACCAACTAAACTCGTTGTAAAAAAACTGGTATTCAGCTGTATTCAGCTGTTTGGGGTTTTTTTTGGAGGAAAAATCATCCAATGACATCCTCCGCTCTTGGGCGGAGCGTGAGATAGTGTCAGACTTTTACTGACTAAAAACCCACTCCTGTTCCTTCGTTGCCTTTACCTTACTACCAGGGCCGAGTCTTCCTTTCAGAAGTAGACCCTTGGCACCAGCACGCTTCGATCATGATGGGCCCCTTTTTTTTAATGTGGGAAATCATCAAAATGACTTCTCCCGCTCTACTGACAAAAGCCCCGGGGATATCTTTCGCATCACCCATGACTCCAGTAGGCTTCGACCCTACTGGGTCACTACGGTTTGCTGACATCTCCTTGAGGCGCGCGTAGAATACTACGCGCCATCGACGACTTGGGCTCGGTCCAGACGGTTACCGGACGGTCGGACGGTGAGCTACCCATTGCTTGCCGTCCGCAAGCCCGCGCCTACGGTGGCTTGAAATCGGCGGCTGGGGCGCGAGAACAATTGGCTCCTCCTTTGCTAGCAATACTGCTTTGGAGATCGCCGCCGCCAATTGCCCCCACAAGGACACGGCGGTGCTCTGCCCAGGTGGGGCACACACCACCGTATGCTCCACCGTGTCCTCCAGGCGGTCCACACAATGGGAGCACACCTGGGAGCTGTTTGGGGTCGGCTTTTAGTCTTACTGGAAGCCTACCGCGCATTATAAAACTCGCGACTGGCTCCTGTAGTCTTCAAAAGCTAGTCCTATTAAGTTTCAAGACGTTTCTCCCATCATTTACAACTTTGGTCCCAAAATTTGCCGTAATTTAATTACTCAGGCAAGAGCTAAGAATCTTATAGACATTTACAATCCTATAATCACCAACATCCATTATATTCGCGGAGATAAAGTAATAAATCATAACGTAACAAAAAAGTTCACTTACCCCATTTTCCCCGATAACACTCCCCGCATTTTCAGCGGAAACTTATCGAAAACCTGTAGCTTTTGTATTGACTACAAATGACAATCGACCTTATTACTTTCCACACACATCTAAAAATCCCTCGAAACTTTCAATTGTGTTGGAAAATTCTACGACACAGCGAAAATTCAAACGTAGTTACTAAAGAATAAGATGGTTTTTCGAATGTAGCAGTCTCCACAAGCTGATAAGACGCTACCAGCCGTCTCAGACCCCCCCTCCCCCTTTCAACGTCAACTATTGACTTATATAAGAGGGGCTAACATAGTATAAGTTAGAGTTCACAATAATTTGGTCTTCTCTGTTCGAGCATTGGGTATCTCTAGAATCTACTTAGTCGCTCCGCCAGCTTCGCGCGGTGCGGACGTCAAGAACTAGTTAGTATTAATTTTTATAAATTATTTTTTATTAAATATTAAATATATATTGCAGGATATATATTTTAGATTTTAGTTTGAACCAAAATGTCGGTTGGTGTCTTCAAGATTTGTATTTAGGGTAAGTACAATTGATTTATTGTTTAGAAAGGAAATTTTGTTAACAACCGTCATTATTTTTTCATTATACACTTAGATATTTTTTTTATTCATGTTAAATGCCGAAAATCTAGAAAATATTCCTTTTACATTATATGTAAGTAGATTTAACATTTCTGCGATGTATAATCGCATTTAAATTGACAATAATGGTCACTGTAATTGTGATAGACGCAGTTTAAAGACTTTATATTTTACAATCCTACCATCAGATAAGTTCCACTGGTCTGGCAGATAATGGCGTATATAAATTATATTCCATTTTGTATTTTATCCTGTAAATTTTTGATAGAAGACAGTGTAACAATTCGTTTCTTGCCGTATTTTCAGTTTGTGGTAATTCTTTACGCGTTTTATAGTTTGAATTCTTTGTTTAGAATCTAATAGGGTAAAGTTCTTGGAATTAGGAGTTCGTATAAAGAAGTACTTTCGTATCTATTGAAAGCATAAACAGCCTTATAATGTTTCCACTGCTGGGACTCAGGCCTCCTCTCTAGGAGAGGGAATGGGCCGTAATCCACCACGCGGGCCCAGTGCGGGTTGGTGGATGTCACATGTCTTCGAATTTTTGGTTCTTGGACATGCCGGTGTCCTCACGATGTTTTCCTTCACCGTTTTTAGAGCGTATGTCGGGGCCGTTAGCACTCGTCCATCACTGCTCTACAGCAAACATCACTGGTTTTGGGGTTCCGTACCGACAGGGTAAAACTGGACCCTATTACTAAGACTCCTCTGTCCGTCCGTCTGTCACCAGACTGTATCTCATGAAGCGTGATAGTAAGACAGTTGAATTTTTCTCAGATGATGTACTCTATATCTGTTGACGCTATAACAAAAATTCCTAAAAAAACACAGAATAAAAATATATTTAAGGAGTCTCCCATACAGCAAACGTGATTCTTTTGCTCGTTTTTTGCTACGGACTGCGCGAGTCCCACTTACACTTGGCCGTTTTTTTTTTATATCAATGTATAGACATGTATATTTCGACAGATGCAAAGTGAAAAAAAATCAGCAAATTTTGTGATTTTTCGATTATTGCTTTAAATGAATAAAAATGACATATTTTACAACATGGTAAACCTTTTATGTGTTTATATTGCCAAATTTTTTCACAATAGACACTTCGCGTGACCCAAGGACTGGATCCTAACTCGGTCAGAGATGAAAGCATTGCCATACAACGTGGCAATGCCGCCAGCATTCTGGGCACTTTTCCTATTGACATCGATTTTGAATAAAAAAGTATAATAAAGCCTAGCTAAAGGGTCTTCATATAAAAGACGTGATTTTTTGCTACATTTAAATATACGGAATCATTTGTGTTCGCGTCCGAATCGCACATGGCTAGTTATTTTCTTTCCGTAAGAATCTTCGACAAGGTTTTTAAAATACAAAAAAAAAAAACAGCAAAGATGTTCTCAAGTTATGGCGTAACTAAAGGAAATTGAAAATCCATCCATACTAATAGTTTAAACGTGAAATTACACTCTCGTTCTGTTTTTGGTCACTCACACAGAGTCGGTTCCTAAAACATGACATTTTTATTTTTATTACGATGCACTGCAATGACAAAGACAGTGCAGAGGACGAGAGATGCGCGCTGTGGAAGCAGAAGCACCCAACTCCTACACATTTCATCACCCCATCAGAACATCTCCCCCCTGGACGCGAATTGCACTGGCCAATCTGGAAATCTCTTAACCGACTACGCACTCAGGTTGGCCGCTGTAAAAATAATTTGGCCAAATGGGGCTTCCTCGACCCATCTCTAACACAGTGCCAGTGTGGAGCCGCTGCACAGGACATGCGTTATTTGCTATGCTGTCCATCCTGCAGTTTTCAGGATCTTTACGAGGCCAATAACAGAGCCGTAGAGGTTGCCAAATACTGGTCAGATAAAATTTAGTTAGAGTACATCGACACGAAAAGAAGAAGAAGATGACGATGCACGATGTTGATTTACACGTCACGATGCCGTACTATGGCACACTGCTTAATCGTAACGTGTATAAGTTTTTGAGCCCTTAGGGCGAAGACGCGAGCACAGTTAGGAAGCTCTTAGCGAAGCCATTTTTTTAAACAACTAGCACCTATTTGCACCTGAAATTTACATTAGTATTGTTTGTATAATTTAAATTACTGACAGCAAGGTATTGTGGGACCAACATTTGTTTTTTTTTTGTCATTATATATGTGGGAGCTTGTAATTAGCAATTTAGTTATTTACCATTCTCATTATGTTGTTATTAGTCTGTAAGCTTTCCTAAAATGTGAAAAAAATAAAATAAATAAAATAAGACGCCGATAGAAGTTAGTTTAAAACACTCTTTCTCTGTGCCGTTAAAAATAAACTGGATCAGTTTATTAGACGTTTGTTATTTCAATAAAGTCATCGTTCTCATTAATTGTTTAAATATGAGATTACGAATAAATTTCGATTGTAGAGGTCAGAGAGCTAGAGAGAGTGTTCACCTCTCTAATCAAAAGAATCTGAGACATAATTATTTAAGCTATTTCCGTGAATTACTAGCACAGCTAGCGACTTCGTTCGCGAGAATGTTTTCATTAAAACTTTAACACTCCATAATCTAATACTGACTGGCTTGATGGTCTGGCGGTTAGTAGCCCTAACTGCTATGCCGGAGGTCGTGGGTTTGATTCCCACCCAGGACAAATGTTTGTGTGATGAGCACGATCATTTGTTCTGTGTCTGGGTGTAATTTATCCAAATATGTATGTATTTAGAAGTATACTAGCTTCTGCCAGCGGCTTCGCCCACGTAAAAGTTAATTTCTCCATGCAAACTGGACTGGACCACCATTTCACCCCCTTAGGATGTGAATTTTGAAAAATCCTCTCATATTGCTCACCTACGTCATAAAACGAACCCTTGTGCAAAATATCACGCTCCTAAACTACTGAGTAGTTTCGGCTGTGCGTTGATATGTCAGTCAGTCAGTTTCTCCTTTTATTTAGAAGTATATAAGTATGTTTATCAGTGGTCTAGTAGTAGTGTTTAACCGAATTGATAACCTCCTCCTTTTTTTTGAAAGTCAGTTGAAAACTAAGAAACTCTGATGACGAAGCTGCAACTACATGACGGCTAACGTTGCCGCTACCGTAAACCAAGCGTATAATCACTCACAAACATCACGCTCACCTACTAACATATTCACACATACATCCACACACACTCACCCCTATATTCACACACACAAACTCACAACAAGCACATACCACATCACACCACTACACATCTCCTCAACATTTTACTCGTACACGCGCAACTATTACTGCTGTCATGTTTAAACGGTAGATCGACACTGTCCACTGTTGTATAAAAATGGTGAATTTATAAGCTAGACACTGTCTCTTAAAATACAGGATAGCCTAGTTTAAGAGGCAGGGTTATCTTATCTTATCTTATTGTGGGGCTGGCTCTGGACCAGAGCACTTCGACCCTTCTGGATCTTTTGTGCTTTTCCCCTCCCTTCTACTCAACCCCGGAGGGCCCAAGGTCCACGGAGGGCTACCTCCGTGCACCTTCTTCATAAGTCCCAGTATGGCCTTGATGGGGCTGAGCCTGTAGTCCTCTGGTCTTGGAAATGGTTGGCCCAGATACTCTAGTCTTTTGGAGCCTAGTGCTGCACAGTCGTACAGAAAGTGCAGCATATTCTCCTCTGCCTCTCCACAGATCCTGCAAGTCGGGTCGCTTGCTAGTCCCATGTTATGGAGCTGTTTGTTGGTGGCATAGTGCCCCGTGAAGACTCCTGTGATTGTTCGGAGTTGTGATCTGCTGTACCTCCATAGTTTTTGGGTCCAGGCCTTATCTATGTCATTCTTCTTCTTCTTCTTCTTCTTTTCGATTCGATGGTAAACTCGTCAAACTGTTTGGTCCCAATAGGTGGCTACATTAATAGCAGCATCGGTAGCACTCATCAAATCCTCCAAAGTGCAGGTGTATGGGCACTTGGGGCATTCTAGTATGTGGCTCATGTTTTGAACAGGAGCACCGCAGTCACATTGAATATCCGACGGGTCTATAAAACCCCATTTTGCCAAGTTGTGTTTGCAGCGGCCTACCTACCTACCTATCTATGTCATTGAGAAATAGCTTTGCATGCTTCTGGCCTGTTGTGTTGCGCCAGTGTGTGCTGTGTATTTCCAACGCAGCCCTTTTCAATGCTTGGTTGATGACCCTTGGTGAGAGTCCGATGAAGGGTTCCGGTCCGTATAGGGGTGTCTCGGATCCTTTCCTTGCTGAGGCAGGGTTACTATAATTATGTACAAAAAATTTTCCAACACACTGGTAATGTCTAGAATAAGTCTACCCACTAGTTATATCTAGTGTACATTCTGCTACTACTTGTGTACAATTCTGTAACTATTTTGGTAAATATATTTTATTATTATCATGGGCGTACCCAGCTTCTGGCGTATGAGGGGGCAAGTCATATTTTTTAGGTCGGATCGTCCGCGGCTGTTTTGTCATACACACTACACAAACACACCTACATGAAACATTAGGTATATATAGTGTAGTGTGTTGGGCAAACAGACGCAAATGATCCTGCTTTAAAGGTAGTTAAATAAATAAAAGTATGTACGTCCGCCATCGTCGCGCGTGGTTTTTTGGCAATTGTATCCTGCATTTTGCCAGTGTCTACTGCGCGGTTTATTTAAAAGTTAGAGCATAAGGCCCCGTTTGCACTTTAATTAGTAATTAGGCGAGTCCACACATGTTCTCCGAAATTTCCAAAGGGGGGCAGCTGCCCTCCCCTGCCCCCCCCCCCCCCCTGGGTACGCCCATAATAATTATTTTAATGACGAATAGGTACGCGACTATGAAGCTAAAGCTACGGTGGACAGTAAGATTCACTCACAAGCCCTGCCTTACGAAGCAACAAGATACTTCCTAAACTTTTCATTAAACAATTCACTTAACTGTAATCCTTTTAAAATATTTATAGAAGGAAAAATGCTGAGTGGAATATTGAAGGTAACTTGCGCACTGGCCGTGGGTTCCGCACGTATTGTTTTTATTTGCGACCGAGTGAAGCAGTGGTGGCCGAGTGGTAACGGCCCCGATTTACGAGTTACGGTCGCGAGTTCAAACTCAACCAGACGCAGCACTTTGTGTAATTAATTTCATGACCACTGCTCTCAAAACGGTGAAGGAAAACATCGTGAGGAAACCAGCATGTCTTAGAAACAACAATTCGAAGATATGTGACATTTACCAACCCGCACCGGACCCGCGTGGTGGATTATTGAGGAGGTCTGAGTCCCAGCATTGGGAACATTAAAAGGCTGATTATGCTATACTAACCCTCACTTTTTAGGGTTTCGTACCTAAAGGGTAAAAACCCATATAGCTAAGACCCCTTTGTCTGTCTGTCTGTCACAAGGGTGTATCTGAAATTTTCACAGATGATGTATTTCTGTTGCCGCTATAACAAATACAGAATAAAAGTAAAACATTCAAGTGGGGTTCCTAAAAACGAACGTGATTTTTTGCCGTTTTCTTAAAATTAAAAAAATACTTAACCATTATTGATACATAAATAAGTGTTCTTTGCAAACCGTACTTTTCAATCTACATTTGACAGATCGAGGTCATTGATTTTCCCCATTCTTATTTAAGACGCATTATACTAGAGTAAACTTGAGAGCAGTGGTGGCCGAGTGGTAACGGCCCCGACTTACGAGTTGTAGGTCGCGGGTTCAAACCCAGTCAGGCGCATTACTTTGTGTAATTTATTTCATCACCACTGCTCTCAAAACGGTGAAGGAAAACATCGTGAGGAAACCGGCATGTCCTAGAACCAAAAATTTAAAGACATGTGACATCCACCAACCCGCACTGGGCCCGCGTGGTGGATTACGGCCCATTCCCTCTCCTGGAGAGGAGGCCTGAGTCCCAACAGTGGGATCATTAAAAGGCCGACTATGCTATGCTATACTAGAGTAAACCAACGTACCTACAATAAAAGGAAAAGTTCATAAGAACCCTTTCAGGTTTTAAATCAAATCAATGAATTCCATATTCAAAATCTGTTCTGAATTTGAATGACATCTTATACCATAATTTACATACACCATTTCTCTTGAAACGGCGAACGAATACATTTAAGAGAAAACGGCGCATGGAGGGCGAAAGGAGGCTTAATCTAAGCAGCTGATATATGTTTTAATATGATTTAAAATAGTGTCCATGGAGTTTCTTGCACGTTCTTCTCCATAGAGATCTACGCTTTGGAACGTGCAATTTAGCTTCACTAGTATTTTTTTGACTGACAGACATTTTGACAATTCAAAAGTGCCTGTAATTGGTCTATTTGAAATAAACGTTTCTGATTTCTGCTGAAGCATCTTGGCTGAAGTATAAATAGAATGTAATAATAATAATATAATTTTAAATGCCTTTTATACGATTTATTTAAAAAAATATATATTTATAACGTGTAACTTATGTAAAAAAAACCACTAAAAAGTGCAAAATAACTTTAATTTCGGAAGTCGGTAGTTTTGTCTCTTCTTTATTCAACACCTACTTCCGAAATTAAAGTTATTTTGCACTTTTTAGTGTTTTTTTTTACATTGAAGTCGGTTGTATTTTTTTTATAAAAAGTTCTATATTTTACAGTTTTTAGTTGCGGTACCACAACTAAAAAGTACCACTCAGTCAAACTTAAAGTCATCGCGTATACATATAAACTAAGCAATTTCACTTGTTATTGACAGTTCTGCTGTGATCCCATGAGAAGTTCCGTACCGTATCTTCAAAATTCATCATCAGATCATAACATTATTTCTATGGGACTAACTCGGTCCTTTCAATCAAAAAAAATATTTTCAAAATCGGTCCACAATTGACCGAGAAATCGGTGAACATACATACAGCCGAACATAGAACCTCCTTCGTTTTTGAAGTCGGTTAATAAAAACAAAGTCCCTGCTTACTAATTTCCACATGAGAGATTTTATTTTAAATTATTATTGGTAAGCTCGTTTAAGCACTATCCCACCTGATGGCAAGTGATGATTTGCCGATGATGGAGCACGCTTGCCTAGAAGTAACCTATTCACTATTGGCTTAAAGACTCCTAGGTTGTAGCTATCAGGAAACACTGATTCCGGCTGGGAATTCCACTTCTTAGCTGTACCCACAATTAATGTATTCCCAAAACGATTTGTACGTATGGGTGCGATGTCCACCTTGAACCGGTAGCGCAACGTCATACACTACAAACTTTGTAGTTTTGCCTCGACAAGTGCATCGACGTAGCCGATGATCTTCTTGGCTCAATTCTCAATCGACCATCTCCTTTCTAGCATCGGACAACCCGACGTACGACGAGTATCCACCCTTACGTTGTTGAAACTTCAACGGCCCGAACTAAGCGATTTGCTTCGTCGTTTATACCGCGTACATCGAGGGACTGGAACAATTTGCCTGCTGCGGTCTTCCCGTCCAACTATAATTTAGGTGCCTTCAAGGCTAGAGTGAATAAGCTTTTAATAAACTAGTGCGCCTCACCATCAATGATTGCATCACTGCTTACCATCAGGTGGGATCGCAGTCAAGCACTGGTTTATATCGAATAAAAAAAAACTCTAGTGCATCAAGCTGGTATTTTGCAGACCCATTCCATAGATGAGAGCAGTACTCCACACAAGATCGAACTTGCGCTTGATAAAGGTTGAGCAGCTGTTCCGGCGTGAAGTACCGTCTCACCTTTGCTAAGATCCCAAATTTTTTGTCTGCTATCGTGTCTGTCAGCTATGACACTCAAGATGCTGTGATAACTTCCACGCAGCCGACTGATGAATCATGCAGTCTTTTTACGCCAGAGGAGCGGGAGGTTGTATCAGACTTTTACTGGCTTGAACCCACTCCTATATTCCTTCTTTGGCTTGCTTTCCAAGACCCCGGGGTTTTCCTTTCAGAAGCCAACCCTTGGCCTCAGTAGGCTTTTAACTGCTGGACCCCACTTACACCCCGCATACATTTACACCCTGTCGACGACTCGGGCTCGGTCCGGACGGCGAGTTACCCATTGCTTACCGTTCGCAAGCCCATGCTAGCCATCTGTATGTGTGTTAACGTGGAAGTTGCAGCTTCCACGTGCCCTAAATATGGCCCATTGTAATCACAAATAATTTCCACAGAAATATTCTCCTAAATTGGCCCCGAAATTCACTGAATGAAACCTTTTTGTACTATTTCCTTTTGAGAAATTCTTATTAATTATAACCGTTCACGATACGACGCCTTTTTACTTTTTAAAGACCTATTAAATTCAGGCTGGTTGTAAAATTACTGTAATGTTGGATCTTTTTATTCTATTGTGGAACCCAAAAATGTAAAGGGAAATATATTTTTGCTTCCCGTTTTTTGCGTGGGAGCAGATCTGTAATTAATTTATCAAAAGATAAAACAGGGGTGTAGAAATGAAAATGTTAAATGTATTTTCGTTTTTGCTTACGAGTGGTAAAAGAAATTTTCTCTTTGATTTTACATTGGTTTTGAACGAAAATGGTGGGCGGAAAAGTAATTGATATCGCACGAATTTATAAAGGCGACAGTTTTTGTGTGTGTACGTTTGTACATCTTCTGTTTAAATGGCTTATCGGATTTCGATGAAATTTGACACGCAGTTAGACCACGTCCTGGAATAGCACGTTGAATACTTTTTATCTTGGAAGTATGTTCCCTTCCCTTAGAGACGGGGAGGAAATTTGTCATTATGAACGAAGTGAATTTGCTATGGACCTGCGTGACCAATTTCCACGTGTATGGGTTGACGTACGGCTCGCAGGGGTCGTTTGGCGCCCAGCCTGATACGATAAATACAATCAATTGTGGCGGGGGTCCTCGTGTACTTTGCCGCATTAGTGCGAAAAACAGGATTAGGAGCGGGTTTTCAAGTAAATGTATTGATTTTTTTTTCTTTCTACCATCGGACAACTCGACGAACGATATGTTATGATAATGATATGTTTTTAACAGTAAAAATGTATTTTCATATTTTTTTTAAATGTGCTTGACTGCGATCCCACAGCGACATTGACAACGATGTAATCGTTGATGTTGAATCGCACTAGTTTAATAAAAGCCTATTAACTCTAGCCTTGAAGACCCCTAAATTACAATTGGATGGGAAAACCGCTGCAGGCAAATTGTCCCGTCGGACGATTGGACGCGGTATAAACGACGAAGCGAAACGCTTAGTTCGTCTTGAGACACTGTGGTATATTGGACAAGAAGATACCGCGCAGCTTCCCGAAACATATGAAGCAGAGTAATCTCAGTCAATTTTTTAACCAATCTATAGTAAACGAATTACCTTCTCTTGAAATAAAACAGTCATAACAATTTTTACAGCCCAGTTCCGACACGGAACCCTAAAAAAAGATTAATACTGCTATTAAACGAAGGCTGTGGCCGCGAGATTGATTTCTCTTGAGATAAAACTCTTGACAGCTGAAATGCGGCCATTTAGAGATTAGGATTAGCTGGACTTGACGATAACTGAAATAGGAATTAGCTTATTTAACTAGTTTACTTTTAACTGGCCTGTTGGTCTAGTGGTCAGTGGTCCTGACTGCTATGCGATTTTTTACTTATTTAATTTAATCGTTAAATTTTTTAACTTTTCTTTGTTTATATATATTGGAAACAGCTTTGTTTGTGAAATGTAACCTTTGAAATTTCAGAGGTCAAGAAAAATCCAATGCGGGGTCAATACATTAATCAATTATGTCAGGTTAAATGTAAAAGCGCACTAATGCAAACAAGTTTTTTTGGTATTGCCCAACGCATATATAATAAAGTTCCTATCTTTATAAAAAATATGACAAGAATAGAATTTAAAAGGGCGTTAAATGATTTTTTAATTGTGAAAACCTATTACACGATTGACGATTTTCTTAATGACGGTTCACTAATTGATTTTGATCCTGGTTGACTTACTTTGTATTACCATTTGACATTATAGAATATTATTTTAACTTTTATTACTATGACGTTTATTATGCTGACATTTTTAACATAAATATATTCTTTTAAAAATGCAACAGAATTCTAAAACTTGTAAAATTTGCATGCTAATGTGATGGCAAAATATGGCGGACTCTGTTATAAAAAAAACACCTATGTAATAACTATACCCATGTTTGCAGAATAAATGATTATGATTATGATTTATGAAGTTCCTGTGTCTACATTCCACCTTCCGGCTCTATCATCAGGTCAGTTCGATAGTTATAGCCAAAGTGCTACTCAGGACAATTCTAATAAGCCCAAACACGGCTAGGATACATTGATTAATTACAGAGTTCCGGTGCCTATCTTCCGGCTCCGTTATCATCATCAGGTCACTTCAGTGATACTTTGGAGGTATGCGGAACAGAGAGTGAAGTCCCGCAAACCTCCGTTGAAAAGGGAGGATCCTCCGACCAGACGGGATGTTATGTCTGGTGGGCTAATACTGTCCGATAGATGATTTCGGGCTGTTCTATATGTTCTAAACGCGCGGAGAATTTTGATTACGCGATACAGGATTAGTTGAAGCCATAGATGTCGCTACAATACCATTTTCAACATAACTATTCAGAAACATTTATTTATTTGTATTGTCATATTCGCTTAACTATCTTCACTGTGACGTGATATCTAAGTAATATGAAGTTCCGTTGGCGATTTCTGGTTTTCTTCATCAGTTCCACTTCATCAAATGTTACTTTTTGACTGGAAATGCTTAAAATCTCGATGAAAAGCCAAAATCACTATATAGATGCTTATAATATTTGAGGAGTTCCTTCGAGTCCTCACGGATCCCATTATCAGAACTGGATTTTGAGAAAAATAGAACTAATCTAAAAGTAAAAAAAAAAAACTCAATAAAAAAATTTTCAATCGGTCCACAAACGACGAAATTCTGAGGAAACTTAAAAAAAAAAAAATAACAACCGAATTGATAACCTCCTCCTTTTTATTGAAGACGGTTAAAAATAAACATTTACCTTAAACCGTATTGCATAAGCTATTTCAATCGTATACTTTTAGTATTTTCTTATTCACAATAAAATACCCTATTCACGATTATCGCGCGTCGTTCGGTAAGCTTCGGGTGAGTTCGTGGCTCTTATAAAAAAAATACTTTATTTCAGACCGTGTACATGTACCCAGTGTGCCAACGTAGCGCAACACGGCTTATCACTAATGACCCTCAGAATGCTGTTGCCGCTCCCACGCACCCTGCGCATCATGGACGCTACCCTCTTCCTTATGATGACTTTGAAACCATCAATATGTGCGTCGGCAAATGCAGTAACTTGCAGTAACGTGGGAGCCCCAACAACATCCTACTATAAAATATTGAAATAACAAGACTGACCTTAATATTTTACTAGCACTTTACCCGCGGATTCGTTCGCGAGAATGTTTTTATTAAACTTTAACCCGTATTTTAAGAGTCATTTTGAAAACTAATAATAACAATCTTTTTAATTCAATTTAAATAAAATTTGTACCAAGTTTAAAGATAACGCAAATAGTTACGAGATCTTGATTATCTGCCAACATATAAATTACCTACAACTATAAATGAGAGATTGGGAATATATATTACCTGATATTTTAAATAAAATTCCAAAAACTATGCAATCAAATATTGTCACCAGTACATATAAAAAATGTGACAATGGCGACAGGTTACGGGAACAACTTGTGACCCACGGATGCCCCTCAAGTTGAAAGGTAAAATCTACAAGTCTGTGATAAGGGCTTTCATACTGTATGGATCAGAATGTTGGGCTGTGAAAAAGACAGATGACAAAAGATTGCACGTAGCGGAGATGAGAATGTTAAGATGGATGTGTGGTGTGACGAGAATGGATAAAGTGAGAAATGAGTATATTAGGGGAAGTTTGAAAAGTTGAAAGGGAATCGTTTGTCTTGGTATGGTTATGTGAAGAGGAGGGTTGAAACGCATGTTACTAAAAGAGTTATGAGTTTACATGTGGATGGATGGAGAGGGAGAGGGAGACACAAAGAAAAGATGGATGGATTGTGTGAAGAGCGATATGGAAGAAAAGGAAGTTAGTGATAGTATGACGAGTGACAGGGCAGAATGGAAGAAAAAAAACGTGTTGCGCCGACCCCAAATAACACGGGACAAGGGCAGGAAGATGATGATGACATATAAAAAATTTTAATTTACCCTGAAAACATATTATATTACTGGTGACATCACTTCTTAAGATTCATAGTGAAGGCGTATTTTTTTTTTTTGTAAGATGTTGTGAGCGAGCTTGCCATCTCCACTTTTTCACATAAACCTTTTAAATTTATTGAACAATAAACTAAAAAAAAACCCAGGGAATAAGATTCTCCCATACAACCTTTAACACCACTAAACCGTTTTATGGGGGGAGTTTTAAAAACCGATTACCTATGCTTTTTAAAAAAATAAAAATTATAATAAGCATAGGTAATCGTTTTTTAAAACAGTTTCCTGTATATAAAGAGTATTGCTTAGAAACGAATTTCCCTCTTTTAAACCCCTTAAAGGTTGAATTTCAAAAACCCGGTTTTAGTATTCGCCTATATCATAAAAGGAAGTCTTGTTCCTAGTCCCAGTAGTTTCGGCTGTGTGTTGATATGTCAGTGAGTGAGCAGTGGTGGCTGAGTGGTAACGGCCCCGACTTACGAGTTGTAGGTCGCGGGTTCAAACCCAGCCAGGCGCATTACTTTGTGTAATTTATTTCATCACCACTGCTCTCAAAACGGTGAAGGAAAACATTGTGAGGAAACCGGCATGTCCTAGAACCAAAAATTCGAAAGACATGTGGCATCCACCAACCCGCACTGGGCCCGCGTGGTGGATTACGGCCTATCCCCTCTCCCAGAGAGGAGGCCTGAGTCCCAACAGTGGGAACATTATAAGGCCGACTATGCTATGATATGTCAGTCAGTCAGTTTCTCCTTATATATATATATAGATACATTCTTCTCCTTATATTCTTCTCCTTATATATATATATATAAATATATTATATGTACATAGATTGTAAAGAGGAAGGAGAGATTTGTTTTGAAAAAAACGGAACCCTTATAGGATCACGTTGTCGTCTGTCTGTCTATCTGTCAAGACCCTTTAACTCAAGAATGCGTGGATGTATCGAGTTGAAATTAAAACCATATACTCAAGTCTGTGGTCCCTTGAAGCTGTGAAAAAAACAAACTATTAAGTTATCGAAAAAAAAAGATACGGTCGTTAATGTCACAGAAAACCAGTATTTCAAAACTCTCAAGGGAATCAAAATTCATAGAGTATTTCCTGTTGACCTAGAATCCTGAAATTTAACATAAAGCAAGGTGTCATAGCACAAATGTAGGAAAAAAACTTAAAACTGGAAAATTGTATTTCCGTCACAAAAAAATCTTTTTTTACGATTCGGAAAAATCTTCATAACTCAATTCGGCAATTGAACTGCTTTTTATAGGTAAGTTTGTAAGGAACCCTCAGTGCGCGAGTCCGACTCGCACTTGCCCGGTTTTTTTTAAAATTTTTGTTTGTAATGAATAAACTCAAAAACTACTATACTGATTTTAATTTTTTTTTTCATATTACTTCATTAAGTAGAATACTATTTAGTATTTTATCAATGAGTAACATATATGCTGTATAGTTTCTACATTCACGCAACCAAAGCCGCTGTCGTAAGCAAGTATCGAATAATCTGCCCAAAATCTACAGTACATCATAATAAATGTACAGAAAGAAAGAAACAAACCACCCGAATATAATTTCTCTCCTGATCCATCATACATTAAGGTCATAACCCTCTGACGTTTGATAAAGATGAAAAGGGTCGCCTAAGGTTTGAGTTAGGTTAGCCTTCTAGCCTTGTACCTTTTATTTATATGCGTTCTAGTCTAGATTTATGTGAATAATATAATGATTTAGATATTGAGCGGGAACGTAGGGCGTTGGGAGTGAGATGCAATATGCTGGCGCGCAGGTTTGCACAGTGTACAAAAGATGTTAAAATTGCGCTTTTTAAAGCATACTGCCAGACATTTTATACCTTTGGAGGTAGACGGAACAGAGAGTAAAGTCCCGCAAACCTCCGTTGAAAAGGGAGGATCCTCCGACCAGACGGGTGTTATGTCTGGTGGGCTACTACTGCCCGATAGATGATTTCGGGCTGTTCTATATGTTCTAAACGCGCGGAGAACTCTGATTGTGCGATGCAGGATTAGTTCTTATATGACGCCATAGATGTCGCTACATCACTCCCCTCCGGAGATCGGAGATCGATGGTTCTTGATGCTTCTTGATGCGTATGATGGTAGGTTGGTTCCAGTGAGTCAAAACCGAATGCCGCATAGTTCTCGGTGAGTCGGAACTGTCGCTACATACCTGCAGCCTGTGGGTCCGCTGTACGCGTACATCTTTCAATGCCCTGCGGGTCTTGTACAATAATGGTTTTAGGATGCTGTTGGGGTTGCCTCCCTTTTGCAGTGCATCAGGTATGTTTGCTAAGGCTAGCACTGACTGCTTTAGGTATAGTAAGGAAAAGAGTGGCCTCCCTGATGCGCCGCGTGCAGGGCAGCACCAACAGCCTTCTGAATACAATATTGGAAAGGGTTGATTGTCCGGTTGTGAGGCACTGGAATACCGTTCACGGATCTGGAGGGGGGTCCTTTTTAATGTAAAATGGTGTGTAATAATGTATAATTAATAATGTTGACATTCAATAATGACATTCAATAATGACATTCAATAATGACATTCAATAATGACATTCAATAATGACATTCAATAATAATATACTAATATAGTTATAAGTATGATGTACTAACAATGTATGGAATATTTTTTGATTCTGAAATAAATGAATAATAATCGAATAGCTTCTGCTAGGAGCAGTGGTGGCCCAATAGCGACTTACAATTTGGTGGTCGTGAATTCAAACCTAACCTTTGTGTAATTTATTTCATCAATTTATTAATATTGTACTTTTTTATTATATAATTTTTTATTTGTATAATTCAATAAAAACACCTAACTAATTAAAACTATATATACACTAAAGGCAAAAACTACTAGCTAAAATATGGCGTCATAAAACTCCTCCGCATGGCTGTCGACTGGAAGTGTGCCCAAAAGGCTGGGGGCATTGCCACGTTGTATGGCAATGCTTAATCTCTGACCGAGGTAAACGTCAGCCCTTGGGTCACGCGAAGTGTCAACTAAGTGTTTGGACCGTACCATGCTTACCATCAGGTAGGATCATTGAACTAGTTTATATCAATTAAAAAAAAACACCGCTGCTCTGAAAACGGTGAAGTAAAACTTCGTGAAGAAACCAGCATGTTTTAGAACCGAAAATTCGAAGATATGTGACATCTACCAACCGGACAGTGCTTGCGTGGTTGATTATGGCCCTCATCTAGAGAGAAGGTCTGAGTTCCAGCTTCAGTTCCGTTCTCATGGGAGCATTCCAAGCTACCCGTGTACCAAATTTCGTTAAGTTAATAAATATTTACTGAATGCGGAGGAATTTTTTGGCGCCATATTTTAGCTAGCTAGCTAGTTTTAATTAGTTAAATGTTTTTTTTTTTCTTTAGTATTTTATTGTAATTAAAGTATAATATATTAGTTTAAAAAAAATATTGAAGCAGAAAAAATGGCCGAGCGGTTTGCAAAGGGCAATTCCTTTGGCGTTGCTACGAGTTTGCTACGGCGTAGCACACGCTGCTACGATGGTAGCAAACATTGCTACGATTGCGTAGGCCGTAGGCTATAGCTACGCAGTTTTTAGTTTTCTTTAAATTTTGTGTCAACTCTAAGTTTACCAGTTTTTTTTTTCGGTATGTATACAACAATAGTTTTAGTATATGCGGTACCCGAAACACGTGTCTAGTATTTTTATGTAATGTAAAAAATTTCATAAATGTATCATGAAAAATGACAAAGTTATGTTATGTTACCTGGTTGTCCGCACAAATACATGGTCACCGAGCCATCTGGAAGACTAAGGATTTGTTTCGCACTCAGCTGTGTGCTGGCGCCTAATGCCCGCTATGACCTGCCATGTTTACCTGTGTTGTACTGTCCAACTTGTGACCTTTTTTTAATATTTTTATGAAAATATATAACATGGTGTTTTCTTTTTATTTTATTTTTTTAAGGTGGGAAAATCATCTAATGATAAATCCCGCTCTTGGGCGGAGCGAGAGATAGTGTCAGACTTTTACTGACTAAAAACCCACTGCCCTAACCCAGGGCCCCGGGTTTCGTTTTCACACTACCCATGGCCCCAGCAGGCTTCGACCCTGCTGGGCCCCTACGATTTGCTGACATCACCCTGAGGCGCGCGTGGAACAATACGCGCCGTCGACGACTTGGGCTCGGTCCGGACAGTCACCGGACGGTCGGACGGCGAGCCACCCATTGCTCGCCGTCCGCAAGCCTGCGCCTAAAAATTATTGGAATCGATTCAATTACTGATTCTGAATAAACTATATTCAGGTTTCGCATATACTTAAAATAATATTGTATATTCTTTATTGTACAACATTTTAAAGACAAAAGTTTATAAATGAATGTGTGTACGTGTTTGTTACTCCTTCACGCTTATACAGATTCAAAGATTCAAAGCATTATATTTTAAATAAACCATTTACGGGCACTTTTGAAATGTCAAAAAGTCAATCAGCTAGAAAAAATTATGCTAATTGCACATTCCAAAGCGTCTGTGGAGAAGAATGTGCAAGAAACTCCATGGACACTCATTTCAATCATGTTTTGTAATTACAAATATCTCTGTTACATGTTTCTTGTCGCTATCATGTGAGAACAATGTGAATAAAGTAAAAATAAAAAACTAAATATGGATATTAAAATAGCAACTGGCAGCTAAGAGATGACCAGTCTCAACTGACAGTGCCCGTTCACGGACATGACGCGAATATTAGCACCACTTAGCTCAATCATTTTGAAGGGAACCGAATGATCCTACACACGCGCCATACAGTTGAACAGATTACATTAAAACTTGGAAGACGGGTAGAACATGCCCTAGAATACGACATAGGATACTTTTAATCCTAGGAGTTTGTTCCACAACAACAAAACAACGCTACATAATTACACACAGGACAATTTCTTACTTTCACGCAAGCAAAACCGCAAGCAAACGTTTGTAAAGCAATAAAACGCTTTTTAACCTCGTTTTAACTGAGACCGCATTGTTGTTTCGTATTCCAAAAATGCTTCAAAGGTTCGTTTGCCCAATATTTTGGAGGTACTAAAAGACAAACACGTTTTTGAGGAAAATTCTGGTTTTTAACAAAGGCTAAATTGTTGGCTCTCGACGAAAAATATGCCGTGTGAAATTGTAATACAGTACAATAATAATGTGTGCTTGAAAGCAATCCCACCTGATGGTAAGCAGTTTTGGAGGTAGAGGATGCTATCATTGATGATGAAGCGCACTAGTTTATGAAGAGCCTATTCACACTATCCTTGAAGACACCTAAATTATAATCGGACGGGAAGACCGCTACCGCAGCAGGCAAATTATTCCAGTACTTCGATGTACGGTGCTCGCCGTCCGACCGTCCGGTAACCTTTTGGACCGAGCCCAAGTCGTCGACGGCGCGTACTGTTCCACGCGCGCCTAAAGGAGATGTCAGCAACTGTAGGAGCCCAGCAGGGTCAAAGCCTACTGGGGCCATGGGTGGGAACTTCGGAGCCCTGGAACGAAGGCAAAGAAGGAACATGAGTGGGTTTCTGTTAGTAAAAGTCTGACATAAGACGATGTCATTAGATGATTTCCCACATAAAAAAAAACCCTATGATGTAATATCATGGCTGCTATTGTTTCGCTTATTAAAAAGTGAAATATTTGAAATTAATTTTAAAATGTAATTTCGTTATTTTATGAACTAAAATGAACATATACTTTTTGATTTATTTTTTCACACATAAAAAATACCCCATCTGCACTAATATTATAAAGAGATAAAGTTTGTTTTTTGTTTGTAGGAGGTAATCTCTGAAAGTACTGGCCCGATTGCGAAAATTTTTCCCCTGTAGAAAGCTGCTTATTCCTGAGGGCTTTATTTTATGTACGCAGGCGAAGCCGTAGACAAGAGCTAGTTAATTATATGTATATTATCGCTGGAAGATCATCACTTTATCTTGACCTATTAACTGCTAAGATTATCACATCAATCATAAATAAATCATCTCAAAAAGTCAATTTCAAATACAACAATTGAGACATTCGAAAATTAATTATTCACACAAAAGCGTAGACGGGCCGGAATCGCCTCCACACTGGTGGAAACGGCTCGTTACCACCGTCGACTCTCTTCCGGACTCCATCTTGAATACGTCACCGACGCCATTGTGACAGCCATTTTGTATTTCTTAATTGGATACAATTCAGTTAAATGGAAAGTTTTGAAATAAAGGGTGAATTGAGCGTTGAGATCCTTAGTAGTCCTGCAGGCTTAGCCAAGTTGATAATCTACAATTGTTAGTAAATTATCGTAAGTAATAATAGCCCAAAGGGCAATGGAAAGGGCTATGCTCGGAGTTTCCGTGCGTGATCGCATAAAGAATGAAGATATTCGCAGGAGAACCAAGGTCGCCGACATAGCCGGAAGAATCGCTAAACTAAAGTGGCAGTGGGCAGGGCACATTGCTCGTAGAGCGGATGGTCGATGGGGCCAAAAGGTTCTAGAGTGGCGACCGCGCACCGGAAACCGCAGCGTTGGAAGGCCTCCCGCAAGGTGGACCGACGACCTGGTGAGAGTCGCGGGAGTGCAGTAGATGCGATCGGTCGTTGTGGCGACGCTTGGGGGAGGCCTATGTCCAACAGTGGACGTCTTTCGGCTGAAATGATGATGATGATGATGAATCGTTAACCCTAGTAGAAAACTAATCAAATTTATAGGAATGACATCATATCAGCAAAATTCGTAGCAAAGTTCACATCATTCAAAATGATAGAATGAAATGTAATCGTTTCAACAATGTTCATCGCTACATCCTTATAAATGGTACTTACGCTGAGGTGTTATCGATTGTAGAAAGTCATTCGACACAGAACGGTCGTAACTTGGCTAGGCCTACAGAGCTAAGCTACACGAATAGTGACAAATGCTTACACTGACTGGACAGTTACAATTGCATGACTTGATTCCGCCAATCTTCGTACATCGAAGGACTGGAACAATTTGCTTGCTGCGGTCTTCCCGTCCAACTATAATTTAGGTGTCTTCAAGGCTAGAGTGAATAGGCTCTTAATAAACTAGTGCGCCTCACCATCAATGATTGCATCACTGCTTACCATCAGGTGGGATTGCGGTCAAGCACTGGTTTATATCAATTAAAAAAAAAATAGGACAGGTCCAATCAAATCTGTGTGGTTCTTTCCTCAAAATACCATCTCAAACTCCGATTTGCATGGTTCTCACATGATTTGACCTTTACATAATATAATATAATAATACTAGCGTTTGCCCGCGGCTTCGCTCCCGTTAACTGTACCCTACTATACCCAAAGACGCAGCTGAACTGTGGAAGACAACTAGTACTAAATATTTTTGAAGCGTAAAAAATAAATCAATTAGTATGTATGCGAAAGCGTGGCTGTTGATTGGTCCTTTACGCACCACCGGTGAGTCGGATCAATATAGCTATTTGCTTTGATGATTAATATCCCCGTGTGTGCATTTCCAGTTTTTTCCACAACTATCACACAATGCCGTCTAGTCTCAAGCTAAGCAGAGCTTGTGTTATGAGTACTAGACAACTGATAAACATACATATATATTTCTAAATACATACATAGCATAGTCGGCCTTATAATGTTCCCACTGTTGGGACTCAGGCCTCCTCTCTAGGAGAGGGAATGGGCCGTAATCCACCACGCCGGCCCAGTGCGGGTTGGTGGATGTCACATGTCTTCGAATTTTTGGTTCTAGGACATGCCGGTTTCCTCACGATGTTTTCCTTCACCGTTTCGAGAGCAGTGGTGATGAAATAAATTACACAAAGTAATGCGCCTGGCTGGGTTTGAACCCGCGACCTACAACTTGTAAGTCGGGGCCGTTACCACTCGGCCACCACTGCTCAATAAATACATACATATATAGATAAATTACACCCAGACACAGAAATAATGATCGTGCTCATCACACAACCATTTGTCCTGGGTGGGAATCGAACCCACGACCTCCGGCATAGCAGTCAGGGCCACTAACCAACAGGCCAGTCCAAAATGTCCCCGTGTGACGCAAAAGCTAGACGCTATGACTGTTGGCATTTCCAGTTTTTGAGATATTTATTCATTTATGTACACACAAACACTAAAATCTAAAAGAATAAATATAGATAAAAGAGTACGAAGTTCCTGCTTATTTCTAACGAAATTTCTTCCAGCAGATCTGCGATAGGAGAGTTGGATGAGAGATGTAGACGCAGTATGTATAAATAATATAGAGAAGAATTAAATAGACTATATTGTCTAAATTAAATCATATAATACATTTATTTATTTATTTAAAGTTTATGTACAGTAGTGGTACATAGGCGGACTTAATGCAACAAGGCATTCTCTACCAGTTAACCATTGGGACCTTTTTTTTTAAGTTGGGAAAATCATCTAATGACAAATCCCGCTCTTGGGCGGAGCGTGAGATAGTGTCAGACTTTTACTGAATAAAAACCCACTCCTGTTTCTTCGTTGCCTTCGTCCCAGGGCCCTGGGTTTCGTTTTCACACTACCCATGGCCCCAGTAGGCTTCGACCCTGCTGGGCCCCTACGATTTGCTGACATCACCCTGAGGCGCGCGTGGAACAATACGCGCCGTCGACGACTTGGGCGCGGTCCGGACGGTTACCGGACGGTCGGGATTATTATCTTTTTTAATGCTTATTAATAGCTTTATTTATTCTTTACACAGATTTTGGGTAATACATACATATATATCAATAAAAATATAGTTAGGTTATAGATATAGTTAACAAAGAGATGTGTTGCTGTGAATTTGATTATGCTACTTCTCTTTGACCAAAATACTATGGTGTTTTGGGACCATAGGATAAGCATAATCATTTTTAGGGTTCCGTACTTCAAAAGGAAAATGGAACCCTTATAGGATCACTTTGTTGTCCGTCCGTCTGTCTGGCATGACATCTGGGGAATGCGTAGAGGTATCGAGTTGAAATTAAAACCATAGACTCAAGTCTGCAGTCTCTTGAAGCTGTGAAAATATAAAACTTCTAAGTTAACGAAAAAAAAGATACGGTCGTTTAAGTCGTAAAAATGTGTACAAGGGTCTTGACAGATAGACAGACAGACAGAGAGACAGACAGACAGCAGACGGACGGACAACAAAGTGATCCTATAAGGATTCCGTTTTTTCCTTTTGAGGTACGGAACCTTAAAAAAGATTAGCATAAATTACTTACATTATGTCTTCGTGTAAATACTTTTAAAACAAGTGAACCACTTTATTATGTTTTTAGTATTAGCGGTAACAGAAATATCTACTGTGAAAATTTCAACTGTCTAGTTATCACCGTTCATGAGATACAGCCTGATGACAGACGGACAGACCGACATACAGACGGACGGACAGCGGAGTCTTAGTAATATGCTCAGACGTAAAAAAAATATATAAGGGTCTTGACAGACAGACAAAGAAATACTTTTTTATTAGCATAGCATAGCATAGTCGGCCTTATTATGTTCCCACTGTTGGGACTCAGGCCTCCTCTCTAGGAGAGGGTATGGGCTATAATCCACCACGCGGGCCCAGTGCGGGTTGGTGGATGTCACATGTCTTCGAATTTTTGGTTCTAGGACATGTCGGTTTCCTCACGATGTTTTCCTTCACCGTTTTGAGAGCAGTGGTGATGAAATAAATTACACAAAGTAATGCGCTTGACTGGGTTTGAAACCGCAAACTACAACTCGTAATTCGGGGCCGTTACCACTCGGCCACCACTGCTCTCACTGCTACTTTTTTATTGGTCTGAGGTAATATGGTCCCGTTTTACCCTTTGGTTACGGAACCCTAAAGATGGCTTTTGAATTTACTTATCGTGAAATCTTCTTACAGGAACCTAATACCATCCACTATGGGCGTCGCATCAGATGGCTTCACCAGCAGGTGGCGAGCGAAGATTGCCGCCTTGAGGGAGTCCAGGAAACTAGTCCTGGTCATCGTCGCCATCGCTCTTCTCCTTGACAATATGCTGCTGACCACCGTCGGTAAGTTTTACATCCCTGCGGGAGTCTGTTTCCTATTTTAATCGGCAAAAACGGAACCTTTGTTGTTCGTCTGACCAGCAACCCTAGCCAAGTATCGTCTGCAATCGTTAACGCTATTCGAAAACTCAAATGTATGGGAATAACATCATCTCAACGTTAAGTCACGTGGTCAGAACAAATGAATAGAAAATTCGTAGCCAAGTTCACATCGTTCAAAACTTGTTAAAAATGATAGAATGAATTGTTATCGTTTCTACAATGTTCAACGCTACATCCTTTGTTATTGTAGAACGACATTGTAGCATGAGCGGCCGACTCAGGCGCGTCAACATGGCTACCAACTTATCGTTTTCTACAATTGCTCACACCGAGACGTTACCGATTGGAGAACGAAATTCGACACGAAACGGGTGTAACTTGGCTAGGGGGGCAGACCTATTTTCTCAAGAACGCGTGGAAGTATTAAGCTGTAATTAGTATAAAAAACTCAAGTTATCATCGATTCCGACTCGGCTGGGCAGCGTTCGGGAAGCTACACGGTATCTTCTCGTCCAACAACACAAGACGACAGTCTATGACCAGTGCTTGTTGCCAGTGATGACATATGGCTCCGAAACGTGGTCGCTTACATCAGAAGACTTAGTCACCCAAAGGGCTATGGCTCGGAGTTTCCTTGCGTGATCGAATCAGGAATGAGGATATCCGCAGGAGAACCAAGGTTACCGACATAGCACGAAGAATCGGCAAACTTAAGTGGCAATGGGCAGGGTACATTTGCAATTTGCCTGCTGCGGTCTTCCCGTCCGGTTATAATTTAGGTGTCTTCAAGGCTAGAGTGAATAGGCTCTTAATAAACCAGTGCGCTTCACCATCAACTATTGCATCACTGCTTACTATCAGGCGGGATCGCAGTAAAGCCACAGATCAAAATGTAAAGCGCTAGTTTAATAGAAATCATTTGGTCTAGTGGTTAGTGGCCCTGACTGCTATGCCGGAGGTCGTGGGTTCGATTCCCACCCAAGATAAATATTTGTGTGATGAGCACGATCATTTGTTCTGTGTCTGGGTGTAATTTGTCTATAATATGTACGTATTTATTAGAAATATATAATAAGTATGTTTATCAGTTGTCTAGTGCTTAGTTTAGGACTAGATGGCGTTGTGTGAAAAAAATAATATTTCAAAGATTGAAAAATTTGCATAACCATAACTCTACCAAGCCTTCATCGATTGTTAACACATAAAAACATCACATTTTTCCTCACCGTCCGAATAATAATCTTTTATTTCCTCCGTGAATAAGTTAAGTATTCTCCAGAGAATCTTTTTCTAAGAAAAGATGGGCCATTACCCGGTCTAATGAATTGCAGATGAAGTAAACCACTCTTCTGATTGTGTGCGCCATCTTGGATTTGCCACCATCTTGGATTGTGCCCGGCCGCTAGGAAGCAGTTGAAAGCGGCTGCGGTTTTGAATTGGAAAGAGCTTTGTATTTATTTATTTAAACTTTGAATACAGTTGTGGTACTTAGACGGAGTTATTTACCATGTAACCGTAGTACGATCGTAGGCTGTAGCTACTGTAAGCTTGTTGCCTTATTTAGGAAGTTTATTCAATGTGAATTGTGAGTTCATCATTTTTTTTCTGTATTATGTATATTTTTTATATGTACCTCTACCTACACAATATGTAACTAGATTAATTAAACACCGCAATTATAAAATTAGGTTACAATCACAATTCAAATACTGAAATTTAAGTAGTGTTCTTTTTAAGACAATAGATATCTTCATTGTAGGCAAATAACAGATTATAAGAATCTTTATTGACATAAATTTTACAAGCATTTTTATAAATTCGCTAGCTCCTGCGTTAGGGTACATTGTGTTATTGAAAACGAAACCCGGGCCCTAGGACGAAGGCAACGAAGGAACAGGAGTGGGTTTTTAGTCAGTAAAAGTCTGACACTATCTCCCGCTCCGCCCAAGAGCGGGATTTGTCATAAGATGATTTTCCCACCTAAAAAAACCCTTATTAATAAAATATTTGACCTTTTATTTTTTGACAACTTTATTATTATTGTGCCTAATCGACATGGAATGGATGTTCCAATTGTTGTCATGAGAAATGCAGACACTCAAATAAACTAGTGGGTAGTAGATGCACAATACATTAAATTGTTTATGGGTAACAAAAAAAAGATACATGTATTAAAATTGACCAAAAATAAAAGGTTCGTTTTGACATCTGTCAAAGCGAATACTTAATTACGCAAAAAGAATACTCGCAATATATTCCATCATATTATTTAACGTGGCAAAAAAATGTATGTACTTTTTTAAAACACTGTGTAGGTAACTAATTATTATTATATTGATTCTTTTAATTTCGTTCCAAGTTACATTCTAGAGTACTTATTTCACAAATGTCAAAAAGGGCCTTTTATTTTTTAACGAGTTTATTTGTTGTGTGAGTGAACTCGTTTCGTATCGTTTCTTGAAGGCAAGTCGATAGAAAACATTTTTTGTTTAAGGTTTATTTATTTAACTAACTGGATATCCATATATTTATATCTAGCTTCTGCCAGCGGCTTCGCCCGCATAAAAGTAGATTTCTTCATACAAACTTTGGATCCCCGTTTCATCCCCTCAGGGAGTGAATATTAGAAAATCATATCTTAGTGTTCGCCTACGTCATTAAAGGAAGCTTTTTGCAAAATTTCACGCTCCTAGTCCCAGTAGTTACGGCTGTGCGTTGATATGTCAGTCAGTCAGTTTCAACTATTATATATATAGATAATCCTTCTGTACGTATGTTTGTCACCTAACTCCTAAACGGCTTCACCGATTTGCATAAAACTTTGTGGGATGATTTGAAAATACAATTAGAACCAGTAGGTGGCGCTACAATTGGGGAAATTTTTTTTTTACTAATATTCTTCTGGTAGGACAACGTCTCATCATCTTCCTGCCCTTGTCCCGTTTTATTTGGGGTCGGCACAACACGTTTTTTTCTTCCATTCTGTCCTGTCACTCGTCACGCTATCACTAACTCCCTTTTCTTTCATATCACTTCTCATACAATCCATCCATCTTTTCTTTGGCTCTCCCTCTCCATCCATCTACATGTAAATTCATAACTCTTTTAGCAACATGCGCTTCATCCCTCCTCTTCACATGACTATACCAAGATAAACGATTCCCTTTTAACTTTTCAGTCACTGGGGCTACTTTCAAACTTCCCCTAATATACTCATTTCTCACTATATCCATTGTCGTCACACCACACATCCATCTTAACATTCTCATCTCCGCTACGTGCAATCTTTTTTCATCCGTCTTTTTCACAGCCCAACATTCTGATCCATACAGTATGACAGGCCTGCCAGTAGGACAACGTCTGCCACTAGTTTATTACAGAGAAAAACATTAATTTTATTAACGATATCTATATATTTATATAAAAATGAATAGCTGTTCGTTAGTCTCGCTAAAACTCGAAAACGACTGGACCGATTTGGCCAGGGAAGTTTAAAACGGTGAGAAGAAATGGAAAAAACCACGAAAAAAGAATTCGAATATTTATCTATTTATATATTGTATACCACATAAACAAAAATAAGGACGAACATAATTTAAAATAAGTGTACAATGGGCAGTTAATCTCTAATTAAAATGTCATTATAAAATGACAGTAGATGATGTTATCCTTACAATTAGGCGGTACGAAGTTCGACGGGTCAGCTAGTAATTTCATATTTTTAACTTAACTTATTAGATACTTAAAAGATTTACAAAGATACTTAAAAAATTTGAATACTCGATGGATTTGACAAAAAAACATTTTTTTTTTACGTGGGAAAATCATCTAATGACAAATCACGCCCTTGGGGAGGAGCGGGAGATAGTGTCAGACTTTTACTGACTAAAAACTCACTCCTTTTACTTCGTTGCCTTTCGTACCAGGGCCGAGTCTTCCTTTCAGAATCAGACCCTTGGCCCCAGTAGGCTTCGACCCTGCTGGGCCCCTACAGTTGCTGACATCTCCTTGAGGCGCGCGTGGAACACTACGCGCCGTCATAATTAAGTCTGGTTTAGTGCCTGTATATTACTTTTTAAATAATTTAATTTGGACATTCCATTCGAAAAATCTTAGTAACTCGATTCGGAAATGAACTGTTTTCATTGGTAGTTTGTGCACGAATTCGACACGCACTTGCCCGGTTTTTTTTTAAGTTGGTAATTATCTATTGCCATCTCCTGCCCTTGGGCGGAGCGAGGGGGCGTGTCAGACTTCTACTGACTAAAATCCACTCCTGTTCCTTCGTTGCCTTCGTCCCCGGGTCCCGGGTTTCGTGTTCACTCTACCCATGGCCCCAGTAGGCATCAACCCTGCTGGGCCCCTACGATTTGCTGACATCTCCCTGAGGCGCGCGTGGAACAATACCCGCCGTCGGCGGCTTGGGCTCGGTCCGGACGGTTACCGGACGGTCAGACGGCGGGCTACCCATTGCTTGCCGTCTACAAGCCCGCGCCTGCGGTAGCCGGAAATTGGGTTCGGAATCCCGGCGGTTGAGGCGTGAGGACCGTTGCCTCACGCGATCGGCCGGCTCCCATGCCAGCATTACTGCTTCGCAGAAGGAGGCGACCGCTTGCCACTCCTCCTGACGTGAAACCTTTGTGATTTTCACACGTTTGTTTATCAAATCAAACAATTGTTTAGGTAATAGATACTGTTGTTTCAGTATTATCGTCTTATTTGCTAACTTTTATACAATGCAACATCAGTCGGTACATCCGTTTATAGGATTATGTTTTGAGAATCTCTCTTCATCGGATTTGCATTTTTATCCGGTTATTATTTTGGGAGATTGGATTGGAAGATATGATTTTTTTGCTTATTTATGTTTTCGTGTATGTTACTGCTAGTAAATTATTTAAGTTATAAAATATCATCATCATCTTCCTGCCCTTGTCCCGTCTTATTTGGGGTCGGCGCAACACGTTTTTTTCTTCTATTCTGCCCTGTCACTCGTCATGCTATCACTAACTTCCTTTTCTTTCATATCACTGTTCACACAAACCATCCATCTTTTCTTTGGCCTCCCTCTCCCTCTCCACCCATCCACATGTAGGTATACTCATAACTCTTTTAGTAACATGCGTTTCCCTCCTCTTTACATGACCACACCAAGACAACCGATTCCCCTTCAACATTTCAGTCACTGACGCCACTTTCAAACTTCCTCTAATATACTCATTTCTCACTTTATCCATTCTCGTCAAATCATACAACCATCTCAACATTCTCATCTCCGCTACGTGCAATCTTTTTTCAACCGTCTTTTTCACAGCCCAACATTCTGATCCATACAATATGACAGGTCTTATCACGGACTTGTAGATTTTACCCTTCAACTTGAGGGGCATCCGTGGGTCACAAGTTGTTCCAGTGTCCTGTCGCCATTTCATCATCCATCCTGAATTGATCCGATGTGATACGTCTCGGTCTACCTCGCTATCTGCTTGGGTAAGCGACCGGAGGTACCGAAAGTCGGAGCAGATTGGTACAGACGTTCCAGCTAGAGCTAAGGGCATAGAAACGGAAAGACTGCCGAAATCGCAGAACAAGTGTTCGGTTTTCGTTCTGCTCAATTTTAAAATATATGATAATATAATATAACATTCACACAACTATCACACAACGCCGTCTAGTCCCAAGCTAAGCAGAGCTTGTGTTATGAGTACTAGACAACTGATAAACATACTTAAAATATTTCTAAATACATACATACTGTAAATAAATTACACCCAGACACAGAACAAATGATTGTGCTCATCATACAAACATTTGTCCTGGGTGGGAATCGAACCCACGACCTCTGGCATAGCAGTCAGGGCCACTAACTACAGACCAACAGGCCAGTCGAATATACTCGTAGTAAAGCAAAAGTGTTTATTTGTCTAGTACCTACTCATTGCACAAGCTCTGCTTAGTTTGGGACTAGATGGCGTTGTCTGAAAGTTGTGGATTATATATAAGTTAACATAAATCATCTTCTGAACTGCCCCCCTAGCCAAGTTACAATCGTTTCGTGCGCGACGAACGCCTCGAGTAGGCCACGCCTCCGATTCCTTTGTTCTGACCACGTGACTGAGCGTTGAGATGACATCAGAACAAATGAATCGGAGGCGTGGCGCGAACGAAACGATTGTAACTTGGCTAGGGGGGCTGTACTTTTATGGACTCTGCGCAAATACTTTTTACTTTATGAGAACTTCAATTTTAAGTTCCTAACAACTTTAATTCATCATACAAAAGAACTGCAGTAATCAAATCCACCGCCTCAAACACACAGCCAAGGTTCCACTCAAGTCGGTTCGCTACGGACGCTGGGGCAATTTCCCCGTCGGCGAGATCAAAGTGAAATTCACTTAGACGCCTCATCAAAAGAGCCGGCTACTAGTGTTGGGGCGGGCGTTATGAGATTATCGATAGAATCGTGGTTATACAGATTTTAAAATATTATACTCTGTTCGCGACAGCATTAGACAGAAGTTAAAAAAAGGTTGTTTTAGGGTACACTTTGTGATAAAAGTACAATATAATTATGTACATTGTGCTTTGTTACAGTTAAGATTGATGCTGAATATATTATAATCAACTTAATACCAACTGTTATACTGTCTTCATGAATTCATTTGTAATATATAAGTAAGTATGTTTATCAGTCTTCTAGTACTCATAACACAAGCTCTGCCCAGCTTGGGACTAGACGGCGTTGTGTGATGTTTTGGAATATTATTATTATTTATTTATTTACACTCGGACTTAATGCAGCAAGGCATTCTCTAAATTTCAACCTTCGGGACCTTTGGGATTATTATCTTTTTTAATGCATATCAATAATATAATAATAGCTTTATTTATTCTTCACACAGATTTTACATTTCTAATAATTATTGTTTGTGTTAGTACCTATTTTGCTTAACCTAATTTGTTAATTTTGTCATCTGTTGTAAGGACCGTTCTGGCGGTGAAAGCCTCCTCCATTACTCTTCATTTGTCTCTATCTCTTGCCAGCCTTTTCAATACATTTTTGATGCATACATGGACAAAATTGTGTCAACTTTTTTGTACAACAAATTGATCAGTTATATTTCTGAAGTAGAAAAAGAAACAGTGAAGTAACTATTTTTTTCAGGAGATACTAAATTATTTTTCAAATAATCAGAGAACAAATATTTCATTTTGATACAAGTGTAGAAAGTTTGTGATTGTGACCGAGGCGGAATTCAGTGATAAATTTGCACGTGTATTAAACGACTTTTTTCAATACACTTACAAAATGAATAAACGGGGGTTGACCGGCGACTCTTGGGGGTCTTCCCTGCGATCGTTAGCGTCAAGCACTACCGGTTTGCGCCAGTTCTCGTTAGCCAGGGAGAGTGGGGTGAGTCCCTTGTTCACTGCCACTACATCTCTATGCATACCCACGTCATATTCCTTGAGACGACGTGCGCCCAGCCTGATACGATAAATGTAATAACATTGTGCCGCACGCGCACTTTTCTGCACTAGTGCGGAAAACAGTCTATTTCGTGCCTAAAAGCGGTGGGATAAGAGCGGGTTTTCGAGTAAGTGTATTGAAAAAAAATTTTACGGCACGGTTGACGCAGTGTTTGAGCAATTGGCTGCTGCGTTGCGCGTTGTGGGTTCGAGACAGGCGAAAGGACAACAAAGTGATCCTATAAGGGTTCAGTTTTTTCCCCTTGAGGTACGGAACCCATTTGCGAAAAGTTTTTTATTTCACATAGGAGAGAGACAAGCCGCATGTCATAAATTCAAACGCAACCATCTAGGAGATCTACGCTAAAAAAAATGGAAGCTAAAATATACGTTCCAAACGTGCATTTTAGCTTCACTTTTTTTTACTGACAGTCATTTTGACAATTAAAAAGTATCTATATGTCGGCGCAAGGATGCCGATCATCATTGAAGCTCTGTCTAGGGACTCTCATTTTGTGGGTGATGGCTGGGTATCAAGCAATAAACAAACAAGCAAGCTTTAGGTATTCACTTCGCACAACAGCCTTGAAACAGTCTCCGAGACTCGACGTTGTTGCACGACTGCCGACAAAGGAACGAGCTTCAGATCTCTACACTCGGCACTTTTATCTGCTCGGTTCGTGTGTGTCAAAGTGACATGTGTCACTTTTCACTTAGCTCGTTCATTCGTTCTCAAGCTTCCGTACTATTGACTTCACCGACATATAAATGGTCCTTTGGTACCTTTATGATTTGTGATCGATATCAAAGTTTATCGACACTCACTATCGCCCCCTCACTAGTCAAGACAGGGTCCTCGTAGTTGCATTTCAAATCATATTCCGTCGAGTTTTCACCCTTTCGCTTCGGGGTAGCGTTTAACTCAGTTTAATAGTTGGAAATTGCCTTTTGGTTGGCAGGTCGGGTGTAATACACCCGCACAGAGAGATAGTAGCTTTGTATTTATGCGAGATTTTGCGGGATTATTTAAAATAGGGATAGCGATTCTTCTTAAAGAAGATTTTTGAATTGATTCGAATCGAAGTCTAAAGAATTATAGCATAGCATAATAGCATAATCAGCCTTTTAATGTTCCCACTAGTGTTGCCCAAATGCAAGAACAAGACGAGACTTAGCCAGTCTTGGTCTTGGTCTTGCGCCAATACACCTGGTCTTGGTCTTGGTCTTGGTCTTGCGCTCCCAGTCTTGGTCTTGGTCTTGGTCTTGCAGCAAGAGTCTTGCAAGTCTTGCAATTACCTATTAGTCTATTACTATTTATTAAAGTTTACTTTAAATCTTAGAAAAACGTATTAGAATTGGAACATTGTGAGCTTGAATTAACATAGCCATAGTAAAGATCAAGCAGATTACTAAATAACTGAAGATTTGATAAGAAATTCGAAAAATCAACTGACCTATATGTCGTTTTCCATGGAAGTAACTGTTTCTTAATAAACATTTATGATTTATAAGCTTACATTTGCTAAAACATGTAAAAAAACAAATTAATTACAATAACTTGACTGTATTTTAAAGAACAATACTTATCTGTCTAGAAAGAGATTGAACCCTCAACTTATAAGAAATTTAATAAAAGAGTTTTACGATTTATCATTTATTTGAATAAAAAATAAAATACAACACAAATCAACAGCTTTATCATTAGGTTATGATACTTTATATATTTTTTTTTGACCAAGAATTAATACAAAGTAACCATCTGGCTGACTCATCACTTAACCTATTTCTATGTTTTCTAATTACTAATGATGCTTTAGAAAATAACCTCTCAGCAGGTACTGAAGTTGCAGGTATTGAGAGAAAATCACGGGCCATTTTCGATAAAATCGGATACTCTGTCTCATGCGTCCTCCACCAATCTAAAATGTCTTCCGAGCTGGCAGTTCTTGGTTTTCTCAGGTACTCCTCCAACTCGTCTATCACTAAGCCTTGAAGACAAGATCCAGATGACGTCGAGGGACATTCATAGAGTTTATCAAAGTCTATTACGTCTTCATCTTCGTTACATACTTTATTTTCTTTTTCTGGTAATTCCAGAGATTTGTTCAGTGAGTGTAGACTTTTATATTCTTCATAAAGTTCATTGAACTTGCGCAGACTTTCTGTTTTAAGTTGCTTCCCCCACATTGTCAGGTCAAAAGTCTGAGCCTTATGCCTTGGGTCTAAAATTAAAGAAGTACAATAAATCCAGTTGCTCTTCTTGTAATGTTTAAGCATTTTGTCTCGAGCTGCTTGGAAAGCTAGAATGAGCCTTTCATCCACTTCAGATCGATTAGGTTTCTCATCTAACTGTTTTACCATGGATTCAATTTTATCTAGCAAGAGATTGAATGATACAATGACTAGCGGTAATGTAACATATTTGTCTCCACCAAGTTTTGTACTTAAAAGTTTAAAGTTTATTAGAAATTTATGTAATTTTTCGAGTACCTGCCATTCATTAGCTGTGATTTGAAAATCATTTAATTCGGTGACAGAATTGCACAATATGTCAATGCCCACTCTCACTTTTAAACCAAATCCAATCATATCATGTGTGGAATTCCATCTCGTTGGACAGTCAAGAATGGCATTTAGATTTGATGGCACGCCAGCTGCTTCACAAGCAGACTGAAACTTCTTCTTCACTATCTCACTTCTTTTTATTTTACTGGAAATACTGCGTAACTTTGTTACAGATGTACGCGAGTCAGCAATATTTGGTGCAGATTCTTCATCTTCCTCATCCTCAGTTTCGTCTGCATAGTCTTCGTACTGCTGATCTTGCGCGTTAGTGTCAGACTCACAGTGTAATGCTAAGGTCTTTAATAAATCTTGTACACCAAGGTTTAAAATGTGAGCAAAGCACCGGAAATGTTGATTGTCTGAATCAAAGTGTGGCGGCAGCTGTTTGCCCAGTTCATACATAAATTTGGTATTTGCAGTTGCGTTGTCGACCGTGATACCTTGTATTTTATCAATTATGCCATATTCCAATAAACATTCATGGAAAATCGTTGCAATATCTTCCCCAGTATGTCGACCGCGTGATGGTATAAAATCAAGAACTACAGATTGATACTTCCATTCGTTGTCTATATAATGAATAGTAACCCCGTAGTAACTCCTACCAGCAATTGACGTCCACCCATCAATGGTAAAAGACATTTTAGATGATAATTGTTGAAGTCGTTCCTTGAGATTCAATTGGAGCTCTTCAAATCGCTCTTTGACTTTCCTTCTAAGTGTAGACCTTTTAGGAAACACCATATTAGGGCAAATACGTCGAAAATATACTTGTGTAGCTTCGTCATCGAAAAATGAGAAGGGAAGATATTTTTTCACCACCCAATCAACTGTAGCTGTCGTGATGTTGTCACTGCTGTTTTCCGACTGAAACAAAACAATAAATCTTGTGTTATTATTTAAAATATACTAGGTTTGAGCGTATAAGAGGAGGAGGTTTGTTGTTGTTAAATCGAGAAAATCGTTAAATTGATATTTGTTATATTAAGGTTGCACTGTACTGTAATTTACCAAAATAAAGTACTTAGTTGTTACTGGCCGATTAAATGAAAATATGGGTGTTTATAAAAAATATTTAAGACGATAATTACATACTTAATATGTCGCACCCCTAGATGAAAACTGTGAAAACACCACTAACTCAAAAATACTTACGTAAGTTAATGGCGTTTTTGAAAGTATCGCATGAATAGCTACGCGGAGTTAAAATTCTTTTAACTGTTAAAAAAATATTCTTACCTGTCCACTTCTTCCAGCGGTTACTAAAAAGCTTGTGATATCTCCACTTAATTTTGGTTTAACAGGAAGAAATATTTCTGATTCCTTTTTGTGGAAAGATATTAGATGTTTCCTTAAGCCTGAAGTGTTTCTGTTTTTCATTTTTATTTCAATCTTTTTATGTTGGCACAATTTACAGAAGGCAGTTTGGGATGCATGAATTATTTCGAAAAACTCCTCAAATTTGCTTTTGGGTCTTTTAGATCTGTGACTCAAACTCTCGTTACTCGGACTAGAATAATTTGAATCTTCGTCACTCATATTAAATTGTACACGTGATACGTTTTTAGAAAACAACGAGAATTAGTAAAAACAATTATTAAGTTAGACTCGAAGCACAGCTCAATTGGAAATGACTGGAATTAAAATAATTCTTTTATTTATAGTACGTTTCCTTGCTTTTTACCGCGCCGCCTCGCCACGTGCCGGCTCTATGAAAAGGATGCCGCCGCAAATCAAACAATGCCGCGTGCGGCGTACAAACACACACTAAATATTACCTACTTGTACAGACGCGACGCGTGAATAAAATAGAATTAGTGCCAATCACTATTCTTTACATATAAGTGAATGTTTTGGCGTACATCTATACTAATATTATAAAGCTGAAGAGTTCGTTTGTATGTTTGATGACAGAAGTTTTAAAATAAATAAATAAGTCCTGAACGTCACTATACCTCCAAAGTTACTATTCCTCGTGGACGAAGTCGCGGGCACAGCTAGTAAATACTTACTCTCATCATCTCTCTCAGAGATATTCGGGCTGGTAAGTAATACAAAACTCTTATCGCAGGCTTTTTATTTTATTAGTAGGTAAGTACCTACGCTTTTTATATTATTTTATTAGTTTTGTAGAATTTTTTTACACGTTTCAAGTATATTTAAAAGTGGCTACAATATTTATTAAACGGGTGATATTTGAACACTTTTTTGCTATTTTTTCTTGTAAAAACTTAAGAAATATAATGACTAAATGTACAATAATAGTACCTAAGTAATTAGTTTAAAACCATATAAGTAATCAATATTATAATATATACTTACTAGAATGAATTAATATGACATCTACTACCTATCCTTACCATTTTATCCTAATCATAATACTACTTGCGTGATCAGTATAATGTATTCATTTTCATTCTAAGCACTCTGAAACTTATTTATTCTTTGGAACACATGTAGGTACTCTACTAGGAAATTATTTTGCATGAGTATACCTACGCCCTATGGCGGCAATCAAATAGTGTCAAATGTTATGATTTCGGCGTGGCGGCAACGATTGTTTTAGATTTCAAAAGAAGCTGCCGGCGCGTGTATCATAACCATGTACTTCCGAAAAGCGGCAAATTTCTTTGAGAAGTAAGTACAAAACCTTTGATGCCGCATTATCAAAGTGCCGATGGTTAAAACATAACTATGCATGCACTCAGTTTGATTTTAATAGATATTTTTTTATTCGCTATGTTTATGGTATTAGTCGTAATGCGCATAGGTCCAGTTTTTCATATTCTTTGATACAGTTTTTTGCGTCTCATAGAATTCCTAAGCGTACCTACCTATACACCGAACTGTTACACCTAACTACTCAGTGAAATAGCGCTAAGTCCTAGCTGCAAGACGCAAGAGTCTTGCAGGCTATGTCTTGTTCTTGCTCAAGTCTTGCACGGTCAGTCTTGGTCTTGGTCTTGCTAAAAATACGCGGTCTTGTTCTTGGTCTTGGTCTTGCAAAAACGCAAGAACAAGACCAAGACTGCAAGACCAAGACTGAATTTGGGCAACACTAGTTCCCACTGCTAGGACTCAGGCCTCCTTTCTAGTAGAGAGAATGGGCCATAATCCACCACGCGGGCCCAGTGCGGGTTGGTGAATGTCACATGTCTTCGAATTTTTCGTTCTAGGACATGCCGGTTTCCTCACGATGTTTTCGTTCACCGTATTGAGAGCAGTGGTGATGAAATAAATTACACAAAGTAATGCGCCTGGCTGGGTTTGAACCCATGACCTACAACTCGTAATTAGGGTCTGTTACTACTCGGCCACCACTGTTCCCTCTAATTCTCTAAAATCGATACGTTGGTTAGGTGCCCTACAGGTAATTTCAGCTGAAAGACGTCCACTGTTGAACGTAGGCCTCCCCCAAGTGTCGCCACAACGACCCATCCTGTGTATATCGTATCCACCGCATTCCCGCGACTCTCACCAGGTCGTCGGTCCACCTTGTGGGAGGCCTTAAAACGCTGCGTTTTCTGGTGCGCGGTCGCCACTCTAGAACCTTTCGTCCCCATCGACCATCCGTTTTACGAGCAATGTGCCCTGCCCACTGCCACTTTAGTTTGCGATTCTCCGAGCAACGGGCTATGCTCGGAGTTTCCTTGCGTGATCGCCTCCGATTTCTTTATCCTGACGTCATCTCAACGCTCAGTCACGTGGTCAAAACAAGGGAATATGAGGCGTGGCCGACTTGAGGCGATCAATGAAAAAAAAATCGAAACGAAACGGTTGTCACTTGGCTAGTGGGGCAGTTCTTGCAATGAAAAATGAACTTTATTTCTATGAAATACAGCACAAATTTTATTGCTACTCTTAAACCGTCCTCAAACTAGTTGCGACAACGAACGTTTTCTGCAACTACTTCACTCAACGATAGTTTCGTCTTCAAACAAGTCGCTAACGAAGACAGTTTTTTAACAAGCGTTTCGTCCGTCAAAAATTTGACAACGACCCACCACTGCTACCCCGGTATGATCACGCGGCTAGGTATTTAGTGAATGTACCACTCGGTACTTCAGTGACAAATATTCATTATGCACTTATTGATATAGTTGTATTATACTTTAGATCAATATGTTCATAATGAACTTAAAAAAAACTGACATGACAATCGCTCAAATACCACGGAGGGTCATCAAAGCCCAGAAAATCTTAACAACGAGATTTAGAAATATGACGTTATTGAACAACGCCATCTATTAATCGAATTAGGAACTAGTTCGATTAATAGAAGGTGAGCATTGCGTTTTTCCGCCCGCAAATGTTGACCGGAAATCACCCTGCGACCTCTGACGACCAAGGAGTCTCCAGTGGGAGACTATCCCATACCCATCACCTTTGGATCATCATAATCTATGTGTACACAAGGAGAAACTGAATAACTTATATATCAACGCATAGCCGGAACTACTGAGTAATTAACTTGAAACTAGGTACAAATTCTAATTCAAATAAATAATAAAGAATGTCATTATTCGTTTTACAGGCCTACCCTCAAAATACGGTTTAAGGGATGTTTAAGTTATTATGAAAACACTCGCTAACGAAGTCGCTGACAGTGCCAGTCAAAGATAGAAAGGACAAGACTTTTTTAAAAAATAACCACCAGATGAATAGAGTAAAATATAAACTTTACTCTATTCATCTGGTCTTGAGACAAAATGTAAACAAAGAAAACAATGTAGGTACCTGCGGCAAAGTTACTTCAACGTGTTTCAATATATTAATAACAGTCTCCTTTTCTTTTGAATGCATTAACGTTTTCTTGGCACGCTTTTTCTTCGGCGAATAACAAGAATTCAACGAACGATATCTGCAAGCGGCACTCTCGTATCAACAAGTTGATCGATAGTGAAAAATGGGCGGACAAAAGCTCACATTTTACATTTTATTTTACAATTACAATTATGTCCTGTTTAGTGTAAATACCCGTACAAGAAAATGTAACCCTGTGGGAAACGGAACTGCCCCCCTAGCCAAGTTACAATCGTAACGTTCGCGCTGAACGCTTCGAGTAGGCCACGCCTCCGATTCCTTTGTTCTGACGTCATCTCAACGCTCAGTCACGTGGTCCGAACAAAGGAATTGGAGGTGTGGCCTACTCGAAGCGTTTGGAGTGAACGATACGATTGTAACTTGGCTAGGGGGCTGGTATCTTTAACACAAGTTACTTAGCTAAGATGCCAGTTGCGCTATATTCTGTGTTGAAAGCAATCTTAAATACACCTACACTCCATGTGTTTAGGTAATGAACTAAATGTAAACAATCTTGTCATGTGTTTTATCTAAAAGTTCTAAATATTTTACCTAAAAATTGGTGTTTGTCTATACAAATGTTTTGTAATTAACTAAATTTAAATAATCTTTGTATGACTTTTATACGATTTTTTTTTTAACAAAAAGACGTACCAAGGTTGTTTACGTTTAGTTAACTACCTAAACAAATGGAGTATAAGATATTTATAACTCTGGAATGTGCTTCCCCTTGACATCAAAAAAGGTGAAAGTAAATTTTCCTTCAAGCGTAAAATTCGGAACTACTACTTGAAGTCCTCTCAACCTTAGTTCGGTATTCGTCATAATTGTTATATTAATATTTTAAGTTCTCTTAATTACAACGATTTCATATTTATCATAGTTTTTAATAGTATATTATATTAGCATATATACGTATTTTATTATTATAAGCCACTTAATTTAACGATACTAAGTACATTCTATTTCAAATATCTGTTATTTATTTATTGTGCACACCTACCACAGTGTTATCTTTTTTAACCCAATGGTTGACTGGTAGAGAATGCCTTGCGGCATTAAGTCCGCCTATGTACCACTACTGTACATGAAGTTTAAATAAATAAATTAACCAAATCTGGATCACCAGTTAACCTCTTCGAGTCCAAAGCTGCTATATAGTATTATGCAGCACCAGCCTAGATAAGGAAAAACTTTATTTAGTCTTTCAACCACCAACCAAATTACACACAACGCTAAGGAGTGGAATTCCCTGCCGGAGTCTTTTTTTTTTGGTTGGAAAATCATCTTATGACAACGCCCTTGGGCCGGGCGGGAGATAGTGTCAGACTTTACTGACTAAAAACGCACTCCGGTTCCTTCGTTGCCTTCGTCCCAGGGCCCCGGGTTTCGTTTTCACACTACCCATGGCCCCAGTAGGCTTCGACCCTGCTGGGCCCCTACGATTTGCTGACATCTCACTGAGGCGCGCGTGGAACAATACGCGCCGTCGACGACTTGGGCTCGGTCCGGACGGTTACCGGACGGTCGGACGGCGGACTACCCATTGCTCGCCGTCCACAAGCCCACGCCTACGGTGGCCGGAAATCGGGATCGGAATCCCGGCGGCGGTTGGGGCGTAAGAACCGTTGCCTCACGCAACCGGCCGCCTCCTTTGCTAGCATTACTGCTTCGCAGAGGCAAGTGACCGCCTGCCACTCCTCCTCGCTCCGGACCATGGCCTATACCAAGGCTCGACGCGAGAGATCGCCGCCGCCGATCGCCCCCACGAGGACACGACGCTGCTCTGCCCAAGCCGGGCACACCTCCACCGTTTGCTCCACCGTGTCCTCCGGGCGGTCCACACAGTGGCGACACCCGGGGCCTGCCGGAGTCTGTGTTTCCTGATAGCTATAACCTAGGGATCTTTAAGTCAAGAGTGAATAGGTTGCTTTTAGGTAAACGTTCTCCATCGTCGACCAAATCATCGCTATCGCTTACCATCAGGTGAGATAGTAGTCAAACACAAGCCTATCCATAATAAAAAAACCGGGCAAGTGCGAGTGGGACTCGCGCACTGAGGGTTCCGTACAAACTTACCTCTGAAAACAGTTCAATTCCCGAATTGAGTTATGAAGATTTTTCCGAATCGCAAAAAAAGTTTTTTTTTGTGATGTAACTACAAATTTACAGTTTTCAGATTTTTTTTCCTATACCTGTGCTATGAGATCTTGCTTCATGCCAAATTTCAGGATTCTAGGTTAACGGGAAGTAGCCTATGAATTTTGATTCCCTTGGGTGTGTCAAAATACACGTTTTTGCGACATAAACGGCCGTATCTTGTTTTTCGTTAAATCAGAAGTTTTTTTTTACTACTTCAAGGGACCGCAGCTTTGACTATATGGTTTTAATTTCAACTTGAAACGTCCACGCGTTCTCGAGATAAAAGGTCTTGACAGACAGACAGACAAACAGATAACAAAATGATCCTATAAGGGTTCCGTTTTTTCCTTTTGAGGTACGGTACCCTAAAAAACTTACCTTTGTTCCCAAAATATCTCAATTCAAAATCCTATTATTAAAATCCTCATTAATTCTATAGTCCTAGTACTTCAATCCGACCTATTAACCCCGAAAGTGCTTCGGTGAAGTTCGGCAAAGTTCGCCAGATCCCGACGAGAGCCGACCGCGTCATATTCGGAATTAACTGTCGTTTGAGGCACTCTCGACTGAGCCAAGGGCTTTTGAAATTTGGAATGTCGATCGGTTGATGGTTCGTGGTGATTTCATACGCTTTGAAAATGGAAATTCATGATTTTGTTGTAGGTATGTACTTTGTTAGTGCGCTAGAAGTAGGGGTGTTACGGATATTCGCATCCGCATCCGCAAATGTTGAATATTCGCATCAATTCTGACATCTTCCGCATCAAATAATGAAGATCTTTAACGGATACGGATTGATAACTGCAACTGTATTCGTAATACTTGGTGTACGTCTGCCCACAGCTTACAACACGTCGCCGCGTCGTGCCGTAAGCTTCACGCAGGCGTACACCAAGCGCATAATAACGAATACGCGTCAATGAAGCTACGCGTCCAAAGACAGTAGAACCAACTCATCAATCTGCAGTGTTCCTAATATAATATCATCTCTTTCAGTACCCATCATCCCTGAGTTTCTCTACGACATCCGTCACCCCGACGCCCCGCTGTCCATGTCCCTTGAAGACATCACCCTGCCGCCGCCGTCTCCAACTCCTTACTGCCCCTGTATGCAGGTCAACAACACCGGACTTATACAGAATGAGACACAGACTTGTAAGTATTGAATAAGTTACATTAGATTAGATTTATTATTTGAAAACTGCGGACACTGCTCACTGAATAAACACTTCTTCACAATGAATCACGGGCAGTCCTCTGTGCAGCACAAGCTCAGCCTTTATTAATGGTTCCACTGTTGGGACTCAGGCCTCCTCTCTAAGAGAGACAATGGGCCATAATACACCCAGTGCGGGTTGGTGGATGTCACATGTCATCGAATTTTTGGTTCTAGGACATGCCGGTTTCCTCACGATGTTTTACTTCACCGGTTTGAGAGCAGTGGTGATGAAATAAATTACACAAAGTAATGCGCCTGGTTGAGTTTGAACCCGCGACCTACAACTCGTAAGTTGGGGCCGTTACCACTCGGCCATCACTGCTCCGTGCTGCACCCCTAGCCAAGTTGATAATCTGCAATCGTTAACGCTAGTCGAAAACTAATCAAATGTATGGGAATGACATCATCTCAACTTTAAGTCACGTGGCCAGAAAAAACGAATAGAAAATTCGTAGCCAAGTTCACATCGTTCAAAATTATAGAATGAATTGTTATCGTTTCTACAATATTCAACGCTACATCCTTTGTTGTTGTAGAACGAAATTGTAGAACGAGCGGCCGACTCAGGTGCGTCAAGATGGCTACCAACTTATCGTTTTCTACAATTGCTGACACCGAGGCGTTACCGATTGGAGAACAGAATTCGACACGAAATGGTTGTAACTTGGCTAGGGGGGCTGAGTATTCATGGGGGCCGAAAAAATAGTCGCGCACGTGCTCCTCGAGTGCACAGCTGTCAGCGAAATAAAAATAAAAACCTTGGTAGCAACGAATTCACTTATAGACGCCCTGAGCAAACTGAAAAGACTCATCTACTGCTGGATACAGATAGGCTGGTTGTCACAATGGTCCGCCAAGGACTAAGTGCGGAAACCAGCCCCCCTAGCCAAGTTACAAGCGTTTCGTTTCGTTTCTCTTTTCGTTGATCGCCTCGAGTAGGCCACGCTTCCGACTCCTTTATTCTGACGTCATCTCAACACTCAGTCATATGGTCAGAACAAAGGAATAGGAGGCTGGCCGACCGATCAACGAAAAGAGAATCGAAACGAAACGGTTGTGACTTGGCTAGGGGGGCTGTCCACAAAAATTAAGTTAAGATTTATTTGTAGACATAGATTACAGATACACACGTGTGTGAGATATTACGCTTTTGTTGGTTCTCTAAGCCTTGCCATTAGGAGCCACAAATGTGCTGCTAGCAATCCGCACGCGAGCTGCTCGTGCACTGCACGCGTGCAGAAGACTGGCCTGTCGGTCTAGTGGTTAGTGACCCTAGGCGTTTGTGAGATGAGCACGATCATTTGTTCTGTGTCTGGGTATAATTTATCTATGTCTGTATTTATAAATATTAGGGGTTAAAGAAAAACGGGTTTCTTTGAAATGGAAATCTTTGGATTAACTTGGAATTATTCTTTTTACGTGTCATTCACTAGACAAAAAACCAAACTTACTGATTTACGCAAGGCCTAAAATTGAAATGGCAATGGGCTGGCCACGTATCACGCTACAAAGACGGTAGGTGGACAGCCAAAACTACAGTGTGGAAAGGGCCAGAAGGGAAAAGAAGAGTAGGCAAACCAAAAAGAAGGTGGGCTGACGATATAACTGATACAGCAGGAAATGATTGGCAAAATATAGCAAGTGACAGGGACAAATGGAAGGAACTGGAGGAGGCCTTCACCCGTGGAGGGGCCCATATCCCGACAAACTTACTAACCTAGATAATAAAGAAAAACTAGTAACAAATTAGAAATAAAAATAGTACTTAGATTTAAACTTTATAATATTAATTAAGGGTAATGGGAAATAAAGGCTTTTTATTTTATATTCTTTTTTCGAAAATGGATTTTTTTGGTTTCTTTGTGTTTTGCATTTTCTAAAGATATAACACTTCGAAGCGACCTGTTTTAAAAAACGGCAATTTCATTCTTTAACCCCTATTATATAAGTATGTTTATCAGTTGTCTAGTACATATAGAACAAGCTCTGCTTAGCTTGGGACTAGATGAGGTTGTGTAAAAGTACTAGAAAAAACAATTGTTTAGTGCACCTCTTTAGCGCAGCGTGGATAAAGGGTTGCATAGTGGGCGCACGCGACGCACTTTCTGTACGCGCCCACTGAGAAAACGATAAGCAACATGTATCTCCAACATGATTTTATTAGTCGTAACAAGCTCCTGCATTACCCTAGTAATTCATTCTACATTGTAGAACGTCTTTACAGCAAGGTAATCTCATGAGACGTAAATAACATTGTATCTTATCGGTAATATTGCCCAAAATCTGTCTTGTAAGTCTGCAAGATTCTTGCGTGGCGCTGTCATAGCCAAACCAAGATTTGCGCGTAATATGGTACTACACTAATTTTTGAAAAGTGTCTCAATTAGATTCTAAGTATAGTGCTAATAAACCACAAAAAAAAACAACTTTTTTATTCAGTCGCTAAGTACCTACCTACCCTAAAAATGCATTGCATGCACAATTTGACGAAAATGCAGAACGCAGCGGACGCCATATTTACTCTGTAGTCATGACGTCAGCAGGCTGTTATTTACTCGGTATGGCCGATCAGTTGACAGTTGACAGCTGTCACTTTAGTTTACACAGCCGAATGATGTAATAACATGGCGGCTATTTCAAGGTGATAAAGAACAGATTAAAAAAACTGATTTTTTTTTATTGGTTTTAAAAATTTATTTTGTTATTTTATAAAGTAAAACTAACACTTACCGACTGCTTTTTGCTTGTGCTATCTTTATAATATATTTTTAATTTTTTTCTCATATAGAGTAATATACCCTATTTAATTCAATTCCATTCTAAATCTTTTTACTTTACATAGGCCGACAGGGATTCCTTCTTTTCGTATAATGTTTTTTTTTTTTAATATGGCATAACTATTTTGGTATAATTTATTTTTCTATAATAATACTTTACCATATTTTTTATTGCATACAGTTTATGTTGGCATAATTATCTTGAAGGCTAATTTGTTTTGGTATAAAAGGGAATGAAACTTTTCCCATATATTGCTGGCATGCATTTTTTTTTTCTTTTCGCCAAAAGTGAAACCTAGACCAAATCTTAAAGGAATTTATGATAAATCAATAGCTAAAAGAATTATGTCTACCAACCGTAACCAAACGAAGTTCGAGACTATTTAGTAAATTGCTATAGTTTGTTATCAGGCGTTATTTTTCTTAAATAACGCCCTCACATATAACACCCTCACCAGCGGCTCGGGCTAATACCTCCTCAGTCGTAATAACAAACTTTCTCCACTTGTATCAAAATTTACTATTCTTGCAGTGAACCTGACGGTACAACGTGAGGAGAGGCATCAGGAATTGATTCACGAGACCGTCGCAGTTGGTGTCATGTTCGCCAGCAAGGCTCTGGTCCAACTACTGGCTAATCCCTTTGTAGGACCACTCACACACAAGTAAGTTCATTAGCAGTACCAACCTTTTTTTTTCCCCTCCTCCTCCTCGAGTCATCAGTCAGTCAGTCAGTTCCCGCTGGATTAGCTTCTTATTTGAACCAGCGTCAGGCAAATGCTACATAGTGGCCTGGCATTATGCTGAACTTGAGCAGCCGTGAGACTCACAATATTGATGTATTTTCAGGTTTTAGTATTTAAGTTTCTATATTATAATTGTTATCTCATTGTTGACCTGTGTGTCAAATAAACGTGTTTTCTGTCTTTCTTTATCCATTTTCCATCTGTGACAGTTCTTGGCATCATGAAGTATGACGTACAATTGGGTGTCCAGTGTGGTGCGGACCCGATCTGCCCATCTTTTTGGACTGCGGCCTCTTGGTCGTTTGTCATCAACCTTGCCAGTCACGATTAGCTGTTCAAGGTTGTGGCCATTTTTCCTGGCTATGTGGCCAAAGAACTCCAGTACCCAGTAACTTTTTTTTAGGTCTAGGGAAATCATCAAATGGAAGTTTATTCTCCCTCTCTGAACGTAGCTACACTACAAAAAAAGGGTTATTTAAATTGGATAATCTTATTGCGAATGGAGTATAGCTGTATGACGGTTTTTTATTTTTCTTGGTTAGGGCATCATCAAGGAACTTCTTTGGGTGGGGCAAGAGGGAATGTTAGAGTTTATCTGACTAAACCCACCCGTGTTCCTTCAGTTGCCCATTTATTTATTTATTTATTTATTAATTCTTTATGCACACAAAAGTACAGAGGCGGACTTAATGCCTTAGGGCAGTTTCTACCAGTTAACCTTTGGGTGATGCAGAGACAACAGGTGGTAGGTGCAATATTAAGCATTGCGTTCCAGGGCACGGTGACTATTTTGAACAATGCCGGAGCCCTGACGTTGACTGATATTATAAATGATAAATGATATTTATTTTGTAACCTTTTACACGTCAATTTTTGTTTTTTCGTCATTTTAAACTAAATAAGCTGACTTCCCTGAGAAGAAACATCGAAACAAACTCAGGGGTCAAAGTCTCTTTTAAAGTCCATACAGTAAATATGTAGTATTCAAATCACATGAGAACCATGCAGATTTGTCTGAGATGGTCTTTTGAAGAAAGAACCATACAGATTTGAGTGGACCTGTCCAGTCAGTGCAAGAATTTTTCAGTATTCGTAAAGCTCAACTCAGGACTACTAAGGAGCTCAACGACTTGACGAACAATACCAAGGAAAGGACATTTGGGTAGGCCGCAGAAAATACTCATATTGACAGACATACCTACGTTAAAATTACATAATTATATTGTGGTTTGTTTCAGAATCGGCTACAGCGTCCCGATGTTTACTGGCTTCATTCTGATGTTCTTGTCTACGTTAAGTGAGTATTCTTTACATAAATTAAACTGTAGTTACTGACAAGTCTCTAAAAAAAGTAACGAAAGCGGGAGCGTTATAGAAAATTAAAACTATAGTTCAATCTTAGAGTAGTGAATTTTGTTTGTTTCACATCTTAGAACATGTTGAATGATAGTTAACATTAAAGTTAATTTGTAAATTCCTATTCACGCTTGTAAATAATACTTATTTCTACAATTTATAATTTGATTCAGTAGGTATATTGTCTTTTAATTATCTCAAAGGAGGTGTAAAAAGTAGAGTATCCAATACGGGGTTCAACTCTTCTTTACTCAGAATTCTACATTTCTACGGTGAAGTGCCAATACCTTCTATCTAATTTTTTTCGAGAAAATTACTTTTTAACGCTTTTAATTCAAATATGTGTTTCCGCGTGTTTTTGTGAAATCTCTGAAGCGAATATTTAGTTGCAATTGCACCAAATTAAATTGTGGAAACACTTCCTAACTAAACCAACATGTCAATTTTTAGTACCTATTACCTCCTAACGTTTTTAAGACAAAAATATTTTGACTTCGACAGTTAGGAATTATTGTCACTTAGCCGTCGATTTATAAGTATTAAATCACCGTGAAGGAGTTAATATATGTAGAAACCTGAGCTCAAAAGTTTGTTATATAATCGCTCACTACGTTCGGGATTAAAACTTAGCAACCGTCGTTTCATTCGGAATTTAACATGCCATCTGCGAATTTAAGACACTGCTTTGTCCCCTTGTCACATAATCTACTATTATTATTATAGTTTTCGCCTTCGGTCGCTCCTACTCCGTGCTGTTCATTGCTCGTGCGCTGCAGGGCATCGGGTCTTCTTGCTCGTCTGTCTCCGGTATGGGCATGTTGGCAGAACGATACCCTGACGATAAGGTAAAAGATCTTATCAGCTTACGTTTATTAATGGCGTTCCAAGAAGACGTAAAATTACAATCTCGTTTCTATTTCTCAGCTAAAAGCTGAGTGAATGCTTTTTAATGGTCACTGAGTTGCTTTTAATGGAGAATTAGTTACAATATCATTAAAATAATATTATTTATAAATCATTATTTACTAATAAAACTTGTGTTTCGTGGAAATATTAACTAAAATTTAATTTCGCATAATATGAAAATATGACCTATGAGCCAACTATAACAGGTCATTAATTATCATTATAATTGTAAAATTATATGGAATATAATGGCAAAATACTATAATAATGTTTTTAATTCTTTCTACACAACAGCTATAAGCTTGTTTACTGGTTGCATTCACACGATCAAAAAGTGGGGTGATTGCAACCGCACTGCTATAATACAACAAATAAGTCGAAAGAAAGAGTTTCTACCGACTTGGGAAAAGCCAAAGTGTGGAATAATGGCATTCTGATGTTTATTATAGTACTAGTAACATTCGAGTTGCGATTACTCGCTATTCTTTCGACTATTTGGCTGTTCAGACGATAATCTTACGATATTTACTCGTACATCACTGTGCCCAAATCACGTTGAGACAACGTGCACAAATCATTTACTCGATATTTTGATGATCCGTCGCACCACCAATAGCTTAAATAGGTATATTTTGCTAGTTTTTTGTTAGTTTCTTAGGTATAATGGACTAACTGCCCGCTCTGGCTTCGCTCGGGGATAAATATTATTTTAGATTTCTTGCATTTTTCTGTCATGCCAACCTTGTTATGACAATTACGAACACAGCAAAAAAAACAATTGTCCAATTTGGTGCATTCGTTCATAAGTTATGCGCGTACATATAATAATAGTAAATTCATTTATTTCAGGCTTGGAATACCCATAGTTACATTACAATAACAATACAAAGTTAAAATTCAAAATGAATAACAATAATAGAAAGTCAGATTCAGCTCAATAGTTTAATACAATGTCAGATTTAGACCAATAAATAACAAAATGTCAGCCTATGTACCACCACTGTACAAGAAGTTTAAATAAATAAATAAAAAGCCAGGTTTAGTTATTACATAATACAATGTCAGGTTCAGTTCAATCAATAATAAAATATCAGATTCGGTTAATTAAAAATAAAAATGTCAAATACCTAAATAAATGATTGATGATTTCAATTTACAATAATAAAATACTTAGATGTCATATAAAGTGTTTCGAAAATATATAGTAAATAATCTGAACTATATTAAGTAAATCATCTAAACTACCAGGATCCCATAAAATGCTAGAGACCTAACCTATATTTTCATCCACAGGAACGCGGCAACGCTATGGGCATCGCACTGGGTGGCTTGGCTCTGGGGGTGCTGATCGGTCCACCGTTCGGAGGCCTTATGTACGAATTCGTAGGGAAGACCGCCCCGTTCCTGATGCTGTCAGCCTTGGCACTTGGAGATGGATGTGAGTTCCTTCAAATTAATAATAATTCCTTTTTGGGGTTCCGTCTTCCACTGTGGACTTAGCTACACTATAATTGCCATAGGATGGTGGGGATGACAGCTGTCGGTTTCATACAATGTTAATAATAATTCTAACTAATGCTACCTATTCTTTTCTTTCATCTTAAATATGCATATTTTCGTCCTGCTGTTAGGGCTGCCATCACCTAATTTGCCGACGTCGGCCAAACATGGCTAAAATCCCGGAAATTTGGGCGAAATTCACGACACGTCGGAAAAAAAAAATGCAACAAAAATGAAAACATCGTTATAATTTTTATTCATTTATACAGGTTGTTAATAAAATCGAATTAGGTACGTATGTAACCGCAACAATTAATAGACATTTTTAGTATTAAAATTAAACACTGTATATAGGGTTAAATTTATCATAAACGACAACTTTTCCCTGGACTATCTCGAATATTTCAAGACCAAAATTAGCCAAATCGGTCCAGCCGTTTTTGAGTTTTAGCGAGACTAACGAACATTTTGAATGGAAGATGATAGTTAAGAATTCAATATTAGTGTATGTAGTATTAAGATGTTCGCTTGTGTAAGTACATAAATAAACGCTATTGATAAATTCACTTTAGTACTTGCCCGGTTTCGAACGCGCAACCTCATGCATGAGAGGCGGGTCCCTCATAGGCACTGGGTCATTACGTTTCTAAAAAGGTTACTAAACCCATAAAATCACTCGATCTGTCACAAGCCGTTTACACTGATAACTGCAAATTCGTATCAAATTGCCGACAATAGCTCTAGTGCGCACATTTACCACCCACTCGCCAAGCAAAAGTAGGATGTGTATTATTGTGGTTATTGTTTATAATGACTGAGAATCTTGTTACTCGTGTTCTATTACGGAATATGAAATATACGTGTTTACATGTGCTTTTTAATGGTTCCGTACCTCAATCGGCAAAAAAGAAAGAAAAAACATTTATTTGTGAATCGCACAAGACAAACAACAATAAAATAATGATTAACTACTTAATCTATAAATACAGTCAAACGCAGAGGTGAATAGGAATAAAAGTTTGAACGGGATAATCGCGTTTAAAAAAAAAACCAACATTTAAGTGCTCCTATTTATTCATTAATTGTAATAAAACGAATGCTTTGATAGAAATTAATCATATAAATTTAAACCAAAGTGTAAAACCTATTCAAAGTTTTGTTACTATTAACCTCTGCGTTCCTATTCACGCTTGACGGTACTTAACTCAAAACAATAAAAAATGAAAGAAATAAAGCAATATTATAAGAGTAAAAATAAAAGATCTGTGCGAGGCCAAAAAGGCCCCTATCTCAGCATATGCTGCGATATTTAACAAAAAAGTAAAATAACGCAGCGGATCGCATCGGAATACCAGTTCCGATGGGACCTGGTGATGCCACGAACACACTCATGGATCACTTTATTGTCAGTCTGTCAAGACCCTTTTTCCCAAAGCGTGGAGGTATTAAGCTGAAATTAATATAAAATTCTCAACTTTTTTTTCTTACTATCACTTGGGGTGGTACAAAAATCAAACTTTTAAGTTAACGCACAGTTGCGTAACTAAATCGACGCGAGGCGTCACGCGCCGCAGCTGGGCCTGCGGCATTGCACGCGCTAATACGAATATATGACGCGCCGCGAGACGCCATGCTGCACGCGACGGGAAATTCCCTGCGACTCCGTAAAAGAGCACTAAGGGATGAATTAAAACGAGGATTGACATAATTATCATCAAATGTCAACGTTTTAACGATCTGGCCAGTTTTAGTTGGCCATTTCATGAAGTGATCAATTCTAAGATTTGGCCACGACATCTACGAGTATTAAATTCTCCTTCAAAACGCCATCTCCAAAGTGGATGCAAGCTCCATTTTCGTTTAACATTTTTCTTCTTATTCCTTGTGTCTGCTTCTACTTCATCAATTGCTATCGCAATAGCAGCCGACTCCAGTTAAGAAAACTCCATTATTTATTTTACATACTCCATTAAATTGAGAATTATTCACATCACTATGCTACATTGAAGCGACTGTAGATATTTGTAACGCGTTGAAGGCCCTAGCGCCCGAGCAGTGACTTTCTGAAGCCTACTCTTCGGTAACGGCTAGGTCAATAGATTAGAAAAAAAAATATGTTTATATAGACTTGATATTTTTTCACTTGTTTTTCCTACTCCTTGTAAAATTGCTGGTTAAGTGTTCTTTAGAATGTACAAAGCGTAGGTAAATCAATCAATATTTCGCAAAGAAAATGGATTTAAAGGTCAGCGGAACTCTATCCGGGTGCAGCTGGCCGGAAATAAATGCACACACTCGTACAATACGTATTTGTATGTGTCCATTTAATTCCGGCCAGATGTTCAAGAGACTATACGCCTTAACATCCAGTGTAATATAATTATGCAGCACGGACGAGCTCCGTTCCGGTCTCACCTCGGCACGGTCTAATATAATTCATCACTAAGAAGTCATCACTTCTAGTAAAGCCCTACTATTTACTTACTTACTTTTGTTTGTTTCCAGTGCTTCAACTGATGATCCTGCAACCTGGGGTAGTACGCCAGGAGTCTGAGCCTCCTTCACTGAAGGCTCTTGTCTGCGACCCTTACATCCTTATTGCTGCAGGTTGGTCAATCATCTGCTTGTCCTTTGTTCAGCTATGTTAGGAGAAACACAAGGGTGTCACCATTGTGCGGACCGCCTGGAGAACGAGTTGGAGCATACGGTGGAAGAGTGCCCTGCTTGGGTGGAGCTCCGCCATGTCCTTGTGAAAGAGTTTGATGGCGGCGGATGCTGCAATAGGTCCTGTATAGGTAGGTAACTCGTCCCTATCCACTACGAGCCGCGAGCACACTGCGGAAAACTACGTTCAAGGACAGTGATCATTGGAGGCTTGTTAGTACGTCCACACTTGACACCGTGAGTTGAGCGGGTCGGCTTGTGCTCAGCTCGTGCTCGGTTCCTATAGCGTAGAGCCATCTTAATGTAAAAGATAGCTACGTAGTAGATACACGTCTTTGTACCATATAGGGTGACTGGTAATTAGTGACCGATACTCAAACACGTAATTGTACTCATGATTACAAACAACTTTCTAAAGAAACTTTTTTTATATTCTCATTAGTTTTATCACAGTAACAAAACAGCTGTTTTAATCAGGTACCTACACTGATTACGTACACCGCTGGGTTTGTAAGCCGTGGATGTTCTATCACTATTGTGGGTACGGCGGCGTCAAGCGGCTAAAAACTGCTGAGCAATCGCCGGTCGCAGGCGCGCGCGTAGTACAAACAGCCTTAGATTCAAACAGCTGTTTTGTTATTGTGATAAAACTAGTGAATATATAAAAAAAGTTTATTTAGGAAAGTTGTTTGTAATCATGAGTACAATCACGTGTTTAAGTATCGGTCACTAATTACCAGTCACCCTATATTATTAAGATAGCTCAGGTAAAAAACAGTCGATTTTTTTAGTTTTAGTTCATAAAATAACAAATTCAATTTTAAAATTCAATTCAAAGTTTTCAGACTTTTTATCTGTTCTCTATCACCATGAAATAGTAGCCACCATGTTATTACGTCATTCGGCTAGGTAAACTAAAGTGACAGCTGTCAACTGTCAACTGATCGGCCATACTGAGTGAATATCAGCGCATTTGTTTACACAGCCAACTGACGTCACAAACTCACGACCACAGAGTAAATATGACGTCCACTGCGTTCTGCATTTTCGTCAAATTACGCGCGAAATTCGGAAATGTAAATTTTAAATGCATTTTTAGAGTACTTAGCGACTGAATACAAATTTGTGATTTTTTTTTAGTGGTTTATTAGCAATATAGATCTAATTGAGACACTTTTTAAAAATGAGTGTAATACCCTATTTTAATAATATTACATTATTTTGACTTTCAGGAGCCATTACCTTCGCGAACGTGGGCATTGCGATGCTGGAGCCAAGTCTACCGATCTGGATGGCTGATACTATGGAGGCTCGACGCTGGCAGCAGGGGGTGGCCTTCCTACCCGCTAGCATCTGTTATCTGATTGGTAAGTCATCTTAGAACACTTGGAATTTCGCGAGGGAGAGGACATCTTCAGTCGCCGCTGCAGGAGACGCCTCGGGCGTCGAGAGTCGAAGGGCGATTTTCAGTCACTGTAGCTGCGGGCTGGCAGACGGTGAGCAATGGGTAGCTCGCCTCTGATTCCTTTGTTCTGACGTCATCTCAACGCTCAGTCACGTGGTCAGAACAAAGGAATCGGAGGCTTGGCCTACTCGAGGCGTTCGGCGCAAACGAAACGATTGTAACTTGGCTAGGGGGCAGGTTGACCGCTATCTCACCTGATGGAAAGCGACGATGCGGTTGACGATGGAGCGCACTTACTTAGAAGTAACCTATTTAGTCTTGCAAGCAAGGAATTCCACTCCTTAGCTGTACGAACAATTAATGTATTCCCAAAACGTTTTGTGCGTATAGGTGGGATGTCCACCATGTACCGGTGGCGCATTGCCGTACGCCTTCAGGATCACGACCATATTTAAAGTATTTTATTATATTTTCAGGTACAAATCTATTTGGACCTCTGGGCCACAAGATGGGACGCTGGTTGGCAGCATGCTCAGGACTGATCATCATTGGCTTGTGTCTTATCTTGGTAAGTCATTATTGTATTGAAACTCGGCGGCATTTTGACCCAGTGGTCGAGCGATTAGCTGTTGCACTACGTGTCGTGTGTCTGATTCCCGCGCGGAATAAGTGAAGACATGAATGGATGAAGGCGTTGAAGTTCCAAAGCTCCTTGTGTGAAGGAACACTTTTATGTTCTGGATGAAGCGTTGGAAGACCTCCCACAAGGTGGACCGATAATCTGGTGAGGGTCGCGGGAATCCGATGGATGCGAGACGCACAGGACCGGTCGTAATGGCGACACTTGGGAAGGCCTATGTCCAACAGTGAACGTCTTTTGGCTGAAATGTTGATGATGATGTTCTGGTCTGGGTGTCCTGTGTATATGAGTAAAAAGTACGGAAGTAGCTATTGCTGTATCCGGTATCAGCCGTATTGATGATATGGAGTTCCCGGTCTACAGAGAAGGGGTGTTAAATAAGAATCAAAATTCGTAAACATACATAAACAAGATCTCGAAATTAGGTAGAGCGCTATGTTTTGCCAATTGACGTATTGAAAAATAAAAAAATATACTATTAAATTAAAACACAAATTCATCACCATATTATTATGCAAGCATGCAAGTAAAATTTTACTATTCATAATCATTTTAATTTCATGTCAAAATTTAAAGTCAATTCAGAAGAACAATTTAAAAATAACAATTAGGTACTTGAATTTTATACACGTTTTGGAGTACAGCCCAATCCCTCGGACAAAGAGGAGGCTTAAGTCCCAGCACTAGGAATATCATAGACTAATTATGCTACACTTTCCCCACAGATTCCAATGGCCCGAAAACTGGAACACCTCATCATTCCTAACGCTGGACTTGGCTTCGCTATCGGCATGGTGGACTCCTCCATGATGCCCGAGCTTGGATTCCTAGTGGACATACGGCATGCAGCAGTCTACGGGTCCGTGTATGCTATTGGAGATACGGCATTCTGTCTTGGTTATGCTGTTGGTAAGTTATTTTTAGGGTTCCGTACCTCAAAAGGAAAAAACGGAACCCTTATAGAATCATTTTGTTGTCTGTCTATCAAGACCTCGTATCTTGGGAACGCGTGGATGTATCCAGTTGAAATTAAAACCATATACATACTTAGGTCTGCGGTCCCTTGAAGCTGTGAAAAAATCAAAAACTTCTGAGTTAACGAAAAAAAAAGATTCAGGCGTTTATGTCGCAAAAAAACGTATATTTCGACACTCTCAAGGGAATCTAAATTCATAGGCTATTTCAGGGTGCTGAAATTTGGCATAAAGCTAGGTCTTATAGCACAAGTGTTACCTCGTTGTTACCTCGCGTTTCGGAAAAATCTTCATAACTCAATTCGGGAATAGAACTGTTTTCATAGGTAAGTTGTACGGAATCCTCGGTGCGCAAGTCCGACTCGCATTTTTTTTTAATGATAGGCTTGCGCTTAACCACCTTCTCACCTGATGGTAAGCGATGATGTGGTCGACGATGGAGAACGCTTGCCTAGAAGTAACCTATTCACTCTTGACTTAAAGACCTCCAGGTTGTAGCTATCAGGAAACACAGACTCCGGCAGGGAATTCCACTCTTTACCGGTACGCACACATCCCAAAATCCAACCGGTACAAAAGCGACAGGCTAATAGTAACACGGCGAGTTAGTTCTGAACTCCTGGTACCTACTTTATAATGACACATTTGCATATCTTCTTATAAATATATAAAAGGAGAAACTGGCTGACTGATATATCAACGCAGAGCCAAAACTACTGGGACTAGGAGTATGAAATTTTGCACAAGGCTTCCTTTTATAACGTAGGCGAGCACTAGGAGAGGATTTTTCAAAATTCACCCCCTAAGGGGATGAAATGGGGGTCCAAAGTTTATATGGAGAACTTGCTTTCACGCAGGCGAAGCTGCTGGCAGAAAATAGTCAACATATATAAAAGGAGAAACTGACTGACTGACATATCAACGCAGAGCCAAAACTATTGAGACTAGGAGTATGAAATTTTGCACAAAGCTTCCTTTTATGACGAAGGCAAACACTAAGAAAAGATTTTCTGAAATATAGACCCTAAAGGGATGAAACGGGGGTTCAAAATTTGTATGCAGAAACCAACTTACAGACGGGCGATGCGAGGGCCAGTCGTGTATGAAGTTCTGACAATGCGTAAGTGAATAAGAACGCAGTATTTACCTCGAATTCTCCAGATTGGTCCGACAATTGTTTTCGTGTCCTATCCGCCAGGGTCGTATGTTAGCGACTGGGTACTTCCATCTCGTTTAGCTCTTCAATCCCCATAGGTAACAGAAGAGCTGATGAGATGGAGTATTTGGTCGTGGATGTGCGACCCTGGTGGAATAAACGCCATAGTGTTTGTAATAAACTTGTTTTCGCGATGTTTCAGGGCCGGCACTCTCAGGAGCCCTGATGAACAGCATCGGCTTCGAATGGATGCTGGTCATCATAGCAGTCCTCAACTTCGCCTACGCGCCGTGTCTGCTGTTCCTGAGGTCGCCTCCTGCTACTAATGAAAAACAGGTACACACACTTCATCATTTCAGGCATCTTCTGCAGAACAAGCCTGTTGGTCTAGTGGTCAATGGCCCTGGCTGCTATGCCGGAGGTCGTGGGTTCGATTCCCACCCATGATAACTGTTTGTGTGATGGGCTCGATCAAGTGTTCTGTGTCTGGGTGTAATTTATTTATAATATGTATGTTTATCAGTTTTCTAGTACTCATAGCACAAGCTCTGCTTAGTTTGGGACTAGATGGCGTTGTGTGATAGTTGTGGAATATTAAATTATATTATTTATTTATAATGTTTAGACTGGTATATGAGAAGTATGGACGGTGGGCTTTTTTGGTGAGATTTTTTCGGGTAAAGTTCTATTGGTGTTTTAATTATTCGCAAATTGATTCCTAGTGGATCCTCGTCCTTGCGTCGTATTCCTCAATTCTGAGGTTCGTGGGTGGTCACGAGCCCTCATCTCTTCATGCTTCATCACTTTCACTTGTATGATATTCTTCCATCTCTTTCTGTCTCTGGCGGTGTGAAGGGCGGTGTGAAGGGCATTGTATACCGTCGAGTCAAGAGCGGTGCGGATCTGGTCAGACCAACGTATTGGGCTGCGCCCATGACGCTTTTACCCATCTACTTTACCGGTTACGATGAGCCTTTCGAAGTTGCCATCGTCTTTCCTTGTAATGTGACCGAAGTATTACAGAATCTTACGAAGACACTCCGACGATTCCTAGTGGATATTGTGATGTGAAACGATTTCGTTAACCCAACGGTCAGAAACTCTGTCTTACGCGGTGTCCAACGGAGGTGATTTAACGCGAACGCGATCACGAAGCGATGCAGCACTATAACAAACAATTGATAGTCTATTGCGGTGGCCTACATAACCAGCCACACGTGAGTACGAGCGGTAACGAGCGGATCGAAGCGGACGCGTTCTTGACTTATTTTAAAAAAATTGTGGTAGAAGCGGCGATTTAGTGCGCACTACAAAATAACCACCGCATCGCGTTGAATTCGCTAAGCCGGATCGCTTCGCAATTACATTCGCGTCGCCCACATATGACAACGCGTAACTAAAACTGGTAGGTCAAACCAGCCTTGTATGCTACTTCTTCAGGTACCTACATGGTTGCTACTCCTGAACTTCTAGGCCTTATTGGTTCAGTAATTTTTACAAACTTATAAACACATATTATTCTTTACAGAGCCTCATAGCCAGCGACAAATCATCAGTTCGCTACGTGAGTTATCAAAACGAAGAAGAAGAATAAAATTGCCACTTGACGCCATCTTGTTCCCGCCATTGACACCCGCCATTTTAAATTCCAAAACTCGGGAATTTTATTTTTAAATGGGGTTTGCTTAAGACGTCCTTTCAGTCAGTTTAAGACGATTAAGGAATATAATATTTATATGTATACTGTAGATTATTGCCCAAAAATGTATATTTAAATCATATCTAATATACATATATTATATTAGATTATATTTTATGTCTATCCATATACAATCTATTTAGATATTTCTCTGTACTCTTCTGACCAATTTTTGCTCTGTGACCTGTTGAATATAAATGTGTGTATATTTTGTGTATATTAATGGCTTGTATGTATAAATAATGTATTATTATACAAGGTTGTTAAAATAATTAAATCAATGCGTTAGCCTGTCAACTTTGAAATTTAAATCCAGCAAAATATATTTAGCCGAAATTTAATAAGTTTCCTGCTACCTATCATTTTCATAAATATGGTTCAATAAATGTCCAGTAACAAATTTTGAGTGTAGAAAAAAAAATTTCTAAAATGTTGACGGCCTTGTATAAAAATATTGTAGTAAAATTATGTGTAATGCCAATATATGTACCTATATCAGGGTGTACATGTTTAGCTAAGTGAATACATATTTTAATCACATTTTATAGAATTTATGTATACTCATCAATATACTTACAATATATATTTATATGTACTTAGTGGTTATATAAAATGCGCTGTCAAAGACCTTGAACGAAGTAAGTTAGTGAAGTTACAAAAACATAGAATTCTCGAAATGTTATGTATGTAGTTTATTTCTAAATTAATTTTCACACATTTATGAAATTTCAAAGTACCTAATAAAATCTATGATCGCAAAGATTTTAATAAGATTAATCAATCAGCTTTTAAATGAACTTCAAAATCGATTAAAAATCAACTACTCTTTTCACTTTTAAAAATATATATAAATATAATTATATATAACATACGTCTTTTATATTATACATTTATAACACGCATTATGTATGAATAAATAATATTTACATATACATTTATTTCGCAAAGGTGACTTTGACAATATTTTTCATTGTAAATTTTTAAACTTAAATATGTATACAATATTATATAGACAATAATAATAACATTTTGCATTGAGAATTTTAGCAATACATATTAAATGTTTAGTGTAATTTCATCTATTTCAGATTTTTTGATTGAATTTTCTATTTGGTTGGTTTCTAAAAACTTTTTTAATAAACAGAAAATAAACATGTCAAAGACATATTAAATTTTAATTATTTTATTGGGTAATGGACCAAAATGATGTAGACTTTTTATGATTTTTAATATGAGCTTAAAATATCTTGTAAATAATGCAATCATGATTTAATGACAATATTTATCACAATAATAATTATGCTTAAAGATATTTAATGTACATAAAGTGTTCGTGTTTTGAGAATAACAGGTCCTTGAGCTGTTTAACGTAAGTGGAGTTGTAAACTCATTATTATAAGGAGAAAGAATGAAAGAAAAACAGTTTATTCACGCGAAATGACGCAATCTTAAAACTAGCTAACAAACATAATCAATTGATAGGGAAGATATGCGTCACATCCCTGCAAAACGGCCGAAGGCTCAGCATATAGCTGCGGGCTCCCACATAATGCAATGAGCTCACAGCGCTGGTTTTCAGAGAGGGCTGATGGCGGTGTCGACATAAAGACGCCCGTACGTTGCAATGTACAAAAAGATTATCATTTTGCTGTACATATACAGAATTTATTTGTGGCCAGTTCAGCATGTTTTGATCTATCATATTTGCCATCATATCAATAACGAAAAATTTAAACTTCAACTTTTTCAAATATTGACCAGTTATTCTAAAAATCTTGAATATTATAATACCATATTATTATTATAGTAAATAATTAAATATTTTGCTTCGATTTTATAAAATATACTGTATCGAAGTAATATGTTAAATAAATATACACAATAAATGTAATGATTTAAGATTTTTGTATATCGATAAATAATTTATTTTATATGTGAATGTTGCAAATATGAATGGTTGTAAATATAATTGTGTACCTAGTAGGTAAGTGTAGGAACATTAGATACGAATATAATATGTATAAAATATATAAAATTTAATAATACACAAAGATTTCATATTGTATCTCGAATAAAAACAATATAATTCAAAAACGATTTCTAAATAACATCTTTGTGATGATTGAATAATTTGTTAAGTTTTTGTGCGTCGTAGAATTGGAACTGATTGGATTAGCTCAGATTAAAATTAAATTTGTATTTCAACCGTATTATCGAAACAACATCCATAGCACATACGAATTGCAGTTATATCTTCTACATCATACTTCAAAGGCAATCATAGTATTAGTAGTCAATGTATGGAAGTAGTTTGTTTATTTCGCTATCATAATCTATTCATCATCATCAGCCTTTTCCCAACTAGCTTGGGGACAGCTTCCAGTCCAACCAGATGCGGTTTTTATCAAATACCCGTGTTTTACATGAAGTGACTGACTATCAGACCTTCACAACCCAGTTACTGGGCAACATAACCTAATTCATTCATTCTCCAAATTGTGATTAAGGTTACACTAGTCGATACTTTTTTCATACAAAATTTGGGGGTTTTCTCTACAGTTTGACATTGTACATCGAAAATAAAATACGATATGGTTTTATCTTACTTAGTACATATTAATTTTGTCAGCGCGGAAACAGAATAACAAAAAAAAACGAACGCAACTTTAGGCGCAAAAAGTAACAAAAATCGTATAAAATCTACAAAACGAAGTCGGTACCGACAAAGCTTTATTACCGAAGAGTTCTATAAAATTTATTTGTAATAGATTTGTGCAGTGGTTTTTTCATAAAACTCGATTTTCCAAAGCACTACTCTCAAATTTTACGCACCGTCTAATGCTGTTTCAGTTCGGAACGGTGTTAGTATGCGTGCGAACAATACGTTGTATGCTTATAAGACTAGCGTCTAACTGCTCATACTTGATATTGTCGCTGTCGGACATAAGATAAAAGTATACCTAGTTAAATAGTTTAAGCATTTGTTTAAACAAAATTAAGCTCCATTGATTTTTTGTCTGAAAATTATCGTGACAACATTGTAGAATATGGGGAATATTGGCATCATTAGCAATAATTCATCATAATGTCATTTATATTAAAATAATATTCAAATATACCTACTTAAAAAAATCGAGGTTTATAAACTGTAGCTTATTAGAAGCTTAAAGTAACATATTTTAGAAGTAGGATATCAAATTTACGCTGTGTCTAAATCATTGTCTTGAATTCGATGGACAATTTTCTTCATTTGTGTCTCCTATTCGAATATGAAATGGTAACTGTGTCGAGATTACTGTCTCCAAATATGATTGTTTATATTAACAACTAGCTTTTGCCCGCGGCTTCGCCCGCGTACATAAAAGATAGCAATCAGACCAGTACTTTCAGAGAACTCCTACAAAAAAAAATATAAACTTTACCTCTTTATAATATTAGTGTAGATGTTACTTGTAATATTTAAACTGCTAAATCTTCTGTGAAAAGTACTAATGTTTCAACCCTCATGATCTTCCCGAAGAAAATTTCCACGTGTGCCCATGAGCTGGAGTTCCCTTGCGGATACTCCCGGAGATACGACCAGTCCTCAGTACGGTGCACCCAAAGAGAGAAAGTGATTCGAGTCATTTAGAGACGATTTCTCACCTCCCAAATTAAAGCATCTTCCCAACGACATTCGGGTCGGCTTTTAGCATTACAATTTGCAGCTGAATACTAAATTTTAACTGGAACAACTGTCTATCTGACCTCCACAACAGAGTTACTGGTTACTGGTCCTTCAAACGTCTTGAAATATTTTTCAATTTTCTCGGAGACACGTTAAAACTCAATCGTGTATGGCTGCACGGTTTGTTTGTAAAAATGTTGAAAAAATGTCCATTTCATTCTGTATTTTTAATCAATTTTAAATCACTATTAACTCTTGTTTCCATAATAATCACAGTAGAGAGTTCATAAAAATCATAACACCATCTTAATATTTGTGTAATGCATTTAATAACACAACTGAAATGTATAATCACATAATCTTCCAGTGCTAGTTTTTAAAATATATAGATATAAGTTAATAAAATATAATTTTACGTATATATGTAGAGATATATTATGTATATCTAAAAATATTTAGAAACTTATGCTACAGGCAATACACCTTATTAAATATCTATTCAACTTTGGTAACTGATATTAAAAAAATATTTAAAATTTGCATAAATGAAATATTAAACAAATATTATATTATACATATATAGTCAAGTTCCATACTCATATTCGTAGGAGATAATATTCGTAGAAAAATTGGTTTAATAAAAATCCGTAGAATAAAGTACAATAAATATTTTACAATAGGTATTGTATATTTATTAAATTGATGTAGTAGTTATAACAATCATTCATATTTGACGATGTTTTACAAAATTTTTGCAATAGCTGGGTTTGGGTCCTATTACAGAATTGTGTATTCTTAATAATTTGTCGTTTTAAATTAACTGACAAATAAATTACGGACATTGTTTTCAATAAGTACCTAGATTTTATCTGATTTTAATGTTTAATTGTAATTAGACATATAGTGTTGTTATTTTTTGAAGTTATTTTGTCTGAAGACCCTGTTTATAGTATAGAAGAAGTAGAATCATGAATACATCCCGCTTATGTTTACAAATAGTGTAGTTACTTTTGTGATTACGTATTTGTGTGTCAATCCCTTTATATTATCTGGGACACGGAAAAAAAGTAACAAATATACAACAATCTACATTACTAAGCATCAAAATATATAAGATTTATTTAAATATACCTAATATATTTACAGTTTTAATAAATATTTTACTTGTAGTTACATTGAATAAATTATTAGTATATTACAATATAACTTTAAAAAATAACATTGTAACGTATTAGCTAAAAAAAAAAAACTTATTGTTAGTACAAGAGCCTCGAGCTAAAAGTGTATCTTAGTAATAATTTGGAAACTTTGTAAAATAACAAACGATATTATATTTATATAACATATACATATACATTTAATATCATAAACAATAAACATTATTCGGGGAATGTGCGAAATATTATATAAGAATTATACGAATTAGCCAGCTTAAGTGCAGCTATGGGATGTAGGACAGAATGCGTTTAAATTGAGTAGAATATCATAACGCGAATTTACGCGAAGCCAAAGTTTAATACATTACTGCTTTATAAATGTAGGTATTTCTTGTAATATTTTACACTGTTTATCAGCATTAAAAACACATTTTGTACGACCGATAAGTGTAAATGATGGAGCCAAAATCAAAACTTACTGATGTGACATTCCTGTACCTCGGAAAGCACGTAAAGCCCTTGGACCTGTACCATGACGTTTAAAGTAAGATTGTTTCATTCTTATTTCCAGTGTGGGTAAGAGATGGCGCTAGACAACCTATATATGTCTCTTGCCCACACAGAAATAAGAATGAAACAATCTTACTTTGAACGTCATGGTAACCCCCCTGGTCTTGCAGTCTCTTTCCAGTCGTGTTGATTTGTCTTCATATCTAATTATAAGAATGAGTTTGCGCATACCTTTGTGCACGGTAATATCTGCCACACCAATGGTTGGTCTCTATTAAAATTGGTGGCTTTGACAGAAATTCGGTTAGGAGGACGGTTATTATAAAGTTTCAATGTTTCATGACTGTGTTCTTTTTTTATTAAATCTCGGGACTTCGCACATTAGCCGGTTAAATTAGAAAGTGGAATCCTATCGCCATTTCGCTATTAGTATTATATAACCCGTAAATGTGATAGATTAGTGATATTTTCTGCTTTTAGAATTTTAATGTAATTTTTAAGTATGATAAGTAACCCAAATATAAATATAATATATATTTGTTAGATGTGTGCTAAGTTATATTTATATATTTTTTATTTATGTAAATTGTTATTCATTTTTCATTTATTTATTTGATTACAGTGTCCTCAATCTTGTTACATCCGTAGGTACCTATTGAGTATAATAATATATATATGTATTTTTTGTAGTCATAAGTTTTGCTCGTGTCTGTATAGGCCATAAATATATTAATTTAATTTTAAAAATATATAAAAATCAGATAGGTTGAGAATTTTAATATCGTTATGTTATTTTTGAAACTGTTAATTGAATTAATGTTATTGTTAATTCTGTTATTTAGATATAACATATCTAGTCCTGCCCCGTATATCTAAATCTTTAACTTAGATATAAGTTTAACTTTAAAATAAAAAAAAGGTACTGCGCTTGTTCTAATTTAACTTGGCCAAACTTGGCTCTAACTTATGTGCATATTTCATCATCAAACATACAAAAAAAAACTTGTTCATTTGTCAAAGTGACATTTGAAACTTGGTGTTGCCTGTTAACATAAATAGTCAAAATATCAGTGTCAGACACTTAACCAAAATTTCATTCGTCATATTTACGATCACATCATTATAATAAGATATGTCTTTATGTAACTTGGCCTATGAGATGACAATATTGAAACTTGGCCAATTTGCCAAGGGTGACGTCCAATCTATGGAGACAATAATGAGCGCAGTATAAACCGTGTTGGACTATAATTTATTAAAAATGTGGGTATATGAACTAATTTGTGGTGTTTTATTTAATATATTAGCTTTCCCCTGCGGTTGTATCCGCCTCTTTAGTTACTGCCCGCTCCCGGGGGCCATAGCATGTTACATAGCTTAGGAACCTATAGCTTGGTGGCTTGTTGAAAAAATATCGATATGTCAATATTTGTTACTTTGATATATCGATATTTTCAGCCGATATATTTTGATCCGATACATCGATATATCGATACAAAATATTCAAAATCGAAAATCGTATCGGAAACGATATTTTTTTTCTAAATTAATGAATTATCAGAATATTTAACAGAATTCAGAGGCATAAAAAATAGGAACGAACGGAAAAAAACAACTATTGTCGATGAAATGTATGTTTTTACTTTCGTTACCGGACAAATGCTGAACTAATAAATTGATCTTCATAATATCACAATATTTTTATTTAGTAGGATTAAGATTCTCATATATTAAAATAAAATATAATAAAATAATGTACGTTTTGTATAGAAATTACTATTACCTATTATTGAGCTAAAGTCACCCAAAGGGCAATGGAAAGGGCTATGCTCAGAGTTTCTTTGCGTGTTCGAATCAGGAATGAGGATATCCGCAGGAGAACCAAGGTTACCGACATAGCACGAAGAATCGCCAAACTTAAGTGGCAGGGCACATTGCTCGCAGAACGGATGGCCGTTGGGGACGAAAGGTTCTGGAATGGCGACCACGTACCGGAAGACGTAGCGTTGCAATGCCTCCCACAAGGTGGACCGATGACTTGGTAACGGTTGCGGGAGTCCGATGGATGCGAGACGCACGACTCCCGTTCATTGTGGCGACACTTGGGGGACCTATGTCCAGCAGTGGACGTCTTTCGGCTGAAATTATGATGATGAGGATTATTGAGCTAGACTGAACTAAATAAATTATTACTTTAAAACCGATTTCCGATCTCGGGAAGTTTGACCGATATATCGATATTTTTTCCTAGATATATCGAGGCTGATATTGATACTTTTATAAAAATCGAGACATCGATATTTTTCATCACTACCGACATCCCTATAGCGTGGATTTTGAACGCAAAGAGCAACGGCAGTGCTCCGCCTAAGCGAGGCACACCTCCGGTGGTCTACACAATGGTGGCACCCGGGCGTTTCTTACACCTGAATCCGATGCAGGAACCTCCAGAACTTACCATTTCTAGCGAGGACCTGCGTCATGCGGAAGGTGAGGACGCTTTGGTGTCTCTCCAGCAATCTTCAAAGAGGGGGCCTACAGCCGCGATTATGGCGTACCCAATCCAAATAGATACTGAACCGTCTCCAGTATGTCACACTTTTAGGGTTCCGTACCTTAAATGGAAAAATCGGAACCCTTATAGGATCACTTTGTTGTCCGTCCGTCTGTCTGTCTGTCTGTCAAGACCCTTTCTCTCGCTTTTTTTTTAACGCGTGGACGTATCGAGTTGCAATTAAAACCATATACTCAGGTGTGCGGACTCTTGAAGCTGTAAAAAAATCAAACTTGTAATCTAACGAGAAAAAAAGATACTTCGGTTTATGTGGAAAAAACGTACATTTCGACACTCTCGAGGAAATTAAAATTCATAGGGTACTTCCCGTTGACCCAGAATCCTAAAATTTGACATAAAGTAAGGTCTTATAGCACAAGTCTAAGAATAAATTTGAAAACTGTAAATTTTTTGTTACGTCAAAATTATTTTTTTGCGATTCGGAAAAATCGAGACTCCATTCCAGAATTTAACTATTTATATAGAAAAGTTTGTACGGAACCCTCTAATAACTTTTCGAAATCTGAATGGAGTGAGACTATTACTGACTAAAACCCACCTGCGTCCTTTCAGTTGCCCTTTGCGTTTCAAGGTCACGGTGACTCTTAAATGATCTCTTTAATAATCGCATAATAATGAAAGTCATATTGTTATTCCTGTAAAATATACTTGAATAAATACTAAAAATGTCGCCTGTCTGTATAAACACCATACACTCAAAAACTGCCAAACGAATATTCACGCAGTTATCAACTATAGACAGAGTGATTCATTGCATCATTCGGTTCCCTTCAAAATGGTTGAGCTGAGTGGTGCTAATATTCGCGTCATGTTCGTGAACGGGTGCTGTCAGTTGAGACTGGTCATCTCTTAGCTGCCAGATGCTATTTTAATAACTATATTTAGTTTTTATTTTTACTTTATTTACATTGTTCTCACATAATAGTAGAGAGATATTTGTAATTTAAAACATGATTGTAAAGAGTGTCCATGGAGTTTCTTGCACATTCTTCTCCATAGGGATCTACGCTTTGGAATGTGCAATTGGCATCATTTTTTTTTTGACTGACTGACTTCTTGACGTTTCAAAAGTGCCTGTTAATGGTTTATTTGAAATAAAATGCTTTTGATTTAGATTTTTTAAGGTTTAATATTGAAAATCTAAGAAAAACAGAGAATCAAAGATTTGTAACCCGTGCGAAGCTGAGGCGGACTGAACTAAGGAAGCGTTTGCCCTTGCAGTGACGACAATCGACCGCAGATAAAGGTCTGCCAAATACCAGCTTGATGCGCTAGAGTCGATTGAGAGGCGAGCCAAGAGAATCATCGGCAATGATGCACTTGTTGAGTCGCAGCTCCAAAGCCTTGGGCATCGCCGCTGAGTTGCTAGCCTCTCGGTTTTCTATCGTTTGCATTTCGGGGAGTGTGCACTGGAATTGCACAATCTAATTCCGCCAAGTCCGATCCATCATCGGACCACTAGACGTAAGGCGTTGCCCCACCGGTACATGGTAGACATCCCACTTATACGCACAAAACGTTTTTAAGAACACATTTATTATGCGTACAGCCAAAGAGTGGAATTCCTTGCCGGAGTCTGTGTTTCCTGATAGCTACAACTTAGCGGTTTTTAAGTCAAGAGTGAATAGTTTACTTCTAGGCAAGCGTGCTCCATCATCGACCACATCATCGCTTACCATCAGGTGAGATGGTGGACAAACGCCAGCCTATCATTAATAAAAAAAAAGACTTGAAAAAAAAAACTATTTTAAATATTTTCTTTATTAACCGGTACAATATAACATTTCAACATATTTGATTAATATTACATAAATACTAAATGCACAAAATTGCCTCAACGAGGATAAATTACAAGTTTTATCTTACGAACGTGCAAGAAACTCCATGGAATAAAGCTGTGTCTTAAAAACGCGGGCGGCATGTTGAATTTCGAACGAAACGAAGGCTGCTAAGTTTTAATCCCGAACGCAGTGAGGGATTTATATAATTAACCCCCGAGCACTGCGAGGGAGTTAATTATATAAACCGCGGCTTTAAGACACTACTTTATCCTTTAGTCACATTATCTACTATTTCTTTATGTCTTTCAATAAAGTTTATTCTATTGTAATCTCAGATAGGCAGTCCCTCCATATCAAATACTGCTACCACTGCATCCCGTTAGACTAGAAGCCGTTCCCAAGATATTTGGGAGAAGGCTGGCCAGGATCACATCATTCGCTGGGCTGGCTTGGTGTAGCAGCTCGTAGAGACTTCTCCAAACTCCTCAAAGATGGAGTGATACTGCTTCCAAGATCTTCAACTACGCTTGATAAGTACACTGGAAACAATAAAAATAGTACATTTTGATACAAGTGGAGATAGTTTGTCACTGTGATCGAGTCGGAATTCGCCAGAGCTGCAGGCGACGGTGTTATGGAACCGAGTGCTGCAGTGTAAAATTTCCACGTGTGTCAGACGACGATGTTCAATACTCTAGTGACTGACAACAGCGACCTGCCTGATATGTATCGTATCTTATACGTGTGGCGGGGCAACTGCCAACACTTTTCCGCACTAGTGCGAAAAATGGCAAAACGTACCTAAAAGCGGGTTCCCGAGTAAGTGTGTTGAAAACTATATTTAACACGGTTTTCAAAATATTTTGTAGCATTTATTAAAATATTCGTTCTCCTTTCTCTGGGTGGCTATTTGAAAGAGTAACCGCGGCTCTGAAGCGCAGAGGACAGCTCCTCGCTCCACCTGAAGCGGGAGGAGTTATTTAAGTGAGAGGCAGTGTCAGACTTTTACTGACTAAAACCTTTGCGTCCTACTTTGCGGTCATAGCATAGCATTATCAGCCTTTTTAATGTTCCCACTGCTAGGACTCAGGCCTCCTCACTAGGAGAGGGAATAGGCCGTAATCCACCACGCGGGCCCAGTGCGGGTTGGTGGATGTCACATGTCTTTGAATTTTTGGTTCTAGGACATGTCGGTTTCCTCACGATGTTTTCCTTCACCGTTTTGAGAGCAGTGGTGATGAAATAAATAACACAAAGTAATGCGCCTGGCTGAGTTTGTACCTGCGACCTACAACTCGTAAGTCGGGGTCGTTACCACTCGGTCACCACTGCTCTCGACTTCACACTTTGCGGTCCATGGTCCGGAGCGAGGAGGAGTGGCAGGCGGTCACCTCCTTCTGCGAAGCAGTAATGCTAGCAAAGGAGGCGGCCGATCGCGTGAGGCAACGGCAACGGTCCTCACGCCCTAACCGCTGCCGGGATTCCGATCCCGATTTCCAGCCACCGTAGGCGCAGGCTTGCGGACGGCGAGCAATGGGTGGCTCGCCATTACCGGACCGAGCCCAAGTCGTCGACGTAATGTTCCACGCGCGCCTCAGGGTGATGTCAGCAAATCGTAGGGGCCCAGCAGGGTCGAAGCCTACTGGGGCCATGGGTAGTGTGAAAACGTAACCCGGGGCCCTGGGACGAAGGCAACGATGGAACAGGAGTGGGTTTTTACTCAGTAAATGTCTGACACTATCTCCCGCTCCGCCCAAGAGCGAGATTTGTCATTAGATGATTTTCCAAACTTAAAAAAACACTTTGCGGTCACTGTCAAATAATTCCTCAGCTCAAGTCTTATTAACTAAATATTAAATAAAATTTTACCGATATCATTGAGACATCTCTTCGTGCCCAAAGCGTCCATGTTTCTGATATTCAGGATCTTCTCAGCGTACACTTCACAGGTATGAGTGCAGACCTACAAATAAGATATGACCACGATTTCATAGAGATGCAAAAAAAAACTGGCCCGCCATTCATCTATACCCCATTTGTTTATTTAGTTAACTAAATGTAAACATTCTTGAAATGTCTTATACCTAAAAGTCTATAAATGTTTACTATTATTACCTAATCTTTGTATGTCTTTTATACGTTTTTTTTTTTATAAAAAGACATTATTATTATTATTTCGTTTTGGGGTCCTGGACCTTTGGAAGGCATACCAACTCGCAGAGGCCCCTTATACGCTTTAATGGAACGTGGTACCAACCGGCGATTATCCCTGTACGCGCTGTGCTAGTGCATCCAAGGACAACCCCCGGTTGGTGGGAAACTATTGCGACATATGGAAAACAAAAACAATAGGGCTATGGTTTTAGGATTCTTAAATGGACTGGTTACCAGGAACTATGTTAAGACTATGGCCCATGCCTGAACAATGTTATTAATTTCCATCGATAAAAAGGAAGGGGGTGACATGCACACTCAATAAATGGGCCCCCATAAACGGTCGCTAGCACGAAGTGACGTAGCAACAAGATGGCATCATATCCTGAAGTGCTTGAGGAGTGGAGAGGTATCCCACAGCTATCAGGACCATCCCGGACGTACGGTCAAGATCCCTACCAGCACTTATTATTATTATTTTAATTGGACTCAAACCATGATAACCTATAAATATTATAAAAATGCTGTATATAAATGGTTACATCCAATTATGACTAATCCATCAAAAATTATGACCTAACTGAAAAACTTTTACACATACAGTCGTAAAATGTTTGACATCAAAAGGAATACATAAATAAGCAAACATCCACCTATACACTCCACACTCACCCCCACTACATATTTCACACTCCACACATACACTCACCCAAAAGCACCAGAACCTGTTTTTGTATTCCCAATGTCGGGAAACTGTATTCCCTGTGTCGGGAAACTGTATTCCCTGTGTCGGGAAACTGTATTCCCTGTGTCGGGAAATTGTATTCCCTGTGTCGGGAAACTGTATTCCCTGTGTCGGGAAACTGTATTCCCTGTGTCGGGAAACTATATTCCGTGTGTCGGGAAACTGTATTCTCTGTGTCGGGAAACTGTATTCCTTGTATCGGGGAACTGTATTCCCTGTGTTAGGAAACTGTATTACCTTCGTCGGGAAACTGTATTCCCTGTGTCGGGAAACTGTATTCCTTGTGTCGGGAAACTGTATTCTCTGTGTCGGGAAACTGTATTCCTTGTATCGGGGAACTGTATTCCCTGTGTTAGGAAACTGTATTACCTTCGTCGGGAAACTGTATTCCCTGTGTCGGGAAACTATATTCCGTGTGTCGGGAAACTGTATTCTCTGTGTCGGGAAACTGTATTCCTTGTATCGGGGAACTGTATTCCCTGTGTTAGGAAACTGTATTCCCTGTGTCGGGAAACTGTATTCCCTGTGTCAGGAAACTGTATTCCTTGTGTCGGGAAACTGTATTCCCTGTGTCGGGAAACTGTATTCCCTGTGTCAGGAAACTGTATGACATGTGTCGGGAAACTGTATTCCCTGTGTCGGGAAATTGTATTCCTTGTGTCGGGAAACTGTATTCCCTGTGTCGGAAAACTGTATTCCCTGTGTCAGGAAACTGTATTCCTTGTGTCGGGAAACTGTATTCCCTGTGTCGGGAAACTGTATTCCCTGTGTCAGGAAACTGTATGACATGTGTCGGGAAACTGTATTCTCTGTGTCGGGAAACTGTATTCCCTGTGTCGGGAAATTGTATTCCTTGTGTCGTGGAACTGTATTCCCTGTGTTGGGAAACTGTATTACCTTCGTCGGGAAACTGTATTCCCTGTGTCGGGAAACTGTATTCCCTATCCAGGGAATTTGTAAAAAACTAGCATTTAAATCTTTTGTGTATCGTCTATTGTATATTTATTTAACCTTACCAAAATGAACCAAATAAAGTTATTATTAAAAATAAACAACAAACAAAACACTAAACAATAAACTAGAAATGTTGATTACAGCGCCATCTAGCGAGTACATAATAATGTATCAAATACAATGTAAATTATTCCTGATAAATAAATAAAAAACATGGTCACGCTCGGGCCCATAGCTTTCACTTCAAAAATGTAAGTTTAATTTACCTCTGATAAGAATTGTAAAGGAGCTTGCTTCTCAGACAAATGCATCTCAAGATGCTGTGGTAACGTCATCAAATATTGTCCAATCTGTAAGAGAAAAAGAAAATAAACGAAGTACATAGAGGAACTGGAACAATTAGCCTGCTGCGATCATCCCATCCAATTATAATTTAAGAGTCTTCAAGGCTAGAGTGAATAGGCTCTTAATAAACTAGTGCGCTTCACCATCAACGATTGCATCACTGCTTACTATCAGGCGGGATCGCAGTCAAGCACTAGTTTATTTTATTTAAAAAAAACCAGGCAAGTGCAAGTCGGACTCGCGCACTGAGAGTTCCGTAAAAACTTAATTACCTATGAAAACAGTTTAATTCCCGAATTAAGTTACGAAGATTTTTCCGAATCACAAAACAGTTTTTTTTTGTTACGTAACAACATAGAATAGAATAGAATAGAATAGAATAAAACTTACATACTACTACTACTACTACTACTACTACTACTACTTACTTAACATATTTACAGTTTTCACATTTTTTCCTGTACTTGTACCATGAGATCTTGCTTCATGTCAAATTTCAGTATTCTAGGTCAACGGGAAGTACCCTATAAATTTCGATTTCCTTTACAGTGTCGAAATTTTCTTTTTTTGCGACATAAACGGCCGTATCTTTCTTTTTCATTAACTCAGAAATTTGATTTTTTCACAGCGTCAAGGGACCGCAGACTTGAGTATATGATTTTAATTTCAACTCGATACCTCCACGCGAATCCGAGATAAAGGGTCTTGACAGACAGACGGACAGACAGACAGACAGACGGATGGACAACAAAGTGATCCTATAAGAGTTTCGTTTTTTCTTTAACCCTAAAAACTGTATACAATTTACACACAGGCAAGTCCGGTTAAGCAGCCGACAACCTCCTTTTTTTTTTTTTTTGTTGCCGGGGATGGAAAATCCTCATGGATGTCCTTCGCCTGGGGCAGACGAAGGGGTCTGTCAGACTCTTACTGACTAAAAACCACCTCGGTGTTCCCTCCCACACTTGGACCGGGGATTGTGGGAGCTGATGCGCCATCCATGATCCTCGGCTAGTGCCGGCCCGCCTACGCGGGCCACGGGGAGCCCGCGGGGAGTGTGAGGTGTCCTCCCCCCGCGACGTCCAATAGGGGCGCGCGTGGAACACTACGCCCCGCCGCCTCGGGTCTTCGCCTCGGGGCCGACAACCTCCTAGGTTGACCTGCGAGAGGCCACACACAAAAATAAAAAAAGACTTAAGTGGGCGCCTCTGTTTCGTACTCTTTATATTGCTCATGCGCGTTGGACGTGCTGAGGGCAGTGCATTTACTAACTGATAATGTTCTGTTACATACAAAATTATACAGATACAATAAGGTGCATTTAAACAGCTTCCATGAGAATGACTCGTCACCTCCCTTACCTCTCCAGGGTAGCGTGTGAACTATTGTATACTAGCTTCTGCCAGTCTACTGGCCTGTTGGTCTAGTGGTTAGTGGCCCTGACTGCTATGCCGGATGTCGTGAGTTCGATTCCCAACCAGGACAAATGTTTGTGTGATGAGCACGATCATTTGTTCTGTGTCTGTATGTAATTTATCTATTTATGTATGTATTTAGAAATATATAAGTATGTTTATCAGTTGTCTAGTACTCATAATACAAGCTCTGCTTAACTTAGGACTAGACGGCGTTGTGTGATAGTGGAATATTATATTATATTATAAATAGTGACTTCGCCCACGTGAAAGTCAGTTTCTCCATACAAACTTTGGACCCCCATTTCATCCCCTTAGGGGGTAAATTTCGGAAAATCCGTTCTTAACGGATGTCTACACCCTTTAAGAACCCTACCTGCCAAATTTTAAGTTTATAGGTGTTAGTTTCTGAGATTTCGTGATTAATCAGGCTTATATATATATTTATTGATAGGCTCGCGTTTGACCACTATCTCACCTGATGGTAAGCGATGATGTGGCCGACGATGGAGCACGCTTGCCTAGAAGTAACCTATTCACTCTTGACTTAAAGACCCCTAGGTTGTAGCTATCAGGGAACACAGACTCATATATATATATATATATATATTTACCTCAGTAATATACTCTTGTGGCGACAAAGCGAAGTCCGGTAGATCCGTTGACAGCGCATCGTTGTTGTTCCAAACTGATAACTGAGGAATTTTCTCTGTAACAATAATCATTATTATTATTAACTAGCGACCCGCCCCATTTCCTCACGGGTGTAATGAACTTTGAAATTCTCGGCTTTTTTTACTATAATATGCATGTATGTATTATACACCTCGGGACATAGTAAGGTCGATGCTCGCTAGGGCCCCGGGGAATTTATGAAAAGGAAACCCGTGGTAACCCATTTATGATTCGATCGCACAAGAAAACTCCGGACATAGCTAACTTTATTTTATATCCCTTATATATCCTTATTTTATAGCCCTTTAGCATATAAGCATAACCAGCCTTTTAACCTTCAAGCGGTGACGATGAAATCGATTCTTTTTGTTTTTTAATGTTAAATGTATTGTAATGTGGCAGTACTCAATAAATGAATAAATAAATAAATAAGCGGTTGCGCGACGTCGAATCGACCGCACTCGATATATTTTACGACCATAATTTCAAAATTTCTCGTCAAAAGAACGTATAATCTCTAGTAGCTTGTCATTAGTTCGCTACTGACGAAAATAACTCCATTTCCTCTTTCTACATCCCTCCTGAAAGACACAGAATGTGTGTGTTTAGGTCGCGGCGCAGTCGTCGAAAAGACTACACGCGCCTGCCTTGTATTTTTACATTGAGGAGAAGACTGATTCTGAAGAAAATTAGACCTAAGAAGATGAAAAACTCTTTGATGCCAAATATTCGATCTCTTGAAGAATATTAAAAAAAAATACAAATTAATTGGAGATATAATCAAGACTTACAATAGAACTCTTGTTATGTCGGGCAGAATTGGTTCCTAATCCGAAGAAACCAGTTTAACTTTAATATTTTATTTTGAATTTAAACAAATTATTGTTTAATTGAAAAATAGGTAATATCTGAATATAAAAAAAAAAATATCATTAATTAATCAGTTTTCTAAGTTTCTGAAATCTCCCATCGGTCTTTTAGGTTACGCGCGACCGCTTATGATTCAAATAGTCGCGCGCCCGCTTGATGGTTAATGTTCCCACTGCTGGGAATCAAGCTAGGAGACGGAATGAGCCACCACGCGGGCCCAGAGCGAGTTGGTGGATGTCATATATCTTCGAATTTTTCGTTCTAGGACATGCCGGTTTCCTCACGATGTTTTTCTTCACCGTTTTGAGAGCAGTGGTGATGAAATAAATCATACAAAATAATACGCCTGCCTGGGTTTGAACCCGTGTCCTACAACTCGTAAGTCGAGACCGTTACCGCTGTGCCAACACTGCTCTTTAGGAAATTAAATTAAAATTTCAAGTAAAGACAGATGATACCTAGCTGAACATCAATAGGGTTCCTGAGTATAGCTCTAGCCAGACTCCTGAGTTGTTCCTTAGTGCGTCTGAGGACAGCAGCGGAGGCCGGGGGCTCCGTTCTGAAGGCCGAGAGGCGCTGCCTCACGTCTGCGTCCAGAAGGAGGGTGGGCAGGTCATGCAGCGGGTCTGGATCTTTTGTTTCTGCATTAGAAAGGTATATTCATTAATGAATTAAGGGGTAAGGGATATTCATTCATTAAACGCTAGCTTTTACCCGCGGCTTCGCCCGCGTACATAAAATATAGCCACATAGACACTCAGGAATAAAGCAGCTTTCTATCGGTGAAAAAATTTTAGCAATCGGAACAGTACTTTCAGAGATTACCTCCTACAAACAAAAAAACAAACTTTACCTCTTTATAATATTTGTTTTGCAACAGAACTCTGCTTCCGCTTCTGCAGAAGTTCCGCTAAGCTTTTTCACTTCCGTTTCCGCTTCTGCTTCCGAGGAGCTAGGGGGTGGCGGGCGCGTGGACGACTAGATACATCGGAAGAGGCGCGGGGATGGGCGGTACACAAACGTGTCGCAACGAGTTTCTTTATTATTATATTTTTTGGTTCATTCTGCGCATCACCGCGCCTCGTCACGTAATTACGACGTAAACCTTCTGTTGTTTTTAAAAAACAAAATTGTGCTTTTTCTTCATAGTAATATCACTTCCGCTTCCGTTTCCGCTTCCGCATCCGCAAAGATTTACTTTTGAAATCTGTTTCCGTTTCCGCTTCCCTTAAGACACTTCCGTTGCATTACTAGTGTAGATTCATGCAACACAAAGTTACAAAGGCGGATTTAATGCCTTAGGCTGGAATTCACCAATAAAACTAATCGCGTTTTAACGTTTGGCTCGCATAATCACGTTTTGCCGCTGTCACTAGTGTCACTTGTAAAAATACAACAAAAGAAAAATACAGACAAGTGAATTCCGCCCTTAGGCAATCTCTACCAGTCAGTCAAGGGTGTTTTTTTTTAGGTGGGAAATCATCCAATCATATACGCGTGGTGTATGAAACTCTGTCGACGAAGCGGCAACGACACGAAAGCTATGCCTTCGTCGGCAGAATAAAAAAAAAAATATTTTTTTTTTTGCGATGTGGAAAATACTTCAAGACTCCAATCAGGAATTGAACTCTTTACTGTAAATTTGTACGGAACCCTCAGGGCACGAGTCTGACTCGCACTTGCCCAGTTTATTTTATTTGTAGGAGGTAATCTCTGAAAATACTGGTCCGATGGCAAAATTTTTTTCACCGATAGAAAGCTGCTTTATTCCTGAGTAACATAGGCTATAACATTTACGCAGGCGAAGCCGCGGGCATAAGCTAGTTTTTACTATTTCGGTAAACAATAAAGTTTATTTTATTCTATTCTATGGTCCACCTACCTTCCACCTCTTTCTGTTCAGCCAAGGTCTTCAAGATATTAGCGGCTGCAGTCTGCAGCATGAGCGAAGCGGGGAAACTGGTGGATAGTACACCGGTGACTTGGCCAGCTGATGCAGAAGACAAGAACGTGGACTCAATGCGGCGACTGTGTGCCGATATCAGGTTTGATAAAGAGGATGTGAAGTTCTAGAAAAAGAAGAAGCATTTTTTATACCCAAAGAGTAAAACGGGACCCTATTACTAACACTCCGCTGTCCGTACGTCTGTCTGTCTGTCACCAGGCTGTATCTCATGAACCGTTATAGTAAGGGCGAAATTCACCAATAAAACTAACTAAACTTGTCTGTATTTTTCTTTTGTTGTATTTTTACAAGTGACACTAGTGACAGCGGCTAAACGAGATTATGCGAGCCAAACGTTAAAACGCGATTAGTTTTATTGGTGAATTCCGCCCTTAGACAGTTGAAATTTTCACAGACGATGTATTTCTGTTGCCGCTATAACAGAAAATAATAAAAAACAGAATAAAATAAATATTTAAGGGGACTCCCATACAATAAACGTGATTTTTTGTCGTTTTTTGCTACGGACGGTAGGGAACTTTTCGTGCACGAGTTCGACTCGCACTTGGCCGGTTTTTAACAAAAAAAAACAAATCAAATGCGAGTCGGACTCGACTCTACTACAATATTAAAATCAAGCAAAAAAAAAAAACACTTCACATCTCATCTTTTGTATCTTTACCAATTTCTAACTTTTTTTTTTTCGAAAATTTCGTCGCACCAACTCATCTTGCGACTAATCGCGCCATATTGCGAATAATCACACTAACTAATTATGCGGCTATTCGCACCTACTTATCTTGCGACTAATCGCACCTACTTATCTTGGGACTAATCGCACTAACTTGCGAATAATCGCACTAACTAATTATACGACTAATCGCACTAACTTATCTTGCGACTAATCGCACTAACTTGCGAATAATCGCACCAACTTGCGAATAATCGCACTAACTTGCGACAAATCGCACTAACTAATTATGCGACTAATCTCACCTGCTTATCTTGCGACTAATCGCAATAACTTGCGAATAATCACACTAACTAATTTTGGAACTAATCGCACTAACTAATTTTGGAACTAATCGCACCTACTTATCTTGCGACAAATCGCATCAAATTATCTTGCGACAAATCTTGCTTCTTACCTCGACGGCGGGCATGTAGAACACTGGATGTGCATCTCCTGCTATCTTCTTCGCTCTGCTGTGCGCTGCTGACAACCAGCTCTCACACCGCTCCGACACCGTCAGGATAGCTCTGGACAGTTCCAGAAGATCATCCTGTAATAATTAATAATAATAATAATAATATTCCGCAACTATCACACAACGCCATCTAGTCCCAAACTAAGCAGAGCTTGTATTATGAGTACTAAACAACTGACAAACATACTTATATATTTTTAAATAATAATAATAATAAACAACATCTAAGGAGGCTCTCGTTAGGCAGCTGGATCAAGGGCCTAATCCAGAAAGCAGTACTCCTGGACACGGCGCGCATCGTTAGGAGATTCCTCTCTCAGGAGCCCTGACCACCGGTAGCTTGGACCCTGCTCCCGATGCCGGTGGGCTACTATTTTTTATATTTTTAAATGTTTTTTTTTATTTTATTTTTTAAGAAATATTTAAAAATGTAAATAGTATGTACATAAATTTAATAAATGGAATAATAATAATATTCCACAACGAACACACAATGCCGCCTAGTCCCAAGCTAAGCAGAGCTTGTGCTATGAGTACTAGACAACTGACAAACATACTTATATATATATTTCTAAATACATACATATTATAGATATATTACACCCGGACACAGAACAAATGATCGTGATCATCACACAAACATTTGCCTTGGGTGGGAATCGAACCCACGACCTCCGGCATAGCAGTCAGGGCCACTAACCACTAGACCAACAGGCCAGTCAATATTGATTGTATGAGAATGAGTGAGTTTTTTTTTGAAGTGGCGGCTGGGGCGTGAGGACTTCTGTTCCCTTACGGCCCCCTTACGGCTGCCACCACCTCCTTTGCTCGCATTACTGCTTCGCAGGAGGAAGTGACGGCCTCCCATACCCTCCTCCTCACTCAATACCATGGCCTGAACCAGGACCGGTTAAGTCATTGTGTCTACAGTTGTACCTTATTTATTTTTTATTCATAAACTAGTAGACTGCGATCCCACCTGATGGTAAGCAGTGATGCAATCGTTGATGGTGAGGCGCACTAGTTTATTAAGAGCCTATTTACTCTAGCCTTGAAGACACCCAAATTACAATCGGATGGGAAGACCTCAGCAGGCAAATTGTTTCAGTCCTACGATGTACGCGGTATAAACGATGAGGCGAAACGCTTAGTCCAGACCGTAGAGGTTTCAACAATGTAAGGGTGGTTGTCCGATGGTAGAAATGAGAAGGAGAAGGAATCAAGTCATGCAATGAGGATCAGTCATGATTTTTGTGGAGTATGCAGAATTTAGCGTCAAAAAAAACAGTAAATACTGTGAAGAAATTATTAAAATCGGATCAAAAATGACGAAGATACAGCAATTTTAGTGTTTTAGTTCCAGAAACGCGCCCGAGAATGAAGCGACTCGCTGTGACGTCATCTGTCATGATCGGTCTTCACTGAACGAATACGATGAAGCCGTTCGTCGCACGGATCATGACTGATGACGTCACCGTAAACAGTCTAGGGAGAGCGCGCGTTTCCAAGTAGCCGTTCAAAAAAACTTTAATAAATCCACCATTTCTTGACGGATTTCAATAATTTTAAAAAATAAATGCTCAGTAAATTATTACACATACGATGTACTTAGTAAAAATCGGATATGCTACTATGTGATTGATAGTCATTCCCGCGCACATTCTCCAAAATGCAACCAAGTGAAATATGAATTAAGTAATTCATTGGTTATCTATAGGAATCCTTACATACCTGATTCAGTTGTGGGTCATTGAGATTCTCAAGTAATAGCTGCGTTTCCAACTCTATGTACTTCGGTAGTAGCTCCCTAAGGGGCGCGTACGCAGCCCGTCCGAACTCCCTCATAGAAGCAGGCAGTAAGGTTTCTGTAATATATATAAATAACATTTAATAATAAGGAATATACATGACAAAAACTGGGCAAGTGCGAGTCGTACTCGCATACTGAGAGTTCCGCACAAACTACAATTCCCAAATTCCAATTTTTTTATTTTTTTTGTGAAGTAGTTAACAACAAATTTACTGTTTTCAGATTTATTCCTATATCTGTGCTACACGACCTTGCTTTATGCCAAATTTCAGGATTCAAGGTCAACGGGAAGTACCCTATGAATTTTGATTCCGTTGAGAGTATCGAAATTTACATTTTTTTTTCGACATAAACGGCCGTATCTTTTTTATTCGTTAAATTAGAAGTTTGATTTTTTCACAGCTTCAAGGGACCGCAGACTTGAGTATATGGTTTTAATTTCAACTCGATACCTCCACGCGTTGCCGAGATAAAGGGTCTTGACAGACAAACAGACATACAGACGGACAACAAACTGATCCTATAAGGGTTCCGTTTTTTCCTTTTGAGGTAGGAAACCCTAAATATATTTGTCGTGATGGCCCAGTGGTTAAGTAAGTAAAGCTATAAATAAGTACACAAATATGAAATAATTTTTAAAATATCTTCAGCAACAACAAAGTTATAAAGCTTCAAAGCTGCTAGTAAGAAAGAGAAATCCGGCATAGACTTTGACGTCAAAGTCCATCACACTCGTACAACCATAGAAAATGGCGTCCTGGTGTGTAAGACAGGCATATTTAGTTTGTCTCGTTTGTTTGGAAGTCGGGACGGCCCAGTGGTTAATAATAATAATAATAATAATAATAATAATATTCCACAACTATCACACAAGGCCGTGTAGTCCCAAGCTAAGCAGAGCTTGTGTTATGGGTACTAGACAACTGATAAACATACTTATATATTTCTAAATACATACATATATAGATAAATTACACCCAGACACAGAACAAATGATCGTGCTCATCACACAAACATTTGTCCTGAGTGGGAATCGAACCCACGACCTCCAGCATAGCAGTCAGGGCCACTAACCACTAGACCAACAGGCCAGTCAAATGCCTCCGCCTCTCATACGGCCTCCTTGGGATCCCAGGTTTCCCTTACGAAAGTCAACGCACAACCCCAGTAGGCTTCGGCCCTGCTAGCCACCTACGGCTTTGCAGACATCTCTTTGAGACGCGCGTGGAACACGACACGCCATCGACGACTAGGGAGACACCATTGCTCGTCATCCACAAGCCCAAGTTTATGCTGAATACAAGAAAAAAGCAGATGTTTCAGATGTCTCACCTTTATTCTGCCTAGGCGCGTCGATGACTCCTTGAATGCACGTGATAAAGTCGTCTATGTCGATCCTCAAATCTGTCAGTAACAATATGCCTTCATCTGGGGACGAGCACAACCTGAGGTTCGCTGACACTACCTGCAATAGGGTATTACATTCATTTTTGAACAGTTAACAGTGTCTCAATTACACTCTATAGTGCTAATAAACCACAAAAAAAAAACATAAAATTTTTATTCAGTCGCTGAGTACCCTAAAAATGCATTTTCAAAATTCGCGCGTAACTTGACGAAAATGTAGAACGCAGTGGACGCCATATTTACTCTGTTAACGTGACGTCAGTTGGCTGTGTTAACAAACGCGCCCAGTATGGCCGATCAGTTGACAGTTGACAGCTGTCACTTTAGTTTACACAGTCGAATGACGTAATAACATGGTGGTTACTATTTCATGGTGATAAAGAACAGATAATAAAAACTGAAAATTATGAGTTGAATTTAAAAAAATATTTTGAAATTTTCTGAACTATAACTAACACCTAAGCTATCTTAATAACATATTTTTAGATTTTTCTCATATAGAGTAAACCCTATTATCACAGAAAAAAAAAAAACAAAATAGTAGCGCATAGTAGTAGGGGACAAGGCTCTACAAGGCAGATAGTGACCATGTTTCTGATAGATCGCGTCCAATCACTATCTCACCTGACGGTAAGCGATAGTGGAATCGTTTTTTTGGATCGTGTTTAAATGCTCACCAAATTGTGCTTTATAAAGTATAGTACTTTTTTTTTCCTTTTTATGCCATGCAATAGTAATAGAAGCCCCCCCTATTTATGTCTATAAGGTTTAAAGTAACCTGACACGAAGGGGATAACGGAGGCTAGAGTGAGCGAGCAAAGCAAGCTAATGAAGACCCCGTTATTCCCTTCTAACCTAACGCTCTTGGACTTATTCAGTGAGCATTTATCTTCTCCAGCATTCGTTACAATACCTTAGTAGGAGCTGGTTCCAATGATAGAAGCAGATCGGTGTACAGCCTTATCAATTCCGCTAGAGGAGTCTCCGATTTTAATACATTTGTCAACCAGTCAACCTGCAAAGAAAAATTCATGAGAAATATTTACCCTTTGGTTACGGAACCCTAACTAGCCCCCCACCCACGTGACAGTGGAAAATGATCCTAATGGAACTTTTTTTTTCGGTGGGAAAATCATCCAATGACATCCCCCGCTCTTGGGCGGACCGGGAGAGCGTGTCAGACTTTTACTGACTAAAAACCCACTCCTGTTCCTTCGTTGCGTTTCATTTTTTTATTTTTTTTATTATTGATAGGCTCGCGTTTGACCACTATCTCACCTGATGGTAAGCGATGATGTGGCCGACGATGGAGCACGCTTGCCCAGAAGTAACCTATTCACTCTTGACTTAAAGACCCCTAGGTTGTAGCTATCACACAGACTCCGGCAGGGAATTCCACTCCTTAGCTGTACGCATTATGAATGTGTTCCCAAAACGTATTGTAGGGTGGTATGTCCACCATGTACCGATGGCGCAACGCCGTACGTCTAGTGGTCCGATGATGGAACGGACTTGGTGGAATTAAATTGTGCAATTCCAACGCGCACTCCCCGAAGTGTAATCGATAGAAAACCGACAGGCCAGTAACTCGGCGCCGATGCTCATGCTTCATACCAGGGTCAAGTCTTCCTTTCAGAAGCCGACCCTTGGCCCCAGTAGGATTCGACCCTGTTGGGCATCTACGGTTTGCTGACATCTCCTTGAAGCGCGCGTGGAACAACACGTGACGTCAACATCCTAATGAATCATACTCCTCAGATTATAAGTTGGTTATATGCTATAACAAGATATTATGGTCTACAGTTCACAGCTAAAATATTGTTTTTGTACGAACCTGCCTCCCTGCTTCGCTCGCCAACAGCCTGGTGAGGGCAGACAGCGTGTGTGCGTCCAGTCGCCTCCAGGCGGACGCTAGCCGTGCGGCCGCCGCGCGTCTCCAACAACGGCAGACGGATACTGTCCGCCCCATGCCGCTGAAGAGTGACACGTAGGTAGCGGTGCGATCTAGAAAGACGTTACTGTTCATGCGAGCCTTTAGTGTGTTCGCGTCAAGAAAATAGTGACTCATCTTTGTCACTGAGCTTCGTCACGCTCCTTGAATTAAAAAAAAAAAAACATGGGCACTTATAAAACGTCAGAAGCTAGTGTACGGTTCCAAATTGGTCGTTTGCTATGGAGAAGAACCGGTAAGAAACTCCATGGTTACTCTTTTAAAAAAAAATGTTGTTCTTACAATATTTCCATATTACAGTATTAGTAGATATTATGTAAGAACAGTGTAAAAGTACAATAAAACAAATCATAATAAAAAATGAGTTGTAATAGGAAGTTATCTAAGAATTAATCACGGAGTCTACAATGTTCTCACATTCACATTATAAAAAAGAGGCTATATAAAAAAAACAAGTGCGAGTCGGATTTGCGAACTGAGGGTTCCGTACAAACTTACCTATGAAAACAGTTCGAAAATTGAAAAATTGAGTTACTAAGGTTTTTCCGAATCGTAAAAAAGTTTTTTTTTTGTGACGTAACTACAAATTAACAGATTTCAGAATTTTTTCCTATACTTGCGCTATGAGACCTTAGCATAAGCAAAGGATTACACATAACATAGGCAAATTTTTGGATTCTAGGTCAACGGGTCAAGTACCTTATGAATTTTGATTCCCTTGAGTGTCGAAATACATGTTTTTTGTGACATAAACGGACGTATCCTTTTTTTCAATAACTCAAAAACTGTTTTTTTACAGCTTCCAGGGACTGCAGAATTGAGTATATGGTTTTAATTTCAACTCGATACCTCCACGCGTTTCCGAGATAAAGGGTCTTGACAGACAGACGGACAACAAAGTGATCCTATATGGGTTCCGTTTTTTCCTTTTAAGGTACGGAACCCTAAAAATGAATAACTCACCTATACACAAAAATAAAAGTGAGAATTCTGACGATTATGATTAAATTTTAAATAAATAATTTACGTTTAACGTCCACTGCTGGACATAAACCTCCTCCTAGTGTCGCCACAACAACCAGTCCTGTGCGTCTCGCATCCATCCATAGTGAGCCTCACCAGGTCATCGGTCCACCTTGAGGGAGACTTTCCAACTCTACGTTTTCTGGTACGCGGTCGACACCTTTCGGCCCTATCGACCACCAGGGGCCCAAGGCTGCTATTTTTATAAATTCGTCATTCCAACACGATCCCATTGTCATTTTGCTAAAAGTTCGTAATCTGCTAAATCATAATGATCGATCATTGATCTGTGAATGGTCACGTAATAGAGTTGTGGTAGAATGACAATATCGAGCTTATTAAAAGCAATGACTGCACACTGACGTTCTAATGGTAGGTCACTGATCAGAGGAACTGTCAAAATATTAGCAGATTACCGCATACGGCAGACATTTATGTCATTGTCAATATGTACGAGATTACCATTCTAAGCCATTTCTTTCAATGAAGTGTCAGTGGTTGACCATTGGAAAGTCATAATGACGCCATGCCTCATGAGTCATAATGGCGCTGTGGACTCATCGCATTTTTGCGTTGTGGACACGGCATTATGCTGAGCGTACGGCCGTTTTCTTGGACGTGGCGCATATATGTTTATTTTTAGTTAATTATGTTTTTGTCTTGCAAAATGTTTGCAATATGTTAGTTATAAGTTTGCGCCTTTTCCGGCAAATAAAATGTTTTTCTTTCTTTCTTTCCTTCCATTATATCAGTAGATTACCAAACTTGTCAAAATCAACAATTACGAAGTCAATGATAGACCATTCTGACACTATTGTAATAGCAGACTTGAGTCCCTATTCTGCGAGCAATGTGCCCTGCCCACTGCCACTTAAATTTCGCGTTTCTTCGGGCTATATCGGGTCTAGTTCGAAGAGATTTCTTACCAGCATCCATTTGAGTAAGAGCTTCGATCAGAGGCGGGCTGATGGCGGCCTCTAGTCTATTGTAAAGCGTCTCCAGCTGTAACCGCTTGTTTTCATAATCTGGTGCGTCGCTCAGTACCTTGAGAATATAACGTTACGCGGTTATTACGACTGGCCTGTTGGTCTAGTGGTTAGTGACCCTGACTGCTATGCCGGAGGTCGTGGGTTCGATTCCCACCCAGGACAAATGTTTGTGTGATGAGCACGATCATTTCTTCTGTGTCTGGGTGTAATTTACCTATATATGTATGTATTTAGAAATATATAAGTATGTTTATCAGTTGTCTAGTACCCATAGCACAAGCTCTGCTTAGTTTGGGACTAGACGGCGTTGTGTGATAGTTGTGGAATTATTATTATTATTATAATATTATTATTATTACCACTTCACTTAACAAATTACAGTCGACTCTCATTAATTCAAACCTACGATAATTTGAACCTCTCTATAATTCAGTTATCGCGATTTCCGTAGAAAATCTCTTCATATTTCGAACTAAATCAATACATTTTTATGCACTTGGTAATTCGAACGAAAAAATCATCGTTACGTAACAAAACGACGCGTTAATTCGAACTCATCGGTGTCACTCGACAATACAAAGTCGCAGAGAGAAAGATTTAAAGGGCCTATTACACTACGCGATATTCAGCACACGATATTCAGACTGTCTTATTTTTTGTTCCGAGTAAGACCGGTCTAACCCTTATTACACTACGCGACATCGACTAAGACTGTCTGAATATCGAGTAGTGTAATAGGCCCTTTAGAACTTGCACAGGTACGTAAGTACATTTTGAGACAAGTTCAAACTTGTATGATCGTACACGAGCCTTTGTTTTTGTAATAATTAGTTTGAGACACACTTCCGCACGAATTAGTTTGTTAAGTTTCAGTTACTGTTACTCATTCACAAATACTCTTACAAAAATTTCGTTCCATTTGATATTTAGAACAATCGATAATTAGTAACACGAGTTTCGAATTGACGAGAGTCGACTGTATATATTTTTTGGTTTCTATATTGTAAATCTGTACTTTTTTGTTGTGTTGTTGTTGCCTATTGCATTGTATTGTATTGCCTGCATCGAATAAATACTATTCTATTATCATGGGCGTACCCGGGGGGGGGGGGGCAGGGGAGGGCAGCTGCCCCCCCTTGGAAATCTCGCAGAACATGTATGAACTCGCCTAATTACTAATTAAAGTGCAAACGGGGCCTTACGTTCTAACTTTTAAATAAACCGCACAGTAGACACTGGCAAAATGCATGATGCAGGTAATCTTCGATAGGGAGTTGCGAGCGACTAGCATTTATTTTATTTGACATAGTCAAATTTACTTTTATTTATTTAACTACCTATAAAGCAGGATCATTTGCGGCTGTTTGCCCTACACACTACACTACATATACCTAATGTTTCATGTAGGTGTGTTTGTGTAGTGTGTATGACAAAACAGCCGCGGACGATCCGACCTAAAAAATCTGACTTGCCCCCTCCTACGCCAGAAGCTGGGTACGACCATGTCTATTCTATTCTACTTTGTCATGTAGGGCAGAGGTCTCCAGACTACGGTCCAGTAGGGCCGAAGGCTGCTGGGGCCATGAGTTTACTTCTAAAAGGGAAACACGATGTCCTGGATCGCATAGGTAAAGAAGGAACTTAGGTGTGGTTTTAGTCAGTAAAAGTCTGACACGCCCTCTCGCTCCGCCATAGGGCGCGAGAAGTAAAAGGATGATTTCCCACCTTAGAATGCAATGACTTTTTCGATCTTTTTAATTTCATTTTGCCGACCGGTTTTTTTTTAACCTTCAAGCGGGCTCGCGACTATTTAAAACAGAAGCGGTTGCGCGAATCTTAAAAGACCAAACGATTAGCATCAAAGAGTTTTTCATCTACTTAGGTATAATTTTCTTCAGAATCAGTCTTCTCGTCAATGTAAAAATATAAGGCAGGCGCGTGTAGTCTTTTAGACGCCTGCGCCGCGACTTAAACACACACATTCTGTGTCTTCCAGGAGGAGTGGAAAAAGAGGAAATGGAGTTATTTTCGTCAGTAGTAAACTAATGACAAGCTACTAGAGATTATACGTTCTTTTGACGAGAAATTTTGAAATTATGATCGTAAATATATCGAGTGCGGTCGATTCGACGCCGCGCGACCGCTTGAAAGTTAATATATAAAGTGGACTTTGTACTGGCCGAAAGCTGGATTTTCGTTAAAAAAAAAGCAGCCCTACCTACCGGGTCCAATTCTGTTTCAAACCATCAAGGTACCCACTCAAATATAAACACAGAACGTACAAATGTAATACGCGCGCCCCTGCGACCGGCGACCGCTCAGCTGTTAGCCGTGACGCCATCGTACCTACAATAGTGATTCTCTCGCGCCGGGCCTTGGTACAGGCCATGGTCCGGAGCGAGGAGGAGTGGCAGGCGGTCGCCTCCTTCTGCGAAGCAGTAATGCTAGCAAAGGAGGCGGCCGATCGTGTGAGGCAACGGCAACGGTCCTCACGCCCCAACCGCCGCCCGGATTCCGATCCCGATTTCCGACCACCGTAGGCGCGGGCTTGCGACCGGCGAGCAATGGGTGGCTCGCCATCCGATCATCCGGTAACCGTCCGGACCGAGCCCAAGTCGTCGACGGCGCGTAGTGTTCCACGCGCGCCTCAAGGAGATGTCAACAACAGTAGGGGCCCAACAGGGTCGAAGCCTACTGGGCCATGGGTGATGCGAAAGAGATCCCCGGGGCCCAGGAAAAAATGGCAAAGTAGGAACAGGAGTGGGTTTTTAGTCAGTAAAAGTCTGACACTATCTCGCGCTCCGCCCAAGAGCGGGGGAAGTCATGAGATGATTTTCACACCCGGAAAAAAAAAAAAACCTACAATAGTGATAGAACACCCGAGCAGCTTGCTAACCCATAGGTGTACGTAATCAGTGTATGTACCTAAATGTTTCATAATTTAAACGGCTGTTTTGTTATTGTGATAAAACTAATGAGAATATAAAAAACGTTTCTTCGGGAAAGTTGTTTGTAATCATGAGCACAATCACGTGTTTAAGTATCGGTCACTAATTACCAGTCACCCTATACCTACATAAAGATTACCTTCAGCATCAATTTCATTACATTTTCAAACTGGTACCAGGATATCATAATTGTACAAGAGTTGTTCTCACCTCAAGACTGGCCGTCATGGCGGACACCTGTTCAGCCAGTTCAGTTAGCTTCTCTCCTTGTGTTGGCACCCCTGACTCCAGTATATCTTCTAGGGAAGATGCTAGGGCCGCCCACTTGTCAGCCTCGCGTAAAGCTGAAGCTGCATTCTGTAGGGAAGAGCTCTTGAGTTATTATGTGCGCCTAGTATTCTCGAATGGTAGTGGCTGATTCGTAAGGCATTGTTCACACCAAAACGTATTGTCCGCCGCCGACTGTGAGTTTACTCACTGTCAGCCCCAGTGTGAACGTGGACTCAGTCTGCAGTATGCGTTCTCACCAAGCTGACAGTACGCTATAGCGTAGAATGAGTAAATTGTGTAAACAAGAGAGCAGGGCCTCAAGTCTGCTATTACAATAGCGTCAGAATGGTCTATCATTGATTTCATAATTATTGATTTTGACAAGTTTGGCAATCTACTAATAAAATGGCGTCATTATAACTTTCCAATGGTCAACCACTGACATTCCTTTGAAAGAAGTGGCATAGAATGGTAATCTAGTAAATAATGACAAATGAATGTCTGACGTATGCGGAAATCTGCTACAATTTTCACCACCCCCCCAAACCCCCTCCCAAATCTAGGAATCATATACTTTTGGAGATATTCAAGATTCAAATTTTGAGGTTAGGAATCACAAAATCGTACATTTTACGCATTTTTGGGGCAGATTTGGGGGTTTTAGGGAGGAGAATCACCCTAAACCCCTTGAACTATACACCCACAGTAGCAATTGTATACTTTCAAGTATTTAAAAATGAAAAAAAACAAATTTGTTCTCGGGGAGCACTCTACTATTGTCTACAAATATTTGTGCACTGAAATATAGTCTTCTGGGTGGTTTAAAAAAAAAATAACCCTAACCTAACCTCCCACTGTAGCCATTGTATACTTTCATGTATTTAGAGGAAAAAAAAAAAAAAATTGTTGTGTCGGAGAGCGCTCTACCATTGTATAAAAATATCTGTGCACTAAAAATAGTTTTCTGGGTGGTTTAAAAAAAAAATAACCCTAACCTAACCTCCCACTGTAGCCATTGTATACTTTCATATATTTAGATTGAAAAAAAAAGCTTTCTGGGTGGTTTAAAAAAAAAATAACCCTTACCTAACCTCCCACTGTAGCCATTGTATACTTTCATATATTTAGATTGAAAAAAACAGCTTTCTGGGTGGTTTAAAAAAAAAAATAACCCTAACCTAACCTCCCACTGTAGCCATTGTATACTTTCATATATTTAGATTGAAAAAAAAGCTTTCTGGGTGGTTTAAAAAAAAAATAACCCTAACCTAACCAGTGGGTGGTAGCAATTGTATACTTTCATATATGTATTTAGATTGAAAAAAAGTTTTCTGGGTGGTTTAAAAAAAAAATAACCCTAACCTAACCAGTGGGTGGTAGCAATTGTATACTTTCATATATTTAGATTTAAAAATAAAGCTTTCTGGGTGGTTTAAAAAAAAAAATAACCCTAACCTAACCTCCCACTGTAGCCATTGTATACTTTCATATATTTAGATTGAAAAAAAAGCTTTCTGGGTGGTTTAAAAAAAAAATAACCCTAACCTAACCAGTGGGTGGTAGCAATTGTATACTTTCATTTAAGTATTTAGATTGAAAAAAAGTTTTCTGGGTGGTTTAAAAAAAAAATAACCCTAACCTAACCAGTGGGTGGTAGCAATTGTATACTTTCATGTAAACTAAGTAATAAGAGCTTGATAAATTAAACACTAAAATTATAATAAACTATTTATTAAGTAGTAACATATATTTTACTTTTTTTAAATATTATTAATTTAGCATTGGACAAGCTAAATTCACTTAGATGATGTATAATATGTCATTTGGCTATATTACTCGTCATTTGGCTATATTATTCGTCATTTTTAATGCAAATAAAAGAAAATTTGCGTTTTGTAAATATTCATTGTGGCTGTATAATGGCTGCCTTTGTCATAATATTACAAACAAAGTAAAAAGTGAACGAAATCTGTCAAAATGGCGTCAAATATTACGAGAAATTATCGATTTTAATTATTTTTTTTCTCAAAAACTATATGTTTCCTAACATTGAGACTTTGCGTAATTACTTTTTAGACATATACCTTTCCAATATAAAATTATGAGCGTAAAACTCGTTGTCCGGTATAGTACAGTTTAGCCATAATAATCCATCCTTGTTCGCTCCAGCCCGTTGCTGCCCTCCCCAAGCAACGCCCTGAGCCCAGGTCCGTACCCCACAGGTGCCTTTGGCGTGTAGTCGCTTAATTTTTAAGTTTAATTTCAAGGCAATTCCGAATAAGCAGTTGACAACCTCATAGTTCAGAAATCAGAAACGTTTATTTCAAATAGACCAATTACAGGCACTTTTGAATTGTCAAAATGTCGGTCTGTCAAAAAAAAGTGAAGCTAAATTGCACGTTCCAAAGCGTAGATCTCTATGGAGAAGAACATGCAAGAAACTGCATGGACACTCTTTTAAATCATATTTTACGTTACATAAATCTTGGTTACATATTTCTTGTCGCTTCTAATATGTGAGCACAATGTAGATAAGTAATAATAATTAAAAAAAAAAAAAAAAAATAGAAATTGAATTAAGTCACTGGCAGCTAAGAGACAACCATTTTTTTTTTTGTTCCGGCGTGGAAAATCCTCATGGATGTCCTTCGCCTGGGGCAGGCGAAGGGGTCCGTCAGACTCTTACTGACTAAAAACCAACTCGGTGTTCCCTCCCACACTTGGCCTGGGGATCGTGGGAGCTGATGCGCCATCCATGATCCCCAGCTAGTGCCGGCCCTCCTACGCGAGCCACCTCAAGCCCGCGGGGAGTGTGAGGTGTCCTCCCCCCGCGACGTCCAATAGGGGCGCGCGTGGAACACTACGCGCCACCGCCTCGGGTCTTGTTGGATGACGGACGACCCCGAGTCCGCCGTTCCTCCGGACCTCTTTATGGGGGCTGGAAGAGGGCGTTGTCTGCCCTCCGCCGACGCCCGGTTCGCCTGCTGCGGCACGGGAGAGTGGCCACGGCCTCCCTCTACCTCTCCGCAGCCGTCTTCACAGAAGGAGATCACCGCATCCCACGACTCGACGCCCCCGACCATCGAACGAACGACGGCCGGCAGCGACAGGTCGGGGCCCACTTCAGATACAAGGGCACGGCGCTGCTCCTCCCATGCGGCACACTCTGCCAGTGTGTGTTGCGCCGTGTCCTCCCGACAGTCGGTGCAGTGATGGCACCGAGCGTCCGGCTCCCTGTTTATGCAACACAAGTACTTCCCGAAGCAGCCGTACCCCGAGAGCACCTGAGTCGCCCTAAACGACAGGGAGCCGAGCTAAGAGATAACCAGTCTCAACTGGCGGTACCCATTCACGAGCATGATGCGTGCATCAGCCCCACTCAGCTCAACCATTTTGAAGGGAACTGAATGACCCAATAACGCGTGCCACCATTAGCGAGACATTTGAGTGAGCATTACACTCTCAACTGCCATGCTCGTAATGTCAAACAAGTTGTAACCTAATAAAAATGCTCCATGGTACTTCACATTCACAAAAACTTGAAAAAAGTTTAACCAGAAAGAGGCCACGGGGAGCTATAGACAAGTTTGTCAACTTTCTGATTGCATTGGGGCCATTTATTTATTGCGTAAGACAATTTTTACTAGTTTTTGACCCCCTCCTCTTAAATTAGAAAAAATAAGAATATTCCGACTCCTCCTCCCCAGTTTAATATTTATTACGTTAGAATTTAAGGGGATACAACTCGACATATATTTTCACTGTTTTTCATACAACCGCTCTTACGCGATTATGACGTTATTACACATTTTTCATTAGATATTTTGGAAACACAGTATCTTGTGGATATTATCTAGGCTTCTATTGAACTCAATTTATAAATTTGTGTAAAACTAATCCAGTAAAAGCCTCTGAAAAACTTCGACAATTCATAATTTACTCAAAAATGATAACAGTCAAAAAAGCATAACAATAGAAGCCTTGCAAATTCAATCAAGATTCTGAATGACGACAATTTTTTTCAAAAACTTCTAAGGGTTTAAAAAATAACACGTATTTCCTGGAACAAGTTCTGTAAAATATTCGCGTAAATCACGGAATCACCGAATGCTAACAGAGTTTTCAGGAGTTATCTCTCTTTTTTCGCGTTGCCTTTTCGTCAAACATCGCGTTGGATTGCGTTAGATGAAGTAACAAGCTTTTAAACCATGCTCGATGTTGACGATAGGCGAGTGGAAAAGGACCCTCTTAAAGGGAAAAAATTAATATACGTTTGGTTGGTTTTTATGTTTAGCAAGTAACATCTAGATACAAGCGGGGAGGCGCAGTGACGTAACTATGAAAATAGTTTACCTATACCACAGAATAAGAAATAGTACAAGTACAGAAATTGCACTCCGTGATAGCAAACATTTGAACATTTGAATTTAAACCTACTTACAACAGAGCTAATGTTCATAATACATTGCACGGCACAGACACGACCTTGATTTTATTAGCCTACCAGATCCAGTGGCGCTCGTAACGAATGAAAATGCACCGTAAGTCCACGCCACGAGAGTTTCTTTTAGTATGCCCGTTATGCGCCTTTGAACAGGCCGTTCTTGTTATAGGGTTGGGACTTGTGTGTTTTTGAAAAATGTGAAATACGCATTTTTGCCCGCGCTGTTTTAAATCTTAACTTTGCGTATTTTTGTGATCTTACATAAGAAATTTCAAGACAATGCCTCAGATCTGGCCTGTTGGTCTAGTGGTTAGTGGCCCTGACTGCTATGCCGGAGGTCGTGGGTTCAATTCCCACCCAGGACAAATGTTTGTGTGATGAGCACAATCATTTGTTCTGTGTCTGGGTATAATTTATCTATAATATGTATGTATTTAGAAATATTTAAGTATGTAGTTGTCTAGTACTCATATAACACAAGCTCTGCTTAGCTTGGGACTAGATGGCGTTGTGTGACAGTTGTGTGAATAGTACATTGTGTGAATATTAATGCGATAGTGTTATATCTTGTTAAAATGCGTTTCTTACCTCTAACCGACTTTTAAGCTGGTCGATTTTCTGCAGGCTCTCAATAGAGTGGCCGGTTTGCTCCTCAACGCTTTGCACTTTCTGCTCAAGAGCATGCAGCTTCTGTTGGAGCATGGCACCTTCCAGCTGCAGTGACGATGCATCTTGCAGAATTCTAGGGATTGAACTCACTATCTGAAAACATATTTTTTTATAATTATTATTATTGCTAACCACCACAAAAGCCCAGACCAACCAAAAATATTTATCTAAGAAGACTTTTTAACTTTTTAAAAAGTTTGAGCTCATCTCTAAATTCTTCAATTTTGCTCAATTTCTTGCGATTTGACAGTATGGCATGACATTGCAACATGGCAATCGATCCTATTCTTATGTGGAACCCATTGTACTACAATATTTTCAAATTTCAAAACATAAAAAAAAAAAACCAAGCTAATCAATTTGTACAGTGGTAGCGGAGCTGGACCAGCATTGAGCCAAGCATTTTTATCTTGAATATAATCCTCCAACTTATAATATGCTTGCCTACATAGTGTGTATACTTAGATCTCATAACTTACCTGTGTAGTGGTCTCATCCAAAGAGTTTGTCAGCTGTTTCATATACAGCTGTAATCTTGACACTGTGTTGGCAACAAATATCTGCAAAAGAAACATCTCTTTTATCTTATGGGTTCCTGGTACCTCAATCTGTTAGTAAAGGTTTTTTTTGAGATGGGAAATTATTCAATGACTTCTCCCGCTCTAGGGTGGAGCGACAGGGTGTGTGAGAGTTTTACTGACTAAAACCACACCTGTTCTAGGGCCACAAGTTTTCTTCTGAGAAATTCTTTTGTAGCTACCAAAAATAAACTATTTTTGGTAAAAATAAGTTATTTTTGGTAGCTTAATTGTTTTTTAAAGAAAACAGTTACAAATAAAGGCACAAATGCCCTATAAGACATTCATGATTACTAAATAGGTTTACCTCCTTTTCCTGGTTACCACTAGTGCTCCAAGCTTTATTAATCCATTGTTTAGGATCAAAATTATCCTCTCCAAATGTTTTCAAATCCTAAAAACACATAATATGATCAAAATAATTAATCAAAACCCAAAACGTTTTCGCCGACAACATTTTGAGAAAATAATATTTTGATTTCAAAAGAATATCTTTGCAACTATCAGAAATTGATTAATTTATAAAGAATCACCATTTTTGTTTATTTAATTTCTGAGCTTAAAATAAAATTATTTTAAAATTAATAATTCCAATTTATTTTCGTTTTGTTGTGACGTGACATGCAGCTGTCAATTTCAAATGACAAACAATGACAAATAGTGACAGTGACACTGACTGGTAACTTTTTTTGCAATGATTTCAGCTTGGATACAAAGTTTTTTAAGTTATGGCTTCGTATATTGACTAATAGAAAAAAGATTTATACAATTTAAAGACCTGGCTACTGACGCCTTTATAAAAAGCATAATCAGCCTTTTAATGTGCCCACTGCTGGGATTCAGGCCTCCTCTCTAGTAGAGTGAATGGGCCGTAATCCACCAACCGGGCCTAGTGCGGGGGAGGCCTTTATGTCATAGTGATTTTAAACAAAAATTGTGGGCATAAAATGAATCAATAGGATATGATTGGACGCTCTGGTTATCTAGCTCACTGCTCGTTTATGTTTGCCATTGCAGAATCACCATGTAAACTTAATTTATCCAAGGCCTGAATGCTCAAATGTAAACAGTTATTTGTTTATTGTGCAAGCCTACCACAGTGTTGCCTTTTTTAACCCAAAGGTTGACTGGTAGAGAATGCCTTGTTGCATTAAGACCGCCTATGTACCGCTACTGTACATGAAGTTTAAATAGATATAAATAAATAATAAATAAAATTATCCGTTCCTAGTCAAGACACTTTCATTTTCAAGTTCGCTCTTCCATGATGATTTATTTATACTATCTTCTCTTCTTGCTGTTATACACGGAACTAGGTAATTAAATTTTACGGGATCAACCCCAAAAGCTAAATTAGGCGAAATCACGTAATATTGACGAGATTGAGCGGCATCAGAAGGAAAGACATGATTTTCTATGAGGCGGAATAAGGGACCAATTTTACCATTTTGCTTAAATGTAATAGATGGCTCACAAGCAAGGCATCGAATATTGGACTCTTTGTTTTTACAAAGTTACTTCCCGAAATCAGCGGAAGAAGTCATTGTATGTTTTCTCACTGTAAAAAAATCACCATAATTTTATTACTGTTCGTTTCCAAAAAAAAAAATGGATAATTATTGTTTCATTATTAGGAAGTAAAATTATTACACATAAGTTACATTTGAGAAAAATACTTACTTTACCACATTATCACGCTAAGTAGTTTTCATTGCATTGGATCGGCAGCAATTTTTTATGTAAACGTACCCGATATCATGAAAATGCTGAGATCCCGAGAATATCACGATTTTGCAAAATTGAAATTTATTTATAATATTTCGAACTTCAATTTCAACCCGAAATTGCATTCTTTATTGTCCTGCCTTTTATAATCAAAGTGTCCCGCTATCTGGCCTTTCGTGACAGTTCTGTATTAATTGAACCTATTTTGTTATACGGATAACATAGTCTAGCGTGAAATTGACGCATGAACTTTAACCAAATATATTGATGTATTATATTTATTTATTTGAATTAAACTAATCTCAATTTTATTGTTATATACAGAATTGAATAAAAAATGAAAAAAAAAAATATATTTACTTAAATTAAATTACTATAAAAATACAAAAACATTTAACTACTTCAGTTATAAACAAAACTGAAAATCACATTTCTTTGAGGTCCTATCATTATTTTTTTACTGTTAATCAGCTATTTCGACTTGCAAACGAAATAAATAATATATTATATACTATAGAAACATATAGTTATATAAGAATCAGTCAGATATAACTTTGGCATAATATATATCAACATTATGCTCACGGCAAATAACTTTTTTACATTTATTGCACAATGCATTTGCCTTTCGCCTTATTTTAGAATGATAATAGTATAGTATAGTATACATAAACTACGATAAAAACTATAATATATCATAAAACTATGATATTTTTTTATAATCCCTTTTTTTATATTATCATAATCAAATTCAAATTATTTATTTGTTTAAAACTTTCAAGTACAGACTTATAACTACTTACAAAATTTGAATGATTTATATGCAGCTTGCAACGGGTGAGAGAACAAATCCCAATTCTATACTAGGAACTAACCTGTGCTATAGTATATATAATATATTATATATAACAGATGGCCGTTGGAGCCGAAAGGTTCTGGTATGGCGGCCACGTACCGGAAGACGTAGCGTTGGAAGGCTTCCTACAAGGTGGACCGATGACTTGGTAACGGTTGCGGGAGTCCGATGGATGCGAGACGCACAGGACCGTTCATTGTGGCGGCACTTGGGGGAGGCCTATGTCGGCTGAAATGATGATGATGATGATGATTATATATAATACATATAATCTGTCGGCGACGAGGGTCCCATGTCGGCACCAGGGCGCAAGTAGTGGTTGAGACCACCTAACACGCAAGTAGTTTTTTGTCATGTTTTATATGTTTAGGATAGGATGTTTTCACTTATTAAATGTTTATTTGGATTAATTAGTTAGTAACTCATTAGGTTTAATTGATAAAGACTGAGTTTTGCTAATTTAAGTGTATAAATAAGTAGCATCTACCGTATTTCTAAAGATTTTTATGTTTTATTGTGGTTGGCAGAATACAATTTGTGTTATTGTCTTTATTCTGTCTGTAATTAGCACCTTCATTAATTAGCGAGGTCGGGAATAACGATATACATAAGATTCTAAAAAGTTTTTGTAAGAAAAATCGATCTTGATGAAGAAATCGTGGAATTTATATGTTGTAGTAATGATAAGGATTTAACTTGTGTTATTACTTGTTGATAATATTCTATTATGTGTTCCGTTTGACGTCCGAAGTCCATTATGAGAGTACATCGTCTTTTTCCACGTTTATTCGCTAGATAGTCCTACTTCCGCTACGTAAATCGACCTCAGCGCCACCCGTGGCCGCACCTGGAACTAACTAACAGCGCAGAGCAAGCCACCATTCCTTTATCATTGTTGCGTCGTTTTTCATACCGCGCGCATGTCGCTAGATTTTGAATTTAGAAAACATACAAACCTCCATTTTGTTAAAATATTTTAACTTTCGAGAATAAGTAGAAAGTTACCGTTTTTATTTTTCCGTTACGTAAAATTATTTCGTTCGTTTTTAAAATGGACGACCGTTAACAACTTCGTGGGCGTTTGAGTAGTCAGTAATCATTAATTACTAGGTACTCGGCTCAGTTATGTAGAAGTGTTACTGTACGCGTGAATGCGTCTATTGAGTCAAGTTCATCAGATTTGAATTCAAGTTCGAATGAAGATGATGAAGCCTCCGTTAAACGGCGCCGGACCCGATCACAAAATAGGTTTGAAGTACAATATCTGGTAAGTCATTTTACTACTTTATTTTGACCGAATGTTCCTTGTTCGAGTATGGCGCCTGCAAATGTTATTGCCGAGCAATTCGTATTTTTCGAGGTTCATATATCATCATCATATAGCCTCGATGAAAACAGTTGACTCTTTGGGTTAGAATCTTGCCTTTTGGACATATACAATGCAGGAATTGGATGAGGATATTGTATATTTGGACAATTTATTTGAACCAAGTTTTTTATTTTTTTTCGGAGTACCTGCCAAAATTTTTAAAACGACATTTTATTCGATCTTTAAACTTTTAAAATAAAGAAGTTGTAGTACCTCTCGACTACATAAAAACACTCTTCTTTTTGCAATAAAAATAGCCCAGAAAGGATCATCTAATCTCGCAACTTTTGATGATCAAAAGAAAGGGGGGAGCCGAAAATGTACAATTACCAGAAGTAAGCTCAGGGAGCCTTATTCGGGCAAACTAAAATTAATGTCAAATTGATTTTCACTATCAACACTTTTAATTTTTAACAAAAACCAGTGAAAAAGCTACGCCTCATTTTTACAAACGTGCTGAGAGGTGGAGCTTGATCCTAGCCTATCATGAGATGCGAATTTCACAAAAAGCACTGTCTCTTCATCGCATAAGTTAAGAAAGTCAACTGCTACAAATTACATGTCTAGAATTTGGTCATGCCATGGCGCTGGAAGAATTTTCGTCAGTTCCAAACTGGACTGCTGACGTGTAACGTAGTGCTTGAGCTGCGTAACATTAAATACCTCTGTACTTGGGCTAACTGGTCATTGCCTGGTCCTATTTTAAGACGAATAATTTAATTAAATCTCATGTAGTTATCACCATAAACCGGGAACTACATTGGACCGAAGCATACGTGGGCGACGCCTGAGTGGTACGTAGCGTCGCCTCGGCTGGCGTCGCGTGGCACGGGCCTGATGTAGCACTACAAGACTGGTTGCCATATATAAGCATCCAAAGTTTTTAAAAATCTTTAGTGACTTTCTTAGCAGCGGGCAGATGGATTCTCAAACGGGCGCAAAGCATTAAAGGGTATCTCTTCTTTATGACCTTCATCATCCTTTGGGGAAGGTTGCAATGCCGTAGCTCGCAGGAGTTTGCCTCTCCTCTCCTCTCAAACAAAACTTTGAATTATCTGTATTGACATTTTGACTTTCGTAGCTGACAGTCGGACCCTCAAACAGGCGCAACGCCTCAAAGAGTATATTTACTTTGTGACCTTCATCACCCCCTGGGGAAGGTTGCATTGTCGTAGCTTCCATTTAGTTCCTGGAAATTGACGTTGTCCAGCTCCAAGAATTTGCCTCCAGACAAAACTTTATATTATCTGTCAACACCTATTGACTTTCTTAGTAGCTGGCAGTCGGACCCTCAAGCAGGCGTAACGCCTCAAAGGGTATATTTACTTTGTGACCTTCATCACCCCCTGGGGAAGGTTGCATTGTCGTAGCTTCCATTTAGTTCCTGGAAATTGACGTTATCCAGCTCCAAGAATTTGCCTCCAGCAAAACTTCATATTATCTGTCAATACCTATTGACTTTCTTAGAAGCTGGCAGTCAGACCCTCGAGCAGGCACAACGCCTCTAGGGTAACTTTACTTTGAGACCTTCATCACCCCTTGGGGAAGGTTTCATTGTCATAGCTTGCATTTAGTTTCTGGAAATTGACGTTACTTATCTCCAAGAGTTTGTCTCCAGACTTAGCTTTGCATGATCTGTCAGTGCCAATTCACTTGCTCAGCAGCTGGCAGTTGATCCTTCAAACAGGCCAAGCCTCTTAAGGTATCTCAACTTTGCGACCTTCATCACCCCTTGGGGAAGGTTGCATTGTCATAGCTTGCATTTAGTTTCTGGAAATTGACGTTATTTATCTCCAAGAGTTTGTCTCCAGACTTAGCTTTGCATGATGTGTCAGTGCCAATTCACTTGCTTAGCAGCTGGCAGTTGATCCTTCAAGCAGGCCAAGCCTCTTAAGGTATCTCAACTTTGCGACCTTCATCACCCACCGGGGAAGGTTGCTTGCCATATCATGCATTAAGCTTCTGGAAATTTCTATAAGACACGTGGTCCATTTCCGAGTGTTGGCTACCAGACTATGGTTTTGCATTATCCTTCATTACCTATGGACTTGCTAAGCAAACGCCTCTTGGTGTACATCAACTCTGTGACGTTCATCACCGCCTGGCAAAGTTTGCATTATCGAACCTTGTATGTAATTCCTGAAGATTGTGACACTCGAACTAACTGTAAAGGGTTTACCTCATTATCCATCAGAGCCTATACATTCGCGAAGCAGTGTGCAGTTTCACAAACAGGTGCAACACAACACTTTTTAAGGTACCTATTTCAACTTTGTGACCTTCATCACCCTTCAGGAAAGTTGCATTGTCATACATGTCTTGTGTAGGTTTTCAGAAAATTTAGAACACGCAATCCAACATCAAGAAGAAGGAAGACCGTGTTTGTAGATTCGCTTAGCAGCCGGCAGTTGATCCCTCAAGCAGGCCAAGCCTCTTAGGGTATCTCAACTTGCGACCTTCATCACCCTCCGGGGAAGGTTGCTTGCCGTACGTAGCTACAGCGGTTCGCTTAGCAGCCGGCAGTTGATCCCTCAAGCAGACCTAGCTTCTGAGGGTATCTCAACTTTGCGACCTTCATCACCCTCCGGGGAAGGTTGCTTGCCGTGCGTAGCTACAGTAATCGTCTTGGGAGAGGTTCAAGTAATTCGACATAGTTTGCAGACGAGTTATGCGGACTACTACATTGGCGAGAAAGAAATCTTGAGGACAAAACTGTAAGTAACACCGACGGGCCGTCTGATATCTTTCCCCATGTATTGGGACTATACAATACAGAACGAGATCTGCTGAGCGACGTGACTACACTGCACTAACTCTTTTGCCACTTGTGTTACGTCACCACCGCGAATCTGGGTGAAGTTCATGGCCTACACCTGGAAACCTGACCAATTTGGTTACGACTCCCTAGCAGGAAACTGGTAAAATGAGGTTTAGGAAGTTTTGGTTGGTGTAAGAGAAAGTTTCAACACTTATACAGCCAAATAAAACTGCAGATGGGGGCTGGGACCACCACCCACTCCGTCTGATATATATATAGTCCAGTATTTATCAAATGATTATTTTAGCTTAGTGTGCTGTTCTCACTGACAAACAAGCTACAGCATCAGTTTCTGATTAACTCTACAAAAAATTTCTTTGAAAATTTGCAAATCTACTTGCATACGTGCTACGTGGCATACTGCTACTAAATTATTGCTAGCATTGAGTCAGACTTCATACTTCGAATCTCTTTGATTGTAACTCAAAATTATTTCGTGGACAATTAAGTTCCAACAGCCTTGCATCCGGAATTTGGCTTTAAATATTTAATTACACGTTATTATTTTTCCATACAGATGCTATGCTATATTTTTGTAAAGAACATTAATAGACGGTTAACAAAATATCAAGATTCCCTGAAAAAATATTTTTACCTACAACCGAGTCTCGTCAAACAACTACTACTACTAGTAGATGAAACACTATTTCCGGAATATACATTGTTTCCGGTACTTACCAATGTGGGTCAGCAATTTCATCACGTAACTATTACGTAGCCCGGTAATATACATATTCAAACTAAAGTCTATTTTTTAACTTGTGCAGTAACAAACTTTTACGAAATATCAATGCAATCTTGTTAAACGCCGATTTCATTAATAGAACGAAATCAGTTTTACTATAGATAACTAAGCAATGCTGATTTCTTTTGTTTCCTATATTCTTTCTTATACAATTATAGGAATATTGTTCACATTGTTGCGTTTTACTAAGCAAGCCACCAGGAGATAACAAACAGATCTCTCATAATGGACTTCGGACGTCAAACGGAACACATAATATAAAAATTTTACCTTAAAATAAAATTTGTATTATGTTTCCTAAGACGTCCGAAGTCCAAATAATTTCTTCCTGGTGTATATCAATTATTATCATTATGAGCCGAACAATGATAAAGGAATGGTGGCTTGCTCTGCGCTGTTAGTTAGTTCCAGGTGCGGCCACGGGTGGCGCTGAGGTCGATTTACGTAGCGGAAGTAGGACTATCTAGCGAATAAACGTGGAAAAAGACGATGTACTCTCATAATGGACTTCGGACGTCTTAGGAAACATAATACAAATTTTATTTTAAGGTAAAATTTTTATATTACTGTTAATTAGTTTTTTTTAGTCTAATAGAAGCTATTAGTAACAATAGATCTCAATTTGCAAGGATTTAGATAAAGTTGAAATTCTAAAATTGTCGCGATCTTTTACGTAATTAGAATTTGAAAATTAGACTTTTTATTTGATGACTAATTAGCAAGAACATTATGTAATTATGTAATTAGTTAGGATCTGTCTAGAAAATGATATTATAGCAATTAGAATCCTAATTAGAATCTTATTGGAGATATGAGAAGTTTTGTGTTCAAGAATGTGGTCGAACTAGAATATTTTACAGTTTTTGTTCTAGAAACTTTTTTATGTGCAAATATATGTGATATATTATTGTTTCATGTAAAAGTAGAGATTGTAACCGACATTTTGATGTATATATTGTCGCCGCGCCATGTCGTGTTAGCGACACGTCGCGGCACCGTATCCTGGTAATGTGGCCAAGTCCTTAGATTTGTTCGTTCAACAGACAAATTGGAAAACACAATGATTTGGTTAATTTTTACCTCATAATTAAAATATCCGGTTAATAATACTAACCGGATATTTAGCTGTTAATATATAACCGTTGATTAGGGTTTAAAAAAGTAAGTTTGCCATCCATGCCATGGTTAACACTAAGAAAAAAAAAAAAGATTAACAACTGGCAATCTAACCGTAGAAAACGTCAAGTTAAATCTAGAAAAAAAAACGAAAAATGAAGTTACGTCTACGACATCTACGACGCGCGTGAAAATAGTTAGTTTGTGCATTATGTTGTTAATAATATCGCAGATTTCTAACGATTGGTTATTTATTATTAATGTAGCTGTAATGTGTGTTGCGTTATTTAATTATTATTTATGAGATTTCGTTATTTTGAGGTTACTATTTCAAAAAGGTAAATAAAAAGAGGTTACGCCTTTTTAATTTTTTTTCAAATTTACTGATAAATTTACTGTACGTGTCAGTAATCAATAGATTCTATTTAGTGTAAAAGTGACTCAGCATCTTTGGGAGACCTGGGAGGCCAAATAATTTGGGTTTTAACGCCAATTTCAAATGAGGTGTGAATTGTTTCTTGTGGTTGTATTTTTCATTTATTTCTTTGATTCTTTCTAAATTCTTACCATAAACGAGTTGACATCGTTCATTACATTGTTACATTGTAATTAAGTTTTCCTTCCTTCAAATATGTGTTTTAAAAAACATCTTTTATAAATATTAGTGGTGTTTTACAAACTATGTGACATACATAGCTTTGTACTCATTTAAAAACAATTGGGTAATTCAAACATCATTATACTCTACAGTAGGTATTTCTGCTGGTACGGTAGTAAATATAACTTGTGTACTATTAATTACAATATTTATTATATTATTTACAATATAGGTTAAAATCTTGTAAACAGTTGCCTCAGTTCTAACGTTTACGTGGTGTAAATCAAAATCACGAACTTTGAAGGTCAGCACATAAACTGTTTAGTAGCATGTTACTCGATTTTACTGCTCTGAAAGTTGTTGGACAGACTGTGTCCAACCACTAAAAATTCGAAGACAAGTGACATTCCCTGCGCCCGCACCGAGCCCGCATAGTGGATTATGGCCCATTCCCTCTTCTAGAGAGGACTTAACATTTACAAAAAATATGAGTTGAACACTGTTGATATGGGAGTAGAACTGAGTTCCATAGTTTTGCTGTAGCTTTTCTGTTCCAACACTGTCACTGACATACATATTGTTTTTGATTCACTGTTGGAAGGAAGTCTGCAAGGCATTGCGAGTCAATGGATGTAACATGTCTTCAAATTTTTGGTTATAGGATGCTGGTTTCCTCACAATGTTTTCCTTCACTGTTTTTAAAGAAGTGATGAAATAAATTACACAAAGTAATGTGGCTGGCTGGGTTTGAACCCGTGATCTACAACTCGTAAGTCAGTGCTGTAACCACTTGGCCACCACTCTCATATAACATATTTTGACAAAAAATTACTTATGTACCAGAACTCAAGCATCATCAGAAATTTACTGGCCTCGAGGCTAAAAGGGGAAGGATTTTACTGTTAATACTTGCTAAATATCCTCCAGCGTTTGGCGGTCTATTATTAATTTGCATGTGTTATTGACAAACAGTGTTTCTACCACAAATGCCATTATTTCATTATACCCCAAGCGAATGCGATTCACTCTCTCATTGTCTTTCTATTGTGTCTCTAATTATTGGTATTCGAAAGGTTAATAAAGACTTAAAGTTAATGAAATTTGTTTATTATTAAATAAATACTTTTTACACTCAAAATGTTTTCATTATGTTTTCAGGAATAATGAGAAATAGAACTATAAGTCTAAGTAGTGACAGTTGCGATGAAGATAACGTACCATTGAAGCAGATAAAACAAGATAAATGTACAGAAGACCCGAATGCCTACGATAATCTTCGGAAGCACAGTATTCAGGCATGTGAATTCTGTGATAGAATCTCAAACAATAGGTGAGATTTAAAGTTTATTTATCTACTAGCTGACCCAGCGAACTTTGTACCCCTAAAATTCAATGTACCTTTTAACTACACTAAAACCACTTCATAAAGATGCGACCTCTGGCAGGAAAAGCTCAAACCTCCTCATGATTTTATCGAGCAGTCAGAAAGCTTCTCTCGTGGACGTAAATAGCCATGGCCGACCTGGAAAACTCTAAACAGACTCTGCACTCGGGGTGGGCGCAGCAAAGACAATATCCACAGAGGGGGTTCTCGGACGGTTTTAATCTTAGTGTTTTTGCGGCGTCTCTCTGCAGACCATGTCCCATCTTCCATCCTGCATCACATACCCATTTACCTATTTACGTAGGGATCTAATGACAGCATCAGTGGACAGTATTACCGTGGTTGAATACTGGGCGAGGCAAGGAATTAAACTAGTTTTGCCATCGACTTGCTAAGAAAAAGAAGCTAAACTTATTGATTGAAGGATTGAGACTAGTGTATTTGCCAGTTGCTGTAATTTTGTGCTGCGTTCATTTGCGATCAGTCGTTGACTATAAGCAAATTTGTGAAGTGCATTGTGTCATGCCAAGTATGCCTCTCAGCGGAGATAACTCCTCAAAGTAAATTGCTAAACCTGATCTGGTCCCAGGATCAGGTGCCGTTTCTAGCGGGTTTCATTACATATTAGCTGGATAGTTAGATCATTAAGATGATTTGCTAACCTCTTCTAAGTTTCAGAACTGTACTGGATTTCTTCTTTCACAGTGCTGATTTGTAGGTTTCCATTTATCTCGGCGTTTGTAACAATCTATGGTACACTTGTTATTTCAATGTATTTGGATATTTTTCAATTTTTTTTTTAATGCGAATTTTTCCAATATTTTAATAGTTATTTTGCTATTTGGGGTGGAGACGAATCTATTAAAGCAAAGGTCTTTAAAAATTGTCCAGCCGTTTTTGAGTTATAAATAGTGTAACTAACACGACTTTGTACCGTTACCGTTGTACCCTCAGATACATTGTCAAATTGTCCGACAACATGTCTCTCATTACGTGAATGCATTGTAAAATGTTAGGGCAAGTTGTTGAACACTGTGTAACATTACAACAGTTCATGTTGGGGAACCTTTTGTCTCCTATAGTATCTGGGTATCACTTTTAGTGTTAGAAACAATATGGTAAACCAGGTATATGCCCCAGTCGGTAACATTAAACTTGCAAAACTAAGATGCACATTTAAAGGGGAATTAAACTCGTCATACATTGCTGGCAATATTTTTTTTTTCTTTTCACCAAAAGTCAAACCTAGTCCATATCTTAAAGGACTGTATGAGAAGTCAAGAGCAAAAAGAATTATGTCTACTAACCATAATCAAACGAATTTATAGACTATTTAGTTGATTGCTATGGTTTTTTTTTATCAGGCGTTTTTGATTTTGGTTTCAGTATTTATGGTGTGTACGCATTAAATAGTGTCAATCACCATCGCGACACTAACGTGTATCTTTTCGATTAGTTTATCACTTATTTCTTTTACTAGTTTTAGCGATGAAAAACTGCGAGTGTGAAAAAATATTACAGTAATAACCAACTTAATCTATTTCTTCAATAGAAACCTTAAAATATTACGCAATTAACGTTCGTTTACGTTTTAAAGACCTGGTTCTTTTTGCTATTGATTCCTTGTATTGGCCTCTAACATATAACCTAGGTTTCATTTCTGGCGAAAAGAAAAAGTAAATTATTTCAATAGTTTGCATTGGCCTTTATTGTTTATTTGAGCCGATCTGTGTAGTTCACAAGTATGACGGCAATGTAAACTAATTGTATAGACATCGCCATCATAAGTTTAACTTGCGTTGTATAATTTATATAATTTTAAATGCCGGTCTTAATTTTGCAAATGGGGTACGTTACCGACCGCGGCACGTACGCCTGCCCCCTTAGCCAAGTTACAACCGTTTCGTTTCTCTTTTCGTTGATCGCCTCGAGTCGGCCACGCCTCCTATTCCTTTGTTCTGATCACGTGAATCGGAGGCGTGGTCTACTCGAGGCGATCGACGAAAAGTGAATCGAAACGAAACGGTTATAACTTGGCTAAGCGGGCGGGTTTATCCTAAAACGCCTATTACCACTCGATATTCAGACAGTCTTATTCTATGAAGCGTAAAACAAGAAAAAGAGTAACTTACGCCAATGTCGTGTAAAGGAATGAAACAGAACGATGAGATAAACAGCAACAACAGCGAATAAACAGTTTTTCTTTCTTTCTTTCTAGATAAATAGATAAACATGGACTAAGACTGTCTGAATATCGAGTGGTGTAATAGGCGCTTAATTCATTTGTGTTGTGGCTACACTAGTAAATTATTTGTATGACCACAACACAAATGTCTAATTATTTGTGGTCCTGCCTATAGCTATTGTTGATTTGTGTATGAGTCCAGTAAACGACTGGCAAATTCACTTCTAAAGGCGGAATTGACCAATAAAATTAATCGCGTTTTAACGTTTGGCTCGCATGATCGCGTTTAGCCGCTGTCACTAGTGTCACTTGTAAAAATACAACAAAAGAAAAATACAGACAAGTGACACTAGTGACAGCGGCTAAACGCGATTATGCGAGCCAAACGTTAAAACGCGATTAGTTTTATTGATGAATTCGGCCCTAATCATTTTTTAGATTTTTTATTTTGCATTGCACGACCCTTCTCCTAGGTCCTTGGTGCAACGATATATGGAATTTTCAATAATATCGACCCTAAAATATCGATATGTTAGCATTGCCGATACGATATTTTCATAGCGAATTTAATTAATGTATCGATATTTATATGAAAACAATAAAAAATAAACACAACCAAGCATTGGTCATTTTAAACATGGTAACATTGATTTCATGATAGATTTTTATTTTGATTATTTAATAAAAAAATCGTTGAAAAATAAAAGATTATCGCGTTGAAACTGTGGATATGATCGATCATCGATATTATCAAGCTTTAGATTGAAAAATCGATATTCTCATCTACATGCAACCCTAGTCCGTCCTTGGCACCAAATGTTAAACACATGCCAAGAATTTCAAGGAATTAAAAGACACCATATGTTATTATTGCATGATACTTTATTGTTTCAAGTGCCTAAGAAGCTCCTTGAAACAAATATAGCTAACTTTGTGGAAACTGTCCATACGTTTGGGTCTTAGATTGTTATTTTCTTCCGTACCTCAAAAGGAAAAAACGGAATCCTTGTACGATCACTTTGTTGTACGTCCGTCTGTCTGTCAAGACCCTTTATCTGGGGAACGTGTGGAGGTATCGAGTTGAATTTAAACCATATAATCATGTCTGCGGTCCCTTGAAGCTGTGAAAAAATTTAAATTTCTGAGTTAACGGAAAAAAAGATACGGCCGTATATGTCGCAAATAACGTATATTTCGACTTTCTCAAGGAAATTAAAATTAATAGGTTACTTCCCGTTGACCTAGAATTTTGAAATTTGGCATAAAGCAACGTCATATAGCACAAGTATAGGAATAAATCAAAAACAGTAAATTTGGTGTTTCCTACGACACAAAAAAAATATATATATAGTCGGCCTTATAATGTTCCCACTGTTGGGACTCAATGGGCGCCGGCGCTGCGGAAGCAGCCGGCGGCCCGGCTGAACGCATGCCAGAGGGTCATGGCCATACGGATGGTGCGAGGATACCGGACGATTTCCCGCGAAGCGGCGAGCCTCCTTGCCTGCCAGCCACCATGGGATCTGGAAGCAACAGTCCTTGCTCTCATGCACGATCTCCGCATGGAGATGCAACGCCGGGGCGAAACTCCGCTGTCGCGACAAGTCGCAGCATGGCGGACGGAGTTCCGGCGGGTTCTCATGGAAAAATGGCGACAGCGACTGTCGCGACCCAGTGCTGGGCACGCCACAATTATGGCGATAAGTCCCCTCTTTGAGGCGTGGTTGGAAAGACCTCACGGCGTCCTCACCTTCCGCATGACGCAGGTTCTCACCGAACACGGGAAGTTCGGGAAGTTCCTGCACCGAATTCGTGCGGAAGCGACGCCCGGGTGTCGCCACTGTGTGGACCGCCCGGAGGACACGGTGGAGCACACGGTGGAGGTGTGTCCCGCTTGGGAAGAGCAACGCCGTGTCCTCGTGGGGGCGATCGGCGGCGGCGATCTCTCGCGCCGTGCCTTGGTACAGGCCATGGTCCGGAGCGAGGAGGAGTGGCAGGCGGTCGCCTCCTTCTGCGAAGCAGTAATGCTAGCAAAGGAGGCGGCCGATCGCGTGAGGCAACGGCAACGGTCCTTACGCCCCAACCGCCGCCGGGATTCCGATACCGATTTCCGGCCACCGTAGGCGCAGGCTTGCGGACGGCGAGCAATGGGTGGCTCGCCGTCCGACCGTCCGGTAACTGTCCGGACCGAGCCCAAGTCGTCGACGGCGCATATTGTTCCACGCGCGCCTCAGGGTGACGTCAGCAAATCGTAGGGGCCCAGCAGGGTCGAAGCCTACTGGGGCCATGGGTAGTGTGAAAACGAAACCCGGGGCCCTGGGACGAAGGCAACGAAGGAACAGGAGTGGGTTTTTAGTCAGTAAAAGTCTGACACTATCTCTCGCTCCGCCCAAGAGCAGGATTTGTCATTAGATGATTTTCCCACCTTAAAAAAAAAAAAAAAACTGTTGGGACTCAGGCCTCCTCTCTGGGAGAGGGGATGGGCCGTAATCCACCACGCGGGCCCAGTGCGGGTTGGTGGATGCCACATGTCTTCGAATTTTTGGTTCTAGGACATGCCGGTTTCCTCACGATGTTTTCCTTCACCGTTTTGAGAGCAGTGGTGATGAAATAAATTACACAAAGTAATGCGCCTGACTGGGTTTGAACCCGCGACCTACAACTCGTAAGTCGGGGCGGTTACCACTCGGCCATCACTGCTCTAAAAAAAAAAAAAAAACTGTTTTGCAATTCGAAAAAACTTTCGAAGGTCCATTCGAGAATTATAGTTTGTACGGAACCCTCAGTGCGCGAGTCCGACTCGCACTTGACCAGTTTTTATTATTTGCTCGCGTATATCCACCATCTCACCCGATGGCAAGCGACGATGTGGCCGACGATCGAGCTCGCTTTCCTAGAAGTAACATGTTCACTCTTGAATTATAGACCCCTAGGTTATAGCTATCAGAAAAACACAGACTCCGGCAGGGAATTCAACTCCTTAGCTGTACGCATAATGAATGTTTTCTCAACTGATGTCCACCATGTACTGGTGACGCAACGCCGTACGTCAAGTGGTCTGATGATACAACGGACTTGGCGGAATCAAATTGTGCAATTCCCAATGCACAATCCCCGAAATGAAATCTAGAAAGAAAACCATCGACTTATATTCTAGAGATAGACAAGCACGTTCATGGAAAATATTTGTCAAAATACTGAAAAGTTAAAACAATAGTTCGCTGCGGCGCTACATTGGCATTATGCCGTTTAACAGAACTATTAAAACATACAGCCGCTAAAATAGCTTTTAGAGAATACTTTTTTCGTGATCAAAATGTCTTAAGCGTCATGAACTTCGTGGCATTTACGCGTTTCGTACAACATAGTGTATAATAATGTTCAAGGTGTATGGATTAGACTACACCTGAGACGATTGAAGTGAGTGTTCGGCACGCGTAATCTAGTGCGTAGTACATATATATATCGATGAAGAAAACCGACAGGCTAGCAACTCGGCGTCGATGCTCAAAACTTTGGACTTTTGACTCGACAGGTGCATCATTGCCGATCTTCTTGATTCGCTTGTTAATCTTCTCTACTCAAGTTGCTATTTGACATTCCCATCCCAAAGATAATAACAGTACTCTGGGGCCGTTCAAGTATTACGTACGCAGATTTTTTGCAAATATTAACCCCCTTCTCTCCCTCGTCAGCAAAAGTAAGAAAAGCTCTCTCCCCGACCCCCCCCAATGCTTACGTAAACATTGTTACGTGCATTTGTCAATGTGTTAGTTTGGTTATTAATTTATGAGCAGTAGTTGTAATAATAGAAAAAAGGAATACTTGAAATAAAGAAAAAAAAACCGAGTTAATTAAAAATTTTGACATAATTCATTCAAATTAACAGTGCTCAGTCCATCACACAGTATCCTTGACACTAACCTTGTCTTCAATGACATTAGATGTGTGTCTGCTCACTTTCTTGTGACTTTGAAACGTCGACATTGTTCTCTTAAAAACCAAACCAAAAAAAAAATTGCACTGCTGACGTAATCATCATCTAGACCCCCCCCCCCATCCCCAATATCATCAAAAATAAGCAAAGCTTTAGTGCATACGTAATACTTGAATGGCCCCTAGGTCAATGGGTTTGAAAAAAAATATAAATTTCCAGTCAGTCAGTTTTCAGTTTTTTTTTACAGTCCACCCCCCTTTTTTTATGTCAAGTTCTTACAGTCTATCCTAAGGTTGTCTGGTAGATATCGCTGTTAGCGATAATACCGCCATTGTACCCATAGATTAAGTTAGTTTATAAGTTTTTGTTACTATTTTGGTGTACAATAAGGTTTTATTCTGTTCTATTCATATTTAACATTATCAACATATATACCTATATGATTTTTTATAATTATGACTAATAATACTTATGCCAAAAAAAAATTATTAAAACAACTTGATATTTTATCGTTTGTTTTCCCAACTCCTTTCAAACGGCTTCGATCTTTACAAATTGCTGGTTATAAAAAAAAAAATGCTGGTTATGTGTTCTTCAGAATGTACATAGCATCTACAAATCAATCAATATTACGCAAAGAAAATGGATTTAAAGATCAGCGGGGCTGTATCCGAGCGCAGCTGGCCAGAAATAAATGCACACATACTCGTAAGCGACAGCACGAGTATGTGTGCAGTTAACTCTGGCCAGATTTTCAAGGGACTATACGCCTTAAGCTTGGCGATTCACCCGGAACAGATATCTAAAGGCCACACAAATATTTGTAGCGAGCGGGAATTGAACACATGACACGCAGCGCAGCAGTCAATCAATCGCTACGTTCAACTATTGAGCCAACCGTGCTGTTGAAGTGTTTACATGATTACAAAATAGATAGGTACAGAAGTCAATCTTATGTATGTACTTCACTTTTCACGTTAGGGTCGCCGCCGCACCACAAAATAGTTAGGTAAAGAAGTCTATCTATAATGAGTTACCAAATAAGAATAGGATCGATTACCATATTGTGACGTCACGTCACGAGTCATACTGTCAAATTGCAAGAAATTGGCCAAAATTGAAGAACTGGATTCTGATTAAACTTTTTTCGTTCAGTTGGACGCTCTGACGTCGGACATTCAGGAAGAGGCTCCCTGGTGTATGCTGTTTGCCGATGACATTATGTTGGTTGCCGAGAGTGGCCTAGAGGTCCAGAACAGATTGGAGGTGTGGTGATACAGACTGGAGAGTGTTGGCCTGAAATTGAGTAGAACCAAAACGGAATACTTGTTCTGCGATTTCGGCGGTCTCTCCAATCCAGTGCCTTTAGCTCTTGCTGGAACGCCCATATCGATCTGCTCCGACTTTCGGTACCTCGGGTCACTCGTCCAAGGGGGTGGTGAGGTAGACCGGGACTTAACACATCGGATCAACGCAGGATGGATGAAATGGCGACTGGTCACGGGAACAACTTGTGACCCACGGATGCCCCTCAAGTTGAAGGGTAAAATCTACAAGTCCGTGATAAGGCCTGTCATACTGTATGGATCAGAATGTTGGGCTGTGAAAAAGACGGATGAAAAAAGATTGCACGTAGCGGAGATGAGAATGTTAAGATGGATGTGTGTTGTGACGAGAATGGATAAAGTGAGAAATGAGTATATTAGGGGAAGTTTGAAAGTGGCGCCAGTGACTGAAAAGTTGAAAGGGAATCGTTTGTCTTGGTATGGTCATGTGAAGAGGAGGGATGAAACGCATGTTACTAAAAGAGTTATGATTACATGTGGATGGATGGAGAGGGAGAGGGAGACACAAAGAAAAGATGGATGGATTGTGTGAAGAGCGATATGGAAGAAAAGGAAGTTAGTGATAGTATGACGAGTGACAGGGCAGAATGGAAGAAGAAAACGTGTTGCGCCGGCACCAAATAACACGGGACAAGGGCAGGAAGATGATGATGAATTCTTAAATAAATAATTTAAAAAATTTCTTGTTTTGCTCACCATCACCATAATAATTCTTCGATTTGACTGTATGACGTGAGGCCACAATATGGCAATCGATCCTATTCTCATTTGGTACGCATTGTAACATTTATCACCGCGCCCGGTTGCACTAGGACAGTTCGGCGCCACGCGCTGAGTTTATTTATACCTAATGTAATTATTGTAAAATTATAACATGACTCCAATCATGTTTGCCTTCTCGTTGACGGGCCGGGGGCCGCTGGGGTACTTACCTACCTACATAACTGTTCAGCGTTACGTTAAAACAAACCATTAAAATACAAGCAAATACCTACTTACCTCTCTGAAACAACTATTGGCTTAAAAAACGATAATTTGCCATTTAATGTTGAATTTAAAGAACCGTCTACTGAATAGCCCCCCTAGCCAAGTTACAACCGTTTCGTTTCGATTCTCTTTTCGTCGATCGCCTCGAGTCGGCCACGCCTCCTATTCCTTTGTTCTGACCACTGACTGAACGTTGAGATGACGTCAAAAAATTATCAAAATAATTATAAAATCTTTATTCACAGTCAAAATATAATAAAAAAATTATAGTAACATTAAGAAACAAAAATAAAAGTATATATTTCATGGAACATTAGTAAATAAAAATAAATAATATTTTTCACATAAACCAAGATTTTCTTTACTTAAAAATAATTTTATAATTAAAATCACAGCACAAACTTTTGGTAGTTCAGTCTGAATAAAAATCAACTTGTATTAATTAGATCTGCTTAAGTTTTATCAGAAAGCCGGTTCCTTATTAATCACATTTCCTGAAATGGAAAACACTCTTTTATTTCCGGTTGAAGTAGGCTTCACAGAAAGCAGTGCTTTGTACATTGATTCCAAATTTGGAGACCTCTTCCTAGTCTGTTCAAAAAGTAAAAACTCTTTATTATAGATTTTCAAAGTGCCACTGCACTCGACTCCTTATTTGTCGAAACACCTTTAATAGCTTTTTCTAATTGAGTTTCGAAGCTTTCGGATTAAGGTTCTGATGATTAATTTCCAAAAAATGATATCTCAATTATAATAAAACACAAAATATTATCAAATCTTTACAACTTAAACCTGTAATACTACCACATGCTATAGCTATACCAATAAAAGTAATAAAAACGGCTCACCTATTACGTTCACATAACACGTAAGTTATTAGCTAGTGCTCGATGAGTACAACGACAGCGCGTTCTGAGTTATTTTTTGCAATGTATCCGCTCATTATATTTGTTAATAATAATAATAATAATAATAATAATCTATCATTACTGACCGGACTATTGTAGCGAATAAGCCGGATATAGTGGTGATAGACCGATTAGCGCGCCGTGCAGTGATAGTCGACGTCACCATCCCGCATGACGAGAATCTCGTGAAAGCTGAGAAAGAGAAACAAATCAAATATCTCGACTTAGCACACGAGGTTGTCGACATGTGGAATGTGGACTCGGCTATCATTGTGCCGATTGTCGTGACCGCCAATGGTCTTATAGCCAAAAGCTTCGACGACCATCTGTCGAAGCTGTCGTTGCGCGGTTGGATCAAGGGCCTGATACAGAAGGCAGTACTCCTCGATACGGCTCGCATTGTGAGGAGGTTTCTGTCTCTGGAGCCCTAACCACCGGTAGCTTGGACCCTGTTCCCGACACCGGTGGATAACTATTTTTTATATTTTTAAATGTTTTTTTTTTATTACTTGTTCTTTAAAGAAATATTTAAAAATGTAAATGATATGTGTATAAAAATAAATAAAGAATAATAATAATAATAACTTTATTTCGGGTGGCATAGACCCATAGAAAACTTAACCTAGTACAAATTTTATTTGCCATGACTGGCCACACCTTTACAAGACATGACCCAATAATTTTGAAAGGGATAGTCGAAACGCACAGCAATTGCGTTCAGAATGCCGTTGTTGCTACTCCGTATACGGGCCAGCAGGGAAGCTGCTTTTTTGCGCATGATGGCCTGGAAACCATCAGTGCGCGCTTCAGCAAACATCCCAGAGGCGCTGCACCGCCACGGCAGACCCAACAACATCCTGAACGCATTATTGTACTGAGTGCGCAAGGCTCTGTAGGCTCGCTGGGTATGACTCACCCACAGGCCGCTTGAGTAGAAGGACTGGCAAAATGACTTGAATAGCGTTATTTTTACTTCTCTCGTGCATCGCGAACCTGCGGGTGAGCATATTAGCTCTCACTGCCAGAGCCCTGCGCTCCCGCTCAATATCTTCATCGTCCCGTAGGTCACTAGTCACAATATGACCCAGGTATTTAAAAGTTTGAACCTGCTTTAGAGCTATTCCATTAAGAAATACAGGGGGTACATGGGTAGGCTGTTGTTTGCCTGACTTAAAAACTTGATTGTTTCAAGGCTAAAACTACCTACAGTTATATGTAGGTAGTTAAAGTCATGATAGTGTAACACACACTCTGAACTTTCTATTACTATAATGTTAAAACTAAAAACAAAAATGTTGTCTTTTAAAATCTTTTAAACTAAAATATGATTTCTTGAGTACTCGACTTTTCTCGAGCTTCATTTCTCGGGAACAGAGCTCAGAGATTTCCCGGGAACTCTCGAGCCGAGAATTATGCCAAATGATGAACCCTAATCAGATACATTCGAAGCAATACTTTTTACGTTTACAAGTCTTTTTCTTTGATGGTGGGAAATCGTCTAACAACCACTCCTGAGTGGAGCGGTATGGGGTCGCCACTCCAACCCCCTAGACAAGTTACAACCGTTTCGTGTTGAATTCCGTTCTCCAATCGGTAACGCCCCGGTGTCAGCAATTGTAGAAAACGATAAGTTGGTAGCCATGTTGCGCGCCTGAGTCGGCCGCTCGTTTTACAATGTCGTTCTACAATAACAAAGGATGTAGCGTTGAACATTGTAGAAACGATAACAATTCATTCTATCTCTTTTCTTTGGTCTCCCTCTCCCTCTCCATCCATCCACATGTAAACTCATAACTCTTTTAGTAACATGCGCTTCATCCCTCCTCTTCACAAGACCATACCAAGACAAACGATTCCCTTTCAACTTTTCAGTCACTGGCGCCACTTTCAAACTTCCCTTAATATATTCATTTCTCACTTTGTCCATTCTATTAAACCAACAACCTATTAAATCATAATCTAATGTAAAATTTCTAAATCTCTTTTGCAGATACTCCAGCCTTATACATAATGTTAGTCATATAATTATACCGCTGCTCAACCAGACGGTCCTGGAATGCCCTATCTGCCTTCATAGCTTCACCAGTCAGACTGAATTGAGGAGTCATAATATTAAGAAGCATCCGGAGGTACCTGTGGATCAGATGCCAATAATCAATGAGAATGGTACTGAGAAGAAGGTCAGTTAGAAGGTTTTTAAATAAATAAAAATCATTTATTTCAGACAAACATATGTTTTGAGGGTCATGTTCTCGCTATACTCCATTCGCAATAGGACTGGCCTGTTGATCTAGTGGTTGGTGGCCCTGACTTCTATGCCGGAGGTCGTGGGGTCGATGCCCACCTAGGACAAATGTTTGTGTGATGAGCACGATCATTTTGTTCTGTGTCTGGGTGTAATTTATCTATATATGTATGAATTTAGAAATATATAAGTATGTTTATCAGTTGTCTAGTACTCATAACACAAGCTCTGCTTGGCTTGGGCTGACTAGACGGCGTTGTGTGATAGTTGTGGAACATTATTATTATATTATATTATAATAGGTTTACACATTCAAAGTCAAAGTCAAAGTTTTTTTATTTCACATAGGCCTACATGGGCACTTGTAAAACGTCAGAAGCTAGTGCACGGTTCCAAATTGGTCGTTTCCAAAGGAGGACACGGTGGAGTATATGGTGGAGATATACCCCGTTTGGAAGGAGCACTGCCGTGTCCTCGTGGCGATCGGCGGCAACGATCTCTCGCCGGGCCCTGTGTCGGGCCATGATCTGTCGTGCTATTCTTTAAGAGGCGCTGGCCGCAGCGACGAAATCTAAATACGCACATGGGATTAACAATCCAATGTATAGGTCCATTGGATTGAAATCCTATTATACTAAGATTCTAGAACTGTCTGACATAACTTATTTTCACATGGGCGAAACCCTAGTGGTCAATTAGACTGCACTAGCGGGCGCGGGGGCGGGCGCGGGCGCTCGGGTCTTGGCGTCTGCGTATTCACACCATGACGATTGACGACGCTTCGGCGGGTAAAGCAAAATGGTTTAAAACCACAAGCGGAGTCACCTAACAGACGCTATATCACTGTGAACAATACGGGCGGACTGAGCCATTAGAAACTCCCGCGCCGTCCGCGCCCGTGTCCGCCTCAAGAAGACGCGCGGCTCGCGGGAGCACTGTGAACGCAAATGGCGTCTGCATACATTTTAAATTACACGCGCCCGCTCTAGCACCCGCGTCCGCCTCCACTCTGAAAAAGTACTCGTCTGAGAGACGATTTCGTGCACTGACTGGATGTTTGGTCACTACAATTAGTCTGACTACTGAAATATAACTTTGTAATAGTTACCTTGTTTGGGGTGAGATCAAGATAAACCAAGATTAAAGATTATAAAGATAGCTATATTTCAACAATACCGATTAAACTAATACAAATGGAAAAACTATTAAAACTAATGAGGTGAATGAGATGAGATTGAGTCGCGCCCGATATGCTATCCGAATGCGTACTGACTGTATTTACTTAGTTAATACATAAAATAATAAAGGCATAGAGCGCGGTGTCGCAATTACGCTGACAGGTTAATTATTGTTCGGTGATTGACCCGAACATACTCCCGAGGGAGAAAAAGATAAGGTTAGTTAGTGGGTATAGTTAAATGGGTATGAACTTAATATTAACAAGGTGAAAACAATGTTCAAATAATACTAAAATAGTTATGTAGAATTAGTTATGTTAAAGGATGAGATGAAAGTAATGTACGTAACAAATTAAACATAATCACTGCAATTCAAATCTGGAAGAGAAAACACGCGAAAGATCGGTGAAGAACCTCTATCTTCCGTTTTTTGTAAACACTCACTAGACACAGCTAGTCGCTTAGGATCATTTTTCACTAATTTACTACTAGATTGCCCATTTTCCCTAATTTCACTGCACTCAATCACAACACTTTCTGCAACGGTGTGTGGAGACGCCAACGCAGTTGCCGCAGAGATTGCCGACTGCTCTGCTGTAGAAGTGGGACGATTTCCTTTGCGTTGCCTTTTCCGCCAACGTTGAAAACAGTAAATGGCCACCAAAACCAAGATAACTGCTATGATGAGATAAGTAGCAGTATAAAGATGGATATCGTGGTAAGAGATATCGGTGCTCAAAGGTTCACTCTGTTTCATGATCTCAAGACTTCTCTTGATAGCTTCAAATTGCTTGAGGTTGTCTGAGTTATTGAGATTAAACTCATATGAGATTTCCGGCATTGTAATATTTATCATGTGATTAATAGGGGATATTTCCGGCGAGATAATCTTTGTCGTCGTACTAATTTTACTGGACAGTCTTCTGTTCGAATACACCGTAAAATCTTCTGTTTTTACCAAACAGCCTTCCCCAACACGCAACAGACCAGCGCCTGATAGTCTGACTGCCTGAACTTGATTTTCACACAGAAGTTTGATGTTACATACGTCGCAGCATAAATAATTATACTTGTTTTCTGATGTTAATTCTCTCCAGTCATTCTTGCACGAGGTAGTTTTAGTTTTACAAGTTCTTGTGCCTGGGATCGTCTCACAAAAGCTATGATCATCTTTCATGTGGTGAATAGGCCTTCTGATATGGCACAGCATAGTCTCAGGATTTTTCAATATGCATGACTGCAGATCCTTGTCTGTGATGGGTAAATACGAATCCTTTCGCATGTTGATGGCTGCTAATTCCGAGATCGTTTCGACTTTCATCATCATGTTATTTTCCATAATGCGCGGGACCGGGATAAGATTGAATACCTCGTAAGGATCCCTTTCAATCAGGGGTATTCTTATTTCTATAATTAAGTATTTGCCAGAGTATTTGGCTCTTACTTTGAGCAAGCTGTAAAGATCTTTGAGGTTAAAGTTGTCTACAGGTACTACCAAGTCTCCTGATATTTGTGCTGATATTATATTTAGCTCTGATCTTAGTTGCTTCGGTGATATCAAATGAAAATCTAATTTTCCACTATAAATATCAGTAACTGTATCTAAAATTGAGTCCTGGATTCGTCGAAGGGTATACAACAAGTTATTGGCAGTAAAAGCCGAGGTTATGAAGTCGGTGACAATGGTTAGGTTTTGCACTTGCAGAGCGAGATTTTTGTAAGAATCTTGGAGAGTGTTAAGCTTTTGATTGATTAGTTTGTGATGTTTGTTTATCGTACTCTCCATCCTTTTCATGAGGTTAAATTCAGCTTCTACGACCGACGTCTGGTTTTTCCAGAGGTTGTATAAATGGTTTTCATTATGTTTTAAGAGGTCAATATCCTGCTCATATTTCTCTGCAAATCGTTGGTCCAACACTCCGAATAGACTATTTGCAACGTAGCCAACTCCGTCTATTAAGCCGCGTCGCCGGCGTCTCTCATTAGTCATAAATGAGTCATTCATCAGGACTATATTATCGTAATGTTTGATTTCTTTGAACTCGTGCTCGAGTTGTAACATGACGCCGTCGCAAGGTGTTTGAGTTCTAATGGTAGCGCATAAGGTTTCAAGATACTTGATATACTTTATTAGTGCCGCCGTTCCATCTTGATAAGGATTTGTGTCGTAATAGACTATTAAATGCCAATCATCTCTGACTAAATGCATATTAGACACTTTGTCGAAATAGACACTATTGTTTGTCAGCTGGGTAAAGTTGTAAGATGCTTGAGTGATGTTTATTAGTGACAGCAAAAATAATGTCAAAGATAAGACTATAGCCGAGAATGATATAGGACGTTTTCTTTTCACCGCTGGAAATTTATCACCAACTTTTGGGGTATCTGGCTCTTGATCATTTTCATTAGGATTTGTTGGCAGTAAGGACAGCTTAACCACAGGGCGTTTTAAGACCCCGTTTTTGGTTTTAAGTGTGACGACTCTTACGTGTCCGTCGCTTCCAGGATGCAGCGCTACTACTCGACCTAGACTCCATTTTCCTGGTGGAAGGTTGTCGTCCTTTATAATAACGATGTCGTCAAGGTTGAGGTCCTTTTGATGCTGACGCCATTTGGACCTCGTAGAAAGCTGCGAAAGGTAGTCAGTTTTCCACTTGTTCCATATATCTTGGTAGATTTTTTGTGTCAAGTGCCACCGTGTGCGAAGATCATGCTCTGTTTCGAAGATCGTTAAGTTGGGGCCACTTGCTAAAAAGTGAGCCGGGGTCAAAAAGTCCAGGTCCTCAGGGTCTTCTGTCAGGGGACACAGTGGCCTGGAGTTCAAACACGCCTCGAGTTGATATAGTAGGGTAGTGTATTCCTCGTAGGTTAGTTTTTGTTCTCCAACGACACGCTTGAGGTGATGTTTTAGGCTCTTCACTGCAGCTTCCCAGAGTCCGCCAGCAGATGGCCATGAAGGGGCGTTAAAGTGCCACTCAATGTTCATTTCAGAGATTGTTGAGGTTACTTCTTGGTCACACAAGATGTTAGAGATTTCTGCAAACTCTTGTTTTAAGATTTTGTTGGCTCCTATGAAGTTAGTTCCCTGATCACTATAGATGTGCCCAGGAACTCCTCTTCTGGCCGACATACGTCGAAGCGCAGCAATAAATGCTGACGCTGTGAGATCTGAGACGATTTCTAAATGTATGGCTTTAGTTACCATACAAACAAACACTGCGACATATCCTTTACAGGTTTTAATGCCACGGCCCTTGTTTGCCTTAATAAATATGTGTCCGGTGTAATCTATTCCGGTGTGGTAAAAAGGTCGGTTAGGAATCAATCGTGCTTGAGGTAGGTCACCCATGATTTGATGTTGTGATATTGGGTTATTTCTTCTACATTTGACACACATTCTTAATCGTTTCTTTGTGACTCTATTTCCTCCAAGAATCCAGTATTTGTGTCTTATGAATCCAGTAGTCATTTTTACTCCGCCGTGGAATACAAGCTCGTGGGATTCGTCTATGATAAGGTCCGCCAATTTCGATTGATTCGGGATTATGATGGGATGCTTCATTTCGGGATCAAGATTTGAATGTTTAAGCCTGCCTCCGACACGGAGTAATTGATTACTGTCTAGTATGGGATTGAGATTGAGAATCTGACTTTTCTTATTTAATGGTTCATTATTTCGCAATCGTGATATTTCTTCGTTGAAATATTCATTTTGCACGTGCTTAATTAACATTTCTCTTGCTGTCTTTATATTCTGCAGAGTAAGAAAACATGTACGTTTTTTCTTGTAAACAACAATGTCAATAAACTTGTTGATGTAGGCTAATACTCGAGTAACTTTCCTTAAAGTGCTATATTTTGTTAATAGTTGATTAATGATTAAATTTTCGGGGTTAACAATGACCGTGGTTACTTGCTCCTTTTTTCTGAGTTCTTCGTTAATAATGCTCGACTCTCGAATCGGCATCATATGCGATTCGTTAGGCTTATATTGTGGTAACCAGTCGGGACCTTGCCACCACAGCGAGTGATTGGTTAATTGAGCAGCAAGTAAACCGCGGCTTGCGCAATCTGCGGGATTTTCTTTGGATTTTACGTAGCTCCAGTTATTTTTAGGGATTGTTTCGGTTATAATCCTCACGCGATTTGCAACAAAGGGTTTCCATTTCTCCGGTTCGCCACTTAACCAACCGAGAACAGCTGTTGAATCAATCCAACCATACACGTGCACCTTGTAGCTCGATAGGGATAATATGATTTTACGCATAAGTTTTGACAACAAGAGGGCGCCGCAAAGTTCCAAGCGCGGGATCGATTGTGGTTTCTTTAGCGGTATTACTTTTGATTTCCCTGCAATAAGGGTCACATGTGTTTCATTTGCTCTTTGTATTTTGCAATACACGACGCAAGCGTATGCTTTTGTGCTGGCGTCGCAAAAGCCATGGAGTTCAATGATATCCTTCTTCAGGGTTTGAATCCAACGGGGTATTTTAAATCGAGATATATGGGATAAATCGGCTTTAATAGTGTTCCACTCTAACGCGATTTCCTGAGGGACAGGGTGGTCCCAACTCAGGTCTGACTTCCATAGTTCTTGGAACAAGATCTTAAGTCTTATCGTGACTGGTGCTAACCAGCCCAAAGGGTCAAAAATCTTAGATATTTGAGATAAGAATTGCCTTTTTGTAAGGATGTCTTGTGAGATAAATTCTATAGGATGAAAGATAAATTGATCAGTTTTTGGTTCCCACCGAAGACCTAAAGTTTTGGTTGACTCCGGTTGCTTGAAGTCAAAGTTTTCCTTTTGAGGTGCATCAGAGCTGTCTATTATTTCCGGTAAGTTTGATCGCCATTTTCGCAGGTTAAACCCGCCAGATTTCAGGAGGCTGATCATTTCCGCCTTGAGCTGTTGAGCTGCTCTCGCTGAATGTTCACCATGCATGAGATCATCCATGTAGAACGAGTGTTCTAAGATGTCAGGAGCGCAACTTTGTGGATAGTTTGGCCTTTCATCGATGGCTAGTTGCTTCAGTGTCATCATGGCCAAAAAAGGTGCGGCTTTTGTGCCATAGGTAACTGTCGCTAACTGATATTCTTTTAAAGGTTGATATTGATGATCCCGCCAGATAATTTTCTGATATTTCTGATCATCGGGATGTAGCCAGATTTTGCGGAACATTTTCTCTATATCTGCCGTAAAAGCGAATTTGAATTGTCTCCATTTTAAAATAAGGCTCTGAAGGTCCTGTTGTAAATTGGGTCCTCGGCACATAAGATCATTGAGGCTGTGCCCGCTCGAGGTTTTTGCCGAGGCATTAAAAACAACTCGCAATTTAGTGGTTGATGACTCAGCTCGTTGTACGCAATGATGGGATAAGTAGCAGTCCGGCTGTACGTGTTGTGCAACGGGTGTCATATGTCCGAGCTCTAGGTATTCCGATATAAACGTTTTATAGTCACGTGCCAGTGCTGGTTGTTTATTTAATTTCCGCTCTATTTGGAGAAATTGAGCAATCGACTTTGCTTTCGACTCGCCTATGTTTTTCTCAAAATTTTCTTTAAATGGTATTTTGACGACATAGCTTCCGTCTTCCCGCCTAGAGGTCGAAGATTGGTAGAGCTCGATGCATTTTTGATCTTCTTCTGATATTGATGGAGATTCATGAATGTCCTCCACTTCCCAAAATTGCTGGATCTCTTCGATATTATTTAGGATCACATTGCAATGATACGTTTTGTAGTTGCCGCTTAAGATCCATCCCAACTGGGTTTGTTGGGCGATGGGCAACATACTTTCGGATCGACAGATACCGTCCATAAGGATAGTGGAATAGATATCTGCTCCGAATAGGATATCAATAGGCCTACTTTTGTAAAATTCGGGATCTGCTAGAGTTATTTGATTAAGAGTAGGCCAGTCTGGCTTAGGTAGGGTACAGCTAGGTAAGTTATTAACGAGTCTATTCATTATATATACGTCCGTTTCAAAGATGAAATCGCTAACCAACGACGAACATTTGACAGTAAGCATGCCCTTACAGTTATTTTCCCTATTTCCTATTCCTGAGATATAGCCGTTACATTTCCGCCGCGGTAGCCTTAACAACTGAGCTGCACTTTCTCTGATAATGGATGTCTGTGATCCTTGATCTAAAAGAACTCTCATTTTATGGTAAGATCCATCGGCTGCTTGTACTTTAATTATTGCTGTGGCAAGCAGTATTTCTGAGGGTTCTTTAAGAAGCGACGCAACTGCGTTACTTTCTTGCTGCTGAGATGGCGATTTCGTAATCGTAGCTGCATTAGACCTGGATCGAAGCGAGGTAAAAGATTCATGCAAAATGGTGTTGTGATCTTTATTGCATTCCTTGCATTTTATTTCGGAAAGGCATTTTTTGCCATCATGGTAATGTAAACAATTAACGCAAAGGTTCAAGTTAGCAACAGTGTTTTTCCGTTCATTAGGTTGCAATTCCAATAATTTTTGACATGCATGAATTCGATGATCATTGGTGTTGCAAATAGGGCATTGCTTGCGATAGTTAGTTTTGTTTTTGGACTTTGACGATTGCGAAACTTGATTTGTTGAGTAATTCGTTTTAGGATTGTTGTAATTTCGTTTAAAACTAGAACCTTTTGAAAATGATGGCTTGCTATTGTTGTTGGATTGAGATTGGGATGATTTTTGCGTAGAATTGTCAAGCTTTTTACGAGAAGTTTCCAGCATCATGAACTTTGTTTCCAAGAAATTAAGGAAATCTTCCAAGACTGGTAATTCTCGTGGGGATTTTAAAGCTTGTAGATAATCCTCGTATGTATCTGCGTCCAATTTTTGAGACAATATACATACTAGAAAAGGATCCCAGGAAGACACATCGACTCCTAGGTTCTTGATAGCATTCACGCTCTCGTAGGTCGTGTCGTGAATGCGTTTTATATGATTTGACGATTGTTGCTGGTTTGTAGGGATATTCATGAGATTATTAAGATAAGAGGTGAAGATCAGTCGCTTGTTATTATAACGATGATTGAGGATATTCCAGCATACAGGATAATTGTCAGAGCTTATTTGGAGATGTTGGATCAATTTTTCGGGCTCACCTTTGATCTTGCTCTTTAGAAACTGCATCTTTTGTGCATTCGACAAAGACGGGTTGTTATGTACAGCTTCGGTGAAAAGATCTTTGAATGAAATCCACTTGTTGTAATTTCCATCAAAGGTGACTATCTCCATTTTAGGCGTAGATTTTTCAATATGTGCAACGGACCACATTTTCTTATTGATGTCTTTCTTGATTTTGTTGTAATATTTCTCGTAATGAGTAAATTGTTCTTCGTATTCGGAGTTTAATCCGCCATACTCGTTGTCCAGCTCCCAATGAAGTGAGTCAATGGCCGCCCAACGAGATTGTATCGTCTTCAGGATATCTTCAAACTCCCATTTTTCCGTAACGAGATCAAGGTCGATATTGGAAGATGTTCTCAAGAAAGCCTTAAAGTTGGTAGCTTGCTTTTTGAAGAGAGCTTCGGCATTACTCCCTTCTTGTGTAGGGGTTTTAGAAGCAGAGTGAGATGCGAGGTTCGAAGTTTGAGATTCCGCAGTAGGTTGAAACGTAGGAGGTTTCAGTTCAGGGATTTGTGGTCTGTTAGCTAGAGGATTATAGTTTTGAATGGTAGTTTTAATATTGTTATATTTTTCCTTCATTTGATCGTATTGCTTAGTACTGAAATATGCATGAGATTGATCACCAAAAGACAGTAAAGTCATATGGTTATTATGGAAGTCTGTAAAGTATTGTTCCAAGGTAGCTAATCGACGACGTAAGTAGTCAGAGGTCTTGCGCTCGGCACCATCCTTCTTGAAATTGGTGAAGAGCTTATCTACGGCTTCGATTAGTTGTTGTTGGGTGGCTAAAATGTCATCCATCTTACAAAGATAAAAAAGAGACCTTACTTGGGCTGAAGGCTTCTTTGGAGATCAAATGTTCTTGCGATAGCTGCAAGAACAAACCTGGAATAACGGCGCGATGAGATACCGCGATGATTTCGTAATACCAGGGTTAACAGGATCAGCAGGATGATGGCTCGTTTCCGGCCGGAGCTCCGAGATCAGCTAGGATCCACAGGATAATGAGATTTGTGGAGAGTAAATCCACTGAGTTCGGTTTGCCAGGGTCTGGTTCCAAGCGAGACACTTACACAGCACAATTCGTAGGCACACGCGTAATAGTCCCGCTCCGATGGCTCGAAGGACCAATGTTTGGGGTGAGATCAAGATAAACCAAGATTAAAGATTATAAAGATATTTCAACAATACCGATTAAACTAATACAAATGGAAAAACTATTAAAACTAATGAGGTGAATGAGATGAGATTGAGTCGCGCCCGATATGCTATCCGAATGCGTACTGACTGTATTTACTTAGTTAATACATAAAATAATAAAGGCATAGAGCGCGGTGTCGCAATTACGCTGACAGGTTAATTATTGTTCGGTGATTGACCCGAACATACCTTAATAACATATTTAAAAATCAGATATGTAAAAATAAGTAAAGTTCATTTATTTTTTGTTGAGCTTTAAAGCGTCTGACAGAAGTTTTGTCTAAGGAAAATGTCTGACACTTATGATACTACTTTAGAATAATATTCTACAAAAAATCTATAAAAATCAGCCATAAAAAAAATAAGTAACTCTTATTTTTAGTTCCCTTTCTCACCTGGTACTTGCCCAGGGGCTCCAAGGAGGAGCTACACAAGCACACAGATATTCAAAGAATATGAGACGCCACTGAGAACCTAAGGTTTCATCCATGTGAAAATAAGTTAAGTCCGACAGCTCTGGGATCTTGGTCTATATAGAGAATAGCATTGCTGGAGAGAGGAAGAATGGTAGGTGGTCGCCTCCTACGAAGCAGTAATGCTAGCGAAGGAGGCGGCCGCACGCGTGACTTTGATTCGACATACATTTTCACTGTTTTTCACACAATCGCTCGTTACCACGCACGTTATTACACATTTTTCATTAGATACTTTGGAAACACAGTATCTTGTGGATATTATCTAGGCTTCTATTGAAATCAATTTATAAAAAAGTGTGTATAGTGTAAAACTAATCCAGTAAAGACCTCTGAAAATCTGCTATTTTGCATGAACTTTGACACTTCATAACTTACTCAAAAATTTAAAAATTAGATTAGATTAGCGCGTTAGATTTCATTAGATGAAGTAACAAACTTTTAAACCATGCTCGATGGCAGTGGTGACAATAGGCGAGTGAAAAAGGACCCTTTTAATAATAATGCTCCCTTAAGTACACTAAAAACAAAATTAACTAAAAATATTGCGTTCAGCGCCATCTAGCGATATCCACGCTCGCATTAGCTTTCACCTTATGTAAGTTAACTTTTCTTTTTCAGGTTTCACAATTAATAATACCAGAAGACGAACCAAACGTAATAACAATTGGTACAAAAGAGAATAGATCTAAAATTGAACCAATAAAAAATCGTTTAATATTTGAAGATGATGACGTGATCTTCATAGGGTCCACTAGCAATCAGTTGTTAAATGATTTAACGACGGATTGTAAAGTTAACATAGAGGTTTTTGACACACCATGGTTAAATGGGGAAGTTGATGAGTTTAGTGGCAAAAGTGTTCATTATGATGAACTTGTCAAGCCTGGCGTTTATAGATGCAAGAAATGTGGCAAAGGATTTCCTTTTAGGTAAGGATTTGTTTATAATATAACTAGCTTTTGCCCGCGGCTTCGCTCCCTTCAACTGATTACTCTATTTTGCTCTACCCAACTCTACCTTACTCCACCCTACTCTACCCTACTCCACCCTAATCTACCCTACTCTACTTATCTAACAATTTTTAATTTTTTTTCTTTCATAAGATCTTTCTCCTGTCAATAACAAAAACATCATCATCTTCCTGCCCTTGTCCCGTGTTATTTGGGGTCGGCGCAACATGTTTTTTTCTTCCATTCTGCCCTGTCACTCGTCATGCTATCATTAACTTCCTTTTCTTTCATATCACTCTTCACACAATCCATCCATCTTTTCTTTGGTCTCCCTCTCCCTCTCCATCCATCCACATGTAAACTCATAACTCTTTTAGTAACATGCGCTTCATCCCTCCTCTTCACATGACCATACCAAGACAAACGATTCCCTTTCAATTTTTCAGTCACTGGCGCCACTTTCAAACTTCCCCTAATATACCCATTTCTCACTTTATCCATTCTCGTCACACCACACATCCATCTTAACATTCTCATCTCCGCTACGTGCAATCTTTTTTCATCCGTCTTTTTCACAGCCCAACATTCTGATCCATACAGTATGACAGGTCTTATCACGGACTTGTAGATTTTACCCTTCAACTTGAGGGGCATCCGTGGGTCACAAGTTGTGCCCGTGACCTGTCGCCATTTCATCCATCCTGCGTTGATCCGATGTGTTACGTCCCGGTCTACCTCACCATCCCCTTGGACAAGTGACCCGAGGTACCGAAAGTCGGAGCAGATCGGTATGGGCGTTCCAGCGAGAGCTAAAGGCACTGGATTGGAGAGACCGCCGAAATCGCAGAACAAGTATTCCGTTTTGGTTCTACTCAATTTCAGGCCAACACTCTCCAGTCTGTGCCACCACACCTCCAATCTGTTCTGAACCTCTAGGCCACTCTCGGCAACCAACACAATGTCATCGGCAAACAGCATACACCAGGGAGCCTTTTCCTGAATGTCCGACGTCAGAGCGTCCATTATCATCAGGAAGAGGTAAGGGCTGAGCGCCGACCCTTGATGTAACCCGACAGCCACATTGAAGCTGCCAGTGGTGCCCACTGTAGACCGGACTTGGGTACTGCATCGACTGTACATCGCTCGGATCAACTGTACATACTTCCCAGGCACACCTTTCTCCTTAAGGGCCCACCACAGAACCTCACGAGGTACCCGGTCATATGCCTTTTCAAGGTCAACGAATACCATGTGCAAGTTTTTATGCGCACCTCTGTATTTCTCGCACAGCTGGCGTATAGCAAAAATGGCATCCGCTGTACCCCGACCAGGCATAAAACCGAATTGGTTCTGTGAAATTTCACTCTCTTCTCTTATCCTCCTTTCAATAACTTTCTCCCAGGCTTTCATAGTATGTGACATTAGCTTTATTCCTCTATAATTGTTGCATTCAAGCACATCACCCTTGTTTTTAAAGATGGGCACCAGGGAACTGTTGCACCACTCATCAGGTATGGCTTCTTCCCGCAACAACTTATTGAAGAACAAAGCTAACCACATCCATCCATCCACTCGCAGCAACTTCCACACTTCAACTGGTATTCCGTCTGGACCAATTGCCTTACCATTCTTCATTCCATTTACAGCTATTCTGACTTCATCCATACTAATCATTCTCACTAAACCCACATTCACTGGTTTGCTCTCTAAAATCCCATTCCAGTTGTTTTCCTCATTCATCAGTCTTTCAAAATAGTCCTTCCACCTCTCTTTGATTTTATTATCTTCTGATAAAATCATTCCAGTTTCATCCCTTACACACCTTATCTGACAAACATCTCTCGCTTTCCTCTCTCTTGCTCTGGCAAGCCGATATAGATCTTTCTGACCTGCCGGACTATCTAGAGTGTCGTATAGTTTGTCCTGTACTGTTGCTTTCGCTCTTGCCACGGCTTTCTTGGCTTTTTTCTTTAAAGCATAATATTCACTTTTTTTCGCAGACTTTAAGCTAGTGTTTTCCGGATCTATACGCTGCCATTCCTTAAATTTCCTCTTTTTTTCTTTCAACACATTCTGTATATCTATCGACCACCACCATGTATCCCTATCTATTGTACCCTTTCCTCTCGTCTCTCCCAAAATATCTTTCGCTGCATGTCTAATACACTCAGCAATCTCATTCCAGCTTTCATTTATACTTCGATCATTCATGTCTCCCATTTCTATCATTTTGTCTACCACTCGCTCTCTCAATTTCTTCGCGCAGTCACTCTTCTCTAGCATATGCCATTTTATTTTAGGAGGAGGACGCTCTTTGCTTTTTTTGTTATGTGTCTTGACTACTGACACCATAACCAGGAGCCTGTGCTGTGAGACTAGGTCTTCTCCTGGCAGCACTTTGCAATCTTTGACGTGCTTTAGCTGGTTACGCCTAACCAGGAAGTAATCTATTTGCGTCTTGTGGTTACCGCTTTTGTACGTGACCAGGTGTTCGTCTCCTTTCTGAAACCAAGTATTGGCTACTGCCAGGTCAAATGCAGTAGCGGATTGCAGCAGCGTCTCCCCTTCACTATTCGGACTTCCAAAACCCCATCCCCCATGTACTCTTTCATAAACACCTATCATTCTTCCCACATGTCCGTTAAAGTCACCACCAACAATCAATTCCTCATGTACAGGGATGGCCATTAAAGCTCTATCAAAATCCTCCCAAAACTTCTCTTTCACTATTTCATCGCATCCTACTTGTGATGCATACACACTAACTACATTCAATATTACATTCTCTAACATAATCTTCACAACTATGAGCCTATCATTAATCCTTTGTACTTCCATCACGCATTCTTTCAATTTGCTGTCTAACACTATTCCTACACCATTTCTTTTACCATCACTTCCACAGTAATAAAACTTATATCCCTCACCAATTTCTCTCGCTTTTGTTCCTCTCCATTTAGTTTCTTGTAAGCACGCCACGTTTATTCGTCTTCTTTTTAATACATCCGCTAACTCTCTGGCCCTTCCAGTCATTGTCCCTACATTCCAACTTGCATACCTCAATCTCATTTCCCGAGCTAGCTTCTTACGTTGCCCCCGCCCGGGATGGTGCAACAACCCTAGTCCATTTCCCACAGGAGCCGGGTGCTGCCCCTGCGCGTCGCCTGTGGGGTACGCCCTAACCCTATCACGCATTCCATTTATACTCATCATGTTGCAAGAGATATGGCTACTGTTTTACAGTGGGCCGCCTGCCTGACACTAACCCTCCTTGGGAATGCTGTTGCTGGTAGTTTACCCGCCACCACGCGGTGACCTAAGGTGCTTAACAGTCTCAGAAATGTCCCTTAGTCGCCTCTTACGACACCCATGGGAAGAAATGGGATGGTGCTATTCTTTACGTCCGACACCATACAGTACTGTCAATAACAAACACAACAAAAAAAAAAAATGAAATCGGTCCAGCTGTTCACGCGTGATGGCGTGACCAAGGAAAATAGGGATTCATTTTTATTTATATAGATAACTAGCTTCTGCCAGCGGCTTCGCTCGCGTAAACGTAGGTTTCTCCATACAAACTTTCGACCCCCACTTCATCCCCTTAAGGAGAGAATTTTGGAAAATCCTTTCTTAGTGCTCCCCTACGTCATAAAAGGAAACCTTGTGCAAAATTTCACGCTCCTAATCCCAGTAGTTTCGGCTGTGCGTTGATATGTCAGTCAGTCAGTTTCCCCTTTTATATATATAGATATATAATACTTTATCTTTTTTTGACTGGCCGGTTGGTCTATTAGTTAGTGGTCCTGACTGCTATGCCGGAGGTTGTGGGATCGATTCCCACGCAAGACAAATGTTTGTGTGATGAGCATGATCATTTGTTCTGTGTCTGTTTGTCAAAATATAAGTATGTTTATCGGCACCCTTTTCTTTCATATCACTCCTCACACATCCATCTTTTGTTTGGCCTCCCTCTCCCTCTCCATCCATCCATATGACTGTATACTCACGGAATTTTTACCTTATTTAACAACATTTGTTTTCCATTTTTCAGGTACGACGCAATAATACACGAAACATCACATATTAAATTAAAAAATAGTCAAATTAGTCTTTGTGTTATATGTAAGAAATATCTTGTAGGCGGTCGCAATGACTTGCGGCACCACTACTTGACTTATCACAAAGGAAATTTAGACAAGAAGCATACACCAGACATCGATTACTTACCAAAATTAATATTTGAAGACAGTACCGAAGATAAAAGAACTTTTGACTCGAAAATGCTTAGGTTATGCGATCTGTGTTTCTCGTTTTGTCGAAATACATCTTCAATGAACTATGAGTGTGTGCAGACTGTGTCTAAAATAGGAAAGAGGTTCGAATGTGAGAAATGTGGGCAGTTGTTCTTTGAAATTAATCTTGTTAAGCGTTCGTTACAGAGGAGAGCGTTGTATGGAACGCATTCGCAGAAGAAAAGAAAAAAAACGAACGAAGACCGTTTGAAAACTATAGCTAATAGATTTAAAATGATGAAACACTGAATTTTGTTTTATTTATCTACTATAATCATCATCATTTAACTGTTGGACATAGGCCTCCCCCAAGTGTCGCCATAACGACCGGTCCTGTGCGTCTCGCAAAAATAAAGGGCCCCTTGCTCCCAGAGCCGTTAGGGCCGACGCTGCGTTAAGCGTGCGGCGCGACGGGCAGCCGTCGTCGCGCGTGTTTTGTGTGCTCGGGTCCCCGTCACGGAAACCGGATTTACTTGCGCAATGTCTCTAGTTCAACTTTAACGGTGTGCATGTAGTCGTGTCGATAGAGAACTTGAATGTATTAATAAGTAGCAAAACAGGCGCGGGGAGCGGCTGCCCGCGTGGTGAGGAGCACTTTTGTATAGGACAGCGCGGGCGACCGCGTAACGCAGTTTCGGCCCTTCACAATTTTTCATATATTTTGTATAGACTCGTCGCACACGTGAAGCCAATTGTTACAGCAGTATTCGTTACTCACCAGTTGTGGTCGCTAGTTTGCTACAGGCCACGCAAAATGCCGACACCCGCCATTATAGCGGCATCCGGACACCGGTGGCTGTCGCTCGCTTCTGACACAGGTACGAATGTGGCGGTAGCGCGCGACAGTCGCCGGTGGCTGTAGTCGGTGGCCCATTTGTGCCGAAACTTATTCATAGGTACTATATGTAGATGTCTACCATCGTAGGGGATAAAACAGGCTGAAGTGCCTACGATGGTAGACACAGCCCGTGTCTACCATCGTAGGCCACATCGCACGAATGCACTTGGACAGGTAGGCGAAGATCGGCACAGACTGAATACGCAGTTTAAATTTAAAATTAATTTAGGAAAAGCCGACGAAAAATTCCACCACTGAGGGTTCCAGAATCATGAACTGGATCTATGGTATTCGTTTATGCGTCGATCTCAAACACAAGGTGTATACTTACGTTTTTGCGACATAAACGGCCTTGCCTCTTTTTTCGTTAACTTAGAAGTTTGATTTTTCACAGCTTCAAGGGACCGCAGACCTGAGTAGGTATATCTGTAGGGGCCCAACAGGGTTGAAGCCTACTGGGGCCATGAGTTCGCTTCTGAAAGAAGAACCCTTCCATGGGATGCAAGGCAACGAAGAAACTGGAAGTGGGTTTTATTCAGTAAAGGTCTGGCACGCCCACGCTCTCCGCCCAAGGGCGGGAGATGTCATTGGATGGTTTCGCACATAAAAAAAAGACTAGTGCCTATATGGTGGTAATTTCAAGTCGATACCTCCACGCGTTCCCGAGATAAGTGGTCTTGACAGATTTGACGGATAACAAAGTGATCTTATAAGGGTTCCGTGTTTTCCTTTTAAGGTACGGAACCCTAAAAACGTAAAATAAAATGGGGATAAAAATTGCTTCCTGCTCACTTCAGCCCCCTAGCCAAGTTACAACCGTTTCGTTCCGATTCTGTTTTTGTCGATCACCTCGAGCCGGCCACGCCTCCGATCCCATTGTTCCGACGTCATCTCAACGCTGTCACGTGGTCAGAACAAAGGAATAAGAGGCGTGGCTTACTCAAGGCGATCAACGAAAAGAGAATCGAAACAAAACGGTTGTAACTTGGCTAGAGGGGCAGATGTCGCTAACAACGTAGGTCCTTGTATGTTACAGACCTGTCACCATTCATATAGTTTTTTTAAACATAGAAATCCTTCAACTGTTAATTGCATTAATACTCTGCTGCAATTTTTTCATCAAAATAATAGCAAAAACAAAGAAAATGGATTTATTTGACACAACACAAGACAATAGTCAGGTAAACGCGAAACAAAAAAAATACCGCCCAAATGCGAGTTGGACTCGCGCATGTAGCAAAAAAATCACGTTTGTTGTATGGGAAAGTTTTTCCATACAAACTTTGGACTCCCGTTTTATCCCCTGAGGGGGTAAATTTTGGAAAATCTTTTATTAATACTCGCCCACGTCATAAAACAAAAACCTCTGAGTAGGTTCGGCTGTGCGTTGCTAGATCAGTCAGTTAGTTTCTCCCTAGATTTATACATACATAGATAATTAAATATTTATTTTATTCTTTTTTTAGTATTTTTTGTTACAGTGGCTTATAATTCTAGCTATCACAGCTCATGAGAAGTTGATGCTTCAGATCTATTTCGTTCCGTCGGGTCATAAGACTCAATGATACGTCCGTTCACAGCGAAAACTACTCGCTGACTGAACTTAATCTCAGGCATCATATTAACAACACTCGTACTATCAACAGCTTTCATGTATAAATCGCTTTCTCTTGTAAGATACTCTCCCTCTTTAGGTACCATCCACCATTTTTGTATTTCATCGTGGTATCTCAGAAAAATTGCTTCTGATTTCTTTTTTGGATTATTTAATTTTGCTTGCTTAGCTTGATGTTTCTCTATTTCATCTATAATTTTCTTTTCAACATCATTCTCATCGCCTTGACTTGTATAAAACATTAATTTACTGAAGAAATCTTTCACTATAAGTTCATCATACTCGCTTCTGTCCAATGAAAGTTTCGGGAATACTTTGGCTCTCATATCAAACTTATAATTTTCTAAATTTTGTATTTTACTTTTCAATAATTTATGAAATCTTTTAGCTACTTTTTCTAGTGACTCACAGTCCTCACAGAATTTAAATAATTTACACTTGTCGTCAAAAACTATTAAATTACCGACAGCAGAGGCTATACCACCGTTGAGACGCAGAAATCCATCATCCATAGATTCGTCTATAGTGATTTGGTCTCCTTCTGTTTTTTCTATCAAATCTATAAGTTTCTTACACAAATGATCCAATCTTTTGTCGATTTTCGTGTCATCACCTCTGATTGCTAAGTCTTTATTACCAAATGTAGCTGGCACTTTAAATTCCAGCGAATTGTTCAAACTTTCCGTCACAGCTTGTTCAACGGCTGCATGCTTGACTTGTTTATTGTTATTGTTGATTCCTTCCAATTTCTCTTTGTAATGATGTGGTACAACTTTATCACGGAACTCGAGGTTGCCATGTTTAAATGTAACAACGCTTCCTCTGATCAATTTACTTAGAATTTCACTATCTTCGGTTTCAGATAGAAAACGTGCTAACAAATCTTGTGTTTCATTCGTCATATCGATCTTCCGTTTTTCAATAATCTCTAGGCAAAATGCATCTTTGAATATCTTTATAAATTTCTGTGATTGTGAAAAGAAATCCGTTCTTAAGCTAGCTATTCGGTGTCCTTCAGGTAGAATGTCGGATATATCAAAAACTTCTTGCGCCAGTATTAAATGGTAGCGTAGAACGAGTTCATCATTCATTATTTGGCTTTTAGCATCATCCAGTATATATCTGGCTATCTTTTGCGCCAGCATGACGAACTGTTCTTCCAAAACTTGTTGACATAAAAGGTCCATATCTTCGTCTGTATACGACGGCTGCGAACCAGGGTTACCCGTACTAATAAGATTGTTTAAATACGTGATCAAGTTACCTTCACAGGGCTTACCTGTACCGTCATCTTTAGCAGTTGTGTACATAATGAAAACACAATCAGTTTCATCGAACGTCCCTTGAAACAGCACATCATCATTACCGGGTTGAAATCTGCGTTTGATTCTTAAATAACTGTTAAAACAATTAACTAAATCTTTTTTATTATTAAGCGTCAAAAGTTTGTCGTTCTCTCGATGTTTAGCTTGTATAAAAACGTTAACTGGTTTCTCAAAGCCTTTTATTTTTGCCCTCAAACATATGTCATCAAACATGCCAATTTCATCTAAGTTTGTTGCTAAGTAGAACTCGTCGATTAGTTCATCGTGTAGTGCTTTAAAATATATGAGGCTGAGTAGTTTTGTTTCGTAAAGTTGACCTCGTATCCCCGATGTACCAGCACGCTTGGAATACTTAAAAATTTTCTTTTTTTTATTCTTTCCTCCTTTTTTTTCTTTCTTGGTCGCCTGGCTAGTCGATGGTTTGGCAGAGTCAGACATTCTCAGAACTAGCGATTTCTTTATTGTTTTGAAACTTCGCGTCGGCAGTTCTTCTCCTTGTTAGTTGCTAATCTGTAAATTATTAAAATAAAGCATGTTTTAATATTAAAATAACAAAAATATAAGTAACATTTGTTTTATTATCTACATTTTTATCCTTTTTTTTTATTCTCCACTAAAGACCCATGTGGTACGGTATTTCACGGGAGTTATTACAATGCGATTCAATTAAGAATAGGAACGTCAATGACCTCTATCTGTCTTACAATAACCTGCCGGTCCCCAAGGGAGAGCTACACAAAGGCACAGGTATTCATAGCTCATGAGACGCTACTGAGAACCTAAGGTTTCATCCATGTGAACATAAGTTTTATCAGATCGCTCAGGGATCTTAATTATAACCGATTCGATTTGAGAGCTATGTCAAAACATGGCATTAAGTCAATCCTATTCTTATTTGAAACGCTACAAATAATATTAATTCACGGTTTTTCTTTACTATAGGATGTTTGTGTTAGAAATGTCAATTGATAGGATAACTAGCGCCATCTCTTATCGTTATTCACAATCACGAGCATAATCAGCCAAATCGGTTCAGTCGTTCTCGAGTTTTAGCGAGACTAACGAACAGCTATTTATTTATATATACGAGTATATAGATATTAGTTTAGATTAGACCTCTCGCTAAATTGAAGACTACTTATGTCAATTGATAGGATAAATAGCGCCATCTCTTATTGTCATTCACAAACTTGTAATATATGTAGCCATAGGTACCTATAAAAATAGCCATGCAATAGTGCTTATAGGTAGGTACTTCAGCGTCTTACTATTTTTCTTGTATTAAGTTGATAGTTTACTATCGTCAACATCGAGCATGGTTTAAAAGCTTGTTGCTTCATCTAACGCCATCCAACGCGATGTGTGATGAAGAGGCAATACAAAAAAAGAGTGATAACGCCCGAAAACTCTGTTGGCATTCGGTAATTCCGTGATTTGTTCGAATATTTCACAAAACTTGTTCAGGAAATACGTGTTTTTTTTAAACCCTTAAAAGTTTTTGAAAAAAAATTTCGTCATTCAGAATCTTGATTAAATTTGCAAGGCTTCTATTTTTATACTTTTTTGGCTTTTTTAACTTTTGATTAAATTATTAAGTGTCAATTTCATGCAAAATAGCAAATTTTACTGGATTAGTTATACACAAATTTATAAATTGATTTTAATAGAAGCCTAAATAATATCCACAAGATACTGTGTTTCCAAAATATCTAATGAAAACTATGTACTAACGCCATAATCCCTTATAATCGGTTGGTTGTATGAAAAACAGTATAAATGTATGTTGAGTTGCATCCCCATAATTTTCTTTTCTCTCTATAATAACAAAATCGTAGTAGGTACTCACCGAGAAGTAATATTAATAACAAAATCACAATTTATCCTTGAGTTTATGTAGGCCTACGTGAACGTGTGGGCCCGAAATAAATTGAGATAATGATAAGAGTAGTGCTGTCATTCTATATAATTTGGCAAACTAGTCGATATATCGAGATCTTAATATAGAATCGATCGATTAAAAATGGTTGTTGATATTTTTTTTTCAGAATAGAATAGAATACAACTGTACAATGCGTTCCAAATAAGAATAGGATCGATTTCCATGTTGTGACGTCACGGCAAACTGTCAAATCGAAAAATTATTATGGTGAGCAAAACAAGAAATTTTTAAAATTTAATTTATTTACGAACTGTGAACGAAAAAAGTTTAATCAGAATACAGTTCTTCAGTTTCGTTCATCTCTGAGTTCTTCAATTTTGCCCAATTTCTTGCGATTTGACAATATGACGTGACGTCACAACATGGCAATCGATCCTATTCTTATTTGGAACGCATTGTAATATTTATTTGCACATAAAGTAGGTACATTTATAGGCACCTGGTCGAAGGTAGGTTTTTTTTTCGGTGGGAATATCATCGAATGACCGACTCAGACTTTTACTGACTAAAAACCCACTCCTGTTCCTTCGTTGCTTTTTATACAAGGGCCGAGTCTTCCTTTCAGAATCAGACCCTTGGGCGACCCCTTGGGCTCGGTCCGGAAGGCTACCGGATGGTCGGACGGCGAGCTACCCGTTGCTCGCCGTCCGCAAGCCCGCGTCTAGGGTGGCCGGAAATCGGGTAGGTAAGGTAACGGGTAACTAAGGCATGCAAAACACTATTACAATAATAATATGCTTAGGACTAAAACACAGACTAAAATAGACACATTAAAAGTTAAATTAATACAGTTGTACAGTTGTTTATATAAAATAGTGTTGGATATTGACCTCCCCCAAATGTACCCAGGTATAGAATTTAATTTATTATAATTTTTATTCAGTAATTATTTTAATTATTATTTTAGCCCTGTGGTAAAGGCTCGAGTTTTTATTTATTTTTTTATTTTATTTATTTATTAAATATACACACACTATCTTTACAGGCTGAACCTAATACAATAATGGTTACCAAAAAAAAAAAATAATAATAATAATTATTGAAAAAGTACTACTCTTACACTAACTCTTAAAAATCTAAAAACTACTAACTTCTATTACAATTTAGACTACTAACTATAAAAATAAAAGAATTAGTTATAAGTTGTAGGGTGGGTTCAAACTCAGGTAGGTATACTGATTGTTATTTATTTCATCAACTTTTACAGTTTGTGACATTTATTGACATAGAACTTTTTCCTCCTTACCACATTCATGTCTTAGCGACCGAATTCAGTCGTTCGTTACATGATCGCTGTCTATACCGACATTGCGAACTTTTCACTTTATTAACCCGACAACACTAAAAGTATTTTCAAGGTGATTCCCTGTTTATAACTCGCACGCGCATCGACATTGGCGAGACATAACCACCTGATAGTGATGTACCGAATCAACAGATAGTTTTAAAAACAATTAACACTAGCAAGTACATATCATAAATATATTATCATAAATGTATTAAAAAAAAAAATTAAACACAAAATATTAAACTAACTTTCAGAGCAATCAGAAATGAAGATATTCGCAGTTCGAAGAATCGCCAAACTTAAGTGGCAGGACACATTGCACGCAAAACAGATGGTCGATGTGAAATGATGTCGAAAAAATACTAGCTTTCTTAAAATGACTTAATGAAAACTTGGTTCGGACCACGATTTCATGATTTAATGGCGGAATTCACCAATAAAACTAATCGCGTTTTAACGTTTGTCTCGCATAATCACGTTTAGCCGCTGTCACTAGTGTCACTTGTAAAAATACAACAAAAGAAAAATACAGACAAGTGACACTAGTGACAGCGGCTAAACGCGATTATGCGAGCCAAACGTTAAAACGCGATTAGTTTTATTGATGAATTCCGCCAGAGGTGTCAAGAGAATTACTAATGATGAAGACATCAAATTTATTTTACATGACTTCCATTTACTGCCAACCAGTGGACATGCTGGTGTGTGCAGAATGATAAATAATGTTAAAAGACAATTTTACTGGCCAGGTCTTGAAACGGATGTCAAGGATTTTATATCAAAATGTGAAAAATGTCAAGAGATGAAGCATGGTAAGCCTATGAAGAAATCCATGTGTATAACAACTACAGCATCTTATGCCTTTGAAAAAATATTTTTAGATATCGTAGGCCCATTGCCTCAAGATTACGAAGGTAATATACAGGGTGTTTGGTGCAGCGTGTGACAAATTGAAATGATCGATGGGGGGGGGGGGGGGCAGTGACGGATTAACCCTTAATCAAATTAAGCAATTGCCTAGGGCATCACGTCTGGGGGGGCACCAGAAGAAACACAAAAAATATCCGTCCTTAGGGCATCACGTCTCACTCTCACGTCACCAAAAAAAGTTTCTAGGACTAGTTTGATAATTCGCGCGTTTACTGTTTGGTGGTCTCAGCATGGTGTTATTTACTATAGCTTTCTTCGATCTGGTCAAGCAATAACGGCCTATGTCTACTGTGCCAAACTCGGAACAATGATATCAAAACTAGCAGTGAAACAGCCCCGACTCATGAATCAATCTTCACCATTATTGCTCCATGATAACGCGAGACTTCATATAGCACGAGAAACAGTTTTAAACCTACAGGACCTGCAATTAGAAACCATTCGTCACCCTCCGTATTCGCCAGACCTTGCTGTAACGGACCATAAGACCGTACCACTTTTTTCGTGGTTTAGACAATTTTCTACGTGATAAAATCTTCTTCTCAGGAAGTAGTACGAAATGCTTTCACACAGTTTGTCAAATCTAGATCACCAGAGTTCTATCGCAAAGGCATAAATGACCTTCCTATTAGATGGCAGCAATGTATAGGTAATAAAAAAAAAAATGGAATTTTTCAGTACAAATCGGCAATTTCATACTTTAACCCTTAGGTACATAATAAATAAATTATGCTTTGGTTTTTATTGTTGTCGCACCTACTCCACTTCTCAGGTACATCTCATCACCTCATTTTACAAAAAACTGACAACATATGGATAGGGGGGCCCACAGGCGTAGATTGCTTAGGGCAACAAGTAGTCTTAATCCGTCACTGGGGGGGGGTAATCTGCTATCCTTTCAATAAGTTAAAATCTGTCTTGTATCTCTCTTTTCGTGGGTTTTACTAGGAATAAAAAAAATAAAAAAATTGCATTTTTAACATTTATTTCATTTTTTTACAAATCTTGCTCAAATTGTTGGCCTCTGTTGTGAATGCAGGCCCAACATCTGTTTCGTATTTCGACAGTTGTTGTACTAGTACTAGTAGGAAATACGACTTCGTACAACTACTGTTGAACCGAAAAGAGAGATACGAGACAGATTTTACCTTATAAGAATGAGATAACATTTTTAATAAGTTTTTTAAGTATCATTTAAGCAAAAATATTTTCTAAATCATAATTTTGAATATTAGTCTTATGTGACTCGATTTACAATTCAAGATTCAAAAGCATTTATTTGAAATAAACCATTTACAGGCACTTTTAAAATGCCAAGAAGTCAGTCAGTCAGAAAAAAAAATGATTCTAATTGCACATTCCAAAGCGTAGATCTCTATGGAGAAGAATGTGCAAGAAACTCCATGGACACTCTTTTCAATCATGTTTTGTAATTACAAATATCTCTGTTACAATGGGGTATTATTTTCATAAAACAATAAAAAGTCGATGAAAAAAAATCCACAGGGCATGAGAAGTGTTTAGGGATCTGAAAGGATAGCAGATGACCCCTCCCGTCGACCATTTCAATTTGGCACACGATGCACCAAACACCCTGTATACACACTGAGTCTCCAGTGTAAGCTAAGTAAATTCGTGGAAGCATATCCACTTTGAACTAAGGACACTGTAACTGTAAGTAAAGCTTTAGTAGATAACTTTATTCTTAGATTTGGATTACAAAAACATTAGCAACTGATCGAGGTGCTGAATTTATGTCATCAACAATGGAACAGGTTTGTAAGCTTTTAAACATCGATAAAATAGCATCAGCTGCGTACCATCACCAGTCTATTAGTTCGTTAGAATATACTCACAAAAATTTATGAGCGTTTCTTAGAATTCAATGCAGTAATAATCCTCAAAATTGGTCACATTGGTTAGCTTAATGGTGTTTTAGTTATAATACCACTGTCTACTCAGCAACAAAAAAAGAGCCGTTTGAACTTGTATTTGGTAGGCCATGTATTGTTCCTTCTAGAATATATAATGATGTTAAACCGATATATAATCCATAAAATTATTGTAATAGTCTTAAGTATAAGCTTCAATTAGCTAATGAGGATGCTAGAAATAATTAAATATTAAGCAAATGTAATTGCAAGGACAACTATTATGATAAATATTTGAACCCAACCCAATAAGACGATATGATGTTGATTAAAAATGAAACTGGTCAGAAATTAGATCCTTATTTGAAGGTCCATTTACTATTACAGAAGGTAAGGGATGTAACGTAAAAATTATAAAAAAGAATAATATAATTGATATTGTTCACAAAAATCGAACTAAATCTTTTATGTCCCTGATGTGAGAAATTTAAAAAAAAAAATAGATTATTGTATTTTTTTTAAATTGGCTGACGTAAAGTGTATATCCTCCTTTATATTATTGTGTTAGGTATCAAGTTAATGCTTGATCAGCGTTCTAAGACTTGTTTCTTATTAATAAAATACATTATACTATGGGCAGTCAATCAGAGCTGTTCTCTTTCAAATATACCCTACGACCCTAAACATCTCAATACTACAACTAACTACATAATACTAATACACAATTGATTTCAAATTTCAAAATTTATCATCATCATCATCATTTTAGCCGAAGGACGTCCACAGTTGGAGGAAGCCTATCCCCAAGCGTCGTCTCAAAGAACGGTCCTGTGCGTCTCGCATCCATCGCATTCCCGCGCCTCTCACGAGATCATCGGTCCATCTTGTGGGGGGGCCTTCCAGCACTGTATCTTCCAGTGTGCGGTTGCTTCTCTAGAACCCTTCGGTTCAATCAACCATCTGTTCTACGAGCAAAGCCCTGCCCTCTGCCAATTAAGTTTGGCGATTCTTCGGGCTATGTCGGCGACCTTGGTTCTCCTGCGTGGTTTGGTAGTCCTGGTTGATTTGTAACTGCATTCCATTATTGTCTTCCAACTCAATTCAATTCAATACAATTCTAATTCCTTATTGCGAACTAAGTGTAGGATTTGGAGATGTTAACAATAAATGCTAGGTTCTTAGAACTTAGCTACCTTTTAAAGTATAGCCATATATATGAAAAAAAAATAAAAAACATGCTAAATATAACTACTAGGTCTATCTCAATTACATCTGTAAACGACAATACTCCTATAATTATTATACATATGATAAGGCTTGTAAATACTTCGTCGGAATCTACTCTGTTGTTATATTTTGTACTCATTAAATATAAGATAAGCAAATAAAATAAAATACATGTAACAAAACCAAAACTATAAAAAAACGCGCATGCAACCGTCCAATCAACGACAAAAACATTGTAAGCAATAGCACACAGATGTGTGAAAAAACCTAAGTTACTATAAAGTAGAAATATTTGCGTATACTTTTCTAATTTTATTCTAAAACATATAAATATAAAAAATAAATTTAAAAACCAAGCCGACCTGAATACTATTGACGAATATTCTCGCTCATAAGTTGATATATTATCCGGTTTAGACATATCATTATGGGTTTTTTCTTGAAAACGTATTCTTAATTTTCTTTCCAAGTAATATTTATGAATGTCAATTATAGTGTAGTCCCAGTCCCATTCATCTTTTTGTTCTAAGTTAATATCTTTTATTTGACTATACAGATAATCTGCCATTATGTTCAGGTCTAATGGAGTTGGGAGGCATTCATTTTCGATAGGCTCAATGTAACAGTACACGAAGGCTTCATCGATAACTTGCATCATGGCAGCTGGCGCGGTTGAGCGATTTTTATTAAAGTATTTTATTAAGCTCAAGCCAACTAAAATATACGACATACTTCCAGCAAGTGATTTCAAAAATACTTTATAAAACAGCCCAAAAAACACATTTGCCATCGCATAATGTATACGAGTACTTCTAGACACATACCAAATGCAGTCGCAAATATTTTTAATCTGGTTGTCATCGAGGTGTTCCAGTATATTCTTTTCTTCCCAAAATTTAGACAAATAAGAATTCTGTTCATCCATAGTCAAGGGCCCTATTTCACATAATTCAAAATTTTCAAAAATTGAAACCATTTTATCATACGATCGGCTAGTGATCCATATCTTGTGAGTCTTTGAAAATTTCCTCACAGCTTCTATTAATGCCAATACTTCATACTCGTACGTTGGGCAGATCTCGTCGAAGCCATCAAGTAAGATTATTATTTGAGCGTTATTATAAAAGTTCAGGAACATTTTCAACTCGAATAAAGTCCACGCGTCACCCTTAAAATCTACATGCACAGTTCCATCATCACATTGGACTAGTGATATATTCATGTCCATCGCTTTGCTACTTTCCTCACTGAGTGCAACTTGACACAAGAACTCCAAGGACTCCGTAGTGCCGATTTTCATTTTCTTATCTTTCCACTTCCTGAATTGTGTCGTGTGCTCCAGTAAATTGACTCTCACTATCCATCTTGTGTTTCCCCATTCTCCTTCCTTCATTTTAAGGGAAAAATGAGTTAGCAAAGATGACTTTCCCATTCCGGGGTCCCCAAAGATAACGACAACGTCATCTTCAAGATTACCTAGTGTTTGATTCTGATTGCGGTCCACGCTTTCTTGTATTCCGGTGTCTCTGCAGAATGGTCTTACACGTCTTTGAATATATAATTCAGCCTTATGATTGAAATTGCTGACCGGTTTACCTATAGTATTTTTGTTACCATGCATAATTTTATACAACACATCTCCTCCGACATATCCAATGGTACTCTTGTTTAAAAAATGTCTTAAATTTACTTCGTTACCTTGAAATATCACTTTATTGTTCTCCAAGATTTGCATCTGCGATTCTGTGCTCATATCAATCAATTTTATTACGTTCGTATTTTTTTGCATCATTTGTTCGTGTTTCAGAGCATCTTTATAAATAAAGCCTTCTTTTTCAAGATACGTTCCCATTCCCGCGTCAGACTCCATGCTCCATCTTTGTATCACATCATGATACTTCAAGTATATGGCGTTGGAAGCAACTTTTACATGTTGTACATCGTCACCTTGAGTTTTAGTTATTTCTTTTATTAAAATGTTCTCTACTTCTTTCTCATTACATTGGGATGTAAAAAATAGAAGTGTATTTAAAAAGCCAATCACGATGATTTTGTTATATTCATCTGTGGCAAATGATAATTTTGGAAATACTTTTGCTTTTACATCCAATTTATATTCGTGCATATTTGGAATTTTACTCTTCAATGTTTCATACCATCTTTTGGCTAGCTTGCCTAGAGATTCACAGGTATCTGTGAACTTTAAAAGTTTTGAAGTTTCATCGAGTACTAGTATGTTACCGACAGCAGAAGCTATGCCTCCATTTAACTGAAGAAATCCTTTTTCCAAAGACTCATCTATAGTGACGATATGATAAGGATCTGATTGTGTTAATATTTCTTCGAATTTATTTGTAAGGTGATTTAGTCTCTTTTGAACTTTTATATCATTGCCTCTTATTGCTAAATCTTTGTTGCCAAATAAAGCTGGAACTTTAATCTTCAGAGACAGCAAATACTCTTTAGCAGCCAGTTCTGCTGCTTCATAAACAGTCGACTGTGGAACATTTGCTATGTCGAGTTGTCGCTTCAGACCGTCAGTTATAAATTTACTAACAAACTCTAGCTTGTCGTTCTTATAGTTAAGAACACTTCCTACCAGCAATTTACTTAATGTCGGCACATCCGAGGGTTCTCTAAGGAACTTCAACAACAAACTCTGTATGTCAGTTTCTTTTGACTTAAAGTTTTTGATAACTTCTAAGCACAATTTGTTTTTGAACAGTACAAGATATTCATCGTTGGTTGCAAAGAAGTTTTGTTTGAAGCTGGCAATCCGATGTCCTTTAGGTTGGATTTCAGAAACATCTAAAACGTTGAGCGCTAGAATCACATGATAACACGACATGAGATAATTATTCATAGACATTACTGTACCAGATTTATCGCATATACACTTTGCCATCTGTTGAGCTAGCGCTTTCATTTGTTCTTTTAAAAGTATTTCACACAAAAGCTCCACATTCCTGTCGTTGTGCGACGACTGAGAGCCAGGGACTCCTGTACTTATCAGATTATTCAAATGTTTAGAGAAACTACCTTCGTATGTGCTGAACTTTTTGTCACCTTTTGCGTTTGTGTAAATAACGAAAAGACATTCTGTTTCACTACGTGAACTATTAAACAGAACATCTTTATTATTGGGATTAAACTTGCGTCTAACTTCTAAGTAGCTATTGAAGTATTCTACCAAATCACTTTCTTTGACCTTAAGAAGTGAATCATTCTTTTCTCTATGTTTAGCTTGTAAGAAGACTGCAAGCGGCTTGTCGTTTCCTTTAAATTTCGCCTTAAAACAGATGTCATCGAACGAGCCTAATTTATCTACATTTGAGGCTAAATAAAATTCTTCAATATTGTCATCATGTATCGCTCTGAAATAAATGAGGCTAAGAAGCTTGGTTTCGTAAAGTGGTCCTCGTATCCCAGATGTTCCTGGACGTTTTGGAAATCGGTTTGCCATCTTGTTGCAGCACAGGATCATCGGATACGCAACACTGGCAGTCGCAGGAGCTCTCTGTTAGCAGCCGCAGCCGCCACTGTATCTGTCGAGCGTCAAACTCCTTGGAGATTTCTCTCCTATTAACTGCAAGGATTGTGGTTATCTGTAAATGAAAAACGTAGGTCTGAGAACTCTAAGAAGGTCTTAATGATGAAGGATGTGTCGCTATTTGTAGATGTGTTGCGTCTTCGTGATCGTCTCTTAGATCTACTGTAGCGTTATCTACTAAGCTGTGGTTTTTATGGATATAGGATATTATGTTCCCCGGATCGCAGCTACTCTCAAAATAACTGATTAGAGTCTTCTTGATGTTTCTTGTTTTCAGTACGATCACATGACGATGGCATTGTCTCTCGTATAAAACGAATTCATCATCATCATCATTTCTGCCGAAAGACATCCACTGTTGGACATAGGCCTCCCCCAAGTGTCCCACAATGAACGGTCCTCTGCGTTTCGCATCCATAAGATTCCCGCAACCCTATTCCTAACCTTATAAAACAAATTATACCAATCGAATTCAATATTTGAATTTCGCGGGCAGCATGACGTATTTCACTAGGCAGTCAATAAATATATACATATCTCGCCATCTTTACACAATACATCAGAAAGATTAGACATCATTAACACTTGCACAAAACGAGTATTAAGTAGCAATTTACTGCTTGTTTTCATAGCCTTGCATTTAATAGGGCTATAGCGGAGGCGGGAAGAGGTAACGGAGCAGCGCGGATTCATCTCGACAAGGTAATACATAGATGACGTTATGGGGGCGCTTCGGCAACTTAAACCAAAATCCTCATCGGGGCCTGATGGTCTCCCAGCGTTTGTATTTAGGGATTGCCGTATGGTCCTGGCGGGACTGCTATTGCATATTTTCAACATTTGCCTTGCATCTGCAGAGTATCCAGAGAGGTGGAAGATGACCATACCAGATGAGATGATCATACTGGTACCGAAGGGAGGTTCGGGTACGAAAGTGGAGAAATACAGACCAGTTGCTGTACTGTCAACGCCGGCAAAGTTACTCGAATCCGTTGTTCAAAAAAATATACACCTTCAAGTGCGCTTGCAACTTACAGATGCACAACACGGATTTCGACCTGCAAGAAGCACCACTACAAATCTTCTCAGCTACGTAGCAGAAGTTGTGCCGACAGTGGACAATGGAGGGCAGACCGACGCTGCTTACTTCAACTTTAAAAAGGCCTTCGACCTAGTCGATAATGACGAGTTGCTGAAGAAGTTGGCAGCCATCGAGTTCACTCCTCATCTGTTTAACTTCTTTGCAAACTATATGAGAGACAGGCATTATGCAGGCATGCACAATGTGGATTATGCAGGGTACCGAACGCAACGATACTTTACAAGATCTGGCGTAAGCCAGGGAAGTAATTTGGGCCCTTTGGAATTTATATTGATGGTAAACGACCTGCCGGATGTCATACAAGAGGCCAAGTGTTTGTTGTTGGCGGACGACCTTAAGTTATCTCTCGCTATTAGAAACACGGAAGATTGTGTAGTATTACAGAGAGATATAGACAGGGTCGTAAATTGGAGCAAACCGAATCGGTTGCAGTTCAACGTGTCGAAGTGCGTGACTATCTCCTTTTCACGGGCACGCGCACCTATTCAGTATAAGTACACTGTGGATGGAAATGAGTTAACAAGGGTAACGGCTGTGAGGGATTTGGGAGTTAATTTTATTACTGAGTTGACGTTTCGTGATCACATTCTCAAAATTTGTAAAAAAAAGCATACAGGAACTTGGACTTGGTTCTTCGAATGGCTAGAGGCTTTACCAATATAAAATCTATTACAGCATTATACAATTCTTAAGTTAGAAGCCAACTAGAATGTAACGCAATTATCTGGGCCCCACATGAGACTAAATATAGCCTCATGTTGGAGCGGGTGCGAAATAAGTTCACTAGATTTATTTACATGAAGCTGTACGGGGTTTATCCTTTTTATCCGCTAATGTATCCTACCCTATTTGTCCTAGGTATGGTCGGATATAATGAACTGAGGCTCAGGAGGGAACTCACACTCGTAACCTATATCTTTACGGTAATTAGGGGGAGGATACATAATGCGGATATTTTGGCAAGGGTAGGTTTGTGTGTGCCGGACGAGTACGCGACGTGTCGGCGACGGCCGCATCTACTGGCGGTGCCGCGCGCGCGCACTAAGTTATTGAGCGAGGTACCTCTCACGCGCTGATGTGATGTGCTCTGAGTGAATTCACTAAGATAGCGCTTTTTAAAATATGTTACAGAATCTAGTTTGTAAGTTAGAAATAAGAAACCTCAATATCGATTTGGACTAGTCTGTAAGGATATGGTTGAGTATAAAAAAAATAAATAAAAAAATTAAGAATCGCTCACATTATCTCTGAGCAGTCTGTGATGATTGCTCGCAACACTGTATGACGCAATCCTCGCCCAGACGACATCCACTACTCTCTTCATCGAATAGTTCACACAATTTGGTTATTTAGTTTATAAAAACACATGTTATTATCAAACTTACGGTAAGTATTTAAATGTATGTCGTATATTTACAATGATACTGAAATTTAGGGAAAATTTGTTACTATCGATGTCTGTGCGCTATCGCGCACAAGACTGGCGATACATATTGAAATCATGATAACAAATTGAAGTGTCGTACGTAATCGATAAGACGATTTTCATTCGCAACTTAATCGATATTAACATTGAGTAAGGTACCTGGGTCAAATATGGCCACCTTAAGGTTTGCTATCCTTCTTTTGTAATAATAAAGCTAAAACAAATAAGTTTTAGCATTTATTCATGAAGAGTGGCTATTTAACTTTACAACAAAGGCAAAAAATACAGAGACATTTATCAATAAACAGAATTTTCAACAGTTTAAAAAAAAATAGAAATTGGCCATATTTCCGACGAGGGAGGTGAATATGGCCATGTATGTGGCCATATTTACTGAATGAATTTCTTTTTTTTGAAACTAAAATAAAAATCTATATTATGTTTTAATAGAGCATTTATTTAAAATATTTTTCGGGCGACATTCAGTTCAATAATAGAATTATATTTAAAAGTAATATTAATTTAATGATATCAAAATCAATAACGAGTTTCAAACGATAAGTTTTTCTTAATTAATCTTAAAATACTTATCAAAATTTCAACAAAATTATCAAAAAGAAAGTGAAACTTTTGAGATTCTTGATAAATCACAGTGATAGGTATTATAAATTTGAAAAAAAAATAGTTAATCCTATAAAGGCACAATAAAATGCTTTGCAGCCGTGTATATTTTCATCTTCCCGCTTTTGACTGCAGTTAAAGCTAATTTAATTGACGCTGCTGACCAAATTACCTCGAAGCCTCGAAGATGTATAACGTGGCATGGTCTAAAACAAAAAAAAAAGTGTCTATAATTTTGTACCGTAAATATGGCCAAACTGTAGCCATATTTGCAGTCATGCAATTTTTTTGTTTTCATATTCACGATTTAAAAATACAAAATTACTTTGACAAATATCAAATTACAATCGACACACAATATCATAATGTGACTAAGAATGATTTTAATTTGAAAAAATAACACGATACAAGACTGTACTTACTTAATGTTTTTATAACCTCAACAGTATGTTTCACATTAATGGACGCTGGACGTAAAGCGGGCGCGCGGGAGGGATGACAGGTATCTCGTTCGGTTACATGCGACACTAGCGACAATTTATGGTCAAGTTCAGTTTATTAGTAATTTTCGTATTTGGAATAAAGGTGTGTGGTCATATTTTCCGGCTGGCCATATTCGACCCGGGTACTTTATTATAAATTTGTACGACTGACGGCAGTGTTATCTTATTAAAACAGATATTTGCAGCGTAGAAAGAGGCCTAAGAAACGATAGGAATCTTTTGTGACCTCTCAAAAGCGTTTGATGATGTTAACTACTTTTGAAATAATAATAATACTTCGACTTAGCACACGAGGTTGTCGACATGAGGAATGTGGACTCGGCTGTCATTGTGCCGATTGTTGTGACTGCCAATGGCTATATAGCCAAAAGCTTCGACGACCATCTGTCGAACCTGTCGTTGCGCGGTTGGATCAAGGGCCTGATACAGAAGGCAGTACTCCTTGATACGGCTCGGATTGTGAGGAGGTTCCTGACTCTGGAGCCCTAACCATCGGTAGCTTGGACTATTTTATATATTTTTTAATGTTTTTTTTTTATATGTGTGTTTTAACAAATATTTAAAAATATATAAAATATGTATAAAAAATTAATAAAGAATAATAATAAATGTATTTATTGGAATGTTGTGTTAGTCTGTTAGAGAAATAACCTAATGGCTTCGCCTTTCCGGCGGCTCCTTGTTGTAGCACTGCCCCCACGCATGTATTTGATGCGTCACACATAAGAGACAATCTGCCTTTAACCTCTAGATATGCCAGTGTAATGGCGCTTTGTAGGCTTGCCTTACACTGCTCGAAAGCCGCCGTGGCCTTATCGTCCCATGTTATTCTAGACTTATCTTTTTCTTGGCCCCATGCAAAAACTTATTCAACTCGGCTTGATGTTCCGCCGCCTGTTTTATGTGTAGTCTGTAAAAATTAACCATTCCCAGGAATCGTCGCAACTGTTCGACGGTTTCCGGTCGCGGGTAACTTTGTATTGCCTCAACTTTATCTTTCAAGGGTTTTATCCCTTCTGAGCTAACACTGTAACCTAAAAATTCTATTTCCGGCTTACCAAAACAACATTTTGACAGGTTAATGGTTATTCCAAACTGTTCGAATCTGCTAAAAACGAGTCTTAGGTGCTTGCGAAGCAATTTAGAGTCTGTACTGGCGATGATTACTGATTACTGATGGCGTCATCAATATAACAGAATAGGTACGAGCAGTCCCCTTTCCGTTCTCCATCAATATACTCTAAACCCTGTAAAACCGTATTGTTCATGAACCTCTGAAATGTTTGCGCCGCATTACGCAAACCGAACGACATTCTGGGGAACTCGAATAGTTCAAATGGGGTAATGATAGCTGTTTTCTCTACATCCTGTGGTGCTACGCGAATATTGTGGTAGGCTCTATTAATATCTAAGCGTGCAAAAGTTTTCTTACCTGCTAGTCCATAGGTGAAATCCTGTAGCCTTGGGATCGGGTACCTGTCCGGCTTCGTGATCGCGTTGAGTGCACGATAGTCGCCACAGGGTTTTATCTGGCCGTCCATCTTCGGCACGACGTGAAGCGCGCTCGCCCATGGGCTCTTTGATGGCCGACATAAGTATACCTAAATCTTGCATTAGCCTAAATTCCTCTTGTACCATTTTGTATCTATCGGGTGGCACCGGCCTAGCACGGGTGAATACGGGAGGGCCTGTAGTCTCGATAGGATGATATGTGTTATGACTAGGAGGTTCTTTATAAGAAACCGGCTTGCTTATTTCTGAGAACTCCTCAAGCAAATCTTTGTACGGGTAATCACGCTGTATACTAGATATGGAAAATTCGGAACATTTCACTACAGTTGCTTCTCTACACAAATTGGTGAGACCGTCAATCAACCTTTTGTTATGTAAGTCTACAACTAATTGGTGTGCCTTTAAAAAATCTGCCCCTATGATTGGCTGTTTTACATCGCAAACTATAAATGACCATTTATACCCTCTACGTAAACCTAAATTTAATTCTATAGTCACTACACCATAGGTTTTAATTTCTGAATTGTTTGCTGCGAAAAGTTTATATACACACTCTTGTTTTTGCTTTGTTTTCACTTTACTTACAGGTATCACTGATACATTAGCGCCTGTGTCCACAAAATACACAATTTCCGTTTTGAAGTCTTTCAAACAAAGACGGTGATTTCCCGCGGCACAATCTTCCACCGACGCTGTCTGCACCGCTTCTAGTTTTCCATCTTCTGCTGCTTCTTGGCCCAATTACACAGTGATTCACTCGCCCACGCGTTGTTCTTATAGCGGTAATGATGTCTGCATAGCTAGTCGGGTGATTCTGGTGTGCGCCGCGTCCGGCTTTTGGATCTAAAACGTTGCCATTGTCCGCCTCCCGTGTTTCCTGCAGTGTTCCTATTTTGCTTCCTGATCTCATTTATCTCTCCGCGTAATTCCTTCATCTCTATTGCCAATTCCTTCAAATGGTTGGCTACACTATCGTTTGCGCTGGACCCTGCTGTTGACGTACTTGGTGTTATGGATGCGACCTCGCCGTTTCCCAAGTTTTCTAGTATTTTATCCGCCTTCCTTGCCATGTCCTCCAACTTGGTGTCTTCGCTCATTGCCAGCAGTGCGCGTATATTGGGTGTCAACTTGTCTAACCACAGCCTCTTTAGCGGTTCTTCCGTTAGATTGCATTTCTTCGCTAAAGTTGGCATTTTCCTGAATAACTGTGACGGTTTTTGTGTTCCCAGGTTTTTTTTTTTTTTTTTTCGGTGGGAAAATCATCTTATGACATCCCCCGCCCTTGGGCGGGGCGGGAGATAGTGTCAGACTTTTACTGACTAAAAACCCACTCCTGTTCCTTCGTTGCCTTCGTCCCAAGACCCCGGGTTTCGCTTTCACACTACCCAAGGCCCCAGTAGGCTTCGACCCTGCTGGGCCCCTACGATTTGCTGACATCTCCCTGAGGCGCGCGTGGAACAATACGCGCCGTCGACGACTTAGACTCGGTCCGGACGGTTACCGGACGGTCGGACGGCGGGCTACCCATTGCTCGCCGTCCGCAAGCCCGCGCCTACGGTGGCCGGAAATCGGGATCGGAATCCCGGCGGCGACTTGGGCGTGAGGAGCGTTGCCTCACGCGATCGGCCGCCTCCTTTGCTAGCATTACTGCTTCGCAGAAGGAAGCGACCGCCTGCCACTCCTCCTCGCTACGGACCATGGCCTGTACCAAGGCCCGACGCGAGAGATCGCCGCCGCCGATCGCCCCCACGAGGACACGGCGTTGCTCTGCCCAAGCGGGGCACACCTCCACCGTATGCTCCACCGTGTCCTCCGGGCGGTCCACACAGTGGCGACACCCGGGCGTCGCTTCCGCACGAATCCGGTGCAGGAACTTCCCGAACTTACCGTGTTCGGTGAGAACCTGCGTCATACGGTAGGTGAGGACGCCGTGAGGTCTTTCCAACCACGCCTCAAAGAGGGGACTTACCGCCATAATTGTGGCGTGCCCAGCACTGGGTCGCGACAGTCGCTGCCGCCATTTAGCCATGAGAACCCGCCGGAGCTCTGTCCGCCATGCAGCGATTTGTCGCGGCAGTGGAGTTTCGCCCCGGCGTTGCATCTCCATGCGCAGATCGTGCATGTGAGCAAGGTCTGTTGCCACCAGATCCCATGGTGGCTGGCAAGCAAGGAGGCTCGCCGCTTCGCGGGAAATCGTCCGGTATCCTCGCACCATCCGTATGGCCATGACCCTCTGGCATGCGTTCAGCCGGGCCGCCGGCTGCTTCCGCAGCGCTGGCGCCCATACCGGTGCGCCATAAAGGGCCATGGACCGAACGATTCCCGCGTAGAGCCTTCGGCAGGAGGCGTCTGGACCCCTCAGGTTGGGCAGGAGCCGCCCGAGGGCAGCCCCAGTCCGATTTAGTTTGGGAGCCAGACGTCGGAAGTGTTCCTCGAAATCCCACCGGCTGTCGAGAACGAATCCCAGGTACTTCATCGTCGACCCGACGCCGATGTGGACTCCTCCTACCGTTAGTTGGGAACCCGGTGGTGGTGTGTTCCGAGGTCCGTGAAAGCACATGGCCTCGGACTTGTGCAATGCCACCTCGAGTCCCAACTCCTGGATCCTGCCCACGACTGTCGCAACCCCGCGTGTCGTTAGTTCGACCGCCGCCTGGTACGACTCTCCCCGCCCCAGGACCAGCGTGTCATCTGCGTAGCAGACCACGCTGATCCCGTCAGGGAGGTCGCCGCGCAGCACGTAGTCGTATCCGATGTTCCACAAGGGCGGCCCTAGTACCGATCCCTGCGGAACACCGCACGACATCTCCCGACGTTCCCACTCTCCCTGGTGACCAGGGTAGATAATGTACCTGTCTGACAGGTACTCCTCGACCACACGACAGAGGTAGTCGGGCGTCCGGTGATACCGGAGTGCCCTCCTAATGCTGCTCCAAGGCAGGGAGTTGAAGGCGTTGGCGATGTCCAGAGACACCGCCACGACACACCTGCCCTGGGCCACTGCATCCCCCGTCGTTAGAGCTCGCACGCGCATGATGGCGTCCACCGTGGACCGCCTCCTGCGAAAGCCGAACTGGCCGTCCGCCAGATCCGGCCCCACCCGTGTTAGGTGCGCGACGAGGCGGTCTGCAATTACTCTTTCAAAGAGCTTGCCCACCTCGTCAAGCAGCACAATTGGCCGGTACGCGGACGGAGAGTCCGCAGGGCGCCCCGGCTTCGCGATGAGGACCAGTTTCCCTGTCTTCCAGCGAAGTGGGAACTGGCCTCTCTCCATGCATGCGCTGAAGAGCCCTCTTAGTCGAGGCCCGAGAGCCTCCATGGCCAGGACCCAGGCCTTCCCAGGCAAGCCGTCGGGTCCTGGGGCGGTATTTTTAGCACTCAGCCTTCGTACCGCCACTCTCATCTCTACCTCGGTCACCTCTGGAGCATTGTCGTCGTCGTCGCCATCGTGGTCCGCGTCGGACACCGCTGGTGGCGGAGCCATGGGCGGGGGAGAGTGTTCCCCTCGCTCAGGAAACAGAGTGCTCACCACACCCTCCACAAGCTGGGGCCGGAGACTCTGCGTCAGCGGGGGAGCCCAGGGGCGGAGTTTGTCCCGCACCACCTTGTAGGGGCGTCCCCATGGGTCCCCATTCAGAGTCCCCAGCCACACGTTGCGAGCCTCGAGCTTGGCCCGTCTTATCTCCGCTCGGAGGGTGCGCTTTGCTTCTCTGTATCCCTCGTACAGCTCCGCCTCTCTGGCCTCCGCATCCGGTGGACGGATGCGGCGCCTGCGGTATCTGGCATACCGGCGTCGCGCGGCATTGCACGCGTTGCGCAGTGCCGCAATCTCTGGCGACCACCAGTATACCTGGCGCTGAGCACGTCCTGGACGGACTCGGGGCATTGCCGCGTCGCAGATTTGCGACATGGCCTCGCGGAACCACTCTGCCTCGACGTCGATATCGACAGGCCTGTCCGGTGCTTGCACCCAGGCCTGTACCGTCGCGGCTTCCAGGAGTAGCTCCCGGTCCATCTGCCTCAGCGCCCATCGCGGACCACAAGGGTTCCGTCGGACCGGCGCGGTCGAAGTTTGGGCGGAGACGTCAAACCGGATGTACCGGTGGTCCGAGTACGTCTCCACCCCCTCCATGACGCACCAGTCGACGACACGCGGTGACAGAGCGGGGCTGGCGAACGAGATGTCCACCACGGAGTCACCCTGCATCCGCACACACGTGGGGACAGAACCCCGGTTTAGGACGACCAGGCCTGTCTCCAGAGCCCAGTCCTCCACCATCCGACCCCGTTGATTCGTGAACCGGGAACCCCAAGCCAAGTTCTTGGCATTGAAGTCCCCGCACACGACCACGGGGAGGGAACCAAACCCAGCGACGACGGCTTTCAGCTCCATTAGGGAGATGTGGAGATCGCCGAGAGATCTGTTCGGGGACAGGTAGACGCCCACCACTGCAATGTCCCCGAACCGTGCTGCCACGCAACCCCGTCCCCTCGTGACAGCCTCGAGGGTCGGGGTACCGGCGGCGGCCGACGAAATTAGAGTCACCGAGCCGTTCAACTCCTGAACCCAGTCTCCTCTGGGCAGGACATAGTACGGCTCGGAGACAACGGCGATGTTAATCGACCACTGCGCCATGCTCTGGAGCAACAGATCCTGAGCGGGGGCGCAGTGGTTGATGTTCGCCTGGAGGAGACGTAATGGAGCCGTTATTGACAGTCCATTACAGTCTCCTCCCGAGCCCCACGTGAGGGCCCTGCCGCGGTGGTTGCGGCGGTGACAGCAGCGGCAGCCAAAGAGGAGGCTGCGGCGGAGAGGACGTCGGGGTGGACTTGTCTGAGGACCTTGCCCTTGGCCTTGGCGGGGGGGTCGCAGGACCTGCTCCCAGCCCGGTGATCGGCCGGCTTACCTGCCGCCGCACATGCGTAGCAGTGCGGCGTAGCACGGCATTCTGCAGCCTTGTGACCGGGCTGACCGCATTGGAAGCAGCGGTCACTGCGGTCCACCTCCGCGGCGCAATAGGCACCCACGTGGTGCCCCACGTGGCAGCGGTAGCACCGCAGAGGTCTGGGCTCCAGCAGTTTTACTTGCGCGGAAACCCAGCCCACCAAGAGTCTTCGGCCTTCGCCCGTGATGGCTTTGACCGCCGACACGGGGCAGCTCACCGTTACGGCTCGCATGCCCGTGCTGTCAGCGCGGATGGTGCCCGCCCGCACCTGATCGGCGTGGCACCCTCCCGCCCTGACGATGGCGGCCACCACCTCGTCCACCCTGACAGAGTCGTCCAGGCCCATGATGCGCAAGTCCATGCACTTGGTGGGCCTGGACACTCGAGCCTCCTCGACGTCCAGGGACGCCCTGATCCTTGCGGCCAGGGCGTCCGCGGTGGAGCCACTGTCCGCACCAGGGACCTCTAATATTCGGGCCCCGGTTGCGGTGCGCCTCATTCGGAAGCCCCCAGAGGCCCCGAACTCGCTGAGGTGGCCCACCACCGCCTGCTTTGCCTTCTCCATGACGGTGTCGTACGTCACGCCCTTCTTTTCCGCATCTGGCTGTAGTGTAATTACTACAGCCTCGGAATTCGGGGCGCGAAGTCTAGCCGCCATGGCCCGCTTCTTTCTCTCCTGGTGCCTCGCGCGCTTCTTGGCCGTCCTAGCCGCCTTGCCCGCCCTCTTCTTGGCACCGACTTCTGTCCATTCGGCGCCAGCCGAGGGTTTTTCAGGCAGGGGAGGCGGCAGGCGCGGCCTGGTCGCCACCGTGGCAAGAAGTCCCACCGGTTTAGCGGCAGGCGCTGTACTATCCTTCCACCGCTGCTGTTGCTTGGACGCCGGGGCTGGCCTCGCAAGCCCTGCCGCCACGGCCTCGCGCCCGGCTTGCCTCAACGAACCCGCCTTGGGCACAGCTGCCGTGGCCGCGGTGGCGGCATATGACGCCGCCTTTCGCTGGCCGGAAGCCGCTAGCGGGGGGCGCAGCACGATGCCCTCCAGCAGGGACAGCTGTTGCTGGATACGCAGCTGAAACTGCTGCTGCTGCTGTTGCAACTGCTGCTGGAGGGCAGCCAGCTCCCGCTGCACCAGCGTAAGCAGCTGGCTCTCCGGTTGGGGCTGGCTTTGACCTTGCCCTTGCTTGCGCCCCCCTCCAGTCGGCTCCCGGCAGCCGTCGACTTTCTGGGCTCCCACAAGCTCGGCCCGGAGCTCGGTCCGGAGCTCGGCCCGTAGTCTCGCCACTCTCTTCTCGAGAGAGGCATCGATAGCTTCTTCGATAGAGGCGGCGTGCCGGTGGACCGTCTTCTCTTTGGAGGTCCTCTCTCTCTTCCGGCCCATGTCTCGCAACGCGGCGACGACCAACTTCCCCAGGGATTTACGGGACTCTTCAGCGGAGTCCTCCCTGGCATCCCGCTCGCTGCCAGACTGCCCCGAGATGACCACCTCAGCGCTGGCCACTCCGGATTGACGCCCCTCCGCAACAAGTCGGTCGGCTCGCTTAGCGGACTCCTGGGCAGTGAGGCCCCTCCCTCTTCCACTTGCTCGGCCTGCACCCCGCCCGCTGGTGGGGATTTTTCGGGCCGAGCCCATCTCTCCGTCGGAGGACGATTTTTCCCCCGGTCTGGAGCGCTTTCGGTAGAAACTCGCGTTTCTACCGGAGTCGCCCGCCACCTCCTCAACCTCCGAGCCCTCCGAGCTCCTTCCGGATGCCGCGTCGGACTCCGACCGCGCATCACTCTCCAAAGGGGTATTTTTAAAAAATTTCGATTTTCTTTCCATTTGATTCCCACGAGTAAATAACTTTTTGTACTGGCTCAAGATACTGGTTCGCACTAGAGACTAATTTAGCTACCCATTAGTCAAGCTAACAACCTCCCTCACGGTGCGCCGCCGCTTGGAGGTTTGGGGTAATTTTTTATAGAGGTTGTCTTCCTCGCGGCCCGGGCGGTTAAGCCAAGACCCTCGACCCCCATCAAAAGTCAGAAACATGACCTTGGACAATCTCTGGGGCTACGAGACTAACGGTGGCAGAAGGAGGAGCAAGTCTTCCTCCTGCCTGCCCGGTGGCAGGGTGAGTGCACACCGAGCCCGCTCTTACTTCGCCACTGTGCCCTCTGCTATAGCCTCTGCTATACACGCGTTGAAGTGATCCTTCAGACAGAATATTCGCAGGCGGACATCGTGACCCCTTAGGCAGAAGTACCCAAGGGGAGTCGTTGACCGCCTCCCAGGGTGCACCGTCCCGCAGACTGGCCTTCACCTCGGACGTATCCGCAAGGGAACTACAGCCTGCGGGCACTCGTGGAGGTTTTCTGTCGTAGCACCCCTTTGTGTTCCCAGGTACATTTCATGCATTAATCTCTGAAATTGTTTATCTGTACTCTCTTCATAAACAGTCAACAAACGCGTTTTTATCGTTTCGTGCTTGCCTGTTTCCGGTGGAGTTTCTATGATGTCAGTAACTTGCTATAATGCATCCGTGGGTAATTTCGCGAGCACCATATCATACTTTTGAATGTCGCCTTGCTTCTGTGGTGCCATAATCGCCTCGAACTGGCAAAACCACGATCTTGGTAATTCTCTCCTAAATTCCGGAACTCTCATTTGCACCGTAACCATCGCCATGTCCGCAGCTGTTGCCGGAGTTGACCCTGGAGGACCGGAGTTCATTTTGGAGACGATTTACACGCGTTGCTTTATAACCTAACTTGCACCACGCGGTTCGTATGCCTCTGCCTCGCACTCGAGTGAGTCGCCTACTCTATGTTACACGAAAACACAAAATTTTGTAATCGTCGGAGGGTCACCAGTGTTGTGGGTGTTCACTACACTATCGGATGATTAAAGGAAACTTGACTACGCTCTGGATCACCATCAACCTCCCCCGCCTGCGCCCTCAATTCACCCCACGTCCCGTGCGCCGGCGGCGGCGGCCGCGTAATCATTCCTACTACCTACAACGATTAAATTATATGCGTGTTTTGCTTATTTCAAACTAGGACAAAGTAGAAAAATAAGAAAAAAAAGTCATGAATTAAAAATGGAAATGTGTTCTATTACTTTTATTTTTTTATATAAATAAAGATTATTATTATTATTACTACTTACAGTGGACCACCAAAAAACTTTTACGCACTGGTTAAAAACTTTTCCTGTATGTTTAGGCTTGTAAATAGTTTGTCGTGATCTACCCTGTTGTTATATTTTGTATTTATTAAATGTAAGCTAACCAAATAAATTAAAATATATAAAACAAAAATGAAAATAAAAAGATACGCGCATTCAACTGTCCAATCATTGACTAAAACATTGTAAGCAATAGCATACAGATATGTTAATAAAATAAAGTAACTATAAAGTATAAATATATGCGTATGCTTTTCTAATTTTAATCTAAAACATACAAATATAAAAAACATTTGTAAAAACCAACCCGTCCCGAATACTGATGATGAATATTCTCGCTCATAAGCTAATATATTATCCGGTTTAGACATATCATTTTGGGTTTTTTCTTGAAAACGTATTCTTAATTTTCTTTCCAAGTAATATTTATGAATGTCAATTATAGTGTAGTCCCAGTCCCATTCATCTTTTTGTTCTATGTTAATTTCTTTTAATTGACTATACAGATAATCTGCCATTATGTTCAGGTCTAATGGAGTTGCGAGGCATTCATTTTCGATAGGCTCAATGTAACAGTACTCGAAGGTTTCATCGATAACTTGCATCATGGCAGCTGGCGCGGTTGAGCGATTTTTATTAATGTATTTTATTAAGCTCAAACCAACCAAAACATATGGCATATTCGGATCAAATGTTTTAAAAACGGCTTTATAAAACAGGCCAAATAACAAATTTGTCAACACATAATATATACGAATACTTCTAGACACATACCAAATGCAGTCGCAAATATTTTTAATCTGGTTGTCATCGAGGTGTCCCAGTATATTCTTTTCTTCCCAAAATTTAGACAAATAAATATCCTGCTCATCCACAATCAAGGGCTCTATTTCGAATAATTTACAAAATTTTAAATATTCAAAAATGTTAATCATTTTATCATACGATCGGCTAGTGATCCATATCTTGTGAGTCCTTGAAAATTTCCTCACAGCTTCTATTAATGCCAATACTTCATACTCGTACGTTGGGCAGATCTCGTCGAAGCCATCAAGTAAGATTATTATTTGAGCGTTATTATAAAAGTTCAGGAACATTTTCAACTCGAATAAAGTCCACGCGTCACCCTTAAAATCTACATGCACAGTTCCATCATCACATTGAACTAGTGATATATTCATGTCCATCGCTTTGCTACTTTCCTCACTGAGTGCAACTTGACACAAGAACTCCAAGGACGCCGTAGTGCCGATTTTCATTTTCTTATCTTTCCACTTCCTGAATTGTGTCGTGTGCTCCAGTAAATTGACTCTCACTATCCATCTTGTGTTTCCCCATTCTCCTTCCTTCATTTTAAGAGAAAAATGAGTGAGCAAAGATGACTTTCCCATTCCGGGGTCCCCAAAGATAACGACAACGTCATCTTCAAGATTACCTAGTGTTTGATTCTGATTGCGGTCCACGCTTTCTTGTATTCCGGTGTCTCTGCAGAATGGTCTTACACGTCTTTGAATATATAATTCAGGCTTATGATTGAAATTGCTGACCGGTTTACCTATAGTATGTTTGTTACCATGCATAATTTTATACAACACATCTCCGACATATCCAATTGTACTCTTGTTTAAAAAATGTCTTAAATTTACTTCGTTACCTTGAAATATCACTTTATTGTTCTCCAAGATTTGCATCTGCGATTCTGTGCTCATATCAATCAATTTTATTACGTTCGTATTTTTTTGCATCATTTGTTCGTGTTTCAGGGCATCTTTATAAATAAAGCCTTCTTTTTCAAGATACGTTCCCATTCCCGCGTCAGACTCCATGCTCCATCTTTGTATCACATCATGATACTTCAAGTATATGGCGTCGGAAGCAACTTTTACATGTTGTACATCGTCACCTTGAGTTTTAGTTATTTCTTTTATTAAAATGTTCTCTACTTCTTTCTCATCACATTGGGATGTAAAAAATAGAAGTGTATTTAAAAAGCCACTCACGATGATTTTGATATATTCATCTGTGGCAAATGATAATTTTGGAAATACTTTTGCTTTTACATCCAATTTATATTCGTGCAAATTTGGAATTTTACTCTTCAATGTTTCATACCATCTTTTGGCAAGCTTGCCTAGAGATTCACAGGTATCTGTGAACTTTAAAAGTTTTGAAGTTTCATCGAGTACTAGTATGTTACCGACAGCAGAAGCTATGCCTCCATTTAACTGAAGAAATCCTTTTTCCAAAGACTCATCTATAGTGACGATATGATTATGATCTGATTGTGTTAATATTTTTTCGAATTTATTTGTAAGGTGATTTAGTCTCTTTTGAACTTTTATATCATTGCCTCTTATTGCTAAATCTTTGTTGCCAAATAAAGCTGGAACTTTAATCTTCAGAGACAGCAAATACTCTTTAGCAGCCAGTTCTGCTGCTTCATAAACAGTCGACTGTGGAACATTTGCTATGTCGAGTTGTCGCTTCAGACCGTCGGTTATAAATTTACTAACAAACTCTAGCTTGTCGTTCTTATAGTTAAGAACACTTCCTACCAGCAATTTACTTAATGTCGGCACATCCGAGGGTTCTCTAAGGAACTTCAACAACAAACTCTGTATGTCAGTTTCTTTTGACTTTAAGTTTTTGATAACTTCTAAGCACAATTTGTTTTTGAACAGTACAAGATATTTATCGTTGGTTGCAAAGAAGTCTGGTTTGAAGCTGGCAATCCGATGTTCTTCATGTTGGATTTCATCAGAAACATCTAAAACGTTGAGCGCTAGAATCACATGATAGCAAGTCATAAGGTCATTCATCGACATTTCGCTACCAGATTTATCGCATATACACTTCGCCATCTGTTGAGCTAGCGCTTTCATTTGTTCTTTTAAAAGTATTTCACACAATAGCTTCACATTCTTGTCGTTTTGCGACAACTGAGAGCCAGGGACTCCTGTACTTATCAGATCATTCAAATGTTTAGAGAAACTACCTTCGTGTGTGCTGAACTTTTTGTCACCTTTTGCGTTTGTGTAAATAACGAAAAGACATTCTGTTTCACCAAGTGTGTTATTAAACAGAACATCTTTATTATTGGGATTAAACTTGCGTCTAACTTCTAAGTAGCTATTGAAGTATTCTACCAAATCACTTTCTTTGACCTTAAGAAGTGAATCATTCTTTTCTCTATGTTTAGCTTGTAAGAAGACTGCAAGCGGCTTGTCGTTTCCTTTAAATTTCGCCTTAAAACAGATGTCATCGAACGAGCCTAATTTATCTACATTTGAGGCTAAATAAAATTCTTCAATATTGTCATCATGTATCGCTCTGAAATAAATGAGGCTAAGAAGCTTGGTTTCGTAAAGTGGTCCTCGTATCCCAGATGTTCCTGGACGTTTTGGAAATCGGTTTGCCATCTTGTTGCAGCAGAGGATCATCGGATACGCAACACTGGCAGTCGCAGGAGCTCTCTGTTAGCAGCCGCAGCCGCCACTGTATCTGTCGAGCGTCAAACTCCTTGGAGATTTCTCTCCTATTGACTGCAAGGATTGTGGTTATCTGTAAATGAAAAACGTAGGTCTGAGAACTCTAAGAAGGTCTTAATGATGAAGGATGTGTCGCTATTTGTAGATGTGTTGCGTCTTCGTGATCGTCTCTTAGATCTACTGTAGCGTTATCTACTAAGCTGTGGTTTTTATGGATATAGGATATTATGTTCCCCGGATCGCAGCTACTCTCAAAATAACTGATTAGAGTCTTCTTGATGTTTCTTGTTTTCAGTACGATGACATGACGATGGCATTGTCTCTCGTATAAAACAAATTCATCATCATCATCATTTCTGCCGAAAGACATCCACTGTTGGACATAGGCCTCCCCCAAGTGTCCCACAATGAACGGTCCTCTGCGTTTCGCATCCATGAGATTCCCGCAACCCTATTCTTAACCTTATAAAACAAATTATACCAATCGAATTCAATATTTGAATTTCGCGGGCAGCATGACGTATTTCACTAGGCAGTCAATAAATATATACATATCTCGCCATCTTTACACAATACATCAGAAAGATTAGACATCATTAACACTTGCACAAAACGAGTATTAAGTAGCAATTTACTGCTTGTTTTCATAGCCTTGCATTTAATAGGGCTATAGCGGAGGCGGGAAGAGGTAACGGAGCAGCGCGGATTCATCTCGACAAGGTAAACATAGATGACGTTATGGGGGCGCTTCGGCAACTTAAACCGAAATCCTCATCGGGGCCTGATGGTCTCCCAGCGTTTGTATTTAGGGATTGCCGTATGGTCCTGGCGGGACTGCTATTGCATATTTTCAACATTTGCCTTGCATCTGCAGAGTATCCAGAGAGGTGGAAGATGACCATACCAGATGAGATGATCATACTGGTACCGAAGGGAGGTTCGGGTACGAAAGTGGAGAAATACAGACCAGTTGCTGTACTGTCAACGCCGGCAAAGTTACTCGAATCCGTTGTTCAAAAAAATATACACCTTCAAGTGCGCTCGCAACTTACAGATGCACAACACGGATTTCGACCTGCAAGAAGCACCACTACAAATCTTCTCAGCTACGTAGCAGAAGTTGTGCCGACAGTGGACAATGGAGGGCAGACCGACGCTGCTTACTTCGACTTTAAAAAGGCCTTCGACCTTGTCGATAATGACGAGTTGCTGAAGAAGTTGGCAGCCATCGGGTTCACTCCTCATCTGTTTAACTTCTTTGCAAACTATATGAGAGACAGGCATTATGCAGGCATGCACAATGTGGATTATGCAGGGTACCGAACGCAACGATACTTTACAAGATCTGGCGTAAGCCAGGGAAGTAATTTGGGCCCTTTGGAATTTATATTGATGGTAACCGACCTGCCGGATATCATACAAGAGGCCAAGTGTCTGTTGTTGGCGGACGACCTTAAGTTATCTCTCGCTATTAGAAATACGGAAGATTGTGTAGTATTGCAGAGAGATATAGACAGGGTCGTAAATTGGAGCAAACAAAATCGGTTGCAGTTCAACGTGTCGAAGTGCGTGACTATCTCCTTTTCACGGGCACGCGCACCTATTCAGTATAAGTACACTGTGGATGGAAATGAGTTAACAAGGGTAACGGCTGTGAGGGATTTGGGAGTTAATTTTATTACTGAGTTGACGTTTCGTGATCAAAATTTGTAAAAAAAGCATACAGGAACTTGGACTTGGTTCTTCGAATGGCTAGAGGCTTTACCAATATAAAATCTATTACAGCATTATACAATTCTTTAGTTAGAAGCCAAGAATGTAACGCAATTATCTGGGCCCCACATGAGACTAAATATAGCCTCATGTTGGAGCGGGTGCAAAATAAGTTCACTAGATTTATTTACATGAAGCTGTACGGGGTTTCTCCTTTTTATCCGCTAATGTATCCTACCCTATTTGTCCTAGGTATGGTCGGATATAATGAACTGAGGCTCAGGAGGGAACTCACACTCGTAACCTATATCTTTACGGTAATTAGGGGGAGGATACATAATGCGGATATTTTGGCAAGGGTAGGTTTGTGTGTGCCGGACGAGTACGCGACGTGTCGGCGACGGCCGCATCTACTGGCGGTGCCGCGCGCGCGCACTAAGTTATTGAGCGAGGTACCTCTCACGCGCGCGTTGCGCACGCTCAACCTCATAGCTGACGACGTGGATATATTTTGTTGTGCTCCGAGTGAATTCACTAAGATAGCGCTTTTTAAAATATGTTACAGAATCTAGTTTGTAAGTTAGAAATAAGAAACCTCAATATCGATTTGGACTAGTCTGTAAGGATATTGTTGAGTATAAAAAAAAAAAAAAAATAATTAAGAATCGCTCACATTATCTCTGAGCAGTCTGTGATGATTGCTCGCAACACTGTATGACGCAATCCTCGCCCAGACGACATCCACTACTCTCTTCATCGAATAGTTCACACAATTTGGTTATTTAGTTTATAAAAACACATGTTATTATCAAACTTATGGTAAGTATTTAAATGTATGTCGTATATTTACAATGATACTGAAATTTAGGGAAAATTTGTTACTATCGATGTCTGTGCGCTATCGCGCACAAGACTGGCGATACATATTGAAATCATGATAACAAATTGAAGTGTCGTACGTAATCGATAAGACGATGTTCATTCGCAACTTAATCGATATTAACATTGAGTAAGGTACCTGGGTCAAATATGGCCACCTTAAGGTTTGCTATCCTTCTTTTGTAATAATAAAGCTAAAACAAATAAGTTTTAGCATTTATTCATGAAGAGTGGCTATTTAACTTTACAACAAAGGCAAAAAATACAGAGGCATTTAACAATAAACAGAATTTTCAACAGTTTAAAAACAAATAGAAATTGACCATATTTCCGACGAGGGAGGTGAATATGGCCATGTATGTGGCCATATTTACTGTATGAATTTCTTTTTTTTGAAACTAAAATAAAAATCTATATTATGTTTTAATAGAGCATTTATTTAAAATATTTTTTGGGCGACATTCAGTTCAATAATAGAATTATATTTAAAAGTAATATTAATTTAATGATATCAAAATCAATAACGAGTTTCAAACGATAAGTTTTTCTTAATTAATCTTAAAATACTTATCAAAATTTCAACAAAATTATCAAAAAGAAAGTGAAACTTTTGAGATTCTTGATAAATCACAGTGATAGGTATTATAAATTAGAAAAAAAATTGTTAATCCTATAAAGGCACAATAAAATGCTTTGCAGCCGTGTATATTTTCATCTTCCCGCTTTTGACTGCAGTTAAAGCTAATTTAATTGACGCTGCTGACCAAATTACCTCGAAGCCTCGAAGATGTATAACGTGGCATGGTCTAAAACAAAAAAAAAAGTGTCTATAATTTTGTACCGTAAATATGGCCAAACTGTAGCCATATTTGCAGTCATGCAATTTTTTTGTTTTCATATTCACGATTTAAAAATACAAAATTACTTTGACAAATATCAAATTACAATCGACACACAATATCATAATGTGACTAAGAATGATTTTAATTTGAAAAAATAACACGATACAAGACTGTACTTACTTAATGTTTTTATAACCTCAACAGTATGTTTCACATTAATGGACGCTGGACGTAAAGCGGGCGCGCGGGAGGGATGACAGGTATCTCGTTCGGTTACATGCGACACCTGCGACAATTTATGGTCAAGTTCAGTTTATTAGTAATTTTCGTATTTGGAATAAAGGTGTGTGGTCATATTTTCCGGCTGGCCATATTCGACCCGGGTACTTTATTATAAATTTGTACGACTGACGGCAGTGTTATCTTATTAAAACAGTTATTTGCAGCGTAGAAAGAGGCCTAAGAAACGATAGGAATCTTTTGTGACCTCTCAAAAGCGTTTGATGATGTTAACTACTTTTGAAATAATAATAATACCTCGACTTAGCACACGAGGTTGTCGACATGTGGAATGTGGACTCGGCTGTCATTGTGCCGATTGTTGTGACTGCCAATGGCTTTATAGCCAAAAGCTTCGATGACCATCTGTCGAAGCTGTCGTTGCGCGGTTGGATCAAGGGCCTGATACAGAAGGCAGTACTCCTTAAAACGGCTCGGATTGTGAGGAGGTTCCTGTCTCTGGAGCCCTAACCATCGGTAGCTTGGACTATTTTATATATTTTTTAATGTTTTTTTTTATATGTGTGTTTTAACAAATATTTAAAAATATATAAAATATGTATAAAAAATTAATAAAGAATAATAATAAATGTATTTATTGGAATGTTGTGTTAGTCTGTTAGAGAAATAACCTAATGGCTTCGCCTTTCCGGCGGCTCCTTGTTGTAGCACTGCCCCCACGCATGTATTTGATGCGTCACACATAAGAGACAATCTGCCTTTAACCTCTAGATATGCCAGTGTAATGGCGCTTTGTAGGCTTGCCTTACACTGCTCGAAAGCCGCCGTGGCCTTATCGTCCCATGTTATTCTAGACTTATCTTTTTTCTTGGCCCCATGCAAAAACTTATTCAACTCGGCTTGATGTTCCGCCGCCTGTTTTATGTGTAGTCTGTAAAAATTAACCATTCCCAGGAATCGTCGCAACTGTTCGACGGTTTCCGGTCGCGGGTAACTTTGTATTGCCTCAACTTTATCTTTCAAGGGTTTTATCCCTTCTGAGCTAACACTGTAACCTAAAAATTCTATTTCCGGCTTACCAAAACAACATTTTGACAGGTTAATGGTTATTCCAAACTGTTCGAATCTGCTAAAAACGAGTCTTAGGTGCTTGCGAAGCAATTTAGAGTCTGTACTGGCGATGATTACTGATTACTGATGGCGTCATCAATATAACAGAATAGATACGAGCAGTCCCCTTTCCGTTCTCCATCAATATACTCTAAACCCTGTAAAACCGTATTGTTCATGAACCTCTGAAATGTTTGCGCCGCATTACGCAAACCGAACGACATTCTGGGGAACTCGAATAGTTCAAATGGGGTAATGATAGCTGTTTTCTCTACATCCTGTGGTGCTACGCGAATATTGTGGTAGGCTCTATTAATATCTAAGCGTGCAAAAGTTTTCTTACCTGCTAGTCCATAGGTGAAATTCTGTAGCCTTGGGATCGGGTACCTGTCCGGCTTCGTGATCGCGTTGAGTGCACGATAGTCGCCACAGGGTTTTATCTGGCCGTCCATCTTCGGCACGACGTGAAGCGCGCTCGCCCATGGGCTCTTTGATGGCCGACATAAGTATACCTAAATCTTGCATTAGCCTAAATTCCTCTTGTACCATTTTGTATCTATCGGGTGGCACCGGCCTAGCACGGGTGAATACGGGAGGGCCTGTAGTCTCGATAGGATGATATGTGTTATGACTAGGAGGTTCTTTATAAGAAACCGGCTTGCTTATTTCTGAGATCTCCTCAAGCAAATCTTTGTACGGGTAATCACGCTGTATACTAGATATGGAAAATTCGGAACATTTCACTACAGTTGCTTCTCTACACAAATTGGTGAGACCGTCAATCAACCTTTTGTTATGTAAGTCTACAACTAATTGGTGTGCCTTTAAAAAATCTGCCCCTATGATTGGCTGTTTTACATCGCAAACTATAAATGACCATTTATACCCTCTACGTAAACCTAAATTTAATTCTATAGTCACTACACCATAGGTTTTAATTTCTGAATTGTTTGCTGCGAAAAGTTTATATACACACTCTTGTTTTTGCTTTGTTTTCACTTTACTTACAGGTATCACTGATACATTAGCGCCTGTGTCCACAAAATACACAATTTCCGTTTTGAAGTCTTTCAAACAAAGACGGTGATTTCCCGCGGCACAATCTTCCACCGACGCTGACTGCACCGCTTCTAGTTTTCCATCTTCTGCTGCTTCTTGGCCCAATTACACAGTGATTCACTCGCCCACGCGTTGTTCTTATAGCGGTAATGATGTCTGCATAGCTAGTCGGGTGATTCTGGTGTGCGCCGCGTCCGGCTTTTGGATCTAAAACGTTGCCATTGTCCGCCTCCCGTGTTTCCTGCAGTGTTCCTATTTTGCTTCCTGATCTCATTTATCTCTCCGCGTAATTCCTTCATCTCTATTGCCAATTCCTTCAAATGGTTGGCTACACTGTCGTTTGCGCTGGACCCTGCTGTTGACGTACTTGGTGTTATGGATGCGACCTCGCCGTTTCCCAAGTTTTCTAGTATTTTATCCGCCTTCCTTGCCATGTCCTCCAACTTGGTGTCTTCGCTCATTGCCAGCAGTGCGCGTATATTGGGTGCCAACTTGTCTAACCACAGCCTCTTTAGCGGTTCTTCCGTTAGATTGCATTTCTTCGCTAAAGTTGGCATTTTCCTGAGTAACTGTGACGGTTTTTGTGTTCCCAGGTCCATTTCATGCATTAGTCTCTGAAATTGTTTATCTGTACTGTCTTCATAAACAGTCAACAAACGCGTTTTTATCGTTTCGTGCTTGCCTGTTTCCGGTGGAGTTTCTATGATGTCAGTAACTTGCTATAATGCATCCGTGGGTAATTTCGCGAGCACCATATCATACTTTTGAATGTCGCCTTGCTTCTGTGGTGCCATAATCGCCTCGAACTGGCAAAACCACGATCTTGGTAATTCTCTCCTAAATTCCGGAACTCTCATTTGCACCGTAACCATCGCCATGTCCGCAGCTGTTGCCGGAGTTGACCCTGGAGGACCGCAGTTCATTTTGGAGACGATTTACACGCGTTGCTTTATAACCTAACTTGCACCACGCGGTTCGTATGCCTCTGCCTCGCACTCGAGTGAGTCGCCTACTCTATGTTACACGAAAACACAAAATTTTGTAATCGTCGGAGGGTCACCAGTGTTGTGGGTGTTCACTACACTATCGGATGATTAAAGGAAACTTGACTATGATGAAATAAATGTCTTTAATTCTGACTCCACAATAGTTCGTTATCACTAACTACGTACTATGTATGTGTCGAGGCAGGGCGGTGTAACGTAAGCGACTGGCGAGCCTTGCGCTCGCGCGCCCGTATTTTATCAAAATTGCAACTTAGCGAATCGCAGTTACTAAGCCGCCACAGGAACGTAACAATTTTTACAATGTATAGTGCTCGTTAGCAGCTACATTAGTTTAAAATAAAACTGTGTCGCAGCCATTAGCGCCCACCTCCTAGAGGATAGACTTCGGCGTTCCAGCTTAATTTATGGAATTATATACAAAAAAAAGACAACAAACAATGATATCTTAAAAGTTTAACAACCATTATGACAACAAAACAGCATAAGAATTAGTAAAATTCCAGTTCTTCTATGTGGTATGGATAAGGGTGTGTTTGTAAGTGTGTGTGGTGTCTGAATGTGTGTGGTGTGAGTGTTATTACAGTGTGCAATAAAAAGTATAAGAACATTACGGACTAGGTAAACTTGGTTTAGTAAAGTCTTATTTAATGATAGACAAGTTCAAATAAGTGGTATCCCTTTTTTACTTTTGAACCATGTGCAGTCACATGGTTTAAAAGTAAAAATGGGGATACCACAATTATTGTGTATTTATTGGGTCCTATCTTAATTTCCGTATATATTAATGATCTACGCCGTTTATTAAGAAAACAACCACATATAGTCTTGTTTGCTGATGATTCGTCCTTCAAACTTGCAGGTTTTGCTGCGTAAATTGTATTTAAACTGCCCGTGCAGACTCATCTCACTCACTCCGTGCGGGTGATGCTGATGAGTGACGGAGGTGACATTCGTGAGACAAACTGTTTTCTGTTTTACCCCGGGTTTACCACACAATTGGAAACCTTCGAACTGTACTGCACTCTGTCTCTTTCCCGCCCTTGCAAAAAAGCTAGTGGAAAAACAAGCCATTTAATCACAAAATACGTCATCATTGTTTTATTTGTAAAAAAAAAAGCGTTTGAATAACTCTGACTAAGATTTGGAACTTGGCGCCATATTAACTTTTATTCAGCTCAAACTGACCTATACATTTCATAGAAACCCTGGCATTATCCTTTAGAGATGATGACGGTTAATTTTTATTCTTCACATTGTTGTATAATAAAAATAATTGTAAACCATAATTATGAATATGTCGGTAAAGCAACGAGAAAGATCTTTCCGCTGTAGACAGCGGAAAGATCTTTCTCGTTGCGAAAAATCAAATTGTGGCTAAGAGCTTCAATGGTCGAATGTCTAACCGGACTGGCACTTCTCCATGTTCATAAAAACTTACCTTCTTCTTAGCGTCTCAATAGCTAAACTTATTAAATTCCTTGCCTGGTCCAGTATTCGGCCACGGCAATGCCGTCCACTGATGCAGACATTAGATCCCTACGTGAACAGGTAACAGGGCACGTCATGCAGGATGGAAGGTGGGACATGTACTGCGGAGAGACTTCGCACAAACACTGAAGGTTGGATTCGTCCAGGAATCCCTGTCTGTTGAGATTGTCTTTTCTGCGCCTAACCTGGGTGCGGACTCTGTTTACAGTTTTCCAGATGGGCCATGGCAACTCGTGTCCAGGATAGAGGTTCTCCGACGGCTCGATAAAATCTTCAGGAGGTTTAAACTTCTCCCGCCAGAGGTCGCATCTCTCCGATGTGGTGTTACTTTGAGATGGGCTCACGCTTGCAACAAAACTTTTACGACTTTTAAGTCTCAGGGGCACCGAACTGTAATTGTGCATTGGATGGCGAGGGTCGTTTTGTTGTTTCGTCCTTTCTATGCGGCTAGACTTGTGAATTTTTGGGTGTGCAATGCCGATTAGTGTTACAGCATTTGTACCGGAGTCGGTTTAAGGCAACCAGTGGTAATTCGGCGCGTCTCATTAAGCGCTGTATCCACTAAATTGGAGTGGGCGAAGCGGCTCCATACTGGACAGGCATATTCACTAGCGGAAAAGCAGAGCAACATTCCAGTTGCTTGCAGAACTTAGGGAGACGCCCCCCATCTAATGGATGTTAGGCGACGTAGCAATTCAAAAATCAAACGCAAACTTATCAACAACAATAAAAACATAAAAGGTTGTTTCTCGTATGCACCTACCGCTTAACGTTTTCACAATTTTTTCCGTAGTTGAGAGACCTATCCAGAGTGATGCCGAGATCAGGATGGGGTCTATGAATAATTGGCACCCCCTGCCACGAGATATTGAGCATTCAACGCACGTCTGCGTTTTTGAGGGATTTCGTTTCAACGCATTAGCAGTATAATACTGGCTATGATCTGAGAGAGCGGTGGTAAGGTTGGCCTCAATCTCCTCACAGTCAGTGGCTTGGCCAGTTATGCCAGGTCGTCTGCATACTGAAAGCAGGTTGTGTTAGGGCTCACGCATTGGTCATTGATGTAAACGTTAAACAGCAAGAGTGCTAGAACACTACCTTGTGGCAGTCCATTTCTTTTAGTTCGCCACTTGCTTTTCTTTTCTCGTTACCATTGAAGTAGATGAAGTGATTAAAAAAATGATTTTGTTATATATGAGTGCGAAAAAAATTTTGCATTAATTTGAGGAACTTTAAATGTAAGTACAACAAAAAATTAAAAACATAAATTAAATCTAACTTAAAACTAAAAATATACTAAACAGAAATGTGTTCAGCACACCATACATAAACATAATATATATAATAAATAAATATCTATAACATACATATTTACGGGTCATGTTGATAAAAAATGTTCCCTAATTCTTCCCCCGAAAACCATTATTATTATTTTTATTCTGCTTTCGGGTACAATATTGACTGGTCTACACTGTGCTCACAAACCTATTAATATTGTAATATGTAAACATTGTAAAACCAATATTTTTTTAAGAAAGAGTAACCATCGAGTTTCTCTCCGGTTCTTTTCCAATTTTTTTTTTTTTTTTATTATTGATAGGCTCGCGTGAAAACGTGCATTAGCTTCTGACGTTTTATAAGTGCCCATTTAGGATTAGGACTACGTAAAATAAAACTTTTTGAACTTTTTAAATTTTGAATCGTCATTTTTAAAGTACATAACAACATTACGTATCTGCATCAGAAACTTAATTATGTATTAACTAAGTTTTACACTAAAACTAACTAAGTATGTACAGGTAGGGATCTAAAATGTAGTTATGCGCTACCAATGCTAAAGAGTCAAAAATTTCTTTGTAGGAGACGTTCAATGGTCTACCACTAGTTTTTTTAATTCTTTAGATTCTATGCTACAAATTAAATTAGTCATGAACTCGAACCTCTTCTACAAATAAATTTTAGACACTTTAGCGTTGACAAAGTGCAATTGCACTTTAGATTCCTGACTGTACATATCACAAAAACAAAATACTCTTAGGCATCGAAGTACTCCTTTACATCGCTGATGAAGAATACATATTGTTAGGTGAAAAGTGAAGTAGTGGCTCTGTGCACAGCAACTCTCTACCCAGTCTCATAGAACAGCGGCTTTCAGAGGCAGCTTCCGATGCGCTGCTTCCAAGCAAGGGCGGATCCAGCTTTGGCACCGGGGGGGTAACGTTGTCGTGGTCAAGTCACAAGAAGTTATAATTTAATTTTGATAATAATAGATACTGGTAAAAATACATATAAACACCTACTATTTTATTGATGTATGCACTGTACTTAAAAATATTTATACATATGGTTTGCTGTAAGAAAACCCAGTTGTGGGTTAAGCTCGCCTATGTACATCAACTGTGCTTTATATAATGTCTGTATAAATTTGTGTTTACAATAAAGAATAATAAAAAGTGGGTCGTAATAGAAAGTAATATATAAATCCGCGGAGTCTATAGTGTTCTCACATTCACATTACAAAAAAAAGAGTCTACATAAAAATAAATCTATCACTAATGAAGATAAAGGTGGTTGATTCAAAGTCTACATAATGTAAAAACATATCCTTGCTAGAGGCACTATTTTGTGGGCGATGACTGGGTAACGAGCAATGAACTAAGTATTCCAGATCACACAACTGATTTACATTCACTTCACAACGGGCCGTGAGATATCCATCGTGAGCCATCCAGGTGTGTCTTCGAGGGCGACTTATTGAAGTCTGACCATGTGCCAATGCATATGGTTTCCTTTCCCTAAATTTTGACCGGTCAGACTTTACATAACTCGATAAATTTTTACACAGCAATCAAGTTTTTTTTAGGGTGGAAATCATCCAATTACTTCTCGCGCTCTTGGAATGGGCGGGAGGGCGTGTCAGATTTTTTCTGAAACCAACTCCTATGTTCCTTCTTTGCGTTGCGTTCCAGGGCCCTGGGTTTTTATTTCAGAAGCAAACTCATGGCCCCAGTAGGCTTTGACCCCGCTGAGCCCCTACACTTTTGCTGACATCTCCTTCAGGCGCGGGTGGAACACTACACACCATCGACGACTTGGGCACGGTCCGGACGGTCACCGGATGGGCGGACGGTGAGTTACCCATCACTCCCATGGCTACGGTGGCTGAAAATCGTAGTCTGGATCTCGGCGGCTGGGGAGTGAGGGCCGATCCCTCTCGCGTGCAGCCACTTCCTTCGCTAACTTTGCAAAAGAAGGCGACCGCTTGCCATTCGTCCTCGCTCTGGATCATCATCAACCTCCCCCGCCTGCGCCCTCAATTCACCCCACGTCCCGTGCGCCGGCGGCGGCGGCCGCGTAATCATACCTACTACCTACAACGATTAAATTATATGCGTGTTTTGCTTATTTCAAACTAGGACAAAGTAAGAAAAAAAGTCATGAATTAAAAATGGAAATGTTTTCTATTACTTTTATTTTTTTATATAAATAAAGATTATTATTATTATTACTACTTACAGTGGACCACCAAAAAACTTTTACGCACTGGTTAAAAACTTTTCCTGTATGTTTAGGCTTGTAAATAGTTTGTCGTGATCTACCCTGTTGTTATATTTTGTATTTATTAAATGTAAGCTAACCAAATAAATTAAAATATATAAAACAAAAATGAAAATAAAAAGATACGCGCATTCAACTGTCCAATAGTTGACTAAAACATTGTAAGCAATAGCATACAGATATGTTAATAAAATAAAGTAACTATAAAGTATAAATATATGCGTATGCTTTTCTAATTTTAATCTAAAACATACAAATATAAAAAACATTTGTAAAAACCAACCCGTCCCGAATACTGATGATGAATATTCTCGCTCATAAGCTAATATATTATCCGGTTTAGACATATCATTTTGGGTTTTTTCTTGAAAACGTATTCTTAATTTTCTTTCCAAGTAATATTTATAAATGTCAATTATAGTGTAGTCCCAGTCCCATTCATCTTTTTGTTCTATGTTAATTTCTTTTAATTGACTATACAGATAATCTGCCATTATGTTCAGGTCTAATGGAGTTGCGAGGCATTCATTTTCGATAGGCTCAATGTAACAGTACTCGAAGGTTTCATCGATAACTTGCATCATGGCAGCTGGCGCGGTTGAGCGATTTTTATTAATGTACTTTATTAAGCTCAAGCCAACCAAAACATATGGCATATTCGGATCAAATGTTTTAAAAACGGCTTTATAAAACAGGCCAAATAACAAATTTGTCAACACATAATATATACGAATACTTCTAGACACATACCAAATGCAGTCGCAAATATTTTTAATCTGGTTGTCATCGAGTTCTCTCAGTATATTCTTTTTTTTTCCAAAATTTAGACAAATAAATATCCTGCTCATCCTCAGTCAAGGGCTCTATTTCGAATAATTTACAAAATTTTAAATATTCAAAAATGTTAATCATTTTATCATACGATCGGCTAGTGATCCATATCTTGTGAGTCCTTGAAAATTTCCTCACAGCTCCTATTAACGCCAATACTTCATTCTCGTACGTTGGGCAGATCTCGTCGAATCCATCGAGTAATATTATTAATTGAGCGCTATTGTAAAAGTTCAGGAACATTTTAATCTCGAATAAAGTCCATGCATCACCTGTAAAGTCTGTCACAAGCACAGTTCCATCATCACATTGGATTAGTGATATATTCATGTCCATCGCTTTGCTACTTTCCTCGCTGAGTGCAACTTGACACAAGAACTCCAAGGACTCCGTAGTGCCGATTTTCATTTTCTTATCTTTCCACTTCCTGAATTGTGTCGTGTGCTCCAGTAAATTGACTCTCACTATCCATCTTGTGTTTCCCCATTCTCCTTCCTTCATTTTAAGAGAAAAATGAGTGAGCAAAAATGACTTTCCCATTCCGGGGTCCCCAAAGATAACGACAACGTCATCTTCAAGATTACCTAGTGTTTGATTCTGATTGCGGTCCACACTTTCTTGTATTCCGGTGTCTCTGCAGAATGGTCTTACACGTCTTTGAATATATAATTCAGGCTTATGAATGAAATTGCTGACCGGTTTACCTATAGAATTTTTGTTACCATGCATAATTTTATACAACACATCTCCTTCGACATATCCAATTGTACTGTTATTTAAAAAATGTCGTAAATTTACTTCGTTACCTTGAAATACCACTTTATTGTTCTCCAAGATTTGCTTCTGCGATGCTGCGCTCAAATCAATCAATTTTATGTCATCCTTTATTATGTTCGTATTTCTTTGTATCATATTTATGACACTCATTAATGGCTGTGTTTTAGCATGTTTCACAGCATCTATATAAATAAAGCCTTCTTTTTCAAGATACGTTCCCATTCCCGCATCGGACTCCATGCTCCATCTTTGTATCTCATCATGATACTTCAAGTATATGGCGTCGGAAGCAACTTTTATATGTTGTAAGTCATCACCTTGACCATTAATTATTTCTTTTATTAAAATTTTCTCTACTTCTTTCTCATTACATTGAGATGTAAAAAATAGAAGTCTATTTAAAAAGTCACTCGCAATGATTTTATTATATTCATCTGTAGCAAATGATAATTTTGGAAATAGTTTTGCTTTTACATCCAATTTATATTTATGCAAATTCGGAATTTTACTCTTCAATGTTTCATACCATCTTTTGGCAAGCTTGCCTAGAGATGCACAGGTATCTGTGAACTTTAAAAGTTTTGAAGTTTCATCGAATACTAGTATGTTACCGACAGCAGAAGCTATGCCTCCATTTAACTGAAGAAATCCTTTTTCCAAAGACTCATCTATAGTGACGATATGATAAGGATTTGATCGTCTTAATATTTCTTCGAATTTTTTTGTAAGGTGATTTAGTCTCTTTTGAACTTTTATATCATTGCCTCTTATTGCTAAATCTTTGTTGCCAAATAAAGCTAGAACTTTAATCTTCAGAGACAGCAAATACTCTTTAGCAGCCAGTTCTGCTGCTTCATAAACAGTCGACTGTGGAACATTTGCTATGTCGAGTTGTCGCTTTAGACCGTCAGTTATAAATTTACTAACAAACTCTAGCTTGTCGTTCTTATAGTTAAGAACACTTGCTACCAGCAATTTACTTAATGTCGGCACATCCGAGGGTTCTCTGAGGAACTTCAACAACAAACTCTGTATGTCGGTTTCTTTTGACTTTAAGTTTTTGATAACTTCTAAGCACAATTTGTTTTTGAACAGTACAAGATATTTATCGTTGGTTGCAAAGAAGTCTGGTTTGAAGCTGGCAATCCGATGTCCTTCATGTTGGATTTCATCAGAAACATCTTAAACGTTGAGCGCTAGAATCACATGATAGCAAGTCATAAGGTCATTCATCGACATTTCGCTACCAGATTTATCGCATATACACTTCGCCATCTGTTGAGCTAGCGCTTTCATTTGTTCTTTTAAAAGTATTTCACACAATAGCTTCACATTCTTGTCGTTTTGCGACGACTGAGAGCCAGGGACTCCTGTACTTATCAGATCATTCAAATGTTTAGAGAAACTACCTTCGTGTGTGCTGAACTTTTTGTCACCTTTTGCGTTTGTGTAAATAACGAAAACACATTCTGTTTCACCAAGTGTGTTATTAAACAGAACATCTTTATTATTGGGATTAAACTTGCGTCTAAGTAGCTATTGAAGTATTCTACCAAATCACTTTCTTTGACCTTAAGAAGTGAATCATTCTTTTCTCTATGTTTAGCTTGTAAGAAGACTGCAAGCAGCTTGTCGATTCCTTTAAATTTCGCCTTAAAACAGATGTCATCGAACGAGCCTAATTTATCTACATTTGAGGCTAAATAAAATTCTTCAATATTGTCATCATGTATCGCTCTGAAATAAATGAGGCTAAGAAGCTTGGTTTCGTAAAGTGGTCCTCGTATCCCAGATGTTCCTGGACGTTTTGGAAATCGGTTTGCCATCTTGTTGCAGCAGAGGATCATCGGATACGCAACACTGGCAGTCGCAGGAGCTCTCTGTTAGCAGCCGCAGCCGCCACTGTGTCTGTCGCACGTCAAACTCCTTGGAGATTCCTCTCCTTTTGACTGCAAGGATTGTGGTTATCTGTAAATGAAAAACGTAGGTCTGAGAACTCTAAGAAGGTCTTAATGATGAAGGATGTGTCGCTATTTGTAGATGTGTTGCGTCTTCGTGATCGTCTCTTAGATCTACTGTAGCGTTATCTACTAAGCTGTGGTTTTTATGGATATAGGATATTATGTTCCCCGGATCGCAGCTACTCTCAAAATAACTGATTAGAGTCTTCTTGATGTTTCTTGTTTTCAGTACGATCACATGACGATGGCATTGTCTCTCGTATAAAACAAATTCATCATCATCATCATTTCTGCCGAAAGACATCCACTGTTGGACATAGGCCTCCCCCAAGTGTCCCACAATGAACGGTCCTCTGCGTTTCGCATCCATGAGATTCCCGCAACCCTATTCTTAACCTTATAAAACAAATTATACCAATCGAATTCAATATTTGAATTTCGCGGGCAGCATGACGTATTTCACTAGGCAGTCAATAAATATATACATATCTCGCCATCTTTACACAATACATCAGAAAGATTAGACATCATTAACACTTGCACAAAACGAGTATTAAGTAGCAATTTACTGCTTGTTTTCATAGCCTTGCATTTAATAGGGCTATAGCGGAGGCGGGAAGAGGTAACGGAGCAGCGCGGATTCATCTCGACAAGGTAAACATAGATGACGTTATGGGGGCGCTTCGGCAACTTAAACCGAAATCCTCATCGGGGCCTGATGGTCTCCCAGCGTTTGTATTTAGGGATTGCCGTATGGTCCTGGCGGGACTGCTATTGCATATTTTCAACATTTGCCTTGCATCTGCAGAGTATCCAGAGAGGTGGAAGATGACCATACCAGATGAGATGATCATACTGGTACCGAAGGGAGGTTCGGGTACGAAAGTGGAGAAATACAGACCAGTTGCTGTACTGTCAACGCCGGCAAAGTTACTCGAATCCGTTGTTCAAAAAAATATACACCTTCAAGTGCGCTCGCAACTTACAGATGCACAACACGGATTTCGACCTGCAAGAAGCACCACTACAAATCTTCTCAGCTACGTAGCAGAAGTTGTGCCGACAGTGGACAATGGAGGGCAGACCGACGCTGCTTACTTCGACTTTAAAAAGGCCTTCGACCTAGTTGATAATGACGAGTTGCTGAAGAAGTTGGCAGCCATCGGGTTCACTTTGGAACCGTGCACTAGCTTCTGACGTTTTATAAGTGCCCATGTAGGCCTATGTGAAATAAAAAATCTTTGACTCTGACTTGACTTTGACTTTGACTCCTCATCTGTTTAACTTCTTTGCAAACTATATGAGAGACAGGCATTATGCAGGCATGCACAATGTGGATTATGCAGGGTACCGAACGCAACGATACTTTACAAGATCTGGCGTAAGCCAGGGAAGTAATTTGGGCCCTTTGGAATTTATATTGATGGTAACCGACCTGCCGGATGTCATACAAGAGGCCAAGTGTTTGTTGTTGGCGCACGACCTTAAGTTATCTCTCGCTATTAGAAATACGGAAGATTGTGTAGTATTGCAGAGAGATATAGACAGGGTCGTAAATTGGAGCAAACAAAATCGGTTGCAGTTCAACGTGTCGAAGTGTGTGACTATCTCCTTTTCACGGGCACGCGCACCTATTCAGTATAAGTACACTGTGGATGGAAATGAGTTAACAAGGGTAACGGCTGTGAGGGATTTGGGAGTTAATTTTATTACTGAGTTGACGTTTCGTGATCACATTCTCAAAATTTGTAAAAAAAGCATACAGGAACTTGGACTTGGTTCTTCGAATGGCTAGAGGCTTTACCAATATAAAATCTATTACAGCATTATACAATTCTTAAGTTAGAAGCCAACTAGAATGTAACGCAATTATCTGGGCCCCACATGAGACTAAATATAGCCTCATGTTGGAGCGGGTGCGAAATAAGTTCACTAGATTTATTTACATGAAGCTGTACAGGGTTTCTCCTTTTTATCCGCTAATGTATCCTACCCTATTTGTCCTAGGTATGGTCGGATATAATGAACTGAGGCTCAGGAGGGAACTCACACTCGTAACCTATATCTTTACGGTAATTAGGGGGAGGATACATAATGCGGATATTTTGGCAAGGGTAGGTTTGTGTGTGCCGGACGAGTACGCGACGTGTCGGCGATGGCCGCATCTACTGGCGGTGCCGCGCGCGCGCACTAAGTTATTGAGCGAGGTACCTCTCACGCGCGCGTTGCGCACGCTCAACCTCATAGCTGACGACGTGGATATATTTTGTTGTGCTCTGAGTGAATTCACTAAGATAGCGCTTTTTAAAATATGTTACAGAATCTAGTTTGTAAGTTAGAAATAAGAAACCTCAATATCGATTTGGATTTGTAAGGATATTGTTGAGTATAAAAAAAATAAATAAAAAAATTAAGAATCGCTCACATTATCTCTGAGCAGTCTGTGATGATTGCTCGCAACACTGTATGACGCAATCCTCGCCCAGACGACATCCACTACTCTCTTCATCGAATAGTTCACACAATTTGGTTATTTAGTTTACACATGTTATTATCAAACTTATGGTAAGTATTTAAATGTATCTCGTATATTTACAATGATACTGAAATTTAGGGAAAATTTGTTACTATCGATGTCTGTGCGCTATCGCGCACAAGACTGGCGATACATATTGAAATCATGATAACAAATTGAAGTGTCGTACGTACCTAATCGATAAGACGATGTTCATACGCAACTTAATCGATATTAACATTGAGTAAGGTACCTGGGTCAAATATGGCCACCTTAAGGTTTGCTATCCTTCTTTTGTAATAATAAAGCTAAAACAAATAAGTTTTAGCATTTATTCATGAAGAGTGGCTATTTAACTTTACAACAAAGGCAAAAAATACAGAGACATTTATCAATAAACAGAATTTTCAACAGTTTAAAAAAAAATAGAAATTGGCCATATTTCCGACGAGGGAGGTGAATATGGCCATGTATGTGGCCATATTTACTGTATGAATTTCTTTTTTTTGAAACTAAAATAAAAATCTATATTATGTTTTAATAGAGCATTTATTTAAAATATTTTTTGGGCGACATTCAGTTCAATAATAGAATTATATTTAAAAGTAATATTAATTTAATGATATCAAAATCAATAACGAGTTTCAAACGATAAGTTTTTCTTAATTAATCTTAAAATACTTATCAAAATTTCAACAAAATTATCAAAAAGAAAGTGAAACTTTTGAGATTCTTGATAAATCACAGTGATAGGTATTATAAATTAGAAAAAAAAATTGTTAATCCTATAAAGGCACAATAAAATGCTTTGCAGCCGTGTATATTTTCATCTTCCCGCTTTTGACTGCAGTTAAAGCTAATTTAATTGACGCTGCTGACCAAATTACCTCGAAGCCTCGAAGATGTATAACGTGGCATGGTCTAAAACAAAAAAAAAGTGTCTATAATTTTGTACCGTAAATATGGCCAAACTGTAGCCATATTTGCAGTCATGCAATTTTTTTGTTTTCATATTCACGATTTAAAAATACAAAATTACTTTGACAAATATCAAATTACAATCGACACACAATATCATAATGTGACTAAGAATGATTTTAATTTGAAAAAATAACACGATACAAGACTGTACTTACTTAATGTTTTTATAACCTCAACAGTATGTTTCACATTAACGGACGCTGGACGTAAAGCGGGCGCGCGGGAGGGATGACAGGTATCTCGTTCGGTTACATGCGACACCTGCGACAATTTATGGTCAAGTTCAGTTTATTAGTAATTTTCGTATTTGGAATAAAGGTGTGTGGTCATATTTTCCGGCTGGCCATATTCGACCCGGGTACCTTATTATAAATTTGTACGACTGACGGCAGTGTTATCTTATTAAAACAGATATTTGCAGCGTAGAAAGAGACCTAAGAAACGATAGGAATCTTTTGTGACCTCTCAAAAGCGTTTGATGATGTTAACTACTTTTGAAATAATAATAATACCTCGACTTAGCACACGAGGTTGTCGACATGTGGAATGTGGACTCGGCTGTCATTGTGCCGATTGTTGTGACTGCCAATGGCTTTATAGCCAAAAGCTTCGACGACCATCTGTCGAACCTGTCGTTGCACGGTTGGATCGAGGGCCTGATACAGAAGGCAGTACTCCTTAAAACGGCTCGGATTGTGAGGAGGTTCCTGTCTCTGGAGCCCTAACCATCGGTAGCTTGGACTATTTTATATATTTTTTAATGTTTTTTTTTATATGTGTGTTTTAACAAATATTTAAAAATATATAAAATATGTATAAAAAATTAATAAAGAATAATAATAAATGTATTTATTGGAATGTTGTGTTAGTCTGTTAGAGAAATAACCTAATGGCTTCGCCTTTCCGGCGGCTCCTTGTTGTAGCACTGCCCCCACGCATGTATTTGATGCGTCACACATAAGAGACAATCTGCCTTTAACCTCTACATATGCCAGTGTAATGGCGCTTTGTAGGCTTGCCTTACACTGCTCGAAAGCCGCCGTGGCCTTATCGTCCCATGTTATTCTAGACTTATCTTTTTTCTTGGCCCCATGCAAAAACTTATTCAACTCGGCTTGATGTTCCGCCGCCTGTTTTATGTGTAGTCTGTAAAAATTAACCATTCCCAGGAATCGTCGCAACTGTTCGACGGTTTCCGGTCGCGGGTACCTTTGTATTGCCTCAACTTTATCTTTCAAGGGTTTTATCCCTTCTGAGCTAACACTGTAACCTAAAAATTCTATTTCCGGCTTACCAAAACAACATTTTGACAGGTTAATTGTTCCAAACTGTTCGAATCTGCTAAAAACGAGTCTTAGGTGCTTGCGAAGCAATTTAGAGTCTGTACTGGCGATGATTACTGATTACTGATGGCGTTATCAATATAACAGAATAGGTACGAGCAGTCCCCTTTCCGTTCTCCATCAATATACTCTAAACCCTGTAAAACCGTATTGTTCATGAACCACTGAAATGTTTGCGCCGCATTACGCAAACCGAACGACATTCTGGGGAACTCGAATAGTTCAAATGGGGTAATGATAGCTGTTTTCTCTACATCCTGTGGTGCTACGCGAATATTGTGGTAGGCTCTATTAATATCTAAGCGTGCAAAAGTTTTCTTACCTGCTAGTCCATAGGTGAAATCCTGTAGCCTTGGGATCGGGTACCTGTCCGGCTTCGTGATCGCGTTGAGTGCACGATAGTCGCCACAGGGTTTTATCTGGCCGTCCATCTTCGGCACGACGTGAAGCGCGCTCGCCCATGGGCTCTTCGATGGCCGACATAAGTATACCTAAATCTTGCATTAGCCTAAATTCCTCTTGTACCATTTTGTATCTATCGGGTGGCACCGGCCTAGCACGGGTGAATACGGGAGGGCCTGTAGTCTCGATAGGATAATATGTGTTATGACTAGGAGGTTCTTTATAAGAAACCGGCTTGCTTATTTCTGAGAACTCCTCAAGCAAATCTTTGTACGGGTAATCACGCTGTATACTAGATATGGAAAATTCGGAACATTTCACTACAGTTGCTTCTCTACACAAATTGGTGAGACCGTCAATCAACCTTTTGTTATGTAAGTCTACAACTAATTGGTATGCCTTTAAAAAATCTGCCCCTATGATTGGCTGTTTTACATCGCAAACTATAAATGACCATTTATACCCTCTACGTAAACCTAAATTTAATTCTATAGTCACTACACCATAGGTTTTAATTTCTGAATTGTTTGCTGCGAAAAGTTTATATACATACTCTTGTTTTTGCTTTGTTTTCACTTTACTTACAGGTATCACTGATACATTAGCGCCTGTGTCCACAAAATACACAATTTCCGTTTTGAAGTCTTTCACACAAAGTCGGTGATTTCCCGCGGCACAATCTTCCACCGACGCTGACTGCACCGCTTCTAGTTTTCCATCTTCTGCTGCTTCTTGGCCCAATTACACAGTGATTCACACGCCCGCGCGTTGTTCTTATAGCGGTAATGATGTCTGCATAGCCAGTCGGGTGATTCTGGTGTGCGCCGCGTCCGGCTTTTGGATCTAAAACGTTGCCATTGTCCGCCTCCCGTGTTTCCTGCAGTGTTCCTATTTTGCTTCCTGATCTGATTTATCTCTCCGCGTAATTCCTTCATCTCTATTGCCAATTCCTTCAAATGGTTGGCTACACTGTCGTTTGCGCTGGACCCTGCTGTTGACGTACTTGGTGTTATGGATGCGACCTCGCCGTTTCCCAAGTTTTCTAGTATTTCGCTCATTGCCAGCAGTGCGCGTATATTGGGTGTCAACTTGTCTAACCACAGCCTCTTTAGCGGTTCTTCCGTTAGATTGCATTTCTTCGCTAAAGTTGGCATTTTCCTGAGTAACTGTGACGGTTTTTGTGTTCCCAGGTCCATTTCATGCATTAGTCTCTGAAATTGTTTATCTGTACTGTCTTCATAAACAGTCAACAAACGCGTTTTTATCGTTTCGTGCTTGCCTGTTTCCGGTGGAGTTTCTATGATGTCAGTAACTTGCTATAATGCATCCGTGGGTAATTTCGCAAGCACCATATCATACTTTTGAATGTCGCCTTGCTTCTGTGGTGCCATAATCGCCTCGAACTGGCAAAACCACGATCTTGGTAATTCTCTCCTAAATTCCGGAACTCTCATTTGCACCGTAACCATCGCCATGTCCGCAGCTGTTGCCGGAGTTGACCCTGGAGGACCGGAGTTCATTTTGGAGACGATTTACACGCGTTGCTTTATAACCTAACTTGCACCACGCGGTTCGTATGTCTCTGCCTCGCACTCGAGTGAGTCGCCTACTCTATGTTACACGAAAACACAAAATTTTGTAATCGTCGGAGGGTCACCAGTGTTGTGGGTGTTCACTACACTATCGGATGATTAAAGGAAACTTGACTATGATGAAATAAATGTCTTTAATTCTGACTCCACAATAGTTCGTTATCACTAACTACGTACTATGTATGTGTCGAGGCAGGGCGGTGTAACGTAAGCGACTGGCGAGCCTTGCGCTCGCGCGCCCGTATTTTATCAAAATTGCAACTTAGCGAATCGCAGTTACTAAGCCGCCACAGGAACGTAACAATTTTTACAATGTATAGTGCTCGTTAGCAGCTACATTAGTTTAAAATAAAACTGTGTCGCAGCCATTAGCGCCCACCTCCTAGAGGATAGACTTCGGCGTTCCAGCTTAATTTATGGAATTATATACAAAAAAAAGACAACAAACAATGATAATCTTAAAAGTTTAACAACCATTATGACAACAAAACAGCATAAGAATTAGTAAAATTCCAGTTCTTCTATGTGGTATGGATAAGGGTGTGTTTGTAAGTGTGTGTGGTGTCTGAATGTGTGTGGTGTGAGTGTTATTACAGTGTGCAATAAAAAGTATAAGAACATCACGGACTAGGTAAACTTGGTTTAGTAAAGTCTTATTTAATGATAGACAAGTTCAAATAAGTGGTATCCCTTTTTTACTTTTGAACCATGTGCAGTCACATGGTTTAAAAGTAAAAATGGGGATACCACAAGGCTTAATGTTGGGTCCTATCTTAATTTCCGTATATATTAATGATCTACGCCGTTTATTAAGAAAACAACCACATATAGTCTTGTTTGCTGATGATTCGTCCTTCAAACTTGCAGGTTTTGCTGCGTAAATTGTATTTAAACTGCCCGTGCAGACTCATCTCACTCACTCCGTGCGGGTGATGCTGATGAGTGACGGAGGTGACATTCGTGAGACAAACTGTTTTCTGTTTTACCCCGGGTTTACCACACAATTGGAAACCTTCGAACTGTACTGCACTCTGTCTCTTTCCCGCCCTTGCAAAAAAGCTAGTGGAAAAACAAGCCATTTAATCACAAAATACGTCATCATTGTTTTATTTGTAAAAAAAAAAGCGTTTGAATAACTCTGACTAAGATTTGGAACTTGGCGCCATATTAACTTTTATTCAGCTCAAACTGACCTATACATTTCATAGAAACCCTGGCATTATCCTTTAGAGATGATGACGGTTAATTTTTATTCTTCACATTGTTGTATAATAAAAATAATTGTAAACCATAATTATGAATATGTCGGTAAAGCAACGAGAAAGATCTTTCCGCTGTAGACAGCGGAAAGATCTTTCTCGTTGCGAAAAATCAAATTGTGGCTAAGAGCTTCAATGGTCGAATGTCTAACCGGACTGGCACTTCTCCATGTTCATAAAAACTTACCTTCTTCTTAGCGTCTCAATAGCTAAACTTATTAAATTCCTTGCCTGGTCCAGTATTCGGCCACGGCAATGCCGTCCACTGATGCAGACATTAGATCCCTACGTGAACAGGTAACAGGGCACGTCATGCAGGATGGAAGGTGGGACATGTACTGCGGAGAGACTTCGCACAAACACTGAAGGTTGGATTCGTCCAGGAATCCCTGTCTGTTGAGATTGTCTTTTCTGCGCCTAACCTGGGTGCGGACTCTGTTTACAGTTTTCCAGATGGGCCATGGCAACTCGTGTCCAGGATAGAGGTTCTCCGACGGCTCGATAAAATCTTCAGGAGGTTTAAACTTCTCCCGCCAGAGGTCGCATCTCTCCGATGTGGTGTTACTTTGAGATGGGCTCACGCTTGCAACAAAACTTTTACGACTTTTAAGTCTCAGGGGCACCGAACTGTAATTGTGCATTGGATGGCGAGGGTCGTTTTGTTGTTTCGTCCTTTCTATGCGGCTAGACTTGTGAATTTTTGGGTGTGCAATGCCGATTAGTGTTACAGCATTTGTACCAGAGTCGGTTTAAGGCAACCAGTGGTAATTCGGCGCGTCTCATTAAGCGCTGTATCCACTAAATTGGAGTGGGCGAAGCGGCTCCATACTGGACAGGCATATTCACTAGCGGAAAAGCAGAGCAACATTCCAGTTGCTTGCAGAACTTAGGGAGACGCCCCCCATCTAATGGATGTTAGGCGACGTAGCAATTCAAAAATCAAACGCAAACTTATCAACAACAATAAAAACATAAAAGGTTGTTTCTCGTATGCACCTACCGCTTAACGTTTTCACAATTTTTTCCGTAGTTGAGAGACCTATCCAGAGTGATGCCGAGATCAGGATGGGGTCTATGAATAATTGGCACCCCCTGCCACGAGATATTGAGCATTCAACGCACGTCTGCGTTTTTGAGGGATTTCGTTTCAACGCATTAGCAGTATAATACTGGCTATGATCTGAGAGAGCGGTGGTAAGGTTGGCCTCAATCTCCTCACAGTCAGTGGCTTGGCCAGTTATGCCAGGTCGTCTGCATACTGAAAGCAGGTTGTGTTAGGGCTCACGCATTGGTCATTGATGTAAACGTTAAACAGCAAGAGTGCTAGAACACTACCTTGTGGCAGTCCATTTCTTTTAGTTCGCCACTTGCTTTTCTTTTCTCGTTACCATTGAAGTAGATGAAGTGATTAAAAAAATGATTTTGTTATATATGAGTGCGAAAAAAATTTTGCATTAATTTGAGGAACTTTAAATGTAAGTACAACAAAAAATTAAAAACATAAATTAAATCTAACTTAAAACTAAAAATATACTAAACAGAAATGTGTTCAGCACACCATACATAAACATAATATATATAATAAATAAATATCTATAACATACATATTTACGGGTCATGTTGATAAAAAATGTTCCCTAATTCTTCCCCCGAAAACCATTATTATTATTTTTATTCTGCTTTCGGGTACAATATTGACTGGTCTACACTGTGCTCACAAACCTATTAATATTGTAATATGTAAACATTGTAAAACCAATATTTTTTTAAGAAAGAGTAACCATCGAGTTTCTCTCCGGTTCTTTTCCAATTTTTTTTTTTTTTTTATTATTGATAGGCTCGCGTGAAAACGTGCATTAGCTTCTGACGTTTTATAAGTGCCCATTTAGGATTAGGACTACGTAAAATAAAACTTTTTGAACTTTTTAAATTTTGAATCGTCATTTTTAAAGTACATAACAACATTACGTATCTGCATCAGAAACTTAATTATGTATTAACTAAGTTTTACACTAAAACTAACTAAGTATGTACAGGTAGGGATCTAAAATGTAGTTATGCGCTACCAATGCTAAAGAGTCAAAAATTTCTTTGTAGGAGACGTTCAATGGTCTACCACTAGTTTTTTTAATTCTTTAGATTCTATGCTACAAATTAAATTAGTCATGAACTCGAACCTCTTCTACAAATAAATTTTAGACACTTTAGCGTTGACAAAGTGCAATTGCACTTTAGATTCCTGACTGTACATATCACAAAAACAAAATACTCTTAGGCATCGAAGTACTCCTTTACATCGCTGATGAAGAATACATATTGTTAGGTGAAAAGTGAAGTAGTGGCTCTGTGCACAGCAACTCTCTACCCAGTCTCATAGAACAGCGGCTTTCAGAGGCAGCTTCCGATGCGCTGCTTCCAAGCAAGGGCGGATCCAGCTTTGGCACCGGGGGGGTAACGTTGTCGTGGTCAAGTCACAAGAAGTTATAATTTAATTTTGATAATAATAGATACTGGTAAAAATACATATAAACACCTACTATTTTATTGATGTATGCACTGTACTTAAAAATATTTATACATATGGTTTGCTGTAAGAAAACCCAGTTGTGGGTTAAGCTCGCCTATGTACATCAACTGTGCTTTATATAATGTCTGTATAAATTTGTGTTTACAATAAAGAATAATAAAAAGTGGGTCGTAATAGAAAGTAATATATAAATCCGCGGAGTCTATAGTGTTCTCACATTCACATTACAAAAAAAAGAGTCTACATAAAAATAAATCTATCACTAATGAAGATAAAGGTGGTTGATTCAAAGTCTACATAATGTAAAAACATATCCTTGCTAGAGGCACTATTTTGTGGGCGATGACTGGGTAACGAGCAATGAACTAAGTATTCCAGATCACACAACTGATTTACATTCACTTCACAACGGGCCGTGAGATATCCATCGTGAGCCATCCAGGTGTGTCTTCGAGGGCGACTTATTGAAGTCTGACCATGTGCCAATGCATATGGTTTCCTTTCCCTAAATTTTGACCGGTCAGACTTTACATAACTCGATAAATTTTTACACAGCAATCAAGTTTTTTTTAGGGTGGAAATCATCCAATTACTTCTCGCGCTCTTGGAATGGGCGGGAGGGCGTGTCAGATTTTTTCTGAAACCAACTCCTATGTTCCTTCTTTGCGTTGCGTTCCAGGGCCCTGGGTTTTTATTTCAGAAGCAAACTCATGGCCCCAGTAGGCTTTGACCCCGCTGAGCCCCTACACTTTTGCTGACATCTCCTTCAGGCGCGGGTGGAACACTACACACCATCGACGACTTGGGCACGGTCCGGACGGTCACCGGATGGGCGGACGGTGAGTTACCCATCACTCCCATGGCTACGGTGGCTGAAAATCGTAGTCTGGATCTCGGCGGCTGGGGAGTGAGGGCCGATCCCTCTCGCGTGCAGCCACTTCCTTCGCTAACTTTGCAAAAGAAGGCGACCGCTTGCCATTCGTCCTCGCTCTGGATCATCATCAACCTCCCCCGCCTGCGCCCTCAATTCACCCCACGTCCCGTGCGCCGGCGGCGGCGGCCGCGTAATCATACCTACTACCTACAACGATTAAATTATATGCGTGTTTTGCTTATTTCAAACTAGGACAAAGTAAGAAAAAAAGTCATGAATTAAAAATGGAAATGTTTTCTATTACTTTTATTTTTTTATATAAATAAAGATTATTATTATTATTACTACTTACAGTGGACCACCAAAAAACTTTTACGCACTGGTTAAAAACTTTTCCTGTATGTTTAGGCTTGTAAATAGTTTGTCGTGATCTACCCTGTTGTTATATTTTGTATTTATTAAATGTAAGCTAACCAAATAAATTAAAATATATAAAACAAAAATGAAAATAAAAAGATACGCGCATTCAACTGTCCAATAGTTGACTAAAACATTGTAAGCAATAGCATACAGATATGTTAATAAAATAAAGTAACTATAAAGTATAAATATATGCGTATGCTTTTCTAATTTTAATCTAAAACATACAAATATAAAAAACATTTGTAAAAACCAACCCGTCCCGAATACTGATGATGAATATTCTCGCTCATAAGCTAATATATTATCCGGTTTAGACATATCATTTTGGGTTTTTTCTTGAAAACGTATTCTTAATTTTCTTTCCAAGTAATATTTATAAATGTCAATTATAGTGTAGTCCCAGTCCCATTCATCTTTTTGTTCTATGTTAATTTCTTTTAATTGACTATACAGATAATCTGCCATTATGTTCAGGTCTAATGGAGTTGCGAGGCATTCATTTTCGATAGGCTCAATGTAACAGTACTCGAAGGTTTCATCGATAACTTGCATCATGGCAGCTGGCGCGGTTGAGCGATTTTTATTAATGTACTTTATTAAGCTCAAGCCAACCAAAACATATGGCATATTCGGATCAAATGTTTTAAAAACGGCTTTATAAAACAGGCCAAATAACAAATTTGTCAACACATAATATATACGAATACTTCTAGACACATACCAAATGCAGTCGCAAATATTTTTAATCTGGTTGTCATCGAGTTCTCTCAGTATATTCTTTTTTTTTCCAAAATTTAGACAAATAAATATCCTGCTCATCCTCAGTCAAGGGCTCTATTTCGAATAATTTACAAAATTTTAAATATTCAAAAATGTTAATCATTTTATCATACGATCGGCTAGTGATCCATATCTTGTGAGTCCTTGAAAATTTCCTCACAGCTCCTATTAACGCCAATACTTCATTCTCGTACGTTGGGCAGATCTCGTCGAATCCATCGAGTAATATTATTAATTGAGCGCTATTGTAAAAGTTCAGGAACATTTTAATCTCGAATAAAGTCCATGCATCACCTGTAAAGTCTGTCACAAGCACAGTTCCATCATCACATTGGATTAGTGATATATTCATGTCCATCGCTTTGCTACTTTCCTCGCTGAGTGCAACTTGACACAAGAACTCCAAGGACTCCGTAGTGCCGATTTTCATTTTCTTATCTTTCCACTTCCTGAATTGTGTCGTGTGCTCCAGTAAATTGACTCTCACTATCCATCTTGTGTTTCCCCATTCTCCTTCCTTCATTTTAAGAGAAAAATGAGTGAGCAAAAATGACTTTCCCATTCCGGGGTCCCCAAAGATAACGACAACGTCATCTTCAAGATTACCTAGTGTTTGATTCTGATTGCGGTCCACACTTTCTTGTATTCCGGTGTCTCTGCAGAATGGTCTTACACGTCTTTGAATATATAATTCAGGCTTATGAATGAAATTGCTGACCGGTTTACCTATAGAATTTTTGTTACCATGCATAATTTTATACAACACATCTCCTTCGACATATCCAATTGTACTGTTATTTAAAAAATGTCGTAAATTTACTTCGTTACCTTGAAATACCACTTTATTGTTCTCCAAGATTTGCTTCTGCGATGCTGCGCTCAAATCAATCAATTTTATGTCATCCTTTATTATGTTCGTATTTCTTTGTATCATATTTATGACACTCATTAATGGCTGTGTTTTAGCATGTTTCACAGCATCTATATAAATAAAGCCTTCTTTTTCAAGATACGTTCCCATTCCCGCATCGGACTCCATGCTCCATCTTTGTATCTCATCATGATACTTCAAGTATATGGCGTCGGAAGCAACTTTTATATGTTGTAAGTCATCACCTTGACCATTAATTATTTCTTTTATTAAAATTTTCTCTACTTCTTTCTCATTACATTGAGATGTAAAAAATAGAAGTCTATTTAAAAAGTCACTCGCAATGATTTTATTATATTCATCTGTAGCAAATGATAATTTTGGAAATAGTTTTGCTTTTACATCCAATTTATATTTATGCAAATTCGGAATTTTACTCTTCAATGTTTCATACCATCTTTTGGCAAGCTTGCCTAGAGATGCACAGGTATCTGTGAACTTTAAAAGTTTTGAAGTTTCATCGAATACTAGTATGTTACCGACAGCAGAAGCTATGCCTCCATTTAACTGAAGAAATCCTTTTTCCAAAGACTCATCTATAGTGACGATATGATAAGGATTTGATCGTCTTAATATTTCTTCGAATTTTTTTGTAAGGTGATTTAGTCTCTTTTGAACTTTTATATCATTGCCTCTTATTGCTAAATCTTTGTTGCCAAATAAAGCTAGAACTTTAATCTTCAGAGACAGCAAATACTCTTTAGCAGCCAGTTCTGCTGCTTCATAAACAGTCGACTGTGGAACATTTGCTATGTCGAGTTGTCGCTTTAGACCGTCAGTTATAAATTTACTAACAAACTCTAGCTTGTCGTTCTTATAGTTAAGAACACTTGCTACCAGCAATTTACTTAATGTCGGCACATCCGAGGGTTCTCTGAGGAACTTCAACAACAAACTCTGTATGTCGGTTTCTTTTGACTTTAAGTTTTTGATAACTTCTAAGCACAATTTGTTTTTGAACAGTACAAGATATTTATCGTTGGTTGCAAAGAAGTCTGGTTTGAAGCTGGCAATCCGATGTCCTTCATGTTGGATTTCATCAGAAACATCTTAAACGTTGAGCGCTAGAATCACATGATAGCAAGTCATAAGGTCATTCATCGACATTTCGCTACCAGATTTATCGCATATACACTTCGCCATCTGTTGAGCTAGCGCTTTCATTTGTTCTTTTAAAAGTATTTCACACAATAGCTTCACATTCTTGTCGTTTTGCGACGACTGAGAGCCAGGGACTCCTGTACTTATCAGATCATTCAAATGTTTAGAGAAACTACCTTCGTGTGTGCTGAACTTTTTGTCACCTTTTGCGTTTGTGTAAATAACGAAAACACATTCTGTTTCACCAAGTGTGTTATTAAACAGAACATCTTTATTATTGGGATTAAACTTGCGTCTAAGTAGCTATTGAAGTATTCTACCAAATCACTTTCTTTGACCTTAAGAAGTGAATCATTCTTTTCTCTATGTTTAGCTTGTAAGAAGACTGCAAGCAGCTTGTCGATTCCTTTAAATTTCGCCTTAAAACAGATGTCATCGAACGAGCCTAATTTATCTACATTTGAGGCTAAATAAAATTCTTCAATATTGTCATCATGTATCGCTCTGAAATAAATGAGGCTAAGAAGCTTGGTTTCGTAAAGTGGTCCTCGTATCCCAGATGTTCCTGGACGTTTTGGAAATCGGTTTGCCATCTTGTTGCAGCAGAGGATCATCGGATACGCAACACTGGCAGTCGCAGGAGCTCTCTGTTAGCAGCCGCAGCCGCCACTGTGTCTGTCGCACGTCAAACTCCTTGGAGATTCCTCTCCTTTTGACTGCAAGGATTGTGGTTATCTGTAAATGAAAAACGTAGGTCTGAGAACTCTAAGAAGGTCTTAATGATGAAGGATGTGTCGCTATTTGTAGATGTGTTGCGTCTTCGTGATCGTCTCTTAGATCTACTGTAGCGTTATCTACTAAGCTGTGGTTTTTATGGATATAGGATATTATGTTCCCCGGATCGCAGCTACTCTCAAAATAACTGATTAGAGTCTTCTTGATGTTTCTTGTTTTCAGTACGATCACATGACGATGGCATTGTCTCTCGTATAAAACAAATTCATCATCATCATCATTTCTGCCGAAAGACATCCACTGTTGGACATAGGCCTCCCCCAAGTGTCCCACAATGAACGGTCCTCTGCGTTTCGCATCCATGAGATTCCCGCAACCCTATTCTTAACCTTATAAAACAAATTATACCAATCGAATTCAATATTTGAATTTCGCGGGCAGCATGACGTATTTCACTAGGCAGTCAATAAATATATACATATCTCGCCATCTTTACACAATACATCAGAAAGATTAGACATCATTAACACTTGCACAAAACGAGTATTAAGTAGCAATTTACTGCTTGTTTTCATAGCCTTGCATTTAATAGGGCTATAGCGGAGGCGGGAAGAGGTAACGGAGCAGCGCGGATTCATCTCGACAAGGTAAACATAGATGACGTTATGGGGGCGCTTCGGCAACTTAAACCGAAATCCTCATCGGGGCCTGATGGTCTCCCAGCGTTTGTATTTAGGGATTGCCGTATGGTCCTGGCGGGACTGCTATTGCATATTTTCAACATTTGCCTTGCATCTGCAGAGTATCCAGAGAGGTGGAAGATGACCATACCAGATGAGATGATCATACTGGTACCGAAGGGAGGTTCGGGTACGAAAGTGGAGAAATACAGACCAGTTGCTGTACTGTCAACGCCGGCAAAGTTACTCGAATCCGTTGTTCAAAAAAATATACACCTTCAAGTGCGCTCGCAACTTACAGATGCACAACACGGATTTCGACCTGCAAGAAGCACCACTACAAATCTTCTCAGCTACGTAGCAGAAGTTGTGCCGACAGTGGACAATGGAGGGCAGACCGACGCTGCTTACTTCGACTTTAAAAAGGCCTTCGACCTAGTTGATAATGACGAGTTGCTGAAGAAGTTGGCAGCCATCGGGTTCACTTTGGAACCGTGCACTAGCTTCTGACGTTTTATAAGTGCCCATGTAGGCCTATGTGAAATAAAAAATCTTTGACTCTGACTTGACTTTGACTTTGACTCCTCATCTGTTTAACTTCTTTGCAAACTATATGAGAGACAGGCATTATGCAGGCATGCACAATGTGGATTATGCAGGGTACCGAACGCAACGATACTTTACAAGATCTGGCGTAAGCCAGGGAAGTAATTTGGGCCCTTTGGAATTTATATTGATGGTAACCGACCTGCCGGATGTCATACAAGAGGCCAAGTGTTTGTTGTTGGCGCACGACCTTAAGTTATCTCTCGCTATTAGAAATACGGAAGATTGTGTAGTATTGCAGAGAGATATAGACAGGGTCGTAAATTGGAGCAAACAAAATCGGTTGCAGTTCAACGTGTCGAAGTGTGTGACTATCTCCTTTTCACGGGCACGCGCACCTATTCAGTATAAGTACACTGTGGATGGAAATGAGTTAACAAGGGTAACGGCTGTGAGGGATTTGGGAGTTAATTTTATTACTGAGTTGACGTTTCGTGATCACATTCTCAAAATTTGTAAAAAAAGCATACAGGAACTTGGACTTGGTTCTTCGAATGGCTAGAGGCTTTACCAATATAAAATCTATTACAGCATTATACAATTCTTAAGTTAGAAGCCAACTAGAATGTAACGCAATTATCTGGGCCCCACATGAGACTAAATATAGCCTCATGTTGGAGCGGGTGCGAAATAAGTTCACTAGATTTATTTACATGAAGCTGTACAGGGTTTCTCCTTTTTATCCGCTAATGTATCCTACCCTATTTGTCCTAGGTATGGTCGGATATAATGAACTGAGGCTCAGGAGGGAACTCACACTCGTAACCTATATCTTTACGGTAATTAGGGGGAGGATACATAATGCGGATATTTTGGCAAGGGTAGGTTTGTGTGTGCCGGACGAGTACGCGACGTGTCGGCGATGGCCGCATCTACTGGCGGTGCCGCGCGCGCGCACTAAGTTATTGAGCGAGGTACCTCTCACGCGCGCGTTGCGCACGCTCAACCTCATAGCTGACGACGTGGATATATTTTGTTGTGCTCTGAGTGAATTCACTAAGATAGCGCTTTTTAAAATATGTTACAGAATCTAGTTTGTAAGTTAGAAATAAGAAACCTCAATATCGATTTGGATTTGTAAGGATATTGTTGAGTATAAAAAAAATAAATAAAAAAATTAAGAATCGCTCACATTATCTCTGAGCAGTCTGTGATGATTGCTCGCAACACTGTATGACGCAATCCTCGCCCAGACGACATCCACTACTCTCTTCATCGAATAGTTCACACAATTTGGTTATTTAGTTTACACATGTTATTATCAAACTTATGGTAAGTATTTAAATGTATCTCGTATATTTACAATGATACTGAAATTTAGGGAAAATTTGTTACTATCGATGTCTGTGCGCTATCGCGCACAAGACTGGCGATACATATTGAAATCATGATAACAAATTGAAGTGTCGTACGTACCTAATCGATAAGACGATGTTCATACGCAACTTAATCGATATTAACATTGAGTAAGGTACCTGGGTCAAATATGGCCACCTTAAGGTTTGCTATCCTTCTTTTGTAATAATAAAGCTAAAACAAATAAGTTTTAGCATTTATTCATGAAGAGTGGCTATTTAACTTTACAACAAAGGCAAAAAATACAGAGACATTTATCAATAAACAGAATTTTCAACAGTTTAAAAAAAAATAGAAATTGGCCATATTTCCGACGAGGGAGGTGAATATGGCCATGTATGTGGCCATATTTACTGTATGAATTTCTTTTTTTTGAAACTAAAATAAAAATCTATATTATGTTTTAATAGAGCATTTATTTAAAATATTTTTTGGGCGACATTCAGTTCAATAATAGAATTATATTTAAAAGTAATATTAATTTAATGATATCAAAATCAATAACGAGTTTCAAACGATAAGTTTTTCTTAATTAATCTTAAAATACTTATCAAAATTTCAACAAAATTATCAAAAAGAAAGTGAAACTTTTGAGATTCTTGATAAATCACAGTGATAGGTATTATAAATTAGAAAAAAAAATTGTTAATCCTATAAAGGCACAATAAAATGCTTTGCAGCCGTGTATATTTTCATCTTCCCGCTTTTGACTGCAGTTAAAGCTAATTTAATTGACGCTGCTGACCAAATTACCTCGAAGCCTCGAAGATGTATAACGTGGCATGGTCTAAAACAAAAAAAAAGTGTCTATAATTTTGTACCGTAAATATGGCCAAACTGTAGCCATATTTGCAGTCATGCAATTTTTTTGTTTTCATATTCACGATTTAAAAATACAAAATTACTTTGACAAATATCAAATTACAATCGACACACAATATCATAATGTGACTAAGAATGATTTTAATTTGAAAAAATAACACGATACAAGACTGTACTTACTTAATGTTTTTATAACCTCAACAGTATGTTTCACATTAACGGACGCTGGACGTAAAGCGGGCGCGCGGGAGGGATGACAGGTATCTCGTTCGGTTACATGCGACACCTGCGACAATTTATGGTCAAGTTCAGTTTATTAGTAATTTTCGTATTTGGAATAAAGGTGTGTGGTCATATTTTCCGGCTGGCCATATTCGACCCGGGTACCTTATTATAAATTTGTACGACTGACGGCAGTGTTATCTTATTAAAACAGATATTTGCAGCGTAGAAAGAGACCTAAGAAACGATAGGAATCTTTTGTGACCTCTCAAAAGCGTTTGATGATGTTAACTACTTTTGAAATAATAATAATACCTCGACTTAGCACACGAGGTTGTCGACATGTGGAATGTGGACTCGGCTGTCATTGTGCCGATTGTTGTGACTGCCAATGGCTTTATAGCCAAAAGCTTCGACGACCATCTGTCGAACCTGTCGTTGCACGGTTGGATCGAGGGCCTGATACAGAAGGCAGTACTCCTTAAAACGGCTCGGATTGTGAGGAGGTTCCTGTCTCTGGAGCCCTAACCATCGGTAGCTTGGACTATTTTATATATTTTTTAATGTTTTTTTTTATATGTGTGTTTTAACAAATATTTAAAAATATATAAAATATGTATAAAAAATTAATAAAGAATAATAATAAATGTATTTATTGGAATGTTGTGTTAGTCTGTTAGAGAAATAACCTAATGGCTTCGCCTTTCCGGCGGCTCCTTGTTGTAGCACTGCCCCCACGCATGTATTTGATGCGTCACACATAAGAGACAATCTGCCTTTAACCTCTACATATGCCAGTGTAATGGCGCTTTGTAGGCTTGCCTTACACTGCTCGAAAGCCGCCGTGGCCTTATCGTCCCATGTTATTCTAGACTTATCTTTTTTCTTGGCCCCATGCAAAAACTTATTCAACTCGGCTTGATGTTCCGCCGCCTGTTTTATGTGTAGTCTGTAAAAATTAACCATTCCCAGGAATCGTCGCAACTGTTCGACGGTTTCCGGTCGCGGGTACCTTTGTATTGCCTCAACTTTATCTTTCAAGGGTTTTATCCCTTCTGAGCTAACACTGTAACCTAAAAATTCTATTTCCGGCTTACCAAAACAACATTTTGACAGGTTAATTGTTCCAAACTGTTCGAATCTGCTAAAAACGAGTCTTAGGTGCTTGCGAAGCAATTTAGAGTCTGTACTGGCGATGATTACTGATTACTGATGGCGTTATCAATATAACAGAATAGGTACGAGCAGTCCCCTTTCCGTTCTCCATCAATATACTCTAAACCCTGTAAAACCGTATTGTTCATGAACCACTGAAATGTTTGCGCCGCATTACGCAAACCGAACGACATTCTGGGGAACTCGAATAGTTCAAATGGGGTAATGATAGCTGTTTTCTCTACATCCTGTGGTGCTACGCGAATATTGTGGTAGGCTCTATTAATATCTAAGCGTGCAAAAGTTTTCTTACCTGCTAGTCCATAGGTGAAATCCTGTAGCCTTGGGATCGGGTACCTGTCCGGCTTCGTGATCGCGTTGAGTGCACGATAGTCGCCACAGGGTTTTATCTGGCCGTCCATCTTCGGCACGACGTGAAGCGCGCTCGCCCATGGGCTCTTCGATGGCCGACATAAGTATACCTAAATCTTGCATTAGCCTAAATTCCTCTTGTACCATTTTGTATCTATCGGGTGGCACCGGCCTAGCACGGGTGAATACGGGAGGGCCTGTAGTCTCGATAGGATAATATGTGTTATGACTAGGAGGTTCTTTATAAGAAACCGGCTTGCTTATTTCTGAGAACTCCTCAAGCAAATCTTTGTACGGGTAATCACGCTGTATACTAGATATGGAAAATTCGGAACATTTCACTACAGTTGCTTCTCTACACAAATTGGTGAGACCGTCAATCAACCTTTTGTTATGTAAGTCTACAACTAATTGGTATGCCTTTAAAAAATCTGCCCCTATGATTGGCTGTTTTACATCGCAAACTATAAATGACCATTTATACCCTCTACGTAAACCTAAATTTAATTCTATAGTCACTACACCATAGGTTTTAATTTCTGAATTGTTTGCTGCGAAAAGTTTATATACATACTCTTGTTTTTGCTTTGTTTTCACTTTACTTACAGGTATCACTGATACATTAGCGCCTGTGTCCACAAAATACACAATTTCCGTTTTGAAGTCTTTCACACAAAGTCGGTGATTTCCCGCGGCACAATCTTCCACCGACGCTGACTGCACCGCTTCTAGTTTTCCATCTTCTGCTGCTTCTTGGCCCAATTACACAGTGATTCACACGCCCGCGCGTTGTTCTTATAGCGGTAATGATGTCTGCATAGCCAGTCGGGTGATTCTGGTGTGCGCCGCGTCCGGCTTTTGGATCTAAAACGTTGCCATTGTCCGCCTCCCGTGTTTCCTGCAGTGTTCCTATTTTGCTTCCTGATCTGATTTATCTCTCCGCGTAATTCCTTCATCTCTATTGCCAATTCCTTCAAATGGTTGGCTACACTGTCGTTTGCGCTGGACCCTGCTGTTGACGTACTTGGTGTTATGGATGCGACCTCGCCGTTTCCCAAGTTTTCTAGTATTTCGCTCATTGCCAGCAGTGCGCGTATATTGGGTGTCAACTTGTCTAACCACAGCCTCTTTAGCGGTTCTTCCGTTAGATTGCATTTCTTCGCTAAAGTTGGCATTTTCCTGAGTAACTGTGACGGTTTTTGTGTTCCCAGGTCCATTTCATGCATTAGTCTCTGAAATTGTTTATCTGTACTGTCTTCATAAACAGTCAACAAACGCGTTTTTATCGTTTCGTGCTTGCCTGTTTCCGGTGGAGTTTCTATGATGTCAGTAACTTGCTATAATGCATCCGTGGGTAATTTCGCAAGCACCATATCATACTTTTGAATGTCGCCTTGCTTCTGTGGTGCCATAATCGCCTCGAACTGGCAAAACCACGATCTTGGTAATTCTCTCCTAAATTCCGGAACTCTCATTTGCACCGTAACCATCGCCATGTCCGCAGCTGTTGCCGGAGTTGACCCTGGAGGACCGGAGTTCATTTTGGAGACGATTTACACGCGTTGCTTTATAACCTAACTTGCACCACGCGGTTCGTATGTCTCTGCCTCGCACTCGAGTGAGTCGCCTACTCTATGTTACACGAAAACACAAAATTTTGTAATCGTCGGAGGGTCACCAGTGTTGTGGGTGTTCACTACACTATCGGATGATTAAAGGAAACTTGACTATGATGAAATAAATGTCTTTAATTCTGACTCCACAATAGTTCGTTATCACTAACTACGTACTATGTATGTGTCGAGGCAGGGCGGTGTAACGTAAGCGACTGGCGAGCCTTGCGCTCGCGCGCCCGTATTTTATCAAAATTGCAACTTAGCGAATCGCAGTTACTAAGCCGCCACAGGAACGTAACAATTTTTACAATGTATAGTGCTCGTTAGCAGCTACATTAGTTTAAAATAAAACTGTGTCGCAGCCATTAGCGCCCACCTCCTAGAGGATAGACTTCGGCGTTCCAGCTTAATTTATGGAATTATATACAAAAAAAAGACAACAAACAATGATAATCTTAAAAGTTTAACAACCATTATGACAACAAAACAGCATAAGAATTAGTAAAATTCCAGTTCTTCTATGTGGTATGGATAAGGGTGTGTTTGTAAGTGTGTGTGGTGTCTGAATGTGTGTGGTGTGAGTGTTATTACAGTGTGCAATAAAAAGTATAAGAACATCACGGACTAGGTAAACTTGGTTTAGTAAAGTCTTATTTAATGATAGACAAGTTCAAATAAGTGGTATCCCTTTTTTACTTTTGAACCATGTGCAGTCACATGGTTTAAAAGTAAAAATGGGGATACCACAAGGCTTAATGTTGGGTCCTATCTTAATTTCCGTATATATTAATGATCTACGCCGTTTATTAAGAAAACAACCACATATAGTCTTGTTTGCTGATGATTCGTCCTTCAAACTTGCAGGTTTTGCTGCGTAAATTGTATTTAAACTGCCCGTGCAGACTCATCTCACTCACTCCGTGCGGGTGATGCTGATGAGTGACGGAGGTGACATTCGTGAGACAAACTGTTTTCTGTTTTACCCCGGGTTTACCACACAATTGGAAACCTTCGAACTGTACTGCACTCTGTCTCTTTCCCGCCCTTGCAAAAAAGCTAGTGGAAAAACAAGCCATTTAATCACAAAATACGTCATCATTGTTTTATTTGTAAAAAAAAAAGCGTTTGAATAACTCTGACTAAGATTTGGAACTTGGCGCCATATTAACTTTTATTCAGCTCAAACTGACCTATACATTTCATAGAAACCCTGGCATTATCCTTTAGAGATGATGACGGTTAATTTTTATTCTTCACATTGTTGTATAATAAAAATAATTGTAAACCATAATTATGAATATGTCGGTAAAGCAACGAGAAAGATCTTTCCGCTGTAGACAGCGGAAAGATCTTTCTCGTTGCGAAAAATCAAATTGTGGCTAAGAGCTTCAATGGTCGAATGTCTAACCGGACTGGCACTTCTCCATGTTCATAAAAACTTACCTTCTTCTTAGCGTCTCAATAGCTAAACTTATTAAATTCCTTGCCTGGTCCAGTATTCGGCCACGGCAATGCCGTCCACTGATGCAGACATTAGATCCCTACGTGAACAGGTAACAGGGCACGTCATGCAGGATGGAAGGTGGGACATGTACTGCGGAGAGACTTCGCACAAACACTGAAGGTTGGATTCGTCCAGGAATCCCTGTCTGTTGAGATTGTCTTTTCTGCGCCTAACCTGGGTGCGGACTCTGTTTACAGTTTTCCAGATGGGCCATGGCAACTCGTGTCCAGGATAGAGGTTCTCCGACGGCTCGATAAAATCTTCAGGAGGTTTAAACTTCTCCCGCCAGAGGTCGCATCTCTCCGATGTGGTGTTACTTTGAGATGGGCTCACGCTTGCAACAAAACTTTTACGACTTTTAAGTCTCAGGGGCACCGAACTGTAATTGTGCATTGGATGGCGAGGGTCGTTTTGTTGTTTCGTCCTTTCTATGCGGCTAGACTTGTGAATTTTTGGGTGTGCAATGCCGATTAGTGTTACAGCATTTGTACCAGAGTCGGTTTAAGGCAACCAGTGGTAATTCGGCGCGTCTCATTAAGCGCTGTATCCACTAAATTGGAGTGGGCGAAGCGGCTCCATACTGGACAGGCATATTCACTAGCGGAAAAGCAGAGCAACATTCCAGTTGCTTGCAGAACTTAGGGAGACGCCCCCCATCTAATGGATGTTAGGCGACGTAGCAATTCAAAAATCAAACGCAAACTTATCAACAACAATAAAAACATAAAAGGTTGTTTCTCGTATGCACCTACCGCTTAACGTTTTCACAATTTTTTCCGTAGTTGAGAGACCTATCCAGAGTGATGCCGAGATCAGGATGGGGTCTATGAATAATTGGCACCCCCTGCCACGAGATATTGAGCATTCAACGCACGTCTGCGTTTTTGAGGGATTTCGTTTCAACGCATTAGCAGTATAATACTGGCTATGATCTGAGAGAGCGGTGGTAAGGTTGGCCTCAATCTCCTCACAGTCAGTGGCTTGGCCAGTTATGCCAGGTCGTCTGCATACTGAAAGCAGGTTGTGTTAGGGCTCACGCATTGGTCATTGATGTAAACGTTAAACAGCAAGAGTGCTAGAACACTACCTTGTGGCAGTCCATTTCTTTTAGTTCGCCACTTGCTTTTCTTTTCTCGTTACCATTGAAGTAGATGAAGTGATTAAAAAAATGATTTTGTTATATATGAGTGCGAAAAAAATTTTGCATTAATTTGAGGAACTTTAAATGTAAGTACAACAAAAAATTAAAAACATAAATTAAATCTAACTTAAAACTAAAAATATACTAAACAGAAATGTGTTCAGCACACCATACATAAACATAATATATATAATAAATAAATATCTATAACATACATATTTACGGGTCATGTTGATAAAAAATGTTCCCTAATTCTTCCCCCGAAAACCATTATTATTATTTTTATTCTGCTTTCGGGTACAATATTGACTGGTCTACACTGTGCTCACAAACCTATTAATATTGTAATATGTAAACATTGTAAAACCAATATTTTTTTAAGAAAGAGTAACCATCGAGTTTCTCTCCGGTTCTTTTCCAATTTTTTTTTTTTTTTTATTATTGATAGGCTCGCGTGAAAACGTGCATTAGCTTCTGACGTTTTATAAGTGCCCATTTAGGATTAGGACTACGTAAAATAAAACTTTTTGAACTTTTTAAATTTTGAATCGTCATTTTTAAAGTACATAACAACATTACGTATCTGCATCAGAAACTTAATTATGTATTAACTAAGTTTTACACTAAAACTAACTAAGTATGTACAGGTAGGGATCTAAAATGTAGTTATGCGCTACCAATGCTAAAGAGTCAAAAATTTCTTTGTAGGAGACGTTCAATGGTCTACCACTAGTTTTTTTAATTCTTTAGATTCTATGCTACAAATTAAATTAGTCATGAACTCGAACCTCTTCTACAAATAAATTTTAGACACTTTAGCGTTGACAAAGTGCAATTGCACTTTAGATTCCTGACTGTACATATCACAAAAACAAAATACTCTTAGGCATCGAAGTACTCCTTTACATCGCTGATGAAGAATACATATTGTTAGGTGAAAAGTGAAGTAGTGGCTCTGTGCACAGCAACTCTCTACCCAGTCTCATAGAACAGCGGCTTTCAGAGGCAGCTTCCGATGCGCTGCTTCCAAGCAAGGGCGGATCCAGCTTTGGCACCGGGGGGGTAACGTTGTCGTGGTCAAGTCACAAGAAGTTATAATTTAATTTTGATAATAATAGATACTGGTAAAAATACATATAAACACCTACTATTTTATTGATGTATGCACTGTACTTAAAAATATTTATACATATGGTTTGCTGTAAGAAAACCCAGTTGTGGGTTAAGCTCGCCTATGTACATCAACTGTGCTTTATATAATGTCTGTATAAATTTGTGTTTACAATAAAGAATAATAAAAAGTGGGTCGTAATAGAAAGTAATATATAAATCCGCGGAGTCTATAGTGTTCTCACATTCACATTACAAAAAAAAGAGTCTACATAAAAATAAATCTATCACTAATGAAGATAAAGGTGGTTGATTCAAAGTCTACATAATGTAAAAACATATCCTTGCTAGAGGCACTATTTTGTGGGCGATGACTGGGTAACGAGCAATGAACTAAGTATTCCAGATCACACAACTGATTTACATTCACTTCACAACGGGCCGTGAGATATCCATCGTGAGCCATCCAGGTGTGTCTTCGAGGGCGACTTATTGAAGTCTGACCATGTGCCAATGCATATGGTTTCCTTTCCCTAAATTTTGACCGGTCAGACTTTACATTACTCGATAAATTTTTACACAGCAATCAAGTTTTTTTTAGGGTGGAAATCATCCAATTACTTCTCGCGCTCTTGGAATGGGCGGGATGTCAGATTTTTTCTGACTAAAACCAACTCCTATGTTCCTTCTTTGCGTTGCGTTCCAGGGCCCTGGGTTTTTATTTCAGAAGCAGACTCATGGCCCCAGTAGGCTTTGACCCCGCTGAGCCCCTACACTTTTGCTGACATCTCCTTCAGGCGCGGGTGGAACACTACACACCATCGACGACTTGGGCACGGTCCGGACGGTCACCGGATGGGCGGACGGTGAGTTACCCATCACTCCCATGGCTACGGTGGCTGAAAATCGTAGTCTGGATCTCGGCGGCTGGGGAGTGAGGGCCGACCCCTCTAGCTTGCAGCCACTTCCTTCGCTAACTTTGCAAAAGAAGGCGACCGGTTGCCATTCGTCCTCGCTCTGGATCATCATCAACCTCCCCCGCCTGCGCCCTCAATTCACCCCACGTCCCGTGCGCCGGCGGCGGCGGCCGCGTAATCATTCCTACTACCTACAACGATTAAATTATATGCGTGTTTTGCTTATTTCAAACTAGGACAAAGTAGAAAAATAAGAAAAAAAAGTCATGAATTAAAAATGGAAATGTGTTCTATTACTTTTATTTTTTTATATAAATAAAGATTATTATTATTATTACTACTTACAGTGGACCACCAAAAAACTTTTACGCACTGGTTAAAAACTTTTCCTGTATGTTTAGGCTTGTAAATAGTTTGTCGTGATCTACCCTGTTGTTATATTTTGTATTTATTAAATGTAAGCTAACCAAATAAATTAAAATATATAAAACAAAAATGAAAATAAAAAGATACGCGCATTCAACTGTCCAATCATTGACTAAAACATTGTAAGCAATAGCATACAGATATGTTAATAAAATAAAGTAACTATAAAGTATAAATATATGCGTATGCTTTTCTAATTTTAATCTAAAACATACAAATATAAAAAACATTTGTAAAAACCAACCCGTCCCGAATACTGATGATGAATATTCTCGCTCATAAGCTAATATATTATCCGGTTTAGACATATCATTTTGGGTTTTTTCTTGAAAACGTATTCTTAATTTTCTTTCCAAGTAATATTTATAAATGTCAATTATAGTGTAGTCCCAGTCCCATTCATCTTTTTGTTCTATGTTAATTTCTTTTAATTGACTATACAGATAATCTGCCATTATGTTCAGGTCTAATGGAGTTGCGAGGCATTCATTTTCGATAGGCTCAATGTAACAGTACTCGAAGGTTTCATCGATAACTTGCATCATGGCAGCTGGCGCGGTTGAGCGATTTTTATTAATGTACTTTATTAAGCTCAAGCCAACCAAAACATATGGCATATTCGGATCAAATGTTTTAAAAACGGCTTTATAAAACAGGCCAAATAACAAATTTGTCAACACATAATATATACGAATACTTCTAGACACATACCAAATGCAGTCGCAAATATTTTTAATCTGGTTGTCATCGAGTTCCCTCAGTATATTCTTTTTTTTCCAAAATTTAGACAAATAAATATCCTGCTCATCCACAGTCAAGGGCTCTATTTCGAATAATTTACAAAATTTTAAATATTCAAAAATGTTAATCATTTTATCATACGATCGGCTAGTGATCCATATCTTGTGAGTCCTTGAAAATTTCCTCACAGCTCCTATTAACGCCAATACTTCATTCTCGTACGTTGGGCAGATCTCGTCGAATCCATCGAGTAATATTATTAATTGAGCGCTATTGTAAAAGTTCAGGAACATTTTAATCTCGAATAAAGTCCATGCATCACCTGTAAAGTCTGTCACAAGCACAGTTCCATCATCACATTGGATTAGTGATATATTCATGTCCATCGCTTTGCTACTTTCCTCGCTGAGTGCAACTTGACACAAGAACTCCAAGGACTCCGTAGTGCCGATTTTCATTTTCTTATCTTTCCACTTCCTGAATTGTGTCGTGTGCTCCAGTAAATTGACTCTCACTATCCATCTTGTGTTTCCCCATTCTCCTTCCTTCATTTTAAGAGAAAAATGAGTGAGCAAAAATGACTTTCCCATTCCGGGGTCCCCAAAGATAACGACAACGTCATCTTCAAGATTACCTAGTGTTTGATTCTGATTGCGGTCCACACTTTCTTGTATTCCGGTGTCTCTGCAGAATGGTCTTACACGTCTTTGAATATATAATTCATGCTTATGAATGAAATTGCTGACCAGTTTACCTATAGTATTTTTGTTACCATGCATAATTTTATACAACACATCTCCTTCGACATATCCAATTGTACTGTTATTTAAAAAATGTCGTAAATTTACTTCGTTACCTTGAAATACCACTTTATTGTTCTCCAAGATTTGCTTCTGCGATGCTGCGCTCAAATCAATCAATTTTATGTCATCCTTTATTATGTTCGTATTTCTTTGTATCATATTTATGACACTCATTAATGGCTGTGTTTTAGCATGTTTCACAGCATCTATATAAATAAAGCCTTCTTTTTCAAGATACGTTCCCATTCCCGCATCGGACTCCATGCTCCATCTTTGTATCTCATCATGATACTTCAAGTATATGGCGTCGGAAGCAACTTTTATATGTTGTAAGTCATCACCTTGACCATTAATTATTTCTTTTATTAAAATTTTCTCTACTTCTTTCTCATTACATTGAGATGTAAAAAATAGAAGTCTATTTAAAAAGTCACTCGCAATGATTTTATTATATTCATCTGTAGCAAATGATAATTTTGGAAATAGTTTTGCTTTTACATCCAATTTATATTTATGCAAATTCGGAATTTTACTCTTCAATGTTTCATACCATCTTTTGGCAAGCTTGCCTAGAGATTCACAGGTATCTGTGAACTTTAAAAGTTTTAAAGTTTCATCGAATACTAGTATGTTACCGACAGCAGAAGCTATGCCTCCATTTAACTGAAGAAATCCTTTTTCCAAAGACTCATCTATAGTGACGATATGATAAGGATTTGATTGTCTTAATATTTCTTCGAATTTTTTTGTAAGGTGATTTAGTCTCTTTTGAACTTTTATATCATTGCCTCTTATTGCTAAATCTTTGTTGCCAAAGAAAGCTGGAACTTTAATCTTCAGAGACAGCAAATACTCTTTAGCAGCCAGTTCTGCTGCTTCATAAACAGTCGACTGTGGAACATTTGCTATGTCGAGTTGTCGCTTTAGACCGTCAGTTATAAATTTACTAACAAACTCTAGGTTGTCGTTCTTATAGTTAAGAACACTTGCTACCAGCAATATACTTAATGTCGGCACATCCGAGGGTTCTCTGAGGAACTTCAACAACAAACCCTGTAAGTCAGTTTCTTTTGACTTTAAGTTTTTGATAACTTCTAAGCACAATTTGTTTTTGAACAGTACAAGATATTTATCGTTGGTTGCAAAGAAGTCTTGTTTGAAGCTGGCAATCCGATGTCTTTCAGGTTGGATTTCAGAAACATCTAAAACGTTGTGCGCTAGAATCACATGATAGCAAGTCATAAGTTCGTTCATCGACATTTCGCTACCAGATTTATCGCATATACACTTCGCCATCTGTTGAGCTAGTGCTTTCATTTGTTCTTTTAAAAGTATTTCACACAAAAGTTCCACATTTCTTTCGTTGTGCGACGTCTGAGAGCCAGGGACTCCTGTACTTATCAAATCATTCCAATTTTTAAAGAAACTACCTTCGTGTGTGCTGAACTTTTTGTCACCTTTTGCGTTTGTGTAAATAACGAAAACACATTCTGTTTCACCAAGTGTGCTATTAAACAGAACATCTTTATTATTGGGATTAAACTTGCGTCTAACTTCTAAGTAGCTATTGAAGTATTCCGCCAAATCACTTTCTTTAAGCTTTAGAACTGAATCATTATTTTCTCTGTGTTTTACTTGTAAGAAGACTACAAGCGGTTTATTGTTGTCTTTAAATTTTGCCTTAAAACAGATGTCATCGAACGAGCCTAATTTATCTACATTTGAGGCTAAATAAAACTCTTCAATATCGTCATCATGTATGGCTCTGAAATAAATGAGGCTAAGAAGCTTTGTTTCGTAAAGTGGTCCTCGTATCCCAGATGTTCCTGGACGTTTTGGAAATCGGTTTGCCATCTTGTTGCAGCAGAGGATCATCGGATACGCAACACTTGCAGTCGCAGTAGCTCTCTCTTAGCAGCCGCAGCCGCCACTGTGTCTGTCGCACGTCAAACTCCTTGGAGATTCCTCTCCTTTTGACTGCAAGGACTGTTGTTATCTGTGAATGAAAAACGTAGGTCTGAGAACTCTAAGAGTCTTAATGATGAAGGAAGGGTCGCTATTTGTAGATGTGTTGCGTCTTCGTGATCGTCTCTTAGATCTACTGTCGCGTTATCTACTAAGCTATGGTTTGCATGGATATAGGATGTTCTCCAGATCGCAGCTACTCTCAAAATAACTGATTAGGTTCCTCTCTATGTTTTTCGTTTTCAGGACGATCACATGACGATGGCCTGGCTATATAATTTTAAGTAACACCCATAAACATTACAAGCCGTTAGTTTATATTACGACTCGTAAAATTGTAAACTCTATATGGATTGCAAAGTACTAAAGTTGGCTTTTTGTTACACGAAATGATCTGTTCTTTTTTTTCTTTTATTTATCTAGCCCTTACGGTCCCACTACTGGGCAAAGGCTGCCCCCTAAGTCCTTCCAGACTTTCTTCTCTCGCGTCCCCGTCTCAATCCAGACTTCGCAGTACGCGTCAATCATCCCGCTACCTCTTTCTTGGCTGACCTCGACGGCTCTTTCCTTCAGCAGGAACCCACTGCGTGGCGATGCTTGTAATCCTAAACCTGTCAAGATTGATAACTATAGTAGTGAAGAGTTTCCCATCTGCTACAGGATCCTCCAAAACAGTATATAAGGTCTAACCTTCTTCCTTATCTTTGTCAAAGTAAGCTTCTTACTTATATATTTTTTTTGAAGTAGGATATTATCAAATAACATTTCTCGCTCTGGGTGCAGCGAGAGAGAGACCTTTACCGACTAAAACCCACCTGTGTTCCTTCAGTCGCCTTTCATGTTCCAGGGCTATAATAACTCTTTCGAACAATCCCGCAGGCCGTATCATATATGTTAACCTCGAGGTAATGTTTCGTAAGATATAAGTAAGCCTGTATGAAGGACCCTTCACATCTCCTTTGAGAATCAGAAATGAATCAAGACTGCAACCCCTACAAAACTAATAAAAAATAAATAAACAAACCATGTTTCTAAATTTCGTATAAATCCAATTACAATAGAATTCAATATCTGAACTTCGCTGGCAACATGACGTATACCACTAGGCATTCAATAAATACGCATCTCACCTTCTTTTCAAATATATCAAAGAGATTAGGTATCATTATCACTTGCACAAAAGGAGTCCTAAGTAGGAACTTACGGCTTGTTTTCATTGCGCTGCATTTAAGAATCGCTCACATTATCTCTGAGCAGTCTGTGATGATTACTCGCAACACTGTATGACGCAATCCTCGCCCAGATGACATCCGCGACTCTTCATCAAACAGTCCACACAATTTGGTTATTTAGTTTATAAAAACACATATTATTATAAAACTTATGGTACGTCATATATTCACAGAGACACTAAAGTTGAGTAAACATTTGTTAGTGTTGATGTCGGTTCATTATCGCGCTCAAGACTAGGCCGATATATTGAAATCATGATAACAAATTAAAGCGTCATACGTAATTGATAAGACGATGTTTTTTTGCAACTTAATCGATATCGATATTGAGGATTATCCTGTACGACTGACGGCGGTGTTACCTTATTAAAACACATATATGCAGCGAGGACAGGGGCCCAAGATACGATAGGAATCTTTTCTGACCTCTCAAAGGCATTTGATTATGTTAATCACGAAACCTTACTTTTATAATAAGAACTTTAAGGACTAGGTAAACTTCACTTGACTTAGTGACGTCTTATTTAATGACAGACAGCAGCTAGTTCAAATAAATGATGTCAATTCATGTAGTTTAAAAGTGAAAATGGGGGTACCACAAGGCTTAATGTTGGGTCCTATCCTCATTTCAGTATAAGCTCTGCTTAGCTAGGGACTATAGACGGCGTTTTGTATCTCTTATTGTCATTCACAAACTTGTAATATATGTAGCCATAGGTACCTATAAAAATAGCCATGCAATAGTGCTTATAGGTAGGTACTTCAGCGTCTTACTATTTTTCTTGTATTCAAGTTGATAGTTTACTATCGTCAACATCGAGCATGGTTTAAAAGCTTGTTGCTTCATCTAACGCCATCCAACGCAATGTGTGATGAAGAGGCAATACAAAAAAAGAGTGATAACGCCGGAAAACTCTGTTGGCATTCGGTAATTCCGTGATTTGTTCGAATATTGAGTAGTGAGTTTGTTGTCGCTTCTCGCAATACGTGACGAACACGTTAATCGAGCTAACTAACTTACGAGAGTATTTAAAAACAGTCTGAGTGTGAGTTGCAATACTGTATACGAACGGTTTCGCGTATCGTCACTTGCCCGAAAGTATTTCGAACGTTTTGTTATTTTTTTAATGTTGCCCACATGGAACTTATGCGACTAAATTAAAATCTTGCCGATGCCTTATTATCAAGCGTTACGCGTATCCTACATAATTTAGACGTATATATATTTTGTATGAATGAGATATTCCCATTTCGTTTTAACGTGCAGTGAGTAAGGGAGATGTGAAATAAGTTATGAGTGGCGTCAAATATCAAATTCAAGTGACCAGCGTCTGGCTCGCACTCAAATTCCATAGGCCTTCAAAAGTTCAAAGTTTCTCGCACTTTTGTGTTTCGTGTGTGCTTTATTTCGATTATTTAATTTTTTTTTATAATGAAGACCAGTCCATCACAGTTTGTTATGCTATATAATAACTTCATGGAACAGTAAGTACAAACTTTGTAATTCTAAACACAGCTTTTAAAATTGTGCTATGTACCTAGTCCTTTTGAAAATAAAATACTTTTTTTCTAAATTTTCAGACACGAATAAACAATTTATATAAAAAAAGCAAAAGGTAGAATTCAGTCGATCCAGGATTGGGGACGCCTAACTTTGTCAAATAGTGATCCCACTGGCGAAACCAAGAACACCGAGAAATGAAAGAGTGTATGTACCTAGCTCATTATAAAATCCTGTTGTGTACATACAATTTTGGTTAATATCATATTTTCATATTTGCCCGTACTTACCTTGACAATACTAAAATTGTAATGTTGTCTTTCAGAGTTTGGAGTGATTTAAAAAATAACACTAAGAAAAAGGCAGCCAGAATAAATAGGGCTGCTTGTGGTACTGGTGAAGAGGCTGCACTTAATTTACAGCTGACTGACTTAGAACAACGGTTCCTTACCTCAAGCTGGCATAGGCTTACCAGGTGTAAGGAATGCAGACTTTTCTGATGTTTGTGGGTGTGCTATCATATTATTTTTTAATAACTAATAATGATAAAATATTTTTTCTGGTTTTTCACCAGACTTAAAACTTTTAAAACATTTCAGAACCAAACTGACAGTTCCAACCAAACTGTAATTGTGTCATCAACACCACCTGTACCGGCTGCCAGTCATAAGGTTACTGAAGAAAGTAAAGTTGTTGAAGAAAGTACTGTTACAAATTTATGTAAGTATTGCCTCAGGTACACTATTGAGACCTGTGACTTGGTAGCCCAACAGTCATAAGCCCTACCGTTGCCGAATTTTTGTTTATTTATTCCTTTCTATTCTAGTGGATTTTGCTGCATGGGCTGAAGCTGGATCATATCACATCACATCACCCGTACCACAACCATCATCAACCACAAATACCCACCATGAAGAAGTGGAAGTTGTCTTGGACAGTCCATCTCCAGCAGGCCCTCTTAGACCACAGTATGCGGGACACACTCCACAACGTCGACAACATGGAATTACTTCATGTCAAACAATATCTCCACGACGCCGGGTTATCAGACAACCCAATCAGATTGAACGTGCAACAGAGCAGTTTCTGAATTGTGACGAGTAATGGAGGGGTTTTTTAGAAAAAAAAAATATGCAGATGACTTTAATTTAGAGAGGGGAAGGGAGCTTGAATTGGAAACTCAAAAGAAATGGCAAGATGTTCATTGATTACCGTGGATGCAATACTTATGGTGATTCTTATGTTATATTACATTGTGCACAGCAGCATCTTGTATGTTGTTTTGTTATTTCGCATAGGCCTACATGGGCACTTATTAGATGTCTGAAGCTAGTGCACAGTTGAAATTGGTTGTTTCCAATGAAGAAAAGAATAACCGGCAAGAAAATCCCATGGTTACTTTTTTTAAATAATGGTTTTACAGTATTTCTACATTACAATATCAATGAGTATTTTATTATTTATTAAGTGAGTGCTTGTGTTAATTTATTAATAAAATAAATGTTGTGTGTATAACAAAGAATGTTTTATTTACTAAATAACAATTTTATTTGTTAGAAGTGTTTAATTATTGTAGTAGTTAATATTTTAATTTAGAATAATAATATAAAAATACTCCAAAAAAAAGGTATAATTCAGTAAAAAATGTTTTATTTCACATAGGCCTATAGTAGGGCCCTTCCCTTATAAAACGTTAGAAGCAAGTGCACGGTTTGTGCCATGCTTGGACAGAGCACCGCCGTATCCTGGTGGGGACGATCGGTAGCAATGATCTCTCGCGCCGGGCCTTGGTAAAGCTCCTTCTGCGAAGCGGTAATGTTAGCAAAGGAGGAGGTCGCAAATACACGTGCGAGGGAGCGGCCCTCACGCCCCAGCCGCCGGGATCCCAATCCCGATTTCCGGCCACCGCAGGCTCGGGCTTGCGGGTGATGAGCAATGGGTAGCTCTGTCCAAAAGCGGGAGATGTCAATGGATGATTATCCCATCAACAAAAAGAAAAGTGCATGGTTTGAATTGGTCGTTTCCTATGAAGAAAAACCGACAAGAAACTCCATGGTTACTCTTTTTAAAAAACTATTTTACAATATTTTCATATTACAATACTAATAGGACAGTTTATGTATACTAGTCAACATAGTACCAAATAAGTAAAATATTAAAAAAGTGGATTTAAACAGAAAATAATCTACAAATCTGTGGAGTCTAGTGTTCTCACATTTACTCACAAAAATGAGCCTTAACTTATTAATGAATGACGTAATTACATAAAAAAAAGAATCAGTAATGAAATTACAGCAGTCATTTTAATTTTCCACGCGTATTTGTTTTTTCGCAATACAATTTACCATAAAAACACACCCAAATATTACGAAAGTAACTAATATAAACAAAAATTCACCTCGCACATACCAAGTGAGTAACTTTACTGCAACGTTTACGTTTACAAACGCATGGACGTCGGTTCAAGACGTCAAATTTGAACTCACACTCGCGATAACTCGCAAAATGTTCTCCGAAACGCTACTATGAACGTCACGTTTAAAAACGTAACTGTTCTACTACCGTAAAAAAATCTTACACTCGCTGTTTCGGTTTACAGTACTTTCCGCCAGGGGCGCTTTTTGCGTTTTCATACATTTAACACTCGATACGGAAACGCGTTAGTAGCGTTTTCTATGTGACAAAACTCACACTCGAGGTACAGGTGTGTCTTCGAGGGCGACTTATTGAAGTCTGACCATGTGCCAATGCATATGGTTTCCTTTCCCTAAATTTTGACCGGTCAGACTTTACATTACTCGATAAATTTTTACACAGCAATCAAGTTTTTTTTAGGGTGGAAATCATCCAATTACTTCTCGCGCTCTTGGAATGGGCGGGAGGGCGTGTCAGATTTTTTCTGACTAAAACCAACTCCTATGTTCCTTCTTTGCGTTGCGTTCCAGGGCCCTGGGTTTTTATTTCAGAAGCAAACTCATGGCCCCAGTAGGCTTTGACCCCGCTGAGCCCCTAAACTTTTGCTGACATCTCCTTCAGGCGCGGGTGGAACACTACACACCATCGACGACTTGGGCACGGTCCGGACGGTCACCGGATGGGCGGACGGTGAGTTACCCATCACTCCCATGGCTACGGTGGCTGAAAATCGTAGTCTGGATCTCGGCGGCTGGGGAGTGAGGGCCGATCCCTCTCGCGTGCAGCCACTTCCTTCGCTAACTTTGCAAAAGAAGGCGACCGCTTGCCATTCGTCCTCGCTCTGGATCATCATCAACCTCCCCCGCCTGCGCCCTCAATTCACCCCACGTCCCGTGCGCCGGCGGCGGCGGCCGCGTAATCATTCCTACTACCTACAACGATTAAATTATATGCGTGTTTTGCTTATTTCAAACTAGGACAAAGTCGAAAAATAAGAAAAAAAAGTCATGAATTAAAAATGAAATGTGTTCTATTTCTTTTATTTTTTTATATAAATAAAGATTATTATTATTATTACTACTTACTGTGGACCACCAAAAAACTTTTACGCACTGGTTAAAAACTTTTCCTGTATGTTTAGGCTTGTAAATAGTTTGTCGTGATCTACCCTGTTGTTATATTTTGTATTTATTAAATGTAAGCTAACCAAATAAATTAAAATATATAAAACAAAAATGAAAATAAAAAGATACGCGCATTCAACTGTCCAATCATTGACTAAAACATTGTAAGCAATAGCATACAGATATGTTAATAAAATAAAGTAACTATAAAGTATAAATATATGCGTATGCTTTTCTAATTTTAATCTAAAACATACAAATATAAAAAACATTTGTAAAAACCAACCCGTCCCGAATACTGATGATGAATATTCTCGCTCATAAGCTAATATATTATCCGGTTTAGACATATCATTTTGGGTTTTTTCTTGAAAACGTATTCTTAATTTTCTTTCCAAGTAATATTTATAAATGTCAATTATAGTGTAGTCCCAGTCCCATTCATCTTTTTGTTCTATGTTAATTTCTTTTAATTGACTATACAGATAATCTGCCATTATGTTCAGGTCTAATGGAGTTGCGAGGCATTCATTTTCGATAGGCTCAATGTAACAGTACTCGAAGGTTTCATCGATAACTTGCATCATGGCAGCTGGCGCGGTTGAGCGATTTTTATTAATGTACTTTATTAAGCTCAAGCCAACCAAAACATATGGCATATTCGGATCAAATGTTTTAAAAACGGCTTTATAAAACAGGCCAAATAACAAATTTGTCAACACATAATATATACGAATACTTCTAGACACATACCAAATGCAGTCGCAAATATTTTTAATCTGGTTGTCATCGAGTTCTCTCAGTATATTCTTTTTCACACATTGGATTAGTGATATATTCATGTCCATCGCTTTGCTACTTTCCTCGCTGAGTGCAACTTGACACAAGAACTCCAAGGACTCCGTAGTGCTGATTTTCATTTTCTTATCTTTCCACTTCCTGAATTGTGTCGTGTGCTCCAGTAAATTGACTCTCACTATCCATCTTGTGTTTCCCCATTCTCCTTCCTTCATTTTAAGAGAAAAATGAGTGAGCAAAAATGACTTTCCCATTCCGGGGTCCCCAAAGATAACGACAACGTCATCTTCAAGATTACCTAGTGTTTGATTCTGATTGCGGTCCACACTTTCTTGTATTCCGGTGTCTCTGCAGAATGGTCTTACACGTCTTTGAATATATAATTCAGGCTTATGAATGAAATTGCTGACCGGTTTACCTATAGTATTTTTGTTACCATGCATAATTTTATACAACACATCTCCTTCGACATATCCAATTGTACTGTTATTTAAAAAATGTCGTAAATTTACTTCGTTACCTTGAAATACCACTTTATTGTTCTCCAAGATTTGCTTCTGCGATGCTGCGCTCAAATCAATCAATTTTATGTCATCCTTTATTATGTTCGTATTTCTTTGTATCATATTTATGACACTCATTAATGGCTGTGTTTTAGCATGTTTCACAGCATCTATATAAATAAAGCCTTCTTTTTCAAGATACGTTCCCATTCCCGCATCGGACTCCATGCTCCATCTTTGTATCTCATCATGATACTTCAAGTATATGGCGTCGGAAGCAACTTTTATATGTTGTAAGTCATCACCTTGACCATTAATTATTTCTTTTATTAAAATTTTCTCTACTTCTTTCTCATTACATTGAGATGTAAAAAATAGAAGTCTATTTAAAAAGTCACTCGCAATGATTTTATTATATTCATCTGTAGCAAATGATAATTTTGGAAATAGTTTTGCTTTTACATCCAATTTATATTTATGCAAATTCGGAATTTTACTCTTCAATGTTTCATACCATCTTTTGGCAAGCTTGCCTAGAGATGCACAGGTATCTGTGAACTTTAAAAGTTTTGAAGTTTCATCGAATACTAGTATGTTACCGACAGCAGAAGCTATGCCTCCATTTAACTGAAGAAATCCTTTTTCCAAAGATTCATCTATAGTGACGATATGATAAGGATTTGATTTTCTTAATATTTCTTCGAATTTTTTTGTAAGGTGATTTAGTCTCTTTTGAACTTTTATATCATTGCCTCTTATTGCTAAATCTTTGTTGCCAAAGAAAGCTGGAACTTTAATCTTCAGACACAGCAAATACTCTTTAGCAGCCAGTTCTGCTGCTTCATAAACAGTCGACTGTGGAACATTTGCTATGTCGAGTTGTCGCTTTAGACCGTCAGTTATAAATTTACTAACAAACTCTAGCTTGTCGTTCTTATAGTTAAGAACACTTCCTACCAGCAATTTACTTAATGTCGGCACATCCGAGGGTTCTCTGAGGAACTTCAACAACAAACTCTGTATGTCAGTTTCTTTTGACTTAAAGTTTTTGATAACTTCTAAGCACAATTTGTTTTTGAACAGTACAAGATATTCATCGTTGGTTGCAAAGAAGTTTTGTTTGAAGCTGGCAATCCGATGTCCTTTAGGTTGGATTTCAGAAACATCTAAAACGTTGAGCGCTAGAATCACATGATAACACGACATGAGATAATTATTCATAGACATTACTGTACCAGATTTATCGCATATACACTTTGCCATCTGTTGAGCTAGCGCTTTCATTTGTTCTTTTAAAAGTATTTCACACAAAAGCTCCACATTCCTGTCGTTGTGCAACGACTGAGAGCCAGGGACTCCTGTACTTATCAGATTATTCAAATGTTTAGAGAAACTACCTTCGTATGTGCTGAACTTTTTGTAACCTTTTGCATTTGTGTAAATAACGAAAAGACATTCTGTTTCACCAAGTGTGCTATTAAACAGAACATCTTTATTATTGGGATTAAACTTGCGTCTAACTTCTAAGTAGCTATTGAAGTATTCCGCCAAATCACTTTCTTTAAGCTTTAGAACTGGATCATTATTTTCTCTGTGTTTTGCTTGTAAGAAGACTACAAGCGGTTTATCGTTTCCTTTAAATTTCGCCTTAAAACAGATGTCATCGAACGAGCCTAATTTGTCTACATTCGAGGCTAAATGAAACTTTTCAATATTGTCATCATGTATGGCTCTGAAATAAATGAGGCTAAGAAGCTTAGTTTCGTATAGTTGTCCTCGCATCCCAGATGTTCCTGGACGTTTTGGATATCGGTTTTCCATCTTGTTGCCGCAGAGGATCATCCGATACGCAACGCTTGCAGTCGCAGGAGCTCTCTGTTAGTAGCCGCAGCCGCCACAGTAACTGTCGCGCGTCAAACTCCTTGGAGATTCCTCTCCTTTTGACTGCAAGGACTGTTGTTATCTGTGAATGAAAAACGTCGATCTGAGAACTTTAAGAAGGTCTTAATGATGAAGGAAGGGTCGCTATTTGTGGAAGTGTGACAACATCGTGATCGTCTCTTAGATCTACTGTAGCATTATCTACTAAGCTATGGTTTGCATGGATATAAGATGTTCTCCATATTGCAGCTACTCTCAAAATAACTGATTAAGTTCCTCTCTATGTTTCTCAATTTCAGGACGATCACATGACGATGGCCTGGCTATATAATTTTAAGTAACACCCATAAACATTACAAGCCGTTAGTTTATATTATGACTCGTAAAATCGTAAACTCTATATGGATTGCAAAGTACCAAGTTTTGTTGGCTTTTTGATACACGAAATGATCTGTTATTTTTTTTCTTTTATTTATCTAGCCCTTACGGTCCCACTACTGGGCAAAGGCTGCCCCCTAAGTCCTTCCAGACTTTCTTCTCTCGCGTCCCCTTCTCAATCCAGACCTCGCAGTACGCGTCAATCATCCCGCTACCTCTTTCTTGGCTGACCTCGACGGCTCTTTCCTTCTGCAGGAACCCACTGCGTGGCGATGCTTGTAATCCTAAACCTGTCAAGATTGATAACTATAGTAGTGAAGAGTTTCCCATCTGCTACAGGATCCTCCAAAACAGTATATAAGGTCTAACCTTCTTCCTTATCTTTGTCAAAGTAAGCTTCTTACTTATATATTTTTTTTGAAGTAGGATATTATCAAATAACATTTCTCGCTCTGGGTGCAGCGAGAGAGAGACCTTTACCGACTAAAACCCACCTGTGTTCCTTCAGTCGCCCTTCGTGTTCCAGGGCTATGGTAACTCTTTCGAACAATCCCGCAGCCCGTACCATATATGTTAACCTCGATGTAATGTTTCGTAAGATATAAGTAAGCCTGCATGTGAGGGCCCTTTACATCTCCTTTGAGAATCAAAAATTAATCAAGACTGCAACCCCTACAAAACTAATAAAAAATAAATAAACAAACCATGTTTCTAAATTTCGTATAAATCCAATTACAATCGAATTCAATATCTGAACTTCGCTGGCAACATGACGTATTCCACTAGGCATTCAATAAATACACATCTTACCATCTTTTCAAAACATATCAAAGAGATTAGGTATAATTATCAGTTGCACAAAAGGAGTCTTAAGTAGGAACTTACGGCTTGTTTTCATTGCGCTGCATTTAAGAATCGCTCACATTATCTCTGAGCAGTCTGTGATGATTACTCGCAACACTGTATGACGCAATCCTCGCCCAGATGACATCCGCGACTCTTCATCAAACAGTCCACACAATTTGGTTATTTAGTTTATAAAAACACATGTTATTATAAAACTTATGGTACGTCATATATGCACAGAGACACTAAAGTTGAGTAAACATTTGTTAGTGTTGATGTCGGTTCATTATCGCGCTCAAGACTAGGCCGATATATTGAAATCATGATAACAAATTAAAGCGTCATACGTAATTGATAAGACGATGTTTTTTTGCAACTTAATCGATATTGAGGATTATCCTGTACGACTGACGGCGGTGTTACCTTATTAAAACACATATATGCAGCGAGGATAGGGGCCCAAGGTACGATAGGAATCTTTTCTGACCTCTCAAAGGCATTTGATTATGTTAATCACAAAACCTTACTTTTGTAATAAGAACTTTAAGGACTAGGTAAACTTCACTTGACTTAGTGACGTCTTATTTAATGATAGACATCAGCTAGTTCAAATAAATGGTGTCAATTCATGTAGTATAAAAGTGAAAATGGGGGTACCACAAGGCTTTATATTGGCTCCTATCCTCATTTCAGTATAAGCTCTGCTTAGCTAGGGACTATAGACGGCGTTTTGTATCTCTTATTGTCATTCACAAACTTGTAATATATGCAGCCATAGGTAGGTACTTCAGCGTCTTACTATTTTTCTTGTATTCAAGTTGATAGTTTACTATCGTCAACATCGAGCATGGTTTAAAAGCTTGTTGCTTCATCTAACGCCATCCAACGCGATGTGTGATGAAGAGGCAATACAAAAAAGAGTGATAACGCCCGAAAACTCTGTTGGCATTCGGTAATTCCGTGATTTGTTCGAATATTTCACAAAACTTGTTCAGGAAATACGTGTTTTTTTTAAACCCTTAAAAGTTTTTGAAAAAAAATTTCGTCATTCAGAATCTTGATTAAATTTGCAAGGCTTCTATTTTTATACTTTTTTGGCTTTTTAAACTTTTGATTAAATTATTAAGTGTCAATTTCATGCAAAATAGCAAATTTTACTGGATTAGTTTTACACAAATTTATAAATTGATTTTAATAGAAGCCTAAATAATATCCACAAGATACTGTGTTTCCAAAATATCTAATGAAAACTATGTACTAACGCCATAATCCCTTATAATCGGTTGGTTGTATGAAAAACAGTATAAATGTATGTTGAGTTGCATCCCCATAATTTTCTTTTCTTTCTATAATAACAAAATCGTAGTAGGTACTCACCGAGAAGTAATATTAATAACAAAATCACAATTTATCCTTGAGTTTATGTAGGCCTACGTGAGCGTGTGGGCCCGAAATAAATTGAGATAATGATAAGAGTAGTGCTGTCATTCTATATAATTTGGCAAACTAGTCGATATATCGAAATCTTAATATAGAATCGATCGATTAAAAATGGTTGTTGATATTTTTTTTCAGAATAGAATAGAATACAACTGTACAATGCGTTCCAAATAAGAATAGGATCGATTTCCATGTTGTGACGTCACGGCATACTGTCAAATCGAAAAATTATTATGGTGAGCAAAACAAGAAATTTTTAAAATTTAATTTATTTACGAACTGTGAACGAAAAAAGTTTAATCAGAATACAGTTCTTCAATTTCGTTCATCTCTGAGTTCTTCAATTTTGCCCAATTTCTTGCGATTTGACAATATGACGTGACGTCACAACATGGCAATCGATCCTATTCTTATTTGGAACGCATTGTAATATTTATTTGCACATAAAGTAGGTACATTTATAGGCACCTGGTCGAAGGTAGGTTTTTTTTTCGGTGGGAATATCATCGAATGACAGACTCAGACTTTTACTGACTAAAAACCCACTCCTGTTCCTTCGTTGCTTTTTATACAAGGGCCGAGTCTTCCTTTCAGAATCAGACCCTTGGGCGACCCTTTGGACTCGATCCGGAAGGCTACCGGATAGTCGGACGGCGAGCTACCCGTTGCTCACCGTCCGCAAGCCCGCGTCTACGGTGGCCGGAAATCGGGTAGGTAAGGTAACGGGTAACTAAGGCATGCAAAACACTATTACAATAATAATATGCTTAGGACTAAAACACAGACTAAAACAGACTCATTAAAAGTTAAATTAATACAGTTGTACAGTTGTTTATATAAAATAGTGTTGGATATTGACCTCCCCCAAATGTACCCAGGTATAGAATTTAATTTATTATAATTTTTATTCAGTAATTATTTTAATTATTATTTAAGTCCTGTGGTAAAGGCTCGAGTTATAAGTTGTAGGGTGGGTTCAAACTCAGGTAGGTATACTGATTGTTATTTATTTCATCAACTTTTACAGTTTGTGACATTTATTGACATAGAACTTTTTCCTCCTTACCACATTCATGTCTTAGCGACCGAATTCAGTCGTTCGTTACATGATCGGTATCTATACCGACATTGCGAACTTTTCACTTTATTAACCCGACAACACTAAAAGTATTTTCAAGGTGAATCCCTGTTTATAACTCGCACGTGCATCGACATTGGCGAGACATACGCAGACGTAACCACCTGATAGTGATGTACCGAATCAACAGATAGTTTTAAAAACAATTAACACTAGCAAGTACATATAAATATATTATCATAAATGTATTAAAAAAAAAAAATTAAACACAAAATATTAAACTAACTTTCAGAGCAATCAGAAATGAAGATATTCGCAGTTCGAAGAATCGCCAAACTTAAGTGGCAGGACACATTGCACGCAAAACAGATGGTCGATGTGAAATGATGTCGAAAAAATACTAGCTTTCTTAAAATGACTTAATGAAAACTTGGTTCGGACCACGATTTCATGATTTAATGGCGGAATTCACCAATAAAACTAATCGCGTTTTAACGTTTGTCTCGCATAATCACGTTTAGCCGCTGTCACTAGTGTCACTTGTAAAAATACAACAAAAGAAAAATACAGACAAGTGACACTAGTGACAGCGGCTAAACGCGATTATGCGAGCCAAACGTTAAAACGCGATTAGTTTTATTGATGAATTCCGCCAGAGGTGTCAAGAGAATTACTAATGATGAAGACATCAAATTTATTTTACATGACTTCCATTTACTGCCAACCAGTGGACATGCTGGTGTGTGCAGAATGATAAATAATGTTAAAAGACAATTTTACTGGCCAGGTCTTGAAACGGATGTCAAGGATTTTATATCAAAATGTGAAAAATGTCAAGAGATGAAGCATGGTAAGCCTATGAAGAAATCCATGTGTATAACAACTACAGCATCTTATGCCTTTGAAAAAATATTTTTAGATATCGTAGGCCCATTGCCTCAAGATTACGAAGGTAATATATAGGCTGTTTAGTGCATCGTGTGCCAAATTGAAATGGTCGATGGGGGGGGGGGGGGGGGTAATCTGCTATCCTTTCAGACCCTTTATAAGGTAAAATCTGTCTTGTATCTCTCTTTTCGTGGGTTTTACTAGGAATAAAAAAAAAAATGAAATTGCATTTTTAACATTGAGATACGAGACATATTTTACCTTTTATGAATGAGATAACATTTTTAATAAGTTTTTTAAGTATCATTTAAGCAAAATATTTTCTAAATCATAATTTTGAATATTAGTCTTATGTGAATCGATTTACAATGCAAGATTCAAAAGCATTTATTTGAAATAAACCATTTACAGGCACTTTTAAAATGCCAAGAAATCAGTCAGTCAGAAAAAAAAAGATTCTAATTGCACATTCCAAAGCGTAGATCTCTATGGAGAAGAATGTGCAAGAAACTCCATGGACACGCTTTTCAATCATGTTTTGTAATTACAAATATCTCTGTTACAATGGGGTATTATTTTCATAAAACAATAAAAAGTCGATGAAAAAAAATCCACAGGGCATGAGAAGTGTTTAGGGATCTGAAAGGATAGCAGATGACCCCTCCCGTCGACCATTTCAATTTGGCACACGATGCACCAAACACCCTGTATACATACTGAGTCTCCAGTGTGAGCTAAGTAAATTCGTGGAACCATATCCACTTTGAACTAAGGACACTGTAACTGCAAGTAAAGCTTTAGTAGATAACTTTATTCTTAGATTTGAATAACCAAAAACATTAGCAACTGATCGAGGTGCTGAATTTATGTCATCAACAAGCTTTTAAACATCGATACAAAAGCATCAGCTGCGTACCATCACCAGTCCATTAGTTCGTTAGAATATACTCACAAAAATTTATGAGCGTTTCTTAGAATTCAATGCAATAATAATCCTCAAAATTGGTCACATTGGTTAGCTTATTGGTGTTTTAAGTTATAATACCACTGTCTACTCAGCAACAAAAAAAGAGCCGTTTGAACTTGTATTTGGTAGGCCACGTATTGTTCCTTCTAGAATATATAATGATGTTAAACCGCTATATAATCCATAAAATTATTATAATAGTCTTAAGTATAAGCTTCAATTAGCTAATGAGGATGCTAGAAATAATTTAATATTAAGCAAATGTAGGTAATTGCAAGGACAACTATTATGATATGAACCCAACCAAATATTTGAACCCAACCCAATAAGACGATATGATATTGATTAAAAATGAAACTGGTCAGAAATTAGATCCTTTATTTGAAGGTCCATTTACTGCTACAGAAGTTAAGGGATGTAACGTAAAAATTATAAAAAAGAATAACATAATTGATATTGTTCACAAAAATCGAACTAAATCTTTTATGTCCCTGATGTGTGAAATTAAAAAAAAAAAATAGATTATTGTATTATCAATCAGAGTTGTTCTCTTTCAAATATACCCTACGACCCTAAACATCTCAATACGAACAACTAACTACATAATACTAATACACAATTGATTTCAAATTTCAAAATTTATCATCATCATCATCATTTTAGCCGAAGGACGTCCACAGTTGGAGGAAGCCTATCCCCAAGCGTCGTCACAAAGAACGGTCCTGTGCGTCTCGCATCCATCGCATTCCCGTGCCTCTCACGAGATCATCGGTCCATCTTGTGGGAGGCCTTCCAGCACTGCATCTTCCAGTGCGCGGTTGCTTCTCTAGAACCCTTCGGTTCAATCAACCATCTGTTCTACGAGAAAAGCCCTGCCCTCTGCCAATTAAGTTTGGCGATTCTTCGGGCTATGTCGGCGACCTTGGTTCTCCTGCGTGGTTTGGTAGTCCTGGTTGATTTGTAACTGCATTCCATTATTGTCTTCCAACTCAATTCAATTCAATACAATTCTAATTCCTTATTGCGAACTAAGTGTAGGATTTGGAGATGTTAACAATAAATGCTAGGTTCTTAGAACTTAGCTACCTTTTAAAGTATAGCCATATATATGAAAAAAAAATAAAAAACATGCTAAATATAACTACTAGGTCTATCTCAATTACATCTGTAAACGACAATACTCCTATAATTATTATACATATGATAAGGCTTGTAAATACTTCGTCGGAATCTACTCTGTTGTTATATTTTGTACTCATTAAATATAAGATAAGCAAATAAAATAAAATACATGTAACAAAACCAAAACTATAAAAAAACGCGCATGCAACCGTCCAATCAACGACAAAAACATTGTAAGCAATAGCACACAGATGTGTGAATAAACCTAAGTTACTATAAAGTAGAAATATTTGCGTATACTTTTCTAGTTTTATTCTAAAACATAAAAATATAAAAAATAAATTTAAAAACCAAGCCGACCTGAATACTATTGACGAATATTCTCGCTCATAAGTTGATATATTATCCGGTTTAGACATATCATTATGGGTTTTTTCTTGAAAACGTATTCTTAATTTTCTTTCCAAGTAATATTTATGAATGTCAATTATAGTGTAGTCCCAGTCCCATTCATCTTTTTGTTCTAAGTTAATATCTTTTATTTGACTATACAGATAATCTGCCATTATGTTCAGGTCTAATGGAGTTGGGAGGCATTCATTTTCGATAAGCTCAATGTAACAGTACTCGAAGGCTTCATCGATAACTTGCATCATGGCAGCTGGCGCGGTTGAGCGATTTTTATTAAAGTATTTTATTAAGCTCAAGCCAACTAAAATATACGACATACTTCCAGCAAGTGATTTCAAAAATACTTTATAAAACAGCCCAAAAAACACATTTGCCATCGCATAATGTATACGAGTACTTCTAGACACATACCAAATGCAGTCGCAAATATTTTTAATCTGGTTGTCATCGAGGTGTCCCAGTATATTCTTTTCTTCCCAAAATTTAGACAAATAAGAATTCTGTTCATCCATAGTCAAGGGCCCTATTTCACATAATTTAAAATTTTCAAAAATTGAAACCATTTTATCATACGATCGGCTAGTGATCCATATCTTGTGAGTCTTTGAAAATTTCCTCACAGCTTCTATTAATGCCAATACTTCATACTCGTACGTTGGGCAGATCTCGTCGAAGCCATCAAGTAGGATTATTATTTGAGCGTTATTATAAAAGTTCAGGAACATTTTCAACTCGAATAAAGTCCACGCGTCACCCTTAAAATCTACATGCACAGTTCCATCATCACATTGGACTAGTGATATATTCATGTCCATCGCTTTGCTACTTTCCTCACTGAGTGCAACTTGACACAAGAACTCCAAGGACTCCGTAGTGCCGATTTTCATTTTCTTATCTTTCCACTTCCTGAATTGTGTCGTGTGCTCCAGTAAATTGACTCTCACTATCCATCTTGTGTTTCCCCATTCTCCTTCCTTCATTTTAAGAGAAAAATGAGTGAGCAAAGATGACTTTCCCATTCCGGGGTCCCCAAAGATAACGACAACGTCATCTTCAAGATTACCTAGTGTTTGATTCTGATTGCGGTCCACGCTTTCTTGTATTCCGGTGTCTCTGCAGAATGGTCTTACACGTCTTTGAATATATAATTCAGGCTTATGATTGAAATTGCTGACCGGTTTACCTATAGTATTTTTGTTACCATGCATAATTTTATACAACACATCTCCTTCGACATATCCAATTGTACTGTTATTTAAAAAATGTCGTAAATTTACTTCGTTACCTTGAAATACCACTTTATTGTTCTCCAAGATTTGCTTCTGCGATGCTGCGCTCAAATCAATCAATTTTATGTCATCCTTTATTATGTTCGTATTTCTTTGTATCATATTTATGACACTCATTAATGGCTGTGTTTTAGCATGTTTCACAGCATCTATATAAATAAAGCCTTCTTTTTCAAGATACGTTCCCATTCCCGCATCGGACTCCATGCTCCATCTTTGTATCTCATCATGATACTTCAAGTATATGGCGTCGGAAGCAACTTTTATATGTTGTAAGTCATCACCTTGACCATTAATTATTTCTTTTATTAAAATTTTCTCTACTTCTTTCTCATTACATTGAGATGTAAAAAATAGAAGTCTATTTAAAAAGTCACTCGCAATGATTTTATTATATTCATCTGTAGCAAATGATAATTTTGGAAATAGTTTTGCTTTTACATCCAATTTATATTTATGCAAATTCGGAATTTTACTCTTCAATGTTTCATACCATCTTTTGGCAAGCTTGCCTAGAGATTCACAGGTATCTGTGAACTTTAAAAGTTTTGAAGTTTCATCGAATACTAGTATGTTACCGACAGCAGAAGCTATGCCTCCATTTAACTGAAGAAATCCTTTTTCCAAAGACTCATCTATAGTGACGATATGATAAGGATTTGATTGTCTTAATATTTCTTCGAATTTTTTTGTAAGGTGATTTAGTCTCTTTTGAACTTTTATATCATTGCCTCTTATTGCTAAATCTTTGTTGCCAAAGAAAGCTGGAACTATAATCTTCAGAGACAGCAAATACTCTTTAGCAGCCAGTTCTGCTGCTTCATAAACAGTCGACTGTGGAACATTTGCTATGTCGAGTTGTCGCTTTAGACCGTCAGTTATAAATTTACTAACAAACTCTAGCTTGTCGTTCTTATAGTTAAGAACACTTCCTACCAGCAATTTACTTAATGTCGGCACATCCGAGGGTTCTCTGAGGAACTTCAACAACAAACTCTGTATGTCAGTTTCTTTTGACTTAAAGTTTTTGATAACTTCTAAGCACAATTTGTTTTTGAACAGTACAAGATATTCATCGTTGGTTGCAAAGAAGTTTTGTTTGAAGCTGGCAATCCGATGTCCTTTAGGTTGGATTTCAGAAACATCTAAAACGTTGAGCGCTAGAATCACATGATAACACGACATGAGATAATTATTCATAGACATTACTGTACCAGATTTATCGCATATACACTTTGCCATCTGTTGAGCTAGCGCTTTCATTTGTTCTTTTAAAAGTATTTCACACAAAAGCTCCACATTCCTGTCGTTGTGCGACGACTGAGAGCCAGGGACTCCTGTACTTATCAGATTATTCAAATGTTTAGAGAAACTACCTTCGTATGTGCTAAACTTTTTGTAACCTTTTGCGTTTGTGTAAATAACGAAAAGACATTCTGTTTCACCAAGTGTGCTATTAAACAGAACATCTTTATTATTGGGATTAAACTTGCGTCTAACTTCTAAGTAGCTATTGAAGTATTCCGCCAAATCACTTTCTTTAAGCTTTAGAACTGGATCATTATTTTCTCTGTGTTTTGCTTGTAAGAAGACTACAAGCGGTTTATCGTTTCCTTTAAATTTCGCCTTAAAACAGATGTCATCGAACGAGCCTAATTTGTCTACATTCGAGGCTAAATGAAACTTTTCAATATTGTCATCATGTATGGCTCTGAAATAAATGAGGCTAAGAAGCTTAGTTTCGTATAGTTGTCCTCGCATCCCAGATGTTCCTGGTCGTTTTGGATATCGGTTTTCCATCTTGTTGCCGCAGAGGATCATCCGATACGCAACGCTTGCAGTCGCAGGAGCTCTCTGTTAGTAGCCGCAGCCGCCACAGTAACTGTCGCGCGTCAAACTCCTTGGAGATTCCTCTCCTTTTGACTGCAAGGACTGTTGCTATCTGTGAATGAAAAACGTCGATCTGAGAACTTTAAGAAGGTCTTAATGATGAAGGAAGGGTCGCTATTTGTGGAAGTGTGACAACATCGTGATCGTCTCTTAGATCTACTGTAGCATTATCTACTAAGGTATGGTTTGCATGGATATAGGATGTTCTCCATATTGCAGCTACTCTCAAAATAACTGATTAAGTTCCTCTCTATGTTTCTCAATTTCAGGACGATCACATGACGATGGCCTGGCTATATAATTTTAAGTAACACCCATAAACATTACAAGCCGTTAGTTTATATTATGACTCGTAAAATTGTAAACTCTATATGGATTGCAAAGTACCAAGTTTTGTTGGCTTTTTGATACACGAAATGATCTGTTATTTTTTTTCTTTTATTTATCTAGCCCTTACGGTCCCACTACTGGGCAAAGGCTGCCCCCTAAGTCCTTCCAGACTTTCTTCTCTCGCGTCCCCTTCTCAATCCAGACCTCGCAGTACGCGTCAATCATCCCGCTACCTCTTTCTTGGCTGACCTCGACGGCTCTTTCCTTCTGCAGGAACCCACTGCGTGACGATGCTTGTAATCCTAAACCTGTCAAGATTGATAACTATAGTAGTGAAGAGTTTCCCATCTGCTACAGGATCCTCCAAAACAGTATATAAGGTCTAACCTTCTTCCTTATCTTTGTCAAAGTAAGCTTCTTACTTATATATTTTTTTTGAAGTAGGATATTATCAAATAACATTTCTCGCTCTGGGTGCAGCGAGAGAGAGACCTTTACCGACTAAAACCCACCTGTGTTCCTTCAGTCGCCCTTCGTGTTCCAGGGCTATGGTAACTCTTCCGAACAATCCTGCAGCCCGTACCATATATGTTAACCTCGATGTAATGTTTCGTAAGATATAAGTAAGCCTGCATGTGAGGGCCCTTTACATCTCCTTTGAGAATCAAAAATTAATCAAGACTGCAACCCCTACAAAACTAATAAAAAATAAATAAACAAACCATGTTTCTAAATTTCGTATAAATCCAATTACAATCGAATTCAATATCTGAACTTCGCTGGCAACATGACGTATTCCACTAGGCATTCAATAAATACACATCTTACCATCTTTTCAAAACATATCAAAGAGATTAGGTATAATTATCAGTTGCACAAAAGGAGTCTTAAGTAGGAACTTACGGCTTGTTTTCATTGCGCTGCATTTAAGAATCGCTCACATTATCTCTGAGCAGTCTGTGATGATTACTCGCAACACTGTATGACGCAATCCTCGCCCAGATGATATCCGCGACTCTTCATCAAACAGTCCACACAATTTGGTTATTTAGTTTATAAAAACACATGTTATTATAAAACTTATGGTACGTCATATATGCACAGAGACACTAAAGTTGAGTAAACATTTGTTAGTGTTGATGTCGGTTCATTATCGCGCTCAAGACTAGGCCGATATATTGAAATCATGATAACAAATTAAAGCGTCATACGTAATTGATAAGACGATGTTTTTTTGCAACTTAATCGATATTGAGGATTATCCTGTACGACTGACGGCGGTGTTACCTTATTAAAACACATATATGCAGCGAGGATAGGGGCCCAAGGTACGATAGGAATCTTTTCTGACCTCTCAAAGGCATTTGATTATGTTAATCACAAAACCTTACTTTTGTAATAAGAACTTTAAGGACTAGGTAAATTTCACTTGACTTAGTGACGTCTTATTTAATGATAGACATCAGCTAGTTCAAATAAATGGTGTCAATTCATGTAGTATAAAAGTGAAAATGGGGGTACCACAAGGCTTTATATTGGCTCCTATCCTCATTTCAGTATAAGCTCTGCTTAGCTAGGGACTATAGACGGCGTTTTGTATCTCTTATTGTCATTCACAAACTTGTAATATATGCAGCCATAGGTAGGTACTTCAGCGTCTTACTATTTTTCTTGTATTCAAGTTGATAGTTTACTATCGTCAACATCGAGCATGGTTTAAAAGCTTGTTGCTTCATCTAACGCCATCCAACGCGATGTGTGATGAAGAGGCAATACAAAAAAAGAGTGATAACGCCCGAAAACTCTGTTGGCATTCGGTAATTCCGTGATTTGTTCGAATATTTCACAAAACTTGTTCAGGAAATACGTGTTTTTTTTAAACCCTTAAAAGTTTTTGAAAAAAAATTTCGTCATTCAGAATCTTGATTAAATTTGCAAGGCTTCTATTTTTATACTTTTTTGGCTTTTTAAACTTTTGATTAAATTATTAAGTGTCAATTTCATGCAAAATAGCAAATTTTACTGGATCAGTTTTACACAAATTTATAAATTGATTTTAATAGAAGCCTAAATAATATCCACAAGATACTGTGTTTCCAAAATATCTAATGAAAACTATGTACTAACGCCATAATCCCTTATAATCGGTTGGTTGTATGAAAAACAGTATAAATGTATGTTGAGTTGCATCCCCATAATTTTCTTTTCTTTCTATAATAACAAAATCGTAGTAGGTACTCACCGAGAAGTAATATTAATAACAAAATCACAATTTATCCTTGAGTTTATGTAGGCCTACGTGAGCGTGTGGGCCGGAAATAAATTGAGATAATGATAAGAGTAGTGCTGTCATTCTATATAATTTGGCAAACTAGTCGATATATCGAAATCTTAATATAGAATCGATCGATTAAAAATGGTTGTTGATATTTTTTTTCAGAATAGAATAGAATACAACTGTACAATGCGTTCCAAATAAGAATAGGATCGATTTCCATGTTGTGACGTCACGGCAAACTGTCAAATCGAAAAATTATTATGGTGAGCAAAACAAGAAATTTTTAAAATTTAATTTATTTACGAACTGTGAACGAAAAAAGTTTAATCAGAATACAGTTCTTCAATTTCGTTCATATCTGAGTTCTTCAATTTTGCCCAATTTCTTGCGATTTGACAATATGACGTGACGTCACAACATGGCAATCGATCCTATTCTTATTTGGAACGCATTGTAATATTTATTTGCACATAAAGTAGGTACATTTATAGGCACCTGGTCGAAGGTAGGTTTTTTTTTCGGTGGGAATATCATCGAATTCAAAAGCATTTATTTGAAATAAACCATTTACAGGCACTTTTAAAATGCCAAGAAGTCAGTCAGTCAGAAAAAAAAAAAGATTCTAATTGCACATTCCAAAGCGTAGATCTCTATGGAGAAGAATGTGCAAGAAACTCCATGGACACTCTTTTCAATCATGTTTTGTAATTACAAATATCTCTGTTACAATGGGGTATTATTTTCATAAAACAATAAAAAGTCGATGAAAAAAAATTCACAGGGCATGAGAAGTGTTTAGGGATCTGAAAGGATAGCAGATGACCCCTCCCGTCGACCATTTCAATTTGGCACACGATGCACCAAACACCCTGTATACATACTGAGTCTCCAGTGTGAGCTAAGTAAATTCGTGGAAGCATATCCACTTTGAACTAAGGACACTGTAACTGTAAGTAAAGCTTTAGTAGATAACTTTATTCTTAGATTTGGATTACAAAAACATTAGCAACTGATCGAGGTGCTGAATTTATGTCATCAACAATGGAACAGGTTTGTAAGCTTTTAAACATCGATAAAATAGCATCAGCTGCGTACCATCACCAGTCTATTAGTTCGTTAGAATATACTCACAAAAATTTATGAGCGTTTCTTAGAATTCAATGCAATAATAATCCTCAAAATTGGTCACATTGGTTAGCTTAATGGTGTTTTAGTTATAATACCACTGTCTACTCAGCAACAAAAAAAGAGCCGTTTGAACTTGTATTTGGTAGGCCATGTATTGTTCCTTCTAGAATATATAATGATGTTAAACCGCTATATAATCCATAAAATTATTATAATAGTCTTAAGTATAAGCTTCAATTAGCTAATGAGGATGCTAGAAATAATTTAATATTAAGCAAATGTTATTGCAAGGACAACTATTATGATATGAACCCAACCAAATATTTGAACCCAACCCAATAAGACGATATGATGTTGATTAAAAATGAAACTGGTCAGAAATTAGATCCTTTATTTGAAGGTCCATTTTCTGTTACAGAAGGTAAGGGATGTAACGTAAAAATTATAAAAAAGAATAACATAATTGATATTGTTCACAAAAATCGAACTAAATCTTTTATGTCCCTGATGTGTGAAATTAAAAAAAAAAATAGATTATTGTATTTTTTTTAAATTGGCTGACGTAAAGTGTATATCCTCCTTTATATTATTGTGTTAGGTATCAAGTTAATGCTTAATCAGCGTTCTAAGACTTGTTTCTTATTAATAAAATACATTATACAATGGGCAGTCAATCAGAGCTGTTCTCTTTCAAATATACCCTACGACCCTAAACATCTCAATACTACAACTAACTACATAATACTAATACACAATTGATTTCAAATTTCAAAATTTATCATCATCATCATCATTTTAGCCGAAGGACGTCCACAGTTGGAGGAAGCCTATCCCCAAGCGTCGTCACAAAGAACGGTCCTGTGCGTCTCGCATCCATCGCATTCCCGCGCCTCTCACGAGATCATCGGTCCATCTTGTGGGGGGGCCTTCCAGCACTGTATCTTCCAGTGTGCGGTTGCTTCTCTAGAACCCTTCGGTTCAATCAACCATCTGTTCTACGAGCAAAGCCCTGCCCTCTGCCAATTAAGTTTGGCGATTCTTCGGGCTATGTCGGCGACCTTGGTTCTCCTGCGTGGTTTGGTAGTCCTGGTTGATTTGTAACTGCATTCCATTATTGTCTTCCAACTCAATTCAATTCAATACAATTCTAATTCCTTATTGCGAACTAAGTGTAGGATTTGGAGATGTTAACAATAAATGCTAGGTTCTTAGAACTTAGCGAACTTAGAGCATAGCCATAAATATGGAAAAAAAATAAAAAACATGCTAAATATAACTGCTAGGTTTATCTCAATTACTTCTGTAAACGACAATACTCCTATAATTATTATACATATGATAAGGCTTGTAAATAATTTGTCGTAATCTACTCTGTTGTTATATTTTGTACTCATTAAATATAAGATAAGCAAATAAATTAAAATATATAAAACAAAAATGAAAATAAAAAGATACGCGTATTCAACCGTCCAATAATTGACAAAAACATTGTAAGCAATAGCATACAGATATATGAATAAAATAAAATAACTATAAAGTATAAATAAATGCGTATGCTTTTCTAATTTTAATCTAAAACATGCAAATATAAAAAACATTTGTAAAAACCAACCCGTCCCGAATACTGATGATGAATATTCTCGCTCATAAGTTGATATATTATCCGGTTTAGACATATCATTATGGGTTTTTTCTTGAAAACGTATTCTTAATTTTCTTTCCAAGTAATATTTATAAATGTCAATTATAGTGTAGTCCCAGTCCCATTCATCTTTTTGTTCTATGTTAATTTCTTTTATTTGACTATACAGATAATCTGCCATTATGTTCAGGTCTAATGGAGTTGCGAGGCATTCATTTTCGATAGGCTCAATGTACCAGTACTCGAAGGCTTCATCGATAACTTTCATTATGGCCGCTGGCGTGGTTGAGCGATTTTTATTAATGTATTTTATTAAGCTCAAGCCAACTAAAACATACGACATATTTGCAGCAAATGATTTCAAAACTACTTTATAAAACAGCCCAAAAAACATATTTGCTATCGCATAATGTATACGAGTACTTCTAGACACATACCAAATGCAGTCGCAAATATTTTTAATCTGGTTGTCATCGAGGTGTCCCAGTATATTCTTTTCTTCCCAAAATTTAGACAAATAAGAATTCTGTTCATCCACAGTCAAGGGCCCTATTTCAAATAATTTAAAATTTTCAAAAATTGAAACCATTTTATCATACGATCGGCTAGTGATCCATATCTTGTGAGTCTTTGAAAATTTCCTCACAGCTTCTATTAATGCCAATACTTCATACTCGTACATTGGGCAGATCTCGTCGAAGCCATCAAGTAAGATTATTATTTGAGCGTTATTATAAAAGTTCAGGAACATTTTCAACTCGAATAAAGTCCACGCGTCACCCTTAAAATCTACATGCACAGTTCCATCATCACATTGGACTAGTGATATATTCATGCCCAACGCTTTGCTACTTTCCTCACTGAGTGCAACTTGACACAAGAACTCCAAGGACTCCGTAGTGCCGATTTTCATTTTCTTATCTTTCCACTTCCTGAATTGTGTCGTGTGCTCCAGTAAATTGACTCTCACTATCCATCTTGTGTTTCCCCATTCTCCTTCCTTCATTTTAAGAGAAAAATGAGTGAGCAAAGATGACTTTCCCATTCCGGGGTCCCCAAAGATAACGACAACGTCATCTTCAAGATTACCTAGTGTTTGATTCTGATTGCGGTCCACGCTTTCTTGTATTCCGGTGTCTCTGCAGAATGGTCTTACACGTCTTTGAATATATAATTCAGGCTTATGATTGAAATTGCTGACCGGTTTACCTATAGTATTTTTGTTACCATGCATAATTTTATACAACACATCTCCTCCGACATATCCAATTGTACTGTTGTTTAAAAAATGTCTTAAATTTACTTCGTTACCTTGAAATATCACTTTATTGTTCTCCAAGATTTGCATCTGCGATTCTGTGCTCATATCAATCAATTTTATTACGTTCGTATTTTTTTGCATCATTTGTTCGTGTTTCAGAGCATCTTTATAAATAAAGCCTTCTTTTTCAAGATACGTTCCCATTCCCGCGTCAGACTCCATGCTCCATCTTTGTATCACATCATGATACTTCAAGTATATGGCGTTGGAAGCAACTTTTACATGTTGTACATCGTCACCTTGAGTTTTAGTTATTTCTTTTATTAAAATGTTCTCTACTTCTTTCTCATTACATTGGGATGTAAAAAATAGAAGTGTATTTAAAAAGCCACTCACGATGATTTTGTTATATTCATCTGTGGCAAATGATAATTTTGGAAATACTTTTGCTTTTACATCCAATTTATATTCGTGCAAATTTGGAATTTTACTCTTCAATGTTTTATACCATCTTTTGGCAAGCTTGCCTAGAGATTCACAGGTATCTGTGAACTTTAAAAGTTTTGAAGTTTCATCGAGTACTAGTATGTTACCGACAGCAGAAGCTATGCCTCCATTTAACTGAAGAAATCCTTTTTCCATAGACTCATCTATAGTGACGATATGATAAGGATTTGATTGTTTTAATATTTCTTCGAATTTTTTTGTAAGGTGATTTAGTCTCTTTTGAACTTTTATATCATTGCCTCTTATTGCTAAATCTTTGTTGCCAAAGAAAGCTGGAACTTTAATCTTCAGAGACAGCAAATACTCTTTAGCAGCCAGTTCTGCTGCTTCATAAACAGTCGACTGTGGAACATTTGCTATGTCGAGTTGTCGCTTTAGACCGTCAGTTATAAATTTACTAACAAACTCTAGCTTGTCGTTCTTATAGTTAAGAACACTTGCTACCAGCAATTTACTTAATGTCGGCACATCCGAGGGTTCTCTGAGGAACTTTAACAACAAACTCTGTATGTCAGTTTCTTTTGACTTTAAGTTTTTGATAACTTCTAAGCACAATTTGTTTTTGAACAGTACAAGATATTTATCGTTGGTTGCAAAGAAGTCTTGTTTGAAGCTGGCAATCCGATGTCTTTCAGGTTGGATTTCAGAAACATCTAAAACGTTGTGCGCTAGTATCACATGATAGCAAGTCATAAGTTCGTTCATCGACATTTCGCTACCAGATTTATCGCATATACACTTCGCCATCTGTTGAGCTAGTGCTTTCATTTGTTCTTTTAAAAGTATTTCACACAAAAGTTCCACATTTCTTTTGTTGTGCGACGTCTGAGAGCCAGGGACTCCTGTACTTATCAAATCATTCCAATTTTTAAAGAAACTACCTTCGTGTGTGCTGAACTTTTTGTCACCTTTTGCGTTTGTGTAAATAACGAAAACACATTCTGTTTCACCAAGTGTGCTATTAAACAGAACATCTTTATTATTGGGATTAAACTTGCGTCTAACTTCTAAGTAGCTATTGAAGTATTCCGCCAAATCACTTTCTTTAAGCTTTAGAACTGAATCATTATTTTCTCTGTGTTTTGCTTGTAAGAAGACTACAAGCGGTTTATTGTTGTCTTTAAATTTTGCCTTAAAACAGATGTCATCGAACGAGCCTAATTTATCTACATTTGAGGCTAAATAAAACTCTTCAATATCGTCATCATGTATGGCTCTGAAATAAATGAGGCTAAGAAGCTTTGTTTCGTAAAGTGGTCCTCGTATCCCAGATGTTCCTGGACGTTTTGGAAATCGGTTTGCCATCTTGTTGCAGCAGAGGATCATCGGATACGCAACACTTGCAGTCGCAGTAGCTCTCTCTTAGCAGCCGCAGCCGCCACTGTGTCTGTCGCACGTCAAACTCCTTGGAGATTCCTCTCCTTTTGACTGCAAGGACTGTTGTTATCTGTGAATGAAAAACGTAGGTTTGAGAACTCTAAGAGTCTTAATGATGAAGGAAGGGTCGCTATTTGTAGATGTGTTGCGTCTTCGTGATCGTCTCTTAGATCTACTGTAGCATTATCTACTAAGCTATGGTTTGCATGGATATAGGATGTTCTCCATATTGCAGCTACTCTCAAAATAACTGATTAAGTTCCTCTCTATGTTTCTCAATTTCAGGACGATCACATGACGATGGCCTGGCTATATAATTTTAAGTAACATCTATAAACATTACAAGCCGTTAGTTTATATTATGACTCGTAAAATTGTAAACTCTATATGGATTGCAAAGTACCAAGTTTTGTTGGCTTTTTGATACACGAAATGATCTGTTATTTTTTTTCTTTTATTTATCTAGCCCTTACGGTCCCACTACTGGGCAAAGGCTGCCCCCTAAGTCCTTCCAGACTTTCTTCTCTCGCGTCCCCGTCTCAATCCAGACCTCGCAGTACGCGTCAATCATCCCGCTACCTCTTTCTTGGCTGACCTCGACGGCTCTTTCCTTCTGCAGGAACCCACTGCGTGGCGATGCTTGTAATCCTAAACCTGTCAAGATTGATAACTATAGTAGTGAAGAGTTTCCCATCTGCTACAGGATCCTCCAAAACAGTGTATAAGGTCTAACCTTCTTCCTTATCTTTGTCAAAGTAAGCTTCTTACTTATATATTTTTTTTTAAAGTAGGATATTATCAAATAACATTTCTCGCTCTGGATAGAGCGAGAGAGAGACCTTTACCGACTAAAACCCACCTGTGTTCCTTCAGTCGCCCTTCATGTTCCAGGGCTATGGTAACTCTTTCGAACAATGTTTCGTAAGATATAAGTAAGCCTGTATGTGAGGGCCCTTTACATCTCCTTTGAGAATCAAAAATTAATCAAGACTGCAACCCCTACAAAACTAATAAAAAATAAATAAATAAACCATGTTTCTAAATTTCGTATAAATCCAATTACAATCGAATTTAATATCTGAACTTCGCTGGAAACATGACGTATTCCACTAGGCATTCAATAAATACACATCTCACCATCTTTTCAAAACATATCAAAGAGATTAGGTATCATTATCACTTGCACAAAAGGAGTCTTAAGTAGGAACTTACGGCTTGTCTTCATTGCGCTGCATTTAAGAATCGCTCACATTATCTCTGAGCAGTCTGTGATGATTACTCGCAACACTGTATGACGCAATCCTCGCCCAGATGACATCCGCGACTCTTCATCAAACAGTCCACACAATATGGTTATTTAGTTTATAAAAACACATGTTATTATAAAACTTATGGTACGTCATATATTCACAAAGACACTAAAGTTGAGTTAACATTTGTTAATGTTGATGTCGGTTCATTATCGCGCTCAAGACTAGGGCGATATCTTCAAATCATGATAACAAATTAAAGCGTCATACGTAATTGATAAGACGATGTTTTTTTGCAACTTAATCGATATCGATATTGAGGATTATCCTGTACGACTGACGACGGTGTTACCTTATTAAAACACATATTTGCAGCGAGGACAGGGGCCCAAGGTACGATAGGAATCTTTTCTTACCTCTCAAAGGCATTTGATTATGTTAATCACGAAACCTTACTTTTGTAATAAGAGCTTGATGGACTGACAATTACAAACTTCTGGACTAGGTAAACTTGCACTTGACTTAGTGACGTCTTATTTAATGACAGACAGCAGCTAGTTCAAATAAATGTTGTCAATTCATGTAGTTTAAAAATGAAAATGGGGGTACCACAAGGCTTAATGTTGGGTCCTATCCTCATTTCAGTATAAGCTCTGCTTAGCTAGGGACTATAGACGGCGTTTTGTGATAGTTGTGGAATATTATTATTATAATATTTGAGGAGTACTCTCGATTTCTCATGGATCTGAACTGGATTTTGAAAAAAATAGGACCAATCTGGGAACATACCCTTTGCGACGAACATAAAAAATCATACAACCGAATTGAGAACCTCCTCCTTTTTTTGAAGTCGGTTGAAAATACGTTATCATTGTTTATTTGTAAAAACAAGCATCTGAATAACTCTGAACCGATTAAGATTATAGAAAACAGCACATTTCCTCCCAAACCCACACCATTTAAGTGTATACCTTTAACAATTCCACACCCTTGTTTGTTTTTAATTAGCTAAGTCTTTGAAATGTTTTATTTATTTTCCATCAAGTCAAAATTATCACTCTTTATAAATATTTATATAGCTTGTAACAAGTCTGGAGGCCTGGAGTCTTGTAACACCGGATTTTCCTAGTACACGCTTCAGTCTCCACAACATCAATGTAAATGTACGCTTACTGTAACAATGTACTGTACTTATGAATAGTTAATTTTGCATTATGTGGCGCTTACGCTTTTATTATATTATTATTATATTTGGAACTTGGCGCCATAGTAACTTTTATTCATTTCAAAATTTATAATACATAACTTAAACGATTGGCGCAGTGGTTAAGCGATTGACACTTCTGATTACCGCTCAGAACATATATTTATATGACTTACATGTGTCATGTGTGGGTCTGGGTGTCTTACATATTCTTCTTCTTCCTTGTCGATATCACTCTTGACAGAGTAGTCGTGGTCATCGCTTCAGGTGTTAGTGGCAAGCTTCACAACGTCTTGCATAATATTATATCTTTGCGATTGTAACATCTGCATCTGAATCACTAAAATGTTCTGGCATAGTTATATGATCATTTGAACATTTGGAACATCGGCTCAAATAAATCATGATCTGTTATTTCGCTTCATAATCACACTGAGACAGAATAATGTTAGATGATTATATATAATTTGGAAAATTTGGAACAACGGCTCAAAAGACACAAACACAGACACTGACTGTTATGAATCGTGATCTGTTACGTCGCGTCATATACACTAACAGTTTTATTCAATTGAATTTTGATTTAAGAATAATTTTATGCAGATTTATTTACACTATTTACGTTTTAATTTGAATTTTAAAAAGACTACAGGTCACTCAAAGTAAAGAGTGTTTCAGTGTTCCAATTGTTCCAATTGCTGCATTCTTCTTCTTCTTACCGTTTCGATAGCAAAACTAGTTAAATTCCTTGCCTGAAGCTGTCATTAGGTCCCTACGTGAACAGGTAACAGGGCACGTGATGCAGGATCGAAGGTGGGATATGGTCTGCGGAGAGACGCCGCACAAACACTGAAGATCGAAACCGGCCGAGAACCCCCATCTGTGGAGATTATCTTATGCATTTAAAACATTACTGTTAAGCTCTTTTAAAACATGTTCATGACTAAAAGAAATGCGATCAATGACAACACAATTATCTACACAACATACAAGAGGTATCCATTGACTATCGTTTGGTGTTGATATTTCATAGGCTGACTGAAAATAATCTGAGAATAAGTCACAAGTTACAGTTGGGTCAGTTGAAATTTGACTTTTATAGAACACTGAAACAGGTATGCAATGGTTGACGGTTAGAAACATATTTATGTTTTGCTCAACACTGTCTATAAACTTACAGTAATTGTTATGCTTATGCTAATTAATATTACATTCATACAAACAATTTACATTTAAATTGTGGGTACTTTTCTATTGATCTTTGTATGCGTATGCTTCAGTTTAGTCAGCGAGTGTAGCTAAGTCATTGCTATTCTGGTATTCCATAGTATTTTTTTTTTTTGGAAATCGGTTGTATTTAATTTAAAAAAGAAATTATGTTTTATTTGTGTACGTTGAAAGTTTTAGTATTAATAGTTAGTTAATATTTAAGTTTCTTATATACATACATAAATGAAACCGAATATTTTTTTTAACACATGGTATTTTAATGAATTTCTTACACAGCATTTTTACAAACAAAATAAACATAATTACAAGAAAATTACTTAACTATATGTTTTCTCTTGCAGAATATCTAGGACTCATTTCTACTAGAACGTCTTTTACGGGCAAAAATGCGTTTTCATCTGATACAAGGTCTATTCTTATATACTTATTATTCATCCTGTGGTGTCGCACATTATTGTGTAGGTAAAAAAAATAAATCAATTTATTAAAATTCACTGAACTATTCACGTCGAGCTCATTTCTGTGGAACAAATCTTTACACATTGATGTCACAAGAAGCCCGGTTCGGTACATTTCCTCGTAATCGGTTCCACGGGTTTTATTATCGGTTACTTCATAATTTGTACACACAAGTGTAAGGTAACACTTATGCTGTTCGTATAGCAATCTAAATATTATTCTTTTATTATTTTCAACCACGGTTCTCAGTTCTTCATCTATTTTTATTTTGGTAATAAATAACAAATAAATACTCCTGCCGCACTCCCTAAACATAACGTTAACGATAAAATTCCACAGTTTTTCTTGTTTCTCTTCACTGTTTTCGTTTTTTAGCTGGTCGCAAATGTATTCGACGGCAAAATACTCCGCGAAAGACATGTGCACGAACAGAGGTATATTGTCTGCTACAGTATGAATGAGGCCAGTCTTCTCTCGTCCATCTCTCAGTTCATCAATAATTTTTGTTATTTCTTTCAACACAGCTTCTTCAAAAACCTCTACGTATGGATAAAATATAGCGTAAGCACCTAGCTTTTTATGTTTGGTCACACTGTCCTTATATTCTTTATCATAAGCCTCTTTATTAAATGGTTTAAAGGTGTTTATCTCGTTTTTCTCTTCAAAACAGATCTTTTTTAATTTAGTTTCATAATAATATTCATAAAATATGTATCCCGTGACGTTTATGTCCCATTTCTTAACGTTTCCATCAACTTCTTTAATCTTTTTGTGAACGCATTCAGCTAGTAAGTACAGATGCAGTGGTGGAGCAATTAAATCGTTTGGGAAACCTACGATAATACGCTGGTTTTGGTCCAAAGCTGACATATATGAAGTAAATTTATGAAAAGTAAATTTTATACCACTAGCTACAGACTCCGTTTTCAAAAATGCCAAAAAGTTCAAATAAACTGCGTGGAATGGGTTTCGTTGCAGTAAAGTTGAAATAAAAAATTCGTCAGTAGGTAGGTGCTCTGCTATAAAATTAACAAAATCATGTACATTCTGTAGTTGTTCCCTAGTAAGATTCTGAAGTTGGAGCTTGGACTTCCAAAATCTGGTGAAATAAGTGTGCTGTTCAGATCGAGAAAAGTGTTCTATTTCGTACGACTGACCGAACTCTTGTTCCAAAAGCGATTTTATATGATTGAATGATCTGCTTGTGATCCAAATTTTATGCCGTCGGGGATAGTCCCTGACAGACTTTAGTAAAGATAACGCTTCTCTTTCGTAAAGTGGAAAGATTTCATCAAATCCATCGAAAACAAATATCAGTTTCCTTCGGTTGTAAAAATGTAGAAACATTTTCAACTGAAATACTGTAGAATTACTATCAGAACACTTGTTTAAGGAAACTATCCCGCTTGGCGATTCTTCTAGCTCAATATATATGTCTTCATCTTTGTTTAGCGCATCAAATGTCTCGTCGAGTGCAACTTTGCAAATGAACTTCAAACTCTCTATATTGTCGAAGACTATCTTGTTTTCCTGCCACTTACTAAGCGTTTTCGCGTGCTTCAATAAGTTAATTCTTACAATCCAAACTGTAGGATCGAGTTCCTTTGTTTTTAATGATAAATGAGTAAGTAGAGTTGACTTACCCATTCCCGGCATTGCTGTTATAAGCACAACATCGTCTTCTAAATCATACAAAGTTCTTAAAACTTTATCTTTGATTTCATCAAAATTATCATTTTTCTGTTGTTTGGTGCGACTGACCCGTCTCTCAATGTAAAAAGGCCTTACTTTTTCGTAATAACTATCGATAACTGTTTTACCAACAATTAAAGTTTCCTTGTTAATAATGTTATTAAATATATCATCCTCGATCAGGTTAATAGACTCATCGTCTAAGATTATCTCTAAACTTAAGTCTTCGCCTTGAAATTTTATTTTAGAAGTAGCTAGTAGTTTTTTCTGTGATTCAACACTCAAATCGGTGAAAACAATTCGATCATCGTTCAAAACTTTATTTACTTGTGGAAAATATTGAGTCAGAATGTCAAATGAAATCTGATTTGTTATAATTATTATTTGCTTGCCTTCAACAGCTTTTGCTATAGTTTCAATCCTTTTATAAGAATCACTCGAATCTTGAAAAGTATTACAAACAAAAATAATTATCTTTTCTTTAGTTGTATTCATCACTTCCTTACGTAAAGTGTTGTGATTTTTTAAGGGCAGTTTGAAAATATACTCAAAATCTAAGACAACATGGTCTTTATTTCCTAGATATTGTTCTACCTTAGCAACTGTTAACACACAGCTTTGGGTAACAATAACAGTTCCTAGAATCTGGCCATGTAACCCAAATCGTTTTACAACGTTTTCATTACATGAATAGTCTAGATTCTTAATACTATGCATTTTATTTAAAACACCCATATATGACTCATTCATAGCATAAGCAACTGCATTCTCATAAATGTTATTTTTCTTAGTAAGATATGATCCCACTTTAGACATCCACAGATTTTGTACTTCATGATGATATTTTAGAAATATCAATTCAGATCTTTCTCTAAAGTTTTTGATGTCATTACTAGGGTTATCCTCTATTTCTCTTCTCAATATATGCTCTACGCCATTTTGATCAGCTTGATTGGTGTAAAACAGTAATTTGTTGTAGAAATCTCTTACCAAACTCTTATCGTATTCTCCTCGTTCGAAGAACAGTTTTGGAAAGTTTTTAACTTTTACATCTAATTTATATTCGTGCAAATTTGGGATTTCAATCTTCAATGTGTCATACCATATTTTGGCAAAGTTGCCTAGTAATTCATCAGTATCTGTAAACTTCAAAAGTTTTGAAGTTTTATCAAAAACTAGTATATTGCCGACAGCAGAAGCTATGCCTCCATTTAACTGAAGAAATCCATCTCCCAGAGACTCGTCTATGGTGACGATGTGACTGGAATTCGACTGTTTTAATATTTCTTGAATTTTTGTAGTTAGGTGGTTTAGTCTCTTTTTAATTTTTTTATCATTGCCTCTTAATGCTAAGTCTTTGTTGCCAAAGAAAACCGGAACTTTAAGCTTTAGAGACAGTAAATACTCTTTAGAAACCAGTTCTGCTGCTTCATAAACAGTCGACTGTGGGACATTTGCTTCGTAGAGTTGTCGCTTTAGATCGTCAGTTATTGATTCGCTAACAAACTCTAGCTTTTCGTTCTTATACTTAAGAACACTTCCTGTCAGCAATTTACTTAATGTCGTCACATCCGATGGTTCACTGAGGAACTTCAATAGTAAGCTTTGTACATCAGTCTCTTCCAAATTTTGCTTTTTTATTACCTCTAAGCATAATATGTTTTTGATCAGCGTAAGAAATTCTTCGTCTGTTGCAAAGAAGTCTGGTCTAAAGCTAGCAATCCGATGTCCTTCAGCTTGGATTTCTGAAACTTCAAAAACATTGAGCGCTAGAAGGACATGATAGCGCAACATGATATCATTATTCATCGACATTACGCTTTCAGATTCATCACAAATGAACTTCATCAACTGTTTAGATAGTGTTGTGATTTGTTCTTTCATAACTAATTTACACAACATGTCCAAGTCATCATCTGTGTATGATGGCTGTGTACAATAATCTGCGGTTCCTATAAGTTCATTCAAATACTCAGCAAAAGTACCTTCATATATTTTATTATTAGGATCGTCCTTGGCTGTAGTATACATAACAAAAAAGCACTCAGTTTCATCAAACTTTCCTCCAAAGATCATATCTTTCTTGTCCTGTTTAAAGGCGCGCCTAATTTCTAAATAACTATCAAAGTATTTCAGAAAATCAGTTTTACTAGTGAATGTGAGAAGTTTATCGCTCTCCCTGTGCTTGGCTTGAATGAACACAGCGAGGGGTTTATCGAAACCCTTTACATTTGCATTAAAGCAAATGTCATCGAAGGCACCTACGCCGTCTCTATTAGTGGCCAAATTAAACTTCTCAATTCTGTTGTCGTGTATCATTCTAAAATTTATTAGACTAATTAGTTTAGTCTCATACAGGTGTCCCTGGATGCCCGACGTGCCTGCACGTTTCTTATACAATTGAACGTTCATGGTCTGATGGTTATTGATTATCTTGCATTACTAATATATAAAGGTCGTGAAAATGACGTTTTAATTCTTCTAATGGTCGGTCAGGAAGTGCACCTCATCACGTGATGAACTCGTTCAGGATTTGTGTATTCAGCTGATGATGAGTAGCCTGCAAATATAAATTTAAAATACGAATATCTGTCGTCTTTTGGATAACAATAAATTTACATGCAATTTTAAAGCTGGCATATTTCTGGAGTTTGACAATACAATTTTGAAATATGTTGCCTTTTTGATTAAAGTGACGTCTCCGGGTACGATTTTTTAATACCGGTAATTTTAACAATTCAAAATAATAGTATCCCGTGTAAGCACTGATAGAGCTCTTATAACTGCAAAAATGGCCCCAAATTATACAGCAATAAATGTTAGTGGAGAATAGTTGTTGTATGGTAGCTGCATAACAACTGCATAACAGCTGCATAAAGGTAAGGTTGACTGGTAGAAAATGCCTAAGGCTAAGTCCACCGCTGTACTTTTGTGCATAGTGTTTAATAAATAAAAAATAAATAAATAAATAAATAAATAAATAAATAAATAAATAAATAAATAAATAAATAAATAAATAAATAAATAAATAAATAAATAAATAAATAAATAAATAAATAAATAAATAAAGGTCCATGTGTACATTCTAAACTGTATAGAAGCTGTATATCGGTGTAAAATTTAGAATTATGGAGAGGGCATGTACGGCAGCCTCACAGCCTCCTCTGGAACCAAGGCCAAGCTGTAGGGGCTAAAATTTGTTGGTCAAAGATTCGCCGTATAGTCTGCAACAAATTTTGGCTGCCATACGCCTGTACGTGCACCCGACGGCGATGGGACGAAAGCCGCCGTCCCTCTTGCGTAAGGCACATATATTGGCCTCGTACAAGACATCGTCAACGGCATCGTTCACGCCGCCGGAGAGCATAAGGGTGACTAGGGTCAGAAGCTTCTTCAAAAGTTACTCACCAGCGTCCCCGGCGCCTGAACTTAAAAGGTCCTTTAAATGCTGAGGATTCAGACCGTCGAAGCCGCTGGCGGAACCGCATCTGAAGGAACTCACGGCTGCAAGTAACTGAGGGACTGAAATTAAAAAAAATCGATGATTCCGGATTGGGACTATCAGGAGGGTCAAGGAAAGCAAGGTCATCCGCAGGCGCTGGGTGTTTACTCTCCAGGGCTGAAATTGTATCTGGAGAGTAAGGCGCCACCACATTACTACTAAAAAGTAACCTGGCCGCTCCGCTAACGTCACCCTCACTTAATTTGGAATCTACATGTGAATTCAAACCTTTCTGGGAAACGTTGTTGAAAGGGGGTTCTAGTTTAGATCTAAAATGTCAGCCGAATTAGTGTTTGGGTTAATTGGAATTGTCATGAGAAATAGGCACTCTGTTTATAAATTTATCACAACAAAAAAGTGTGAAATACTTAAAATCTTTTTACAAAAAAAAAAACTACTTCACTAAAAAAAACACTAAAAGGATCAAAATAACTTTAATTTCGGAAGTCGGTGTTAAATTAGAAACAAACAATACCGAGGAACTTCGACTTCCGAAATTAAAGTTTTTTTTTTTTTCTCTTTATTTGGTATTAGGGACTTTTATACAAATGTACATGTCAGTCCCATCGGACATTATAATAGTAAATACCTTACCTATATTGTAAAACGTAACAAAGCAAACTTAATTAAGCTATAAGCAGCCTGGTTGTACCTAGTTCTTTATACAATTCCTTTCTTGCAGATTGAAATCTGACACATTCCGTCAACAGATGTGTAACATCTTCTACTGTGCCACACTCCTCACAATTTGGTGAATTAGTTTTTTTCATTAAAAATGCAACAAATTAAAGTTATTTTTTTTTTTTTGTAAAATGTTTTTATAATTTTTTTTAAGTATTTGAGTTTCTATATTATAATGTTTATCTAATTGTGTGTACCTGTCTGCAAAATAAACGTGTTTTGTGAAAATGGTGATGAAATGAACTACACAAAGTAATTCGCCAGCAAATAATATTACAACTGAGAAAAAGTTGTAATATTATTAACATAGCAACAACATTCTGAAACTCTGATTTGTGAATCATTATACCCCGCATAATGAATCACAGAATTATGTACCAACGTCCGATATCAACACTGAATGCAATCCTTCAAATTCTATAATAACAAATAATAAAGTCTCTTTCAGGCTTGGAGTAGCCATAGTTAAATAAGATTAAATTACCTAATTATTTAATTTACAATTTACCCCAATCAACGGTTATGAAGTGCATATAGTACTGTCACGCTTGGCGACACTCTCAGGATCTTTATTACTACTAGAAATAAAACTTTTATCTTTATTGACTATTTTTACTGGATTTCAATATTATAACGGTTGCGTCCGGACTGACAAAACTAGACATTATTTTGTTCTATTCAATTTTCAAACCTATTCTAGAACATCCTTAGAAGTACATTTAACATGCCAGTTCGTTTACTTAAACTCATGCGATCTCTTTCGATACTACAGTACTCACCATTATGCGCTACAATAGAAGTCCGGGAGAAGATGGAAATACTACTGAAGCGCCCAACATTGGCTGAAATACTTTCTTACTTCACTTCACTAACCCGTTTGACACCATAATACAATCAGGAAAAGTACCAAAACTGACGTGCCATTCCAATATAGTTCTTTTTTAACAAAAAAGCTACAAAAGCCGGCAATCACCGTACAATCAGTTTAACATTTCACCTATACACGACCTTTATTAAAGTGATACACAATCGCATAGACGGGAAACTGGAAAAATGTCACCACCAGAACAAGTCGATCTTCAACTTAACTTTTCAAATACCGACCACTAACAGACCTTGAACCAAGTTTTAGAAAAATACTCAGAATTTAATAAACTTGTTTGTCTAGCCATCGCAGATTATACGAAGGCCTTCGATAGTAACAAACACTCACACATCCATACTAATATTATAAATGTGAAAGTGTGTGTGTCTGTTTGTTTGTTCGTCTTTCACGGCAAAACGGAGCGACTAATTGACGTGATTTTTTTTTGGAAATCTTCCCCTAGCCCCTAAAATAGGGAATGGAAATATGTGTGAGACTCTCCGCAAAATTAGTACAGGTATTTATTCAAACGAATAATAAAATAATTTAAATAAAACAATATTAAATATACCTTGTTTGAAATTGGAAGTTAATAAACCTATAATAACTTCTAATTTCAAATAGGATATTATAAATAAGATATGTGAAACTGTTTTTTTATTTTTGTGCATGTGGTGTTAACCTTTAATTAATTGTTGCACTTGTTAATGTTACCCTAATCATTAAGTTTGAAATGTATATGTGTAAACAATTGTTGGTTAACCTAAATAAATAAATAAGGGAGTATTGTCAAATTATTTGAAGCGAAAACATCGATATGTGTATCCTGCCCATCCTAACCTACGATGCTCAGACATGGTCGATCACCGAATTGCAAAAGTTTCACCTTGGGGTTTATCAAAGAACAATTGAGCTCAACATTCTGGGTGTCATAAGAGCCGATAGAATGAGGCACATCACGCTGCGTCAAAAGACATGGATCATAGACGTAAGGAAAAAGGCTGCCAGGCTAAAATGGGATTTGGCAGGTCACATCAGCTGCATGCACACTGACGGCTGGGCGAGAGTCTCTACAAAGTGGGTGCTTGAGAATGGACGACGCCGCGAAGGTCGACCTGCGAAGTGATGGCTCTAGGAAAAATACCTGGAAGAATTTGAGGGAGGCGTTTACACAGCAGTGCGAATTTATAGGCTAAATGAAAAACAGAAAAAAAATTGCCTGCCTGGGTGTGAGTGACCCAACAACTCTTTCAACTCGTAAGTGGAGTCTGTTACCACTTCATATAAAAATAATTTTCAAAATATGGTACACCTTTGTTTAATAATTTTAAAAACACAGGCATGATTTTTCCTTTGTAATTATTTAACATGGAGTCATGAATGAGGAAATGTACCGGCTTAAATTATTCGATGATTAAACATGTACTTACCTGTTTATTTTTAGGGTTCCGTACCTCAAAAGGAAAAAAAGTGCGCGATCCGATTCGTCCTTACCCAGTTTTTTATATATCGTCCTCCGATATCATAAGACCACTCTATCGTTCACGATATTGTAACTTGTAACGCAAAATCCACAGTGTATGGCACAAATTCTATTATTTTTTTTAAACCATTTATTAGACGTATGTATGAATTTTTCATTGAAATTGATTCATTGACCAACAGAGTGTTGCCAGTTAATAGTGCATTAAAACTGAGGTATTGCCATGCAAAAATTCTCATTCGATTTTAATCACCTGCTTAATTTATCATTACGAAAAAAAAAGTTTAAAAAAAATTGGGTTTATTTTAAATATTCTGCTGGAAAATTGACCATGAATTGGTGATGCTTTAATTATATTTTTTCTAATTAGAAAAAATCATTCCCCGACATAATAATAATAATAATAATATTCCACAACTATCACACAACGCCGTCTAGTCCCAAGCTAAGCAGAGCTTGTGTTATGGGTACTAGACAACTGATAAACATACTTATATATTCTTAAATACATACATATATAGATAAATTACACCCAGACACAGAACAAATGATCATGCTCATCACACAAACATTTGTCCTGGGTGGGAATCGAACCCACGATATATGGCATAGCAGTCAGGGTCACTAACCACTAGACCAACAGGCCAGTCAAAATAATAAAAGTGAGCAAATAAGGGGAGCGCCAATAAATGCTTGAAATAGGCAGAAACTACTAAAAGTTCTTAATTCTATTTATAATAGAATAGATATAAACACATCTAGGTATAACAATTTATTTTTGTTTTTAGGAAAACATCGTGAGGAAACCGGCATGTCCTAGAACCAAAAATTCGAAGACATGTGACATTCACCAACCCACACTGGGCCCGCGTGATGGATTACGGCCCATTACCTCTCCTATAGAGAAGGCCTGAGTCCCAGCAGTGGGAAAATTAAAAGGCTGATTACGCTTATGCTTAAATAAATATTATTTTTTTATTCTAAGTATTTCATTGTGAACACAATTACCCCTTACATTATTTCATTTCGATATATATCTTAGAAGATAATTATCATCGTTTTAAAATAACGCTGCAACAAAATAATAATGCGCGAATGGTGCGACTCTATTAACAGGTGGACGCACCACAGACTTTGCAGAAAGGTAGCGTGTGTTTGAATCGTGTAAAAATGTCCCTTTGGGAAAAGTTTTGCAAGATGTCAGCATAATCATAAGCGGTGTATTCATCTCCTATGATTATACTGAAATCTTGCATTCACTACTATACTAATTATACATTGACTGGCCTGTTGGTCTAGTGGTTAGTGGCCCTGACTGCTATGCCGGAGGTCAAGGATTCGATTCCCACCCAGGACAAATGTTTGTACGATGAGCACAATTATTAATTTGTTCCGTGTCTGGGTGTAATCTATATATATAAAAGGGAAAACTGACTGACTGACATATCAACGCACAGCCGAAACTACTGGGATTAGGAGCGTGAAATTTTGCACAAGGTTTCCTTTTATGACGTAGGCGAGCACTAAGAAAGTATTTTACAAAATTCACTCCCTAAGGGGTCGAAAGTTTGTATGGAGAAACCTACGTTTACGCGAGTGAAGCCGCGGGCAGAAGCTAGTTTATCTATATTATGTATGTATCTAGAAATATATAAGTATGTTTATCAGTTGTCTAGTACTCATAACACAAGTTCTGCTTAGCTTAGGACTAGACGGCGCGTTGTGTGATAGTTGTATGAATATTATTATTACTATGATTCATAGAGCAGGAGCATAGAGCAAGCATTATGCAGAGGCAGGGCCCTTAGCGACATAAATAGCCGTAGTTTTAATACGGCTATGATAGGTGGAATCACTTTCAAATTTGCTGGTGATTTTGACCAAACATTGACAGCTCTAGACCTGACATTGTGAAGTCTTGCTTAAAAAAATTTACCGCTATGGAAATTCGTCCACCCCCTTAAACTATCTACTAATATAAATACACATTTGATCGGAGGTAGTACAGATTGACCTTCAAAGTCACTTTTAATAGGAAACGGGGAAAGTATGTTATTGTAAAAACTAAATCGAAATTGATCGAGGTTGGTGTGAATTGACCTAATCTACAAAGTCTACAAAGATCACTGGCGTTCAAGTTCAAAACTTGACAAACTTCAAAGACACTGCTTTATCCCTTATTCACATAATCTGCTATAAATTTTAATAAATAACTTTTACCGGTTGTAAATATGAAATGAGAAATTTAATACGTTCAAACTGGATGTCATAAGATTAGTCCACACGAAAAAAAAAATATGTTCCCATAGGATGATATTGTTGAACTAGTCGAATTATCTTTTGAGAGTATCTCAAGTATTTGTTACATATTTTTCACTTGTTTTAATATAGACAAACAGATTGTTGAAGCGTCTCTTCAATTCTGCACTACTAGTCACTATAAGTTTGCAATAATTAGATTATTAATAAGTTTTAGCTAACTATTAACGACCTCCATGATTTTTAATGTCATGACTGGCAAAATTATACTGGTACACTGCAAGCTACGATCCTAATTTTTAAATTTCCAAAATTCATGAGAAGTCCTTACAATTTTATACAGTAGAGTTCCTTACTAAAACTGCAATAAGGTAACCCAAGGTGTAAATCGATTACCTTTAAATTCCCTTACATCGCGTGCGTTGCAAAAACTATTGATGATAGAACAAAATTATTAAAAATGAATAAAGGTGAATGAAGAATTAAGTAAAAATAAGTAGGAATTAAGTTGTTGATGTTGTTGTTGTTGTTGACTTTGTAGAACACCTTCTTCTTCTTTGTAGAACATCTTCGAAAAAGGTCGCAATACCAGTCACAATATCTACTTTTTCCAATTTAAAAACTAAATTTATTTGCCGCCTTTAGAAAAGGAACTTTATTGGTACCTTGATACTAATCCTTATCAAAATAATTAAGTCTGGTTTAGTGCCTGTATATTGTTCTTTTTTTATTCTTTATAGGTTCGCACTTGACCGCTTTCTCACCTGATGGAAAGCGACGATGAGGTCGACGATGGAGCGCGCTTACCTAGAAGTAACCTATTCACTCTTGACTTAAAGATTCCCGGGTTGTAGCCATCAGGAAACACAGACTTCAGCAACGAATTCCATTGGAGAGATATCATGATTTAAAAAATGCCATAAAAAATCATTAAAATCGTCAAATGATGTTTAAATCTCATATTATCAACAATTTATAAATAAGCAGGATTGTCGGCACAATTTCTCAAAAATATCTGTTCTTCTATCTATATATTTTAGGTTTCCGCACTTAGTCCTATGTGGACCATTGTACGTGATATCTGTTCTTTTCCTTTTTACTGCTTACTAATTGGACAAATGGTTAAAAAGATAATACGAAACTCGCAAGCGCATGCACGAGAATTTTTCACCGAAACGCTCAGTTCGAACGAATTTTTGTTTTTAATCTGAACTAATACTGAAAAACAGTGTAAACTTTACTCCATGAATTTTGTGTTCAAATCAATCAAAAAATATTTTTATTTCGGCTATGTGAAATAAAAATATTTTAATACAATTTCGTGTTTACTACACGTATTTTTGTTGTGAGAGTCGCTTCTAATTTTAAAGAGTCCTAAGTTTTTACGAACATACAAAATACTTTCTAAGATATAAAGAGAAGGCAGAGTCAGTATATCGATTTCTTTGAATTTATTTCTAAAGGACTCGCGAGGACCCATTTTATAAATAGCCCGGATTGCTCTCTTTTGCAATATGAAAATCTACATCTACATCAGTTGCAGATCCATACAGTAAAATGCTATAAGACATAATACTGTGGTAATAAGCATAGTAAACTAACCTAGCTGTGGCTACATCTGTCAATTCCCTTATTTTTCTTACTGCATATGCAGCTGAGCTTAATCTTCCCGAGAGAGTTCTAACATGAGCGCCCCACTGCAGTTTAGAATCGCGATAGTTATAATTATGAACACAGTTTCCGTAATTACATCAAGTTTTTTTGCCGTCAAGAATTAGAGTGACGCCAACTTGATGGACATTCGGTAATGAAAATTTTATACATCGACGGTTGAAAGGCTAATTGATCTAAAAGATTTTTTTTCCAATATTGAATTATATACATATTCGGAATCAGCCAATTTTTCTCCGTCGTTTGAGATTATTAGCTGCGGACCATTTCGAAAAAAAAGCCAGACTTTCGTTGACATGCAAGACATCCCCATCTTTTCTATATACTTTAAAAATAAGAGAAGTGTCATCAGCAAACCGAATTATATCGGATAAATTAGCCATCATGTGAGGAAGGTCATTAATATAAACTAAAAAAAGGAATTGGCCAAGAATTGAACCCTGAGGCACGCCCATCTTTATTAAAGACCCCGAGGACGTCGCCCCATTAATGGGTACTTTTTGCTGCCTGTAAGATAAATAGGAAAAAAACATGATCAGCAGCTCGTCCACGAATTTCGTAATGATTTAATTTACAGACTATTATTTTTTACTATTTACTTTTTTACTACTTATTTTTTACTATTATTTTTAATTAGACAGAGTATTATGGTCAACACAGTCAAATGCTTTTGAGAGGTCACAGAATATGCCAATAGCATCATATGAATCCTGGGACGAATACATTCTAATGTGGTTATGCAAGTTAAGATCAGACGACAAGGATTTTTCATGGTATAACTGATATAAAGTATCTTTGCTTTTTCTTATTCCAGCAGCAGTAGCCCATTCATTAACTTTGGATTTATTATTGATTTGAACGTTTTGAACTGGACACGCTTTATTAAATTCTTGGCATACTGTAGAAAATAATGTACCATAGTTTCCATTGAGGTCTTGCCAATCAAAATTTGATGTTGAGAGACAACTAAGATCATTATCATTAAAATAATTTAATTTACTTTTAGTAAGCAGTCTAAACTCTGCAGGTGAATCTAATTGTAACGTTTTGACTAACCCGAAATATACGAGTTGACCAGTATGGTCAGACCTCGCGCCACTAATTATGGATTAGTTTTTTATATTACAATTAGTAAATATATTATCTATGCATGAAGCTGAGGTAGGTGTTATTCTTGTTGCTTCATTAAAAATACATTTTAGATTAAAAGAACTAAACAATAAGAGAAGTTTACATTTTTCTGGTGAATTTACTGTCTATTATGTTCTCTATTTAAGTAGGTCATCCAAAATCGTTGTCAAATCTAAAAGTGGTGGGTCTCAAATAAGGTTACTAAAAGTAAAGCTTCCTCTTCATCACTTAAATAAAATTCTTTTCACTGGTTATGACCGCTTACGGTTACATTGACTGACACGTTGATGTTCACTGAAGATATTGGTAATATTATGAAGCTAAACAGTCTGTTTGTTTGTTTGAACGCGTTCTAATAAAATAAATCATAGGAATTGCTGGGTCAAATTAAAAATTATATTAGTATTGGATAGCCTATTTCTCGAGAAAGGCTATAACGCTATATAACATTACACTATAACTCATGAGAGCGGAGCAGTAGCCAATGACGCGGGTGAAACCGCGGGGAAATAGCCAGTTTGATATAAAAAGATTTCTTTATTTATAATCAGCCTTGTAATATTCCCACTGCTGGGACTCAGGTCCCCTCTCTGGGAAAGGGAATGGACCGTTTCATCTCGTTGTGCCTTAGCCTTTACTGGCATACTCATATTTATTGTTTATTATAATTATTTTTATTATACAACGATGTCAAGAATAAATATCAATCGCCATCATCTCTAAAGGATAATGCCAGGGTGCCTATGAAATATAGTCCCATATTTCAATACGTACATATGTGTGTTAGATCGTTGGATAGGTAATTTTGAGCTGAATTAAAAGTTAATATGGCGCAAAGTTTCAAAACTTAGTCAGAGTTATTGTAATGCTTTTTTTTTACAAATAAAACAATTTACGTATTTAGTGATTAAATGGCTTGTTTTTTCACTAGCTCTTTTACAAGGGCGGGAAAGAGGAAGAGTGCAGTGCAGTTCGAAGGTTTCCAATTGTATGGTAAACAGAAAACAGTTTGTCTCACGTGCATCACCTCCGTCACTCATCGGCATCACCCGCACGGAGAGAGTGAGATGAATCTGCGCGGGCTGTTGAAAATACGATTAACGCAGCAAAACCTGCAAGTTTGAAGGACGAATCATCAGCAAACAAGACTGTGGTTGTTTTCTTAATAAACTGCGTAGATCATTAATATATATGGAAATTAGGAAAGGACCCAATATTAAGCCTTGCGGTAGCCCCATTTTTCCTTTAAAACCATGTGCATTGATACAACTTATTTGAACTTACTGCTGTCTATCAATTAATAAGACTTTACTAAACCAATTAATTTTTCTTAGTCTGTAATGTTCTTATACTTCTTATTTCAATAGTAAGATTTCGTGATTCACATCATCAAATCCCTTTGAGAGGTCACAAAAGATTCCTATCGTATCTTAGGCCTCTTCCTACGCTGCAAATATATGTTTTAATAACGTAACACTGCCGTCAGTCGTACAAATTTATAATCCTCAATGTTAATATCGATTAAGTTGCGAATAAACATCGTCTTATCGATTACGTAAGACACTTCGATTTGTTATCATGATTTCAATATGTATCGCCCTAGTCTTGAGCGCGATAGTGGACTGACATCAACACTAACTAATGTTCTCTAAACTTCAGTGTCATTGTGAATATACGACGTACATTTAAATACTTACCATAAGTTTTATAATAACATGTGTTTTTGTAAATTAAATAACCAAATTGTGTGAACTATTCGATGAAGAGAGTAGTGGATGTCGTCTGGGCGAGGATTGCGTCATACAGCAGTCATCACAGACTCACAGAGGTAATGTGAGCGATTCCTAAATGCAGGGCAATGAAAACAAGCCGTAAATTTCTACTTGAGACTCCTTCGGTGCAAGTGTTAACGATGTCTAATCTTTCTGATGTGTTGGGTAAAGAGTGCGAGATATAATTATATTTATTAATCGCCCAGTGAAATACGTCATGCTGCCCGCGAAATTCAAATATTGAATTCGATTGGTAAAATTTGTTTTATAAGGTTAGGAATAGGGTTGCGGAAATCCCATGGATGCGAGACGCACAGGACCGTTCATTGTGGGGACTCTTGGGAGAGGCCTATGTCCAACAGTGGACGTCTTTCGATTGAAATGATGATAATGAAAATATGAAAACGAGAAACATCAAGAAGACCCTACTCAGTTATTTTGAGAGTAGCTGCGATCTGGCGAACATCCTATATCCATGCAAACCGCAGTTTAGTAGATAACGCTACAGTAGATCTAAGAGACGATCACGAAGATGTAACACTTCTACAAATAGCGACCCATCCTTCATCATTAAGACCTTCTTAGAGTTCTCAAACCTACGTTTTTCATATACAGATAACAACAGTCCTTGCAGTCAAAAGGAGAGGAATCTCCAAGGAGTTTGACGTGCGACAGACACAGTGGCGACTATGGCTGCTAACAGAGAGCTAATGCTACTGCAAGTATTGCGTATCGGATGATCCTCTACTGCAACAAGATGGCAAACCGATTTCCAAAACGTCCAGGAACATCTGGGGTACGAGGACCACTATACGAAACCAAGCTTCTTAGCCTCATTTATTTCAGAGCCATACATGATGACAATATTGAAGAGTTTCATTTAGCCTCAAATGTAGACAAATTAGGCTCGTTCGATGACATCTGTTTTAAGGTGAAATTTAAAGGGAACGATAAGCCGCTTGCAGTCTTCTTACAAGCAAAACATAGAGAAAAGAATGATTCACTTCTTAAGGTCAAAGAAAGTGATTTGGTAGAATACTTCAATAGCTACTTAGAAGTTAGACGCAAGTTCAATCCCAATAATAAAGATGTTCTATTTAATAGTTCACGTAGTGAAACAGAATGTCTTTTCGTTATTTACACAAACGCAAAAGGTGACAAAAAGTTCAGCACATACGAAGGTAGTTTCTCTAAACATTTGAATGATTTGATAAGTACAGGAGTCCCTGGCTCTCAGTCGTCGCACAACGACAGGAATGTGGATCTTTTGTGTGAAATACTTTTAAAAGAACAAATGAAAGCACTAGCTCAACAGATGGCGAAGTGTATATGCGATAAATCTGGTAGCGAAATGTCGATGAACAACCTTATGACTTGCTATCATGTGATTCTAGCGCTCAACGTTTTAGATGTTTCTGAAATCCAACCTGAAGGACATCGGATTGCCAGCTTCAAACAAGACTTCTTTGCAACCAACGATAAATATCTTGTACTGTTCAAAAACAAATTGTGCTTAGAAGTTATCAAAAACTTAAAGTCAAAAGAAACTGACATACAGGGTTTGTTGTTGAAGTTCCTCAGAGAACCCTCGGATGTGCCGACATTAAGTAAATTGCTGGTAGGAAGTGTTCTTAACTATAAGAACGATAAGTTAGAGTTTGTTAGTAAATTTATAACTGACGGTTTTAAGCGACAACTCGACATAGCAAATGTTCCACAGTCGACTGTTTATGAAGCAGCAGAACTGGCTGCTAAAGAGTATTTGCTGTCTCTGAAGATTAAAGTTCCAGCTTTCTTTGGCAACAAAGATTTAGCAATAAGAGGCAATGATATAAAAGTTCAAAAGAGACTAAATCACCTTACAAAAAAATTCGAAGAAATATTAAGACAATCAAATCCTTATCATATCGTCACTATAGATGAGTCTTTGGAAGAAGGATTTCTTCAGTTAAATGGAGGCATAGCTTCTGCTGTCGGTAACATAATAGTATTCGATGAAACTTCAAAACTTTTAAAGTTCACAGATACCTGTGCATCTCTAGGCAAGCTTGCCAAAAGATGGTATGAAACATTGAAGAGTAAAATTCCGAATTTGCATAAATATAAATTGGATGTAAAAGCAAAATTATTTCCAAAATTATCATTTGCTACAGATGAATATAATAAAATCATTGCGAATGACTTTTTAAATAGACTTCTATTTTTTACATCTCAGTGTAATGAGAAAGAAGTAGAGAAAATTTTAATAAAAGAAATAATTAATGGTCAAGGTGATGACGTACAACATATAAAAGTTGCTTCCGACGCCATATACTTGAAGTATCATGGTGAGATACAAAGATGGAGCATGGAGTCTGATGCGGGGATGGGAACGTATCTTGAAAAAGAAGGCTTTATTTATAAAGATGCTGTGAAACATGCTAAAACACAGCCATTAATGAGTGTCATAAATATGATACAAAGAAATACGAACATAATAAAGGATGACATAAAATTGATTGATTTGAGCGCAGCATCGCAGAAGCAAATCTTGGAGTACAATAAAGTGGTATTTCAAGGTAACGAAGTAAATTTACGACATTTTTTAAATAACAGTACAATTGGATACGTCGAAGGAGATGTGTTGTATAAAATTATGCATGGTAACAAAAATACTGTAGGTAAACCGGTCAGCAATTTCAATCATAAGCCTGAATTATATATTCAAAGACGTGTAAGACCATTCTGCAGAGACACCGGAATACAAGAAATCGTGGACCGCAATCAGAATCAAACACTAGGTAATCTTGAAGAGGACGTTGTCGTTATCTTTGGGGACCCCGGAACGGGAAAGTCATCTTTGCTCACTCATTTTTCTCTTAAAATGAAAGAAGGAGAATGGGGAAACACAAGATGGATAGTGAGGATCAATTTACTGGAGCACACGACACAATTCAGGAAGTGGAAAGATAAGAAAACGAACATCGGCACTACGGAGTCCTTGGAGTTCTTGTGTCAAGTTGCACTCAGCGAGGAAAGTAGCAAAGCGATGGACATGAATATATCACTAATCCAATGTGATGATGGAACTGTGCTTGTGACAGACTTTACAGGTGATGCATGGACTTTATTCGAGATGAAAATGTTTCTGAACTTTTACAATAGCGCTCAATTAATAATATTACTCGATGGCTTCGACGAGATCTGCCCAACGTACGAGAATGAAGTATTGGCGTTAATAGAAGCTGTGAGGAAATTTTCAAGGACTCACAAGATTTGGATCACTAGCCGATCGTATGATAAAATTATTAAAATTTTTGAATATTTAAAATTTTGTAAATTATTCGAAATAGTGCCCTTGACTGTGGATGAGCAGGATATTTATTTGTCTAAATTTTGGGACGAAAACAAGATAATGAGAGACCTCGATGACAATCAGATTAAAAATATTTGCGAATGCATTCGGTATGTGTCTAAAAGTACTCATATACATTATGTGTTGACAAATTTTTTATTTGGCCTGCTTTATAAAACCTTTTTTAAATCATTTAATTCAAATATGCCATATGTTTTAGTTGGCTTGAGCTTAATAAAGTACATTAATAAAAATCGCTCAACCGCGCCAGCTGCCATGATGCAAGTTCTCGATGAAGCCTTCGAGTACTGTTACATTGAGCCTAAACAGACTATCGAAAACGAATGTTTCGCAACTCCATTACACCTGAACATAATGGCTGATTATTATCTATATAATCAAATAAAAGAAATTAATATAACACAAAAAAATGAACAGCACTGGGACTGCACAATAATTGACATTTATGATTATTACTTGAAAAGAAAATTAAAAATACGTTTTCAAGAGAAAACCCAGAATGATATGTCCAAACCGGATAATATATCAGTTTACGACCGAGGATATGCCAAAACAGTATTCGAGACGGGTTGGTTATTAAACATTTTTTTGATAATTGTATGTTTTAAAGTATGCGCAAATATTTAAACTTTAGCTATTGCTTACAATGTTTTTGTTAATGATTGATATTGAATGAACGTATGTGCGTTTTATTTATTTTTTATATATTTTCTTTTATTTGGGTGGCTGTTACCCTGTCATTGCATCTTGTATTTGTTAGCTGTATTAACAAATACATGATGACAGGATATATCACGACGAACTAGTTACAAGCCTCCTCATATAATTTAGGAGTATTGTTGAAAGTTACAGAAGTAATTGAGCAAAACGAAGTTTAGTTGGAAGACGATATAAAAGACAATAATGTAATCTTCTTCTTCTTCTTGCTGATCGTCCTATATTACTTGGAGTTGGCGTGACACGTTTATTCCATTCTGTCCTGTCACCCGTCATGCTATCACTGACTCCCTTTTCTTTCATATCACTATTCACACAATCCATCCATCTTTTCTTTGGCCTCCCTCTCCCTCTACATCCTTCTACATGTATACTCAGAACTCTTTTAGTAACATGCGTTTCAATCCCTCCTCTTTACATAAACATACCAAAACAAACGATTTCTTCAACTTTTCAGTCACTAGTGCCACTTTCAAACTTCCTCTAATATACTCATTTCTCACTTTATCCATTCTCGTCACATCACACCACCATCTCAACATTCTCATCTCCGCTACATACAATCTTTTTCATCCATCTTTTTAAAAACCAACATTCTGATCCATACAGTATGACAGGTTTTATCACGGACTTGAATAATGTAATGCAGTTACAAAACATTGCTTTTATTTATAATAATAATAATATTCCACAACTATCACATAACGCCACCTACGAATCATGAAACGTTGACGTTTAAAGGATCTGGGCAGTTTTAGTTGGCCATTTAGTGAAATGCAACCATTTCTTGATATGGCCGGTCACATCATGAAGTGATCAATTGTACGATCTGGCCACGACATAAATACATACATATTATAGATAAATTACACCTAGACACGGATCAAATGATCGTGCTCATCACACAAACATTGGTCTTGGGTGGGAATCGAACCCACGATCTCCGGCATAGCAGTCAAGGCAACCACTAGTCCAACAAGCCAGTCCAAGTTAACGAGGAAGGAGGAATGAAAAGTCTGACCGGTCAAAATCAAAAAAGGAAAAGGAAACCACGTGCATCGAAGTCTCCATCAAAGACACTACTAGATGAATCAACTTAATTGACTATCTTGAGACTTTCAGATTTGGCGTGCGTGAGCAATAATCTTCCCGTTCGGCTTCACCATTTTTTTAAATTTTTTTTTTATATATCGTGTAAATGTGTCTATTTACTGCTCCATCTTTTTTAAATTATATATGTTGGTGAAGTTAATAGTACGGAAGTTTGAGAACGAATGAACGAGTGAAGTGTCACTGTCACTTTGACAGAATCCGGGCAGAAGTTTGTGCGAGCAGAACGGATAAAAGTTCCGACCGCAGAGACGCGGGGCTCTTTCCTCTGTCGGTAGCCGTGTGAACAACATCTAGTTTGAGGACTGTCTCACGCCCCGTTGTGAAGTGAATATATAAAGCCAACATCATAATAAATCAGTTGAGTGATCTGGAATACTTTGTTTATTGCTCATTACTCAGTCATCGTCCACAAAGTAGTGTCTCTTGAAAGGTTTTTTTTTTTACATTATGTAGACCACCTTAACATTACTGATAGGTTTAATTTAATTTATATAGTCGCTTTTTTATAATGTTAATGTGGTAACACTGTAGACTTCACGGATTCAAAGATTATAGATTACTTTCTATTTCAACCCATTTTTTTATCATTATTATTTTTATTGTACTTTTGGGTACAATATTGACTGGTCTACACTGTCCACACATATCTATTCATATTGTAATTTGGAAATATAATAAAACAATCTTTAAAATTATTGTTATTTAAAGGACTATTACATTAAAAACATAAATGTGAAAATAGGAGCCAAGTTCAATATTATGAAGTGATGGGGTTGTCGTCTTCACTGACAAAAGAATTAAGATCGAAATCCCTAATGATATACACAACGAAAAAAAAAGAAAGTCAAAAGAAGAGATTCTTAAATTTAAACACAGAGTCAAGTGGACAAAAATGTTAAATTTTTAGAGTTATTTATAAAACTCAATCTCTTCTACTAATGCTCCAACCAAACAAATTTTATATTTTTTGAATCTTATTAATATGGATACTAAATGATTTCAAAAAAAAACACAACGTAAAATACTTACCTGCTAGAAACCTTAACTACAAAGTAAAATAGTAGATTATGTGACTATACTCTAGTCACATAACTTTAAGAAACAGCTTTATACCCTATTCACTAGAGGATAAAGTAGCTTGAATCCCGAATGCAGTGAGAGATTTATAATATGTAAACCTCTCACTGCGTTCAGGATTATTATGATGCTAATTATATTATAATTAACTCTCGGGCCATGCGAGAGAATTAATATAGAAAACTGAGTGAAGAAAGGAATTCATGACAAATACAGCTTTACTCCCGTGTTGGGAAACTATTTTTTACACATTCTGTGAGATAATTAGATGATATTATACTGAAACAAATTGCTTTAGTTATGGGTTTTATGATATAAATAAAAGGGCATTATCGAGCAGGTGGTATAAAAAATATTTTTGTTTTATTTAAAAATCAGCATAATTTCCCTGGGAAATATCGTAAAACATTCTGTCATAACCTTTAATGTTAATGTCGAAATTTTTAGCTAACTCGTCAAGATGCTCCAGTGTTGTATCGTCCGGAATACACGGGATCGTATTTTCGCAAAGACCAAATCTTGTCTTAAAACGATTATAATATTCATCATATGGAAAGTCAATGCCAGCATCCAATGACTCCATTTTCAAAAATTCCAAAAATATCATGTAGACCCTTAAGTATTTACTTTTGCTCCTAGTTCTGTGCATGTAATCTACGAAATCTTCAATGTCCTGGATATCTTTGGTACAAAGGTTCTTAAATTGTATTTTGATCTTCCATAATTTGGTCAAGTATTTCTTCTGTTCGTCGTGGGAAAAGTTTTGTATTTTGTACGCTGGTCCGAACCATTGTTCTAAATTAGACGATGGTGATGATGTGATCCAGATTTTATGCCTTCGAGAATTACTCTTGACGACTTTCAGCCATGTGCCAAATATTATTTTATACTCCGGGTTCATTTCATCAAAACCATCGATAACAAATATCAGTTTACCACTGTTGTAATAATGTAGAAATATCTTAAACTGAAACACTTTTGAATTATTACCTGAACATTTTTTTAGAGAAAACAATTTATTTGGTGATTCTTCCATCTGATCATCCCCTACAAGTTCAATGGATTTATCTTCCAGAGCAGCTTGACATATGAATTCTAAACTTTTCAAAGTATTGACAGCGATCTTGTATGTCTTGAATACTTTTTCGTACTCTGGTAAGATTATCCTAACAATCCAAGCTTTAGGATCGAGTTCCTTTGTTTTTAATGACAAGTGGGTGAGAAGGGTCGACTTACCCATTCTTCGTTCAGCTGTTACAAGTACAACGTCGTCTTCCAGATCGTACAAAGTTTTTATAACTTTATCTTTGACATCATCAAACTTATCGTGTTCTTGTGTCTTGATGCGACTAACTTGTCTGTCGATATATAACTGCTCCTCGTAATTACTATCGATAGCCGTTTTACCAATTTCGACAGCTTCATTATTCATGATTTTATAAAAAACATCTTCATCTATGAGTCCTACAGACTTTTCGTCTACGATCATACCTAATCTGACATCTACACCTTGCAGCTTTATTTTAAAAGTCGCTAAGAATTTTTTCTGCGAATCAATGCTTAAGTCGGCGAAAACGCTTCTTTCATCGTTCCATACATTACTTGCTTGTGGGAAATATTTAGTCATAATCTCAACCGAAATCTTATTCGTAATTACTATTATTTGTTTGCCATCTATTATTATTGCTTTTGCGATAGTTTCAAGTCTATCACAAGAAATATTTGAATCATGAACAGTATTGCAAACAATGATAAATATCTTATCTTTAGTTATGTTTGTCAATTCCTTGCACAATGTGTTTTGGGTTTTCAAGGGTAGTTTGAAAATGTACTCTAAGTCTATCACAACATAATCCTTATTTCTAAGATATTGTTCCACCTTAGCAATTGTTAAAACACAGCACTCTGAAACAATAATAGTACCTAGAATTGGTCCCTGCAACTCAAACCATTTGATAGCATCATCATTAAATGTAAAGTCTTGATTCTTAATGTTATGCATATTTTTAATAACACCTATTAGTGACTGACTCATGGCATAAGTTACTGCATTCTCATATATTTTGCTTTTCTTTGTAAGATATGATCCTACTTTAGGAGTCATCCACAATTTTTGTATTTTATCATGATATTCTAGAAATATCAATCCAGATCGGTCTTTAAAACTGTTGACATCATTGCATGGGTGATCCTCTATTTCTTTTCTCAAAATTTCCTCTACACGATTCTGATCAGCTTGATTCGTGTAAAACACTAATTTGTTATAGAAATCTCTTACCAAATCCTCGTCAGATTCTCCTCGTTCAAAGGTCAGTTTTGGAAACTTTTTAACTTTTACATCTAATCTATATTCGTCCAAATTTGGAATGTTGCTCTTCAATGTTTCATACCATGTTTTGGCAAGCTTGCCTAGAGATGCACAGGTATCTGTGAACTTTAAAAGTTTTGAAGTTTCATCGAATACTAGTATGTTACCGACAGCAGAAGCTATGCCTCCATTTAACTGAAGAAATCCTTCTTCCAAAGACTCGTCTATAGTGACGATGTGATTGGAATTCAAGTGATTTAATACTTCTGTGATTTTTGTCGTTAGGTGATTTAATCTCTTTTGAACTTTTTTATCATTGCCTCTTATTGCTAAGTCTTTGTTGCCAAAGAATGCCGGGACTTTAAGTTTCAGAGACAGTAAATACTCTTTAGCAGCCAGTTCTCCAGCTTCATAAACAGTCGACTGAGGAACATTTGCTTTGTCGAGTTGTCGTTTTTGATCGTCTGTTATCGATTTGCTAACAAACTCTAGCCTGTCGTTCTTATACTTAAGAACATTTCCTATCAGCAATTTACTTAGTGTCTTCACATCTGATGGTTCTCTAAGGAACATCAACAATAGACTTTGTATGTCAGTGTCTTCTAATTTTTGTTTCTTGAGAACTTCTAAGCACAATCTGTTTTTGAACAGCACAAGATATTCATCGTTGGTTGTAAAGAAGTCTTGTTTGAAGCTGGCAATCCGATGTCCTTCAGGTTGGATTTCAGAAACATCTAAAACGTTGAGCGCTAGAATTACATGATAGCACGACATGAGATCATTATTCATCGACATTTCGCTACTAGATTCATCGCATATAAACTTCGCCAACTGTTCAGCTAGCGTTGTCATGTGTTCCTTAATGACTATTTTACATAAAAAGTCTAAGTCTTCATCAGTGTATGATGGCTGTGTGCAACTACCTCCCGTTCCTATAAGTTTATTCAAATACTCGGCAAAAGAACCTTTATATACTTTGTTGTTGGGATCGTCCTTTGCTGTAGTATACATAACGAAAATGCATTCAGTTTCATCAAATTTTCCACCGAGAATAATATCTTTACTGCTTGATTCAAAACCGCGTCGAATTACTAAATAACTGTCGAAATATTTAATTAGATCAGTTTTACTAGTGAATGTATACTATACATAATATACTATATATAATATAAACTACTCGTTTATCGTTCTCCCTGTGCTTGGCTTGAATGAACGCAGCGAGGGGTTTATTGAAACCCTTTACATTTGCTTTAAAGCAAATATCATCGAAGGCACCTATGTCATCTCTGTTGGTGGCCAAACTAAACTGCTTGATATTATCATCATGTATCATTCTAAAATATACTAGACTAATTAATTTCGTCTCGTACAGCTGCCCCTGGATGCCTGACGTGCCGGTACGCTTTTTATACGACGCAGTGTTCATGGTTTGATGGCTATTATTTGACAGTTAGGTTCAATGGTTGAAAATTGTCTTCGTGCATCCTTGTGACAGCGAACTGGTTCAAGTTTTGTACCTTCTGCTGATGATTAGTGATCTGCAAATAAGAAGTTTTCAATTTTAATATTAACTGTCAATATTTCATCATCGTACATTTGAAGATCAACTATAGGGACGTGCTCAAACGCCACCTACATTTAGAAAATTGTTAAGGATAAATTTAATATTTATTATTATATTATTTGGTAGTTATTGTGTATAAGTAGTATTATTATAGACCCTTAGGATGTAGCTATCAGGAAACACAGACTCTGGCAAAGAATTCCACTCCTTAGCTGTACGCACAATAAATGTGTTCCCAAAACGTTTCATCTAATGTCTTTAAGAAAATATCTCACTTTTCATTAGCGACCAGGAATTCTTGTACCTTAGTCATTATCTTCCTGCCCTTGTTTCGTGTTATTTGGGGTCGGTGCAACGTGATTTTCTTCCGTTCCGTCCTGTCATGCGTCATGCCATCACTAACTCCTTTTTCTTTCATATCACTCCTCTCAAAATCTATCCATCTTTCCTTTGGCATCCCTCTACCACTCCATCCATCCACATGTATACTCCATAACTCTTTTAGTAGTTTACGTTTCATCTCTTCTGTTCACATGACCATATTAGGATAAACGATTCCCCTTCAACTTTTCAGTCACTGGCGCCACTTTCAAACTTCCTCCAATACACTCGATAAAAGTCAAAGTAAAAGTTAAAAGTCAAATTAACCGAAGACCTATGGGGAATGTCTGTTAAAGTATGCACATCTATAATTGAGACCATAGCACCGTACTTAGCTTTAATATTTAATTTGTGTGTGGACCAAGGAGTCTTTCCAGATATAATGAAGTACAGTAAAGTTATACCACTTTTTGAATCCGGTGACCATAATGACACTAACAATTACAGACCTGTATCAGTATTGCCGGTTTTCAGTAAGGTGTTTGAAAAAGTTATGCTTAATCAAATGCTTTACCATTTTAACAGCAATAAAATCTTTCATGATCAGCAGTATGGTTTCACCAAAGGACGTTGTACGACTGACGCTGGTGTCACTTTATTGAAACATATATTTGCAGCGTGGGAAGAAGCCCAAGATGCGATAGGAATTTTTTGTGACCTCTCAAAGGCTTTTGATTGTGTTAATCACGAAACCTTGCTTTTAAAGCTAGAACATTATGGACTAGGTAAACTTGCACTCAGCTTGGTGAAATCTTATTTAATTGACAGGCAACAGCAAGTTCAGATAAACGGTGTCAATTCTCCGGGTTTAAAAGTCAAAATGGGTGTACCACAAGGCTCAATATTAGGTCCTTTCCTCTTTTTAGTATATATAAATGATCTACCGCATCTATTAAAAAAACAACCACATATTTTATTGTTTGCTGACGATACCTCGTTAATTTTTAAGATCAATAGACGTTCCACAAATCTTGATGACGTAAACAAATCTTTAAAGCAAGTCCAAAACTGGTTTACTGTTAATAATTTAGTATTAAATGGAAAAAAAACTAAGTGCATAAGATTTGCGTTACCGAATGTTAAAAGTAATTACTCCGACATAGTATTGAACAAGGAGAAACTCGAATTCGTCGAGAATACGGTTTTCCTAGGGATCACGCTTGACTCGAGGCTACAATGGGGTCCTCATTTAACATCTCTGGCAGGTCGGCTTAGTTCAGCAGCATATGCTGTCAGAAAAATCCGTCAATTTACTGATGTGGATACTGCGCGACTAGTTTATTTTAGTTACTTTCATAGTATCATGTCTTACGGTATTTTGCTATGGGGACGGGCTGCAGATATAGAGTCTATTTTTATTCTGCAGAAAAGAGCTATCAGAGCCATATATAATCTTTGCAGACGCGATTCTCTTAGGGAACTATTTAAGGAAATAAACATCCTGACGGTCCCTTGTCAATACATTTATGAAAACATTATGTATGTTCGGAAAAATATACATCTTTTTACTAAGATAAGTGACAGGCACAATTTTAATACTAGGAACAAGAATAAATTAGATCAACCTCGGTTCAGATTGGCTAAAGTATATAGTTCTTTCATGGGGCACTGTGTAAAATTTTATAATAAAATACCAGTTGAGATTCTACAACTAAATGAGCCCAAATTTAATGCATGCATTAAACGCACACTATGTAGATATATATAAATATTATAGATATTAGATATATATAAATATTGGAAGAGATACTATTCCCCTTTTTGTATTGTTGTTTTCGAAATATTTATTTTTATTTTATTTGTTTTTTTCAATAGAGCTTATGATAATTTATTACCTTTTGTATTTGGAAATAATAGCATTGTATAATGTAGAAGCACTTTGTTTTTCAAGTTTTGTGAATGTGAAGTACCATGGAGCATTTTTATTAGGTTACAACTTGTTTGATATTTACGAGCATGGCAGTTGAGAGTTTGTCATGCTCACCCAAATGTCTCGCTGATGGTGGAACGTGTTATTGGGTCATTCAGTTCCCTTCAAAATGGTTGAGCTGAGTGGGGCTGATGCACGTGTCATGCTCGTGAACGGGTGCCGTCAGTTGAGACTGGTAATCTCTTTGCTGCCAGTGACTTAATTTCTATTTCTATTTTTTTTAATTAGTTTTGATTTTATTTTAATTATTATTACTTATCTACATTGTGCTCACATATTAGAAGCGACAAGAAATATGTAACCAAAATTTATGTAACTCATAATATGATTTAAAAGAGTGTCCATGGAGTTGCACGTTCTTCTCCATAAAGATCTACGCTTTGGAACGTGCAATTTAGCTTCACTTGTATTTTTTTTTTTGACTGATCGACATTCTGACAATTCAAAAGTGCCTGTATTTGGTCTATTTGAAATAAACGTTTCTGATTTCTGATTTCTGACTCTTTTATCACTTTATACATTCTCGTCACACCGCACATCCAGTGTGGTGTGACGCGTATGTATTTGTAATATTATTGTGAATCACAAAAATGTATTGATAGCGCTCTGACGTCTTAAATGAATAACAAAGCAGGACAAGAATGTCGGCCGTTGTGAACACGGCGTCATAGCAATCTTACTGAATTACTCACAGACGGAAAACTTTATAAATAACAACTTAATATAATAAAATGAATAAAGACCACATAAATAAATATAGGAAGCTAGTAAAGACAAATAGAACATTGCCTTCTTATCTAGAAAATAATTCCAAGTGCCAGTAAATCAACTCAATCATCTAATAATAATAAATAATAATAATGGTTTATTGTTCAGGAAAAAAATACACTTTTACATCGAATACTTCCCTGGTCTCCACACTAGGATTCCCTGTGTCGTGGAGACCAGTCTCTTTCATCATGGTTCAAGAAGAAATAAAATAGAAAATAAAAATACAATGTAACACATATTATGTAGAACGTAGGGTATGTTAGAACTAAATAAATCACCATCTATGAGAGGTTTCCATGGCATCTAATCTAATCAACGCCATTTAGTCCCTAACTAAACAGAGCTTATGCTATGAGTACTAGACAACTGATAAACATACTTATATATTTCTAAATACAATAATATTATAGATATTTTACACCTAGACAGAGAACAATAAATGATCGTGCTCATCACATAAAAAATTGTCCTGGGTGGGAATCGAATCCACGACCCCCGGCATAGCAGTCAGGGCTACTAACCACTAGACTAACAGGCCAGTCGATTAAAATCTAGCATTATTTGACAAAATACATAAAACTAGATAAAAATAAAGCCTTGTTTGGCTACCTATCGAGACTTCATTCTTTTTATCACAAATATCACTGTTTGTTTATATTAAAACAAGTGAAAAATATCTACCAAATACTTGGGATACTCTCAAAAGGTAATTCGACTAGTTGAAAATCATCCTAAGGGAAAATATTCTTTTTTTCGGGTGGTATATCATCTTATGACATCCCCCGATCTTGGGCAGAGCACGAGATAGTGTCAGACTTTTACTGACTAAAACCCACTCCTGTTCCTTCGTTGCCTTTCGTACCAGGGCCGAGTCTTCCTTTCAGAATCAGACCCATGGCCCCAGTAGGCTTCGACCCTGATGGGCCCCTACAGTTGCTGACATCTCCTTGAGGCGCGCGTGAAACAGTACGCGCCATCGACGACTTGAGCTCGGTCCGGACGGTTACCGGACGGTCGGACGGCGAGTTACCCATTGCTGACCGTCAGCAAACTCGCGCCTACGGTGGCCGGAAATCAGGATCAGAATCCCGGCGGCAGTTGGGGCGTGAGGATCATTGCTGTTGCCTCACGCGATCGGCCGCCTCCTTTGCTAGCATTACTGATTCGCAGAAGGAGGCGACCGCCTGCCACTCCTCCTCGCTCTGGACCGTGGCCTGTACCAAGGCCTGGCGCGAGGATCACCGCCACCGATCGCCTCCACGAGGACACGGCTTTGCTCTTCCCAAGCGGGGCACACCTCTACCGTGTGCTCCACCGTGTCCTCCGGGAAGGAAACATATTACGGAGGTAAATATTAGCCTATGTCCTAATTCATTATTTGGTCTCACCGTGAGCCAAGTTTCGTCTAATTTGAGGTGTTATTGACATATTTTAGGACACTAGTACTCACCGAGAAGTAATAATTGATTATTAATAATAAAATCACAATATTATTGTCCTTGAATTCAAGTTGGCCTACGTGCGCGTGCGGTATGTATGATAACAATAACAGTAGTGATGCGACTACTGTCATTTGGCAAACTAGTCGATAAATCGAGATCACAGTGTACTTTGTATACATCGAGATCTCAATACAGAATCGATCGATTGAAAATTGTTAAGTGGTGGTTTGTACGTATTAAATTTCTCATATAATTACTTACAACCGGTAAAAGTTATTCATTAAAATTTATAGTAGTTTTGAACTTGAACGCCAGTGAGAGATTTATACAATTAAGTCCCGAGCATTGCGAGAAATTAATATAGAAAGAGTGAAGTCAGAAATTCAAGCCGCCCAAGACAACGAAAGCGTTATTCCCGTGTTAGATACACAACTTTTTACACTTTCTGTAAGATAATTAAAAGACAATAATTATAATGAAACAAATAATGTATTAGAAAAATATAAGTATTATTTACAAGTTAATGCTAACTATCACTCGACATGCTTTGAGATTTGAAAAAAAACTAAATTTATTTCTAAATTGAACTGTAGTTTTTAACCGACTTCAAAAAAAGGAGGAGGTTATCAATTCAGTTGTATTTTTTTTTTAAGTTTGTTACCTCAGAACTCCATCGTTTTTGGATCGATTTACAACTTTTTTTTTCCTTAAAGGATATTATGCTTCCAGATTGTTCCCATTTTTTTCAAAATCCAGTCCTAAGGATGGGATCCATGAGAAATCGAGGGAACTGTACAAATATTATAGGCAATCATATAGTGATTTTGGTATTTTCATCGAGAACTTAAGCATTTACAGTCAAAAAGTAACATTTAATTAAGTGGATCTGATGAAAAAGTCCAGAAATGGCCAACGGAACTTCATACTCACATAGATATCACAATGAAGATGGTTAAGCGACTATGACAATACAAATAAATAAATGGTTCTGAATAGTTATTTTGAAAATGGTATCATCAAAGTAACCTGATGTTGATGATGGAGCCGGAAGATAAGCACCGGAACTCTGTAAACAATCAATGTAACCTAGCTGTGTTTAAGATGCACTTTGGATATAAGGTACTATCGAACTGATCTGACGATGGAGCCGGAAGTTGTAGAGTAGACACGGGAACTTCACAATAAAACAATGTACCTATCCTAGCAGTTTTAATTGGAATTGTCATATGTAAAACTGTTGTATGATATAACTGTCTTCACTAAAAAAACTAAAACGATCGAAATAACTTTAATTTGGGAAGTCGGTGTTTAATATAAAAAAAACAATACCGACTTACGAAATTTCGACTGGCCTGTTGGTCTAGTGGTTAGTGGCCCTGACTGCTATGCAGGAGGTCGTGGGTTCGATTCCCACCCAGGACAAATGTTTGTGTGATGAGCACGATCATTTGTTCTGTGTCTGGGTGTAATTTATCTATAATATATATGTATTTAGAAATATATAAGTATGTTTATCAATTGTCTAGTACTCATAACACAAGCGCTGCTTAGCTTGGGACTAGACGGCGTTGTGTGATAGTTGTGGAATATTATTATTATTATTAAAAAAAAAAATTAAAGTTATTTCGATCGTTTTAGTGTTTTTTTAGGATTCTGTACCTCAAAAGGAAAAAGGAACCCTTATAGGATCACTTTGTTGTACGTCGGCCGGGAAGAGGCCGGCCATCGAAGAACTGGGTCCCCGCAGCCGGTGGTTGTGTTCAGGGCATGAGATGGACTCAGTCTATGAATGAGAACGTTATGCGCGCATATTACGGGTCTACAGAGGGGGGAACTAACCTCACTGCGTACCGTGATAAGATGCTGTCTCTTTTTCAGGAACTGGAACCAACCGTCAACGTCACGACCCAACGATTATCGGATCAGGTGCGGGTTATCCAACGAAATCACAGATTGGACGGCGCCGCACTTGATAGGCTGTGCACAGAGGTACTGAGCAACCGTATCATCTCGACTCCAATACAGACACAGACTGCGGGACCACGAGCTACAGATATATAAAATATAGCCTACGTTACTCAGTGATAAAGTAGCATTCTGCTGGTGAAATAATTTTTAAAATCGGTCCAGTAGTTTTTGTGTAAATTCATTAAAAAAAAATACAAAAATGCAAAATTACAAATCTTTTTTATTTATAATATTATAACATAAATACTTCATATAAAACATACATAACTATATTAGATATTTTTTTAGTAAATATTATGATTTATTTTATTGTTTTTTATTTTATTTTGGAAAACTTACCTACAGCTATTAAATAAATGTTAACTTATTTTATAGTTTAAGGCCAATTATAAGTTTTAACTTACAATAAATGAATAAATGTGTTACAAAATATAAATACGCAGCCTAAAAACTAAATTAATATTTATGAAGAAATCTATGCTATTACAATTACTGCACTACTATATTGAATAAATAAGACCAACAATGAAAATATAAAAGTTTACAACTTCAACATTAGGGAGATGTTTGCGAAAAAATCATTACAAAGGGATCATTTACGTATGCCAGTATTAAAACGATCGATGTCAACTTCCCGGCAGGAAATGTCACCAGTATCACCAATTGGGCAGAAGGGTACACATCTGTCGCCTCACTAAGGTGCTGTGTGAGTCTGGTTGTCTCCTGATTAACGCTGTGCGAACGGTAGACACAAGCGTAGACAATTTGATCTAAGCCAGTGTCCACCAGAGCCCAAAGCGTGGAGTACCTGGAATCCTCAAGGTTGCGGAGACGCCGATAGCAGATGTCGTCCCAGGTAAAACTCAACAATGGTGATCCAGGGTAAACCCTGAGTAAAAAAATTACGACGTCTGACGGACTACTGATCAGCTTCTCCGAAAGAAAAAAAGAGCAGGTTGCTCAGTCTCCAGATGGTGGTGGACTGCGACGAGATTGGAGTGCAGTCCTCAAATATTAGTGAAGTGCATTTTATGAGAGAGGGAGTGCTGCCGCTGTTTGACTGTTCTCTTTTTAATCCTTGTCATTTGCTGTGGAAGAGTGAAGGAAGGAGAGGAGAAGGAAGTGAGATGGGGTTTCACACTGCTAACCTTCAGGCGAGCACTGACAGGACGGCATCATTGGGTTACTAGTCTGGAGACTGCGGGAACGCCCGAGCACTCCGGAAATATCCATCGGGCCTTCTCATCTGGTCACCAACCAGCACGATGGCGCATCTCGGGATTTTTTTTGTAGCCTTTCATGTGTGGCTGGCACGTTACTTTGGCCCCCAACTAACTGCGGTTGGCCAGCGGTGCACCCTGCCTCGGATGACGCTACCCTCCGCGACTAGTTTCCCGAAACCTCTACATTAGTGCAAGCCTGGTCGGTACCGCCACTTCGACCCAACTCCTCTTGGCTACACTGAGTATCCTACCGGAAAACGGCTAGGCCGCTTGGAGGTACGTCTTTGCCCAGTGGGTGGTCACAAGCCGTCGGTCTAGACCTACCACCAATTAGTGTCACCTGATTAGCACCACCCGGGGACCTCGTGCAGGGACTTGTAATGGGTATTCTCCTAGGGACGCGGATGACTAAGCCCCCAATAATGGTGGATAACTTCATATCTCTCCCTCACTCTCATGCCTGTCATTTTAACACATCATGGCATCAAGGCATCTGGGGCTCAAGTCTGCTATTTTTATAAATTCGTCATTCCAACACGATCCGAAGTTCGTAATCTGCTAATTCATAATGATCGATCATTGATCCGTCAACGGCCTCGTAATAGAGTTGTGATAGAATGACAATATCGAGCTTATTAAAAGCAATGACTGCAAAATGACGTTCTAATGTTAGGTCACTGATCAAAGGAACTGTAAAAATTTTGTCAATATGTACGAGATTACCATACTATGCCACTTCTTTCAATGGAGTGTCAGTGGTTGACCATTGGAAAGTCATAATGACGCCATTATATTAGTAGATTATCAAACTTGTCATAATCAACAATTATGAAATCAATGATAGACCATTCTGACACCATTGTAATAGCAAACTTGAGGCCCTGGGGCCCTAGTCTGCTATTTTTATAAAATCGTCATTCCAACACGATTCCATTGTCATTTTGTTAAAAGTTCGTAATTTGTTAATTCATAATGGATGATCATTGATCGATCAGTGGTCTCGTAATAAAATTGTGGTACGAGCTTTCTTGTTACGAATTAAAAGCAATGACTGTACAGTGACGTTCTAATGGTAGGTCACTGATCAAAGAAACTGTCAACATTTTAGCAGATTACCGCATACGTCAGATATTCATTTGTCATTACGTACAAGATTATAATTCTCTACCGTTTCTTTCAATGAAATGCCAGTGGTTGCTCATTGGAAAGTCATAATGATGCCATTATATTAGTAGATTATCAAACTTGTCAAAATCAACAAATATGAATTCAATGATAGACCATTCTGACACTATTATGATAGGAGACTTGAGGCCCTGGTCTTATCCTATGAACATGTTTTAATGCTGTAGAGTAAAGTTGCGAAACCAGCTGATAATATGTGTTCTAGACCTAAATAACAATAAACAGCTTGCCGAAATGCAACATAGGATGCCGATGACCAGCAGGGTGACACCAATCACATTTGCTCCTAAAATTTCAATTTTCTCTCTCGAGCTTATAATGAATTTTCGTCTACCACCGAAGCGTGGTGTTGGATAACCTGAAACAATGAGGAAAATTTGATGCATAGGTAATGGAAAAAAAAACTGGGCAAGTACGAATCGGACTCGCGCACTGAGGGTTCCGTACAAACTTACCCATATAAATAGATAGATAGATAGATAGATACATAGATAGATAGATTTATTTATTTGCGTAGAATGTAGGTAATTAATACAATTTGGTGTTACAATATTTTGGAATCCTTGTACATTCTGGCCTCATGGCATGCAAAATTTATTAACTTATAACTTAGGAATACAATTATTTCATTACTGAATGCTACATAAACATTTAAATTAAATAGATTTATTATTTAAGAAATCCGATACAGAGTAATAACATTTCTCTACTAGTAATTCTTTAAGGTACTTTTTAAATCTTAATAATGGTTGCTCTTTAATATTTTTTGGAACATGGTTATAAATAACAGGAGCCATACACATAACACTCTTTCTCAATAATGAATACTGTTCGCAGCTTATGAGATAATAATCAACCTCAAAATACATGCCGAAGTTGTTTACTCGCTTTCGCGTTTGCTCGCACGTTACCCTGGCAACAACCTAAAAGGATGCGCCCCTGCGCCCTGTGCGCGCGGCGGGCGCCGTGCTCCCGTACAGCGACTGCGCCGTGGACGTCACGTCAGTGCCATGCCGACAGTTTATTTGACTTTTCCTGTTCATATTTTTATTAGTTTAGTGTTTGTGTGATATTTACAGTCTTATAGTTTTTCTTTATTATATAGGTAAGTGTAATTACATTGTTTTATGTTAAACGCCGGCGGTAGCGATGCCGGAACCTGTAGCAGTCAACCTGCCACATCACTCGAAACCCAGTTAGTGAGATGCCCCCATTGCTCCCAAGCACGTTTTTTTAAAGGCGAACGGGGGCTGAAAATTCATTATGGTAAGGTTCACAAACCACATAGTTTACCTTTGTGTCCCCCAGCCACATCCCAAACATCCACATATTCGGAATCACTTTGGAAAACCTTATCAAAATTAAAAAATTCATCACCCTTATTAAAGAGAGTTCCCCGGGGCGCGAGACGGTCCGTTGCGCTGAGTTTAGCGCGATGCGTCCGTCTTGCAACCCAGGAAAATACACAAAGTGCTTGGGAGGAACTACTTACCTTCCCTTATAGGATTCTGCATGTTCAAAAAAGTTTGGCTACAAAAAAATCATTAATAACTGCAACAATTCGACTAATATTTTAGATCTAAATTTACCCGCTTTTAATAACGTTGCCCAGAAAGGTTTGTGCTCACATGTGGAATCCAAATTAAGTGAGGGTGACATTAGGGGAGCGGCTAGGTTACTGTTCAGCAGTGATGTGGTGGCGCCTTACTCTCCAGATACACTTTCAGCCCTGGAGAGTAAACACCCAGTGCCTGCGGATGACCTCACCTTTCCTGATCCTCCTGACACCCCTAATTCAGATTCATCTTTTTTCCAAATTTCAGCCCCCCAGTTACTTGCAGCCGTGAGCTCTTTCAGAAGCGGTTCCGCCGGTGGTCTCGACGGCCTGACTCCTCAGCACTTAAAGGATCTTTTAAGCTCAGGCGCCGGGGAAGCCGGTGAGTCGCTTTTGAAGGAGCTTCTGGCTCTAGTTACCCTTATGCTCTCCGGCGGCGTGAACGATGCCGTCGTCGATGTCTTGTACGGGGCCAACCTATGTGCCCTGCGCAAGAAAGACGGTGGCATTCGTCCTATCGCTGTCGGGTGCACCTATAGGCGTACGGCAGCCAAAATCTGTTGTAAACTTTATAGCCACTCTCTGACTAACAAATTCCAGCCCCTACAGCTTGGCTTTGGTTCAAGAGGGGGCTGTGAGGCTGCCGTACATGCACTCGCTACCTTCCTAAATTCTAATAAGGGTGAGGTCATCCTCAAGGTTGACGTTAAAAACGCCTTTAACTCTATTAATAGGGACACTTTGTTGGCTGAAGCAAAAAAAGAACTTCCAGAAATTTTCGGCTTTTTGTGGCAATGCTATAGGCATCCATCAAAATTATTATATAAAGACAATGTTTTGGAATCTGCAGTTGGATGCCAACAAGGTGACCCTCTCGGGCCAGTCATTTTTAGTTTGGCTATTCATCCTATTATTCAACAATTAAATTCAAAATTTAACCTTTGGTATTTAGATGATGGAACCCTGGGAGGTGACGTAAATACTGTTTTAAACGATCTCCAATTTCTGAAGGAGCAGTTTCAATCCATCGGCCTTGACCTCAATCATTCCAAATGTGAAATTTTTGTTACTGACAATACTGACAGACAATCGACACTTCAGAAATTCAATGCAATAGCCCCAGACATCAAAATTTTAGAAAAATGTTCACTGCGCCTCCTAGGTTCTCCAATTTTAGAAGACAGTTTTTCTTTATTCGTTGACGATAAAATTAAACGTTTCAACGATATTTCAGATAGACTTTCAAAAATTAACTTACATTCGGCCTTCACCCTCATTAAATATTGCTGTTTTGCTCCAAATTTTATGTATTTTCTTCGCTCTTCCTCTTTATGGAAACAACCACATCTTTTGGACAAAATTGATCAAACGATTCGATCCACTTTAACGTCCATCTTAAATTTGGCCCTGGATGACCGAGCGTGGGTACAAGCCACGTTACCCATCCGTTTTGGCGGGCTCGGCATCCGCAAAATTTCTAGTATAAGTCTACCGGCGTTTCTGTCTTCGGTCCACAGCACTCAACAGTTAGTCGATCGTATCTTAACTCCATCACTGATTGACTGTGAAGTGCCGTGCTTGACCGACGCCGTGAACGCCTGGAAAGTGGCTTGCCCGGACAAGGCGTTGCCCGAGAACCCATCTTCCCAGAGACAGTGGGATGAGCCGCTCTGCAGGCTGGTACGGAATAATCTTATTAATACGTCCACCAATACTGCTGAGCGCGCCCGCCTACTGGCTGTGGGTGAATGGGAGTCGGGCCTCTGGCTACAGGCTCTACCGTCACCTAACATAGGTACTATGCTGAGTGACACCACCTTCCGGATCGCTACATGCCTGCGTCTGGGTGCTCCTAGTGGAGCTCCACATCGATGTCAGTGCGGTGAAGCAGTCGACCGCCTCGGACACCATGGCCTATCATGCAGTAGAAGCGCTGGTCGGATAGCACGACATGCCAGTATTAATGACATCATCCGCCGAGCTCTTGTCACCGCCGGGGTGCCAGCTGTTTTAGAACCCAATGGCTTGGCACGTGACGATGGGAAGAGGCCAGACGGGATGACTATAATGCCTTGGAAATTGGGTAGGCCTTTGGTGTGGGATGCAACATGTGTCGACACCCTTGCGCCATCCCATCTTCTGAGTACGGCGGGCTGTGCTGGGGCGGCTGCTGCAGGTGCAGAAAACCTCAAACGGCGTAAATATAATAACCTCATCGGAGGCTATATATTTGAGCCGTTTGGGGTTGAAACACTAGGGCCATGGGGCCCGAGCGCTCATAGAGTTGTTCGGGATATCAGCAAACAGCTGGTCGACTCTTCGCGTGACCAGAGGGCTGGGCTTTTCTTCGGTCAACGTATCAGCATTGCCATCCAGCGTGGCAATGCTGCCAGCGTTCTGGGCACTTTTCCCATTGACATCGATGTGGACGAATTTTTTGATGCCCTATGAGTTTTATTTCTACCCGTTTGTACATATATTATTTTCAGTTTGTTTATATACTTATTTAGTTATTTATAATATTTAGGATTAATAGTTAAGGTGTATATATAAAGTTATAGAAATAATAAACTTTAAATAAATATTGCAAGTTCTCAATAATGCAGTTTTATATCCGCCTGTGCATAACTTGTCTTCGTATTGCGTTCTTAAACTTGTAGTCCTGTTTCTAGTATTTTTTAAAGTTGGAAATAAGTGATTGTTTATTTTAACAAAAAATGGCTATTTCTAATATATACAGACAAGGAAATGTTAAAAGATTGTGTTTTTTGAAAACAGGTATGCAGCTGTCTGTCACTTTCAGATTAAAAATAGATCTAATGCAGCGTTTTTGCGCCTTAAAAATATTTTCTCTCTCGCTATAGTTGCCCCAGAATATTATACCAAACCTCAATACAGAAACAACTAGACTGTGGTATGCTATCAATAGTTCAATTCATTTCTGGGTCAACGGGAATTACCCTATGAATTTTGATTCCTTTGTGAGTGTCGAAATATAGGTTTTTTGCGAACGGCTGTAGGTATCATTTTTTTTTCGTTAAGCGTTATTAAGTTCACAGCTTCAAGGGACCGTAGACTTAAGTATATGGTTTTATATTCAACTCGATACTTGACAGACAGTCAGCCGTCTAGCAGGCAGACGGACAACAAAGGGATCCTGTAAGGATACCGTTTTCTCCTTTTGAGGTACGGAAGAACATAACGCGACATCGTCAACAGGAGCTAGGTTCCTGATCGCCTGTGCCTAGAGTGGCTGAGAATCACTGCCTAGAGTGTGCTAGACTGTGCCTAGAGTAATTGCCTCCCATTCCCTCTCGCTTCGTACCATAGCCTGAATCAGGCCCGAACGCGAGGGGTCGCCGCCGCAGAAACAATAAATATACTAAGTTCTAAAGTTATGTATTTTTCAAAATTTATAAAAAAATACATTAGATAATATGTATATGAAAAAAATATTTATTATCTAACCATTTTATCAATAGGAAGGGTTTTTAGCCAGTAAAGTCTGACACACCCTCGCGCTGGATGATTTTCCCACCGAAAAAAAGGGGGGATATAGCAGTGTCTTGAAGTCGCGGACGGCACATTGAATTTCAAATGAAACGAAGGTCGCTAAGTTTTAATCCCGAACGACAGTGAGGGATTTTTATAATTAACTCCCGAACATTGCGAGGGCAATGTTTTTCGACGTTCCAAATTCAAATCTCATTTTCGCTAGGGATCGCCCATACTACATTATCTCTCTAGGGACAGAATGACTTGCTTTAAGTGATGGTTGTATGCCATATAAAAGGGTATTCATCGAGGAGGTGGTGTACACATACCGTATGTCACTTTTAAGGTGTAATTACCCGCTGGCAACCCTTTTTCATATATCCCCGTGTGGTTGACCCGCCAAGCAGGTTTTCTTTTCAAATCAGTCTTCATCCATATAATGAACTGTTCATTCTGAAACAGAGATGATCATACGTTACATTATCTGTCAAAAAAAACAGCCAAGTGCGAGTCGGGCTCGGGCACGAAGGATTCCGTACCACTATCTACAATTATGTCGATACAGGAGGAACTAGGGTCCCTGGATACTTCCGCTGTGATCCCACAGTGGAAGTTCTTTCCAGCCCCCCTAGCCAAGTTACGATCGTTTCGTTTGCGTCGAATGCCTCGAGTAGGCCACGCCTCCGATTCCTTTGTTCTAACCACGTGACTGAACGTTGTGATGACGTCAGAACAAACGAATCGGAGGCGTTGTCTACTCGAGGCGTTCGACGCAAACGAAACGATCGTAACTTGGCTAGGGGGGGGGCTGGAAAGTATTTTATGGGGTAACGAGCAATAAACCAATTATTCCAGTCCACATAAGCATAATCAGCCTTTTAATGTTCCCTTTGTTGGGAATCAGGCCTCCTCTCTAGGAGAGGGAATAGACCGTAATCCACCACGCGGGCCCAGTGCGGATTGATGAATGCTACAGTCTTCGAATTTTTGGTTCTAGGACATGTCGGTTTCCTCACGATGTTTTCCTTCACCGTTTTGAGAGCAGTGGTGATGAAATAAATTATACAAAGTAATGTGCCTGGCTGGGTTTGACCCCCCGACCTTCAACTCGTAAGTCGGGGCCGTTGCCACTCGGCCACCACTGCACCTCATTCTAGATAGATAGATATATTCACCACCATGCTGCAAAAAATATATATTTCAGCACTCTCCAGAGAATCAAAATTCATAGGGTACTTCGCGTTGACCTAGAATCCTGAAATTTGGCATGAAATTAGGTCTCATAGCACAAATATAGGGAAAAATCTGAAAACTGATAATTTGTAGTTACGTCACAAAAAAAAAACGAGTGTGCTTATGACCACACGACTGAAGTGAAACTTCTTTCGCCTATAAGAGAAAGAGAGAAAGAAAATGTGCGCGCGCACTGCTCTCTCTTGCTCCTACACTGTGATACAGACAATAAGCCTGCAGTGTGCTTAGATATACGGAACGTATTTGGCTATGAGAGGAAGAGAGAAAGAAAATGTGCGCGCGCACTGCTGTCTCTTGCTTATATCCCCCACTTAACTTCCGTTCGCCTTGCCCGATCACACTTTTCGTAACGCTTACGTCACGCGTTCGCCAGCTTACTCCCCAAGTCAAGCGTGCGTAAAGAAGTTTCACTTCAAAAAACTTTATTGCTATTCGGAAAAAACTTCGGGACTCGATTCTGATATTGAACTGTTTTCATAAGTACGTAAGTTTGTACGGAACCCTCAGTACGCGAGTCCAACTCGCACTTGCCCGGTTTTTTTTTAGTTTTTAGTATTTGTTGTTATCGCGGCAACAGAAATACATCATCTGTGAAAATTTCAACTGTCTAGTTATCACGGTTCATGAGATACAGTCTGGTGACAGACAGACGGACAGTGGAGTCTTAGTAATAGGGATTCCGTTTTTACCTTTTGTGAACGGAACCCTAAAAAGAGATATTTAAAAAGTAAGGCCTAGCGATGTGTTAATCCACCACAAGACTGCAGTCTATTGAAGTCCAGCATTCATAATTAGTTTCCTGATAGCTACAACCTAGTGATCTTTAAGTCAAGAGTGAATAGGTTACCCTCCGACCCCCTCGCCCCCCCCTTCCCTTCCCTCCTTCTCCTCCTCCTTAATAATAAACTTACCCGAAAACCGTTATTATCAGGACTGCTAATGTCCAACTCCCACACATTTTTCTTCCAACTCATTGGCTTCGAGAAGTTTCCAAATGCTGAAATAATAACAAGAGAGAACAACAATAATAATATTAGTATCTTCTCATCCAATATATAGATACCGGCACGGATCTTGAGCGCTGAATTCTAAAGTTTGTAGGACGCAGAAGTGAAATATCGGGTCTCTTTAGTGGTATGTAGAGAGATGCGGGGGCGGGAAGTGAAATCCTTGTACAGTGATTGGCTCGCCGATATTGTACGATGCGCAAAGCGATCCCCGCTCTTTCGCCGAGCGCTCAAGATTCGTGCCGCTATCTGTACCACAGTGTCTCTAGACGAAAGTCTATAATCAGTGCGTTGGCCAGTAATGACATGTCTCCGAAACGTGGTCGCTTACAATGGGCCTCATCAGAAGGCTTACAGTCACTCAAAGGGCAATGGAAAGGGGTATGCTCGGAGTTTCCTTGCGTAACATCGGAAATGAAGATATCCGCAGAAGAACCAAGGTGATCGACATAGCCTGAAGAAACGCCAAACTTAAGTAACAATGAACAGGGCACATTGCTCGCAGAACAGATGGTCGATGGAGACGAAAGATTCTGGAGTGGTGACCACATACCTGAAGACGCAGCGTTGGAAGGCCTCCCACAAGGTGAACCGATAACCTAGTGAGGGTCGCGAGAATCCGATGGATGCGAGACGCATAGGACCGGACGTTATGGCGACATTTGGGAGAGGCCTATGTCCAACAGTGGACGTCTTTCGGCTGAAATGATGAGGATGATGATGATAAAAAGAGACTGTACGAGCTACAGCTTGATGCACTAGAGTCTATTGAAAACCGATCCAAAAGGATTATCGGCTGTGCCCTCAATAATTATGGCGGTAAGTCCCCTCTTTGAGAAGTGGCTGGAAAGGCAACACAGTGTCCTTACCTTCCGCATGACGCAGGTCCTCACCGGACAGGGTAAGTTCGGAAGGTTCCTGCACCGTGCAGAAGAAATGCCCGGGTGTCACCATTGTGTGGACCACCCGGAGGACATGGTGAAGCATACGGTAGAGGTGAGCTCCACCTGGGTAGAGCACCGCCGTATCCTCGTGGGGGCGATCAGCGGCAGCGATCTCTCGCGCCGTGCCTTGGTACATAGTACCATGGTCCGTAGCGAGGAGGAATTCCAGGCGGTCGCCTCCTTCTGCTAAGCACTAATGCTAGCAAAGGAGGCGGCCGCACGCCGGGATTCCGATCCCAATTTTCGACCACCGTAGGCGCGAGCAATGGATAGCTCGCCATCCGACCGTCCGGTAACCGTCCGGACGGAGCCCAAGTTGTCGACGGTGCGTAGTGTTCCACGCGCGCCTCAAGAAGATGTCAGCAACCGTAGGGGTCCAGCTGGGTCGAAGCCTACTGGGGCCATGGGTGCTGCGAAAGAGATTCCTGGGGCCCTGGAATAATGGCAAAGAAGGTTTTTAGTCAGTAAAAGCCTGACACGCCCTCCCGCCCCGCCTAAGAGCGGGGGATGTCATTAGATAATTTTCACACCCAAAAAAAAGAGGATCATCAGTAATGATGCACTTGTCGAGTCAAAACTCCAAAGCCTTGGTCATCGACGCTGAGTTGCTAGCCTGTCGGTTTTCAATCGTTTACATTTCGGGGAGTGAGCATTGGAATTGCACAATTTAATTCCGCCAAGTTCGTTCCATCATCGGACCATAAGACTTACAACGTTGCGCCACCGGTACATGGTGGACATCCCACCCATACGTACAAAGCATTTTGGGAACACATTCATTATGCGTACAGCTAAGGAGTGGATTTCCCTGCCAGAGTCTGTGTTTCCTGATAGCTATAACCTAGGGGAATCGCCAAACTTAAGTGGCAATGAGCAGGGCACATTGCTCGCAGATTAGATGGCCGTTGGGGTCGAAAGGTTCTGGAATGGCGACCACGTACCGGAAGACGTAGCGTTGGAAGGCCTCCTACAAGGTGGACCGATGACTTGGTAACGGTTGCGGGAGTCCGATGGATGCGAGACGCCCAGGACCGTTCATTGTGGCGACACTTGGGGGAGGCCTATGTCCAGCAGTGGACGTCTTTCGGCTGAAATGAACATGATGATGATGATGATGATGATAACCTAGGGGTCTTTAGGTCAAGGGTGAATAGGTTGCTTCTTGGCAAGCGTGCTCCATCGTCGGCCACATCATCGCTTTCTATCAGGTGAGATAGTGGTCAAATGCCAGCCTATCCATAACAAAAAAAATATATAAATAAAGATGACCAACCTTCAGTCAAGTTTCCAGCTGGTTCAGGATTGTGAAATAGTTTTTTGTCATTTTCTGATATTAACCCGTAGCGAAAGTAAGTTACAGACTTGTTGTTATTTTCCAAGTTAAATGTATCTGTAACATAACAATAGAATTACAATCAAGTCAAAGTCAAAGACAAAAATTTTTTTATTTCACATAGGCCTACATGGGCACTTATAAAACGTCAGAAGCTAGTGCACGCTTCCAAATTGGTCGTTTCCTATGGAGAAAAACCGGCAAGAAACTCCATGGTCTTTTAAAAAAAATATTGTTTACAATATTTTCATATTACAGTATTAATAGACATTATGTAAGAACAGTGTAGACCAGTCGATATTGTTGCACAATAAAAATAATCATATTAAAAAAAAAAAAATTGTCGTAATAGGAAGTAACCTAAGAATTCGCGAAGTCCACGGTGTTCTCACATTCACATTAAAAAAAAAAGAAACTATATAAAAAAAAAAAAAAACAAGAACAATAAGTAATTACAATTATCAATAAATGACATGTCAACAAAAAGAAAATTACTAACGAATTTATGGTGGTTGGCGTCTAATAATATAAAAAATATTGCAAAAGCAATGTGTAGGAAGAAAAGAAAAAAAAAATGTATATATTACAACAAATGGTCATATCGTCGCTAACAACACCGCTTAGGTCATTTTTACCAACTTTGCAGGAAACCAAAAAAACTGTGCGGTATTGAGAGGCCAGCGGACTTGCACGCTATCACTACTTTTCCAATTATGGCTTCTGATTGGCTGAAATCTATATCATGTGACAATGGTTAGACGCGCAATGAGCAGCTCCATCCAAAGGCATTCAAATGTGACAACCGCCAATTTTCGACTTTACAGGAAACGAAAAAATCTGAAAAAACCGCCAGTTTTCGACTTGAGCGGTGCTGTAAGCTAAGGAACAATATATATAACTAATTTACTTAAATCTCGTAAAGTTTACGAAACTAAAAGTTTTTTTTTTTTATGTGCGGTCAAAGTCCCTCGTATTAGGCTGCCTGTCCACCGGAGCGGAGCGAGGAAGTTGCCGATTGTTTTAGCTATAGTTTAGTTATAAAAAAAATTTCATGGTGTTCTCTTTTATATTCCTGGATTTCCAGAGGTTCAAAAAAGTTCAAAATTAGTGCAACCTCGCCTTAAGGGGATGCAACTCGACATACATTTTCAATGTTTTTCATACAACCGCTCTTACGCGATTATGACGTTATCACACATTTTTCATTAAATATTTTGGAAACACAGTATCTTGTGAATATTATCTAGGCTTCTATTGAAATAAATTTATAAATTTGTGTAAACCTAATCCAGTAAAGACCTCTGAAAATATTTTGCATGAACTTTGACACTTCATAATTTACTCAAAAATTTAAAAAGTCTAAAAAGTATAATAATAAGAGCCTTGCAAATTTAATCAAGATTCTGAATGACGACCATATTTTTCAAAAACTTTTAAGGGTTTAAAAAAACTCGTATTTTTGCAAGTTTTGCAAAATATTCGAGTAAATCACCGAATTACTGAATGTTAACAGAGTTTTCAGGCGTTATCTCTCTTTTTTCGCGTGGCCTTTTCGTCAAACGTTGTATTGCGTTAGATGAAGCAACAAGCTATTAAACCATGCTCGATGTTGACGATAGGCGAGTGGAAAAGGACCATGTTAAAAGGCAAATATCTGAAGAAGTTACTGTACCATTGAACATGGCATCAGCGAGTCGACCGCATGGGGCTATCGGCTTCCTGCTCGTGGTTGTGCCCGTGCAGGCGTAAGTATGTGAGCCGCATTTCTCCGACGGTTCCAGAGACAGATGCCCCGCTAGCTGATCATCGTCCCTGCCAGAGAAAATTTGATCCATTAGCTGTCAAAATAAAAACACTTTAACTAATTAAAACTACATCCAGCCACAGCAGCAGCAGCTCCTTGGGTCAGCTTTACCATTTTGTGCCGGTTGCTGTAGAGACTCTGGGCAGTTGGAGTAAGGAGGCAAAGTGTTTTGTAGGGGATTTGGGCCGTAGGCTCGGGGAGGCAACGGGTGACTCCCAGTCCGGGTCGTTCTTGGTGCAAAGGATGGCCATCGCTATTCAGCGGGGTGATGCGACCATTGTTATGGGCACTTTTGCACCGGGAATGATCAGGGGCGGGTTATTTATTGACATTTTATATATTGTAAAATGATAACTTATTTGTATTGTTTTTTGAAATTCGATTTTTATTTGTTGTTTTTTTGTTTGTTGTTGTTTATGTGTTGTTGAATGATTTTACAACTAACTAAACTATCGCAGATTATTATATTGAAACTATATACAACATTAGTTTTAGTATATGTGAAACCCGAAACACATGTCTAATATTTTTATGTACAGGTCATAACGGGCATCCGGTACGCTAGTGCCTAATGCCCGTTATGACCTGTCGTTACCTGTGATGTGCTTAGTATCTTGGAGTGGTGTCCAACCTGTGGCCTTTTTAAATATTTATTGGGAAAAAATCTAACATGGTGCAAAAATGTTTGGAATCGATTCAGTTGCATCAGCAACTTGGAATTGGATTCCAATAATTTTTCTGTTTAACGACAGGTCATAGCGGGCATTAGGCGCCAGCGTACCGGATACCCGGATGGCCCGGTGACCATGTGTTTGTGCGGACAACCAGGTAACATAACAACCTTATAACTTTGTGATTTTTCATGATACTATAATTTCAGAATCATGTAAAAACTATATTCAGGTTTCACATATTCTAAAAACTAATATTGTATGCACTAAAGACGATAACTCCTAGCTAAAATATGGCGTTAAATAATTCCTCCGCATCGCTGTCGACTGGAAGTGTGCCCAAAAGACTGGCGACATTGCCACGTTGTATGGCAATGCTTAATCTCTGACCGAGGTAAAAGCCAGCCTCGAAGTGTCAACTAAGCGTTTGGAAATCGTATGAGTACCATCTACGGGTTCCGATTGTATTTTCAAACCATCCAAGGACGGGCTTGCGGACGGCGAGGAATGGGTAGCTGGCCGTCCGGCCATCCGGTAACTGTACGGACCGAGCCCGTGTCGTTGACGGCGCATAATGTTGACCCTGAACCCCCTGGTTCAGGGTCAAGCCGTTTAAGGAGAGTTAGGTGACAAACTCACGTACAGAATTTATTTATTTATTTATTTATTTGGTCAGCCAACAACTGCTTACACAATACATTTATATTATTCTAAAACGAAACTGACATCCATTAGTGTAGCAATTAATTATAGGCTGACACCACATGCACTATATTCGGTTTTACAGAATGATAATTATTAATTAATATTATGCTAAAAACAATACAGAATAGGTAACAATTACTATCTGCAACAAGTTAAAAAATGGAAGATTAATAAATAAAATTATATTACAACATAACAGATAAAATTAAAAATAGATTGATTAATAAATTAAATTAAGTTCTGGCACAACATCAATTCATTAGAGTAATTCATAGCATATTGATAAATAATAAATGAAATAAAAATTGCAATTAGAATACATTTAATTAAAATGGATTCAATTGCAATTAAAACAAAATAAATTAAATTGAAATAAATTATAAATTATATATTAGAAGAATTATATATATATAAAGATTTAGGCCTACTGTCCCCGTGAGGGCGATCGGTGGCAACTATCTCTCGCGCGGGGCCTTGGTACAGGCTATGGTCCGAAGCGAGGAGGAGTGGCAGGCGGTCGCCTCCTTCTGCACCGTAGGCGTGAGCTTGCGGACGGCGAGCAATGGGTAGCTCGCCGTCCGACCGTCCGGTAACCGTCCGGACCGAGCCCAAGTCGTTGACGGCACGTAGTGTTCCACGCGCCTCAAGGAGATGTCAGCAAACCGTAGGGGCTCATCAGGGTTGACGCCTACTGGTGCCAGTGGCTCGCGTCTAAAAGGAAAACCCGACCCTGGGAAGAAAGCCAACAAGATGTCATTGGATTATTTCTCACCTAAAAAAAAACTACTATCCACGGTCGCGTAGCTTCATAGACGCGTATTCGTCATTATACGCTTGGTGTACGCCTGCGTGAAGCTTACGTATAAAACTATGAAACTGTGATGACAAAGCGGCCACGTCGCGTCGGGCCATCGTGTCGTTACCGCTACGCTGTAAAGCCACGCGTCCGTGGACAGTAGGCCATAGATAAGCTTCTTTCCTCTTACCTCGATTGAGAATAATGGCTGCTGATCTGATTATAAGCATCTAGCTCATAGTAAGCTGTAACAGGCGCCTTCATAGTTTGTTTTATTTCTAATAAAATATAACAACTGCAGTCTTTCCCTTTATCGTTTAAGTGATCTTTACATTTACGATGATCCTTTGCATCTATCGTGCAATCAGTGTAATCTTCAACAACTTCATTACCATCAGACTGCAAAAAAAAAAACAAAATTTACTGTTTTTGACTAGCCTGTTGGTTGGTTAGTTAGATTCAAAGCATTAATTTAGTATATTTTATTTTATTCTTTTATTATCTATAATATATTATCTTATCCGTCTCTGTGTTCCGTGAGTGTGTCCGTGGCATCACCAGGCCCTATCAGAATACCAGCACTGCGTTTTTTTACTTTTTTTGTTAAATATCGCAGCATATGCTGAGATAGGAGCCTTTTTAGCCTCGTACAAGTCTTTTATTTTTATCTTTTAATATTCTTTTTTGTATTTTTTTATTTTAAGTTAAGTATTTATAAATTAAGTAGTTACTTTTCATTTTACTGTTGTTTGTCCTGTGCGAGTCTCAAATAAATGTTTTCTTTCTTTCTTCATTTCAAATAAACCATTTACGGGGCATTTATGATATCGTTGAAAATCGCGAAAATGATTTGCAGCTGTTTTGTCATTCTGATAAAACTATTGAGTATAGATATAATAGTTTCTTTGGAAAAGTTGTTTGTAATCATGAGTACAATCACGTGTTTAAGTATCGATCACTAATTCCATTCATTTATCTATAATATGTATGTATTTAGAAATATATATGTATGTTTATCAGTTGTCTAGTACTCATAACACAATCTCTGCTTAGCTTGAGACTAGATGGCGTTGTGTGATAGTTGTGGAATATTATTATTATTATATAATATTATATTAATTACCAGTCACCCTATATATATATAGATTATGTAAATAACACGATTACATGAGCTATTAATGCCAATGCGATGCTATTACTAGCTATACATCTGTATTCAATATTATGTATTACACACACACACACAATTATCTCCGTTACGTGATTAAAGGGGTGACCAGACGGTTGCAAACTAACGTCCCAACCAAGGTGACCTTGCTAGTTTCAATGCGTGTAGACAGCAGTTGTAATCCATGACCTTCAACGCCCTTGGTTGGGAGGCGCGTTTTCCCAACCAGTGAACGTGTTGGCGCGTGGTTTACCATCTATGTAGTCGCAAAACAAACCAAACACATAAACCAAGGTCACCTTGGTTGGAACGCTTGTTGCCGTCTGTTGTGGTTGCAAACTAGCAAGTAGTTGGTTTGTGTTGTGGCTACATGGATGTAAATCACACGCCAACACGTCCGGAAGTTGGGAATACGCGCCTCCCAACCACGAGCGTTGAAGGTCATGGATTACAACTGCTGTCTACATGGATTGAAACTAGCAAGGTCACCTTGGTTGGGACGTTGCTTTGCAACCATCTGGTCACCCCTTAACAATACACAGCCCGCCAAGTTGAAATATAACTAGTATGATACACCGATGACCAGCAGATTGACACCAACCATATTTGTTGCAAAATGTGCGGTGTTACCACGGATAACTATGGGTGTTACGTACCGAACTTATAATGAATTTCCTTCGACCACCAAAGCGCGTTGTTGGATAAACTGAAACATTAGAATAAATTACTATTTAGTAAATAAAAACCGAACTTGTTCTTTATGACGACACTTGAGGGAGGCCTTTGTCGATGCCTTTTGATGATGAAATAAAAACAAGCTGAAAAATTATTTCCCCGAAATAAAAATTTGAAAATAAAGAACTAGACAGAACAAATAAGGATAAACATAAAATGAAAGAAAGGAGATGTATGTCAGATAGATACAGTATACAGAAAAAAAGTGCGAGAAGCAAAAGCGTGAGAACTGGCTTGAAAAGGTAGTAGGTGGTAGCTAGCGTGGATGTGACGCATATCTTCCCTATCTATTGATTATGTTTGTTAGCTAGTTTTAAGATTGCGTCATTTCGCGTGAATAAACTGGTTTTCTTTCTTTCTTTCTTTTAGCACAAAATAATCATACGCAGCATTTTTATGTTCCCACTGCTGGGACTCAGGCCTCCTCTTTCTAGGAGAGGGAATGGGCCGTAATCCACCACGCGGGGCCAGTGCGGGTTGGTGAATGTCACATGTCTTCGATTTTTGGGTCTAGGACATGCCGGTTTCCTCACGATGTTTTCCTTCACCGTAGCACAAAATAGATAGGTACAAATAGATGGTAGTCTTACAATAGGGTACATATGTTGGAGGTTAGGTTAGTAAATAATAAAAAAAACGAAACAACAAGAATGATTAATAGACAAATCATTTGAAAACTGGTAGGACTCGCGCACTGAGGGTTCAGTATAAACTTAGCTATAGTATCTAAATAATAAAATTCTCGAATGTAGTCTCGAAGATTTTTCCGAATCCTAAAGTGTTTTTTTTTGTGACGTCACAACAAATTTTCTGTTTTCAAATTTATTTCTAAACCTATGCTATAAAACCTTGCTTTATGCCAAATTTCAGGATTCTAGGTCAACGGGAAGTACCCTATGAATTCTGAGATTACATGTTTTTGAACGTACTCATGATACAGGAGTAATTCCTAAATTTTTTATAAAGAAAGAAGGAAGTTTCTAAAAAGAGAAATAAATCATGTTTTCACAAATTATTTGTTATTGATTAACTAGCTTCTACCAGCGGCTTCGCCCGCATAAAAGTAGGTTTCTGCATACAAACATCAAACCCCCGTTTTACCCCCTTAGAAGAGGAGTATCGTAAAATCCTTTCTTAGCGGATGTCTACACCCTAAAAGGAACCTAACTGCCAAATTTTAAATTTGTAGGAGTTATAATTTCGGTGGTATTTCACTTTTATATATAACCAGTGACCCGCCCCGGCTTTGCGCGGGTGTAATGCTGGTACCACCACAACCTCTATGCATCTGCATTTTAAATCTGTAATATCTTCGAAAATATTCATTTAAATTACATAGTGTTTTTTATTTTCGGTGGGAAAATCATCATGACATCCCCCGCTCTAGGCGGAGCGGGAGATAGTGTCAGACTTTTACTAACTAAAAACCCACTCCTGTTCCTTCGTTGCCTTTCGTACTAGGGCCGAGTCTTCCTTTCAGAATCAGACCCTTGGCCCCAGTAGGCTTCGACCCTGATGGGCCCCTACAGTTGCTGACATCTCCTTGAGGCGCGCGTCAAACAGTACGCGCCGTCGACGACTTGGGCTCGGTCCGGACGGTTACCGGACGGTCGGACGGTGAACTACCCATTGCTCACCGTCCGCAAGCCCACGACTACGGTGGCCGGAAATCGGGATCAGAATCCCGGCGGCGGTTGGGGCGTGAGGACCGTTGCCTCACGCGATCGGCCGCCTCCTTTGCTAGCATTACTGCTTCGCAGAAGGAGGCTACCGCCTGCCACTCCTCCTCGCTCCGGATCATGGCCTGTACCAAGGCCCGGCGCGAGAGATTACCACGCTGATCGCCCCCACGAGGACACAGCGTTGCTCTTTCCAAGCGGGGCACACCTCCACCGTGTGCTCCACCGTGTCCTCCGGGCGGTCCTGACAATGGTGACACCCGGGCGTTTCTTCCGCACGGATCCGGTGCAGGAACCATCCGAACTTACCATGTCCGGTGAGGACCTGCGTCATGCGGAAGGTATGGACGCCGTGTTGCCTTTCCAGCCACTCCTCAAAGTGGGGACTTATCGCCATAACTATGTCGTGCCCAAAATTACATGGTGTAAAGCGCCATATTGATCTATATGAAATGCACAAAGTATTTAAGGTATTTAATTGGATAAGGATTAATGCTGTATTGCTTAAAATCGCTTCGTAAATATCGCCATTATTTCTCGTAGAAAGTAAAGTATAAAAAATGGTTATTGTGGGTTATCCCTAAGAGATAGACATATACCATCACGGACTTTTTTGTAGATCTTTTTAAGTTGTACAATACAGTAGTACATTATTTTGATCTATCTCGTGAGGTTCAGCCAGCGTTTGCAATGTAAGAGAAACCTCTAAAATTATCAGTGTTTCTCTACTATATTATGCATGTATTATACATATAAACCTTCCTCTTGAATCACACTATCTATTAAAAAAAACCGCATCAAAATCCGTTGCGTAGTTTTAAAGATCTAAGCATACATAGGGACAGACAGCGGGAAGCGACTTTGTTTTATACTCATCATCATCATCATCATTGCAGCCGAAAGACGTCCACTGCTGGACATAGGCCACCCCCAAGTGTCGCCACAATGAACGGTCCTGTGCGTCTCGCATACATTTTTTTTTTTTTTTTTGTTATTATTGATAGGCTCGCGTTTGACCACTATCTCACCTGATGGTAAGCGATGATGTGGCCGAAGGTGGAGCACGCTTGCCTAGAAGTAACCTATTCACATATATACATCGGACTCCCGCAACCGTTACCAAGTCATCGGTCCACCTTGTAGGAGGCCTTCCAGCGCTACGTCTTCCGGTAGGTGGCCGCCATGTTTTATACTATGGCTATGTAATAACAAAAGTTTTAAATTCTCAAAATATGTAGTAGCTTGAAGGAAAAATCAGCAATTTACCCTAAATGTTGTAACCGTTTTTAGCGATAAGCTGATAACATGCACTATGGTTATAAATAATTCGTACCTACCTACCTAACACGTTATTTAAACTTCTATAACTATACTGATAATAGAGTCTGCGCTAGAGTCGATTGAGAGGCGAGCCAAGAGGATCATTGGCAATGATGCACTTGTTGAGTCGAAGCTCCAAAGCCTTGGGCATCGCCGCCGAGTTTCTAGCCTGTCGGTTTTCTATCGTTTACATTTCGGGGAGTGTGCACTGGAATTGCACAATCTAATTCCGCCAAGGCCATTCCATCATCGGAACACTAGACGTACGGCGTTGCGCCACCGGTACATGGTAGACATCCCACTCATACGCACAAAACGTTTTTAAGAACACATTTATTATGCGTACAGCCAAGGAGTGGGATTCCTTGCCGGAGTCTGTGTTTCCAGTTAGCTACAACTTAGGGGTCTTTAAGTCAAGAGTGAATTGGCTACTTCTAGGCAAGCGTGCTCCATCGTCGACCACATCATCGCTTGCCATCGGGTGAGATGGTGGTCAAACGCGAGCCTATCATTAATAAAAAAAAAAAATATTTAAAGAGGAAAGAATTGTATTTTTTTTTTAATGAATATACTCAAAAACTACTAAACCGATTTCGAAAATTCTTTCACTAATGGAAAGCTGCTTTATCACGGAGTAATACAAGCTATATTTTATTTAAAAAAAAAACTGGGCAAGTGCGAGTCGAACTCGCGCACTGGGGGTTCCGTACAAACTTGAAAGGTAAATTGCGGTTTACGATTTATGACGTATTAAAAAAAAAACTACTTACTAGATCTCGTTCAAACCAATTTTCGGTGGAAGTTTGTATGGTAATGTACATCATATATTTTTTCTTTACTTTTATCATTCTCTTATTTTAGAAGTTACCTACAGGAGGGGGACACATTTTACCACTTTGGAAGTGTCTCTCGTGCAAACTATTCAGTTTAGAAAAAAATGATATTAGAAACCTCAATATCATTTTTGAAGACCTATCCATATATATCCTACACGTATGGGTTTGATGATTTTTTTTTTTAATTTCATTTCTAAATATCTTCACATCTACTTACCAAGTTTCAACAGTATAGTTCTTGTTTCGGAAAAGAGTGGCTGTGACATACGGACGGATAGAAAGACAGACATGACGAATCTGTAAGGATTCCGTTTTTTGCCATTTGGCTACAGAACCCTAAAAATAATAGGGTTCTCTACTAAAACTCCAATAAGGTAAACCAAAGTGTTAATAAATGACCTATAAATTTCCTTACATCGCATGCGCTGCATAAACTATTGATGATAGAACAAAACAATGTACTACGATTTTGTAGAACACATTATTATCTACAAAAAATGTCCGAACACTATATCTCTAACTGTTATAATTATGTCACAACTAGCTTCTGCCAGCGGTTTCACCCGCATAAAAGTAAGCTTCTACAACAAACTTCCACCCCCCATTTTAGGGGAGTGGGGAGTCAGAAAGACACAAAAAGTAGCCTATGTCACTCTCCATCCCTTCAACTATCTCCACTTCAAAAATCACGTCAATTCGTCGCTCCGTTTTGCCGTGAAAGACGGACAAACAAACAGACACACACACTTTCATATTTATAACTAGCTTCTGCCAGCGGCTTTGCCCGTGTAAAAAATGTTTCTCTGTACAAACTTTGGACCCCCGTTTCATCCCCTTAGGGGCTGAATTTTAAAAAATCCCTTCTTAGTGCTTGCCTACGTCATAAAAGGAAGACTTGTGCAAAATTTTACGCTCCTAGTCCCAGTAGTTTTGGCTGTGCGTTAATATGTCAGTCAGTCAGTTTCTCCTTTTATATATATAGATATTATAGCATAGTATGGATAATTGATTTTTCTTTTTATTTAAAAACTGTTTTTAAGCGCCGCCTCTAGAAAAGGCTATTTTTTTATACCTTTATATTAATCCTCATCAAAATAAATTGTTTAATATTTAAGCCTGGTTCAGTGTCTGTATGTAACTTTTTGAATAATTTAATTTGGACATTCCATTCGGAAGATATGATGATTTATGCTTACCATCAGGTGAGATCGCAGTCAAGCACTGGTTTATAGCAATTAAAAAAAATATATATAGAAAATTAATAAAATATTTAAATAATGAACAAACCTGCTTATAAAAATAAGCAGGTTTGTCGGCACAATTACTAAACACATGTGTTTTCTGCTTTTTACTGCATATTAATTGGACGAATGGTTTAAGAGATAATACGAAAATCACGAATGTACGCACAGGGATTTAGTGCGCTTTGTCTCTATGCTCTTAACGAAGTAAAGGTGCCATTGTTGCAGCTTTACGAACAACAGTCGAGCATAAAAAATATCACTAAAAAAATTGTTGTCAATCTGAACTAATTTTACTAAAGAACTGCCCTCCTAGCCAAGTTACAATCGTTTCGTTCGCGCCAAACGCTAAAAAACTTTCAACTGTCTAGCTGTCACAGTTCATGAGATACAGCCCGGTGACAGACAACCTGACACCGGAGTCTTAGCAATAAAGTCCCGTTTTACTCTTCGGGTACGGAACCCTAAAAAAACAATTACACAGCCTTTCTTTTTGAGGTGTAAAAATCATCGAATGACTTCTGGCGCTCTAAGATGGAGCAAAAGGGCATTTTAGAGTTTTACTGACTAAAACCCACCTACATATGTTCCTTCAGTGGCCCTACAGAGCCCCTAAGATCTTGCTGACATCTCTTTAAGGCGCGCTTGAAACACTACGCACAATCAACGATTTTGTCTCGGTGCTTAACAGACGGTTGGACGGCGAGCTAACCATTGCTAGCCGTCCGCAAGTCCGCGCCTACAGTGGCCGGGTCCACAGTTAAGCTTATTACCACAGAACATCGATAATGTACTACGCACTAGATTACGCGTGCCGAACACTCAGTTCAATCGACTCAGGTGTAGTGTAATCCATGCACCTTGAACATTACACTATGTTGAACGAAACGCGTAAGTGCCACGAAATTCATGACGCTTAAGACATTTTCGTCGCGAAAAAAGTATCCTCTTAAAGCTACCTTAGCGCTGTATGTTTTAATAGTTCTGTTAAACGGCTACATGCTAATCTAGCGCTGCAGCGAACTTTTGTTTTAACTTTTTTATTTTTTATAAACGTGCTTGTCTATCTCTAGAATATAAATCGATGCCACCGAATGAATCAAAATTACTTTGTTAACATACCGTATGTCACTTTCAAGGTGTACTTGCCCGCTGGAACACCTTTCTCATATACCCCCGTGTGGTTGACCCGCCATGTAGGTTTTCTTTTCAAATCCGTCTTCATCCATATGATGAATTGTTCATTCTGAAACAGCAATTATATTTATAATGTAACTTAAAAATAAAAAATGATTGAAGACTTGCTTTTGCACACGATTTCGCTCACTTAATAATCGAAACCAGATAAAAGTACCCTTACCTTACTTAGTAATCCCCTTTCTAACCTCAATACTCAATACTCAATACTTTATTGCATTCCATATTATGTACATAGGTAGTATAAAATATAGTCAAGATCAATATGGACCCTGTCGGGCACAGCAAAGTTAGGAGAGAGGATGAAGGCCAAGTAACAATTCATGGAATTAATTATTGTAGGTAGATCTAGTAGATGTATATTATTATGTATGTGTATAAGTATTGGTAGATTGTGTCCGATTATTTGGTTTTGTCATCTTTATTATTAAATTATGTATGTATATATTTAAATTAGATTGTATATGCATATTATTATTATTATGTCTATTGTATAAGTAATTGTAGATTATGTCAAATATTTTATTTATTTTTATCGTCCTAATCTGTCCGTGTCGGAGTGCCCTAAAATTCCGAGCTCACTTCGGTCACTCTTGCATTAATTATTCTTAAATTGACGTCACATAGCTAACCATGCATTGTCATACAAACTAAACGTTTATATAAAATTACAGCTGAATTGGTTGAAGAAATCTGCTTCAACAGTAAGTTTTAAGATTCCACCCGAACGAATATAAATATGTCGCTAAAGTCAATAGTACGGAGGTGTAGGCGAAGCCAATTGACAGAATCTGGGCTGAGGTACGCACAAGCCGAACAGATAAAAGTTCAGACCGCAGGGACGCGGGGCTCTTTTGTTCGATCCGGCCGATACCTTGCTGCCTTTCCCCAGCGACGCCCTAAGCTGAGGTCCGTAGTCCGTACCACTCAGGGGGTGCCCTTAGCGAGTAGTCGCTTAGTTTTAAGCTTAGTTAAGTAAGCCCTGGCTGGAGGCTTTCATTTTCTAATTAAGGCCCTCACAGGCAAGTCCGGTTAAGAATTCGACAACCACCTAGGTTGAACTGCGAGAGGCTAACATTAAAAAAAGACGCGGGTTTCTATTTGTCGGCAGCCGTGTGAACAACATATAGTCTGGGGACTGTCTCACGGCTCGTTGTGAAGTGTATACCCAAAGCTTATAAATCATTAGTTGCTTGGTCTAGAATAGTTTGTTTTTGCTCGTTACCCACTCATCGCCCACAAAATATGATCTTTGGAAAAGATTTCCACTGGTGACGATGATCAGCCTTCTGTACCAACACTACCAACACATTACATTGCTTTAAGTTAAATAAAAGATTGTGAAAAAACTCACCCGAAAACCGTTATTATCAGGATTTGTAGTATCCAACTCCGACACAGTTTTTTTCCAACTCATTGGCTTCGAGAAGTTTCTAAATGCTGAAATAAAAGACGGTTTCAAAAATGGACGTGTCACATATTGTCAATCTCTGAAATTTTGATCACCACGTAGAGCCTCTGGTGTCTGGGCTCTTTAGATTGGGCAGGAGTTGCTTGAAGGCTGCTCCGGCCCACTCCAGTCTGGGAGCCAGATGTCGGAAATGTAAGTGATAATAATCCAATTGACGATTTGTGATCGCACAGGCCCAATCTCAAAGGGGAATGAAATGATGATGACTTATCATCATCATTTCAGCTGAAGGACGCCCACTGTTGAACATAAGCCTCTCCCAAGCGTCGCCACAACGACCGATCCTGTGTGTCTCATATCCATCAGATTTCCGCGACCCTCATCAGGTCCTCGTTCCATATTATGGAAGGCCACCACTGCATCTTTCATAACTCGAACCAGAATCTTAGCAAGTTATATAAGACTCTAGAGATAATTTGGAGCACAAATGTAGGTGCACTTTCCTGAAATGCATGTGGATGACCTGGTGAGAGTCGCGGGAGCCGAAGGATGCGAGACACACAGGACCGATCGTTATGCTGACAGTATTTTACTTTATATGAGAAAAAATCTAAGATAGCTTAGGCAAAAAGCAGTCAGGTAAGTATTAATTTTAGTTCATAAAACAACAAAATAAATTTTAAAATTAAATTTAAAGTTTTTAGTTTTTTTATCTGTTCTTTATCACCATGAAATAGTAGCCACCGTGTTATTACGTCATTCGGCTGTGTAAATTGAAGTGACAGCTGTCAACCATCAACTGATCGGGCATACTGAGTGAATATCGGCGCATTTGTTTGCACAGCCTACTGATGTCACGACCACAGAGTTAAATATGGCGTCCACTGCGTTCTGCATTTTCGTCAAATTACGTGCGAAATTTGAAAATGTAAATTTTAAATGCATTTTTAGGGTACATAACGACTGAATTAAAATTTTGTTTATTTTTAGTGACCTAATTGTTTGTAATCTAATTGAGACACTTTTCAAAAATGAGTATAACATCCTATTGGGTGAGGCCCTTTCGGCTGAAATAATAATGATGAAAAGAGGCAGTATGAGTATATAAATGGTAAATACCAACCTTCCGAGAGATTTCCAGCTGTTTCCGGATTGTGAAATAGATTTTTGTAATCTTCTGATATTAAACCGTAGCGAATCGTTGACACATAGTTGTTATTAGTTTGTAAACTAAACGTATCTGTAATAAAAAAATAGAGTTCTGATTACAATGGAAATGCATTTTTTAATACACTTAGCTCTACTGTCCACGGACACAGGACACGTACAATGACGAATACGCGTTAATGAAGCTGCGCAGCTACACACACACTACACACACACACACACACACACACACACACACACACACACACACACACACACACACACACACACACACACACACTGTACACTTAGTGTACGTCTGCGTGAAACTTACATACAAAACTATGAAACGTGTCCTGTCTATGAAGCTACGAGAAGACGTATGCGGAGCACCCAGAGAACACGGTGAAGCATACGGTGGAGGTGTGCCCCGCTTGGGCGGAGCACCGCCGTGTCCTCGTGAAGGCAATTGGCGGCAGCGACCTTTCGCGTCGGGCCCTGGTTCAGGCTATGTCCGGAGCGAGGAGGAATGGCAGGCGGTCGCCTCCTTCTGCGAAGCAGTAATGCTAGCGAAGTAGGAGGCTGTACGCGTGAGGGAACGAAGGTCCTCACGCCCTAGCCGCCGTAATTCCGACCCTGACTACCAGCCACGGTAGACGCGGGCTTGCGGAAGTCGAGCACTGGGTAGCTCGCCGTCCGGCTGTTCGGTAATTAACCGGACCGAGCCCAGTCGTCAATAGCACGTTGAGATCCTCGCGCTCCTCAAAGAGATGTCAGCAAACCGTAGGGGCCCAGCGGGGCCGATGCCCGCTAGCTAGGACCGCGGAGAATTTCTGAAAGGAAAACCCGTAGTCCTAGGACGCAAAGGGTAATTGAAGGATACAGATGTGGTTTTAGTCAGTAAAAGTCTGACACGCCCTCGCGCTCCACCCAGAGCGCGAGAAGTCATTTGGAGAAGAGAATTCAAGAGAAGAGATTAGGATGAATTCCCACATTAAAAAAAAAAAAAAAAACGAGGCGACGTATAATATATAAACTATGGTTTTGTTAAGCTTCACGCAGGCGTACACCAAGCGTATAATGATGAATACGAGTCTGAATCAAGCACATAACCTCCGGCACAGCAGTCAAGGCCACTAACCACTAGACCAACAGGCCAGTGCTTAGCCAGACTGACAGTGCAGAGAGAGGAGCGGCGCTGTTACGGACACACGCGCATGTTGCCTACGTGTTGACTGCGGCCACTTGTAGAACGAACTAAAGCGTGAGTAGCCCGCGCGCGTCCCGCGTCGAGCAGCCCGCACCTTTAAGCCAGCTATGGACACTCACTGCGGCTACTTGTATAAACGTGCTATGGCGTGAGTGGCCCGCGCGCGTCCCGAGTCCTACTACCCGTGCCGCTTTTCTTCTTTCTTCCCTCCATGGACACTTAGATGAAGTTCTAATGTTAGAGTATTCCGCGCCGCGCCCGCGCTGCCAGTCTAGCCAAATATTAACGGCTCGTTCACGGCCTTGTCGCTCTGAGTGGCAGCGAAGAGCGGTGCGGCGAGCGAAAAATCAAAAGTATGAAAATGTTTGAAGCACGCCACGAGTCGCCGCTCATGGCAAAAAAGCGCGCCGTTTTTTCAGAGAGAATAGCTACAGCGGCGAGTGGTGAGGTGAGGGGCGGGAACAAAAGTACCAGCAACTAAGTGCGACGGCACGAAACAGAGCGGCGTGAACAGCGGTGTAGGAGTAACGTACTCAGATGCGAAGCAAAAAAAAAAAAAAAATAGAAATGTTTTTAAATATACTTATACAGCGTGAAATTTTAGTGGTTGTTTTCCCGAGGCGAAATGAGTTTGTATCGGTAATACAATCGATTAATATATATAAAAAAAATTAGATGGCAGATTAACAATTGTGATAAACAAAACTCGAAAGCGACTTGAACCAATGGTAATACATCGCGCGATATCTACGCGGAACGCCGGCTGGGTGCGCGGTTGCCCCGAAAGGTCGCGCGGTTGTTGCACTTCGCGTATTAATCAGCTGATCACTACTCCTGACTTAATAAATCACAAAACCCAATAAGTTATTCTAATTTTCCCGTCATACTTTTACGGGCTTAGGATCGTCATAAATACTTTTTTGCCTACAACTTACAGATCACTGAGAAACTAATAAAAACCAAGATTCATACATTAAAGATCTTTAAAAAAAGTCTGAATTAGATGATTAAGTATTTAAGGCGTATTTAAAACATAGAATCAACTTATTTACTACTAGCTTGTGCCAGCGGCTTTGCCAGCGTAAAAAAATGTTTTTCTATACAAACTTTGGACCCCCGTTTCAACTTCTTAGGGGCTAAATTTTTGGAAAATCCTGTCTTAGTGCTCGCCTACGCCATAAAAGGAAGCCTTGTGCAGAATTTCATGTTCCTAGTCCCAGTAGTTTCGGCAGTGCGTTGATATGTCAGTCAGTCAGTTTCTCCTTTTATATATATAGATGATTTTGTTTACCTAACCTACTTTTAAATGTTTATTTACAAGGTACGAGTAAGTACCTACTTACACTTCCCGGTAACGGAGTAATTGTTCGAAATGCAAACCACTACGTTCAATGCACAAACGAGCGCGTTTTAACTGACACGTACACAAGCGTGTCTGTTCACCGCCAAAAGGAGGCCGTTCACCTTGGCTCCTGCTTTTCGGAATGTATCCCTGGAGTGCACCGACCGCCTTCAGCTCTTGGGAGTCGAAATTTCTTCAGACCTCAATTTCGGGCGGTTCATTGAGTCCAAAGCCAAGGTAGCTGCTAGAAAACTAGGCGTTCTTGCAAAGGTCTGGCAGTACTTCACACCGGGACAGCTTCTAATGTTATACAATGCACAGGTCCGATCGTGTGTGGAGTACTGCAGTCACATATGAGCTGGTGCTGCAAAATGCCATCTAGCAGCTTTGGAGTCAGTGGAAAGGCGTGCGAAGAGGCTAATTGGGGATCCAGATTTAGTTAAGTCCAATCTACAAAGCCTCGAGCACAGGCGCAGGGTAGCCAGCCTATCGGTATTTTACAGGTTGCACTTTGGAGAGTGTGCGCGGAAATTGCATGACTTGATTCTGACATCTCCTTTCTACCATCGGACAACCCGACGTACGGCGAGTATCCACCCTTACGTTGTTGAAACTCCAACGGTCCGGACTAAGCGATTCGCTTCGTCGTTTATACCGCGTACGTCGAGGGACTGGAACAATTTGCCTGCTGCGATCTTCCCGTCCAACTATAATTTAGGTGCCTCCAAGGCTAGAGTGAATAGGCTCTTAATAAACTAGTGCGCCTCACCATCAATGATTGCATCACTGCTTACCATCAGGTGGGATCGCAGTCAAGCACTGGTTTATAACAAATAAAATAAAAAAGACACGTCTTTCAGTTTGATTATTGTCTCTGTCCCACGATATTGAAAGCGTCCACTATCGCACTTATCAAGCCGTCGCGTGTTTGGTGTTCCTCACGATACACCAGGCGCCTGAGCTCAGACCACAAATAAAAGTCCAAGGAGTCAAGTCCGGGCTTCTCTGTGGCCAAGAGTATGGCGTATGGTACATGGTACGTCCGATCCAGCGCTGAGGAAACACCGAGTCCAGGTGTTGTCGCACGGCCGCTGTGTTGCCGCTACGGGTCTAATGGGTAAAATGTCTGGGCCTGTGGGACTTGCAGATTCAAAACCCCGCGAAGACGGAGTGACTGCAAGTTTTGCGGCTCCGCGTAAAGTCGCCGGGCAGCCTGGGAATCGTAATTAGCCCTGGCGTATAATTGCACCATAGCGACAAACTCTAAATTAGAAAAATTGTAATGACGATTCATTTTTGAAAAGATGTCGATAACGTATTGCACGTATGACGTTCGTGGAAGGACTAAGCGCAGAGCGCAATATTTGGCGACATCCTTTAAGTTGCAGCGATGGCGCGGGGGGCCTCGCTTCGCTTCGCGAATCCGCCATTTATACACCGATCTTTATTCAGTTCGTGCACTCCTTCTCTCGTATTAAGAATAAGTATCTTGTTTTAAAAATATATTGCTTTCTGAACAGAGAAGGGTTCACTTTGATAACGCCACTATTTTGAGCACGTTCTGACTACCTAAATACGTCGACCGCGGCTGCCGCCGCTCGGGTTCGTGGCGTGCAATTCGCCCCGCTTGCCGCCGCCGCGCCGCCCACCGCGCCGCTCGCCGCTAAGACCAAAGTAGTGAACAGGTCATAAGAGGCTAATATCTAAAGAAGTTACTGTACCATTGAACATGGCATCAGCGAGTCGACCGCATGGGGCTATCGGCTTCCTGCTTGTGTTTGTGCCCGTGCAGGCGTAAGCATATGACCCGCAGCTCTCCGACGGTTCCTGAGAAAGATGCCCCGCTAACTGATTGTCGTCCCTGCCAGAGAAAATTTGAATTTAAAATTGATTTCATTTAATGGACACCAAAATTTGTTGCCATTAAATGAAATCAAAGCATTTAACTACATATATGTGTCAGCGCAGGATGCCGATCATCATTGAAGTCCAGGTACTCTATTTTGTGGGCGATGGCTGGGTATCGAGTAATAAACAAACTATTCCAGATCACCGAACTGATTTATTATGATGCAAGCTTTAGGTATTCACTTCACACAACGAGCAGTGAGACAGTCCCCGAGACTAGACGTTGTACGCACAGCTGCCGACAGAAAAAGAGCCCCGGACCTCTGCGGTCAACACTTTTATCTGCTCGGTTCGTGCAAACGTCAGCGCGGATTCTGTCAAAGTGACATGTATCACTTTTCACTTAGCTCGTTCATTCGTTCTCAAGCTTCCGTACTATTGACTTCACCGACATATGTAAAATAAATAAATAAATAATAAATAAATAAATTTATTTCACACAAAAAACAGCAATTACATCATAAAACTATGAACATATAGGCTTATTACACAGTCACAATAATGTAGGTAGGTACTCTGACTCCTAAACTAGGTTTGGGCCTGTAACTTAGGAGTCAGTGATTCTCCGTAACAAACAAAGCCATAACTATATTTAAAAGAGGACAATCAAAAAAGTAAGCAAGTGGTAACTAAGAAAAGAGAAACTAATTTATTTATGCTACATATATATACCTAATAAGAAAACAAAACTATATGGTGAGTGTGTGTGTGATTAGGTGTAAGTGTAGAGTGTGTGTAGGTGTAAGTGTAGAGTGTATGTGAGTTTGTAGTGAGTAAATGTAGGTATAACTAGAGCATACCAGTCTATGGACAAATTTTAATAAGAGTATCAACACCGTGAGATACCCAGCAGAAGATCCTCAGTCTTTTCATAATTTAATGTTAGAAGATAGTCACTAATTAAGATTTTGCACTGTCGTTTAAGGCATGAATACATTTTTATTTTTTTGTTTAGGAGGTTATACATTATAGTGCTTATAACATAGTATTGACGTTTGGCAAAGGCAGTTCTATGGCGTTCGGGAGGGAAAACATTATGCTTAAGACGGCCAGTAGGTGCCTCAAGGGGACGCGCTGAGTGCTTGCGTAGGGTACACAGGAGTACATAAAGTTGCCGGACAGTGAGAACCTTGCAGTCGGAATAGAGCTGTACAGTGGAATACCTTCGTGGACGAGAGAGCATTACTTTAAGGACCGCTCTCTGGGCTCTCTCAAGGCGGATAAATACATTTTGTGTGGCACCACCCCAAACGGGAAGGCAGTACGTTAGCACGGACCGGCAAAGAGCAAAGTATACTAGCTTTAGTGTTTCACTATCAGCAGTGTTTCGTAACTTCTTGAAAACATAAATGAGTTTACGTATCCGGGACGTGACTTTGACTATATGAGGGTGCCAGTTAAGATGCTGATCAATAAGTACCCCCAGGTATCTTACGCATGGGGATCTAGTAAGGGGAAGGCAACAACACTGCGTTATGGAACCACAAGCGTGAGCATGTAAGATAAGGGAATTTGAGGGACAAAGATTTGACCTAATAGCAAATGCAACATATACCGATTTCTCAACGTTTAAGGTAAGTAAGTTATCGGACAAACATTTCATCACAGAAGAGAGCGCAGCTTCGGCGTTATGGTATACCTGGGGCCAGTCATTACCATCTATGACAAGGGCAGTATCATCCGCGTATGTATAGATCTTACAGTTATCAACAGATAGTTTGCAGAGATCATTTATATAAATGAGAAAGAGAGTAGGCCCCAGGATGCTACCTTGCGGAACGCCGTATGTGATTGGAAGCTCATCACTTTCGTGTTTGCCGATTTTTACCTTTTGCGTACGATCGCTGAGATAATCCGTGAAGATTTTCAATGTGTGTGTATCTAATGATTGCGATTAAGAGGGCGTTTTCCCACTTGTCTATCGTCAACGTGTGCATGGTTTAAAAGCTTATTTAGACGAAGAAACGGAATAATAAATATTCAAACTTCTTACCTCGATTGAGAATAATTACTGACGATCTGATCATATGCTTCTAGCTCATAGTAAGCTGTGACAGGCGCCGTCATATTTTGTTTTATTTCTAACTGGATGGAACAAATGCATTCTTTGTCAGTAGTCTTTAAATAATCTTTACATTTGGTTTGATTAGCAACTGGCACGGCCACACCAGGGACATAGATTGTGCAATCAGTGTAGTCTTTAACAATTTCATAGTTTTCAAACTGCAAAAAAAAACAATTACATTAAAAAACCGGCTAAGTACGAGTCAGACTTGCGCTCGAAGGGTTCCGTACCATTATCTATTACTAGCTAGTACATACAATATAGCCTATGTCACTCAGGACTAAAGCAGTTTTCTGGAGTTTCTTGCCGGTTCTTCTCCATAGGAAACGAACAATTTGGAACCGTGCACTAGCTTCTGACGTTTTATAAGTGCCCATGTAGGCCTATGTGAAATAATTTTTTTTGACTTTGACTTTGACTTTGACTTTGACTTTGACTTTGACTTGACTTCTATCGGTGAAAAAAATTTTAACAATCAGATCGGTACTTTCAGAAATTACCTCCTACAAACAAAAAAACAAATTTTTCCTCTTTTTTTTTAATATTCCACAACTATCACACAACGCCGTCGAGTCCCAAGCTAAGCAGAACTTGTGCTATGGGTACTAGACAACTGATAAACATACTTACATATTTCTAAATACATACATATATAGATAAATTACACCCAGACACAGAACAAATGATCGTGCTCATCACACAAACATTTGTCCTGGGTGGGAATCGAACCCACGACCTCCGGCATGTAGTCAGGGCCACTAACCACTAGACCAACAGGCCAGTCAGTATAATATTAGTGTAGAATACAAGCAATCCCCCCCCCCCCCCCCCCGACCGTCGCCGCGAGCAGTCGTGTTTTTGGTGTGCTCCCTAAGTTTTTTATTTAGAAACAAGTATAAAATCGATTTACGAACTCAAAACATATAAAAGTGCGTGGACAATCGTGTGAACAATAAAACTATGTGAAGACCAATCTCTACGTCAAGAGATTGTGTATAAATAAATCAAAAAGTTTTAAAACAAAAGTGTTGTGTTCTGCCGAATGACCCGTGACTTGCAAAAGTGAAAGTAACTGAGACAGCAGGTCAAGGTTACGTACTTTGCACGTCGACAGCTAACATCTACCAACTGATTGCCTATTTCACCCATCACAGTACAAGCAAGTGTGGTCTAGTGGCTATAGTGCCCGGCACAAATGAGCGTGTGAACCAGCTGACTCGAGGGTTTGGGAACCCTTATTTGCTTTTTGGCTGTATACTAATTTTTTATTCGCTTTTTACCGCTAAAATTATTATTATTTTTTTGCCAAATATTTATATTTCTGTTATATAGAGATATGATGTACTAAATCCTCAATCGTCGACCAGTATACCAGTACCCCTACGCACCTCGCACCAACGACACCATATTGGACGCCAGCTATTACTACACCGAGTGTCAAACCGACAATCCAACATGTCTGTTCGGCGGTCCCCCCCGTCTACCTCAACCGCTCCCGCGACCGCACCTGTGCTCGGCCCCAAACTCTCTGAGGTATGTGCGTCTGAGACATGTGAATCGGATAGTGCATCTGAGAAAAGCGGTCGCAGAAATCTCAGTGTTAGATATAAACGTGGACACGGTGACGATGACATCAGGGAACTCAAAGTGTTGATCTCGTCCTTATCCTCTAAGGTAGACCAGAGCTTCCTTGAACTCAAACAGAAAAATGAGGAGCTTAAAGAAAGTTTGCAATTTATGTCCGATAAATATGACTTGATTTTCAAAACACTTCAAAACCTACAAGAAGATAGAGCAGAGGATAAGAAGACCATTCAGAAACTGGAAGAAAGGATTGAAATTCTTGAACGTAAAAGTAAGTCGGCAAGCTTGGAAATACGAAATGTACCCATTTGCTTGCGAGATGGCAGGAAATTTGAGTCGAAGGAAGACGCCAGTTTGATATTGAAAACCTTGTCGAAAGCTGTCGAGGTAGATATTCAAGATTGCGATATAAAAGACATACAAAGAATCCAAACCCACAAAGAAGGCAGTAAACCTATCATAGTTGAGCTAAACAGTGTCATAAAAAAGGACAAAATTATACAGGGGGTCAAGAATTTCAACAGAAAGAAACCAAATGAAGAAAAATTAAATACTGGACACCTCAGTTTACCTGGACCTGTTAAACCTGTATTTATATCAGAAGCACTTACATCTAACACGCAGAAACTATTCTATGCAGCTCGACAGTTTGCAAAAGAAAACGAATACACGTATTGCTGGACTTCACGTGGCTACGTATACCTGCGTAAAATCGAAGGCGAGCCTCAAATTCGGATCGAATCCTCCGCAAATCTAAAACTCTTAGCTAAAAAATGACTACCCTGTTCTAATCTCAATGTCGTATCCCACAGTTTATTTATTATACATAATTTTTATTTTAAGTTTAGTATTACAGTAAATAGCCATTTTGATTCACGGGAAACTTGTATGGTGTATCTGAATAGTATAGTTAGCTACTATTTGATAATTATTTGTCATTTAAATCCAAAGTATATTCTTTTATCCTTATATTATTTTATCCAAAGTATATTAATTGTGGAAGCCGTCTTACTCAGTATTTCAATTTGTTATAATATGGTTCACTTTGTAAGCAACCGTAATTTACTTGATTCTTCATATGAAACAAAATTTGTCATTAATCACAACGCAACCCAATTGCAGTTACACAGCCAAAACATTCACGCCATATATCACCACAAACTCCTTATTGTTTACAAACTAAACACACTAAATTCAAAATCACACTCTACAGTACCTACACAAATTATACTCTACAGCACAAACATAAACTGCTCACCAACAATTAAAATTATAAATTCGATAAGGACAACTTAAAAAACTTTATTGAATCTGTAGAATCATTTAATATCTCACGGTCTTATGTAAGTTTTCCCGATCAATGTTTGAGGTATGTGAACACTACCCAACCGACTTTGAACATATTACATGTTAACATCCGAAGCCTAAATCGAAACTTTGATGGTCTCAATGTCTTAATGCATTCCATGGATGTTAAGTGTGACATTGTTATCCTCTCTGAATGCTGGTTGAGTAAGGTAACAGATATTCCTGTATTAACTGGCTTTACTTCAGCTAGATCCTCGTTTACCAACCAAAATGATGGGGTGGTAGTTTACGTACGCTCCGATATGACTCATAAGTTAGTTGAGCCGGTCTTCCGGGACGCTAACTGCCTTGTTTTGAGGCTAGGTCTAGATACAGCTGTTGTTGCAATATACCGTTCACCCTCAGTCAGAAACACGGAAAATTTTCTTAACTCTTTGAACAATATTTTAGAATCCTTGGCGACAATAACAACTGTAGTAGTGATTGGAGATTTAAACATAAATATTAGACCAGATAATAATGATCCAAACTCTGAAGAATATTTAAATACAATGGCTTTTCATGGGCTCCTACCTGCTCACGTTCTCCCCACTCGCATTGAAAATTGCCTGGATCATGTCTTTATAAAAACAGATAGACCCTCTACAACTCTGGTTTTGGAATCATATTTTACTGATCATGCACCTATTCTATTTTGCACTGAACGAAACCCTCCAAATGCTGCAAAACCTAGAAGTATGATAAGGCATTTAAACTTTCAAGGTATCACTAGTTGCTTAGAAAACACGGATTTCTGAAGTGTTTTAATTAGCACTGATCCCAATCAGGGAGCAGAACAACTCATCTCAATTATATCAGACGCAATAAATCAACACAGTACACTAAAAAAAGTCCCTAACAGAAAGCAGACTATTAAACCATGGATGACTACTGGCCTCTTGAGGTGCGTGCGAAATCGAGACCAACTTCATAAAAAAGCAATGCAAAACCCTGAAGACCTTACTGCTAAGCTAATATACTCTAGATACCGAAATTACTGTACCAATTTACTGAAAACTATTAAATGCAATTTTGACCAAAAAGAACTCCTGAAAGCCAATGGCAACCCCAAAGCAACTTGGGACATCATAAAAACTATCAGCTACAAGAACACGTCACCCGTAAGTAAGACAGGAGAACTCCTTAATATGTGCAGTGATCCAAGCTCCTCTGTCAATGCTATAAATAGGTATTTTGCAAACGTTGGGGCAGATCTTGCTGGGCGGGTTACGCAGGATCAGCGTGTGTATCGCCCTAACTTTGAATATAACAGTATAATTAATCCTCAAGGTAATTCATTCGTATTACTTGAAACAAATTACTCAGAAATAGATAATATAATTACAGGATTAAAACACAATTGTGCAGTAGGTCACGATGGAATACCAGCATCAGTCATTAAGTCTGCCAGACGTGTACTCGTTCCAGCAATAACGCATATCTGTAATTTATGTATCTCAAAGGGTATTTTCCCCGACACTTTTAAGAAAGCATTAGTCACACCAGTATTTAAGGGTGGGGATGGTGACCGTGTCGAGAACTATAGGCCTATATCTGTACTCACCACACTGTCCAAAATTATGGAGAAGGTTCTGAACAAAAGACTGCTTAGTTATCTCGATTTCAACAACATAATTGCGCCAAACCAATACGGTTTTAGGAGAGGCGTATCAACAGAGGATGCTGTTCTTGAGCTAACAAACCAAATTGTTAAGAATCTTGATTCTAGGACTAAAACTATAGGTATATTTCTTGATTTAGCCAAAGCTTTTGACACGGTCTCAACTCCCATCCTTCTACGTGGTTTAGAAAGCATAGGTATAAGAGACATAACTTTTAACCTCTTCCGGGACTATCTGACAAACCGTAGCCAAAGAGTTAAGGTAGAAAACTACATCAGTGAAGATGTGAATCTGACCTTTGGCGTACCACAGGGCAGCGTGCTGGGTCCTACCCTTTTTCTTATATTTGTCAACGGATTGTGTCAGCTGTCAATCCCTAACTGTAAAATACTTGTATATGCAGACGATACTGCACTTATCATTAGTGGAGAAACATGGGAATCTGCTCACGAAGCAGCTGAAAATGCTCTTCGTATAGTGATGGATTGGCTTTCTTTAAACTTACTTACGCTAAATGTCTCTAAAACACACTATGTTCCTTTCTCAGCGAACTCTGCTTCACAGCCTAGTATGCCAGATGTTAAAGCCCATAGTTGTCACCCCGAACTGACCTCTTGCGGTTGCCCTACTATCCATAAAAGCTCTTGTGTTAAATACCTGGGGGTGCACATCGATAACACTTTGAGTTGGCAAAAGCATATCAGTGTGATGGTTATGCGAGTTCGTAAACTGATGTTTCCTATGAAAAAACTAAGAAAAGTAGTTCCTGACCGACTGTTAAAAACTATTTATTTTGCACTAACTCAGTCACTTCTTACTTATTGCATATCTGTCTGGGGTGGTACATTTAAAACGTATTTACTTCACCTTGAGAGGGCACAAAGAGCTGTCCTAAAAGTCATGCTTCACAAACCTTATGTATACCCGACTACCCAACTCTATAAAGACATATCTGTACTCACCGTCCGACAGCTCTGTGCACTTAACATAACGTTACGATTTCACTTATCACTGACTTATGATCCAAGGTTACTAGAACAAAATAAACGACGTAAAAATCCTGTATGTCCAGCTGTCATCACCAAAACTGCCCTGGCGAGGCGAAGCTACCCAAGTCTTAGCACCCACCTTTATAATACTATAAACGAAGCTTGCAACGTGTATCCTTTGCCTAAATTTAAATTTAAAATTGTAGTTAGTAGTTTTCTCCAAAAGTTGACGTACGACGAGACTGAGAAACTATTTACAGGAAAAACTTACGAACGCCGCTTCTAAAAAAAAAAAAAAAACTTAAGTATATAAAACGGTCCTTTGCTGTCTGTTTTATACTGTGACATATACGAATACTTACAAAACATCACATACACCTATCCACACACTTACACACACTTCCACACACACCCATTTCTTGCTTACAATCTTATATAAGTCTTCTAAATGTTTTTAGTGTTTATTTTAAACTAAGTTTTGGCTTGTGAAAACTAAAAGGTGCAGCAAATTTGTGAATTAACGTAAGGGGAAGGCGCCTGTGTCTGTAACACAGTTTATACTAGCACAGACACAGACGTTCACTCTGTCTCAATTAATGCATAACGTTGAAATGTATTGTACTGAATTGTTTACATGTTCGATTGAGATGGACAAATTGTATTTTGGCTTTGTGAATAAACGATTATTATTATTATTAATAAGTTCACGTTTGTTGTATGGGAGCCCCGTTAAATATTTATTTTTAACCGACTTCAAAAAAAGGAGGAGGTTCTCAATTTGATTGTATTTTTTTATCATCATTAGTTTTTTATGTTTGTTACCTAAGAACTCCGTTGTTTATGGACCGATTTGCATTTTTTTTCCCTAACAGGATATGCTTCCAGATTGGTTCCATTTTTTACAAAATCTAGTTATGATGATGAGATTTATGAGGAAGTGAGGGAACTCCTCAAATATTCAAGGCAACTATATAGTGATTTTGGTATTATCATCGAGAATTTAAGCATTTACAGTGAAAAAGTAACATTTGATGAAGTGGAACTGATGAAGAAATTAGTATAAAAAAAGTTTCTTTGGGAAAGTTGTTTGTAATCATGAGTACAATCACGTGTTTAAATATCGGTCACTAATTACCAGTGGAGTTTCTTGCCGGTTCCTCTCCATAGGAAACGACCAATTTGGAACCGTGCACTCGCTTCTGACGTTTTATAAGTGCCCATGTAGGCCTATGTGAAATAAAAAATTTTTGACTTTGACTTTGAAAGTCACTCTATATAACAGTATTTCAAAAAGGTACAATATGAACATTTAGTGCTTACCGTAATATATTTTGTTTTCGGTAATATTACCCCCACTATACATAATATAACTCCAAATATTAGTGCTACACCCAGAAAAATAAAATATAAGTGAGTCTTTATTTTTTCTTCAATTGTAACTAACGTGTTCTGGTTAGGTCTGTCCTGAAACAAAAGGTGAATTAATTAAATAATATTACTGCTGTGATGGTAGGAGCAGGGGCGCCGCCGCCGATTCCGTGGGTGCTGGGGAGCTCGAGCACCCATGAGAAATAAACAGTGGGTGTCGAACACCCCTGAGAATATACATCAAGAATCAAATCAGTAATCACCTTTAAGGGTTGGGCGTTTTTTCATTACCTGACGACCCATTTAGCGCAGTGGTTTAGAGCGCCGGTTGAGACGCAAGAACGAACTCAAATGTTTGTTGAAGAAACAGATATTAGTGTTGGGTCTGGGTTCTGTGGTAAGTACCTTCGTTGTTCCTGGATTCTATAGTATAATATAATATAATATAATATAATATAATATAATATAATATAATATAATATAATATAATATAATATAATATAATATAATATAATATAATATAATATAATATAATATAATATAATATAATATAATATAATATAATATAATATAATATAATATAATATAATATAATATAATATAATATAATATAATATAATACAATACAAACAGAAAATAAAACGTATTTAATAGACATAACAGTACCATCAGATTATAACATAGGGCCTAAAGAAATTGAAAAATTAAGCAAATACCATCTGCTTAAAACTGAAATAACGCGGTTGTGGCACACACCTACAGAAGTAATACCGATAGTAATAGGAGCGACCGGCATAGTAGCAAAGAGCATACATAGATATTGTGATAAATTAGATTCAGGTATAAACATTCATATAATACAAAAGCAAGCAGCAATCCATACAGTTAATATTTTAAGTAAAGTACTGGGGGACACAATATTTGTAACTAATTAGCAGGGGATCCGAACCTCCTTTTCCCTGAGGGTCTCTGGGCGGGAGCAAGGAAAAACCACCGGGAGAAAACCCGAGTAGAAAACACTCTTCAAAAACCACAATACAATATAATATAATAATAGATAAAATTATAGGTAGGCATGATAGAGATAAAGAGAAATACTCAATATATAAAGAATCTAGAACAAATGCAGTAGAAATAGGGTAAGCACAAAGCAATAAATACACAGATAAAGAGATAAAAGCGGCAACTACACAAAAAGCAATAGAGGAATGGAGGGCCAAGCCACTACATGGGCAGTTTTGTAAAGCAGTATTAGAAAAAGAAAATATAGATAGAAAATACTCTTTCGATTGGCTAAAAATACAACCCATTTCATCATCATTAGAATCTTCAATTTTTGCAATACAAGATCAAGCTATTATGACTAAACAGTTCGAAAGAGACATTTTGAAAAGACCTATTGACGGCAAGTGTCGGCTATGTTTGTCGGAAGACGAGACCACACAACATATTATCTCTGGGTGTGAGAAACTTGCTGGCACTTACTAGGTACACCAAACGCCACAATAACATTGTACAGTATATTTTCTGGGCATTAGCAAAAAACACAAATTTGAAGTTGCTAGTCTCTGGTGGCAGGAAGCCCTAACACAACCACAAATAAAAGAAAATGAAACAGCAAAATTAATGTGGGAAATCCCAGTTCAGACAGATGTCACAGTTACACACAATAGACCAGATATAATATATGTAAATAAAACGTATTTAATAGACATAACAGTACAATCAGATTATAACATAGGGCCTAAAGAGATTAAAAAATTAAACAAATACCATCTGCTTAAAACTGAAATAACGTGGTTGTGGCACACACCTACAGAAGTAATACCGATAGTAATAGTAGCAAAGAGCATACATAGATATTGTGATAAATTAGATTCAGGTATAAACATTCACATAATACAAAAGCAAGCAGCAATCCATACAGTTAATATTTTAAGTAAAGTGCTGGGGGACACAATATTTGTAACTAATTAGCAGGGGATCCGAACCTCCTTTTCCCTGAGGGTCTCAGGGCGGGAGCAAGGAAAAACCACCGGGAGAGAACCCGAGTAGAAAACACTTCAAAAACGATAATATAATATAATATAATATAATATAATATAATATAATATAATATAATATAATATAATATAATATAATATAATATAATATAATATAATATAATATAATATAATATAATATTCCACAATTATCACACAACGCCGTCTCGTCTCAAGCTAAGCAGAGCTTTTGTTATGAGTACTTAGAGACCTTAGTTTGGGACCGGGACAATGTATGTGATGTTGTCTCAATTTATTATTTATTAATGATGCGGGCTACGGATGCCAGTTACTGATGCCGGTCTCCGTTATCAAATGGTAACCGTTCGAGTCATCAAATGAGCATGAGCACCCATGAGGTTTTCTAAAAACCGGCGCCCCTGGGTAGGAGTGTCTTGAGTGTAAAGTGAGTATAGAAAGAAATAAAGAAAGAAAAAACGTTTATTTGTACCTCACACATACAGTAAAATTTTAAAAAAATACAGTAGAATACATTGGAATTAAAATATATTAGAATTAAGTACTTACAAAAATAGGGAGAAAGAATCACAATTAACACTAAAAACACGAGCGTCCTAACGACCCACTTTTTTTTAATGTTATAAACTAGAGCAATAGATGCAATTGTTGATGGTGAAGCGCACTAGTTTATTAAGAGCCTCTAGCCTTGAAGATACCTAAATTATAATCGAACGGGAAAACTGCAGCAGGTAAATTGTTCCAAGCCTTACAGTGTATGTACGTAGTATAAATGACGAGGCGAAACCGGGAAACGACGTTGGTTTGTCGGATGGTAGAATAGTGTGTATATATGGGTAGAATGATGGTAGAATGAATTGATTCCACCATGGAATCAATTCATGAAATTCCTGAGCAAACTCTCCAAAATCTATAATATAAAAATGAATCGCAAAATGTGTTGGTAAGCGCATAACTCAACAACGCCTGGACCAATTTGGCCAATTCTTTTTTTAAAATGTTCGTTGAAGTTCAAGGATGGTTTTTACGGCGAGAAAAAATCGAATAGAGTAGGGTAGAGTAGGGTAGAGTAGGGTAGAGTAGGGTAGAGTAGGGTAGAGTAGGGTAGAGTAGGGTAGAGTAGGGTAGAGTAGGGTAGAGTAGGGTAGAGTAGGGTAGAGTAGGGTAGAGTAGGGTAGAGTAGGGTAGAGTAGGGTAGAGTAGGGTAGAGTAGGGTAGAGTAGGGTAGAGTAGGGTAGAGTAGGGTAGAGTAGGGTAGAGTAGGGTAGAGTAGGGTAGAGTAGGGTAGAGTAGGGTAGAGTAGGGTAGAGTAGGGTAGAGTAGGGTAGAGTAGGGTAGAGTTGGGTAGAGTAGGGTAGAGTAGTCAGTTGACGGGAGCGAAGCCGCGGGCAGAAGCTAGTACATTTATAAAAATAGTTTAAAAAACCAAAAAACACGCTTTTAGCTCTTAGGTCACGTGATTATTTTTTTCGTATCCCATTCAGTAAACCCTTTTGTTTAATACCCATATCATGGGGGTGCATTTCAAATCGCTAATCCGCCATCATGCATGTCCGCCATGTTGGATTTAAGTCACGTGACTATTTTTTTCTTATTCCTGACAGCAAACCCTTTCATTTGATACCATATCATGGGGGTGCATTTCGAATAGCCTGTCCGTCATCTTGGACGTCCGCCATATTGGATATAAGTCACGTGACTATTTTTTTCGTTTTCCTGACAGCAAACCCTTTCATTTTGATAACTATGGGTATGATATGTCATGGGGGTGGATTTCAAACAGCCAGTCCGCTATCTTGGGGAGGCCGCCATATTGGATTTGTAAAGACGTTTTTTTAGCTAGTCATGTATTATCATCAGAAATCAGAGCGTGTGCAAAATTTCATCCTAATCGAAGACCGGGAAGTTGGTCAAATTAAGATTCCAAGATTTTCTTACATACATAGTTACAAGTGAAGCTAATAATAAAAGCGTGTTAAATACATACCAAATGGCAAACAAGTTTGATTACTTACGTTCTTAGATAAATTTCCTATAAATTGAAAGCATTATATTTTATAGTCTCTACCCTCAATTTTTTTTTTCCTTTTTATTTGTAAAACGTCATATTCCCGCCACAATTTTGTTTATGACGCCCCTGCAGTTTGACAGTTCTTGTTCGGTTTAAAGGTTAATTATGAATAGAAACGCATTATACTCTATTTAATAGTGGAATTCCTTGCCGGAGTCTGTGTTTACTGATAGCTACAACTTAGGGGTCTTTAAGTCAAGAGTGAATAGCTTACTTCTAAGCAAGCGTGCTCCATCGTCGACCACATCATCGCTTACCATCAGGTGAGATGGAGGTCAAACGCGAGCCTATCATTAATAAAAAAAAATGCGCAAAGTTTCTATAGTTATATTTTCTTTTCTTTTTAATATGAGTACATCATAATGGGTAAAATCTGGAAATCTCTGAACCGACTACGGGCTCAGGTTGCCGCTGCAGAGATAATCTAGCCAAACAGGGTATCCTTGACCCATCGCAAGTAGGTACAATGCAAATGTGGAGCCCCTTCCCAGGATATGAGTCATCTCCTTTTCTGCTCAGCATGCACAACTATCTGCACCTTCCACGACTTATACGAGGGCAACAACAGAGCTGTCCAGGTGGCTAAATATTAGTCGGACCAGCCTCCCTAGCCAAGTTACAACCGTTTCGTTTCGATTCTCTTTTCGTCGATCGCCTTGAGTAGGCAACGCCTCCGATTCCTTTACTCTGATGTCATCTCAACGTTAAGTCACGTGGCCAGAACAAAGGACAAGGAGGCGTGGCCGACTTGAGGTGATCAACGAAAAGAGAATCGTAACGAAACAGTCGTAATCTGGCTAGGGGGCAGTTCTGAGCCAGATCGACACGAAAGAAGAAGAAGAAACTTGGGCCACATTACTAGGCTATTAACGGCAAGAAATGGGTAGGCCGCCGTCCGGCCGTCTCGTAAGGACTAAACTACAGTCGATGGCACGTGATTTTTGACGCTCGCTTCAAAAAGACGTCAGCAAAATGACCGGGGCCCACAAGGGATGCCTCTTAGGGCTGCAGGAATATGCGAAAGAGTTACTATGGCCCTGGTACGCAAAGGGTGACTGAAGGAACACAGGTTTTTTTTTTATGGTTAGGCTCGCGTAATCTATCGCAACGTATGGAGTACTACTCTCATCTTTGGGACGGATCTGCCCAATACCAGCTTTATGCACTTGAGGCAATTGAGAGGCGAGCCAGGAGGATCATTGGCAATGATGCACTCGTTGAGTCGAGGCTTCAAAGTCTTGAGCATCGACGCCGAGTTGCTAGCCTGTCGGTTTTCTACCGGTTGCATTTCGGGGAGTGTGCGTCGGAATTGCATAACCTAATTCCGCCTAGCCCGTTCCATCATCGGACCACCAGACGTACGGCAATGCCCCACCGGTACATGGTGGACATTCCAGCTATACGCACAAAACGTTTTGGAACAGATTTATTGTGCGTACAGCTAAGGAGTGGAATTCCTTGCCGGAATCAGTGTTTCCTGATGGCTACAACCCGGGAATCGTTTAAGTCAAGAGTGAAGGTAAGCGCGCTCCATCGTCGACCGCATCGTCGCTTTCCATTCCAAGAATTTAAAAATAAAAGTAATCTCATCTGATGGTAAGCGATGAAGTGGCCGACGACCGGGAACGACGTTAACGTATGGTGGGATGTCCACCATGTATCGGTGGCGAAATGCCGTACGTCTAGTGGACTGATGATGATGTAGATATATGATATATTATTCTGAGCAGGATTTCTTAATTTATATAACTTTTTGTAATATCTATAATATCCTATAATTTGATATACATCCAACCTAGGTGCTACAACCTATTCACTCTTGACTTAAAGACCCCCTGTCTTTAAGTCAAGAGTGAATAGGTTACTTCTAGGCAAGCGTGCATCATCATCATCATCATCACCGCTTACCATTATATGACATAGTGATCGTTAGAAACGTTAGAGGATTTAAACATCAATTGAGACGGCCACATAATATAAAAAGTAGAGTCAACCAAGTTTTTGGATTATACATTGATCAAAAAATGACTTGGAAAAAACAAATAGAGCATTTAAGTAACAAATTAAACAGTTATTCATTTGCTTTACGTGGTCTTAGTAAAATGGTGGATATTACAACCTTGGTAACTGCTTACCATGGTTATGTATCGTCTACTCTTCGCTACGGTGTTATTTTTTGGGGAAACTCCACTGATTTGGAACGTGCGTTCAGGGCACAAAAAAGATGCGTAAGAGCAATATGTAGCTTAACTCAAACTGACTCATGTGAGCCTCATTTCAATAAATTAAAACTATTAACATTACCCAGTATCTACATTTATGAGACAGCACTATTTATTCACTCTAATCTTGAACTGTTTGAGTATCGTACCAGAATGCGTCACGCAGATAAATTATGCGTTTCACCTTGTAAAACCGCTCTCCTTACAAAAAGCTGTTTGCATGGGCCCAAATATATATAATAAACTACCCTCAATTATACGTTTATTATAGTTCAAATAATGTGAACTTATTTAAAAATAAACTTCGGTATTTTCTTATAGATAAGGCTTATTATTCGGTTAAGGAGTACTTCAATGATAATTAATTAAATAATAACAATTCAAATACATATATATTTTTGACATAATTAATTTGACTTTTAATTTATTATAATCATTACTTTTTGTATTCTTATTAATAATTTTGAAAGTTTATTTGGATTGACTTTTATCAATGTATTACTATTATTTTAAAGACATGATCATATTATAATATCATAAGTAATAGGAGATATATCAACAGTTCAATCAGAATCCAATTCTTAATTAAATTGAAGATAAAAAATTGAACTGAAATTTTTTATCTATACTTCTAATAGATAAAAAATTTAAGAACTCAGAGATGAGCAAAATTGGCGTTTGGCGTGACGTCACAACATGGCAATCGATCCTATTCTTATTTGGAACGCATTGTACTCTATTCCATTCTATAACAGTCCATTCCAGTCTACTCTATTCCATTCCATTCCTTTCCGTTTGCAGGGCGCTTTACTGACTAAATCACACCTGCGTTCCTCCAAATGCCCTTTGCGTTCCAGGGCCGTGATACATCCAGCAAAGCTCTGATTGTGTAAAAATATCCTCACCTGCACGGATTCTTTCCTGGTCTGCTTCTCATTATGTTCTTCCTCCTTGTGGCTCCCGGGATCGATGACTTTAGTCAGTTTCTTATCATCTGGAGACTCATTTTTAAGGCTGTCCAGTTCAGCTCCGTTCTGATGATCAGCCTAGTAAGTTTTTAAAGAAACTATTAGTCGAATAACTAATTGTCTTGAATTCTTTTTTTTTTCGAATCAAGAATGAGGATATCCTCATTCCGCAGGAGAACCAAGGTCACCGACATAGCATGAAGAATCGCCAAACTTAAGTGTCAATGGGCAGGGCACATTGCTCGCAGAACGGATGGCCGTTGGGGCCGAAAGGTTTTGGAATGGCGACCACGTACCGGAAGACGTAGCGTTGGAAGACCTCCTACTAGGTAAACCGATGACTTGGTAACGGTTGCGGGAGTCCGATGGATGCAAAACGCACATGACCGTTCATTGTGGCGACACTTGGGGGAGGCCTATGTCCAGCAGTAGACGTCTTTCGGCTAAAATGATGATGATGATGACTTTTTTTTAATTGTGTGAAATAATGAAACAACGTTCTGGATTGTGTGAAGAGTGATATGAACGAAAAAGAAGTTAGTGATAGCATGACCAGTGACAGGGCAGAATGGAGATGATGTTATATAACCTACACACACACACACACAAACACACACACACACCATCACACACACATCCCACAAACACTCACACTAAATGAACTTGAGCACCTGGATCTCACTTCTATTTTAAATTGTTAAATGATTTTAATTAATTAATTGTTATAAAATAAATAAAGCGTAATAATATAAATAAATTGTAATTAAAATTCAAATTAATAGGTAGTAGCTTAACCTATTCTAATTCTAGATTAAGAGTAATTATTCAGTCTAACTGCGAATATAAATTAATTGTAAATTTATTATCATAAATTTTGGAACTCCGACGTCTCCCTCTTGGGAGGTGGGCGCTAATGGCTACAACACAGTTCTAAACTAATGTAGTTGTTAACGAACACTTTAAATTTTGTAAACAAGTTTATTCTTCCAATAAAATTATTATTATTATTATAATGGATCGAGACAGTGTCAAACTTTCACTGACTACAACGCCCCCTTGTTTCTTCAATCGCTCTTTGCTCTCCAGAACCACGGCAACTCTTTAGTAGAACGTATATTATAATTTATGTAGGTATTGTATCCAGTGGCGTAACTACAGGGTGGCAAGGATAGCAAAATGCCACGGGCCCCCGGTCTTAGAGGCCGCGAGCTCAGAAGAAGTAACCCAACATATAAATTAAATCACAACGTGGCGTGATTTTTTGGGAGCCCCATCTAACGAATTTGCCACGGACCTCAGAATTCTAAACTATATTCAGGTTTCGCCTGTGTGCCAATTTCATCCTTTCAAACATTTTGAGCATGAAGGAGTATCACATATACATACATTCACATACAAAATTTTGCCATTATAACATTTCGAGTGTGATATGAAAAACAAACAATAAATGTCGCAATTAGTTTACCACGAGCATAAATATTGCGATAATGATGAGGAAAATAACGCGTTATTTGGGAAACAATGGGGAAACACGAGATGGATAGTAAAGTCAATTTGTTGGAGTATACAACACAATCCAGAAAGTGGAGAGATATGAAAACGAACATTGGTACAATGCGTTCCAAATAAGAATAGGATCGATTGCCATGTTGTGACGTCACGTCATACTGTCAAATCGCAAGAAATTGTGCAAAATTGAAGAACTCAGAGATGAGCAAAATTGATTAACTGAATTCTGATTAAACTTTTTTCGTTCACAGTTCGTATATACATCATATTTTAAAATTTACTTGTTTTGCTAACCATAATAATTCTTCGATTTGACATTATCACGTGACGTCACAATATGACAATCGATCCTATTCTCATTTGGAAAGCATTGCACTACGGAGTCCTTGAAGTTTTTGTGTCAAGTTGTGAGGAAAGTAGCAAAACGATGGACATGAATAAAATAAAATTGGTTATTGCGCGTCGATGAGGTGGACGCCGGTCGCCGAGCGGCTTAGGACCTCGATGCCCACAGGCAGATAGGGTCCCAGCTCCCGGCGGAAGTCTGCAGCGCATATGATGGACGCACTCCATCAACGAGAACTTCATGTGCGCATACTATGGGGTTACAGAGGAAGGAAACAACCTGACCGTGTACCGTGTTCGAATGCTCTCTTTGTTTCAGGTGCTTGAGCCAGACGTCAACGTTTCGACTCAGCTACTATCGGATCAAGTGGATCATCCAGCGTAATCGTATGTAGGATGATACTGTACTTGATCGACTATAAGAAGGCCTACGACTTGGTCCCTCATACATGGCTCATGAAGGTGCTAGAATTGTACAAAATTGATGCAATATTACACACCTTCCTGATGTCATGTATGAGGCAATAGAGGACGGTCATTCGCTATCCAAGATGTCGACATATCCAGAGGAACAGCGAACCGTGGTAGAGGGGAGGATCGAGCGGGGTATATTCCAGGGTGATGGTTTGAGTCCACTTTGGTTTTGCTTAACCCTGAATCCTCTAAGCACACTGCTGGAGAATTAAGGTCTAGGCTATCGGTTGAAAAGAGGTGGTCAGGGTATATCTCACCTCCATGAATAACATGGATGACTTGAAACTCTTGGCCCCAACAAGCTTCAACTGATGGAGCTACTGAAGGTAACTGAAACCTTCAGTAGTGCCATCTTAAATAACCATCAGGATGGAGTTTGGTGTGGACAAATGTGCGGTCATGCATGTAAAGCGAGGGGAGATTGTGGGGTCCGTGGGTACTCAACTCTCAGACTCCATAAACCTGAGATCCATCTCTCCAACTGAAACCTATAAATAAGTATTTGGGTATGTCGGAAGCTTTAGGTATCAATGCCACTGACATGAAGCAATTGTTGAAGGAACGCTTCTTTGGACGCCTGAAAAAGGTATTCAATAGCCTTCTTTCAGGCGGAAACAAGGTGCGCGCCTTCAACGGTTGGGTATTGATGTACTCTTTCGGCGTACTCAAATGCACTCAAACAGAACTGGACGCGTACAGTGCTTACTGCAAACCGAATGCATCCCACAGTCGTCGATGATGAGACTGTATATCCCGCGGAAGTGTGGGGGTCGAGGCTTTTTAAATGCTAAGACCCTGCACAATCGCGAGGTATGCAGTCTCAGGGATTATTTCCTAGCCACCGACGTCGGTATGCATCGTGATATAGTGGCAGTGGACAAGGGACTCATCCCGCTTTCCTTGGCTATCGAGAACTGGCGCAAACCTGTAGTGCTTGACACTAACGATCACAAGGAAGTATAGCAGAGTAAGGAACTTCACGGACACTTTTTCTGGGATTGACTTGGCTCGCGAGGTTTGTGGGATGTGGACTCAGCGATCATTGTGCTGATAGTCGTGTCCGGCAATGGCTCGACCAACACCTTAGGAGGCTCGCGTTAAGCGGCTGGATCAAGGGTTTGATTCAGAAATAAGTACTCCTGGAAACGGCTCGTATTGTTAGGAGTTTCCTATAACTAGATTCTGGCAGGCTTGCGGACGGCGAGCATGGTACTTGGGCTCCGACCGTCCGGTAACCGTCCGGACCGAGCCCAAGTCGTCGACAGAGCGTACTGTTCCACGCGCGCCTCAAGGAGATGTCAGCAAACCGTAGGGGCCCAGCAGAGTCGAAGCTTACTGGGGCCAAGAGTCTGCTTTTGAAAGGAAGACTCGGCCCTGGTACGAAAGGCAACGAAGGAACAGGAGTGGGTTTTTAGCCAGTAAAAGTCTGACACTATCTCCCGCTCCGCCCTCGAGATTTGTCATTAGATGATTTTCCCATAGAAAAATAAAAACCGTTCAGTCGTTTTTGCGTGCAAGAGTGACAAACCTCCAAACATTCATTCCTTGCGCATTTATTATTAGCAGGATTCATATTATGTAATCCCACAGAGTACCTACTGGGAAGCGATAAGGACCACTCATTGTAGAAAATATGTACGAGTATTTTAATGTAGTTTCCTTTTAGTTTCTAATGGTTAGTAAAATAGTAAATAAAGTACGAAAGGTTTTTTGTTTTTTTTTTTTAAATGATTTTCACTATCTCCCGCTCCGCCCAAGAGGAACAAAAAAAGGGATCTTAAGTCAAGAGCAAATAAGTAGTTTCCATCAGGTGAGATAGCGGTCAAACTAATAATAATAATAATATTCTAAAACTATCACACAACGCCATCTAGTCCCAAACTAAGCAGAGCTTGTGCTATGAGTACTAGACAACTGATAAACATACTTATATATTTCTAAATACATACATAATATAGATATAACTTACACCCAGACACAGAACAAATGATTGTGCTCATCACACAAACATTTGTTCTGGGTGAGAATCGAACTCACAACCTCCGGCTTAGCAGTCAGGGCCACTAACCACTAGACCAACAGGCCAGTCGACGAACTCGAGCCTTTAAGCAATAAAAAAAATAATTAAAACGAACTTACCATCGGTACCATCGTCCACTAAACACAATTATAAATAAACAAGGATAATTACATTTAAATTACTAAATTATATTATTTTAGCTTATGATATACGCTACGACCACTCGCGACTCGTATGTTACGGATACTGCCAAAGAGTATGTACCAGGACCCCGAGTTTTCCCTTTCATATAAAAAAATACTGGGTAAGTGCGAGTCGGACTCGCGCCCTGAGGGTTCCGTACAAACCTACCTATTTAAACAGTTCAATACCTGAATGGAGTTTCGAAGATTTTTCCGAATCGCATTTTTTTTTTTGATGTAATAACTAATTTACTGTTTTCAGATTTATTCCTATATCTCTCTTATAAGACCTTGCTTTATGCCAAATTTCAGGATTCTGGGTCAGCGGGAACTACCCTATGAATTTTGATTTCCACGAGAATGTCGAAATATACGTTTTTTGCGACATAAACGACCGTATCTATTTTTTTAGTTAACTTAGAAGTTTGATTTTTTAACAGCATCAAGGGACTTGACTATGTGGTTTTATTTTCAACTCGATACTTCTACGAGTCCCCGAGATAAAGGGTCTTGACAGACAGGCAGACAGACGGACGGACAATAAAGTGATCCTATAAGGGTTCCGCTTTTTCCTTTTTGAGGTACGGAACCCTACAAAGTGGATGACCATTAACCATGATATTTAACCATTTATAAGTAGACTAGCTGCTGTCAGCAGCTTTGCCCGCGTGAAAACTAGATTTCTCCATACCAATTTTAGACCCCCGTTTCATCATCTTAGGGGGTGAATTTTAGAAAATCCTCTCTTAGTGCGCGCCTACGATAAAAAAGGAAACCTTGTGCAAAATTTCATGCTCCTAGTCGCAGTAGTTTCGGCTGTGCGTTGATATGTCAGTCAGTCAGTTTCTCCTTTTATTTATATGTCGTATCATGGGTGGCAAAGATGCGAAACATCGGCTCTTCATCACGATCCGACATAGTACTTGGTAGATGTAGGCACTGACTTGGGTACTCGAACGAAAGATAATTTGAATCAGAAAAAATATTTTTGATAACGGTTTTACAAAAGAAACAAACACATGCATTGGTACTGAGCATATACCAAGGCTGTCTGACGTAAAATGCCGCACCACTCGGTCTTCCCCAAGGTTGCCAGATGCCGAATTTTTTATCTCGTACTAGGGCTGCTAAATGTAAAATCTACAAGTCCGTGATAAGACCTGTCATACTGTATGGATCAGAATGTTGGGCTGTAAAAAAGACGGATGAAAAAAGATTGCACGTAGCCGAGATGAGAATGTTAAAATGGATGTGTGGTGTGACGAGAATGGATAAAGTGAGAGTATATTAGGAGAAGTTTGAAAGTGGCGCCAGTGACTGAAAAATATAAAGGGAATCGTTTGTCTTGGTATGGTCATGTGAAGAGGAGGGATGAAGCGCATGTTACTAAAAGAGTTATGAGTTTATATGTGGATGGATGGAGAGGAAGAGGGAGACCAAAGAAAAGATGGATGGATTGTGTGAAGAGTGATATGAAAGAAAAGGAAGTTAGTGATAGTATGATGAATGACAGGGCAGAATGGAAGAAAAAAACGTGTTGCGCCGGCACCAAATAATACGGGAAAAGAGCAGGAAGATGATGATGATGATGACTAGGGCTGTTAAATATCTCGTACTTGCAATGCAAAAAAAACATCTTCGTTTTTATTGTATAGTTTTTCATGTTGTTCTACTGATTCCGGATAACATTGTTAAAATCTCGTAAAAAAAAAAAATGTGTACGAGACTTTTTTTGTCGTTTCTCATACAGAGACTGCGAAATCTCGTAAAGTTACGACATTTCTCGTACATCTGGCAACGCTGGTCTTCCCTCCAGTCCTCGTTGCATTCCTTCTACCGACGATCGTGTCCAAGCGGTAAGGTGCCGCTTACATTTCCGGTGACGATATTATTAGTTCACGAAACTAATTGTTAGATGGCGCTGTCCGTCGTATCCTAGCGCCATCAATCCACGACATCGTCGTTGCGACTTATGTGTAAAAATTCAACTTTGTGAAAAAATCGATAAAAACTTACTGGAAAAAATATAATGAAACGTAACTATTTACAACAAAAAATATAGGTGTCAGCCATATGATTTCCTGTTTTTGATTTTGCTATTGTTAGTTGAAATTAAGTGGTATGATAGTAAAAAAAAAACAGTTTACATGTAAAAGTAGTATTTTATTAGGAAGCACATTGTTGATCTTGAAATTGGTAAAAAAATGACGATTAAATCGTCGTATAAACGTGAAAGTTTTTTCATTCGATAGAGCTTCAAAATGATAAAAAAGGGTGGCGCAAAAAAGTGATTTTGTCAAAAGTGACACATATAGGTCTTAAAGTCGCAACGACGACATTTATACGACATGAATATCTTACAACCTGACTTCTGCAGCCACTTTTAATTTCGAAAGAAATTCACATTTTTGCATTATAATCCACTAAAACGAAACCGCGTGAAAAAGGGAAATAAAACAAAGTAATAAATAACTTAACTTCTCATTTATTCAAATATAAAAATAAACAGTTAAATACGAATAATTTTTACGCTAAAATCTTGCTCTTGTTGCGTAGAGCTGTGTACGCAACGAGGATGGAGAGGGCTGTCGCTAGCACTTCGGAGTTCACCCAGGGGCCAGAGTAACCTGCAAAATAAACAATATATATTATGTACTAGCGGTCCCGGCAGACGTTGTTCTGCCCAAAAGCGGGATTTAGTAAAAAAAAAAAATTACCCTACTCTACCCTACTCTACCCTACTCTACCCTACTCGTTAAAAAGTACCCTATGTCCGTCTCCTGGTTCTAAGCTACCTCCCCACCAATTTTCAGCCAAATCGGTTCAGCCGTTCATGAGTTATAAACAGTGTAACTAACACGACTTTCTTTTATATATATAGATATGTTACCGCTAATATGCGTAAATCAGTTAGAAAGCAGATTAACTAGTTAATCTGCAAATTAACTGATTAAGGGCGAGTGTCTGAATTGAGTATTTTGAGTTAAGTGTGTCTCAAACCTTACTTAGGTGCCAAATTTTGACAGGTTTGCAGGCTAAAGTGGAGTTTGAGAAATACTCAACTTCAAATGCCTAAATCAGAAATCGGGGGTTAGTCCGTTAAAGAGAAAAATAATGTTTACGTTCTTATTTAAATTTAATCTAAAGTTTGATGACATATTTATTTTAGGGCACCCCGACACGGACAGGTTAGGTCAAGGCTAAGGCGAAAGCGAAGCGAAGCGGAGCTCTCGCCTTAGCCTTCGTGGTTGTTTTTCGTATATCTACCCAAAAGTAAAATAGAGATAATCTGCTACTTTAAAAATTTCACACTTATCACTTATCTTTGAATTACCAGGTAAAGGATTGTACCTGGTAATTCAAAGATTACCTAGCTAATACGCATATTAACGTATTCCGCATTCTAACGGTAACATATGCACTACTATACAAGACTAGCTTTTGCCAGCGGCTTCGCCCGCGTGAAACTAGGTTTCTCCATACAAACTTTGTTATTCCCCCGTTTCATCCCCTCTTCTTTGTATGTGTCCCCGTAAAATAATTGTAAATACCGTCAGATAGAAGTTCCGTTTTATTGAAGTTGCGAACTTTCAGGATTCTTTTTTGCAGTACATTTTGATAAAAATATTATTATTATTTAATTAATATAAACTAGTGCTTGACTGCGATCCCACCTGATGGTAAACAGTGATTCAATCGTTGATGGTGCGGCGCACTAGTTTATTAAAAGCCTATTCACTCTAGGCTTGAAGACACCTAAATTAAACCGCAGCGGGCAAATTGTTCCAGTCCTTCGATGTACCCTGCGCGATATAAACGACGAGGCGAAACGCTTAGTCCGGACCCTAAACCTCTACAACCGTTTCATTTCGATTCTCTTTTCGTTGATCGCCTCGAATCGGCCACGCCTCCGATTCCTTTGTTCTGACCAAGTGACTGAGCGTTGAGATGACGACAGAATAAAGGAATTGGAGGCGTGGCCTACTCGAGGCGATCGACGAAAAGAGAATCGAAACGAAACGGTTGTAACTTCGCTAGGGGAGCAGCTTCAAGGGACCGCTGACCTAATTTCAACTCGATACCTCCACGCGCTCCTGAGGGTCTTGACAGACAGACGGACAACGCATATAACACAAAAGAACAGGGTCCTGATACTTACTGCCTGGATGGTGAAGTTGAATGGCGATCAAAGGAGCGACAGCAGCGTTGGGGTCAGAGCGACGAGCACGGCGCAGGGATGCCCAACCTTCCTCATCCAGAATGAGTACCTCGTGGGTACCGGAGCGGGCCTTCGCTGGCTCCTCGGTCCAGGATACCTGAAGAACACAAAATTCAGTGATGACATTTAACCATTTAAAAGTTTGGTCCGAGGACTGTTTTCGTGTCCTATTAGCCAGGGTCGTTTGCGACCGGGTGCTCCACCTCGTTTAGCCCTTCAATCTCCATAGGTGAAGAGATGACGCGAGATACGCGAGAGCATTTATTTTACCGGGTCGGATATACCGACGTAGGCTGAACAAGATAATTTACATTATAGTAAAAGCTATGGGCCCCAAGAGTTAGAAAACATCTTATGTATCTTTATATATGTCATGGCCAGATCATAGAAATTGATCACTTCATGAAATGGCCAAGTAAAACTGGCCAGATCGTTTTAAACTTTAAAGTTTGATGATATTTAAATCCTCGTCTGGCCTTTTTTCTTTAGACCTTTTATTATTATAGAAATCCTTCATCAATGATATGGCTAAACGAGGACTGACATATCATCAAATGTTAGCGTTTAAACGATCTGGCCAGTTTTAGTTGGCCATTTCATGAAGTGATCAATTTTATGAAGAACAGCCACGACATACACATACAGTTCTTCTGTGCGTGTGTTTGTCTAGGGACGTGCGAGCAATACAAGTAAATAAGCCCGGCTTGCTTTTATGTGAAAATATCTAACCTAACATCTAAATCATGGAACATGACAAACAAATTAAATTAAATAAAAATCTAAACTCTAAACTTCGCGCGTAATTGAAGATTCATTCATAGATACCACACGCTGATGCCACTATGCAACTTAATGCAACGTTGCCACTCTGCACGATATACGTATAAATGATACGCTATCTCGTTCTAACCGAAAGAAAAAAAATCTGCCATCTCATTTTTCCCTATAAAAACATAACAATGTGAGTTTGTGTGAGTAAAATTTGATACTGTGTGCAAGTATTCACATTTTTTCGATGAATGTTTTTTTTTATGAAAATAAGTTAAGTTAGTAAAGTTCCTTGACTTGCCCCCTACAAAGGTCTCTGGCACGCCACTGTTTGTAACCCAACCTCCTAAGCGGCTCAACCGATTTGGATGAAACTTTGTGTGTATATTTGAGCGAGTCCCTGAATAGTTTGAAAAGACAATTGAAAAACCTTTTTAATTGTTAATATATATAATCCTAATCTGCATGAGTTTTTTTTTATAAAAAATAATATTTGTCAGTATCTAATTTTCTAAAATACTATTGCAAATTCGACATGAATAGACTGTTGAAACTAAAAATGTAAAATTAATACAATATTATTTATGTATCTTTAATAATAACAATAAAAGAGCAAGGGGAAATTGAAACCAATGTTTTGAAGAAATTGAATATTTTTTATTTTAATTATTATTACTTGCTATGACACTAGAGGTGAGATGTGAATGCGTACTGTGTCATAAAAGTACATGTCTGCCGAAGTACTTATTCCGGAAACCGAGATTTAGGCATCTCGAGTTTTTTGACGTTTCCTTATCTAGCGAGTCCTCGTATGGAGTATTTTCAGTTGAACAGGCTAGGGACTGATAGCATTTTTTATAACAAAATATAGAAACTTATATCAAAGAAAAGCTGGGGTATTTAGAAGGTTTCAATTCGTTTTATTTGCAAATTACCAAGATTAATTTTTTGTTTTTTTTTTAAATGTTTTTTTTGGGATCAACAAAAACAAGGTATTTCTGACATCCAATCGTGTTCATCGACTAGGTAGTCTATCAAGTATTTACGTGTCAGAAGCCATAATGCCTAAATACTCGAGAGGTATTTACGTGGTGCACACGGAATAAGTCTTTGCGCATCCAGCCACAGACCTATTCCAGTTTATATGTTTCATCTCTAAATGACACAATGGTACGACGTTGCAGCTTCGTTGACAGAGTTTCATTGTTATAAATGTAAGCTTCAATGCGTATCTATGAAGCTATATGTCCGTAGACAGTTGGCCTTTGCCTAAAAATAAATATGCTTGTGCTTGCCGAGATCAATCGAATCAAATCGGACGACGGATAGTCTTATATTAATGTTACTTATTACACAGTAATAAATGAAATTAAGCGCCAATTAAAGACAGAAGGTAAACGAACAAATTGCCAGCGTCACAAGAACTGAAAACGGGACTTAGAAAGCAAAAATTGTAACAAAAAGGTTAGGCTTACCTGGTATCTGTTTTCGCCTACACGAGCAGCTGTTAACGGCTTTCCTTCAACCTCAGCGTACAATGCGTAGTTTTCAGGCAGAGGATTGTCACATTTTAGCGTAAACTCTGTAATATAAGCTATTTGTGTCACAACTGTCGCATCTAAACTGGTGAAAGATGTTGCCTCCACTTGAGGGTTTGTGCAGCCCTGCGCAAACGCTGCAGACGCAATTGCTAACAAACAGAACGCGTATTTTGTGGCCATTTTGCTGATTTTTAGAAAACTATGACTGGTTGGAGTTAAGTTAATTTATAAATTCAGTTCTATCAATAATAGCTCTCGTTCCGGCACCTCCACGTATTTCGCTCTTAATGTGACGTTCAAAAAGTTCGTCAGATTGCTTTTCAATAGTGAAAGGGACTTCGACATTGTCTATCAAAGTGTTTTGTGAATATTAATGAAGCAATATAGTAGAAAATGTATAAAAAATTGGTTTCTTATGATTGATTTAAAACGATTTGCAATGGTTCTAGTTAAATCAAAATGGCAGTAAAATTAAGTTTTATACAATTGTGTAGTTTATATTATCCTAGGGTTTTGGTTTCGAACGCACTTTCCAAACGTCAGCGATGACGTGTGACGAATATGCCAAGTTGATGTTTTCGGCCTTTCAGCTGCGTTCATAATTTAAAAATACAATGAACGCGTCCATTTGAATTTAAATATCATAGAAACTGCAATATAGTATATAAACTACCAACGGCTTCGCCGTCGTCTTCTTCTTTTAAAATAATTATTTTTTTGCAGTTTCTTGCTGATCCCTGTCTTCTACCTGCTTGTTTAATACGTAACATGATTGAAAAGAGTGTCCATGGAGTTTCTTGCACATTCTTCTCCATAGAGATCTACGCTTTGGAATGTGCAATTAGCATCATTTTTTTTTCTGACTGACTGACTTTGACTTCTTGACATTTCAAAAGTGCCTGTTTATTTGAAATAAAATGCTTTGAATCTTTGAATCTTCTTTTTCTTTTTTTTTCATTGTTTAAAGGTCACACCCGTTCTGGTAAGCGATACCAGTTTTATTGACAAACTTGTTCTTTTTTCCCGTCATCGCCTAGATCTGGTCTGACCAGCGAGTGATTGCCTACGTGGTTTTTTCCGTCCTCTCTTCACTCGTCATTTTTCTGCTCTTGTCCCGTTTTATTTGGAGTGGGCAAACACGTTTTTTTCTTCCATTCTTCCACTCGTCACGGTATCACTAACTCCCTATTCTTTCATATCACTTCTCACACAATCCATCCATCTTTTCTTTGGTCTCCCTCTCCATCCATCCACATGTAAACTCATAAATCCTCCTTCTTCACTACAACCAGGTTTTCTAAAGCTAAGATCAAAGCTAAGATGGAAGCGCCAGGGTAGCCCACGAAACTCAAACTTCATTTTATAATGTTATTGTGTTTTGCCGGCAAGTTGTAAGTTGATTAAAATATTTGGAACTAGCTTTTGCCCGCGGCTTCACCCGCTTACATAAAATACATAATATAGTCTATGTCACTCAGGAATGAAGCAGATTTCTAGGGGTGAAAAAAATTTAGCAATCGGACCAGTACTTGCAGAGATTACCTCCTACAAACAAAAAACAAACTTTACCTCTTTATAATATTAGTCTAGATTGGCGGTCGTAAATATTTACGGTATTAAAATAATCATGTAACCCTGTCATTTCGACTTACCCTATTAATTTATAAATCGAAATTAAATCCAAGGATATGTCAACTGTTAATAATTTTGTTATTTACATAATCTAAGATAAGTCAATAACATATTTTTTTGTATTTTATTATTTAATTGAATTAGGTCATGAATTAAAAAAATATTGTACACAATATTAAATTGAAAATGCCGTAAATCGATCGAAGATGGAGCCACCCTATTTTTGACAAACAAGATTGATGAAATTACATTTTTAACATTTATTTCATAATTTTTACAAATCCTGCTCAAATTTTTGGCCTATATTGTGAATGCAGGCCCAACATCTGTTTCGTATTTCGACAGTTGTTGTAAGAAGTTGTATTTGGTAAAATGTAATAAAAAAATATATAGGATTTGATGCTGAATATAAAAGGCGTTTTGGTGTTGCTTTCTTAGTTATTTGATTACAAAAAAAACTGGTGACTGACAATTTCGGTAGTAATGCCGCATTTCAATTGGTACATCACTAATGTCTTTGGCGATCCCAAACTAACTTGTCTAACTAAACTGAAGTAAAAATTACTTCAGTTTAGATTAAAAAAAGAGGTCAAGAAAATAGAAATAAAATGGAAACAACGTACTCGTATGAATAGGCCGTAATATTTCACATCTTGAATGTATGAACTATCTGCAAAACCAACTCTGCGTATGTTATATATAAAAATTGAAATTTGTTTTAACCCATTCATTTGTCTTATATATCAGACCGTGGCTTCGTGGGCACGAAATTGATTTGTCACATATATATCAGACTTTGGCGGTTAAAGGGTTAACGACGAGGGTTTTGTTTTCTAATTTATAGGGTCGCGTTTGATCACTATTTCATCTGATGGTTGACACAGTCGCTGTCTCGTTTTTAAATGACTATTTAGTCATTCAATCAGGGGCGACGACTCCGTGGGTGCTCGAGCCCCCGAGCATGAGAAATAAACAGTGGGTGCCGAGCACCCCTGAGAATAGACATCAAGAAACAGATCAGTAATCGCCTTTTAGGCTACGTATAAATTATAATATTTCTTGATACTAAGAACTAGTTTCATTTTTATATAATGGTTTCATTTTATATTATTTTCAAACATAATTAGTAATTAAATACGCAGTATGTAAGTAGGACATTTATTTATTTGTCGGTCTATCAGTGTACATTTCTCTTCTCACACTTCGCCACTTGCTCAAGCACGAATGAGCAAGCAGGGGCGCTTTTAGAAACCCTCATGGTGCTCCTATTAGGTTTTCTAAAAGCGCCACTGCATTCAATAGGGTTTTTATAAAGTGGAAAATCATCCAATGACTTCTCCCGGTCTGGGTGGAGCATGACAGTTTGTCGGACTTTTACTGACTAAAACCACACCTAACAATCCAATGCCTTCTCTCGCTCCGCCCCAGAGCGCGAGAAGACATTGGATAATTTCCCACAAAAAAAAAATGCGTTGCATAGCCTAGTATTTTTTTTTTATTATTTCGTACGGTTTGTACATTTAATGCGGAATTCACCAATAAAACTAAATGCGTTTTAACGTTTGGCTCGCATAATCGCGTTTAGTATCTGTCACTAGTGTCACTTGTAAAAATACAACAAAAGAAAAATACAGACAAGTGACACTAGTGACAGCGGCTAAACGTGAACGATATTAGCCAGTATTTAAGTTTAGAAAGTATTTAATTGTTACAGTCACTTTTACATTAGACCGACGCACACATGGGCCACGACCAATTAGTACGTAGAGTCGCGTCGCCTGGCGTGTTCTAATGTAGCTCTACAAGTCTAGTTGCCGTATAAAATGTATGGAGACCGACGACGCGGACAGATAGGCGTACGTGGCCCACGTGTGCCCAATGTAGTCCTACCTTTACTTTGATCGAATTCTATTAGAATGTGGATGTAACACATTTAGTTTTTGTAGTAAGTATTAGGCAGCAAATATAGGGTGACTGGCAATTAGCGACCGATACTTAAACACGTGATTGTACTCATGATTACAATTTTCTCAAAAAAACTTTTTTTATACTAATTTATTGTAGCGTAGCGCGCTCGCGTAAAGTACCAAAATACTTGTTTTTGGGTATTATTTTACCGAACATGTAGGTACATTGCTTACGTCATCGATAACGCGGGCACGGACGCCGCGCCGCTAACAGCTGATCGGGTGAAGGCGCGCGCGAAATTCAAAGTTTCAAACAGCTGGTTTTGTTATTGTGATTGAACTAATTAGTATAAAAAAAAGTTTCTTTGGGGAAAGTTGTTTGTAATCATGAGTACAATCACGTGTTTAAGTATCGGTCACTAATTACCAGTCACCCTATATATTCGAGTCAGTTTTCGACAAACTTCGCAGGGCTAGTCAATACAACAATAAAATTCTCAGCTCAATTTTAGTGAGACCGTGCTTTTTTTTAACGATTTTACATATTGTCCAGAAGTGTAGACACTTGAGATACAAAACTACACCAATTTGTCATCACAATATCTACTAGGAATCAATTTACAAATAATTAAAACACATTGAACTTCACTTGAAGAAATCCTGCTAAAAACTGCAGAGCATACTTCATCCCCTGATCCTGAAATCGCTCAGCCCTGCGTTCAAAAATGAGATTAGAATTAACTCCAATGACCTCATCGCGTAGATACTCTAAGCTCGCATTTTTGAACGCAAACGTAGAGTTCAACTGTCAATGCCAAGCAACTGTCATTCCTACCGCTTACATCAACCTACCCTGCTCGGAGTTAGAGTTAGTTAGGTTAACTCTAGGGTAGCTACTCGAGTTATAAAAGAACGACTCTGGGTTGCAACTCGAAGCTACTCTGGTTATTTTTGAACGCAGTGCTGAGTGGAGCGAGGAGTGTCAGACTTTTACTGACTAAAACCACACACCACTGTGTTCCTTCAGTTGCCCTTTGCATTCAAGGGCTCTATTAACTGTTTCAAATAATCCAGCAGTTCCAGTAGGCATCGGCTCTAGTCCCCGTCCATTTTAATGACATATCTTTGAGGCTCGTGTGAAGAGACTCTGACAAGAAAATATACGGATGACGCCCTTTGATCATATAATGTCTAAATGGAGCAACTCCCTACAAACATGATAAAAAAAAACAGGCCATCAACTTTAAGCATGATGCGTGAGGCCAGTCTTTTACACTGTGTATATATGTCTTAGTGTGTGTAAATAATGACACCAGCTACTACGAATTAAAAAAAAAAACTAGACTAATTAAAAAAAAGTTATTTAAGCACAAAATGGCGATTAAATTAAATTACGGTTCTACCTCTAGGTGAATGTTGGAGGTAATAAGATTAGCTCTATAATATTAATCTTTTAGGCACATTGTATTTGAAAATACGTTTTTGAATTCAAAATTTTATTAAACATAATAATAACTTTACAAAAATATGACGGAAAATCGAACAAAGAATTTGGCAACACTGAAGAAAAATGGCGCGAATTGTTAATTGTTTTTTTATTATAAAAAGGCAGTTTTGTTGTGATGATATGTGATGTGTTTCGCAGTTTTTACCCGTCCTTTATAACGCCGGCACAGTTTTATAGCGCATACAGTGATTTTATTGGTTTAATCTTTTTATTACTTAATGCGCGTAATACGTGACATGAAAGGCGACACAATCGGCACTGATTGGTGGGTATTGGTAAGACTCTCCAGACTAAAGGTTTGTCCGTTATTTTTAGTCATTGGACACTCCATTTAGACATTATATAATCAAAGATAACGCACTAAACTTCCACAAAAATCTGTAGACAGAACACCAGCGGGCCTAGCCAAGTTACGACCGTTTCGTTTCGAATCTCTTTCTACAATCGGTAACGCCGCCGATTCCTGTTCTGACCACGTGACTTAACGTTGGGACGTTGTCATTCGCATTTAAAGTATTCTACTAGCGTTAACAATTGTAGATTATCAACTTGACTCAGCCCTCTGGTAAACTTAAATAAAAAAACATCTATTTTCAGAGAACTTTGCCAAGTTTCTTTTGAAGGAGATGTAATACGTAGGAGAGGATGAGGACGTCGAAGGAACAAATGAAAAGACAGAATGATAATTTATCCGTAAAGGCCTATATTTATTGATTTATTTATATTTTGTTGACATAATCCATGTGTGCCCGCCCAATAGTCCGAGAGCCGTCAGCAGTCGCGCTCACTCCTACCGAGCGCTTCTCAAGTCACAAACTTCACATCGTTCACAATCTACTAACAATATCAATAACATCCGTTTGTTGTGATGCTGTCCTAGTACATGTGATCAAGAGACTGTATAGCTACCGTGAAACATTCTCTGTGTGCAGCACGCTCGTATGCCCGACAGGCTCAGCAGAGATTCAACCATTCATTCAACTATTGTGCAAACGCTTTACTAATCCATTTTCTGTGTTCACTACATGTGTGTACGAGAGTAGTACTGCCGCGCTTATGATAATTACAGTAAGTCACATTTTAGTCGATATTGAGTTAAGTATAATATATTTAATGTAGAGATTGAGATCTACATTTTTGTATATTTAACTCAATATCGAACAAAATGTGACTTAATTGTCATAAGCGCGGCAGAGAAGTGGCCCAGTATTAGCAGCCCTGACTTAAAGTTGTAGGATGAAATCCAACAGGCGCTTAACTTTGTGTAGTTTATTTCAACACTAATGCTCTTAAAATGGTGAAGGAAAACCATCCTGAGAAAACTAAAATTCGAAGACATGTGACATCCACTTACTCGCACTGGGCCCGCGTGATGGATGACGGCCCATTCTCTCTCCCAGAGATGAGGCCTGACTCCCAGCAGTGGGAATATTACAAGGCTGATTATGCTATATGCTTTGCTAATGTATGTCGAGAAATAATTATAAAAGTCCTTTTGCAAGAGACCGCACTGTTGGAAGCTGAGAATGAATGAATTCTTTTATAGGAAGTCTGTTTCCGACGTCAAGAGAACAGTGCGTCGTGACGCAAGTGAGCGAGGTGCGTCATTGCAGACGAGGCGGGAGCGGCAGCGGTATGGCGCCGCGGCTGCAATGACAAGTGCGCGCGTGTTTCAGACGCTTTTAACACAATTACGGAGAAACAATAAATATCAATAATAAGTTAACTTAGTAGTATTTTATTTAGCGCCTTCTTCCTCTAATATGGAATGCTAGAGATGCTGATAGCCAGCAGCATCCGGTATCCGGACGCAGGTGGCTCGGCAGAGGCTGAGGACAGTGAATATTTCACGGTGCATAGTACTAGGAGAGTGATCTCTTGGTAGCCGGTTGTGTTCAGTCGAGTGTTGCCAAGTCGTCGCAAGGCCGTCTAGTGTCTTGTCCACTCATAGCCGGCTACACGAGGCGTCACAAGCTAGCGTAGCGCGACTGTGTACGTGCGTCTGTTCTGTAAGTATTGGCTAAAAACACATTTGTTGCGTGTCAGCTGTGCTAGCCTCATGTGTCGTGTCGTGTGTGGCGGGGCGGGGCTCAGTGGCAACTACCAGGCGAGCATGACGTCAGAGCACCAACACCAAGTACCGGCTCACCTCGTCACCCCACCACTACACGTACCTCATGTACACGGGGACATGCGTGCGACGAATATATCAGCTGGAACATCTGTCAAGCTGCCCCAAGGATTGTCAGCTGTGCTAGCCTCGTGTGTGGCGGGGCGCGGACTCAGTGGCTATGGTGTCAGTGGTTGGGCGGCGTCTTGGCGGGCGAGGCGGGCGGTGGCGCGGACCAATCATCGGCACCTTCGTACTGCGTGTTCTCCAAGCGTGTGATGAGACGCTCGTCTTCGTCTCCGAATTCACCGCCCATGAGCGACGGCTCGCCAACAACCATCACGTCCTGGGGACAACAATTATTTGTTTGTTACTGTGTTGTTGTATTAGACAACATAAAATTTCGAACCGGAAAATTTGGGTGGAATGGTGAAGGTGCACCATTCTGTTTGACAATATTATCATACGCTAAGTCTGATCTAGCAAAACAGTTTTGTTGTCTGAGTGTGGGGCGGTACGTACCTGCGACGCTAGGCTGAAGTTGGGTCCGGGGGATCGTTTCTTAGCGGGCGCGGGCGGCACGGCGTTGGGCCCGCCGCTGCCCTTGCGCTTGCGCCGCTTGCTGGCAGGCCGCTGCGACTCTGTGGAAGGAGGGGACGTGCTTAGTACATTAGCTTCAACTCAGAAACTCATTTACGTTTTTATTTGTTTATTACCCACTATGCAAAAAAAAGGGTGTTTGTATGTCTATGGCACAGTAACTCTTAACTCTTGAACCGCCTACTTCGGTTATATCCGGCAAACACTCGCGTTTATTAATACATAATTTATTTAATACATTGTATTGTGATTAGGATAGATAAGATGTACCTTCCTTTCTGTTAATAAAATTATTATTATTATTATTATTATTATTAAATTATTATTATTATTATTCCGCCAGGGTCGCACATCCACGACCAAATACTCCATCTGGTCAGCTGTTCTGTCATCTATGGGGATTGAAGAGCTAAACGAGATGGAGTACCCAGCCGCAAACACATGACCGATCAGGACACGAAAGCACTAGTCGGACCAATCTTAGACATGTTTTATCAAAATCGGATCACCCATTTAGAAGTTACGGGGACAGTGAAAGTAGAAATGCAGAATGTGAAGTTTACCAAGTCATTATATAGGGTTAGCTAAACAGAGAGGGTCATGGTTTCCGCACTTAATTCTATGCAGGTCATTGTACTTGGGCCATGCCATGCGACCATAACCTTTGGTGGGCTTATTCTATCCAGCCCACCTCTCTCCAAAAACTGATTAAGCCTCTCAGGTTTTTCAGAGCGTCAATGATCGAGTCGACGATCCCCAAACGACGTTCGGGGATCCTAAGGTTGTAAGGTTCCAGACTAGGAGAACATGCGCAATTGTCTCCTCCCTTCAAAGCATGCTTTCTCTGCACAGGAGACTGTCTGTAATGCCTATGGTGTGGAGGTGCTTATTCAGTGTGCCAGTGATGGTCCCACCACCAAACGAAGGCAGCCTCTGTCCAGTAACCAACTGAGAAGGTTATATTAATGATTTCCGAAAGTATGTGTTACGGTCGAGAAACAAAAAACACGAGATCCAGTCGAAACCGACCGATGGCCACCCCTGCCCCCTAGCCAAGTTACAAATGTTTCGTTTCGATTCTCTTTTCGTCGATCGCCTTGAGTATGCCACGCCTCTGATTCCTTTGTTCTGACGTTATTTCAACGCTCAGTCACGTGGTCAGAACAAAGGAATAGGAGGCGTGGCCGACTCGAGGCGATCAAGCAAAGAAACACAAAGCGAAACTGTTGTAACTTGGCTAAGGGGGCTGGTACTATACTAATAAACTAATTTTAATTGAGTTTTTGGCGAGCTTTCTGCGAGTGAAGTTTACTTACTGTTTTAATTATTCGCAAATTGATTCATAGGATATTGTGATGTAAAATTGGTTTAGTTTTGTATCTCAAGTGTCTACACTTCTGGACAATATGTAGAATCATTAGAAAAAGGCGCGATCTCGGTAAAATGGAGCTGAGAATTATATTGTAGTGTTGACTACCTCAGTGAAGCTTGCCGAGAAAGTTGACTTGATACATTTGCTGCCAAAAACTACAAAAACATTATATTCATACGGAGACCGGGCTTAAAGGACCTAGTATCCAAGCCAATCATCATATCAGCCGAAAGACGTCCACTTTAGGACATAGGCCTCCACCAAATGTCGCCATAATGACCGGTCCTGTGCGTCTCGCATACATCATATTCCCGCGACCCTCACCAGGTCATTCGTCCACTTTGAGGTAGGCATTCCAACGCTGCGTCTTCCTACGGCGGTACAGCGGTACGGACGGTATGTCGATATGTTCTTCGAGCAATGTGCCCTGCCAAAAACTTTAACAATTACTCACCAGGTGGCGCCACCATCCTCTGCCACTTTTGGAATAAGGTGGTCTTGAGGCAATCCCGCGGTGAGAGCGCGTACGCCTTGTGTCGAGACATTAACTCCTGCATAGGTTCCAGGATCACGCATAACTGGAAAAAAGTAGAAAAAATCGGTTTAATAGCAATCCTCGGCATAATCAGCCTTATAATGAAAGAAGAAAGAAAGGCGTACACAGCTTATCCTGAGATAGTTGAGCGTGGAGTTGGTGATGCCCTGGCGGGTGATGTTCTTGGCTAGCGCGTCCAGCGCGGCGTGGTGCGGCGAGGTGTAGCGAGAGTGAAGTACTAGGCGCACATAGCTTACCCTGAGATAGTTGAGCGTGGAGTTGGTGATGCCCTGGCGGGTGATGTTCTTGGCTAGCGCGTCCAGCGCGGCGTGGTGCGGCGAGGTGTAGCGAGAGTGAAGTACTAGGCGCACATAGCTTACCCTGAGATAGTTGAGCGTGGAGTTGGTGATGCCCTGGCGGGTGATGTTCTTGGCTAGCGCGTCCAGCGCGGCGTGGTGCGGCGAGGTGTAGCGAGAGTGAAGTACTAGGCGCACATAGCTTACCCTGAGATAGTTGAGCGTGGAGTTGGTGATGCCCTGGCGGGTGATGTTCTTGGCTAGCGCGTCCAGCGCGGCGTGGTGCGGCGAGGTGTAGCGAGAGTGAAGTACTAGGCGCACATAGCTTACCCTGAGATAGTTGAGCGTGGAGTTGGTGATGCCCTGGCGGGTGATGTTCTTGGCTAGCGCGTCCAGCGCGGCGTGGTGCGGCGAGGTGTAGCGAGAGTGAAGTACTAGGCGCACATAGCTTACCCTGAGATAGTTGAGCGTGGAGTTGGTGATGCCCTGGCGGGTGATGTTCTTGGCTAGCGCGTCCAGCGCGGCGTGGTGCGGCGAGGTGTAGCGAGAGTGAAGTACTAGGCGCACATAGCTTACCCTGAGATAGTTGAGCGTGGAGTTGGTGATGCCCTGGCGGGTGATGTTCTTGGCTAGCGCGTCCAGCGCGGCGTGGTGCGGCGAGGTGTAGCGAGAGTGAAGTACTAGGCGCACATAGCTTACCCTGAGATAGTTGAGCGTGGAGTTGGTGATGCCCTGGCGGGTGATGTTCTTGGCTAGCGCGTCCAGCGCGGCGTGGTGCGGCGAGGTGTAGCGAGAGTGAAGTACTAGGCGCACATAGCTTACCCTGAGATAGTTGAGCGTGGAGTTGGTGATGCCCTGGCGGGTGATGTTCTTGGCTAGCGCGTCCAGCGCGGCGTGGTGCGGCGAGGTGTAGCGAGAGTGAAGTACTAGGCGCACATAGCTTACCCTGAGATAGTTGAGCGTGGAGTTGGTGATGCCCTGGCGGGTGATGTTCTTGGCTAGCGCGTCCAGCGCGGCGTGGTGCGGCGAGGTGTAGCGAGAGTGAAGTACTAGGCGCACATAGCTTACCCTGAGATAGTTGAGCGTGGAGTTGGTGATGCCCTGGCGGGTGATGTTCTTGGCTAGCGCGTCCAGCGCGGCGTGGTGCGGCGAGGTGTAGCGAGAGTGAAGTACTAGGCGCACATAGCTTACCCTGAGATAGTTGAGCGTGGAGTTGGTGATGCCCTGGCGGGTGATGTTCTTGGCTAGCGCGTCCAGCGCGGCGTGGTGCGGCGAGGTGTAGCGAGAGTGAAGTACTAGGCGCACATAGCTTACCCTGAGATAGTTGAGCGTGGAGTTGGTGATGCCCTGGCGGGTGATGTTCTTGGCTAGCGCGTCCAGCGCGGCGTGGTGCGGCGAGGTGTAGCGAGAGTGAAGTACTAGGCGCACATAGCTTACCCTGAGATAGTTGAGCGTGGAGTTGGTGATGCCCTGGCGGGTGATGTTCTTGGCTAGCGCGTCCAGCGCGGCGTGGTGCGGCGAGGTGTAGCGAGAGTGAAGTACTAGGCGCACATAGCTTACCCTGAGATAGTTGAGCGTGGAGTTGGTGATGCCCTGGCGGGTGATGTTCTTGGCTAGCGCGTCCAGCGCGGCGTGGTGCGGCGAGGTGTAGCGAGAGTGAAGTACTAGGCGCACATAGCTTACCCTGAGATAGTTGAGCGTGGAGTTGGTGATGCCCTGGCGGGTGATGTTCTTGGCTAGCGCGTCCAGCGCGGCGTGGTGCGGCGAGGTGTAGCGAGAGTGAAGTACTAGGCGCACATAGCTTACCCTGAGATAGTTGAGCGTGGAGTTGGTGATGCCCTGGCGGGTGATGTTCTTGGCTAGCGCGTCCAGCGCGGCGTGGTGCGGCGAGGTGTAGCGAGAGTGAAGTACTAGGCGCACATAGCTTACCCTGAGATAGTTGAGCGTGGAGTTGGTGATGCCCTGGCGGGTGATGTTCTTGGCTAGCGCGTCCAGCGCGGCGTGGTGCGGCGAGGTGTAGCGAGAGTGAAGTACTAGGCGCACATAGCTTACCCTGAGATAGTTGAGCGTGGAGTTGGTGATGCCCTGGCGGGTGATGTTCTTGGCTAGCGCGTCCAGCGCGGCGTGGTGCGGCGAGGTGTAGCGAGAGTGAAGTACTAGGCGCACATAGCTTACCCTGAGATAGTTGAGCGTGGAGTTGGTGATGCCCTGGCGGGTGATGTTCTTGGCTAGCGCGTCCAGCGCGGCGTGGTCAGGCGGGTGCACGGCGGCGCGTGGGATCAGTTCCCGATGCGCTCTCACGGCGAGGTGCCACGTTTTGATGCGCATCAGGTCATCGAATGTAAATTCGAGGATCAAACGGCCTTCTGTGCATACCTAGGGACAATAGGCAAGTGTTATCATGTTATAGGCGATAAAATTGTCAAAATAACGAGTAAGATCGACATAATTCTTTTTCCTTATTCCAATTGGGTTTTAGAGGTATGAGGAACAGGATGTAGAGTCCCACAAACCTCCGTTGAAAAGAAAGGATTCTCTGACCGGATGTTGTGTCTGATCCGAGCAAATTTCCGATAGTTGATTTCGGACTGTTATAATGTTGCAGGGATATGATAAAAACAGAGATTAGGTCAAAAAACCCCCCAAATTGGTGACCCCGACGTGATAAGTTTGGGGGTGTGGGGAACAGAGAGTAAAGTCCCGTAAACCTCCGTTGAAAAGGGAGGATGTCTGGTGGGCCACTGCCCGATAGATGATTTCGGGCTGTTCTACATGTTCCAATCGCGCGTAGATCTTTAATTGCGCGATGCATAATTAGTTCTTATGTGACGCCATAGATGTCGCTACAAAAGCTAAGGCGGGAGCTCCGCTCAGCTTCGTTCCTGTCTTAGCCTTCTACTGTCAATTTTTAGTTTACACGATTGTGTGAGGCACAAATAAACGTTTTTTCTTTCTTTCTTTTCTTTCTTTGAGTTAAGTAAATAAATAGCCCTTACTTTAGTGAACATAGGTTTCCCATGGTGCGTCACCATGGTACAGTGGTCGCAGTCTAACGTGATGCTGGTGTTGTGGAAGGATTCCTTGGGCTGCCGCATCGTGTAGTACAGCTCCGACACGCCGCCCTCGTAGATACTGCGGAAGTACCGCGGTATCAACGTCCTTCCTATCGCTGGAAATTGAAAATTAATAACGTTAGAGACAAGAAAATATCAAATAACACTAATATTTTATAGGAGAAAGTATAGTATGTACGTTTGTTACTTCTTCACGATCGAACGGCTGAACGGATTTGAACAAAAGGAGGAGGGCTAATAAGAAGCATATTTCGCCCCATCATACAGTCAAAAAAGAAGTTTCGGTTTCCGACATTTTTTTAAGACATATTTTTTCACCATTTTTTAAGACATGTTTTTCACCATTTTTTGTCGTTATTTCTTTTTTGTTTTAATTAATTATTTTTGACGCAACCGCTCCATGAACCATATTAATTGTGACCCTCAATGATACTACAATTAATAAACTTTTATGTGAGCACTAATTTATTTTGTTTCACTGCGCGCGTCTATGCTATACGGAAAAATCTACTCTCTGCTTATCGTCGCGAGCACGATCGTGAACGTGTATATTTTTCTATGTGTCAGAAAAGGAAGGTTGATAAGAGGCATTTTTCGCCCATCACATTAGAATATAGAATAGAATAGAATATCGTTTATTTAATAAAAGTGGCATATTTATATTATGATACATAAAAACAATTATAACGCATACAATGCATTTTTGCCTGAACTAGGTTGGACCTGTGTGTCAGGCTAAAAAGTACTAAGAATCTATGAAATAATAAATTAACAATCATTAAAATTCACTATATTAAATAACCTACATTTAATTAACTAAAAGCAAAGCATGTTTTATTTACAAACTAAAAGGAGATCTTCTGTCTCTTCGTACGAGATGCTGAGTAAGTATTGCACAATAATCTTTTTACAGTTATAATAATTTAGTTTATACAAACCTAATTTTCTATTTAATCTATTGTACAAAAATGGGCCTAAAAATGTGAAATATCTATCTTTTTACAAAGACATATTTTGAAAAAGTATTTGTATTGCATACAATATCATTCCGTCTCTTATTAGTAATTTCAGGGGAGAAGGGAAGCATGGTGTGCTGATTTAATACCAGACGCATGATGAAAAGCTGGCGAACAGTCAGTACGTTGCAGGACTTGTATAGCAAAACTGTGGGTGCATAGACGAGCACAGTGAATGTGATGGGCGAAAAATGCCTCTTATCAACCCTCCACACACGAGTAAATCGTTCCCTGGAGGATACTATGTACCTCTGGAGTATAATATAATAACAATATTCCACAACTATCACACAACGCCGTCTCATCATCATCATCATTTCAGCCGAAAGACGTCCACTGTTGGACATAGGCCTCCCACAAATATCGCCACAATGACCAGTCCTGTGCGTCTCGCATCCATCGGATTCCCACGACCCTCACCAGGTCATCGGTCCACCTTGTGGGAGGCCTTTCAACACTGTGTCTTCCGGTACGTGGTCGCCATTCCAGAACCTTTCGTCCCCATCGACCATCTGTTTAGCGAGCAATGTGCCCTCTACGCCGTCTAGTCCCAAGCTAAGTAGAACTTGTGTTATGAGCACTAGACAACTGATAAACCATACTTATATATTTCTAAATACATACATAATATTATAGATAAATAATTACACCCAGACACAGAACAAATGATCGTGCTCATCACACAAACATTTGTCCTGGGTGGGAATCGAACCCACGACCTCCGGCATAGCAGTCAGGGCCGCTAACCGCTAGACCAACAGGCCAGTCAAATATGTAATCTTATGTCAATTAGAGTATAGAATGAGAGCTTTGGAGGACGTCGTCCCTCTCACTCATACTTGCGTACAGTCTCATTCTGAAGCTCAATCTGTCACAATAACAGCTGAAAGTACCAGGAGAATAGAAATTTGAAGCGTACTCACTATATCTCTTAGGTCCATCTTCTAAACAGAAAGTAAGTGTGAGCGTCGCATCATCTTCAAAGAATTCTGTTGCGAACGCGTCCCACCAGAGGTTGTCTGAGTCCTGGAATGAATTAAAAACACTTTGAATACATGGTAGCCTGGTACATTGAAAAGAGAAACACTTCAACTCCCTACAATATGGCGTCAAAAAATTCCTCCGCATCGCTGTCGACTGGAAGTGTGCCCAAAAGACTGGCGGCATTGCCACGTTATATGGCAATGCTTAATCTCTGACCGAGGTAAAAGCCAGCCCTTTGGTCACGCGAAGTGTCAACTAGCCGTTTGGATAATTCTTTAAAAAAGGCATGAGCACTCGGACCCCACGGCCCAAGAGTCTCAACCCTTATAACTACCGACGAGGTTGTTATATTTTCGCCGTTTGAGGTTCTCCGCAGCCGCAGCGGCAGCACCAGCACAGCGTGACGAGCTAGGAAGATGGGATGGCGCAAGAGTGTCGACACAGATAGCATCCCATACTAATAGCCTACCCATCTTCCATGGAAATAGAGACATACCGTCCGGTCTCTTGCCATCGTCGCGTGAAAGATAAACAGGATATATAAGGATAGAAATGCAATTTAACAGTCGAATATATCCGAAAAATATAATTTATTTACGAACTGTGAACGAAAAAGTTTAATCAGAATTCAGTTCTTCAATTTTGCTCATCTCTGAGTTCTTCAATTTTGCCCAATTTCTTGCGATTTGACGTGACGTCACAACATGGCAATCGATCCTATTCTTATTTGGAACGCATTGTTTCCATTTTAGAGACATACTATAAAATTGTGCTAATAATGTCATAAGCCATTTAACCGCCTACGTCGGATATATCCGACAAACACTCTCGCGTTGGTCCCGCCAGAGTCGCACATCCACGACCAAATACTCCATCTCGTCAGCTCTTCTGTCACCTATGGGGATTGAAGAGCTAAACGAGATGGAGTACCCAGTCGCTAACACACGACCCTGGCGAATAGGACGTGAAAATACTCGTCGGACCTTTCCGACGTAGGCTTAAAAGGGTCCTTCTCGATCCGTCTATCGTTAACGTGAGCATGGATTTAAAGCTTTTTTTTTTTATTAATGATAAGATCGCGTTTGACCACCATCTCACCTGATGGTAAGCAATGAAGTGGTCGACGATGGAGCACGCTTGCCTAGAAGTAGTCAATTCACTCTTGACTTAAAGACCCCTAAGTTGTAGCTATCAGGACACACAGACTCCGGCAAGGAATTCCACTCCTTGGCTGTACGCATAATAAATGTGTCAAAACGCTTTGTGCGTATCATATGGGTGGGGTGATGTTTCATCCAATGCAATCCAACTCAGTGTTTGATAAAGAAGCAACGCGAAAAAGTAGAGATACCGCCTGAACGCTGCATTCAGTAAATCAACTCAAAATTTGTTCCAGGAAATACCTCTTTTTACACGACTGCCCAAAAAAAGGAGTGTTATGTTTTCAGGGTTCATGTATGTATGTGAGTTTCTTTATTCCATCATAACTTCTAAACGTCTGGACTGATTTACATATTTGAGGTATTGTTAGAATCCTTGCATCGTCCCGTGTAATAAAAAAAAATCCAATGGTAGGTATAATAAATTAATCCAACTATTTTTTTTTTTTTTTTTGTTATACATTTTCCGTCGTTCAATATCTCGGTTAAATGCGCTAGGTTTCTGTTACATAATCTTTTTAATTTATGAATACATTATGAAGGGCCAGAGGATCACGCAAAATAGCAAATTTTCAGAGGTCTTTGCTGGATTAGTTTTATACAAATTTATGTTTTGATTTCAATAGTAAGTCTAGACGAATATCCACAAGATCAGTGTTTCCAAAATATCTAGAGAAAGATGTATAATAATGTCATAATCAGGGGCGCCGACTCCGTAGGTGCTCGGGGGCTCGAGCACCCATTAGAAATAAACAGTGGGTGCCGAGCACCACTGAGAATAGACATCAAGAAGCAGATCAGTAATCGCCTTTTAGGGATGTTTTTTCATTATCCGACGACCCGTTTAGCGCAGTGGTTTAAAGTCGCGGGTCCGATTCCCGCACGAACAAAATGTTTGGAGATGAAACAGATATTACCTACCTTGTTCCTTCATTGTTCCTGGTTTCCATAGTACAAGGGAAACCTTAGTTTGGGACCAGGACAATGTATGTCATGTTGTCTCAATTTATTATTTATTAACGAGCTACGGATGCCAGTTACTGTATCCGTTATGAAAATGTCGATCAGTGAGCTTTTCTCTTTTCACATTTCACCACTTTTTCGAGTCATCAAATGAGCATGAGCACCCATGAGGTTTTCTAAAAGCCTGCGCCCCTGGTCATAATCACGTAAGAGCGGTTGTATGAAAATGTATTTCGGGTTGGTTCAGATTGAGATTCATTTATTCATTGTAAAACATAGGTAAGTACAGTACAAGTTCTTATTTAATACATTGAGGCGCTATGTTTTGCCTCCAGGGCGTACAAAGTAATAATACATGCAATCTAATTAGAACAAGAAATGAATACAGATTTATGAATAAAAAAAAAATAATGGAAATAAAAAAAAGTCCGCAGTTATTGTAATGAAATGAAAAATTGACAGCGCTTATTTAAAGAATATTAAAGAATTTGAATGGTGTCAAAAAAATGTAAAATTAAATGTCAATGTGTGTTGGCCGCTCTTAATTTAGAGAAGTCATCATCTGTCTATTAGCCTTTTCCCAACTATGGCTCAACTCGCACGCTGAGTCGAAGCGCGAAGTTTTTCAACTACAACGCGAGGTGACGCGCGTATTCGCGCGCCAACGAAAGCCAAGTTACAACCGTTTCGTTTCGATTCTCTTTTCGTTGATCGCCTCGAGTTGGCCACGCCTCCTATTCCTTTGTTCTGACCACGTGACTGAGCATTGAGATGACGTCAGAATAAAGGAATCGGTGGCGTGGCCTACTCGAGACGATCGAAGAAAAGAGAATCGAAACGAAACGGTTGTAACTTGGCTAGGGGGGCTGGAGCCTTACCATGACGTGGTAAAATGTCAATCGTTGTATGTCGCTACTCCCCTTAACAATCCAGTTTAGGGCGTCAAATGGATCGCATTATTCTGATGGTAGTGTTTTTTGGTGGTGACTGAACAGTTAAAGGGGAATCGTTTGTCTTGGTTTGGTCATGTAAAGACGAGGGATGAAACGCATGTTACTAAAAGAGTTATGAGTATACATGTGGATGGGTGGAGAGGGAGAGGGAGACCAAAGAAAAGATGGATGGATTGTGTGATGAGTGATATGAAAGAAAAGGAAGTTAGTGCTAGCTTGACGAGGGCTTCCATTAGGAAGAAAAAAAACGTATTGCGCCGATCCCAAATAAAACGGGACAAGGGCAGGAAGATGATGATGGAAAAATCATCCAATGACATCCCCCGCTCTTGAGCGGACTAATAGTTAGACTTGGAGTGCTGGACTAGTTCTGAGACTTCTTGGTTGTGCTCGTGCTAGTAACTCACGGCGGCGCGCAAGATGGCCGGACTCTAACCATTATTATTCTAACCATTATTTATATTGAGTTCAGGTCCTCAGTTTTAACCTATAATGCAAAATGGTACCAACCTCAGTCCTCTGTTGTAACCGTTTATTGAGCTCGTAAACTCTGTAGTCTGGCTGACCGAAGTAAGGGGCGTGCCGCCTGAAAAAAGAGAAAAAATAACTGTTAAATTCAAAAATTTTATTTCAAAAGTTTTCGGGTTTTGGGTTTTACGCAGAAGGCATACAGAGACCTGCGTGCCTAATATCACAATATGGGTGATGCTGGGGTTCCCGCGTTATTGTAATGCGTCCGGCATGTTTGACGACGCAAACTTTGACAGATTTTCATGCATTATGAGCAAAAGGTGTGCCCTCTTTAGTCCCAACACTATTCTCAGAACGCTAGTCGACAGGTGGGACCTTCCAATCTTAGGGCGGTGGATATGACTGCACACAGTCAAATAGAAATTCCCATCTATCTTAGAATTACTTGCCAGTTGTACTTGGCCATATCATGAAGTGATCAAGTTCTAAGATCTGGCCACGACCATATACGTTTTCAAAAGTAGATGACCACTCTGCCAAGTGGCGCAAAAGGGTGGTGTGAATTTCCCTGAAAACCCTCATTTAATATTCTTTTGTCCACAAATGAAATAGACATTTTAATTACGTAAAAAAATTTCATCTAATAAACCAACAAGAATAAAAAAATCACCCTTTAAAATGTTTCCACACAATTTTTGTCTTACGTAAACAAAATAAAACGGTCCAGTTCAGAAAGAACAATAATTTTTCCATCCATACAGTTCAACAAACAATGCTGTGTTCCGTGACGTCATCAGACGATGACGTCATAGTCGAAGCCTTACGTACGCCCCCAATTGACGAGAAAAACAATCTCACTTGTACGAGTTTGTGTTAATTATGATTATAAGAGTAACTTTAACTAATGGTGATTCAAATAAAATATTTTTCTTTCTTTCTCTCTGATCCGGTCTAGCTTCGTACGGGCATGGCAAACAATTAAACTGGTCTACATCTTCTCCCTAATCTTTCCCCAACTATTTTTTTTTTTTAAGGTGGGAATTCATCTCATGAGTTCTCCCGCTCTAGGGTGGCAGCGGGAGGGCGTATCAGACTTTTTCTAAAACCACGTTATGCGTTCTAGGATAGAAAACCACCGCGGCCCTAGCAGACATCGCCCTTGCTGGGTTCCTAAGGTCTGCTGAAATCTCTTTGAGGAGCGCATGTAACATAAATAGTTTTGTTCGTTAACTCAGAAATTTGATTTTTTCACAGCTTCAACGGACCGCAGAGCTGAGTACTTATATGGTTTTAATTTGCAACTCGATACCTTCACGCGTTCCCACGATAAAGGGTCTTGACAGACAGACAGACAGACAGACGAACGGACAACAAAGTGATCCAACAAAGGGTTCCGTTTTTTTTCCTTTTGACGTACGTGACCCGTGGCCCTATAACGAGGGCAACTGAAGGAACATGGGCGAGTTTTAGTCAGTAAAAGTCTGTCACTACTTCTAGCTCTACTCAGAGCGTGAGGAGTTATCTGATGATTTCCACCCCACGCAGAAAAAAAAAAGCTATTAAACAGACGGACGAGTAAAGCGACTTTATTTTATAGTATGCATAGACTTGAAGGATGGTTAATAGAGAGTTTAATTTTTTTAAATTTTCGTTTTTTAACTCAGCTCGAATTTTTGATACCAATCATGCATAGTGTACATATACCAAAAATCACTATAATCGGTTAATATTTAGAGGTTGCACGACGCCAATAAAATTTTCTCATACAGCTAGTATGTCATCAGTGTAGGTAATCTTTTTTTTTTACAGTGGAGCAAGCAAGTGTAACTAATCTGTTGTTGTGTCTAGTAAAACTTATTTCTCTCCTCTGTAAAAAATAAAACGAGTAATATTAAAAATTTAATTTTCACTGATGACGTACTTATTGGCGTTGTGCAACCTTTAAATATTAACCGATTATAGTGATTTTTTTGATTTATCGAGAATTCGAGCAAAGTCAAATGAAAATCGAGAATTTAAAAAAAAACCATGAAAGAAAGAAAGAAAATGAGTTTATTTTGTCATAACGCAAGGCACACAAACAATATATGTAAACACGAAAGAAATCAAACAAAACAAAACCAAAAAAAAAAACACAAATATGTGCCTCACGGCTGCGCCAAAATAGGTCCAGTTCAGCATGATTGCCAGACAACAAGTGCCTGACGCTGGTTTTCAACTGAACCTGCGTTTTAATTTTTTTATTTCACAACTATCACACAACGCCGTCTAGTCTCAAGCTAAGCAGAGCTTGTGTTATGAGTACTAGACAACTGACAAACATACTTATATATTTCTAAATAGATAAATTACACCCAGACACAGAACAAATGATCGTGCTCATCACACAAACATTTGTCCTGGGTTGGAATCGAACCCACGGCCTCCGGCATAGCAGTCAGGGCCGCTAACCACTAGACCAACAGGCCTGTCGTAATACTATACTAAAATATGATTGGCGGGCGTAATATGTATTAAGTGTTGCAACAGAACTCTGCTTCCGCTTCCGCTTCTGCAGAAGTTCCGCAAGCTTTTCCGCAAAATTTATAACAGTACTCTAAACGGAAGAATACAGCGAGGAGCGCAGGGGTGGGGGGCGCATGGACGACTGGACACATCGGAAAATGCGCGAAAGACGGGGAGGGGCGGTACACAAACGTGTCGCAACGAGTTTCTTTATTATTATATTTTTTTGGTTCATTCTGCGCATCACCGCGCGTCGTGACGTGATTACGGCCTTCTGTTGTTTTAAAAAAATAAATTTGTGCTTTTTCTTCATAGCATTAACACTTCCGCTTCCGCATCCGCAAAGATTTACTTTTGACATCTGTGTCCTCGAAATCCTGGCGCTTCATCCTTAATAGGATAGAGGTCGAAGAACCTTATGTAATCGTATCCAGGTTCGAATCCTAGATTCATACAAAGTGTTATTGGGTTTTTCTTACGATGTTGACGTGATTACGATGTCCAGATCTGTGGTCTGATATTATTGAAAATCCTACCCATATGCACAAAACGTTTTTGGGAACCCATTCATTGTGCGTATAGCTAAGGAGTGGAATTCCCTGCAGGAGTCACTGCTTACGAACAGGTGGGATCGCAGTCAAGCAAGTCTATATCAATTTAAAATATAAATTTGTATTCACTGATAGCTACGACTTAGGGGTCTTTACGTCAAGAGTTAATAGGTTACTTCTAGGCAAGCGTGCTCCATCGTCGACAACTTTATCGCTTTCCATCAGATGAGATAGTGGTGCTTTTTACTACATATTTTTTTGGACGAATGGCTAATGGGAAACTTGCTAGCGCACGCACGGGAATCTAGCTGCGAACGGTCAGTTCAAAAATGCTATCGTTGGGCTGAATGAACAACAGTCAAGCGGCATCAAAATTGTAAGTCGTAATTCTGAATTACGAGTTGTAGGTCGCAAGTTCAAACCCAGCCAGGGGCATTAGTTTGTGTCATTTATTTCATCACCACTGCTCTCAAAACGGTGAAAGAAATCATCGTGTGGAAACCGGCATGTCCTAGAACCAAAATTTCGAAGACATGTGACATTCACGAACCCGCACTGGGCCCGCGTGGTGGATTACGGCCCATTCCCTTTCCTAGAGAAAAGGCCTAAGGCCGACTATGCTATTCTGAATTAATATTACTGAAGAACCGATGCCTAAATTAAACGGTTAGTAGGTGTATTTAGTATTCCACGAATTTCGTGTTCTCATTAAGGTCATTTCTCAATAAGGATAATATTTATGCCATGGTTCTTAATTGATGATTCTGAATAAAGTTACTAAAAGACATGTTTCGTCTTTAGCACTAAAATAAAATTCTTTTCAATGGTTATTAACGATTATAGAGTAACCGACACGTGGATGTTCACTAAAGATAACTGGACGAGCGAGCGAAAATAGTATCGCAAGTAAATTTCGCTTGGGCACGCCATGCATGGCGGTAAGTCGCCAATTTGAGGAGTGGCTGGAGAGACATCACGGCGTCCTAACCTTCTGTATGACGCAGGTCCTCACCGGACATGGTAAACCTGCATCTGATTCAGGCTGAAGAAACGCCCGGGTGTCAGCATTATGCGGACCGCCCGGAGGACACTGTGGAGCATAAACTGGAGGTGTACCTCGCTTGAGCGGAATAACACCGTGTCCTCATGGAGGCGATCGGCGGAAGCGACCTTTCACGCCAGGCCCTGGTTCAGAATGTGCCCTGACCATTGCCACTTAAGTTTGGCGATTCTTCGTGCTATGTCGGGTATCTTTGTATCTTTGGTTCTCCTGCAGATATCTTCATTTCTGATTTAACATAAGAACTAAACTACAAAATCCTGCATCGCGAAATTAAAATTCTCCGCGTGATTTGAGTTGAGCATATACAGCAGCCCAAAATCATCTATCGGGCAGAGTTGCCTAAATCAGACAAAACATCTGTTTGGTCGAAGGATCCTCCCTTTTCAACGGAGATTTGCGAAACTTTACTCTCTGTTCCGCATAATCAGCCTTTTTAATGTTCCCACTGCTGGGACTCAGGCCTCCTCTCTCTAGGAAAGGGAATGGGCCACCACGCGGCGAATCCACCACGCGGGCCCAGTGCGTATTGGTGACTGTCACATGTCTTCGAATTTTTGGTTTTAGAACATGCCGGTTTCCTCACGATGTTTTCCTTCACCGTTTTGAGAGCAGTGGTGATGGAATAAATTACACAAAGTAATGCGCCTGGCTGGGTTTGAACCCGCAACCTACAACCTACAACTCGTAAGTCGGGGTCCGATACCACTCGCCCACCACTGCTCTTACCTCCAAATATATATTTAATTCTTCTGTACTACCTACTAACTCTTGTTAAACAGCTAGACGGATTTAGATGTAATTTTGTGGGTGTTTAAGTGGGTCCCTGGAAAGTTTGGAAAAATACAATTGGACCCGGTAGGTGGCGCTGCAGTCGGGTTCTCAATTTTTTTCTGACGAATAGCCAGCATTCGGGCAGGACAATGTTTGTCCAGACCGCTACTTATATACAAGTTGTCACTAACATCGACGCACAAACGAATACCATGGATCCAGTACAGGATTCTGGACCCCCCAGTGGTTTTGGAATTCTTGTCAGTTCTTTACTAATTAAGAAAAAAAAAAATTGTTTACGTTTTTAAATAATTAAAACTGTATAAAATCGTTATTCTAACATTTTTGTTGTAGTGTTGACTACCTCAGCTAAGTTTGACTTGTTACATTTGCTTCCAAAACAATAGATGTGTCCATCCATATTATAATGGTAAACAAATGAACTATTCATACGAAGACATGGCTTAAAGGACTTAGTACCTAAACCAAAAACAAAAACTTTCTATCAAAGTACTAGGCGCCCATATAATTCGTGGAGGTTCAATTGTTTACCTAAAATACGGGTCCGGTATAGGGTGGTATATTGGCGGCGGCGGCGGCGGCGCATACTCGTGGTACTGAATGTGCGACGGGTGGTGCGGCGAGAGATGGTGGCCGTACTCCCGGTACTCGCCCTCGCCGCCGAGCGAGCCCAGCGCCACCGGCATGTAGGCCACCTTGGTCACCGAGCCATCTTCGTGTCACTTGTTGGTCGCTGTGAGAACTCTGTGTTTGTATGCGCTCCTGGTAGCTCACGGATTGTTTTCTTCAGACTTTTCACTTGACACTTGTTTTTAGGTCACTTTCTAAGGCTTTATCTTACTTTAAGTATATTTTCTTATAATAAATAGATTTTATTTCTAATTTAATAAATTATTTGTTTAAACACACTAACTTTGGACACTTTGGTTTTTGTAACACTTTTATTAATTACTAAAACACTTCGTCTGCACGTCTAAAAGCAAATAAAAGAAAAATAAATAACTATTATTGGGTAAAATGTTTCAAGAATTTACTACGCGCCGCGCATCACAAAGTACGACTGATAAAGCATTTCAAATTTTTCGCGCGGGAAGTGTCATAGTACCGTGAAACGTCCTAAATCCTTTATATACTTAGTATTGCTATGCGAATTTGGGCCTAATCGCATGGCAATAGAGGCGATAAGCGTGCACGGTTCTGGGCACGGCAGGAAGTGCGGCAACGTCGCGTCAGCTGGCCGTGCTACTAGCGAGACGCGTTCGAAAAGGTCAACATCGGTTACTATTTTTTTTTTCATCCCACCGGCTATTTTCGTTTGCTTTGTTTGTTTTTTTATCATCGATATATTGATTTTTTTGGGTTGGAATGTGGATTGGAAATCATCGTGTAAAAACATCGGTAAAGAGTTCCGGTTGACGCATTTAGGTATCGATTTTCATACAAGAATGTCTGTATTGAATTTCATAATAGACTGCATACGGCGTTGTTTCCATAGCGTTGTTTTTATCGCCGAAAAACCGGTTTCCAAATGCAGAACGAGGCTAATTATCGAAATATATTATTCATCAGCGTAAAATTATCATATAAAATTATTTATTCAAGAAAAATTAAATAATAAAAGACCATTGTTTTCACCGCGGCAAGGCCTCGGAACGCACGCGACGTTGCCGCTCATAGCGTTCGCGCCATACTTTTTACTGTTTCTTAGCACATAGAAACGCTCATTACGCTGGCACGCACACAGACAGCGCCTATATTGTTGTATCCGCAGTACATAGTGCAAGATGGTATATAATGTACATTCCGCGACGGTAGATATGTAGGTAAACTACGTCGCTGTACAAATCAAACATTCGTGTCTATAAATATAATGCAGACGTGTCCATGAAACGCGCATCTTCGATTGTTTCGGAAAATAATGAAATTTGAAAATGGCGGGTGGAACGTCACTGTGACGTGTGAAGTTTTTTTTTCGCAAACAGACGCTGTTTAGTCGAGCGATTGCGAGCGCATGGGAAAGTTTCGAAATACGAATTAGAAAATTTTAATTCTGAAAATTAGGTCGATGAAATTATGAATTTTCCGGCATTTTACTATTTAATATTCGCGTAAGTAGGTTACTTATTTAAATGGATAGATTTTTTGAGAAATTAATATTCTGTGAAGAATAAATACTAAAATTTTTATTTATTTACTTGCAGAAAATAAACTAAAATATCACCCAAAACTAGCGAGGACATCTAGACAATGACAAGAACATAAACCTTATTGTGAGAGCGATACATAAAAAAAAACAATTCACACAATTGTCGAATCGCGAACCCAAGGATGTTGCCTTGACGCGCTATCTAGATACACTGATAAGAACACTAAACAACGCGGCGCAGTACACAAGAAACTATAGCGTTCATAAAACAATGAAATTAGATAAAAAAAAAACGTCCGCAAGAAACCGCCGACGTGCAGTTCCGTCAAATAGAATGTGTGTCATGACGAGTCATTGACTTCGCTCTAGTACTGAGGAACACGTAAACTTATACACGTGCGCAAAGAAAATCGGTCTGAAAATCGAGTACGAAGAAACATCGCGACGTGCGCTGCACCCGACGGCCACAACACTAATAATCACGCGTAAACATTATCAAACAGAATCGATTGAAAAAAAAAAAGCGTAATACAAAGCGATTCCAAATTTGAATGCACACTAGCTAGTTACCGGCGCGACGGCGTACTGCACCTATGTAAAGTACATAGCAGAAGTGTGCCGCTCTGACGGGTGACGGACTGTCAACGCTCGGGCGTTTCCGTCAGCTCTCGTCGGCGGTCGGGCAGCGTCGGCAGGCGGCGAGTTCGGATACACGATTAGATTATGTCAAAATGATTAATATAAACCGGTTTATAGTTAGGTCAATCACTTCGACTGGTTACAATTTACAATGGCTGACTAGTTTTGGCGGCGGCAAGCAAGTTGTTCCGCGATCTAAGGTCGGCTGATAGCGATTGATAAATCTATTTGCGACTAAACGATGCAGTCTGGTCACAATTTGGAGGGAAAACTGGTTTCTTGTACTGTATCGTAATTCGTAGTTGTAGACGTTAGAAGAGGTCTTCTTTTCGATTTTACAATGGGAATTATCAAAGTTAAGCAACAGCTGTTGAGGTCGGTCTATGGATGGGTGACCATCTTAAGATATAGAGACTCCTCCGTGCCTCGGAAAGCACGTGAAGCCGTTGGTTCCGGCTGCCTTTTGTAGACCTTTGATGAAGTTGTTCGTAAGGATATTCAGAAGCCGGGAAATCTGATACGAGTCTTGCTAGGGGGTATCGTCATGATCATCATCATCATCATTTCAGCCAAGTGACGTCACTGGTTATAGACCTTCCAAGTATCGTCATGATCCAACCTTTTTTTTTTGGGTCGGAATATCATCTAATGACATCTCTTGCTCTTGGGCGGAGCGGGAGGGTGTCTCCGACTTTTAACGACTAAACATCCACTCCTGTTCCTTCTTTGCCATTGTTCCAGGGCCCTGGGGATGTCTTTTGAATCACCCATGGCCCCAGTAGGCTTCAACCCCCTACGGTTGCTGACATCTCCTTGAGGCGCGCGTGGAACACTACGCGCCGTCGACGACTTGGGAACGGTTCGGATGGTGCGGACGGCGAGCTACCCATTGCTCGCCGTCCGCAAGCTCGCGCCTACGGTGGTTTGATCTTGACATTATCGCCTTATGGAAAGTGATGATGTAATCGACGATGGAGCACGCTTAACTAGAAGTAAACTATTCACTCTTGACCTAAGAGGGTCCTCTTTCACTCGCCTATCATCAACATCGAGCATGGTTTAAAAGCTTGTTGCTTCATCTAATCTAATGCAATCCAACGCGATGTTTAACGAAAAGGCAACGCGAAAATAGAGAGATAACGCCTGAATACTCTGTTAGCATTCGGTAATTCCATGTTTTACTCGAATATTTTTGACCTTTGACTGGCCTGTTGGTCTAGTGGTTAGTTGCCCTGACTGCTATGCCGGAGGTCGTGGGTTCGATTCCCACCCAGGACAAATATTTGTGTGATGAGCACGATCATTTGTTCTGTGTCTGGGTGTAATTTATCTATAATATGTATGTATTTAGAAATATTTAAGTATGTTTATCAGTTGTCTAGTACCCATAACACAAGCTCTGCTTAGCTTGGGACTAGACGGCGTTGTGTGTGAATATTATTATATTATTATTATTATTATTTTACAAAACTTGTTCTAGTTTTACAGTAATTTTTAAATTGATTTCAATAGAAGCCTAGATAATATCCACAAGATGCTGCGTTTCCAAAATATTTAATGAAAAATGTGTAAGTAGGTAATAACGTCATAATCGTCTAAGAGCGGTTGTATGAAAAACAGTGAAAATGTATGTTGAGTTGCATCCCCTTAAAAACCCGAGGTTGTAGCATGTAAAGAATTGTGGACGATAACGTAGTCGTGGGAGTATGTCAGTGTTCACTTCTATTAATCTTGAATCATCATCGTCCTTTATCAGAACGAAAGCTCGGGATAGATTTAAAGCCATCCATAATTTGTAAAGGCCTGATGATGAAGATAATCTTCCTACCCTCGGACCGTGTTATTTTGGGTCAAGGCAACATGTTTTTTTCTTCCTTTATGACCTGTCGGCGTCCGACGGCGACCGTAGTTGCGGGCTTGTGGACGACGAGCAATGGGTAGTTCGCCGTCCACTCGTTCTAAAAGAACCAAGCCCGAGTCGTCGTCCGCGACTCAAAGACACATATGTCAGTAAACCGTAGAGGTCCAGCAGGGCCGATGCCTGCTAGAGCCATGGGGAAAAGTACGAAAGGGATATCTGTGGTCGCAAAAGGCAACTGAAGAAAAAGGAACATAGGTCTCTCACTCCACTTTAAAGCGAGAGAAGACATTTTTTATTAGGTATAAACCAGTGCTTGACTGCGATCCTACCTGATGGTAAGCAGTGATGCAATCGTTGATTGTGAGGCGCACTAGTTTATTAAGAGCCTATTCACTCTAGCCTTGAAGGCACCTAAATTATAGTTGGACGGGAAGACCGCAGCAGGCAAATTGTTCCAGTCCCTCGATGTACGCGGTATAAACGACGAAGCAAATCGCTTAGTTCGGACCGTTGGTGTTTCAACAACGTGAGGGTGGATACTCGCCGTACGTCGGGTTGTCCGATGGTAGAAAGGAGATTAGATGATATCCCCCCTTAAAAAAGAACCCATGTTCCGTTCAGTTGCCCTCTACGTTCCAGGGCCAGGATTCTCTTTCAAACACTCAATAAAATCTTTCCTCACAGCTACAACAACTGTGACTGAAAGTGTGACAGCGTCAATCGTCAGTGATGCATCAAAATGGCGCCGTACTTTCACCAACTTTCTCACTATTGTTGAACAAATCATTTGTGCTCTGGATACGTCACACATCACGCCTGTTTTACCAGAAAGAGTAGACAGTGGTAAAGAAGGGCTAATTTTTAGGGTTCCGTACCACAAAAGGAAAAAACTGAACCGTTATAGGGTCACTTTGTTGTCCGTGCGTCTGTCTGTCAGTCATTCATCATATCACCCTTTATCTCGAGAACGCGTGGAGGTGTCGAGTTGAAATTAAAACCATATACTTAAGTCTGCGGTTTCTTAAAACTTTGCAAAAATCAAACTTCTAAGTTAACGAATAAAAAAGATACGGCCATTTATGTCGCAAAAAACCTATATTTCGATACTCTCAAAGGGATCAAAATTCATAGGGTACTTTTAAAGCAAGGTCTTATAGCACAGGTATAGGAATAAATCTGAAAACAGTAAATTAACGTCACAAAAAAAAAAAAACTTGCAATTCGGAAAAATCTTTGAGACTCCATTCGGGAATTGTAGTTTGTACGGAACACGCGCAAGTCGGAATCAAACTTGCCCAGTTTTTTATATATCTATTATTTAAATAAAAGGAGAAACTGACTGACTGACATATCAACGCACAAACGAAACTGCTGAGACTAGGAGCGTGAAATTTTGCATAAAGCTTTTTTTATGACGTAGGCAAGCACTAAAAGAGGTTTTCCCAAAATTCACGTCCTAACGGGATGAAACGGGGATCCAAAGTTTGTACTGGGAAACCTGCTTTCTACAATATAAATTAGTGCTTGACTGCGATCCCGCCGATGTAACCAGTGATGCTGTCATTGAAGGTGAGGCGCACTAGTTTATTAAGTGCCTATTCACTCTAGCCTTGAAGTCTCCTAAGTTATAATCGGACGGGAAGACCGCGGAATTGGATAGGACAATTGACGATCTAAAGTGAACTGTTAAATGGATGGAGCTATATAGGGTGAATAGCTCCATCCAACTTTCTTCCTCGCACGACTGACATTTTGACAAGTCATGGTAAGGCTCTAGATCTGCAGCAATAATAGCATAATCAGCCTTATAAGTTATAATGTTCCCACTGCTGGGACTCAGGCCTCCTCTCTAGGAGAGGGAATGGGCCGTCATCCACCACGCGAGCCCAGTGCTGATGGATGTCACATGTCTTCGAATTTTCGGTTCTAGGACATAAAGGTTACCTGCCGATGTTTTTCTTCACCGTTTTGAGAGCAGTGGTGATGAAATAAATTACATAAAGTTTGGGTTGTATACGATGGGTTGTATGTGTTTTTGAAGGTTGGGAGATTCCTGATGTTTGATGCGTATATGGGTCTTTGTTGCTTAAGTAACGCTTTGGGCTGGTGGCCTCTTAACCCTAAAATTCTGAAGGGATTTATTGTGATCGCTGAAAGGTGCTCTGGAGAGTGACGCCACTTGCACGTGGAGTTGCCTAAAAGCAAGTAATCTATAAATCAAACAAGGGCACGGACGTCATGTCCGTGGTTTAAGTGTAAAGCAGGAATGTGGTTTTAATCAGTAGGAGTCAGACACTGCCTAGACTGGCTCATCTGTGAGGCTGCCTGGGCGTCCATGAGGATTTTCCACTCTGGCAGAAAAAACCCTCGTAAGTCGGGGCCGTTACCACTGGGCCACTGTTCTCAATGGACGAATAGTTGACGGAAGAATAGTTCAGTTGAATAAAACTTTGCTAGTTATGATGAAATTCCACGTGATTGTAAAGCCTGGTGACGATAGGAATAAATGAAATAAACCTCATTAATTTCTTTTATTACTTAGTATATAAAAAAATTCTTGGTTTTTGGCGGGATTTTTTTGAGTGAAGTTCAGTGGCTGTTTTAATAATTCGCTAATTGATTCCTAGTGGATCATCATCATCTTCCTGCCCTTGTCCCGCGTTATTCTTTTTGTCATTCTGCTCTGTCACTTGTCATGCTATCACTAACTTCCTTTTCTTTCATATCACTCTTCACACAATCCATCCATCTTTTCTTTGGTCTCCCTCTCCCTCTCCATCCATCCACAGGATATTGTGTTGTAAATTTGATGCTGTTTTGTATCTCATGTGTCTGCGCAACCAAACAATAAGTGGAACCATTGAAACAGGCGCTATTTCGGCAAAATAGAGCTGCCAAGTTAAAACCGTTTCCTTTCGATTGTTTTCGTTGATCACCTCGAGTCAGCCACGCCTCCTATTCGTTTGTTCTGACCACGTGACTGGGCGTTGAGATGACGTCAGAACAAAGGAATGGGAGGCGTGGCCGACTCGAGGCGATCAACGAAAAAAGAAACGAAACGGTTGTAACTTGGCTAGAGGGGCAGAAAATGTTATCTTAGTATTGAGCGATGCTTGCCGAGAAAGCTGCCTCTATAGGTACAGTCAGGAATCAAAAGTGCAGTTGCACTATACCAATGCTAGTGTCTAAAATTTCTTTTAAAGTGTCTAAAATTTCTTTATTTTAAAAGTTTAATAGTCCACAACTAGTTTATTCAATACTTTAGATTCTGCGAGTTATCATTCATTTCAGCCGAAAGACGTCCACTGTTGGACATAGGCCTCCCCCAAGCGTCTCCACAACGACCGATCCTGTGCGCCTCGCATCCACCGCATTCCCGCGACTCTCACCAGGTCGTCGGTCCACCTTGTGGGAGAGGGAGGCCTTCCAACGCTACGTTTTGCGAGTTAGAGTAAGTTAGATTCTATGCTACCAATTAAATCAATCATGAACCATTGACACTCTTCTACAAAGAAATTTTAGACATTTTAGCATTAGTAAGGTGGAACTGCACTTTTGACTGTACATTAGCTGCCAAATACTGCAAAAACATTAGAATGTGTTACATTCGCTTTCTAATGGAACTTAATGTAACTCAAAATGACTAAAAACTAAATACTTTCTAAACTTGACACTGGCTAATTGCGCAAATATTGCAAAGCCAAAACAAAAAATCTTCCGCTCTTGATGGAGCGAGAGGGAGTATCAGACATTTACTAAGTTCCTTCAGTTGCTCTTTGCATTCCGTAGTAGCTGTAACTACTAAAAGTCAGTAGCGTAGCTAGGCGTGGGCGAAATGGGCCCTCGCTCACGGCCTCGCACACAAAAGGGCCTCGTAAAAGCGAGGGCTCTATAGTTCTAGAGGGCTCGCGTTTGACCACTATTTCAGCTGATGGTAAGTGACGACGTGGTCGAATACTGGATTGCGACAGTAGCTGTCTAGTTTTCGAATTAATGAAAGAAAAAGTCCTCACGGATGTGCTCCGCCCACGTCTAAATTAATCCACGCTACGCCTCTGTTAAACATTCTCAGTGTCCATCATCACTTTCAGACGAGCAGTTTCGGAGATTATAACCGTGAGACAAATGGTTTAACATTTGACACTATTAGCGGGGTCAAGTTGAAAACGATAAATGTCTACAGTAAAAATTATCGACATAAATCATCAAATTGTCTCGACAGTGAGAAAAATGTTGTCTAAATTATCGTATTTGTCATTCATTAATCATATTTTTTGTATAGGAGACGGAATTCAAGGAAAATAGATAAATTCTACTAGTTTTTTTTTTTACATACTGTGGCTAAGGCCTGCTGTCCACGGATGCGTAGCTTGATAGCTTCACCGCCATAATTATGGCGTACCCAGCGTTGGGTTGCTGTCGCCATCAGATCTCGCCGGAACTCTGTCCGCAGCTTAGTTTCGCCCATCTCCATGTGCAAATCGTGTAAGAACTGTTGCCTCCAGATCTCATGGCGGCAGGCCAGCAAGGAGGCTCGCCGCGACGCGGGAGACCGAGCGGCATCCCCGCACCATCCGAATGGCCATGACCCTCTGGGACGCGTTCAGCTTGGCCACCGGTCACTTCCGTAGCGACGGTACCAACACCGGTTTCCCTTAAAGGACCATGGACCTGTATGGACCGAACGATCCCCGCATAGAGCTTCCGGCAGGCAGTGTCTGGACCCCCTAAACTGGGCAGGAGTCGCTATAGGACAGCCCCGGTCCGCCCCAGTTTGGAAGCCAGAAGTCGGAAGTGCTCCTCGAAATTCCACTGGTTGTCGAGGACGAGTCCCAGGTAGGTACTTCATCGTCGACCGGACGTCGATATGAAGCCCTCCTACCTTTATTTGGGAACCCGGTGGTATTCTCGGACTTGTGCAGTGCTACCTCGAGTCCCAACTGTAGGATCCTCTCCGCGACTGTCGCAACCTCGCGTGAAACAATACTAAAATTGACATTTAGTTGAAAACTACCAACAAAAAAAATCGAATTCCTATTTTGAAATAAATTCAAATATGGAACGATCATCTATCGAGAGGGAGCGAGCGAGGTTGTTGATTTAATTCATTAGCGAGACAGAGACAGAGATAGCGGCGTGCGAGTGAGATAGAATCATAACGATGCGATAAGCGGCTTGTACACTGTCCGGTTGTGTCGTTGACTTTTCACAGGTGATTTTTGGTGTGAATACTGCATTAAGGTTAGGGCTATAAGTCCTGACCAGACTCCAGGACCTTTAATTTATTAAGACCGCCACAGACAAATCCGGTTAAAAAGACGACCACCTCAGCAGTTCACCTACGAGAGGCCACACAAACGAAAAAAACTTTTTGGCTAGTGAATGGTTAGAAGGTGCAAATATGAGTAATAAGTAGAGATGGAATAGTATAGGTATAGTGTATCATCACAATAAAATCTTCAGTTTTAAGTAAATAAATGGCAGATAAACCAACCAGATTGTTTTTTTTTTAGCTCTAAAATAAAGTTTATTTTTACACGACATACAGGCACTGTCATTTGTTATTTTTGGGCATAAATTTAGCTATATTTATGAAGAAATACTGTAAATATTATCAAAAAAGTGTAATTCAATCAATCTGCCTAAACTTTTCCCTACTTTATTCGATACCAGTATTTTATACGGAACCGAACTGCAAATCTGACTTCCGTAACAATTGTCAAAGATCTACAAATGATAACCGGGACTAATGCCTTGACATGCTGTCCCAGATACGCAGGAGTCTCGTAATCTCGGTCACCCATCTACGGATAGACTTCAGCAACAGTTGCTTAACCTTGAGGATCGATCCATGCGGCTGTAATTACTTAACCACGAGCTCGTCAAAATAAAAAAACAGGTCAAGGTCAATAGGATTAATTAAATAATAGCAGCCGGCGGATATAACTAAATGGGATAGTAGGCCCCCATTTTTTTTTGCTTTTATAAACTCAATTTTATTTATTTAACAATTTATGTACACACAATAATAAAAGAAAAGAAGAAGGAAACAGAAGAATGGTACAAAGGTGACGTTTATTTCTAAAGAAATCTCTTCCAGCATACTCGCGAAAGGAGAGTTGCAAAAAAATAGACATGTAGACACTTTTGACTTCTTTTTGTCATCTAAACATTCTTGTCATGCATTGGCGATTTAGCGACTGTCATTGCGGTTAACAGGTTTCTACTACATTTGTAACGCAATAGAAACTAATTTATTAAAAGTCCACATGCAAGCCTTCCATAAATAAATTATTTACTGAATTATTAATTAATTAATTATTTACTCATTCACCTAAGTATATAAGACAAGACCTGCTTGCAAGGTTAAAAATTAGACTTGAAAATATGAAAAAAGTACGTCAAAATCAATCCCAATAAACATGCAGGCCTCAAACAATAGCAGATCAGAAACCAACATTACATAAAAAAGTGAAAAAAAAAAATTCAACCACATATTTAAAAAGAAAAAAGTAGCGTCCCATTCTACACGCTGTCAATCTCGACGTCAAAACTCAACAGTGTACAACCTTCTTAACACTGAATGAGTGAAAGGCACCGGCGTGCGAGCGAGACAAGCGTACGTTACTACCACGCGTTAGAAGGAGACAGCGACAGTCTGTTGACGTAGTAGTAGATGAGATAAGGGGCTATCAGCAGTTTCGTGCGCGTTCGAACTGTTTTTTTACTTGCTTTTTGTGGCAAGTGCATGGTGTAGTGTGAGATTGTTACGAAATCGGACTGGGTATGGGAATTGTGAGAAGTTTCATTTGTTTGAGTTTGCAAATGTTTTTTTGGTACTGTTGCTGAATATTTTTAGAGGTAGACGATTAAATCTACGCTATCATATAATTTTTAAGTTCCAAGTTTAAATTAGGTTTTTAGTTTTGTTAAGTACAAATAACAAGATAGTAAATAAGTTTTTCTAGGCTAGTTCATTACCGGTATGTCAAAAAATATGAATATTTTTTAAACTATGAACCTCTGTAGTTTAAGCTAGCGATAATATGATCGATAACGCCGCTGATCTAAACTTAATTCATTCATCTGTCATACTTAGCAAGAAATAACAAGACTACCATCTCAAGACCACGTTGAACTTGAAACAGTTCCACACATTCCACTCGCCTGTCTACTCGCCTAACCACTTGCCTTACAAACAACTCTCCACCAACAATGACAAGATGCAAACGCGGCACGAGCCGAACGCACACATAGACAGTTCACACACACAAAGAGGCAAATTATTATTATTACATGATAGTACAGATAGATAATGCTGTAAGAGAAAAATGTTTTCTTGCTAAATCTGAGAATGTTTTTTGAACGTAACGAATTGAAAATTAATTTGTTTTAAATAAACCTATTTTAGGAGGTTATGCAAAAAATAAGAATCTTAAATTTTCCAAAAGAATCTATACTCACATTATAAAGCTGAAGAGTTAGTTTTGTTGGATGCGCGTTTCTTAGAAAGTAATGGTTCAAATTAAAAAATATTTTTTGTGTCGGATAGCTCATTTATGTAACATCACGCTACGAGCGACGGGAGCGGAGCAGTAGCCAAAGATAAGAGTGAAATCGCAAGGACCACAGCTAGTCTAGTAATACTAAAACAAAACCAGTGAGAGTACGTCCAAAGATTTGTTTCTATTTTCATAGAAAACGTAATAATGCAAAGTTATTGTAACGTTTTAGAAGTTTTAAAAAAAAAAAAATTACTTAAATATAGAGACTTGTTGCTAGTCACTTGGTTTCACCATTGCTTTTCCCATCAGTTTTAACATTTTAGTGACTGTCGTATAACATTTATTTTTACATTTTTCATCATTTCAGCCGAAAGACGTCCACTACTGGACATAGGCCTCACCAAGTGTCGACACAACGTTTGCTCATCTCTCAATCATCAGATTCACTTGACCCTCACCAGGTCATCGGTCCACCTTGTAGGCGGCCTTCTAACGCTGCGACTCTTGTTACGCGGTCATCACTCAAGAACCTTTCGGCACCATCGACCATCTGTTCTGTGAGCAATGTCCCCTGCCCACTGCCATTTCAGTTTGTCACCTTTTTAAACTACTAAATCTCAATGTTATTTCAATACCTATTTATTTTATTCCTATACAATCAAATTCAATGAAAAAATACCTACTTGCGTATTTATATTTAATTTGAAACACACAAAAACATTAAAATTAAAATTAAACAATCAAAACAAAAAAAACAGAAAATTCACTTATCACGTTACCACGATGCGTCGTACTCCGTTGAACTCACTCACACAGGCGCAAACGTCTCGTATATGTGAAGACAATAAAACGTCGATGTGTGAGTGCGGTGTCTAGATATGTACGGTGACCGTACAGTTATGATACTTGCTCGATTTTAATAGTAATGTGCTAAAGTTTTTAGGCATAATATTAAGGCAAGATGTATCTAAGAATATCGCGGCTGTTAAATGATAACAGTCACAAAATTCCATCTTCGTATAAGCAAGGCATGTCACGGTTTTTTCTTTAGGTGGAAATCATCTAATTACTTCTCGCGTTCTAGGGCGGAGTGAGAGGGCGTGTAAGACTTTTCTAACTAAAACCCACTCCTATGTTACTTCTTACCTTGCGTTAAAAGACGCCGGGGTTTTGGTCACTACGGTTTTGCTGACATCTCCTTGAGGGGCGCGTAGAACAATACGCACCATCAACGACTCGGGCTCGGTCCGAAGGGCGAGCGACCCATTGCTCGTCGTCCACAAACCCACGCCTACGGTGACTGGTAATCAGGGTCAGGCGGCTATGGCGTGAGGAAGTCCGTTCCCTCACACGTGCGGCCGCCTTCGCTAGCATCACTGCCTCTTTCTGCGACTCAGTAATGCTAGAAAAGGAGGAGGCCGCACGTGCACGGGCGAGGCAATGGCCCTCGCGCCTCAGCCGCCGTGATTCCTATCCCGATTTTCGGCCACCGTAGGCGCGGGCTTGCGGACGGCAAACAATGTAGCTCGGCGCGAACTGTTCCACGCGCGCCTTAAGGAGATGTCAGCAACCGTAGGGGCCCAGCAGTCTACTGGGACCAAGGGTGATGCGAAAGAGATCCCCGGGGCCCTGGAAAAATGGCATAGAAGGAACAGGAGTGGGTTTTTAGTCAGTAAAAGTCTAACACTATCGCCCGCTCCGCCTATTAGCGAAGGTAGTCATTAGAAGATTTTACCACCCGACCAAAAAAGCATCGGGTCCTCCGGGCGGTCCGCGCAGTTGAGACATCTGGGCGTTTCTCCCGCATGAATCAGGTGCAGGAACCACCCGAACTTCCCATGTCCGGTGAGGACCTGCATCATGCTGAAGGTGAGGATGCCGTGAGCGGACTACCCTTGCGGATTCACCTTAACACTATCGAGTACAATAAAAAACTCGCGATAACTTTTTTTTTCTGTACTTTGAAATCATCTAATAATTTCTCCCGCTCTGGGTGGAGTGAGAGGGAGTGTCAGTTTCCCGCTCTGGGTGGAGCGAAAGGGAGTGTCAGAGTTTTACTGACTAAAACCCACCTTCAATTGCCTTTTGCGTTCCAGGGCCGCGTTGATTCAAAAGCCCAACATCACTTTTCCTACAGATCAAACCCGGGACCAAACGCTCAGTAGTCGATTTTGCAGCCACTAAACGACGCGGCAGTTAGTACGGAAAATACGTTTAAGTATTACTTTCCTGTTTGTTATTGTAACATTTGATTAGTTTCGGAGTTTGCGTAAGTAATTTTTAAATGTTGAGGAAATTGTGCCAATTGAACGTTGGAGATGTTTGTGTGATTCGTTGTGATGCCATTGAAATACCTAATTATTCTTCTTAATTGTGTAGTTATTATTTCTAACAAAAAGTTTCTGAAAAGTACTACAGTCCGTTGACTAGCCTGTTGGCCTAGTGGTTAGTGGCCCTGACTGCAATGCCGGAGGTCGTGGGTTCGATTCCCACCCAGGACAAATGTTTGTGTGATGAGCATGATCATTTGTTCTGTTTCTGGGTGTAATTTATCTATAATATGTATGTATTTAGAAATATATAAGTACGTTTATCAGTTGTCTAGTATTCATAACACACGATCTGCTTAGCTTAGGACTAGACGGCGTTGTGTGATAGTTGTGGAATATTAATATATTATTATTATTATTATTACTCAAATCAGCGACAATTCGAACCATCCTTAAAAATTAGATTTTTCGAAAAAAAATCTATACATTTTTGAACACTTGGTAATTCGAACAAAAAAATTATCGCTACTACTTCTGCAAAAGCGGAAGCAGAGTTCTGTTGCAATACTAATATACCCCATCCCTTTTGAGGAGTGGCAGGCGGTCGCCTCCTTCTGCGAAGCAGTAATGCTAGCAAAGGAGGCGGCCGATCGCGTGAGGCAACAGCAACGGTTCTCACGCCCCAACCGCCGCCGGGATTCCGATCCCGATTTCCGGCCACCGTAAGCGCAGGCTTGCGGACGGCGAGCAATGGGTGGCTCGCCGTCCGACCATCCGGTAACTGTCCGGACCGAGCCCAAGCCGTCGACGGCGCGTATTGTTCCACGCGCGCCTCAGGGTGATGTCAGCAAATCGTAGGGGCCCAGCAGGGTCGAAGCCTACTGGGGCCACGGGTAGTGTGAAAGCGAAGCCCGGGGCCCCGGGATGAAGGCAAAGAGGGAACAGGAGTGGGTTTTTAGTTAGTAAAAGTCTGACACTATCTCTTGCTCCACCCAAGAGCGGGATTTATCATTAGATGATTTTCCCACCTTAAAAAAAAAAAAAAACCCATCCCTTTTATCCGTTCAGTTTAGGCCGTCAAAAAGATCGTGTTAAGAAATGAGTTCTTAACACGATCCTTTATAGTACGTAGTAGGTAGGGCCTCAGGTCTCAACTTATCACTCGATCTGGTTGTATGACCTTGCATAATCATCTTCTCTCAAACCAGCACGGAACTAAATGGAAATCAGGGATGTTATTTATTTGAAATTTCGGATCTGGATCCGGATTTGGATATAAGTAGGATAATATTATACTGGTTTTTTTCTAGTCTTTTTTTAAGGTTCCGTACCTCAAAATTGTAAACGAACGAGAAAAAAAGATACTTCGGTTTATGTGACAAAAAACGTACATTTCGACATTCTCGAATAAATCAAAATTCATAGGGTACTTCCCGTTGACCCAGAATCCTGAAATTTGGCATAAAGCAAGTCTATATAGGAGAGATATAGAAATAAATCTGAAAACAGTAAATTTGTTGATACGTCACAACAAAAAAAATAATTTGCGATTCAGAAAAATCTTTGAAACTCCATTCAGGTATTGAACTGTTTACATAGGTAGGTTGCACACTTGTCCAGTTTTTTTGGACAGGCTTGCGTTTGATAATACACCTGATGGTAAGCGATGATGTGGTCGACGATGAAGCATGCTTCCCTAGAAGCAACCTAATCACTTTTGACTTAAAGACACCTAGGTTATAGCTATCAGGAAACACAGACTCCGGCAGGGAATACCACTCCTTAGCTGTACGCATAATGAATGTGTTCCCAAAGCGCTTTTTACGTATGGGTGGGATATCCACCATGTACTGATGGCGCAACGCCGTACGTCTTGTGGTCCGATGATGGAACGGACTTGGCGGAATTAAATTCTCCAATTCCAATGCACAAATTACCTATATATATATATAGGTAATTTGTAGCTAGTAATATATATATATATATATATATATTAATAGCTTCTGCCAGCGGTTTCACCCGCGTAAAAGTAGGTTTCTCCAACAAACTTCCACCCCCCATTTTAGGGGAGGGGAGGTTAGAAAGAGACAAAAAGTAGCCTTATGTCACTCTCCATCCCTTCAACTATCTCCACTTAAAAAATCACGTCAATTCGTCGCTCCGTTTTGCCGTGAAAGACGGACAAACAAACAGACACACACACTTTTACATTTATAATATTGGTATGGATATGCGCTAGATTAGGTTAGGTTAGGATATTAGAGATTTAAAATAACAAAAGTAAAATAAAAACTGCAAGATTTGACTGTTATTTCTGGTCTAGATTATTACTTGTTTAACCGGGCAAAACAAGCAAAAACCATTAATTTATTATTGTTATTATTTTTATTGTACTTCTGGGTACTATATCTATTGACCGCCCTACACTATCTTCGCATAAGTACCTAATATGGAAATATTATTTTTTATTTTATTTTTATTTTTTTACCTTGTGACCTTGATTGATTGATTTATTCAAAAAGAAATAATACTTAATTTAATTTTATATACATTTAAATCTAATAATAACGTAATTAAAACTAACTTACAAAATAAAAATAAAAGCCCTAAAGTACTAAAAAAAGCAATCTAAAGTACGGCGTCGAAAAACTCCTCCACATCGCTGTCGACTGGTAATGTACCCAAAAGACCGGCGGCATTGCCTCGCTGAATGGCAATGCTTAATATTATCCTTTGCCCGAAGTAAAAGCCAGCCCTTGGGTCACACGAAGTGTCAACAAGGCGTTTTGAAAGTTCTTTAAATAATTTGTGAGCACTCGGACCCCACGATCCGAGAGTTTCAACCCCAAAAACGGCTCGAAAATATAACTACCAACAAGGTTTTTTTTATTATATTTCCGCCGCTTGAGGTTCTCTGCAGCCGCTGCGGCAGCACCGGCACAGCACGACAAGCTAGGGAGATGAGATGGCGCAAGAGTATCGACACAAGTAGCGTCCCACACTAAAGGCCTACCCATCTTCCATGGAAATAAAGACATACCGTCCGGTTCTTTTGCCATCGTCGCGTGGAAATATTATAAAAACAATTTTATTTATAAAAGATTAACCATGGAGTTTCTAGCCGGATCTTCTCCATAAGAAACGACCAATTGGAACCGTGCACTAGCTTCTGACGTTTTATAAGTGGCCATGTAGGCCTATGTGAAATGAAAACATTTTGAATTTTTTGAATTTAGAATTTTGTAATCTATGATGTCTCTGGCTTAATCCGAAACTTTTATATCGATTTCGGATAATTTTTTTTATTTCGGATATCCGATTTTTTCGGTTACGGTTAAGGAGTTTCAAAACATCCTTGATTGAAATCTCCTGTTCCGTAGTAATGCCAGTCAGCATTGGAAGGTCGCACCCTGAATACATCATACGATACATACATACTAATTTACTTTCAGGATTGTGCTTGAGACTGTTGATAGTGTTCAGATCACCAGGGTTACTGCTGATCATGAGATTTTTTTTTTAGGATGAGAAATCATGAGACAACTCCTCCCAGCACTAGATGGAGAGGGAGGAGTGTCAGACATTTACTAGTATTTATTAGTTTATAATTTTAGCATAGCATAGCATAGTCGGCCTTTTAATGTTCCTACTATTGGGACTCAGGCCTCCTCTCTAGGAGAGGGAATGGGCCGTAATCCACCACGCGGGCCCAGTGCGGGATGGTGGATGTCACATGTCTTCGAATTTTTGGCTCTAGGACATGCCGGTTTCCTCACGATGTTTTCCTTCACCGTTTTGAGAGCAGTGGTGATGAAATAAATTACACAAAGTAATGCGCCTGGCTGGGTTTGAACCCGCGACCTACAACTCGTAAGTCGGGGGCGTTACCACTCGGCCACCACTGCTCTATAATAATTTCAGCATTTAAATGTGTTTTATTATTATAAATAACTTATTTTTTATTTTATTTTTTTCGGTTTGAAGTATCTGTTATTTATTTATTGTGCAAACCTACCACAGTATTGGTTTTTTAACCCAAAGGTTGACTGGTAGAGAATGCCTTGTTGCATTAAGTCCGCCTATGTACCACTACCGTGCATGAAGTTTAAATAAATACATAAAACTCACTCAGGTAACTCTTTCGAACAAGCCTATAGTGCGGAACCCTTCGTGTGCAGGGGCAACTCGCTCTTAGCCCGTTTTTTTTTTTATTTTCTGACTGACTGACTTCTTGGCAATTCAAAAGTGACAGTAAATTGTTTATTTGAAGTAAATGCTTTGATTGCAATAGTCTTGAAAAGCAAGATTTCTCCAAAATAATCCCCATTGTAGGTGCAGTCATCGATTTTTCATTTACATGTCATAATGAGACGGATATACGCCGATACTGCAGGCTAGAGGGAGACAGCGTATTATTATATTAATAGGGGTGACTTTACGCACCCTTCACTCAGTCACTTGATGTCGATTTTTAAAATCAATATTTCCTTTTATTGATTTAAATAATGCTTTAGAGATTTCGACAAACTAAACTGTACTTGATAGTTTGTTAATATGTTTTAACCAATTTTAAAAAAGGAAGAGGTTCTCCATTGATCGGATTTTTTTTTATTTTTGATGTGTGTACTCTAATTACTTAAAGGTGCCTGGACCGATTTGGAGAATTGTTTTTATGTTGGAAAGGGTATACTTCAAAGGTGGTCGCTTCATGGTCATCAGTTCTGGATATTAGAGGAATCGAGGAAAAGCGTAACATTATATAGGCAGGTTTGTAAGGGCTTCTACAGGTAGGTACCATACTATAGATCTTGCACACTACGTAGGTTAGTTGAGGGGTACTAACACTAAAAAACTAGGCAAGCGCGAGTCGGACTCGCACACTAAGGGCGGAACCCTTACAAACTAACTTATGTAAATAGTTCAATTCCCGAATCGAGTCTTGAAGATTTTTCCGAATACAACAAAAGTACTTTTTTTGTGAGGTAACTACAAATTCTCAGTTTTCAGGTTTATTCCAGTACTTGTGCAATAAGACTGAAAAAATTCAAATTTCAGGGTTCTAGGTCAAAGGAAATGCCTTATGAATTTCGATTTCCTTAGGAACGATAAATTTACGATTTTTGCGACATAAACGGCCGTATCTTTTTTTTCGTTACCTTAGAAGTTTAATTTTTTCACAGCTTTAATAATAATAATAATAATATAATAATAATAATACACATAGACAGACGGACGGACAACAAAGTGATCCAATAAGGGTTCCGTTTTTTTCTTTTGAGGTACGGAACCCTAAAAATAAGTGTAAAATAAAAAATAAAAACGTTTTACAAAAAAATACAACTGACTTCAAAGAATTTTAAGAAACAAAACCGGCAACACTGACTTGAAATTAAAATTTATTTTTCACTATTTAGCAGTGTTTTTTGTTTTTATCTTTTCTAAATCAGATGTACCTATTATTTGAAAAAAAAAAATGTATTGTGAAACATGATTAGTTAGGTCCTAGTAGCCGCGGTAGGGAATTTCAGACTTTTACTGACTGATACCCACTGTGTTCCTTCAATTACCCTTAGCGAGGGCTGTGGTAACTCCTTAGACGAAACTGCAGCCCTGGTAGGTATCGGCTCTTACTGGCCCCGTCCATTTCGCTGACATATCTTTGAGACAGGAGCAGGAGAACCAAGGTTGCCAACATACCCCTAAGAATCACCAAACTTAAGTGGCAGTGGACAGGGCACAGCGCTCGCAGAACAGGTGGTCGATGGGGACGAAAGATTCTGGAGTGGCAACCGCATGCCGAAACACGCAGCGTTGGACGGCCTCCCACAAGGTAGACCGATGACCCTATGAGACGCGGGAATCCGATGGGTGCGAGACACACAATATCGGTCATTGTGGCGAGACTTGCGGGAGGCCTATGTCCAACGTCTATTAGCTGATATGATGATGATGGTTGTCAAAAAACATAACATTTAGTTTGTGTTTTGTTTTTTGACAGTTGCTAAAAGCGAATACTTCATTTTCTATTCATGAAAATTAAATTATTTAATAGCTCAAGGCGTGTCTCCTGGGATCCGATCCCAAATCAGACAAGAATATTGTTTTACAAAAACTTAAAATTTCGCAGAAATTTTAGTCTCAAAATGGCGCTTGATGACACGCTATATTTATCATTAAGTAGCATTAACCACCACTACCAGACTGACCACCGACTGACGGGCCTGGTGCTGAGGGAAAATATATGATTTAAGAGGGAATGATATTTTAAAGTTAATTTATTTTTAATTAATTTTGTTACTAACATAGTTGTTTAAGTATTTCTGTGACTAACACATTATGGATTTTCTATATCTGAATTAAAGTATATTATTATCAGTAGGTATATCTCGGAACCCAGAGATCCTGGACCTTTGGAAGGCATACGAAGAGCCGAAACCAACTCGCATAGGCCCTTTACTCACTTTTAATGGAATGTGATATTATAATTATTAAATGCGAATGTGATATAATTTTTTTTTTATTGTTACAAATATTGAACTAATAATATTTCTGTGGTTAAAAGACCAATGAATAGCTACTCAATGTGTACACAAAATAACCTAGATTCCTACCGACCCCCCGTAACGTTGCGTCGATCGATAGCGCCGGCGAGTACCAGGCATTCATAAGTTACAGAAGGCAGCTAGCGGTGAGCATTGCCTGCCGCCACCTGTCACGTTGGCCGTGAACTACTAGGGTAGCATAAATACGTCAAATGTCAAAACATTGGACTGAGCTGGGCGGAGAAATTGTTGGAACGGAGGAGAAAGATGACTGATAATATCGATGTATTTACAAATGGTATTCGCTCACAATAACAATAACAATATTCTCTGTCTCACTCGCTCATTAGACTCAATTAAGGAGGATTTCGCTAATTGTAGACAAGGATTGTCTGTGAGTTACTGAGAAAAATCTAGTTACACTGTCTAACCTTCGTCAAGGTCGAGTTTTTTTAGGCGTCTAATGAATTGACAACTGACGGAACAATTCACCAACAATCAAAATCAACAATTTTCGTACTTGAAAATCTTTAGAATTATCATGCACGTTAAGATTCAATGCATCTTCATTAGTTAATTAAATAATCAACACTTAAAATCTATCGAGAGAACTGAAAAAAAAAAACATCTATTCGGACACAGTACTAGAAGCGCATAGCCACACAGAAATGCCCAGGTGATGCTGACTCGGCCACTGATGATAATATTTTTTGTGTAGCTCAGCATTTTTGCAAACCGTACTCGCTAGGGGCACGCGATCGAGGGGATCACGTATACGGCGATGAAATAAACTTGATCCTTGAGTAATTAAATCAGTCGCAATTTTTTTTAAATAATATAACCTAGTGTTTGACTGCGATCCACGGTGGGATGCTTACCATCAAGTAAGCAGTGATGCAATCGTTGTTGGTGAGGAGTACTAGTTTAAGAGGAGCCTATTCATTCTAGCCTTGAAAACACCCAAATTATAATCGGACGGGAAGGCCGCAGCGGGCAAATTCTTCCAGTCTTTCGATGTACGCGGTATAAACGAAGAGGCGAAACGCTTAGTCCAGACCGTGGAGGTTTCCACAACGTAAGGGTGAATACTCGCCGTGCGTCGGGTTGTCCGATGGTAAAAAGATGATGTCTGAATCAAGTCATGCAATTCTCGCGCACACTCACCAAAATGCATTCAATAAAATACCGATAGGCTGGCAATGGCAAATGGCAATATTTTTCTGGCTTTACTTTTTAAATTTAATCAGTTGTCCAATCATTTATTTTTTCTTAGAAACAAAATAATGTAGCTTCGATTATACTAATCTATGCAACGATTTAAAAAACCTATAAAAGCTGTCAAAATTAATAAAAAAACATAATATATTAATATAAAACTGTCAAAATAAATGAAGATAAAATAAAATTTAACAGGAAAAGCATTTATTAAGATGGGAAATTATAATGAATGCTTTTTAAACACGTATTACGATGACAGATTATGTTAAAATATTTGTCAAATCGGTAATATCGATGCGGTGGTCTCGCACACATTTGTTCTAGTGTAGGCCAAATTGTTTTGACACAAATATCAACAAAATTAAATGTTATTAGACTAAACGCATAATTTGTGGCTTAATTCAGTAGTTTAGGAAGTCATTCTTTAGACAGGCCTGTTGCTCTAGTGATCAGTTGCCCTGACTGCTATGCCGGAGATCGTGGGTTCAATTCCCACCCAGTGCAAATGTTTGTGTGATGAGAACGATCACTTGTTCTGTCTGGGTGCAATATATCTATAATATGTATGTATTTATATAAAAATATATAAGTTTATTTACCAGTTTATGTCTAGTAATCATACCACAAGCTCTACTTAATTTGGAACTAGATGGCGTTGTGCGAAAGTTGTGGAATAAAAAAATCCCTTTCCGTCTCTATTTTATGGCATAAGAGAAGAGTATGTAATGTGTGTGTAAGTAAAATATCATGGGGCATATCCGTGTGTAAAAAAATCCCTTATTGATAAAGAATTAAAAAAAAATGTTTACTTCCATAACCACATACTACTGCTCAACGTCTCATAGGACTCTTCGTTGACGGCTTTTTTTGTGGGAAAATCATCTCACGACATCCCCCGATCTAGAGCGGAGCGAGAGATAGTGTCAGACTTTTACTGACTAAAAACTCACTCCTGTTCCTTCGTTGCCTTTCGTACCAGGGCCGAGTCTTCCTTTCAGAATCAGACCCTTGACCCTAGTAGGCTTCGACCCTGCTGGGCTCCTACACTCTTCGTTGACGGCTGCTAGTTAGTTGAATAGAGACAGTACTAGTGGATTTTCTGCTAATCTGCTACGCTGTACGCTCATAATTTGCTCGTCCACCATTTATACGAAGACACTGCCTCCTAAGATACAGGACCTTCCTAGTTTAGGAGTCAGGTTTCAAAGTTTTAAATTGAATATTGTTGAGAGCAGTGGTGGCCGAGTGGTAACGGCCCCGACTTACGAGTTGTAGGTCGCGGGTTCAAACCCAGCCAGGCGCATTACTTTGTGTAATTTATTTCATCACCACTGCTCTCAAAACGGTGAAGGAAAACATCGTGAGGAAACCGGCATGTCCTAGAACCAAAAATTCGAAGACATGTGACATCCACCAACTCGCACTGGGCCCGCGTGGTGGATTACGGCCCATTCCCTCTCCTAGAGAGGAGGCCTGAGTCCCAACAGTGGGAACATTATAAGGCCGACTATGCTATGCTATATTGTATTATAGTTTTCTTTTTTGGTACTTAACATTTTTGTCAAACTTATATTTCTGATAATGAAGATATATATATATATATTTTGTAATGCATTTACATCTCAGAACTCTGAGGTCCTAGACCTTTGGAAGGCGTACGAGGGGTCAAAGCCAACTCGCTAGAGAGCTTTTAGATAATTATAATGGAACTTGATACCAATTATTATTATTTTAGTCAGTAAAATTCTGATTCTGCCTGTCTCTACCGAAACGATTTTTTTTTTTTTTACCACCAAAAAAAAAGAGGATTCCTCTCTGAGACAGGAAATGGCGTACAATTAAAAAAAATTAAACCAGCTTCATTTACTTGACAGGCTTTTTGCATAACAGTAAATAGTTTCATAGAAATTAATAGTTTAAGTATAAGTTGATACGCTATAAAATTAGATATTACTAGCTTCTACCAGCGGCTTCGCTCGCGTTGTAGTAGATAATAATCCCAGACGAGAAAGAACAGGAGCATCTTATGTGCGGTTCCAGGATAAGGTCTATCCTTGTACCAAGTTTCATCGAAATCCGTTAAGGCGTTCGATCGTGAAGAAATAGCAAAGACCACACGCCTTTAGAATATTAGTGTGAATACCCACGAACCTCCAGTCCCTTGTCAAAAAATTAAGTCGAGATCACAAAAAAAAGCCAAATCTCGCTGTATCAAAGTACCAAGACCGCAGCAACCCGAGGGGGTTGCAGCCACCCCTTGTTCGCCACGTGCTCGCCACCCTCGCGTACATACCTACAGCTATGTACTACTATATACTTAAATATAGGTTAGCTTGTCTGTCACTGTGTGGAGCTGCTAACCACGTTTTTGAACTTACTATAGATATAGGCTGTTGTTCTACTTTGGGGTCGGTAGAACTCTTGGTTATGTTTATGCGTATATGTATATGCTTACGCCTTTTCCCATGGGAGTAGGCAGAAACTAGAGAATGCTTCGTTCTATGATCCTTGCGTAGACATTCACAGACCTATTTAAGTCTCAAGACATGTTTATTCGTACAAAAGGTCCAGACAGAAGAACGGGGTTGTACGAAAGAGTTAACTTAGCCGCTGGACGCAGAGAGCAAATAAAATACACAGGTGGGTTTAAGTCTGACACTCCAAGAAGTTATTTGTAGATGCACCACCTCAAAAAAAAGACCCAGATAGAAAAAGTCAAGCAGAAGAAACGAACAAACCACCTAATAAGACAGAAGATATTGATTTCCAGCCTTGGTAATCGGTTATAAAAGCTAAAAGTAGTTAGGCTCCGGGATTATTCGAAAGAATCACCCCAGCCCTGGACCGTAAAGGGCAACTGAAGAAACACGGGTGAGTTGTAGTCAGTAAGTCTGTCCCTCACTCTCGCCTCATGTGACATCCAAAGGGCAATAGATAGGGAAAAAAAAACAACAGAAAAGAAGATATCCGCAGGAGAATCAAGGTTGCTGACATACGCCGAAGAATCGCCAAACTTAAGTGGCACTGTGGCATGTCACAGAACAGATCGTAGATGGGGCCGCCCACAAGGTGGACCGATGCCGTGGTTACGGTCGCGGGAATACGCATAGGACCGTTCGTTGTGGCGACACTTAGGAGAGAAGACCTATGTCCAGCAGAAGACGTCTATCGGTTGAAATAATGATGATGACGACTCCCTCTCGTTCCAACCAGAGTGTATTTTTGGAGGTAAGCGGAACAGGGAGTAAAGTTCCGCAAACCTCCGTTGAAAAGGGACAATCCACAGACCAGACGGGTGTTATGTCTGATACGGGTAACTGCCCGATAGATGATTTCGGGCTGTTGTATATGCCCAAATCATGCGAAAAAAACGTAGTTTTAGTTTCTATGTGACGCCATAGATGTCGCTACAATTTAATAACTTCCCATATATAAAAAAAAACGAAACGCGTCACCATTTTCTAACTCTATTCTGGGGTCCTCTGCGCATAGATTAGATATGAATCTGATTCAATTCAGTGAAAATCTCGCGATTAATGGTCATGCGACGCCGTGAAGGTCGCAGCGAGCCCTTGAACTATATGGCTATGCAACATTGTAAGAATGTAGTCCAGTGATAAAATGAATGAACCTATGCAATAGGTAAGATTGCCCCTGGTTTTTTTTTAAGGTAGGAAATTATGCAATAGCTTCTCCCGCTCTAGGACGGACGTGAGGTCGTGTCAGACTTTTACTGAATAAAACCCACTCCTATGTTCTTTCTTTGCCTTACGTTTTAAGGCCTCTGGTACGATATATCATCATCATCATCTTCCTGCCCTTGTCCCGTGTTATTTGGGGTTGGCGCAACACGTTTTTTTCTTCCATTCTGCCCTGTCACTCGTCACCTCTGGTACGATAAATAAAAATGGTAAATTCGAGAATGGTATAATGTAAGGAGAAAACTGAAGAAAGAAAGGAAATAGATCTATTTAGTACAACACAAGGCACTTAAATACAACTAGTTATAGGTATATATAAACTAAAAATAAAAAGCTACAATAATATCGACGGTTGAAAGGCGAATTGATCTAAACGACATTTTTTCCAATATTGAGTTATATACATATTCGGAATCAGCAAATTTTTCTCCGTCGTCTGTCAGGTTCCAAATTTTTTTGAAAAAATGTCTCGCCTTTTAACCGTATAATGCACCTCACGGCTGCACCAAAATAAGTCCAGTTCAATCAGTTGACTTTAAATCGTCAGACAGTAATTAAAAATCATCTAAGAAAGATTGACATGTCATTTATTGATAATTGTAATTATTTTTTTTTTTTTTATATATAGCCTCTTTTTTTTAATGTGAATATGAGAACACAAGACTTCGCGAATTCTTAGGTTACTTCCTATTACGACTCACTTTTTTTTTAACATGATTATTTTTATTGTGCTTTTGGGTACAATATCGACTGGTCTACACTGTTCTTACATGTCTATTAATACTGTAATATGAAAATATTGTAAACAACCACTTTTTTAAAAGAGTAACCATGGAGTTTCTTGGCGGTTCTTCTCCATAGGAAACGACCAATTTGGAACCGTGCACTAGGCTTCTGACGTTTTATAAGTGTCCATGTAGGCCTATGTGAAATAAAAACTTTCGACTGTGACTTTGAAAGTTCATAAATCATTAAATTAATGGAAAAACTTACATCTTCAATTTGATAGATATGATTGGAGTTTTCCAAGCAATTATTGTTTCGCAACTTTAGAAAAATATTTGTAGAGAATTTACAGACTAAATGATAAACCGCTAGAAATCTATGACATCAGTCATCAAGGAGTCATCAGAATAGCAGCAAGCAGAAGGATATTTCCCGAATTTTTAGAATTCTTTACCCAAAGGGTCAAAACGAGACCCTATTACTAAAACTCCACTGTCTGTCTGTCAACAGGCTATAACAACAAGACTAATAACAGAATATAATACAAATTTAATTGGGGTTCATCGGGATAGGCGAAACTAAAAAAAAGGTTATATAATGTAATATAGTGTGTATTGTTGTACTTATAGATAACAGTATGATACCCTTCGTGCGCAAATCCGACTCGCACTTGACCGGTTTTTTTTTTTTATGAGTTCTCCATAATTCCAGCTAGCAACCTGCCCACCTGATGTTGTTTACGGCAGCCTATTCCCACCTGCAACGCCAAAGGATAATCCAATGCGTTCTCCTTCGAAGACAAACTTGAAATGACTCACGTATTAGTAATTTCATCGGTCTGCTCCACCATTTGGAGTTATCAAGCGGAGACGTATGTTTTTGTGGTAATTTATTGAGGGAACTGGTCGCGTATCTTCGAGTTGGCATGTATTTCTGTCTTGTAAACAATGAGTAGTAGTGTTTTAAATACACACGTGTGTTTAGTGTTTAATTGAAAATAATTGACACGCTTTTTTTTATGTTGAAATCAGAAACTTTATTTCAAATAGACCAATAACAGGCTCTTTTGAATTGTCAAAATGTCGGTCAGTCAAAAAAAAAGTGAAGCAAGTTGCACTTTCTAAAGCGTAGATCTCTATGGAGAAGAACGTGCAAGAAACTCCATGGACACTCTTTTAAATCATGTTATGAATTACAAAAATCTGGGTTACATATTTTTTTGACGCTTCTATTATGTGAGCACAATGTCAATAAATAATAAAAAAGCTTGAAGAAAGTTTGAGTCAACATAAGTCCGACAATGCTAAACCGCTCCGAGTTAGCGTAGTGCAATAATACTCGTGCAGATTCTGTATGAGATGAGACCTCTGCAGTGGGACATTAAAAGATTTTTTTCAGTTTCATCACAAAAAAAAAAATACAATTTTAAAAAAGGAACTTCGTCATAACTTCTTACTTAAATATAAAAATAAAAAAAATACAACAAAAAAAATATTCATTCGAATTTCGAATCGTTTTGATCGTGGAGCCGAGCAGACGACACTCCAGCGAAGTAGAGTTTCAATCTAGCTATGTATCGTAAACCAGTTCAGCATGGCCCCTCGGAAGTAACGGTCGCGGTAACAGCAAGGATCAAGATGCGCTGGGCGAAGCGGTACCGATGTTATACTTAGGTATGTAGGTACGGGGTGGGCCGGTACGGATAGAAAATGTAGTTCATTTGTTTCATTTTTTTTTTTTGAGAATTTAAGATTTTCTAACATATATTTTTTTTTTGTGTGAATGTTAAATAAGTCATTATAAATTTGTCGTTTTTGGTCGTAAAACTTTTTATGGTCAAAATAAATATGAAAGAATTCTAAAAGCTAAGATGAAGAAACTATCGTTGGATAAGAAAACTCCTTCTATATTCATATTATATAAAAAAAGAAATATGTATTTATATTGTTGATGTTAATGAATAATTACGATCAACAATACAAATACATATTTCTTAAAAACTACTGGACAAGTTTTAATATTTTTTTCAGCAGTAGAAGTTGCACTTTATAACAAAAATATAATAGACCTAGGCTATATACATATTTTCTACTGAAAAGTTAGAAAGAAGTTAGTGTTTAATCATTTAAAAACATTTCTTAGATTTTTTTACCTGGAATACATACTTTTATTTAATAATCACGCTGAATGTTTTAAAAGCAAAAACGACATTGAAAATTGTATCACATACTAGCTTCTGCTAACGGCTTTTCCTGCGTAAAAATAGGTTTCAGTTTCGTAAAATCCGTTCTTAGCGGATGTCTACACCCTAAAAGGAACCTACTTGCCAAATTTTAAGTTTGTAGATGTTAAAGTTTCTGAGATTTCGTGATTAATCAGTGAGTGATTTGATAAAAACAAAAACTACTTAGCGACAAAAAAGACACTAAAAATGTCACAACAAACTTTAATATGGTATTCTATTATTATTAATTATTAAAACAAATGACTAAACAAAAGTACACAAACAATAAGATATATTTTACGAAAAACAAAAACTGCATAAAATTATTCCCACTAATTATTATTTATTTATTATTCATACTAATTTTTTTTTTGTTTTTTAAAAAACATACCTAAATAAACCACACTAATATATATCTACCTGTATAATTAATAAAACAAAAATTTATATTTAAAAAATACCTCTTAAAACTTTTAATTTTCGAATTATTTAATTAAGCTCAATATTCTGACGGTACCAGCCACAAGTACATACATTCACCTACATCCACGCACACAGACTCAGTTTTATGGCCCGACTCGAGTCGAACGCACACAGACACGACTCACACCGACGGAGTTCGGGCGACGCACTCACACATGCGCAGATTTATTTTATTCTTACGGAGATGGGGAGTTTATATTTTTATTTTTTTTTGTGAAAATTATTTTCAGGTGCAAAATATTTTTTTGGGATAAATTATTTTCTGGCATAGAAATCAGGTAAAAAAAAAATTTGGAGGCGATAGATTCTGGTATTATTTAAAATTATGATTATTTATTATCTGTAAAATTTTAATATCACGCCTAAATAACTTAATTCCGCCATGCCCGTTCCATCATTGAACCACCAAACGTGCGGCGGGCGTTATGCCATCGATACATAGTGGAGACATCCCACCCATACGTTCAAAACGTTTTGGAAATACATTTATAGCTGATGAAGTAGAATTCCCTGCCGGGATCTATGTTTCCTGATAACTATAAGTTATAATACCTAGACAATACCTAGGGGTATTTTTTTTTCGGTGGGAAAATCATCTAATGACACATCGCGCTCTTGGGCGGAGCGGAAGATAGTGTCAGACTTTTACTGACAAAAAAACCACTCCTGCTCCTTCGTTGCCTTTCGTATCAGGCAGGGGCGCCGACTCCGTGGGTGCTCGGTGGCTCGAGCACCCATGAGAAATACACAATGGGTGCCGAGCACCCCTGAGAATAGACATCAAGACAGATCAGTAATCACCTTTTAGGTTACGTATAAATTATATTATTTCTTGATAAAAAAAACTAGTTTAATTTTTATATAATTGTTTGATTTTATATTTTTATCAAACATAATTAGTAATTAAGTAGGTACGCAATATGTAAGTAGGACATTTATTTATTTGTCGGTCGATCACTGTGCATTTCTCTTCTCACACTTCGCCACTTTTTCAAGTCATCAATTGAGCATGAGCACCCATGAGGTTTTCTAAAAGCGCCGCCGGCGCCCCTGGTACCAGGGCCAAGTCTTCCTTTCAGAATCAGGTCAAGAGTGAATAGGTTACTTCTACGCAAGCTTGCTCCACCGTCGCCCACATCATAGCTTACCATCAGGTGGTGAGATAGTGGTCAAACGTTACCTAGCTATATCATATATATATATAAAAATGAATAGCTGTTCGTTAGTCTCGCTAAAACACAAAAACGGCTGGACCAATTTGGCTAATTTTGGTCTTGAAATGTTCGAGATAGTCTTTTAGATATAGAATGTCTTTGAACTTTTGGTTCTAGGCGGCATGTCCTAGAACCAAAAGTTCAAAGACATGTAACTCCCTCCCATGTTCCCTCACGATGTTTTCCTTTACCGTTTTGACAGCAGCGGTGATGGAGTAAATTACACAATGCGCCCCTGTAAGAGGGGACTCACCACTGGTTTATTCATAAAAAACAAAAGTACAAATATTTTTTTCTTTATAAAATTAGTTTAGATGAAATCTGAGTGTAGTAAACCTTTCTCTAAGGAATTTCGTAGATTTTTATTTTATTATTAACTAGCTGACCCGGCGGACTTCGTACCACGTACTACCTAATAGTAAGGATAACGCCATCTACTGGCATTACCAGAACAGCATAGTTCATTTTATAATGACACTTTAATTAGAGATTGCGTTGTAGTCGGATTTTTTTTTCGTGATTTTTTCCATTTTTTCTCACCGTTTAAACCTTCCCTGGACTATCTCGAACATTTCAAGACCAAAATTAGCCAAATTGGTCCAGCCGTTTTTGTGTTTTAGCGAGACTAACGAACAGCTATTCATTTTTATATATATATGATATAGCTAGGTAACGTTTGACCACTATCTCACCACCTGATGGTAAGCTATGATGTGGGCGACGGTGGAGCAAGCTTGCGTAGAAGTAACCTATTCACTCTTGACCTGATTCTGAAAGGAAGACTTGGCCCTGGTACCAGGGGCGCCGGCGGCGCTTTTAGAAAACCTCATGGGTGCTCATGCTCAATTGATGACTTGAAAAAGTGGCGAAGTGTGAGAAGAGAAATGCACAGTGATCGACCGACAAATAAATAAAAATGTCCTATTTACATACTGCGTAAAAAATCCGACTACAACGCAATCTCTAATTAAAGTGTCATTATAAAATGAACTATGCTGTTCTGGTAATGCCAGTAGATGGCGTTATCCTTACTATTAGGTAGTACGTGGTACGAAGTCCGCCGGGTCAGCTAGTTAATAATAAAATAAAAATCTACGAAATTCCTTAGAGAAAGGTTTACTACACTCAGATTTCATCTAAACTAATTTTATAAAGAAAAAAATATTTGTACTTTTGTTTTTTATGAATAAACCAGTGGTAAGTCCCCTCTTACGGGCGCATTGTGTAATTTATTCCATCACCGCTGCTGTCAAAACGGTGAAGGAAAACATCGTGAGGGTACCGGCATGTCCTAGAACCAAAAGTTCAAAGACATGTAACTGCCACCAATCCGCACTGGGTCCTCGTGGAGGATTACGGCCTATTCCCTCTCCTAGAGTGGAGGCTTGAGTCTTTCGATCACATACTTAAACAGGCGTGGGACTGGAATCCTCAAGGGAAAAGGTAGTGCCATCCACGGCGAACCTGGTGACGCACCGTGCTGGCTGAAGCGATGGCCATCAGATAGACATGCGAGTGGAATGGAGATAGAGTGGACAAGGAAGGGTAAAGCTCAAGACCAGTCACGACGGGTGACTACTGACGCCCTCTGCCCTAGCTAGGGGACATAGGATCTTAAGTCAAATAAATTTCCGCCACCGTAAGCGCGGGCTTGCCGGACGGAGAGCAAGGGTGGCTCGCCGTCCGATCGTCCGGTAACCTTCCGGACCGGGCGTCGACGGCACGTACTGTTCCATGCGCACCTCAAGGAGATGTCACTAGGGCCATGGATGATGCGAAAGAGATCACCGGGGCCCTGGAAAATGGTAAAGAAGGAACAGAAGTGGGTTTTAGTCAGTAAAAGTCTGACACTATCTCCCGCTCCGCCCAAGAGCGGGGGATGTCATTAGATGATTTTCCCACCCGAAAAAAAAGTCAAATAAGTTATTATGCTGTGATTACATTATGAGGATTCGGCGAATATTTGCGTTATCGCAATCAATGTGGCCGAGTCTAAACGCGAAGGGTTCCGGCGAACACGAATGCCTGTAGCGAATACGATGTTTTTAGGAAGAAAGAAAAGAATGTATTTGCGTCAAACATGGCGCATACTTCAAAAAATAAAAATAGAACAGAATAAACTTTATTGTACAGCAAAATAGTGACAAAACTTTTAAACTAACTTAAATCTATGGGTACAATGGTGGTCTTATCGCTGACAGCGGTATCTACCAGACAACCTTATGGTGGACTGTAAGAATTTAAAATAAAAAATATATAATAATATTCACACAACGCCGCCTATTTTCAAGTTAAGCAGAGCTTGTGTTCTGAGTACTAGACAACTGATAAACATTCTTAAATATTTTTAAATACATACATATTATAGATAAATTACACCCAGACACAGAACAAATGATTGTGCTCATCACACAAAAATTTGTTCTGGGTGGGAATCGAACCCACGACCTCCGGCATAGCAGTCAGGGCCACTAACCACTAGTCCCAAGTTAAGCAGAGCTTGTGTTCTGAGTACTAGACAACTGATAAACATACTTAAATATTTCTAAATAAATACATATTATAGATAAATTACACCCAGACACAGAACAAATGATCGTGCTCATCACACAAACATTTGTTCTGGGTGGGAATCGAACCCACGACCTCCGGCATAGCAGTCAGGGCCACTAACCACTGGACCAACAAACCAGTCAAGGGGGTTACAAAAAGGGGTTAGTCTGCGGTGTACTGTATATAATGAAGTATTTAATAACTATATTTTTATCGCGAAAACGCGACACGAATATTGTCGAATATTCCTAGTTCGTTCCATCATCGGACCACTAGACGTACGGCGTTGCCATCGGTACATGGTGGACATCCCACCCATACGTACAAAGCGTTTTGGGAACACATTCATAATGCGTACAGCTAAGGAGTGGAATTCCCTGCCGGAGTCTGTGTTCCCTGATAGCTACAACCTAGGGGTCTTTAAGTCAAGAGTGAATAGGTTACTTCTAGGCAAGCGCGCTCCATCGTCGGTGGTCAAACGCGAACCCATCAATAATAAAAAATATTTAAAAAATAATTTCTCTTCTTAAACGTTAACAAACGTTTTTCTTTCTTTCTTATTCTTTCTTTATGTTATTACCTATTGATACACCGGATCACACCGGAGTTTCCTAGCGTGATCGAATCAGGAATGAAGATATCCGCAAGAGAACCAAGGTTACCGACATAGCACGAAGAATCGCCACACTTAAGTGGCAATGGGCAGAGCACATTGCTCACAGAACATATGGCTATTGGGGCCGAAAGGTTCTGGAGTGGCGACCGCGTACCGGAAGAAGCAGTGTTGGAAGGCCTCCTACAAGGTGGACCGATGAATGCGAGACGCACAGGACCGTTCATTGTGGCGACACTTGTGGGAGTCCTATGTCCAACTGTGGACGTCTTTCGGCTGAAATGATGATGATGATGATGACGATGATGATAAAGACACGAGAGCAGCTATGATAAATCCGCTCGCGCGCAAGTTTATCACTCTGGCCAACTCTCAAAAAAAAAACATAATGAACTTTGAGCTACTGATAAGAGATTGATAACAAGTGTAGACGGTCACTAGACTTTATGGTCCGTGGCCTATTGTTTGTGAAAAATCTGCGTTTAACTTTAAAAGCGATAGTTTACCTACAATCGACTCCACCATTACAATGCGTTCCAAATAAGAATAGGATCGATGACCATGTTGTGACGTCACGTCATACTGTCAAATCGAAGAATTACGGTGAGCAAAACAAGAAATTTTTAAAATATAATTTATTTACGAACTGTGAACGAAAAAGTTTAATCAGAATCCAGTTCTTCAATTTTGCTCATCTCTGAGTTCTTCAATTTTGCCCAATTTCTTGCGATTTGACAGTATGACGTGACGTCACAACATGGCAATCGATCCTATTCTTATTTGGAACGCATTGTTCCCATTTTAAAAACATACTATAAAATTGTGCTAATAATGTAATAAGCCATTTAACCACCTACATCGGATATATCCGACAAACACTCTCGCGTTTATTCCGCCAGGGTCGCACATCCACGACCAAATACTCCATCTCGTCAGCTCTTCTGTCACCTATGGGGATTGAAGAGCTAAACGAGATGGAGTACCCAGTCGCTAACACACGACCCTGGCGAATAGAACACGAAAACACCCTTCGGAGAATTATCTACTTTTCGTCTGGCTGCAAGTCGTTTCTTATTCTGTTGTCGTGGGTTCGATTCCCACCCAAAACAAATGTTAGTGTGATGAGCACGATCATTTGTTCTGTGTCTGGGTGTAATTTATCTATAGTATGTATTTGTATGTATTTAGAAATAATATAAGTATGCTTATCAGTTGTCTAGTACTTATAGCTCTGCTTAGTTTGGGACTAGATGGCGTTGTGTGATAGTTGTGGAATATTAAATTAATCATTATGTATTGTATTTGTAATATACGGTACAGTGAGTTCCTATTTTATTTATGAAATAAACTAGCTTCTGCCCGCGGCTTCACTCGCGTGAATGTAGGTTTCTCCATACAAACTTTGGACCCCCGCTTCATCCCTTTAGGGAGCGAATTTTGGAAAATCCTTTCTTAGTGCTCACCTACGTCATAAAAGGTAACCTTGTGCAAAATGTCATGCTCCTAATCTCAGTACTTTCGGCTGTACGTTGATATGTCAGTCAGTCAGTTTCCCCTTTTATATATATAAATATATATTTTTTTATTTACTTTTATTATTAAAAACTAGCTACTAGCAGGGACTGCGCGCACGCTAGGGTGTTTCATATTTTTAAAATGTTCGATTTTTGACTTTGCTCGAATTCTTGATGCCACTCATGTACAGTGTTCTTATACCAAAAATCACCACAATCGGTTAATATTTAGAGGTTGCAACACCTTTCGAATACCGTAATTAGAGACAATAGAATGACAATGCCAGAGCGAACGAAAATATTAATGCGGTTCACAGAATACATCTACTTACCAAGTTTCACCAGTATAGCTCTTATAGTTTCGGAAAAAAAGTGGCTGTGACATACGGACGGACAAACAGACCCATGACGAATCTATAAGGGTTCCGTTTCTTGTCATTTGGCTATGGAACCCTAAAAAGTGATGTGCACGGGCACTCAGGCGTATTTTTCATCCTGCTACCCCCAACCACCATTTTTTTTCATTGATAATTTAAATAGTAGAACAACGTTATCCAGGTCAGCTAGTATCTTAATCATATCTTCGACGGAGCGCCTGTGCAACACGAAACTTTAATTCCTAAAGGTTATTTGCACAATCGATATTTGCTTCAATTATTCAAGTAAACTCGCCTTTCAAAGTTTCGAATGTTACAGACCGACTATGCAACTTAAAAGTATGGTAACACTTTTTTTTTTAGGTGGGAAATCATCTAATGATATCTCCCGCCCTTGGGTGGGGCAGGACTAAAACCCACTCCTGTTCCTTGTTTGTCTTCGTTCCAGGACCCCGTGGTTTTCTTTCGCATTACCCATGGCCCCAGTAGGCTTCGACCCTGCTGGGCCCTACGGTTTGCTGACATCTATTTGAGGCGCGCTTGGAGTCGTCGACAACTTGGGCTCGGTCCGGACGGTTACCGGACGGTGAACTACCCTTTGCTCGCTAGAAAATACATCTGGTTTCGGTTACCATTCGCCTTCAACTTAGGCTGGTTCCCAACAACCTAGGTCTCAGGGTTTCCAGTCTTCTGCAGGGTTGTTCGAAAGAGTTTCCGGGGCCACGGAACTCGAAGGGCAGTTCTCCAGTGTAGGAGTTAATTAATGATTTCCTACTTAAAAAAGGGGGGCCAGTCTTCAACAAGGTTGGAAAAATCATGATATATTTAAATTATTCCAAAAAAGAAACTAAGCTTCATTTTTAGGATTCCGTACCTCAAAAGGAAAAAACAGAACCCTATAGGATCACTTTGTTGTCCGTCTGTCTGTCTGTCTGTCAAGACCCTTTATCTCGGGAACGCGTGGTGGCATCAAGTTGAAATTAAAACCATATATTTAGGTCTGCAGTCCCCTAAAGCTGGGAAAAATCAAACTTGTAAGTTAACGAAAAAAAAAGATACGGCCGTTTATGTTGCAAAAAACGTATATTTCGACACTCTCAAGGGAATCAAAAAAATTAAAATTCATAGAGTACTTCCCGTTGTCCTAGAATGAAATTTGGCATGAAGCAAGGTCTATGAGACCTTCAGTATAGGAAAAAATCTGAAAACAGTGAATTTGTAGTTACGTCACAAAAAAAAATCGATTAGTAAAAATCTTTGAGACTCGATTCGGAAATTAAACGGTTTCATATGTGGGTAAGTTTGTACGGAACCCTTAGTGCGCAAGTCCGTGTCTTTTTTTTCTGCTAGTGTCATAAGCCTAACGTAGATATGTAAACTAGCAATTAAATTAAATTTTGTTTAGGTGGAGTGCTTTAGGGCGGAGCTGAGCGTGTCAGACTTTTACTAACTAAAACCGTATCTAAGTTCCTTCTTTGCCCTTTGCGTTCAGGATCCAGACGTCCCCTTTCGGAAGTTTAGACCGTACTAGGGGTCTAAACCGAAAGTGAGTGGGTGAGAAAGTGTAATATTTAGACAGGTCCAATTTTCATTTCATTTTTGTAAATAAATCTTAGTTAGATTATTCAAGCATGAAGCTATATTATGTAAAAGCATGTCCATTAGCAAGCAGTAAACGGTTATATAATTGAAAAAAAATCTTCAATCATCAGTTTTGTTAACTGAATTTCTGTGTGCAAGACAGTTCACTCATGATGACGCAAATAGGGGTGTCTCGACGACGCACTGTGATGCTGAAACGTGCGTCCATGCAACAACCGCGGGTGAAGCTGTGGCTGTTAGCTATGGTACAACAGCGTATTTCTGACGCGGGTCTTTATAACTTGCGTCACCGTGTGAGAACAGCCTAAGACTAGAGGCATTTTTTAAAATCTGGATACTAATCGACATACATTTTCACTGTTTTTCATATGATCGCTCTTACGCGATTATGACGTTATTACACATTTTTCATTAGATATTTTAGAAACACAGTATCTTGTGGATATTATTTAGGCTTTTATTGAAATCAATTTATAAAAAGACTTCTAAATATCTGCAATTTTGAACGAAACAAAAAAAAAAATTTTTTTAGTAATTGTATGAAGTGTTATTGTGTTGTGTGCGACTCAAAAATTAAAAAAGTCAAAAAAGTATAACAACAGAAGCCTTGCAAATGTAATCAAGATTCTAAATGACAATTTTTTTCAAAAACCCTTGAAGGGTTTTAAAAAACACGTATTTCCTGGAACAAATTTTGTAAAATATTCGAGTAGATCACGGAATTACCGAATGCTAACCGAGTTTTCAGGCGTTATCTCTCTTTTATCGCGTAGTCTTCTCGTCAAATATCGCATTGGATTGCGTTAGATGAAGTAACAAGCTTTTAAACCATGCTTGATGTTGACGATAGGCGAGTGGAAAAGGACCCTCTTAAGTCGTTTACACCACGTCTTCGTATGGAGTAGTAACATTCGAGTTCCATAAGAAAGCGAATGTAAAATTAAGTAAAATTTAGCTTCACTTGTATTTTTTTTTGACTGATCGACATTTTGACAATTCAAAAGTGCCTGTAATTGGTCTATTTGAAATAAACGTTTCTGATTTCTGAAAACATACTAATGTTTTTACAGCATTTGCCAGCAAATATCTCGAGTCAGCCTTCTCGGCAAGCTTTGCTGAGGTAGTCAATACCATAATGAAATTCTCAGGTCCATTTCACCGAGATCGCGCTTGTTTCAATGACTCTCAATACTGTCCAGTTATGTAGACACTTGAAATAAGAATTACACCTTACATCACAGCATCCACTAGGAATCAATTTATGAATAATTAAAACAGACACTGAACTTCACCCAAAAAAAACCCTCATAGGAAGCATTTGACGAAGTGACAAGCGCCATTGCCATCGAAACGTCACGTGGACAATTTATATCTTACATTTTGAGTTTTAGACAGTCGTAAGACTCAGAAAGCGGTATTCCTGGACACGGCTTGTATAGTTAGGAGGTTCCTTTCTCTAGAGCTCTGACCGGTAGCTTGGACCCTGTTCCCGATACCGGTGGGATACTATTTTTTTTTAAATTGAAATATTCAAAAATATATTTTTTATATAACAATGATTACAGACATAATAATATTACGTTAATAAAATGTCACTTTGACTGACTCCCGACTCTTAAAACGAGAATTAGACATTTTTTGTAGAGTTTCACAAACTTGAAATTCTCAATGCAGAAATCTGGAGTAAGTATCAAGCTTAAGATTAGAAAAAATCAGACACTGACCTGTCAACAGGCGGCGGCAAGGGCGCCATCATATGCGGGTGAGGTGGCATAGGCGGATGTGGAGGGTGCGGGTGAAAGGGCGAGCCCGGCGGCGCGAAACCCGGCCCAGGGAAGTGCGGCTGCTGCGGCGGCCCGGGCGGGAACCCGCCGCCGGAGCCCGGCCGCGCTGAAGGCGAGCCGAAGGGGCCCGGCGCCGCATAAGGCGGGCCCGCAAACCCTGGGCCGGGCGTCGACGGGGCTGGAGACGCGGCGAACGCCGGCCCTGCAGGGGAGCCCGCGGGCGGCGCGAACGACGCGAATGGCGGCTCGGCGTTGCCGCTCTTCCACGCCGCGGGGACGCCGCCGCCGGTCTCGTCCAGCGCCGGCACGCGCCGCTGCAGCCCCACCGACATCTGGGTACCAGGATAGCATGATTACCTAAGAGTTTTGTAAATACTTATTCTATAACTAGGGAAAGATATTGAAGACTAGTACCCATCAAAGCGGTGATGAGATGAGATGTCTAGGATCTCAATTTAGGTGGCAGCAAAGTAGGGTCTAATTAAAAGATAACACATTTTAATCCATTTTCATATCGGGGTACCAGGATAGCATAGTTACCTAAGAGTTTTGTAAATACTTATTCTATAAATAAGGAAAGATATTGAAGCCGCCCATCAAAGCGGTGTGAAATTTGAAGGAAGACGAAAGAGATGTCTCGGCTTCTTATTTTGTCATCTTTTAGCTTTTTATCACGAATCTAGGATATCAGTTTTGGTGGAAGCAAAGCAGGGTGTAACTAGTATTAGTTTCGCATTTACTTCCATTTTGATATTGGGGTACCAGGGTAGCATGGTTACCTAAGAGTTTTGTAAATAATTTTTCTAAGACTAAGAAAGAATATTAAAGACGAAAAAGAAAAAAGAAGGAAGACGAGTGAGATGTCTTGGTTTCTTATTTTTTTATCCTTTAGCTTTTGATCACACACTTAGGATCTTCTATTTTTATATCCGGGGACCAGGGTAGCATGGTTACCTGAGAGTTACGTACAAACACTAATGCTAAGGAAGTTCCTGCACCCGGATTCCACCAAAGATGGGTTTCGATATTCGGTTAGTTTCCATAAACTTATATAATTATTTTTTTAAGCGGGATATACCAAGGTAACCCGCGAAATTCACATTTGAATGGATATTTTATGAAAATCATTCAATAGAGAACCTAAGACAAATTGAGAGGGTTGTATAGATGATATTAATGATTATAATTCAGTAAATAAATATGCATTACGGCCGCCAATCATATTTTGTACATACAACTTGACACTGACGTGCAAAACGCAAAAACCTTGTGAAAATTTGAATTTCGCGGGCTATTCTGGCGCTTTCATTTTAAATCATACTATCATGAGAAAGAGCGCTCGATTATTTTGAAATTCGAATTTAAATCGAACGTTAAAAAAAGGAAAAGAACGTTCTTTTTTTTAAATCGGTAACCGACATTCTAAAATTCAAAATTCGAACATCACTGACAACGAATCCGCGCTACAATCGGCGCCTCATGTAGTGAGTTTATTGAACTATTTCTACTACAGTCGTTACACAACTTTGGTGCAGCGGCGTACGCGCAACTTACGTCATACGCTCAGTAAATTGTATATTATTGCTAAATATAGAAAGTGTACGGTCTATTAAATTGTATTATTTGATTTTTTTACGTTTGAAATAATCTGGCATTGATTTCGTGGCGAACTTTTATGAGTTCGATCGTTATGGAGCTCGGAATCCGAGACCAGCAGATCGCCTTCTGCGAAGCAGTAATGCGAGCGAAAGAGGTGGCGGAAAGCGTGAGGGAGACGACATATCCTTATCCTCAAGCTCCAGCCGCCGCAGAGGACACTCTGGTCATCAGGCATGGCGATTCCCGACCAGCGCAGACGGGGAGTAATGTGTAGTAGCGGCGCGTTCTGTTCCACTCGAGTTCACACTGCGAGTCAGACTCGCGCGCTGAGGGTTTCCTAAATAAGTATGTAAATTCCCAAATGGAGTCTCGAAGATTTTTCCGAATATTTTTTTTTTTTGGCCTAGCAACAAAATTACTGTTTTCAGAGTTATTCCTATATCTGTGCTATAAGACCTAGTTTTATGCTAAATTTCAGGATTCTAGGTCAGCGGGAAGTACCCGATGAATTTTGGTTCCCTTGAGAGTGTGGAAATATAGAAATCAGGTCATAATAGATATTAGTTAAGACCGCTTTAACAGCGTACCTAATGCAAATAAACACATCCTTTTTACTATCTGATGCGTAGTTGAGTACACTACGCAAGATTTCCAGATTGAAGCAGATCTAAGCGGAAAAGCCCGAGCTGCGGGATAGTTCAAGACTTCTGCTCGCCCTGCCACGTAAAAGGCAACTGAAGAAACATAGGTGGAGTTTAGTCAGAGTTTTACACTCCCTCTCGGCCCACCACCCATCCAAATAAAAAAGATTCTAGAAAGTATGATTCCATCAGCAACAGTAACTTAGTTTTATTTGTCTTATCTATCTCTGAGGTTTTTATTATTATTTATTTATTCCACAACTATCACACAGCGCCGTCTAGTCTCAAGCTAAGCAGAGCTTGTGTTATAAGTACTAGACAACTGATAAACATACATATATATTTCTAAATGCATACATATTATAGATAAAATTACACCCAGACACAGAACAAATGATCGTGCTCGTCACAAAAAAATTGTCTTGGATGGAAATCGAACCCACGACAAGCGTAACGTCTAACGCACCGGCTGCGTCTGCGCACACTTGACATTCTAAATTCAAATAATTTAGCGTCGTGTATATTACAAAATAGATAGGTACAGAAGTCAATCTCCATACAAAGTGCGCTCGAGCAACGCACACATAGACACCGCACACGGACACGATATCTCGGCATATTGTTGGCCACACGGGATTTTTCATTGAAAATCCCGAGAAGATCCATATCATATCAACATTTCGATGCAAGTACATGAATAACTACCTAATTCCGATCTCTATAGTTAACACCACGGACTACCTGCAAATTATCTTTTCTTCGTCTCCGGTAAATGCATCCAAAGGTAAAAATACCGCCCATTGTTACATCCAAGAGCATACAATCTGTGTCTATGGACACTATTGTTTTACTATTTCTTATTGTATTTTTGTACCATTGTCTACTATGCACCAATAAACAATAAACTTTACTCCAAAAATTATGATTTGTTTCTTACGTTTAACAAAATATATCATAGTTATAAGTATATATCGAGTCTCGACAGATGTTGTCCTGTCCGAAAATTGGATTTCGTCAGAAAAAAAATTGAGAACCCGATTGCAGCGTCATCTACCGGGTCTAAATGAATTTTCAAGCCATCCAGGGACCCACTAATAAATACACAAAGTTTCATCTAAATCAGTCAAGCCGTTTAGGAGGAGTGAGGTGACAAACACACTTACAGAAAAAAAAAACATTATATATACTAGCTGACCCGGCGAACTTCGTACCGCCTAATAGTAAGGATAATAGAGATGGCGTTGTATTCGAATTTTTTTTCGCGATTTTTCCATTTTTTCTCACCGTTTTAACCTTCCCTGGCCTATCTCGAATATTTCAAGACAAAAATTAGCCAAATCGGTCTAGCCATTTTCGAGTTTTAGCGAGACTAACGAACAGCTATGCATTTTTATCTTAATAGATATGTATGGAAAGATATACGTAAAAAATAAAAAATAAACCCGACTGCGTAAAAAATAACTTTAGATAAAAACTAAAAAGAAAACAAAAAGTTCAGGCGAGTAGCGTAAAAACTAATTTAACTAAAACAAATAATAAATTCTAATACGGAACATATTGACTGCAACAGTTGGGACCCATTAGATGGGATGATTTTAGTCTGGATTATTTTAATCTTAATCTGATGATAAGCAGAGATACAATCGTTGGTGGTGAAGCGCTCTAGTTTATTAAGAGTCTATTCACTCTATCCTTGAAGACATCTAATATATATAGCATAGTCGGCCTTATAATGTTCCCACTGTTGGGACTCAGGCCTCCTCTCTAGGAGAGGGAATGGGACACGGGCCCAGTGCGGGTTGGTAGATGTCACATGTCTTCGAATTTTTGGTTCTAGGACATGCCGTTTCCTCACGATGTTTTCCTTCACCGTTTTGAGAGCAGTGGTGATGAAATAAATTACACAAAGTAATGCGCCTGACTGGGTTTGAAACCGCGAGCTACAACTCGTAAGTCGGGGCCGTTACCACTCGGCCACCACTGCTCCAACATCTAATACATACCTAAATGAACTTCTATTGAAGATGTCATCAACTGGACACAGGGCTGTCCCGAAATTGGTGTGGCTATTCTTCTTCGCCCTGCCTGCACGTGTTAGCGCACACGCTTGTTCACTGTAATATCTCCCGCATGAAGTGCGAACTACACTGAGATTTAGACGCTCGCGCCACAGTATAGATATGGAAAAGTACAGAAACTACGTACAAATGTTCGAAACGGCACACTCATACAAACATACGCATCGACGAGACTCACCCTGCGTACCGAATTGCGTCAAAAGCGATAATATCGCGAATTCGACCAACGCGCAACGTCACAATTATTACTCAATAGCTCTTATATTTTGTGACTATTAAATTTGGTCGAATTCGCGATATAATCACTTTTATCGCAATTCGGAATACGGGGTCAGCGTTTCTCGCGGTCCTGTCAGTAGCAAAAAACGCTTAGAAGTCTAGTCAATGCGTATGTTTGTGTGAGTGAGCCGTTTCGAACATTTGTACGTAGTTTTCGTACTGTTCCATATCTATACTGTGCTCGCGCTGTCGTGGCCGATATTTCTGTGTGGAGAACTACACTACAACGATTTTTTTAATTTGTGTTTTTATTTTTTAGGGTTCCGTACCTCTAAAGGAAAAAACGGAACCCTTATAGGATCACTTTGTTGTCCGTACCTACTTCTTACTGTCTGTCAAGACCTTTTATCTCGGGAACTGGTGGAGGTATCGAGTTGAAATTAAATCCATATACTCAGGTGTAAAAAAATCAAACTTGTAAGCTAATTGCACATTCCAAAGCGTTTATCTCTATGGAGAAGAATGCGCAAGAAACTCCATGGACACTCTTTTCAATCGTGTTTTGCAATTACAAATATCTCTGTTACATGTTTCTTGTCGCTATCATGTGAGAACAATGTCAATACAGTAAAAATAAAAACTAAATATAGATATTAAAATAGCAACTGGCAGCTAAGAGATGACCAGTCTCAACTGACAGCGCCCGTTCACGGACCTGACGCGAATATTAGCACCACTCAGCTCAATCATTTTGGAGGGAACCGAATGATCCAACACACGCGCCACCATCAGTGAGACATTTGAGTGAGCATGACAAACTCTTAACTGCCATGCTCATTTTTGTCAAACAAGTCCAATACTAACCTAAAAACCATAAAATAGCTTCATGGTACTCACATTCACAAACTTTGAAAAAAAATGCTTCTACATTATACAATAATAATTAACAACAATAATATTTTACAAATAAAAAAATAAAAAAACATTAAAGAATAATAATAATAGTTACAAAACTAATCAATTTGTACACCCCGGTGGTAGGCTGGACCAGCATGAAACAAAGTAAAAAGCGCAAAAAAACTTTAATTTCGGAAGTCGTCGGTGTCAAAAATGACGAAACAAAACCGACTTCCAAAATTAAAATGATGTGTTTTGCATTTTTTTAGTTTGTTTTTGAAGTCGATTGTATTTTTATGCGTGAATAATATTCAGAAAGCCGATTGTAATTGTAATTCTAGTAAGATTTATTTAACCCAAAGCTACCCATATACATAGCGTTTTAAGTACAAGATACGAGGCAGAGGATCTTATCTTTCCGTGTAGCGTTGCCAGGCGTCCGGATAAAGCCGGACATGGTCAGGCTTTTTCGTTGCGTGTCCGGCCAAATTAGGCAGTCCGGCTTTTTAAATTAGACATTTTTTTTAGATTTGTCATGGGTTTTACTTTATCTTGTATCGCTAGCGTAAGCGGAGCGGACTAGCAATTACAGCAGTCAATTTTATTGTTGTTTCATAAGAATTAAAAAATATGTATAACTAGCGGTCCCGGCAGACGTTGTTCTGACCAAAAGCGGGATTTAGTAAAAAAAAAATTACCCTACTCTACCCTACTCGTTAAAAAGCCCATGTCCGTCTCCTGGTTCTAAGCTACCTCCCCACCAATTTTCAGCCAAATCGGTTCAGCCGTTCTTGAGTTATAAACAGTGTAACTAACACGACTTTCTTTTATATATATAGATAAGGTCAATACAAAAAAGTCGAGTGTGACTTTAAAAAAAATTATCGGCTATTTTTACTCAAATGTCCGGCTAAACTGGCTGGTCTGTCCGGCTTTTCGGTTTGAAGACCTGGCAACCCTATTTCCGTGTTGTTGAGAGAAACCGGTTGCCATGAACTAGGAACCTGTCGCTACTCGTTTGCTGCTGTTTATCTTTCGATCTATGCTCCTTGGATTTCTGCTACCCTGGTACTGTAATGCCCTTGCGGCGACGTAATTTCGGTCTGCAAGGCTGCATGAAGGTCGCCAAATTTTTTGGTGAAGGTTAAACTCGTATAAACCTGTATTTTTTACGATTCCGTACCCAAACTGGTCTGAAAGAGGTCTGTCTGTCTGTCACCAGGCTGTATCTCATGAACCGTGATAGCTAGACAGTTGAAATTTTTACAGATGATGTGTTTCTGTTGCCGCTAAAACAACAAATACTAAAAAACAATAAATATTAAAGTGGAGCTCCCATACGAGAAACGTGTTTTTTTTTCGTTTTTTGCTACGGTCGGTACGGAACACTTTGTGCGCGAGTCCGACTCGCACTTGGCCGGTTTTATTTTTTTGGGTGAGAAATCATTGCATAATTCCTCCTCTTTACAGCGTGTGTCAAACCTTTATTGACTAAATCCCACACGTGTTTCTACAGTTACCCTTTGCGTTTATGGCCGCGAAGACTATTTCAGACAATTCTGGTGATCGACTGGCCTGTTGGTCTAGTGGTTAGTGGCCCTGACTGCTATGCCGGAGGTCGTGGGTTCGATTCCCATCCAGGACAAATGTTTGTGTGATGAGCACGATCGTTTGTTCTGTGTCTGGGTGTAATTTATCTATAGTATATAAGTATGTTTATCAGTTGTCTAGTACTCATAACACAAGCTCAGCTTAGCTTGGGACTAGACAGCGTTGTGTGATAGTTGTGGAATATTAATATTATTCCCAAAACGCTTTGTACGTATGGGTGGGATGTCCACCATGTACCGGTGGCGCAACGCCATACGTCTAGGTGGCCGGTAATAGTCCAGCGACTCCCGAATGCCTGAGGCGTTTTCGACGATGTTCGGTGATGCTTGTCCCCGTCCTAGTCTTACGGTAGGCTACCACCTTTGCTTGTATTACTGCTTTGTAGAAGGAGGTGACCGCCTCCCATCCCTTCTGAAAAACGCGGGCTAATCATCTCATCTTCCTACCCTTGTCCCGTTTTATTTGGGGTCCGCACAACACGTTTTTTTCTTCCATTCTGTCCTGTCACTCGTCACGCTATCACTAACTCCCTTTTCTTTCATATCACTTCTCACACAATCCATCCATCATTTCTTTGGTCTCCCTTTCCCTCTCCATCCATCCACATGTAAACTCATAACTCTTTTAGCAACATGCGCTTCATCCCTCCTCTTCAAATGACCATAACAAGATAAACGATTCCCTTTCAACTTTTCAAACGCGGGCTAATCAGAGACTGTAATTCAATTCGATTACGTTCATCATTTATCGTTAAAGAAACTTGTCATTGCACATCGGCAAAAAATGCTGTTTACTTCCGTTTTCTTAATTTTTTCTTTGACTGCTGAGCTTGGAGTCCTTGGATTTATTTCTAGAACGAGCAACTTTATTGTGATTATAATAATAATATTCCATAATAATAATAATAATATTCCATAACTATCACACAACGCCGTCTAGTCCCAAGCTAAGCAGAGCTTGTGTTATGGGTACTAGACAACTGATAAACATACTTATATATTTCTAAATACATACTTATATAGATAAATTACACCCAGACACAGAACAAATGATCGTGCTCATCACACAAACATTTGTCCTGGGTGGGAATTGAACCCACGACCTCCGGCATAGCAGTCAGGGCCACTAACCACTAGACCAACAGGCCAGTCGATCACCAGAATTGTCTGAAATAGTCTTCGCGGCCATAAACGCAAAGGGTAACTGTAGAAACACGTGTGGGATTTAGTCAGTAAAGATTTGACACACAGTATAATAAGTACTTAGTATTTTTTTTTTGCATGATATATTATTTTATTGATAACTATTTTGTATGTACTTATTTTCCTATCACTGTTACAAACGGTGTCTACATCTCTATTTTCTTCCAACTCTCCTTTCGCAGATGTGCTGGAAGAGATTTCTTTAAAAATAAGCACCACCTATGTACCTATTTTTCTGTTTCCTTGTTCTAATCTTTTATTTTGTGTGTGTACATAAATTGTTAAATAAATAAATAAAGATTTCTTGAGGCCCGAATTGATACCTGGTTAACAGCTGGTACTTTGTGTAATTTATTTCATCACCACTGCTCTCAAAACGGTGAAGGAAAACATCGTGAGGAAACCGGCATGTCCTAGAACCAAAAATTCAAAGACATGTAACATCCACCAACCCGCACTGGGCCCGCGTGGTGGATTACGGCCCATTCCCTCTCCTAGAGAGGAGGCCTGAGTCCCAACAGTGGGAACATTAAAAAAGGCCGACTATGCTATGCTAACAGCTGGTTCCCTATGGAATGGCACTTCGAAAACAAATCAGGTAAAATTTGTGGTGTAGGGCTTTTTTTATTGAGGTGGGAAGTCATCCAATGGCTTTTCCTGCTTTAGGGAGCGAGAGGGTGTGTCAGTCTTTTACAGGGTAAACCCACACCTGTGTCCTTCAGTTGCCCTTTTCGTACTAGGGGCTTTTAAGTCAAGAGTGAAGTGAATAGGTTACTTCTTGGCAAGCGTGCTTTATTGTCGACCACATTATCGCTTACCATATATTTTTTATTTATATGTACTGCCAAAAAGACGGATAAAAAAAGATTGCGTTTAGCGGAGATGAGAATGTTGAGATGGATGTGTGGTGTGACGAGAATGGATAAAGTGAGAAATGAGTATATTAGAGGAAGTTTCAAAGTGGCGCCAGTGACTGAAAAAATTGAAGGGGAATCGTTTGTCTTGGTATGGTCATGTAAAGGGGAGAGATGAAACGCATGTTACTAAAAGAGTTATGAGTATACATATGGATGGATGGAGAGGGAGAGGGAGGCTAAAGAAAGATGGATGGATTGTGTGAACAGTGATATGAAAGAAAAGGAAGTTAGTGATAGCATGACGAGTGACAGGACAGAATGGAAGAAAAAAACGTGTTGCGCCGAACCCAAATAAGATGGGACAAGGGCAGGAAGATGATGACGATGTACTGTTATTAATTATTATATTTATATATTATCATAAAGCTGAAGAGTTTGTTTGTTTGGATGCGCTAATATCAGAAACTATAGGTTCGAATTGAAAATAGTGAGTGTTAGATAGCCCATTTAATGAGAATCGCTATAGGCTATACTTACATCACGCTATGACACGCAGGAGCCGAGCAGTAACCAAAGGCGCGGGTGTGAAACCGCAGAGGAAAGCTAATCAGTTTAAAAAAAAATGGATATCAAGCCAGTTTTTAGGGTTCCGTAACGCAAAAGGAAAAAACGGAAACCTTATAAGATCACTTAGTTGTCCGTCCGTCTGTCTGTCAAGACCCTTTATCTCGGGAACGCGTGGAAGTATTGAGTTGAAATTAAAATCATTTACTCAAGTTTGTGGTTTCTTGAAGCTGTGAAATCAAATTTCTAAGTTAACGAAAAAAAAGTTACAGCCGTTTATGTCTTAAAAAACGTGAATTTCGATACTCTCGAGAAAATCAAAATTCTTAGGGTACTTCCCGTTAACCCAGAATTCTGAAATCTATATATATAAAAGAAAGTCGTGTTAGTTACACTGTTTATAACTCAAGAACGGCTGAACCGATAGGGTACTTTTTATCGAGTAGGGGAAAATGGGGTAGAGTAGGGTAGAGTAGTCAGTTGACGGGAGCGAAGCCGCGGGCAAAAGCTATTTTTCATAAAGCAAAGTCTTATAGCACAGGTATAGAAATAAATCTGAAAACTGTAAATTTATTGTTACGTTAAAAAAAAAAAACAAAAATTGTTATTCGAAAAAATCTTCGAGACTCCATTCGGAAATTGTAACTGTTTACAAAGGTAAGTTTGTACGGAACCCTCAGGGCACAAGTCCGACTCGCACTTGCCCAGTTTTTTTAAGAATGCAGTCATTGTAAGTGTCAGCTATTTGGTTAGACCAACAATCGGCTGCCAGTTTACCGTCTTCCGCAACCAGGAGAGAGCAATTAAAATACCAGGAGCGCATAACACTCGAGGTGATTGCATCGAGGATCTCTCGCGTGCCAACTTATCGTGTGCTAAATTTAGGGCGTGAACTTTCAACAGACGCGCAGGTGGTTGTGTTGTTCGACAAAATAATTGACTAACACTCATTTAAACATAACAACAAAATATAAAACATTTCTTTTAACCTATTGAGTAGCGTAATTAGAGACACAATAGTAAGACAACGGGGTTTAATGAACTAATAAATACCTATGAAAGTACATTCAATACCTAACCTATAATAAAAATGGAACTTAAAATTTTTGTAGGTCTGTCTGTTTGTTCTAGCTAATCTCGAAAACGGCTGGACCTATTTGAATAAAATATTTTTTCAATTTGAACTAGTAGTTCTTGAGATTAGCGTATTCAACCAAAACAAACTCTTCATATTTATAATATTAGCATAATAGATCATAAAGATCAAATCTTAGATTTTCAGGTTTGACAGTTGTCTAGAAAAAGTCATTTAATAAGATTAAACGAAGTGAGAGGGTTCTATTGATGATATTAATAATTATAATTTCGAAAATATTTACGTGTTACGGCTACCAATCATATTTTAATCAATTTACAAATTAAACTGACATGAAAAAAAAAAAATACTTTAGAAATTTTGAATTTCGCGGGTTACTCTGGAACGTAATCTTTGGGACTTACCATGACGTGTTAAAATATGAGAAGTGCGAGCGAGAAAGAAGAATGGATCTATACACCCTGTATAGCTCCATACCTTTAAGGGCCTGCGCACACTTGAGACAAGACTGAAGACAGAACAGACAGAATTTTTTCTGTGATTAACTTCTCGTTAGTAATTTATTGATTTGTGTGTAGTTCCTTATTATCGATATATATTTTTTCTTATCTATGTGTGGAGGCTCGTAATTAGCTGTTTAATAATGTTACAATGTTTATATCATTTTTTCTTCTATTTGTCTGTGAGCCTTCTTTAAAATAAAATAAATAAATAAGACTGTTTTGAGACGTCCAGTGTTGCCATCAGTTACACTAACTTACCACTAGTCAACTTTTAAAACCACTAACAAAAAATTATCCGACAAACAAAATCGCAAAATTACCCACTAAAAAAATGTGTGTTGTACGAAATAAAATAAGTAGGCAATAGGTTATTAGTTTCCTTTAATAATAAGTGATAAAAATTAACAAGTCAGAGTCAAGATCAGTTGATCAAAATACCATTTGTGAATAAATTAACATTAGTAGGTAATTCAACATACAAATTATTCAATAACAGCTATGTATTTATTCGTCTTCAGACGAATGATTTTTGTTTGCACCATCATCATCGGTATCAGATTAATAATTATGGATTCTATGGTGCTGATATACACCCGAGTGATCGCATTTTTAGTAAGAAATTGAATGTTACTAAAGCACTCGAAAAATCCACTAGCCACTAAAATCAATATTTCGCAATTAAATGGGGGGTTAAAACTACCAGTTTTAATGGAAAATCCACTAAGTTGGCTACACTGGCCGTACGCCGCTAGACTGTTTAGTCTTAATAGTGTACGCCGTGACGTAGACAAAATAGTCTTGTCGAAGACAATTCCGTCTAAGACATTCTTGTCTCAAGGGTGAGCAGTCCCTAACAGTTCAGTTTAGGTCGTAAAATGGATCGCTGTAAGATAAAGAGCTCGTGGGCCTCTTTTAATTCTAAAGATTTTTTTATTGAAACTTCGGAAACTAAAATAAAACTACTAAAGCTTTTAGCTATTCTTATTACACAGGATAATGTGTTCATTTCGTAATTTATGTTTCTTGATTGATTGATTATTGACATGAAGATGCGTGTGCAGTTTTGTGGTATTTTTGTAGAGGTGCTGTATACAAAGGGATAATCGAAACGACATAGGAACTATATCTGCGTGGTCATCAAGACCTAGGTGTGTTCCAGTTTTAAATGGTCCTTGGGTACAGCTAAAGAGTGGAATTCCCTCTCGGAGTTTTTTTGGTAGCTACAACAGGGGTATTTAAGTGAAGAGTGAATAGGTTACTTCTAGGCAAGCGTAGTAGAGCTTCCGAAAGAGTGGGACTTAAAATGAACATGGGCAAAACCAAAGTCATGGTAAACAGCCATGTAGCAGCACCCACTCCTATCAAGATCGGGGACTCTACACTCGAAGTTGTAGACGACTACGTTTACCTGGGACAGACGATCCAGTTAGGAAGGTCTAACTTCGAGAAAGAGATCAATCGTCGAATCCGACTCGGCTGGGCAGCGTTCGGGAGGCTGCGCGGTATCTTCTCGTCCAATATACCACAGTGTCTCAAGACGAAAGTCTATGACCAGTGCGTGTTGCCAGTGATAACATATGGCTCCGAAACGTGGTCGCTTACAATGGGCCTCATCAGAAGACTTAAAGTCACCCAAAGGGCAATGGAAAGGGCTATGCTCGGAGTTTCCTTGCGTGATCGAATCAGGAATGAGGATATCCGCAAGAGAACCAAGGTTACCGACATAGCACGAAGAATCGCCAAACTAAAGTGGCAATGGGCAGGGCACATTGCTCGCAGAACGGATGGCCGTTGGGGCCGAAAGGTTCTGGAATGGCGGCCACGTACCGGAAGACGTAGTGTTGGAAGGCCTCCTACAAGGTGGACCGATGACTTGGTAACGGTTGCGGGAGCCCGATGGATGCGAGATGCACAGGACCGTTCATTGTGGCGACACTTGGGGGAGGCCTAAGTCCAGCAGTGGACGTCTTTCGGCTGAAATGATGATGATGATGAGGCAAGCGTGCTTACGGTTCAGGTGAGATAGTGATCAAACGCGAGCTTATCAATAATTAAAAACCTAAGTTGTCCTGCCATTTCCATGTTTACTTTAGACTATAATGGAGTATGTCAGTTAGATCGGTTTTCTTGTTTTTTGTAGTTTTCTCAGTTTTAAGATACTTCTATCCTTAGCGTGTTGGTAAGCCGAAATTTTGTTTTTTACTCTCTTCATAAGTTGAGCACATCATCGCTTATCATCAAGTGAGTGGTCAAGCGCGAGCCTATAAAAAAAACCGGTCAAATGCGAGTTGGACTTGCGCACGAAGTGTTCCGTAAAATTATAAAAAAAAATCATGTCTGTTGGCTGTATGGTTACCCCCTAAATAATTATTTTATTCTGTTTTTTAGTATTTGTTGTTATAGTGGCAACAGAAATACATCATCTGTGAAAATTTCAACTGTCTAACTATCACGGTTCATGAGATACAGCCGGTGACAGACGGACGAACAGCGGAGTCTGTAATAGGGTCCGGTTTTAGGGGCCCAGCAGGGTCGAAGCCTACTGGGGCCACGGGTAGTGTGAAAGTGAAACCCGGTACCTGGGACGAAGGCAAAGAAGGAACAGGAGTGGGTTTTTAGTCAGTAAAAGTCTGACACTATCTCCCGCTCCGCCCAAGAGCGAGATTTGTCATTAGATGATTTTTCACCTAAAAAAAGCGAATAAGGAACCCTAAAAATCTGCGAACTAAAAAGGAATCGCCAATTCCCAAAGTACCAGGTTAGCATAACTTGAAACAATAAGAAATAATGTATCAAGTTGAAGGACAGTATGACTCATTTGCTACCTGCATTGCCAAGACTTAGTCCCGTTCAAAAAAAAAAAGATATAATTTATCATTTGGAACGATAAAACGGCTGCAAAATTTTTGAATTAAAATAAATATTCAGTTTTTTTGTACAATTGTGTGTATTTTTAGATGGTAGTGTGATTGTGTCAGAGAGCAGTGGTAGCCGAGTGGTAACGGCCCCGACTAACAAGTCGTCGGTCGCAGGTTCAAACCCAGCCTGGCGCATTACTTTGCGTAATTTATTTCATCACCACTGCTCTCAAATCGGTGAAGGAAAACATCGTGAGGAAACCGACATGTCCTAGAACCAAAAAATTCGAAGACATGTGACATTCATTAACCCGCACTGGGCCCGCGTTGTGGATTACGGCCCGTTCCCTCCCCTAGAGAGGAGGCCTGAGTCCCAGCAGTGGGAACATTAAATGGCTGAATATGCTATGCTATACGCTATGTGATTGTGTGATGGAAGAGTAAAGATATAATGAATGGATTATATTACTGATAAGCTTCTGCTAATAGTTTCGCCCGAGTGAATCTAACTCCATTGTCAGTCTACATCATGACCTGTGTGATAGCTAGACAGCTGAAATTTTCTCATATTTCTTTAGCCTCTATAACAACAAATAATACTAAAAACAGAATAAAATAAATTTTGTAGATAATGGTACGGAACTGTTCGTGCTCGAGTCCGACTCGCACTTGGTCGGTTTTTAAAAAAAAACCCATAATATAGTTGACCACTGCTGGCCAAAGGCCTCTTCCTTCTTCTAAACCTCTCTGTCTTGGGCGATCACTAGCCAAGTTAACCTGTGGATATCTACATATAGGTTTTTTTTTTATGTGGGAAAATCATCTTATCATAAATCACGCCCTTGGGCGGAGCGGGAGATAGTGTCAGACTTTTACTGACTAAAAACCCACTCCTGTTCCTTCGTTGCTTTCGTCCCAGGGCCCGGGTTTCGTTTTCACACTACCCATGGCCCCAGTAGGCTTCGACCCTGCTGGGCCCCTACGATTTGCTGACATCTCCCTGAGGCTGTCCCACGCGCGCCTGGTGGCCGCAAGGAGGCGGCCGATCGCGTGAGGCAATGGTCCTCATGCCCCAACCGCCGCCCGGATTCCGATCCCGATTTCCGGCCACCGTAGGCGCGGTCTTGCGGGCGGGCAATGGGTGGCTCGCCGTCTGCCCGTCCGGTAACCGTCCAGACCGAGCCCAAATCGTCGACGGTGCGTACCACCACGCGTTCTCGAGATAGTTTCATGACAGACGGACAAAAACGTGATCCTATAAGGGTTCCGTTTTTTCCTTTTGAGGTACAGAAGCCTAAAAAAGAGGCCGCCGTAACTCTATCGAACAAACCCATATTTGTAATTTTTCGGCGTTTGAATTCGCGTACTACCTTGGACCTTCAACTTGTATTGTATTTCGCGCTGGTGTCGACAAAGCGTTTTGTGAACACATTAATTTTGCGTACAGCTAAGGGGTGGAATTCCCTGCCGGAGTCTGTCTCCTGATAGCGTCTAGGCAAGCGTGCTCCATCATCGGCCACATAATCGCTTACCATCAGATATAGTAGTCAAACGCAAGACTATTAATAATAATAAAAAAAAACTTTTCCAAAAAAAAATATAACCGACTTCAAAGTAAAAAAAAAACACTGTAAAGTGCATAATAATTTTAGTTTTGGATGTCGGTGTTAAATAACGAATAGACAAATCTATTACAGAAACCCCGACTTCCGAAATTAAAGTTATTATTATGCACTTTACAGTGTTTTTTTTTTTACTTTGAAGTCGGTTAATTTTTTTTGGAAAAGTTTTTTATTTTACACTTTTTAGTTATGGTACCACCACTAAAAAGTACCCCTCAGCCAAATTTAAATACCTTATAGCCAGAGTGCATCTCATGACAATTCTAATAATCCCAAACACTGTTAGATTACATTAATTTATTACAGAGTTCCGGTGCCTAACTTCAGGCTTCATCATCAGATCAGTTCGATATATTCCTCCTCTTCTTTCAGTCAGTCATCGACTACACGTATAAACAAAGCAATTTTACTTGTTACGACGGTTCTGCTGTGATCCTATGAGGAGTTCTGTTCCATATCTTCGAAGTTCATGATCAGATCATAACAATATTTCTATGGGACCAACTCGGAAGCATAACCTTACAATAAAAAAAGTTCTAAATCGGTCCACAATTGACCGAAAAATCGGTGAACATACATGAAGAAAACAAATTAAAAACATACATTCAACCTCCTCCTTTTTGAAGTCGGTTAAAAACGCCCACATCTAAAGCGCGTATTTCGCATACGGGTGGGTGAAATGTGTCATTAGATCTACCCCAGCTCCTTAAAGAAGGCCAGCAGCGCCCTGGTGTTACCGAAAAACCCACTACCATCTTAAATCGATACTACTAATCGCTCAATTGGTCGTGTTGTTGGTAGCCCAGCAAAACCTGTTTGCGTCCTTACCCTTTTTTTAGTCTCTTCGACAACGACAACGGCGAGGTTGTTGTTATAAATTCTTGAGAACAAAGTGAGAATAAATAGATGCCGTTTTTTTTTTGAAGTGACATTAAGTCTGATTACAAATACGACGTACGAAGTTACCGTGGCATTGCAACGCTGAGGGCAACTGAATGTACCGGTGGCGCATTGCCTATACGCACAAAACGTTTTAGGAACACATTCATTGTCCGTACAGCTAAGGAGTGGAATTCCTTGCCGGAATTTGTGTTTCCTGATGGCTACAACCCGGGAATCTTTAAGTCAAGAGTGATTAGGTTACTGCTAAGTAATCGCGCTCCATCGTCGACCGCATCGTCGCTTACCATCAGGTGAGATAGCGGTCAAGCGTGAAATTATCAAAAATAATAAAAAAAAAAGGAAAACGGGTGGATTTTAGTCAGTAAAAGTCTGACACTACCTCTCGCTTCAGCCAGAGCGGGAGGAGTTCTTTTGATGATTCCTCACCTTAACCTTTTGAGTATCGTAATTACAACTGAATTTGCTGACACAATAGAAAGACAATGAGCGAGCGAACGCCGGCGTTCGCTTGGGGTTTAATAAAAAAAAAAAGAAACGCATGTAGTACGTACTTAATTGATTTCTTAATGCGCCAACTGAAGGTCAGGTTTTAACTATTAAAAATCTAACACTCTCTCTCTCTCGCTAACTTACAGCGAGCGGGAGAATTTATTTGATGTTTTCACTCCTCAAAAACAAAACACAGGTGTGAATGGTAGGGACTTACTCTACAAAGCCATTTTTTAGGGTTCCCCGTACCTCAAAAGGAAAAAACGGAACCCATATGATCATTTTGTTGTCTGTCCGTCTGTCTGTCTATCAAGCAAGACCCTTTATCTCGGGAACGCGAATCTCTCTCGCGAGGTATCAAGTTGAAATTAAAACCATATACTTATGTCTGTGGACTCTTGAAGCTGTAAAAAAAATCAAACTTTTAAGTTAACGAGAAAAAAAGATACTCTGGTTTATGTGGCAAATGTACATTTCGACACTCTCGAGGAAATCAATATTCATAGGGTACTTCCCGTTGAACCAGAATCCTGAAATTTGGCATGAAGCAAGGTCTTATAGCATAAGTATAGGAATAAACCTGACAACAGTAAATTTGTTGTTACGTCACAATTATTTTTTAGGATTCGGAAAATTCCAAGACTCCATTCCGGTATTGAACTATTTAGATACTCGTAGGTAAGTTTGTACGGAACCCTCTGGGCGCGACTCCACTCCGACTCACACTTGCCAAGATTTTTCCTGCCTTCAAAATGGCGCCGAAATTAAATCTATAACTAGAGCTCGTACACACGAGCGACATATTGCCAACGGCAGAAATAACTGCAGCCGTCGATACTTCGACGACAGCCGTGGACCTATAGTGACACTCGACGATTGCCGCTGATTTTCATTTGTTGAATGTCGACGACCACCGCGCCGAAGACGCGTCAACAGCTGCGGCCGACGGACGCGTTGACCACTGCCGTTGGCAACACGGCGCTCGTGTGAATAAGCTCTAATTTGACAGCTGTCACATTCTCCTGTCTCTTTCTTCTGTAGCGTATTAGAGAGAGAAGGCATGCTTTTAGTTTGATTGTCTAGCTAACAATGCATTTCGATCGCTAATCGACACGTGCTCAATAGTATTGCGTAATGGCAGTTATTTTATGGACTTCCCAGTTTGGTATTTCTGTTTTTTCCTCATTTGAGGGTACTCAGTAAGCTTGTAGTTATGATAAGGAGGCAGCGTGGCAACTATGTTTTTCTTTACCGTTTAGAATTAAACTGATAATATATACGTTTTTATCGATATACGCACTTAGAGAGAAAGTTATAATATTATCATGAGTTGCCTGCCACTGTTGTCTGGAAACATTCAAGCCTCCTCTGTATGCTTTTTGTGTTCAAGGTACACCTAGGAAATCGGTAAATTTAAGTACACCACATAATTCAGAAAAAGTATTAAATGCGAAACATTAGCTTGTTTAATTGAGCGTACTAGGTGGTCCGAGTAATCGGTGACAGGGCTGCTCGCTCTACCCCAGAGCTAGAGGAGACATTGGACGACTTTTTACCACAAAAAAAAAAATCTAAATGAGATTCTGAATAATGAGTTTCGGTGTCAAAACGGAATGCCCTCAGAGAGTGGATTTGAAATCAAGTCCATATTAGAAATTAGAAACTAAAAATAGACCAATAACAGGCACTTTTGAATTGTCAAAATGTCGGTCAGTCAAAAAAAAAAAGTGAAGCTAAGTTGCACGTTCCAAAGCGTAGATCTCTATATGGAGAAGAACGTGCAAGAAACTCCATGGACACTCTTTTAAATCATGTATGAGTTACAAATATCTTGGTTGCATATTATTATTGTCGCTTCTATTATGAGCACAATGTCAATAAAAAAAAAATATTTAAAAAATATAAATTGAAATAAGTCACTGGCAGTTAAGAGATGACCAGTCTCAACTGACATGACGGGCCCGTTCACGAGGCACCAGTTCATAGGTTGATCTACTTTATTTTTCCACCAGTACATCAGCTAATCACCACGGTACACCCTTTGTGGAACACACCTGTAGATCACCACGAGAGCCCAGTGGGGATGATGGATATCGTATCTTCGATTTTTGATTCTAGATCGGGAAAGGGAGAAGCATTTATTGAAGAACCAGAAACTCTTCGACAAAATTATATTGTACTTACCTATACATTTATATAAATTAAATTGGAAGTCTGTATTAATAGTAAGGGCGGAATTCAACAATAAAACTAATTGCGTTTTAACGTTTGGCTCGCATACTCGCGTTTAGCCGCTGTAACTAGTGTAACTTGTCTGTATTTTTCTTTGGTTATATTTTTAAAAGTGACACTAGTGACAGCGGCTAAACGCGATTATGCGAGCCAAACGTTAAAACGCGATTAGTTTTATTGGTGAATTCCGCCCTAAAATATCATTTTTTTTACTAATACATGTAAAAGTATATTCGATACCTATAACAAACTGTTTGTTTGTCTGTTTGTTTCGGCTCATCTCCGATACGACGACCGATTTTGATGAGACTTTCACTGGTAGGATAGCTAATGTTACAAATAGGGAATTCAATCCCGCATGCGCGGAATCCCGCACGCTTGTCGGTGGTCGCCTCTTACTGCGAAGCAGTAATGCTAGCAAAGGAGGCGGCCGATCGCGTGAGGCAACGGCAACGGTCCTCACGCCCCAACCGCCGCGGGGATTCCGATTCCGATTTCCGGCCACCGTAGGCGCAGGCTTGCGGACGGCGAGCAATGGGTGGCTCGCCGTTCGATCATCCGGTAACCGTCCGGACCGAGCTCAGGTTGTTGACGGCGTGTTCCACGCGCGCCTCAAGGAGATGTCAGCGAAACCGTAGGGGCCCAGCAGGGTCGAAGCCTACTGGGGCCACGAGTAGTGTGAAAGCGAAGCCCGGGGCCCCGGGATGAAGGCAAAGAGGGAACAGGAGTGGGTTTTTTTGTGGGATTAGATTTTTTACTAACAAATATGGGTTTAGACGACGTGCCGTTCTGATTACCTAATTATTAGACCCAGTATAGCCTCATTAACAGGAGATTTAACAACTTTCCATGGAACGCGTAACTTTTCTGTAGAATTTTTACCTATGGAAAATAATTTTGTTTTAAATTTTTTTAAGTATCTACTTACAGCTAAATAAATTTCGAATTTCTATTTTGTTTTGTGCGATTCATAAATCGGAGAAAAGAAACATAATCGTTATAAAGAAATCTTCCTAAATCTGAAAGACCAAACGTTTCATATTTTATTCTACGGTTCCTGATTATTTATACGGTAAGTATCTCTGCGAAATTCTTATTTGCATTTTGCAGGTCAGAGTGGCACTGTGACCCACAAAATGCAAAAAAATTAAGACAATTTCAATTGTGCAGGCTACCTTTGAGCAAAACAATTTTATTTTTATTCTTGATAGGTTCGCGCTTGACCGCTATCTCACCTGATGGAAAGCGACGATGCGGTCGACGATGGAGCGCGGCGCGCTTACCTAGAAGTATCCTATTAATTCTTAACTTAAAGATTACCAGGTTGTAGCCATCAGGAAACACAGAATCTGGCAAGGAATTAATATAAAATATACAAATCCCGCGGGATTGGTGGATTCCCTAGTTATATGGATTGACTTGGCTACTTTTGTTCTTGAAAAAGATCTAGGGTTCCGCACAAAAGAAAAATCTTAAAATTGTGACTGGCAATCTGCTGCTGGAGTCTGACGCAATCGAAGTCGCGCGTATGAGCTTGTTTAATTTATTGTAGTTTACCCGATTTTTAACCTTGGATTTGAACCCAGAATATCATGACACGTAAAGCATACCAGTAGATTTGGCTCGATCAAAAGTATTTTTATTCAAAACGAATTCAATAAATTACTTATTTTGATTAATTAGCAGTCGGCTACATAAATGAAATGATTGAATTTCTTATTTCATCTGGTTTTCTGTTACAAAATAGATTTTTTTCAAATAATAATAATAATAATATTCGACAACTATTACACAACGCCGTCTAGTCCCAAGCTAAGCAGAGCTTGTGTTATGGGTACTAGACAACTGCTAAACATAGTTATATATTTCTCAATACCTACATAATTATTACAGATAAATTACACCCAGACACAGAACAAATGATCGTGCTCATCACACAAACATCATCAGCGATTTCTAGTATAAAATGTTTTTTTATTTTTTTAGATGTAAAATCATCCAATGACTTCTTTCGCTCTTGATCGGAGCGCGAGGGCGTGTCAGAGTTTTACTGACTAAAAACCCACTCCTATTCCTTCTTTGCCATTGTTCCAGGGCCTCGAGGATCTTTTTCGCATCACCCGTGGCCCCAGTAGGCTTCGACCCTGCTGGGCCCCTACGGTTGCTGACGTCTCCTTGAAGCGCGCATGGAACACTACGCGCCGTCGACGACTTGGGCTCGGTTCGGACGGTTACCGGACGATCGATCCGCAAGTCGCGCCTACGGTGGCCGGAAGCCAGTTGGGGCGCGAGGACCAATGCCTCGCGAGTGCGGGCGCCTCCTTTGCTAGCATTACTGCTTCGCAAAAGGAGGCGACCGTCTGCCACTCTTCCTCGTTCCGGACCATGGCCTGTACCAAGGCCCGGCGCGAGAGATCGCTGCCGCTGATCGCCCTCACGAGGACACGGCGGCGGTGCTCTGCCCAGGCGGGGCACACCTCTACCGTATCCTCCGGGGATTCCACACAATGGTGACACCTGGGCGTTTCTTTCGCACGAATCCGGTACAGGCACCTCCCGAACTTACCATGTCCGGTGAGGACCTGCGTCATGCGAAAGGTAAGGACGCCGTGTTGCCTTTTCAGCCACTCCTCAAAGAAGGGACTTACCGCCATAATTATGGCATGCCCAACACGTAACCTAATGGTAGTGACGTCACATTTTAATGTGTGCATCCTTATTCTGTTACTTGACGTCTTGTCAGCCAGCACGTAGCGGAGATGAGAATGTTGATACGCATGTATGGTGTGAAGAGAATGAATAAAGTGAGAAATGAGTGTAAGGAAAGTTTGAAAGTAGCGCCAGTGACTGAAAAGTTGAAGGGAATCGTCTGTCTTGGTATTGCCATGTGAAAAGGAGGGGCGAAACGCGTATTTACTAAAAGAGTTTTGAGTAAGATGTTGAAGACAAAGTAAAAAGAATTTTTCCTAATTAAAAAAAAAAACTATTTTTTTATACTTAAACTGTGTCATAAGTAAAAAAGATAATTAAAAAAAACCAAAATAAACATTATTAGATTAAAAATTCATCGGGGTAGATAAAATCGTTATTCTATCAACCCCAATGACATTTTTAATTTTAAAAGTAATTACTTAATTCATTTTTTTTCACTAAAAATGTTAAAATAACGATTTCATTTAGTTTAAATGAACTGTTTAAAAAAAAAAATTGTAAAAATCCGTCGAAAAATTCCACCACTGGAGGTTTCAGAATCATGTACTAGATCCATGGTATTCGTTTGTACGTCCATGTCGATGTCAAAGACACTCTGTATAGATTTGTGTTTCAAACTATAAGTAATACGACGCTGCTGTGGTATCCAGCCAGTCTAACTGTGCCGTTCTTTCGACCGTTGACCCATGCCAGAACAATTTTCTGCCGCCAAAAAAGTGTAACTTAACATTTTAGAATTACTGATATTATACGAGGCAAAACGCGAACAGACTATGGCCATTTTTTGTGGTTTAAAATATAGTCAGTCTGACTTGACTTGTAGGTGTAGTGGTTGCACACTTTTGTTGAGCGTGTTTTTGGGTTCGTAATTATCGTTAAAGGGGAGTGAATATGGATCCAGGGCGAAGGGTGTAAAGTAAAAAAAAGTTATCCGCAAGGAACCAAAAATTTATATTCTAGGACATAGCAAATCTTTTTTCAACTGTCAAGAATGTAGGAATAATAGTTTTTTTCAATAATATTTTTGAAAAATGATAATTACTAAATTACTGCATATACATAAGCATGGCATAAACAGCCCTATAATGTTCTCACTGCTGGGACTCAGGCCTCCTCTCTAGGAGAGGGAATGGACCGTAATCCAGCACGCGGGCCCAGTGCGGATTGGTAGATGTCACATGTCTTCGAATTTTTGGTTCTAGGACATGCCAGTTTCCTCATGATTCCTTCATCGTTTTTGAGCAGTGGTTATGAAATTATATTACACAAAGTAATGCACCAGGCTGGGTTTGAAGCCGCGACCTACACCTCGTAAGTCGGGGCCGTTACCACTCGGCCACCACCGTTCTAATAATAACTGCGTATTATTCACTTATTACTGCGCATTATGCACCCGTCTTTTTTTAGTTTGCATACACCCCTCGGCGTGAATACTACAGGAAAGTTCGATAGAGTTACTGGCCCTGGAACGCAAAGGGCAACTGAAGGAACACCGTGGTTTTTAGTCAGTAAACATTTTAACAAGCCCTCTCGCCCCACCCTTAGCGTGAGAAGCGCTATTTAATGAATTCGCGCATTTAAAAAAGGGTGAACAGAGATAAAACTTTGAAGGGAATTTTCAGGAGATACTTTTTCTTTCTAGTTTTTTTTTTTAACGTTATTTAAATATTTTTGGCAGTTGTTAATTACTCCAGTAAAATATCATCATCATGTCAGGAAGGTGTTCCCTTGGCTCGTTTTATTTGTAGTCACGTTTTTGCTTCTATTCTGTCACGTCAACCATCACGCTATCACTGCCTCCCTTTTCTTTCTTATATCACTTCTCACACAATCCATCCATCTTTTCTTTGGCCTCCCTCTCCCTCTCCAGTCATCCACATGTATACTCATAACTCTTATTCATCATCATCATCTTCCTGCCCTTGTCCCGTATTATTTGGGGTCGGCGCAACACGTTTTTTTCTTCCATTCTGCCACTCGTCATACTATCACTAACTTCCTTTTCTTTCCTATCACTCTTCACACAATCCATCCATCTTTTCTTTGGCCTCCCTCTCCCTCTCCAGTCATCAACATGTATACTCATAACTCTTATTATTTATTATACTCCATTATAATAATGAGAAGCAATTTAAAAAAATCTAAACTTGATTAGTGAAAAACCATTGTTTCTATTCAGTTTTTTATGGGGTAAGAAATCATATAACAACTTCTCCCGCTCTAGGTGGTGCGAGAGGGAGCGTTACTTTTACTTGACTAAAACCTGGGTGTGTTCCTTTAGCCACAGCACTTCTTTTGAACGATTCTGCAACCCTTGTAGGCCTCGTCCCTAGCGGGTCCGGTGAACTAAGGCCGGACGCGAGAGGTCGCCGCCACGAGGACATGTAGGTGTTCCACTCAAGCGAGACAGACCTCCACCGTATGCTGTACCTTCGTAAAGAATTTAAAAAAAAAATATACCGGCGAACTTCGTACCGCCTAACAGTCAATGAATGTATTGATTACCTTTTAACTAAACTTATTGACTTTTAACTTGATCCAAAAACAAACCTAAGTTTTGAAAAATAATTGAAAATGATTGCAACATAAAATGTAATTAATAAATTTTAAGTGGGAACTTATTGACAGAATTATAGTATCTTAGCCGTGTGCAGCGCCCCTTAGTGAACTCCACTGCGGGTGACGTAACCTACGACAAACTTATTATTTGCGGTTGGTACAGTAATCGGGTCTAGGGATCGAACCGCAAAATTAAGTTTGTTTTTTTATTGCATATACTTTTCCGGGATAAAAAGTACCCAGTGTGGTGCACAGGATTTTTTTTTTTTTTTTAATTTTTGCGTGATGCCTGAACAGACAGACAGACAAAAAAATTTTTAATCACATTTTTGGGTTCGATGTCGGTCTAGTAACACGGGGGGTGTTACTAGACCGTGCCATTTATTTTTTTAATATTTTCAATGTACATAATTTTCACTTCTACAGATTTATTATAAGGCATAGATAATAATTTAGCTGGAACTACTTACTTAAAAGAGAATCTTTAATTATTTCTCAAAATATCTTATAATATTAAAGATTTACTTATGAGAGTACTATACGATTATTTCAAAAACACTTAACTAATTAAAATTATATATACATATACACTAAAGGCTACTCCTAACTAAAATATGGCGTCATAAAACTCCTCCGCATCGCTGTCGACTGGAAGTGTGCCCAAAAGGCTGGCGGCATTGCCACGTTGTATGGCAATGCTTAATCTCTGACCGAGGTAAAAGCCAGCCCTTGGGTCACGCGAAGTGTCAACTAAGCGTTTGGATAGTTCTTTAAAAAGCTTATGAGCACTCGGACCCCACGGCCCAAGAGTTTCAACCCCAAACGTCTGGAACTTTTTTATTTATTTATTACATTATAACATCTTTACAAACAAGTCCAAGGTACAGTATAGATATATGGAACAGTACGGAAACTACCTACAAATGTTCCAAACGGCTCACTCACACAAACATACGCATCGACGAGACTCCTAAGCGGCATTCGCTACTGACAGGACCGCGAGAAACGCTTAGGAGTCTCGTCGATGCGTATGTTTGTGTGAGTGTGCAGTTTCGAATATTTGTAGGTAGTTTCCGTACTGTTCCATATATCTATACTGTGTCCAAGGCGATGTTATAACTAACACTTAACAACTAAGCGTTTGGATAGTTCTTTAAAAAGCTTATGAGCACTCGGACCCCACGGCCCAAGAGTTTCAACCCCAAACGTCTGGAACTTTTTTATTTATTTATTACATTATAACATCTTTACAAACAAGTCCAAGGTACAGTATAGATATATGGAACAGTACGGAAACTACCTACAAATGTTCCAAACGGCTCACTCACACAAACATACGCATCGACGAGACTCCTAAGCGGCATTCGCTACTGACAGGACCGCGAGAAACGCTTAGGAGTCTCGTCGATGCGTATGTTTGTGTGAGTGTTCAGTTACGAATATTTGTAGGTAGTTTCCGTACTGTTCCATATATCTATACTGTGTCCAAGGCGATGTTATAACTAACACTTAATATGTGTACATTGTGTATATTCATAAATTAATTAGGATGTAATGTCCAGACCTTTCTTAATAATTATTTGAGCTGCTTATAAAAACTTATTTAATTCAGTTTGAAATTGTATTACAATAAAACACGCCGACGTCGGCGATGTCGACGCCGATTGTGCTTTGGAATTGCACAATTTAATTCCGCTAAGTCCGTTCCATCACCGGACTAATACACGTACGGCGTTGCGCCACCGGTACATGGTGGACATCCCACCTATACGCACAAAACGTTTTCGGAACACATTTATTGTGTGTACAGCTAAACAGAGGAATTCTCTGCTGGAGTCTGTGTTCCCTGATAGCTACAACCTAGGGGTCTTTAAGTCAAGAGTGAATAGGTTACTTCTAGGCAAGCGTGCTTCATCGTCGGCCACATCACATATGTAGCTTAACATCAGGTGAGATAGTGGTCAAACGCGAACCTATCATTTTTTTTTTAAATCTAGTTTGTAACAGAAAACTAGTTGAAATAAGAAATTTCATCACTTCTTAATAGCCGACTGCTAATTAATCAAGAAATTTATTGAATTCGTTTTAAGTAAAATTACTTTTGATTGAGCCTATTCAAAATAAAATAAAAAACTGGGTAAGTGCAAGTCTGACTCGCGCCCTGGGGGTTCCGTACAAACTTACCTATGTAAACAGTTCAATTCCCGAATGGAGTCTCGAAGATTAAATCTCTGAAGAACTGAAGATTAGATCTGAAAACTGTAAAGTTGTTCTCGTGGTAACAACAAATTTACAGTATTCAGATTTATGCCTATACCTGTGTTATAAGACCTTGCTTCATGAAAAATTTCAGGATTCTAGGTCATCGGGAAGTAGGTACTCTATGAATTTTGATTTCCTCAAGTGTCGAAATATACGTTATTTGAGACATAAACGGACGTATCTTTTTTTTCCGTTAACTTAATTCGATTTTTTCGCAGCTTCAAGAGACTGCAAACTTGAGTATATGGCTTTAATTTCAACTCAATACATCCACGCGTTCCCGAGATAAAGGGTCTTGACAGACAGAAAGACAGACGGACGGACAACAAGATGATCTTATAAGGGTTTCGTTTTTTCCTTTTGAGGTATGGAAGCCTAAAAAAAACCACATTATTTATCAATTCAGTAAAAGCGTCTGAGAAATTAACATTCGCTGTTCCTACCACGTAGTAGAAACAAGATCATCATCAGATCCAAGTCAACGCTGCTTACCCCATAAAATAAAGCGTATTTAAAACTAAAGTTAAAACAATTTCGTCATTGCAATGTGCCAAGTAGGCACTTACTAAAAACAAGTTTTTGGGTTACCTAAACAGTTGGCGTTCCAGTTTTTTTTACTTGCTAAGCGAATTATTGATTTGTTATGTGTTCGCGATACACTATAGCTTGATACTTGATTATATTTTTTTTGTTGTTAGAGTATTCAGATATTTTGTTCTGGAGTTTAGTAAGCACTGTTCAAAAGAATGGAACGCAAGGGCAACTGAAATAACACGGGCGAGTTTTAGTCAGTAAAAGTCTGATACAGCCTCTCGCTCCATCTAGATCGGGAGAGGTAACTCGATGATTTCCCACCTCTATAAAAAAACATCCTATAGATCGGTCTTCTGACAGTAGTTTAAATTAGACACATTGACTTACTTTTTTAATTATTTTTAGCTTGGATACTAAGTCCTTTAAGCCATGTTTTTGTATGGAGTGAGTTTCGATAGAATGCTGATGTAACACATTCACAGCCTTTTCGGTAAGCTTCACTGAGGTAGTCAATAGTACCATATAATTATCAGCTCCATTTTACCGCGTCTGTTTTAAGTAATTATTCTATAATTACATTGTCAGTTGTGTAGACACAAAACTACACCAATTTTACATCGCAATATCCCTTATGAATCAATTTGTGAACAATCAAAACGGACACTGAACTTCACTCTCCGCCAAAAACTCTCATTTAAGCCCGATGTGTCCCACTATTGGGCAAAGACATCCCTTCCTTTCTTCCACTGTTCTCTGTCCTTAGCTACAACTGGACAATCTTTTAGGTAGAAGCTGTGGCCTAGCTAGGTCCTATTGGGGCCCCATATCAAATATTTTTGCAGTTTTTTTTTGTACAAAATTGGTCCATATTGCACCATAGAATGAATGCCTTGAAAGGCCTCGAAAATGAAAGTGAGCTCGTTTATTGGATCATCTGAAGGTACTTGAATAGGTTGAGTTTTTACTATCGCCTTACGTAGAAAAAGCTATTAGAACTATTAGAACACCCTATCATATAGATATTATTTATAATAGTTTCTTGCACATTCTTCTCCATAGAGATCTACGCTTTGGAATGTGCAATTAGCATCATTTTTTCTGAATGACTGACTTCTTGACATTTCAAAAGTGCCTGTAAATGGTTTATTTGAAATAAATGCTTTTGAATCTTTGAATTAATCATTCACTACTGGCCTCCTATAAATAAGAGAATTTAAGATTGTGGATGAATAAACATATTACGAATTATGGCACATATCGGGGCCTCTGTAGCTCGGGGGCCCCGTATCATTGATACGGCTGGTACGGCGGTAGCTACGCCCCTGGATAGGAGTTCAACTCGTCACGCCATCTCCTGGGTCTACCGCATCGCCGGTTCCTGTTATTCAGGATCCAGTCAGTGGTTGCCTTCGCCCAATTTGTTGCGACATGCGTGAGTTATGGCCTGCCCAGTTTCATTTAAGTTTGGTGGCCTGAATTGCATACATTTGCGATTTATGTTTTGAATGAAGGTTTTCTAATATAAATAGATAAAAAAATACTAACGAGTTCATTTCCTGATCTCCTTCTGGGTCTGAAGTTTGTTGCTATTGGAGATAGACCGGTTTTTGACGATCGGCTTCACAGTTTGTTTTTTTTTTTTGTTTGTAGGAGGTAATGTCTGAAAGTACTGATCCAATTGCTAATTTATTTTCACCGATAGAGAGCTGCTTTATTTCTGAGTGACATAGGCTATATTTTATGTAAGCGGGCGAAGCCGAGAGCAGAAGCTAGTAATTTATAAACATGGGGTCCGAGTGCGCTTCTTTTTAAGGAAATTTCACGCAGGCCGTCTGATCGACACTGCGTGACCAGAGGGCTGGCTCGTTCTTCGCCCAAAGAATTAGCATTGCCATTCAACGTGGCAATGCTGCCAGCTTTCTGGGCACATTTCCGGATGATAGCGATGTGGACGTACTTCGATGTCTGAGTGTACTTTGTGTTTTTGTATTATATTTAATAGTTTAGTTAATATTTTAGATTTTTATGTACATCATTATGTAGATATAATATTGTTCGTACTTCTACGAAATACTAAGATAATATCTTTAAAAATGTACATTAAGAGTATATTTATAAACCTAATGATAACGGCCTGCGCACACTTGAGACAAGACTGTTTTAGACAGGATTGTCTACGACACGGTGCACACTATCAAGACAAAACAGTCTAGCCGTACGGCCAGTCAAGACAAGACAAGTAGGTTAGACAAGTCTGTCTAAGACAGTCTTGTCTCAAGTGTGCGCAGGCCCTAAGTGATCACCAGAGGTCGGAATAGGTATAATACCTATATTTACCTAAAGATTGAAGAAGTAACATAGAGTTGATATTTAAATAGACCAAGCCCAAGTCGTCGACGGCGCGTACTGTTCCACGCGCGCTTCAAGGAGATGTCAGCAAATCGTAGGGGCCCAGTAGGGTCGACGCCTACTGGGGCCATGGGTAGTGTGAAAACAAAACCCGGGGCCCTGGGACGAAGGCAACAAAGGAACAGGAGTGGGGTAAGTCTTTAGTTTTCTTTTTTACTGAATATGTATTTCTAAGGCCGCTACAATAAGAAACGTTATTAACTATGTCAACATTATTCTGCTCGATTTTAATATTGTAGTACGGAACTTATTATGTGCAAGTCCAATTCGCATTTGGTCAGTTATTTTTACAACCAAGTTGATATTATACTCTTTCTCAACGAGAATTTGTCACGTAATATAAAGACAGTGTTTCAGCGTTTTCCATTCAGTAGCAGTACGTTCAAGTTTATAAACATCGACATGTTTGAGGTATCTTGAAACACAACAATAATGGATGAAAGAAAACATTTTCATTTCAGTGCCTTCAGCCGCAGACTACAGCCGCAAATTAATCAGAGTTCGTCTATTGTGTTAGGTGGGAAAATCATCTAATGACAAATCTCTTGGGCGGAGCGGGAAATAGTGTCAGACTTTTACTGACTAAAAACCCCACCCCCGTTCCTTCTTTGCCTTCGTCCCAGGGCCCCGGGTTTCACTTTCACACTACCCGTGTGAGTTCATGTCTTGACTTTTCCTTGAGAACAGAGCCCTGGGCCATCCAAAGTTGATACGGTGTTACAGCCAGATGCATTACTTTGTGTAATTCATTTCTTCACCACTGCTCACAAAACGGTGAAGGAAAACATCGTGAGGAAACCGGCATATCCTAGAACCACGAATTTGAAGACATGTGACATCTGCAATGGGCAAGCGTGGTGGATTACAGCCCATTCGCTCTCCTAGAGAGGAGGCCTGAGTCCCAGCAGTGGGAACTTTGCAAGGTTGATTATACTATGCTTTATGCATGTCTTCATAGTGAAGTGAGTGGGCAGCAATCTACAACGCGAACCCTAGAAGTTACATGGTTTTAAGTAAAGATCGACCGAAAAGTTGTTTTCGGCTGGAGTTTTCGTTTTGGCCAAAAACTGTCCGAATATTCGGCTTGACTAGTGGGGTTACCATGACGTTCAAAGTAAGATTGTTTCATTCTTATGTCAGTGTGGGTAGGAGACAGAGCTATACAGGTTGTCTAGCGCTATCTCTTACCCACATTGAAAATAAGAATGAAACAATCTTACTTTAAGCGACATGGTACAGGTCCAAAACTAGCGTCTTTGAGATGACGATTGTGATAGTCATTTTTTTTTATATAAACTAGTGCTTGACTGCGATCCCACCTGATGGTAAGCAATGATGCAATCGTTGATAGCGAGGCGCACTAGTTTATTAAGAGCCTATTCACTTTAGCCTTAAAGACACCCAAATTATAAACGGATGGCAAGACCGCAGCTGGCAAATTGTTCCAATCCTTCGATATTCAAGACATAGAGCATAACTTTAAAGAAAACGAAATATAGTTAGGAAGAACTGTTTCTCTTTCCTAGAAAGGTCTGAATCCCAGTATTAGAAATATTATAAGGCAGGTTATGCTACATGATGCTATGCTTATACAACTGTGTTTAAGGCTATATGCTAGGTAGTTATTTTTCTGTGCAAAGGAGAGATAAAAAATATTGCATGTAGCAAAGATGATATGTATGTGTCCGGTAAAGAGAAAACATAAAGTGAGAAATGAGTAGACGCCGTCAACGAAAGAGCACGCTTAACTAGAAGTAATCTTGACTTAAATACCCCCAGGTTGTAGCTTTTAGGAAACTCACGACTCTGGTACCTATGGAATGTCAATCCTTAGCTGTACAATGCGTTCCAAATAAGAATAGGATCGATTGCCATGTTGTGACGTCACGTCATACTGTCAAATCGAAGAATTATTATGGTGATGGTGAGCAAAACAAGAATTTTTTAAAATTTAATATATTTACGAACTGTAAACGAAAATATTTTAATCTGAATCCAATTCTTCAATTTTGCTCATCTCTGAGTTCTTCAATTTTCCCCAATTTCTTGCGATTTGACAGTATCACGTGACGTCATAACATGGCAATCGATCCTATTCTTATTTGGAACGCATTGTACGAAAGATGAAAGTGTTACCAAAACGCTTAGTACACGTATGGGTGGGATGTCTACCATGTACCGATGGCATATCGCCGTACGTCTTGTGATCCGATGTTGTATTTTGAAAAATGAAGTTGGGCATCGTAGAGGTGTCGCGACAAAACTCATATGTGTGGGAATCTAAAGCTCAAATCTGTAATTTTTATCTCAGTGGTACTGTTGATTAGTAGCTATTCTATGTTCAATAGGTGGTAGGCTTTTAGTATGGGACGCTACTTGTGTCGATACTCTTGCGCCTTCCCATCTTCCTAACTCGTAGTGTTGTGCTGGTGCTGCCGCTGCGGCTGCGGAGAACCTCAAGCGGCAAAAATATAATAACCTTCTTGACTGTACTTAACTGTTGCTTTATGGATAAGGAGTGATCCAGGGCAGCTGGTTTGTTCGAAAGAGTTACTTTGGCCGTGGAACGCTAAGGGCAACTGAAGCAACATACATATGTGAATTTCAGTCAGTAAAAGTCTAAGGCGTCCATTACACGGTCGTGCAGGCGTCAATCAAAACCATCAATCATGAATGATGTTTGAATGACGGAATTTAGGCGTCCAATACACGATAGGTTTTGCTGTCAGTTTTGCCACAGTCTAATATTTTGACTGACGAAAATCCTACCTATGGCGATAAAATTGACATAACCTTCAAAATTGACAAAACCTATCGTGTAAAGAACGCCTTACACTGCCTATCGCTCCACCCAGAGCGGGTAGTTATTTGATGCGCGGGGTTTAACTATCCTGAATGACGCCACTGCTAAGTGTCCTAAGTTCGATTCCCGAGTCGACCAGAGTTCGTAATGGGTTTTTTATATGAAGAATTGTCCAGTAAAGGCCTCCGAAGTCTGAAATCTTTTGCGGCATATAGGCTTGACTCTTTAGGAGCTTGAACATACTGGTGTGGATCATGTGAATGAACACTTTATTAAACAAAGTTCAACCGTAGTAAAATATTGCAATTTTAGAGATTTGCCATAATGTGCCAGATATGTCGTGATGGCTCAGTGGTTGAGGCACTCGCCTCTCATGCATGAGGTTGCGAGTTCGAAACCGAGCAAGTGCCAATTTGGATTTTTCAATTTATATTTACTTTTATATTTTTCTAGGACATTACTGACACCTCGTCCTCGCAAAGCACGTGAAGGCGTTGGTCCAGGTTTTAAATCGTAGATCTATGACAATCGTTACAGGTAGACAGACGCCAGAAAGTGACCATCAGTTTATCCAAGGAGTAACGTGTTGCCCAGTAACTGGGTTGTGGACGTCAAGGTGTGCTAGGCAGTCGCTCCATGTAAAACACGGGTATTCTGACTAGCCTGTTGGTCTAGTAGTTAGTGGCCCTGAATGCTATGCCGGAGGACGTGGGTTCGATTCCCACCCAGGACAAATGTTTGTGTGATGAGCACGAGCGATAATTTGTTCTGTGTCTGTGTGTTTAGAAATATATAAGTATGTTTATCAGTTGTCTAGTACCCATAACATAAGCTCTGCTTAGCTTGGGACTAGACGGCGTTGTGTGGTAGTTGTGGAATGTTAGTATTATTAGTATTCAGCCGCACTCGGTTCGACTGGCCTGCCAGCCGACCCTAAGCTAGTTGGGAGAAGGCTAAGGAGTTGATGATAAAGTTTTGCCATAATCACCATGATTGGCGAAAGGAAAGGTGATGAAAGACTTCCTCTTTAAGAAATTCAGAGGTTCCTGCCTTTGGCCATTGGCATCATGATGGTTCCCTGTTACGATGCTTACATAAACATAGCATAATCAGCCTTTTAATGTTCCCACTGCTGGGAGTCAGGCCTCCTCTATAGGAGAGGGAATGGGCCGTATTCCACCGCACGGGCCCAGTGCGGGTTGGTGAATGTCACATGTCTTCGAATTTTTTTATTCTTGGACACGCCGGTTGCCTCACGATGTTTTCCTTCACCGTTTTAAGAGCAATGGTGATGATATAAATTACACAAAGTTATGCGCCTGGCTGGGTTTGAACCCGCGACCTACAACTCGTAAGTCGGGGCCGTTACCTGATGATGCCTACATTCTACGGAAAATTGTTAAAAGTCCTTTTATAATTATCAAGGTGAAAAAATCATCAAACAACTTTTCCTGCTCTGGGTGGAGCTAGTGTCAGAATTTTAATAACTAAAACCCTCGTGTTTCTTCAGTTGCCCTTTCCGTTCCAGGGCCACGGTTACTCTTTCGAACATTGTTGCAGTCCTAGCAAAGTTTGTAGTCTTGATTATGATTCGTTTTGTTTCAAAGCTTTCTCGAGGTAGGTACCAGGCTACCATAATCGAATTGAAAATGAAAAGGAGGTGGATTTTTAAAAGATTAGATTCCAGGTTCGAAAATTAATGATGAAAAAAAAAATGCAAGAATAGCTTTCTGCTTGTGCCTCTGACGAGGAAATGTGAATTTAAGAAAAAGTTATATTTGTCTTTACTTATCTATCTACTAAAAACAAACTAGTTAGAAACGATGTTTGTTTGTTTTTATTATAGATAGCTTTGAAAATACCGTATCAAACAGTACTGTATAAAACGTAAACGTCTAGAAACACGACCGAATGCAATTCTCTGTAAACTTTTAAACACTAAAACCCGAAGTTAGCCGACAACGAAAAAAAAACAACAAACTTTGTTTTCAAAAAAAGAACTATCGAACCGATCGACTTTTTTGTGTTTATTTATCAAAAACGCGTGTAGAAACTCGGAAGCTAGTACTAGGCGCTTATAACCTACAAGAACTATCGATTCGTAAACATTCCCTCCAAAAAACGCGTCTCACAAAAAAGGGGTTACATAGGGACCTGCTTCGGTTAAAAAAACACTGAGTACACGAGGGATATAGTCCTCCGTACCTCCGTTTTGATCAGCGGCGGTCGCCCCAATCGGATAAAACCTCCGTGGTCTGGGGCGACTTATCCCGCATTTCTGGCCAAACACAAGATAATAACACTGAGCCCAGCTCTTCACTTACAATGTTCCTTGTGCTTTTCTTCCTCATACGATCATAGCACGCCGTTTATACATTTACCTATTTTAATACACTACACTGACACAAGCATCCTCACTGCCACCGACATTGGAGTTTTTTTTTTCGGGGAGCGTTGTCGCGTGCGTTCGCCGGCCGGTAAACAATGCTCACGGTTTTTACACAACACTAAAACTATACTAAATGTTGTTTTACGTTATTATTTACATTATTTCACTGAATAAATGCGTGTAATGTTGTGTTCGGTTCATCATAATCGCGTAGCGTGGCGCGTTTATGTGTTTGTAGCAGGTACGCGCCGTACGTATCGCTCGATCGCACTGGTTTCGTGCGCCCTCGGAGGGGGTCGGGTACGCTGCCGCGGGGGGATCATCTGCTTTACCGACGCACGGTATTTCTGAACTGTTTTATCTACTTTTGGAACGGACAGGTGGCGCGGTTGGTTGTTCGAAGCAAGAAAGCGCTTGAAGCGAAGGATACTTTTGTGCAAAAAGCGGAAATATTTATATCGATTGTTTTGTCATTTTGTTTTTCAGCTTATTAATACACGAAATATAGGTGCTTTTGAAGAGTCCATGCCGAAGTGCCATTTACATTAGTCATCAAGATACTATATTTTTATATTATTTTATGATGCAAAATTGAAATATCTACATATTTTTCTATCGTTGCCAATATCTTTTCTTAAAGTTCAAGAAAAAATATTCAGTTTATCAGTGTATTAGTTTTTCAGTTTCACTGAAAAACTTTGTTTCTTGATATGCTAAGTATTTATTTTAACTAATTTTCACTGATAACTTTACGTTCAATGTTTCAGAAAAATAAAAATTATGAACTTTTTCAAAAATGAATAATTTGTACTACTCTGTCTTTTTGGTATTACGTATTATTTGGGAGCCTACATCATGCATTCTAGTTTGTGTGTATACTGTAGGTCAAAACATAACCTCTTTTATTTGACACAACCGGCTAAAATAAAGCGCTTGAATCTGACTGACCAAACGCCAGCGATGCGCTTGTGTCACGAAAAATAAAAAAAAATAATAACTTTTGAGAGCTTCGTAAAACACCTGACTTTACTTTTGATTACCTACACTTAAATCTACTGTTTGGGCAAAAATATAAGTAATATTTAATAAGTAATATTTAATAATATTGTTTATCTTTTGATTGAAAAAAAGATTGTTTTTTTTTTTTTCAAGTAGGTATGATTTTATCCTTATTTTTTTTACTCTCATCGATGACAATAATAGCACAATTTAAACGCCTATAAAAAAATAAAATACTACTTTCATCATTAGAAAGATAACTAAAGCGTTTGAAAACGATTATTGGGAGCGGTAGGCCGCAAAGCTTCGGTCTGCGCGGTCTCCGTGGCTCTCAGCGGTCACCAACCCGTTTGGTTTGCTTGTCTTTCGTGATTGCTTCAGGCATTCCACTGACGCCTCTATTTTTAGTCTATTTCTCGTAGATCATGATGAGAGGAATTAATACCTATTATAAACATCTTAGACCAACTTTTGGAGCGTTTGTACCGTGTACGTGTGGACTGGACTGTGCTGGTAAATAATAAAAATATTACATAGCCAGTTAGAAAAGTAGAAGCAGGGGTGGGATATGGCAGACTTCTTTTTAACCAACTTAAAAAAAAGAGATTTTGTATTTGAACTGTAAGATACATTAAGTGTAAGTACTTGTAGCTGGTACGGAGTAGTGAATTGGTTTTTTATAGGTAGGTATATATCTGTCAGCAGTGTCAGTACGATTAAAGAGCATGAATAATTGCAATAAATAAATTGACTGAAAATATGAAACAGGTGTTTGTGCAATAATTTTTTTTTCTGAAAATCAAGGTGTCTTATGATGTAAGGAAATAATTAGTTCTAGACCTATTTTATATCCAACTAGCTTTTGCCCGCGACTTCGTCCACGTACTTAAAATATAGCCTGTCACTCAGGAATAAAGTAGCTTTCTATCGGTGAAAAAAATTTAGCAATCGGACCTGTACTTTCAGAGATTACCTCCTACAAACAAAAAACATTAAAAAAAAAATATTTCTTTTTAATATTAAGTGTAGATTGTAAAAAAAAGCCTTTTTTTATTACTGCGAACTGTAACAACTTGTACAGCTTCGACTTTAAATAATTTCTAAACGTAACAATACAAATCAAATTATAATGTCAACAAGCCACACGTATTGATGTTAGTGATGGAACATTTCTTACTAATGTTGTAAACGAATTCAATATTTTTCACAATCAACTAAAACTGGTCTTAAAAACTACTTAGTGTTTCCATCAAAAACTTTAAGAATTCTGTTGATTTGCGAAAAATAAAAGAACTATGAGTGAGGTTCTACTACATACTACTGATAACTAGGTTCGAAGTTTAGCCTATGCAAGTCAAACATGAAAACCAAATTTTGGTCTGTCATCATGACATGGACAGGGTCTCAAAACTGATGATAAAACAAAAAATGCAAACCTCTACAAGAAAACCCTTGTAACTGATACACTCCATCATAGTGCAAGGAAATGGCAAGACGCATAGCCAGATACACTAGATACTTGATGCGATGAGATCATTTTTTGACAATAAAGTGGAAAGGTTCAATAGGCAAGAGAAACATAAGTCAACAAAGAAAAGGTGGGATAATGATATCAAGAACATAGCAGGAGATAAATAGATGAAAGCTACCAAAAACCGTGAGGCCAACCCTCACGGTTTTTGGTAGCTTTCATCAAGTTGGAAAGGTTATTACCCAAGAAAGAACACACTCCAGCAATAAACACATTTTTTTTTCTGTTAAATGTGCAAATAAATAAAGTTTACTATTTTTACGGCGTGAAACTTTAACACGTCATATCCGCGCCGAAATCAAGAGTAAAGTTGTCATTAAATAAACGCATGTTTTGACATTTGTATTATGACTACCTAGCGGCTTGTCCGGTGAGGTGTAGCTACTACTAAAATTGCTACTAACTACACCGGACCCCAAATACTTATTTTATTGTTTCTTTCAGTTTCGTTCCAAGTCACATTCTAGGGTCTTTCTCGAATGTCAAAACGGGCCTTTTATTTTTAACGAGTAGCATCAAATAATTAAAATGCATTGCTGAGTGAAACTTCTCGTATGGAAGTACATACCAAAGCTTGGTGAACTCTAGAAAAGTCCACCATAAAGTACCTACCACTATTATTATAAGACAAGGTTAGTTACCTAACGACCTAAGCGATTTTAGTAATCATTAGATTAGCTTTTGTTGATTGGACAAATTTGTTACCTACTGTTTGTGGTAGGTAATTAAAATTCTCTGCTAGTAAACCGGCATTTAATTACTTTTGTAACATTATTTATTTAACAAAAAGCAAGACAAGTAGGCTATAAAAAAGTTCTTGCAGTTGGCTTGTAGATATTCTTGTTATCACTTACCAATGAACGATTATAGATACTTTTATCGTCGTTCAAAAAGTTCAAGTTAGAAAAAGTGAGGCTGGATGTTCAAAAAAGTAATTGAACTTTTCAATAATATGCTAATGTTATTGAAAAGTTTTTTTAAAATATTCTACCCTCCTTCAAATCAAATAGTCGAGTAAATTGTTGTTCCTTTAGTATTCATCTCACATCACTATCAAATCAAAACGTCAAATGCGGTCGCGTATTGGCGCTTGCGATTCGCAGTCGCCGATAAAAATATTAAACGTATTTACAGAAAAATTATACAAGAAATCGTGTCAATTCTATATACATATTGTAGATTAGTTATTAGTTAATTATTTAAGATGGTTAGACATAGAAAAGTAGTTTCACTTAAGACGGATAAAGTAGATACTAGTAGTAGCTCAGGTAGTAGTGAATCTTCGATAGGTAGTAAGACCTTTAAGTTCCTTTCTGTTTGGAAGACTGGTGTCGGCTTCGTCTGTTTCTTAATTGCTGTTTATATCAGTACTTTGGGATACTTAGAAACCAGAGTTAACACACCATTCGACGATGACAAGGTAAAGAAAATTCACTAATTTTGGCTATTGTTTTTCTTGTTTTGTTGTTAGGTCAAGCCGGTAGGTCTTTAATTTTTGAAAGCGTGATATCTGAGCATGAGTTTCTGGGTCAAATCCTCGATTTGACCATTGTTATTTTATTTTCCATCAATATTATAACATTAACATTCATCTTGACTCGTCCTGGGTTAAATTAGGCTAAACCGTAACTGTTAAAATGTAGGTCTAATTTACTCAATTTCCTGTATAATACCTACAAGGTATTATTTAAAGTTTTTTTATGTGATTAACCTATTGAGTAGCGTAATTAGAGACACAATAGAAAGACAATGATCGAGCGAACGCCAGCATTCGCTCGGGGTTTAATGAATTAATGAACATATTTCTCTTATCTTTATACCTTGTCTGAGTTTAAAAGAAGCAAACCATGGACATAATTTATTTGTAATACTATCAATAAGATAAAATAAGAAAAATAAGAGAGCAGTGGTGGCCGAGTGAGAGCAGTGGTGGCCGAGTGGTAACGGCCCCGACTTACGAGTTGTAGGTCGCGGGTTCAAACCCAGCCAGGCGCATTACTTTGTGTAATTTATTTCATCACCACTGCTCTCAAAACGGTGAAGGAAAACATTGTGAGGAAACCGGCATGTCCTAGAACCAAAAATTCAAAGACATGTGACATCCACCAACCCGCACTGGGCCCGCGTGGTGGATTACGGCCCATTCCCTCTCCTAGAGAGGAGGCCTGAGTCCCAACAGTGGGAACATTAAAAGGCCGACTATGCTACTATCAATAATGCGGTCATATTGACTGATCGTGCAGGTTTGCCCCAGGGTTAAGCAAATACTTACTCACTCGTCACATGCAAGTGACCATAAACTAAGTTTCTAAGTAAACATATTTCATGAATTACAACTTTATTTTATAATACTAAAAGATATCAAAATAAAACTGTGATTATTAGTTCATTAAACCCCGAGCGAACGCCGGCGTTTGCTTGATCATTCTCTTTCTATTCTGTCTCTAATTACGCTACTCAATAGGTTAAAACATATTCAAGTTTATTTTGTCAAAATTTCCACACTGGTTAATATTTTTTCTATACTTTAATCGTAGTTATCATTGTGATACAAGGTTTAATATGTTCTTTAGTTTTCTATTTTAATCTATTAGCCCAACCTGGTATTGCACGTGAGCAAATTATATTGATAAACCTTCCTAGTTTAACTTTCACACAAAACTATTTAGTCCCAAACTAAGCAGAGCTTGTGGCATGAGTAATAAACAACTGATAAACATACTTATATATTTGTAAATACATGTGACATAATTTATCAATAAATTATACTCAGACAACAAATCAACGGGTGCAAAGTAAGTAACATCATCTGCAATTTTGTGATTTTCTGATAATTCATGTTAATAATATTAAGTAAGTATATTTTTTTTTTCAAAAATTTTTGTTAAAAAAACAACTATCATTTCTGCATTTTTGACACTTAAAAGACAAGTTTCCAAGGCATAGAATATGAATATTTAGTAAGTTTCTGCAACTATCAGAAAAGCTCAAAATTGCAGATAACTTTTTTTACTTTGCACCCAGTGAAATAATCATGCTCATCACACAAACATTTGCCCTGGGTGCAGTGACGGATTAAGACTACTTGATGCCCTAAGCAATCTACGCCTGTGGGCCCCCCTATCCGTATGTCAACTAGAATCGGTCTTTAAACCTTTACGGCCGAAAAACATTAGTTTTTGTAATATAAGGTAATGAGATGTAACATACCTTAGAAGTGGAGTAGGTGCAACAACAATAAAATTGAAATTCGTTTTTTTATTTATTTAACATATTTATTTAATGGGTGGGAATCAAACCCATGACCAGTAACCATTACACCAACAGGCCAGTCAATTCATTACTTTTTCTATTTGTGAAAAAACACATTAAAATCTGCTGTGTAGATTAGTGCAAAGAAAAGTGCTGAAAGTAACTTTGTATTAAACTATGGTATAACTGTGGGCCCTAATGGAATACCAGCCCTTTTATTTTGTTTAAAAATATTGAAGATACACTGAGTTAGGTGCCTTTTTGGCCTCGGACAGATTATTATTTTCTTTTTTCATTATATGTTTTTAATTGTATGATGCACGAATAAACGTTTTTTCTTTCAATACTGTGTAAAGATACCCATTTATGTATTTTGTTTGTATAAATGTTTAGAGTTAGCATTCTAAAGCTTTTTAACTCTATAAACCAGTTATTACAAATACTGAGTACTTTGGTTCATCTTAATCTACGTTGTGAGAGTTGGTGATACTGCCTAGTAAAACAAGAAATATTCCTGAACAATTGCACCAGATGGCTGTTTAAACAGCCAAGACTGGCCTGTTGGTCTAATGGTTAGTGGCCCTGACTGCTATGCCGTAGGTTGTGGGCTCGATTCCCACCCAGGACAAATGTTTGTGTGATGAGCACGATCATTTGTTCTGTGTCTGGGTGTAATTTATCTATAATATGTATGTATTTAGAAATATATAAGTATGTTTATCAGTTGTCTAGTACCCATAACACAAGCTCTGCTTAGCTTGGGACTAGACGGCGTTGTGTGATAGTTGTGGAATATTATTATTATTATTACAAGAAATATTCCTGAACAATTGCACCAGATGACTGTTTAAACAGCCAAGACTGGCCTGTTAGTCTAATGGTTAGTGGCCCTGACCATGACTATGCCGTAGGTTGTGGGCTCGATTCCCACCCAGGACAAATGTTTGTGTGATGAGCACAACCATTTGTTCTGTGTCTGGGTGTAATTTATCTATAATATGTATGTATTTAGAAATATATAAGTATGTTTATCAGTTGTCTAGTACTCATAACACAAGCTCTGCTTGGCTTGAGACTAGACGGTGTTGTGTGATAGTAAAAAAAAAACTTCTGGCGCATATTGTATGTTGAACTTGGTCAAATTATTAATACTTATTAGAGATAAGACCACCCATTGTGACACCCTATTAATTTTAAGTTCCTATTGTAATTTTTTATTAATAGTGTACAATAAAAAATATATTTAAGTATGTATCTATATAATATATCTATCTATTTATTATTGCCCCATATTCAGGCTAAATAAGAATGTTTATGTTTCTAAATATAGTGCTTAAGTATAGTGGTATTATTACACATTGCCACTCTCGGGCCTGTAGCTTTTGTTATCTTAAACACAATGTCAAACCTATCTAGTCTAGCTATCTGCCCCCCCTAGCCAAGTTACGATCGTTTCGTCGAACGCCTCGAGTAGGCCACGCCTCCGATTCCTTTGTTCTGACCATGTGACTGAGTGTTGAGATGACGTCAGAACAACGAAACGATCGTAACTTGGCTAGGGGAGCTGGTGTCAGCAAATAGTCCATGGTAGACCATTATACAGTCAGGGGACTTGCACTTTACTAATGCTATTTATTATTTGACTAACATTTCTTTGTAGAAAAGGGTCAATAGTTTATGAATGATTTAATTTGTAGAGTAGTATCTAAGGTATTGAACAAACGACTTTTGGATCACTGACCGTCTACTATACAGAAATTTTAGGCAAAGTCAATGTCAAAGTCAAAGTCTAAAGTCAATGTCAAAGTCAAAGGCAATGTCAAAGTCAAAGTCAAAAGTTTTTATTCCACATAGGCCTACATGGGCACTTATAAAACGTCAGAAGCTAGTGCACGGTTCCAAATTGGTCGTTTCCTATGGAGAAGAACCGGCAAGAAACTCCATAAGAACCGGCAAGAAACTCCATCCGCACTTTAGCATTGGTCTTTTGACCCCTGACTGTGCATGGACTGTAGCGTTCTTACCTTAACCAAATATTATTATTACAGGTAGTAAAAGAAACAGGTCTTCAAATCCCGGAACGGTACTGGGGTACATACAGACCTGGTGTATATATGGGCTTGAAGAGCCGTGAGCCTAGGTCACCGGTGTTCGGTCTGATGTGGTACGAACTGTCTGCATCAACACACAAAGGAATACGGTTAGTGCACTGTTGTTTACTTTGAAGATTAAAATGCCTTTACTATATTAAAACCATTCTGATCTATGCTGCAGAGACTTGGTCTTTGACTAACATCCAAAAGTCCAAACTCAAGTTTTGCCTAGCGTGCTATGTGTTAAATTAACAGACCACGTCCGAAACACTACAGCTCCCCTAGCCAAGTTACAACCGTTTCGTTTGTCAGTCACGTGGTCAGAACAAAGGAATAGGCGTGGCCGACTCGAGGCGATCAACGAAACCAGAATCGAAACGGTTGTAACTTGGCTAGGGGGACTGCGCACCGAAACGCAAATCGTTGACGTGGCTTAAGAGGCTGTCCAACTTAAATGGGGCTGGGCAGGGCACTGTGGGCCAGTAAAACACAGGAATGGTGTCCGGACTCAGCGACACGGCGCCGCGGCAGACCTCGAAAGAGATGGGTGGACGATTTGGATGTCTTCCTTAAGAATTGAAATGAAGAAGCGAGGAAACAATGGAGGGAGGTGTTGCCCAGCTGTGGGACAATACGGTCTAGCTGTAATAATAATAATATTAAAATAATATTAAAAAACCTTTGATTATTACTTAAGGGGATGCAACTCGACATACATTTTCACTGTTTTTCATACAACCGCTCTTACACGATTATGACGTTATTACCTACACATTTTTCATTAGATATTTTGGAAACACAGAATCCTAAGGATATTATCTAGGCTTTAATTCAGTTGTACTATGTTTTATTCCATCGATGCTTTATTGGTGCGATGTAACGTTAGTGCGAAAAATCCAGCCTCCCTAGCCAAGTTACAATCGTATCGTTCGCGCCGAACGCCTTGAGTAGGCCACGCCTCCGATTCCTTTGTTCTGACGTCATCTCAATGCTACTCGAGGCGTTCGGCGTGAACGAAACGATTGTAACTTGGGTAGGGGGGCTGTTGCGAAAAACCCTACTGCGATTGCTCATTAGATCGGTAATGAAATCAATTTATAAATTTGTGTATGGCCCGGTGACCATGGATTTTTGCGGACCACTAGGTAACATAACAAGCTATAACTTTGTGATTTTTCATGATACCTACCGTTATGAAAGTTTATACATAGATTCTTTACATAAAAATATTAGATCCGTGTTTTGGACTTCGTATATACTAAAACTAATCTATATATATAAAAGGAGAAACTGACTGACTGACATATCAATGCACAGCCAAAACTACTGGGACTAGGAACGTGAAATTTTACACAAAGCTTCCTTTTATGACGTAGGTGAGCACTAAGAAGGGATTTCTGGAAATTCAACTTTTAAGGGAGTGAAACAGGGGTCCAAAGTTTGTATGGAGAAACGTATTTTCACGCGGGGGAAGCCGCTGGCAGAAGCTAGTGTATACATATAGATAGATATTCAATAAGCGTTTTTATCTTCAGACATTGGTGTGACCAAAACGACTTGCTTGCCACGTATGGCTGGCTGAGACATGATGGGGTCACATTTGGGGAACAGCTGATAACGGACCTCCCCCACAACATCACTACCTCGTTTGTGAAGACCCCTGGGGGGGAGCATGGGGGTCATTGGACGGCTAGGATTAATGTTACGACTAAGGTAAGGTTTATTAAGATTATTTAATAGCAATCGAGACAGTTGCGTCTCGCGGGGCATCTTTTTAACATGGGAAATCAGGAGTGTCCATTTATCAGGAGTGTACCTCCTTTGAAATGAGAGAATCCTCCATCATTTGCCACTCCAAACTCAAAATCATTTTATTTCACATAAGCAGACATGGGCACTTATAAAACCAAGAAGGAACACTGACAGATAGACGGAGAACAAAGTGATCCTATAAGGGTTCCGTTTTTAGGGTTCTCTGCCTCTAAAGGAAAAAAACGGAACCCTTATAGGATCACTTTGTTGTCCATCTGTCTGTCTGTCTATCAAGACTCTTTATATCGGGGACATGTGGAAGTATAGAGTTGAAATTAAAGCCTATATACTCAAGTCTGCGGTCACTTGAAGCTGTGAAAAATCAAAATTCTTAGTTAACGAAAAAAAAAGATACCACCGTTTATGTCGAAAAAACGTGTATTTCGACACTCTCAAGGAAATCAAAATTCATAGGGGACTTCTCGTTGACCTAGAATCCTGAAATTTGGCATGGAGCAATGTCTAATTCAGATTTTTTCCTATACAGCACAAGTATAGGAAAAAATCTGAAAACTGTAAAATTGTAGTTACGTTACAAAAAAACAGTTTTTGCAATACGAAAAAATGTTCGTAACTCAATTTGGGAATTGAACTGTTGTTCATAGGTAAGTTTTTACGGAACCCTCAGTGCGCGATTCCGACTCGCACTTGCCCGGTTTTTTTTTCTTTTGAGGTACGGATCCCTAAAAATTGTGTTGTGTCTGGTCGGGGCAACTGCCCGAGAGTTGGTTTCTGGCCGTTGTATATATTCTGAACGCGCGGAGAACTGTAATACCGTGACCTTAGAATTTTGAATATTACTTACTTTATAACTTTATAGATCTCTCTACGCCCTGTATTTCTATAGCACTCAGAAATATTTGTGATTTCAGGGTCACGCCAAAGTTCCGTTCATGTTGATCTGGTACGCTGCCTTGGACGAGTCCCTGGGACCTGCAGCCCCACATTCCAGATTGTGGTATGAGGATGGTTCCATTCTGGGGCATACTCCGCAACTGCATAATTTTAGGGTCAACTTCGTGCCTCATAAAGGTAAGGAATTAGTGTTACAACAGAACTCTGCTTCCGCTTCCGCTTCTGCAGAAGTTCCGCAAGCTTTTTCACTTCCGTTTCCGACTCTGCTTTCGCAAAAATTGTAATAGAACTACAGAACTCTAAACGGAAGAATACAACGAGGAGCGCGGGGGTGGGGGGCCCGTTGACAACTGGAAACATCGGAAGAGGCGCGGGGGCGGGAGGGGGGGGGGTGTTACACAAACGTGTCTTAACGAGTTTCTGTATTATTATATTTTTTTGGTTAATTCTGCGTATCACCGCGCCTCGTGACGTGATTACGACGTAAACCTTCTGTTGTATAAAAAAAATAAAATTTGCTGTTTCTTCATAGTATTAACACTTCCGCTGACGCTTCCGTTTCCGCTTCCGCATCCGCAAAGATTTACTTTTGACCACTGTTTCCGTTTCCGCTTCCGTTAAGACACTTCCTTTGCAACACTATAAGGAATAACAGACATCACATTAGCTCTTAGCATAACCAGCTTGTTAATCTTCCCACTGCTGGGACTCAGGCCTCTTCTCTAGGTGAAGGAATGAGTGTCCACCCTTAGTTTGGACGAATGCGAAACAGAGTGTAAAGTCCTCCGACCAGGGCCTCAAGTCTATTACAATAGTGTCAAAATGTTCTATGATTGATTTCATAATTGTTAATTTTGACAAGTTTGGTAATCTACTAATATAATGGCGTTATTATGACTTACCAATGATGAACCACTGGCACTCTATTGAAAGAGATGGCAAAGAATGGTAATGTCGTACGTAATGACAAATGAATGTCTGACGTATGCGGTAATCTGCAAAAATTTTAACAGTTTCTTTGATCAGTGACCTACCATTTAAAACGTCAGTGTGTAGTCATTGCTTTTAATTTGTTACAAGACAGCTCGTACCACAATTCTATTACGAGACCACTGATCGATCAATGATCCGCCATTATGAATTAACAGATTACGAACTTTTAGCAAAAAGACAATGGAATCGTGTTGGAATGACGAATATAGCAGACTAGGGCCGCTGACGATTTTATTGTCTGTTCTGGGCAACTGCCCGATAGATGATTTCGGGCTATTGAATATGTTCATGACGATGACGATGACATGGTATATATATATATATATATATATATTATATTATATGTTTATAATATATAAGTATGTTTGTATTTATGTATGTAGGTATATTTATGTATTATTTTATTCGTATTATTTATAATTTTAAAATTGTACACTGGATCCTACCCTCTATTGTGATCTCTCTCTATCACTCAATGGTTTGCTGGAAGAAAACTCAACTTTGAGTTAAGCTCGCCTATGTACATGAACGTTGTTATCTACCTATTTTAATAATAATAATATAAGTTGTTTTAGTGTACAATAAAGAATTAAAGAATGTTCAAATCGCGCGGAGAACTGTAATTGCGCGATGCACGATTTCGTAGTTTAGTAGTCGTGATGTCGCTACACATTGTTGACACCTCTACGGTCCGGACTAAGCGTTTCGCCTCGTTGTTTATACCGCGTTCATCTAAGGACTGGAACAATTTGCCTGCTGAGGTCTTCCTGGCCGATTATAATTTAGGTGTGTTCGAGACTAGAGTGAACAGGCTCTTAATAAACTAGTGCGCCTCACCATCAACGATTGCATCACTGCTTACTATCAGGTGGGATCGCAGTCAAGCACTAGTTAATTAATATAATGCTTTTATTTACCAGGAAAGCTCCTCCACTCATCATATTCAGAGGCCCACGCACCAGGGCTTCATCTTCTAAAGGAGAAGTTCTATTCACTCTTGAAGATTGAAAGACATTCCATGTTTGGGAAACTAGCTGTTCTAGGACCTGATGATGAACTTAATATTAAGGTTTGTATTATTATATTACGTTTCATCATCATAATCATCATCATTTCAGCCGGGCCTTGGTACAGGCCATGGTCCGAAGCGAGGAGTGGCAGGCGGTCGCCTCCTTCTGCGAAGCGATAATGCTAGTAAAGGAAGAGGCCGCACACGTGAGGCAACGGTCCTCACGCCCCGGCAGCCGTCGGGATTTCGATCCCGATTTCCGGCCACCGTAGGGTAGCTCACCGTCCGGCCGTCCGGTAACCGTCCGGACCGAGCCCAAGAAGTCGACGGCGTGTGTTGTTCCACGCGCGCCTCAACTAGTTGTGAGCAAACCGTAGGGGCCCAGCAGGGTCGAAGCCTACTGAGAGGGAATGGGCTGTATTCCACCATGAGCCCAGTGTGGGTTGGTTGATATCACATGACTTCGAATTTTTGGTTCTAGGACATGCCGGTTTCCTCACGATGTTTTCCTTCACCGTTTTGAGAGCAGTGTTGATGAAAAAAATTACACAAAGTAATGCTCCTGGCTGGGTTTGAATTCGCGACCTACAGCTCGTAAGTCGGGGCCGTTACCACTCGGCTTCCACTGCTCTCTGCATTAGTAGCGGTATATGTAATTCTTTGCCCACTTTATCGAGGCGTACTGGCGTGATGATATACCTGAACACTCTTTTACAGGAAAAAGACATAAACTTCGTACCAATACAAATGCTGGTGGAGACGCCATTCAGCATAGACATAGTATATACTACAGAGGATCTGTCCACCCCTCCCTTAAAGGGGGAGAAGTATACTAAAGCGTTGGAGGCAAAGAAAATGCAGTTCGATTTGGAGTTTGAGGAGAAATTCAAGTTGGATGAGAAAGGGTTAGTGTCTTTTTTTTTGGTCAATAATGAAAAAATACTGGGCACGTACGAGTCAGACTCGCGCACTGAGGATTCCGTATAAAATTACCTATGAAAACAGTTTAATTCCTGAATCGCAAAAAAAGTTTTTTTTTGGTGACGTGAGGACAAATTTATAGTTTTCTTATTTTTTTCCTATATTTGTTTTATGAGACCTTGCTTCATGCCAAATTTCAGGATTCTGGATCAACGGGAAGTGCCCTATGAATTTTGATTCCGTGAGTGTCTAAATATATATGTTGCAGTCAAAACTCTTAACCAGTCAAAAGTACTATTGACTGAACAGGTTGGTCAAAGTTGTAAATTGTGGTTAAAGTACTTTTGCCCGATGGAGTTGGTTAAAACCACTTTTGACGGAATCACCTAGTCAAAAGTACTTTTAACCAGCTCCATTGGGCAAAACTACTAGTACTTTTAATTGTTATTGTAGTCAAAAGTATTATTGGCTAAAGCATACGGTTGAACGATTGCATCACTGTTTACCATCAGGTAGGATCGCAGTCAAGCACTGGTTTATACCGAATAAAAAAAAAAAAAATACGGTCAAAAGAACTTTTGACTGATTTTGCTAGTTAATACTACTTTTGACTGGTTAAGAGTTTTGACTGCAACCTATATACGTTTTTGCGACATAAATGGGCGTATCTATTTTTTTTCTCGTTAACTTAGAAGTTGTATTTTTTTCACACCATCAAGGGACCGCAGACTTGAATATATGGTTTTAATTTTAACTCGATACTTCCACGCGTTGACAGACAGACAGACAGACGGACAACAAAGTGATCCTATAAGGGTTCCGGTTTTTCCTTTTGAGGTACAGTACCCTAAAAAAGACTTAAAACTAGTCTTAAACAACAATAATAATAATATAATATAATAATATTCCACAACTATCATACAACCCTGTCTAGTCTCAAGCTAAGCAGAGCTCGTGTTATGAGTACTAGACAACTGATAAACATACTTATATATTTCTAAATACATACATATTATAAATAAATTACGCCCAGACACAGAACAAATGATCGTGCTCATCACACAAACATTTGTCCTGGGTGGGAATCGAAACGACCTCCGGCATAGCAGTCAGGGCCACTAACCACTAGACCAACAGGTCAGTCAATGCATTTTAAACGTTATAATTTCTTTCAGTTACCCTCCTGGCGATGTGGCGATCGCTAGGGCAGCATTATCCAACATGATCGGAGGCGTGGGCTATTTCTTCGGGGCTAGTAGAGTTCAGTCTCAATATACCAAAGAACCTGTACCTTATTGGAGGGCGCCTTTATATAGTGGAGTGCCTAGCAGGTGAGTTTGACCCTTAAAGTAATGGTGATGTTGGTTAATTTCGTGTGGAACAGTCAGGTGATTGAATAATTTGGAACTATACCCTATTCATCTAGCCTTGAGACAAAATGTAAACAAAGAAAACAATGTTGGTACTTTCGGCCAAGTTTCATCGACGTGTTTGAATACATTGGCGTTTTCTTTGCACGATTTTTCTTCGCCGAAGAAAATGTTGAGAGTTGCTTGGTCCAGGTTCACTCATGTTTTTAAGCAACCCTTTTATGGTTTGTTTACCTTTTGTTTCACGGCTCTCTGAATAGGGTATAGACGGAAATATGAGTCTTTAAGGTAAATACTCCAAGGTATCCCGCGCGAAGTAGTAATGCTAGTGAAGGAGGCGGTCGCACCGCGAATTTGTGAAAAGCAAATCCGCGATTCTAGAATGCATAGGGCAGCTGAAAGACACAGGTTTTGGTCAGTAAAAGTCGATCACGCCCTAGAGCGGAAGAAGTCATTAGATGATTGGTTACCTCAAAAAAAAGCATCTTTAGAATGATCGTGAAACGCCCGGGTGTCACCATTGTGAGGACCGCCTCAGCGCAGGCCTAATAGGCTTCATCGCTGTGTCCTCGTGGGGGCGATCGGCGGCAGCGACCTCTCGCGCTGGGCCCTGGTGCAGGCCACCGGACCATGGCCTGCGTGAGGAAGAATGGTAGGCGGTCACCTCCGCTGGCTAAGCAGTAATGCTAGAGAAGGAGGCGGCTGCATGCGTGAGGACACCGACATCCTCACACCCCAGCAGCCGGGATCCCGACCCCGATTTCCAGCCACCGTAGGTGTGTGTTTGCAAAGGGTAACTCGCCGTCCGGCCGTCCGGTAACCATCCGCGTGGTATTCCACGCGTGCCTCAAAGAGATGTCACCTAAAACGATGGTTACTGGACTTCCGGACGGCGAGCTACCCTTTGCAAACAGAAAGATGAGCTTCGGGGTCCCGGCGGTTGAACGTGAGAACATCCGTTCCTTCACGCATGCGGCCATACTTCGCAGAAAGAGGTGACCTCCTACCATTCCTCCTCGCTCCGGACCATGGCCTGTACTAGGGCACGGCGGTGAAGTCTATTAGGCCTGTGCCGGTATGCCCATCGTGCCTATAATGATGGATCCTCGTTTGCCAGGAGTTTGAGCTTTATGTCAATTTGTTAAGAGTTTTTTCTTTTGAAGATGTAATTAATCAGCTGACAAGATTATTTTTAGATCTGTTCAGTACCACCAGGAGATCTTATGTCTACGTCATTAAAGGCAATTATTGTCCATCCTTTGCAGATCATTCTTCCCTCGAGGCTTTTTATGGGACGAAGGGTTCCATGGTCTTTTAATCGGGCGCTGGTCGCCTGACATCCAGATGGACATAGCAGCCCATTGGATGGACCTCATCAATGTTGAGGGGTGGATCCCAAGGGAACAGATTTTAGGTAAGTTATCATAGGTTTTTTCCAGACGAAGGCAACGAAGGAACAGGAGCGGGTTTTTAGTCAGTAAAAGTCTGACACTATCTCCCGCTCCGCCCAAGAGCGGGATGCGGGGCCCCAACGGCCATCCGTTCTGCGAGCAAGTCTGCTAGAAGACATACCTAATTAGAAATAGCTACATATTATGCACCAACAGAATAGGATAATACCTTCTAACACAGACTACACTAATGAAACGGTGGACCGCCGACTACTAAAGATACGGGCAGTGCTCAGTTTGGGAGTCATTGACCCACTTTTGTAACTAACCAGTGTAATGTGATGTTATCTAGTCATTGTGTTTTGTGTACTTTTTGGAAGAATAAAGAATTATTATAATATTATAAGCTTCAGAAGTGGAAATTCATTAAAAAGAAACAAATCACGACAAAAGAACCATTTTTCCTTCATAATTACAGTTTAATCGGATCGCAATCAACAATTTACTAACAATTCACTAACACTTAAAATCCACTAAACGAAATGTCACTTTATCACCTTTTTCCTAAACTAAACTCAAATGGCTTACGTGACCTTGCGACTAGCTGATGATTCACACGTCCATCCAGTCCGAGCACTGAGCAGCAAAGAGGGGCGAACTATTTTTTTTTTTGTGTGTGGCCTCTCGCAGGTCAACCTAGGAGGTTGTCGGCTGCTTAACCGGACTTGCCTGTGGTGGCCTCAATTCGAGAATCAAAGCCTCCAGCCAGGGCTTACTTAACTAAACTTAAAACTAAGCGACTACACGCTAAGGGCACCCCTGTGGGGTACGGACCTCGGCTTAGGGCGTCGCTGGGGGGGGACAGCAAGGGACGGGCTGGATCGAACAAAGATTTTATTATTATTTTCGGGGAATTTTAAAACTACGGCTCAGCGACACGGGCTGGCTCGAGCAAGGGACGGGGAGGACGTTTACGGGATTGTCGCGGCGGGCCTCGGCGGCGAGGACGGAAGGGGCGAACTATCCCCGGCGCTTTGCTTTTATAGGCGAGGTAGTGGGTAGTTACTGACGTAAGAGAGGATTCTCCTTACAATATTATATTTACTATTTCTATCTACCAGGAGCGGAGGCCCTAGCAAGAGTACCAAAAGAGTTTGTTGTGCAAAGCAACGCAGCTGCCAATCCTCCAATGTTGCTGATACAACTGGCTCACATGGTCAGGATACGGCCTGAACTGTTCGTGAGCGGGTCCAAGCATCGTAACACGTTGGACAGGATGTATAGCAGATTGCAGGTGAGCATCTACTGAAATATGATCTGCTTTTAATGAGCTTGTTCAAAATACGGTCTGTTTTTAACCGACTTCAAAAAGGAGGAGGTTATATGTTCGGTTGAATGTATGTTGTTTTTTTTTTATGTATGTTCACCGATTTCTCAGTCAATTGTGACCAGATTTTGAAAATTTTTCGATTGAAAGGTTATGCTTCTGAGTTGGTCCCATAGAAATATTGTTATGATCTGATCATGAACTTCAAAGATATGGAACAGAACTCCTTATAGGATCACAGCAGAACCGTCGTAATAAGTAAAATTTCTTTGTTTATACGTGTAGTCGATGACTGACTGAAAGTAGACGGGGGATATATCGAACTAATCTGATGATGAAGCCTGAAGTTAGGCACTGGAGCTCTGTAATAAATTAATGTAATCTAACCGTGTTTGGGATTATTAGAATTGTCATGAGATGCACTCTGGCTAAAAGGTATTTAAATTTGGCTGAAGGGTACTTTTTAGTGGTGGTACCGTAACTAAAAAGTGTAAGACAAAAAAATAAAAAATACAACCGACTTAAAAGTAAAAAAAAAACACTGAAAAGTGCAAAATAACTTTAATTTCGGCAGTCGGTGTTAAATAACGAAGAGACAAAACTATTACAGAAACACCGACTTCCGAAATTAAAGTTATTTTGCACTTTTCAGTGTTTTTTTTTACTTTGAAGTCTGTTATATTTTTTTATGGAAAAGTTTTTTTTTAATGAGCTTGTTTAAAATATGACTTTTTTAGTGATCATGTTTCAAATATGATCTTTTTTAATGAGTTTCTTTTAAAAAGAAACTGACGAAGTGCGAATCGGACTCGTACACGTAGATTTCCGTACTACGATACTAAAATGGAACAAAAAAAAAAAAAACTAACAAAATAACGTATCTTGTATGTCCCTTTAATTCTAAATTTATTTTAATTTTATTATTTGTTGTTGTAGCGGCAATACAAAATACACATTCTGTGAAATTTTCAATTCTATGCTTCTTACTGCTTATCGACGACGACGGAGTACGCTTGCCCAGAAGTAACCTATTCACTTTTGACTAAAAGCATCGCTATATATGTACTACGCACTAGATTACGCGTGCCGAACACTCAGTTCAATCGACTCAGGTGTAGTGTAATCCATACACTTTGAACATTACACTATGTTGACCGAAACGCGTAAGTGCCACGAAATTCATGGCGCTTAAGACATTTTGGTCGCGAAAAAAGTATCCTCTAAAAGCTATCTTAGCGCTGTATGTTTTAATAGTTCTGTTAAACGGCATAATGCCAATGTAGCGCCGCAGCGAACTTTTGTTTTAACTTTTCAGTATTTTGATAAATATTTTCCATGAACGTGCTTGTCTATCTCTAGAATATAAGTCGATGATTAAAAGAAAATTAAACTTACATTACAACATTCTTGATACTTCTGCAGGCCTGGTACCAATGGTTCCAAATATCGCAAAGGGGGGATGAACCAACTTCCTATCGGTGGAGGGGGCGAGAGGATGATGGGCTGCAACTGAACCCCAAGACTCTAACTTCAGGACTTGATGACTATCCCAGGTAAACGTAGAACCAAAAAAAAAACCACGGAGATCTTCAATCACTTTGTTGTCCGTATGTCTGTCTGTCTGTCAAGACCCTTTATCTCCGAAACGCGTGGAGGTATCGAGTTGATGTTAAAAGATGGTTCCTTGAAGCTGTGAAATAATAAAACTAGAAGTAAAAGAAAAAAAAAAAGATACGGCCGTTTATGTCGCAAAAAACGTACGTTTCGACACTCTCAAAGGAATCAAAATTCATAGTGTACTTCCCGTTAATCTAGAATCCTGAAATTTGGCATGAAGCAAGGTCTCATAGCACAAGTATAGAAAAAATCTGAAAACTGTAAATTTGTAGTTACGTCACAAAAATTTTTTATTTTGCGATTCGGAAATATCTTAGGTTTAAAGAATTTATTCTCATTAGAACAATTACAGTTCACTTAAAATCGAGATACAAATAATAGCATAAAAGCATTGAAATATTCACATCTGGTGTGTTGGTGACGTCATATTATGTTATAGACATGCACACACATCTTCGTATCTCAATCCGGGAATTAAACTGTTTTCATAGGTAAGTTTGTACGGAACCCTCAGTACGCGAATCCGACTCGCACTTGCCCGGTTTTTATAATTACTTTCTCTAATACTGTCATTTTGTATTGCAGGGCATCTCATCCATCAGACATAGAGCGTCATGTAGATCTAAGATGTTGGATGTTCGCGGCCGCTGATGCTATGACAACCATTGCCGATGTACTGCAGAGGGATTCCAGCAAGTAAGTTGTCTTTTATCTACTAAACCACTTTTTAGTAAAGGTTTTCCAATGTATACAAGCAAATGAGCAGTGGTGGCCGAGTGGTAATGGCTCCGACTTACGGAGTTGTAGGTCGCGGGTTCAAAACCAGCCAGGCGCATTACTTTGTGTAATTTATTTCATCACCACTGCTCTCAAAACGGTGAAGGAAAACATCGTGAGGAAACCGGCATGTCCTAGAACCAAAAATTCGAAGACATGTGACATCCACCAACCCGCACTGGGCCCGCGTGGTGGATTACGGCCCATTTCCTCTCCTAGAGATGAGGCCTGAGTCCTAGCAGTGGGAACATGATAAGGCCGACTATGCTATGCTATGCTAATGTATACAAGAGTAGTACGCAAATACTCGCGTATACTTCGTATTCACCTAACTACCTAACCTTGATTTTTGATGGTGAGGCGCACTAGTTTATTAAGAGCCTATTCACTCTAGCCTTGAAGGCACCTAAATTATAGTTGGACGGGAAGACCGTAGCAGGCAAATTATTCCAGTCCCTCGATGTACGCGGTATAAACGATGAAGCAAATCGCTTAGTTCGGACCGTTGAAGTTTCAACAACGTAAGGGTGGATACTCGCCGTACGTGGACTAATCGTGCGTTGATCGGAATAATCGCGCCAGGATTAGGTCATGTTAGAATAGTGACCATTAGAACGTGGTGGCGAGTGAACGAAGCGATGATGTGGGTTAGGTTAGGTTAGAACAGTGACCATTAAAGCGCGAAGACGAGCGAGCGCAGCGAGCATGACGCGGCAGCGGCCGCTAAGCGCCAGATCCCCTTCTAATGTTGGTGAATCATTTGGGTTAGGTTAAGTTAAAAGTCATTATTATTTATCTAACATCATTCCATTATATGAATATCTTTATCAAATTTTATCAGGCGTAAGTGATGTTAACTGTAGTGCCTTTTCGTCAAACATCGCGTTGGATTGCGTTAGATGAAGTAACAAGCTTTTGAACCATGCTCGATGTTGACGATAGGCGAGTGGAAAACGACCCTCTTAAGAGCTCGTGTTGGGCTTCTGATCCTCAACTACTTACTTGAATATTTTCTGTATGCAGGTATGAAGCTACTCGAGACCAGCTTGCTGATGAAGATCTACTTAACGAGCTGCACTGGTCTTCCCATACGCAAACTTATGCTGACTTTGGTAAGATTCATCATCATCTTCTTCTTCTTCTTTTCGATTCGATGGTAAACTCGTCAAACTGTTTGGGCCCAATAGGTAGCTACATTAATAGCAGCATCGGTAGCACTCATCAGATCCTCCAGAGTGCAGGTGTATCGGCACTTGGGGCATTCTAGTATGTGGCTCATATGATGATGAATTCAATTCATCATCATAATTCATTATTAGTAGAACTCTGCTTCCGCTTCTGCAGAAGTTCCGCAAGCTTTTTCACTTCGCCACTAAGAACATCACTCCTACACCGCTGTCCGCGCCGCTCTGTTTCGTGGCGTCGCACTTAGTCGCTGATACTTTAGTTCCCGCCGCTCCCCTCACCGTTCGCCGCTGTAGCGATTCACTCTGAGAAAACCGCGCGCTTTTCCCCTCTGAGCGGCGACTCGTGGCGTGCTTTAAAGATTTTCATACTTTTAGTCCGGGGTAACTCGTCAGCCTTTTGAGCTCTTGGTTGTCCAAATTTCACTATGTGAAATGTTCTTTGCAGGTCTCCACACAGACGCAGTCAAGCTGGTACGTCAGCAGCCTAAGAATCCTAACGAGGGCGCCAGAGTGATCAGGAGTGTGACTGCGCCTCCACAGCCGAGACTAGTGACTTCTGCCTTTGGTAAGTTTTTTTTTAATTATTGGCAGGCTCGCGCTTGACCGCAATCTGATGGAAAGCGACGATGTGGTCGACGATGGAGTGCAACATTCCAGTGAATGTTGTCTTTCGGCTGAAATGTTGATGAAACCCTTTCGTTTTTTTTTAGGATATGTCTCTCTATTTCCAATGCTGCTGAAAGTGCTGAAACCAGATAGCGAGAAATTAGGAAAAATACTAGAAGATTTAGACAAACCTGATCTGCTGTGGTCACCTTATGGACTAAGGTAACCCTAAGATACAAACCCACACCTACACACACTCCACGCACAGTTTTTTTTTTATAATAAATAAATAATAAATAATAATTCATTTATTTGCCTGAAATTAGGTGCCTTCAAGGCTAGAGTGAATAGGCTCTTAATAAACTAGTGCGCCTCACCATCAACGATTGCATCACTGCTTACCATCAGGTAGGATCGCAGTCAGGCACTGTTTTATACCGAATAAAAAAAAATAAAAAAAACATGGTAGTACAGATCTTATATTATAACAGGTACAAGGTTTTCATGCTCCGCCTTATATTCAGCATGTAAATTTTTTATTTAACTAAATTTTGTTTAGTTTTAAAAAACAATTATTTAACTTATACAAACAATCCTATTTATATTATGTCAATGAGATAAATGCCAATAAATTACATTAAATAAAAAAAAAAACATTAAATTAAAATGTCAATAAAATAAATCACAAATGTTAAATTAAAAAAAAATTACAACGAAATTAAATTACAAATGTCAAAACCAATAAAAATGTCAATAAATTAAATTACAAATGTCAAACAAGATAAATTAAAATAATGACAGTTTTATGACGTCTATGTAATATATATATATATAGTTCTGTGGGAGTCACAAATAAATGTTCTTCTTTCTTGCTATATCAAGTATATTTTTTCCAGATCCCTTTCAAAATCTGCACCTCTATATATGAAGAGAAATACAGAACACGACCCCCCGTACTGGCGAGGACAGATCTGGATTCCAATAAACTATCTGGCGTTGTCCAGTTTGAAGTACTACGCCAAGTCGGACGGTCCGTATGCGGCTAGAGCGGCCGAGTTGAACGCGAGACTCAGGGATAATGTTGTCCGTGAGTACTCTTTCATTTTATGTTAGCCTGGTACGTGGAGCTGGGGTCATAAGTATAGCATAATCAGCATTTTAATGTTCCCACTGCTGGGACTCAGGCCTCTTCTCTAGGAGAGGGAATGGGCCGTAATCCACCACGCGGACCCAGTGCGGATTGGTGGGTATCACATGTCTTCGAATTTTTTGGTTCTAGGACATGTCTGTTTCGATTCACGATGTTGTCCTTCACCGTTTTGAGAGCAATGGTGATGAAATAAATTACTGGCTGGGTTTGAAACCGCGACCTACAACTCTTAAGTCGGGGCCGTTACCACTCGGCCATCACTGTTCTCAGGAGTCGATTTGCGAATAATTAAAACAGCCACTGAACTTCACTCGCCAAAAACGGTGTTAATCTGAATTTTTCCTTTAACAGGTAACATACTAAACGAATACAAAAGAACAGGATACCTGTTCGAGCAGTATTCGGGAGAAGACGGCAAGGGTTCGGGATGCAAGCCCTTTAACGGATGGACGGCTTTAGTCGTCCTCATCATGGCTGATGAGTACTAGATTAAGTTTATAGCATAAGTTGCAAATAGGTCACTCAGGGGTCAAACGTCACGCCCTACTGTAAAGAGGTAGATAGAGACCAAAGCCGCTATCCCACTGGCGTTTTACGAGCGTTGACGCTTCTCCAAAGATCGACTGGCCTGTTGGTCTAGTGGTCAGTGGCCCTGACTGCTATGCCGGAGGTCGTGGGTTCGATTCCCACCCAGGACAAATGTTTGTGTGATGAGCACGATCATTTGTTCTGTGTCTGGGTGTAATTTATCTATAATATGTATGTATGTATTTAGAAATATATAAGTATGTTTATCAGTTGTCTAGTACCCATAACACAAGCTCTGCTTAGCTTGGGACTAGACGGCGTTGTGTGATAGTTGTGGAATATTATTATTATTATTATAACGTCTACGCAGCGTCAACGTTGCGTAGACGCGACGTTGACGCTGCGCTTTTCTAGCGGTAAAGCGAAAAAGTTGAGCAGACGCGACGTTTAAGTCACAAGTTTCTTGCGTACATCTCAAACCGCAGCCTTGCGTTCAAAAATCAGGTTAGAGTTAACTCTAATAACGTCATCAGGGTAGATACTCCACGCTCACATTTTTGTAGGGTTCAACTGTCAATGCTAAGCAACTGTCATTCCTGCCGCTTACACCAACCTACCCTGCTCGGAGTTTGAGTTAGTTGCGTTAACTCTAGGGTAGCTACTCGAGTTATAAAAGAACGACCCTGGGTTGCATCTCAAAGCATTTTTGAACGGTTCGAGTAGCGACCTTACCCTACTCTGGTTATTTCAAGACGTTAACATTGCGTTTAGTAGATATAACGTCTGCCAAAAGAAACTAGCGATGTTAACGTCGCGTCTGCGCAACGTAGTCGCTGTACAGACGTTAGAGACGCGCCAACGCGCCTAAAACGCTAGTGGGATAGCGGGCTTAGAGCTCATACATACGAATGGCATTTGGCCAACGGCAGAGGTAAATGCAGCCGTCGACAAGGGGGCGGCGGCAGCCATGGATCTATATTGTCATTGATACATTGGACCCGTGTCGACGGCTGCAGTTATCTCTGTCGTTGGTAACATGCTGCTCGTGTGTTTGAGCTCTAAGATCTGCTGTCTACGGACGCGTAGCTTCATAGACGCGTATTCGTCATTATACGCTTGGTGTACGCCTGCGTGAAGCTTGCATACTAAACTATGAATTTCTGTAAACGACACGATGGCATAACGTTGCAGATTCGTCGACAGAATCACCAAGTGTATAATAACGAATACGCGTCTATGAAGCTACGCGGCCGTGGACAGTAGGCCATAGTTTAGTATGTAAGCTTCACGCAGGCGTACACCAAACGTACAATGACGAATACGCGTCTATGAAGCTACGCGTCCGTGTACAGTAAGCTTTACTGTCATCTGCGTAATATATCATCTCTCTAGCCTTTTCCCAACTAACTTGGGATCAGCTTGAAGTCTAACCGGACGCGTGTCGACGGCGCGTAGTGTTCCACGCGCGTCTCAAGGAGATGTCAGCAAAACCGTAGGGGCCCAGCAGGGTCGAAGCCTACTGGGGCCATGGGTGATGCGAAAGAGAACTTCAGGGTCCTGAAACGAAGGCAAAGAAGGAACAGCAGTGGGTTTTTAGTCAGTAAAAGTCTGACACCTCTCGCTTCGCCCAAGAGCGGGGGATGTCATTGGATGATTTTCCCACCGAAAAAATTAATAAAAAATAAAGATATATCAGGGGCCAAAATCTACGTGACGCTGCAACGTTATCCAGTGTCTCGCAACCAACCAGCAACCTTCTGCGACTGGACAGAGACAACCTGCGTCTGGTGGCAGGATCCATCACCGGACACTGCTCCCTGAACAAACACTTCTTCACAATGAATATCACAGATAGCCCTCTGTGCAGAGGATGCATGGAGTCAGAAGAAACAGTCGCGCATGTGCTCCTCGAATGCACAGCCGTCAGCGAGATAAGAACACGGACCTCGGGAGCACCGAATTCACTGATGGACGCCCTGAGCTAACTGGAGAGACTCATCTGTTTCTTGAAAGAGGTGGGCTGGTTAGTGTAAAGGCCGCCATGGCCCACGCACAATGGTCCGATAAGGACTAAGTGCGGAAACCAGACCAAAAAGATAAGATAAAATGTACCGCAACTTACTCCCCAATATTGTAACGCATTCAGGTGACGCGGGACATGCTGAGAGGCGAGCCAAGAGAATCATCCCCCGCTCTTGAGCGGAGCGAGAGATAGTGTCAAACTTTAACTGACTAAAAACCCACTCCTGTTACTTCGTTGCCTTTCGTATCAGGGCCGAGTCTTCCTTTCAGAAGCAGACCGTTGGCCCCAGTAGGCTTCGACCCTGCTGGGCCCCTACGGTTTGCTGACGTCTCCTTGAGGCACACGTGGAACAGTACGCGTGTTTGATCCGGACGGTTACCGGGTGGTCGGACGGCGAGCTACCCATCGCTCGCCGTCCGCAAGCCCGCACCTACGGTCTCTAATGTATCTGAGGTTTTAAGGTAGTCGGTAACATCTCGGAAAATCTGATACCAGTTTTGCAAAGGGGTTTCGCTGACCCTCGGCTTAAGTGGGCAAATGCTGGGCAGGCTGATTGATATGGGATCGGCTTCCAGTTTGATCGGATGCTGATGTACCAGTATGGTACAGTCACGAGCGATAAGATATATATATTATATGTGACTGGAAAATGGCAAACGCCGTAAGTTAGTAAATTATCGCGAGAAATTCTATACTAATGAATTGGGATTGTGATTTATCGTATATCAAAACGATTTTATCATAATAAATCGAGAAATTATAATCTATTATAGATTTATTGGAATCTGCAACTTTCGGGTGATATATGTTATGAGGTGGTGAGAGAAAAGAATACTTGGAAGAAGTTGGGGGAGGCCTTTGGTGATGACTGGCCTGTTGATCTAGTGATTAGTGGCCCTGACTGCTATGCCGGAGGTCGTGGGTTCGATTCCCAGCTAAGACAAATGTTTGTGTGAAGAGCACGATCATTTATTCTGTGTCTGGGTGTAATTTATCTATATTATGTATGTATTTAGAAATATATAAGTATGTTTATCAGTTGTCTAGTACTTAGCACAAGCTCTGCTTAGTTTGGGACTAGATGGCGTTGTGTGATAGTTGTGGAATATTATTATTATTATTAATTTATATATAATATGTATGTATTTAGAAGTATATGTTTATCAGTTGTCTAGTACTTATAGCACAAGCTCTGCTTAGTTTGGGACTAGATGGCGTTGTGTGATAGTTGTGGAATATTATTATTATTTTTGAAAATGTGGCAATGTCTTATTGTTCGTGACTGTACATGGAGCGGCTGTGTATCTGGACCTGTACGATGACGTTTAAAGTAAGATTGTTTCATTCTTATTTCTAGTGTGGGTAAGAGATGGCGCTAGACAACATGTATAGCTCTGTCTCTTACCCACACTGAAATAAGAATGAAACAATCTTACTTTGAACGTCATGGTAACCCCACTGATATTGTCCAACGAGGCTATACTATTAAATTTGTAAATAATTAGAAATAATAATTACTTCTAATGCACTAGTTAGAAAAATACAATTAGTTGTAGAGAAATATAGTGCTGTACTTAATAAATTTAAGTACAAGGGGAATCATAGAATTTGGTAGTAAAAGGCGGAGTTACAAAGAAAGAAAGAAAATAAAGAAAGAAAAACTACGGGAAATGACGCAATCTTTAAACTAGCTTACAAATTAAAAACATTCTATAAGTAAAATATGCTTTACATCCGCGCAAAACGGCCGAACGCTTAGCGTAATGCTGTGGCCATATGCCTAATGCAATATAGCATAATGCATAAACAGCTTTATAATGTTCCCACTGCTGGCACTCAGGCCTTCTTTCTAGGAGAGGAAATGGGTCGTAATCCACCACGCGCGTCCTGTGGAGGTTCGTGAATGTCACATGTCTTCGAATTTTAGGTTCTAGGTCATGCCGGTTTCCTCACGATGTTTTCCTTCACCGTTTTGAGAGCAGTGGTGGTGAAATAAATTACACAAAGTAATGCGTCTGGCTGGGTTTGAACCCGCGACCTACAACGGGGTAAGTCGGGGCCGTTACCACTTGGCCACCACTCCTCAAAATGCAATGAGTCGACACGAATAATGATTCTTCTTCAAGTAGCGATTTCGAAATGGAAGAGGAAACATGGTGGAAAAAACGTCTAAGTGTTCGTGAGGTCGAATGCTGCGTTACGCGGCCGCCCGCGCAGGCCCATACAAAAGTGCTCCGTCCCGGGCCCGTTTTGCTACGTAATAACACACTAAAGTTCTCCATCGATACGACTACATGCACACCGTTAATGTTGAACTAGCGTCACTGCGCAAATAATAATCCGGTTTCCGCAACGGGGACCGAGACTCACGATACACGCGCGAAATCACGCGACGGGTGCACGCGCGGGCGCCCGCACAGGCTACCGCTTAACGCAGCTTTGGCCCTAACTGGTCGCATTGATATACGCTTGACGTCTCGCTGGCAGAAGTAAAAAATATTAACCACACTAAAGGCGAAAGGTGAAAGTTTCTGAGTGTATGTTACTCCTTTACGCTGAAACCGCTGAAGGGATTTAGATGAAATTTCGCACACGGATAGACCGCTTCTTAGAATAGCAGATAATTTTTTTTTTCCCAGGAGTATTACATGGGCGAAGCCGGAGAAAAAAGACTTGCTAGAGTAGTCTAAAGGTTTGCTTATGAGGTAGATCCGGGAATTGCCTTGGGAACCTCTCGACGCCCGGAGAGGCTCCTGCGGCGGCGTGAGGATTGCCTCACCTTCACGCTTTTCTATACCTCCTTCACACGCCCAAGTGTTGCCGTCTCTTTCTGAAGCTTGACGTGTCAAATTTACTCCCTGGTCCTAAACATTATGTCCGTGAGACTAAGTAGTTGAATAAAACAATCGACGTAGTGTTGCTAGACTAAATTAGAATTAAGTGTTGCCACTATTTGGGTTTTATATTTTATTATAATCATCCTTACTTACTTCCTATTTCCAGTCTTCCTAGATGTTGATCATTGAAATAAATTAGGTGAAATTATTCTGTTTATTCATCTAAATATACATGTAGCATAAACTTTTACTTAAAAAAAACTTTTAATTAAAAACCGTAAAAAATAGTATTCCACCAATATAGGTTCCAAGCTACCCGCGGTCAGAGCCATGTCCAGAAGTACCGCTTTCTGAATTGAGCCTTCGATCCAGTCGCCTAACGAGAGCCTCCTAAGATGTTGATCGAAGCTCCTGGCTATTACGGCCTGTTCACAACTTCGGTCTTAGCGGCGAGCGGCGCGGTCAGCAGGGCGGCATGGCTACGCGGGCGCAAGGTTCTATGACTGGCGTGCTTCAAACATTTTCATACTTTTGATCTTACCGCTCGCCGCCCCGCGCTTAGCTACCGCTCACACACAACTATTTGTACAATGGTCGCTCGATGCTCGATCGATGAGTCCACATTCCACATGTCGACAACATCGCGAGCCAAGTCAAGATTGTCACAAGATGATTTATCCACCGAAAAAAAAAAATCAAGATTAGTAAAATTATATTTTTACAACCAACTCTATAAATAATTTACAATAGCATAGCATAAGCTTAATCAGCCTTATAATGTTCCCACTGTTGGGACTCAGATCTCCGCTCTAGGAGAGGGAACGGGCGGGCCCAGTTAGGATTGGTGGATGTCACAGAATGCTGGTCGCTTTGTGGTTCTAGGACATGCTGGTTTCTTTATTCTTCAGTTGACGAAAGTATTATGGTACCTATCTTACCCCCAATTTTTAAATTGAGTGTTTGCAAGTTGAGTAATTTTGTCAAATTCAAATTTAGCCTGAATGACATTCTGTAAAAATTTTGGCACGAAAGTGAAAGCTATCGGCCTGTGCGTAGCCTTGATCTCGCTAGATGGCGTTATATTTAACATGTTAAGTTTATTTTGTTTTTAATGTTGACGAGCTTATATAGTCCGAAGAATCACCAAACTTGAGTGGCAGTGGGCACATATTGCTCGCAGAACAGATGGTCGATGGGGCAGAAAGGTTACCGGAAGACGCAGCGTTGGCGCGGCCTCCCACGAGGTGGACCGATGACCTGGTGAGGGTCGCGGGAATCCGATGGATGCGAGACGCGCAGGACCGTTCGTTATGGCGACACTTGGGGAGGCCTATGTCAAACACACACACAACACCACAACACTATACTTAGTTAAAGACATGATTAGTCAGAATTAGGAAGATTTTGAGCCAATAATTTGACTAAGTTCATTAATGTGGAACGTCCGATTTTAGCAAATACCATTTCCATGACTTAATAATGCTCCCATGCACTAAAAACAAAATAAACTAATAATGTTAAGTGCAGCGCCATCTAGCGACAACACGCTCAAGCACGACTACTTAGCTTCCACCATAAAAGGGTGCACGTTCACGACACGTCCTTGACTTCAAATACTCAAATCTGAAACCGACCTTTATTAACTGGTTTTTATCCTTGATCACCAAGTGGAAGCCGGCTTCCGCGCGCGTCCATGATTACGCGGTAAATGTGAAACCGAAAAACAAAATGGTCTAGCATAGATTATAAATATTGATGCGTTCAAGTTGTAGGAATTTTTTCTAAGTACGTAAATAATAAAACTTTTTCATACTAAAGTAGTCTTTAACAATCAAAAATAAGCCCCCCTAGCCAAGTTACAACTGTTTCGTTTCTATTCTCTTTTCGTCGACCGCCTCGAGTCGGCCACGGCTACGATTCCTTTGTTATGACGTCATCTCAACGCTCAGTCACGTGGTCAGAACAAAGGATTAGGAGGCGTGGCCGACTAGCGGCGATCAACAAAAAGAGAATCGAAACGAAACGGTTGTAACTTGGCTAGGGGGGAAGGTCTACAATGAAGTGTGAGAGCGTGAGCCGGCTTTCGCTTGGAGATTAAGGGGATGAAAATAATTGTTATTTTAAATATGTGCAATATGAGTTAAGAATTTTATGACAAAATTGTAATAATGTTAATATATGTATAATAATCGCGTTAATAAAGACAATGGTTTGTGATCAATTAGGTACATTATTATTTTATTTATGAATTTTCATTTCAGCGTTCTATATTTTTGTAAATACATTTGATTGTTAAAATAAACGATTTGGAAGATACAGACAGGTTTTTATTTCATACTTATTATCCACAATAGGCTACATCAGAAGGCTTAAAGTCACCCCAAGAGCAGTGGAAAGGGTTATGCTCGGAGTTTCCTTGCGTGATCGCATCAGGAATGAAGATATCCGCAGGAGAACCAAGTTTGCCGACGTAGCCCGAAGAATCGCCAAACTTAAGTGGCAGTGGGCAGGGCACATTGTTCGCAGAACAAATGGTCGATGGGGACAAAAGGTTTACTGATACAAAACCAAAATATACAAAGCTGTACGTGCTCTTTAAAGCGGAACTGGTAGTATTAAAAAGGGCACATCGTCGCCACCCGTGGAGGCGCTAGATAATATCCACAAGATAGCTTTGTATCCAAAATATCTAGAGAAAGATTTGTAATAACATCATAATCACGTAAGAGCGGTTGTATAAAAATGTACCTCGAAAAGGGCGCTCTTACGTAATGCACGCAATGTCTAGATTAAAACTCTTCTAACTACAGATGAAACTCATACATGGTGCCAGCGTGATAGATATGAAGCTGCAACATCAAACTGTATCACCCGATTTTGTTATCATTCGTTTTTTTAAAATATCTTCCTATTGAGTAGCGTAATTAGAGACAATAGAAAGACAATGACCGCGCGAACGCCGGCGTTCGCCCGGGGTTTAATGAATTAAGGAAGCAATATTAAAGACGTAATCACGTAAAAAACACTGGGCAAGTGCGAGTCATGCTCGCCCATTGAGGGTTCCGTACAGTTTTATTCCCGAATTGAGTTACAAATATTTTTCCGAATCACAAAAACAGTTTTTTTTTGTGACATAACTACAAATTTACAGTTTTCAGATTTTTCCCTATACTTGTGCTATGAGACCTAGCCTTGCGACCTTTCAGGATTCTAGGTCAACGGGAAGTACCTTCTAAATTTTGATTCCCTTGCGTCTACACGTTTTTAGCGACATAAACGGCCGTATCTTTATTTTCCATTAACTCAAATGTTTGATTTTTTCACAGCTTTAAGGGACCACAGACTTGAGTATATGGTTTTAATTTCAACTCGATATCTCCACGCGTTCCTGAGATAAAGGGTCTTGACAGACGACAGACGAACGTGCAACAAATTGATTCTATAAGGGTTCCGTTTTTGCTTTTGAGGTACGGAATTAAAAAAAAAACACAAAAATCTTACTAACAACATTTATTATTACATAATAACTATACAAACACTACAAAACTACACTATCATATTCACTCAGCCGTCTTCAAGTCCTCACTCTTTTCACCCAACTTCTGAGCTTCAAACATCAACCGTAATTGCTCTGTTGCTGATATAGGCAACCTGTTATTAGCACCAAATGCTGGGTTAGGAAGTTCAGCTGTATTCAGCTCGGGTAATTTGTAAGTGAAGGGAGTCCAAGGTCCTTGAATAGATGGGTGATCGGTATACTGGTATTTACGGAGACGGGTATAAGCGTTGTTCCCTTGTTGTGTGCGCAAGACTTCGATCCATTTTGTTATTTCTGCGTGCGTTTTGTTGTGCACGCTCATCCATACACGGTCTCCATTTACTGGAAGGAAATGTGAGTTTAGGTTAATAACTATTTGTTTTAACTTAGATTTTATACCTCTAGATGTAGCCATGAGACTGTAGGGAAGTGTGGAAGTGAGAAGCATATATACGAAATAAGTAAGAAAATTGAGACAAATTGAGTCATGCTCTGTCTCGTTCGACGTGGCCGGTTTTTTGCTTGGCGAACTTTATAAAGTTAGCCAAACAAAGGCCTGTCATTGTCACTGAGAGGTCGACTCAAGTAATTTTTTATGTTTTTAGAATAATTTTGGCAATTAAAGTAATAGTTTTAGTGTATGTATGAGAAATAGACTCCAATAGTTAAGTTTTTAGTGTATTTCAGTTGTCATATTTAAGGAAAAGTTTACGTAATAACCTCATTGAAGGCTTATAGTGCTGTCTCATGTGCGGCCACGAGGTAGCTACATCTATAGGTATTTAATCTAAGTGTTTTAAACATTGTTTTACACTGAGAATAATTCCTGTTTCGTGCTGTGGCCCGTGGGTTTTTTTTTAAGGTTGGAAATCATCTGACTCCTCCCACTCTTCGTGTTACGACTTGTACTGACTAAAAACACACTTATGTTCCTTCCTTGCCTTGCGTTTCAGGACCCTTTCGGACTACCCATGGCCCCAGTAAGTTTCGACCCTTCTGGGCCCCTACGGTTTTATTGGTATCTCTTTGAGGCGCGCATGGAACAGTACGGCTCGGTCCGGTTGGTTACCGGATGGCTGGACGGCGAGCTACCCATTGCTTGTCGACGGTAAGCCCACGCCTACAGTGGACCGTGGCTCGTGGATGCGTTCACAAACATGTAACCCAGATGGAACATCTATCTTTAGGTTAGGCCATATAAATATTTGTTAGTTGCATGCGGGAACCTAACCCGAGACAGGTAGCGTAGCAGCCAATATCGCTTACACTGCGCCAACCGTACCATCTCTCATCTCATCCCAGGGTTAGGCCAACCTGGGTAGAGATGATGAGACGAGATAGGCATCTACTATCTCGAATCAGCAAGGGCTGGTTCGAGGTGGCTCAAGGAAAAAATATCTGAATGGATTTGGGGGAGGCCTTTGCCCAACAGTGGGCAGGTAAAGCTTAAATATATTTAAAAAAAACAGGGTGTCTTTGACATCGACGCACAAACGAATACCATGGATCCAATTCTTGACCCCCCCAGTGGTGGAATTTTTCCTACTCCAATGACTTCTTAATTATTATTATTTTTTGTTTTTTCACTAAAATTATCATTGGGGTTGATTAGAATACCGATTTTACACAGTTTAAATTTAAAAAGTACAGTTTAAAAAAAAAATTGGAAAAAGCCAACGAAAAATTCCACCACTGGGGGTTCAGAATCATGTACTAGATCCGTGGTATTCGTTTGTGCGTCGATGATAAGTTCAACTTACAATATTCAGCGACAACTATAGGTCCCCTATGTCTGCGTGGCTTCAAGTATACAACTACTCCTGGATTCACCTTAGAAAAGTCCACTAGATCCTGTTCAATGAAATCTCTGAAAAAACAGCCACGCAAATATTAAATTTATTAATATGTAGCCAATGCAAAGGACCATTTGTAGTTGTGACACTTGGGGGATAGGTGCGACGTGAGCAAATTGTGTCATCTTTGCGATTGTAACATTTACTCTCTCTGTATCATCTGTATCACTGAAATGTTCCGAAACAGTGATAATTATGTATCATTTGGAACATCAGCTCAAAAGATACAAAAGGAACATTTGGAACAACGGCTCAAAAGATACAAATACTAAAACTGTTATGAATTGTGATCTGTTACGTTGCGCCATACACCAACAGTTTTATTTAATTGAATTTTGATTTGAGAATAATTTAAAGTAGATATTTTTAGTTCAGTTCATTAAAATTATTTACGTTTTATTTTGAATTTTAAAAAGACTGCAGCAGATCACTTAAATTAAAGAGTGTTTCAGTGTTCCAATTGTTCCAAATGATGCATTTAAAACATTACTGTTGTTCCAATCTTTTCAACACTAAAATGTTTCGGAGCAGTGAGTCGGTTCAGCAAAGAGTTACACATGCCTATGTCCGATAGTGGACGTCTTTCGGCTGAAATAATGATGATGATGATGATCATGATGTAGCCAAACATGACTTAAACTTTTTCTTTTCTTAGGTGGAATAACTACTAAAAACTACTCTCTGTTGGAGTGTAATTCAGTCTGACTAAAAACTGGCCAAGTGCGATTCGGACTTGCACCCTGAGGGTACAGCGGCGAAGGTTCCCAAAAAAGAATTGTAACATAACAACAAATTTACAATTTTCAGATTTATTTCTGTTATCTATTTAGCTATGCTAGAACTGAAGAATTGTTCAATAATTACCGTGGCCCTGGAATGCAAATAACAACTGAAGGAAAATAGTATAACTCAATATTGGAAAAAAATTCGTTTAGATCAATTAGCCTTTTAACCGTCGAGGTGATTTTTAGGGCTCGCTACCTCAAAAAGAAAAACGGAACTCTTATAGGATCACTTTGTTGTCCGTCTATCTGTCTGTCTGTCAAGACCCTTATCTCCGAAACATGTAGAGGTATCGAGTTGAAATTAAAACCATATACTCAGGTCTGCGGTCCCTTGAAGCTGTGAAAAAATAAAACTTCTAAGTAAACAAAAAAAGGTATGGCCGTTTATGCCATAAAAAAATGTACATTTCGACAATCTCAAAGGAATCAAAATTTATAGGGTACTTTCCGTTGACTCAGAATCTTGAAATTTGGCATAAAGCAAGGTTTTGTAGTATAGATATAGGAATAAATCTGAAAACAGAAAATTTGTGGTAATGTCACAAAAAAACACTTTTTTGCGACTCGAAAAAATCTTCGAGGTTCCATTCGGGAATTGAACTATTCACATAGGTAAGTTGGTACGGAACCCTCAATGCGTGAGTCCGACTCGCACTTGCCCAACCCCCTTTTACACAGCTCTACATTATGATATCATAGGTTTTATCACGGACTTAATTTGAGGGGTATCTAAGACAAAATAAAGAATCTATGAAGTCACCTCATCCCTCGACTGGCTCCATGCGATTTACAGAATTTAAGCACAATTCGTTGCAACTGACACACATATCGGCCAACACCGTTCTGCAATGGCGCCCGGACGAAACCGGGCTTTAAGAACATGTGTTTAACAGACATTTTAATAGAATATTCACTGAATTATTTGTATTTATTCAATTTCGAGGTTAGGTTTGGCTAGTGTTGTGACATTTGGCAGTTGTTGTCTGACAGTTGACAGTTCTGACATTTTTTTCTATTTACCCCTTAGGGAAGGCTATAGTCGTTCAACCATATCACCTAGTCTTTTGTCCATGTTTTCTCGCGTAATAAGTCTTCCGTCGTTTCTTTTTGTTTTACATTAGAATGCCGGTGTAACACAGTCTAATGTTTTTGGAGTATTTGGCAGCAAATGTATCAATTCAGCCTTCTCAGTAAATTTCACTGAGGTAGCTAAAACTACAATAAAATTCTCAGCTCCATTTTACCGAGATCACGCCCATTTCAATGATTCCACATATTATTCCAGTTGCACAGACACTTGAGATACAAAACTGCACCAATTTTACATTACAATATCCACTAGGAATCAATTGGCGAATAATTAAAACAGCCACTGAAATTCACTCGAAGAAATCCCGCCAAAAACTCTCCCAGTTCTGACATTTTCGAAATCACGTTCCATTCACTACTGGTGTCTACGTATTTCTATGAAATTCCCTCCGTCGTTAGCGACATGAAGCTAGCGACGCGTCGTCGAGCGGCAGACGGCAGTGTCGTCCGACCGCAGATCAGTAGTGCCACTGACGCCGGAGCAACGACACGTCGATTATTCTCGAACACGTCAGACATCTTCTTTCACGGTGCACTCGGAACCAACTGGATGCCATCTGCTGTTGCCGTCTGCAGTCGGGTTCGAAATCATGACTGCAGGCAGCGACATGACACAACGACGTGTCGTGACAACATGAAGCGACGACATGTTGTCTGCTGCTGCTGCGTGTAGTCGGCTACCAACTTGTTATTTTTAGTGTTTAAAAGAAAATAAGGTTAAATGCTCGATTGATCAAAATTGCCCATACTTCCAATGGTTACTTTTTTTTAAATATTTTAGAGGATATTCTGGCTAGTCTAACTTCTAACTTTCAAGTTTTTTATTTTTTTTTATTGATAGGCTCGCGTTTGACCACTATTTCGCACACACGAAATAAGCAAAAGTGATGGTAAGCGAGGATGTGGTCGACGATGGAGCACGCTTGCCTAGAAGTAACCTATTCACTCTTGACTTAAAGACCCCCTAGGTTGTAGCTATCAGGAATATCAACTTCTGTATTTGTTACACTAATATAAAATTTCAACTGGCATATTTTATGAAATATGCCAGTTGAAAAGTTCTTATATGAGATGCCCTGAGCGAGTAAAACCGCTGTCTTATGGCTCATCGATAAAGCTCGCCGGTGCATCATTGCAATACCGTGGTTTTGTAAGTTGACAAGCCTGGCTCGCGGCTCGTCATGTTTGCTTAATTTTTTACTCGGCGGTCGATCATGGCCGGCGAGCCAAGTCGCCAGCCAAATCATCCAATGACTTCTCGCGCACTAAGGTGGGGCGTGAGGGCGTGACGCAGACTTTTAGTGACAAACTACTATTATGTTTCTTCTTTGCCTTACGTTCAAGTACCCCGGGTTTCTTTTCGGAAGCGAACCCATGGCCCCAGTAGGCTTCAACCCTGCTGGGCCCTTACGACTGACATTTCCTAGTGGCGCGCATGGAACACTACACGCCTACGGTGGCTGGAAATCGGGGTCGGGATCCCAGCGGCTGGGGCGTGAGGGGTGTTCGCTAACGCGTGCTGCCACTTCTTTGCTAGCATTACTCCTTCGTAAAAGTAGGCGACCGCCTGCCATTCCTACTCACTCCAGACCATGGCCTGTACCAGGGCCCGTTGCGAGAGGTCGTAGCCGCCGATCGCCGCCCTGAAGACACGGCGGTGCTCTGCCCAAGGGGGGCACACTTCTACTGTACCTATACTCCACTGTGAGCGCTAGAGGACTAAAACAATAATTCATTGTACAATTTTTCAGACATTCTCAGATAATTTCTGTAATCGAGTGGTTCTGATGACAATTCTCGAATTAAATGTGCTAGTGAAATGCTTGCCTTTTCTCAATCCAACTTTTAACCTAAACTTTCGGGCATTTTGACTTTTTTTTTCTTAATTAGCTTGTTTGCTATAAAACCAAGATAACACCAAGCTTCAGACTCTGAACAAGACATGTTAACCTCAGTCCAACTACGATACGACTGTTTTATTCGCTAGTCGATCGGCACTAACGAGCCGCGAGTAAAACCGACGTTCTTTACAACCGCGGTATAGGCTCGTACGACAATCACCCACTTACGAGTAGTACCTAATACGACTATTACGGGTTCAAGGTTGCTATACACAGGGTCTGTCTAAGGGGGTGTCCGGGACATCATGGCGGCATGACCAGTTGCGCCGCCATGGTGTCCTGGTGAAATATAACCGTAACAAACATTTTGGTGGAGGCTTCACTGGCGACCGGAATGGCGTCCGAGCTGGTTGCGCAACCAAACGGACACCAGGTGAGTAACTCTCTATAGAGTTGTATACATTTTTTTTTGGTAACGGCGACTGGTCACGCCGCCATGGTGTCCCGGTGAAATATAAACCTTACAGTCTCACCAAAGGGTACCTTCATCATCATCATCATCATTTCAGACGAAAGACGTCCACTGTTGGACATAGGCCTCCCCCAAATGTCGCCACAATGACCGGTCCTGTGGGTCTCGCATCCATCGGATTCCTTCCAACGCTGCGTCTTCCGGTACGTGGTCGCCATTCCGGAACCTTTCGTCCCCATCGACCATCTGTTCTGCGAGCAATGTGCCCTGCCCATTGCCACTTAAGTTTAGCTATTCTTCGGGCTACCTGTACCTAGAATATCCACAGATATTCAGCTGCATTCGCTAAGATTGAAAAACGACCTCAATATAGTGGCGAAAAGCCTAGATAAATTGATTGAAATAAAACATACTGTAAGTAATACTTTCAAAATATTTATTACAAAAAATCATAATAATTATGTACATACAGTCAATTATTAAATACAACTCTTATGTTAAAGTTAAGAGAATGCATTTAAATTGCACTTTTCTTCAATCACCATTTATGAGAAGGTTTTTAAATAAAGAAATAAAGACTCCTATTCGTCAGACGACATCCACATTTATAGATACAGGAATTTTTTGGGGCGTGGTCAAAGTCGGAACTAATACCGCCATCTTTGTTTTTTTTTTAATACATTCAACTTGCATTAAAACTTTCACAAATGATTATGCGAAAATGCATGTACTAATATAGTATTGCAAATAAGTCTTCAGAAAAATGTAAGTCAACTCGGGTCTCCATACGGGAACTGCTTAGTTTGGGGATCACTATCCAAATTACCACGTCAGTTTTACCAGTTACTGTAAAAATATTGTGATTATTATGGGACAATTTGTATTAATGATAATCATCAAAAAACGTGGGTTAAGTGCCCCAATGACATTATTAACCAAGCGCCAAAAAATCCTTGTCGCATCGAATTGTGTAATATATGTACCTACATATTCTATAAAGTCACAGACATACATCAAACGGAATATAAATTACATTATATGAATGCAGACAAGACAGTTTTTAAGATTCGATCATCAATTTTAGTTTTTTATTTAATTCATACTTTATGTACTTTATTTTACAAGTTAGGACCACACGAGTATTAAGATAACTTATACAATTATTAAGTAACGTTGGCCCTAATTAATTTATAATAACACATTTTGCTTTTAATACGTATTTTGAGCTTAATTAGTGGGTTAGAGGCGTAACGATAGTTATTATTATAGATCTTTTAAGATATTTCTTTTCTGTGAGGTTATACTTAGGCTATTTTAAGAAGATCTTGTTATAATTGGCACAGCTGCGGACAACGATGGACATTTTATTTATAGAATTGGCCCCAATAAGTTAATGAAATTTCTAATAATTGGATTTGTATTTCCATGGACGTCGTTCAGATTTAGGTTTTAAAAGGAAAGTTGTTCCCTATTTTGCTAATATTATTTTGACTAATGAAAAGAGAAAGACAGGAGATTTTTTTTTAATCTATAAAAGGCTAACTGGAAAGGTTTTATCAAATATTTTTAGTAAGACATCAACATATTGCCAAGACGTTGTATTACACTTAAAAATAATAATGAGAAACATAAATACTTACTTATTATTGCACTTACTGTTATAGTATACGTTTGATACCCTTTCTCTTCGGTATTAGAGGCGAATTAGTAAAAGAGTATAAAGTATTAAATGGTTTAGCTCATTAATCATCATTCTGGAAACAAAACACAATGCAAGTTAAGCGATGCGAGCAGCTAATGTGTCTTAGCAGCTGCGAGATTGTTGGACTCTGGGATTGTTCGAAAGAGTTACCATGGCCCTGGGACGGAAAGGGTAACTAAAGGAACACGAGTGGTTATTATTCAGTAAAAGTTTCATCTTCCCTTTCACTCCATCCAGAGCGGGAGAAGTTATTCGATGATTTTCCACCAAAAAAGCAGTCAGCGCGCGTTTAACCTTTCGTTACATTCGTTTTGCGATAGCTCTTATTCCAGAAACTGATTAGTCAGTCAGATTAGTCGGGAGAGCCATTGTGATTATAGAAATGAGCTCTGGTTATATTTTGCGTGAGTTTCCCGGTTCTTGGTTGTAAACACGGCTTGCTGGATACAGACACACTTTATGACGTAATCTTACGGCTTGCTGAAATCGCCTACACGGTGTGAGCAAGTGTAGTGTTCAGTACTCGTGCATTACTTTTATGAGAACAGTTTTTTTCTAAATTGGAACAGTTACAGTCATAAAAAATTGATGACTTTGTTTGCATTGGTTTAAAGAATACTCTGTAAGATGATTAGGAGTAAAAGCAACACATAGGCACTAATAAAATACTGTCCCAAATTATAAGCTTTTGTGACCTTTCAAAAATCAGTAGAAAACTGACATTTTGGAAGTATAATGACACGATCAAAAATCCTCCGACTAGGCGAAAGTGATACACTGGTCGGTTGATGATTTATATGAGCTCAAAATAAATCTTTTACACACAGGTATGTAATAATTTACCATCACAATGACTTGAAAATCGACTAACCACTAATTTACTAAAAATGAGAGTCATTCACTAAAACTAATAGCTATAATACATATTGAATGAACGAAAAATGGTCACATGCATGCACAAATTCGAGGACAAAAAATTTACTTGCGATTGAAAGTGCTTTTGCGAAATCATAACAAAAAAAAGTTGCCTACCTAATACCCCAATTGCAAGGAAATCTAAGTTGGATTGCTTGTTACAATCACCATTTATTAAATTATTTAAGTATCTATTTAATTGGTGGAAAATAGTTGTAGTAGTCTGATGCAAGATTGTGAATAGGCCGCTTTAGACAAGACACTTTTGGCGCGTAACCGAAATCGGAACTAAAATTGGCATTTTGTTTTTGACTGTTATAGTGTTTATAGAAATATTCATATTTCGTTCAACCAAATTGTATTAAAAACTATAAGATTTTATTCTTTATTTCTCTCCTCCAATTGTTTAATTCTAACTGGCACTTGTACCGCCGGTAGATCCACGCTTTTGGCTCGTCGACGGCCATTTTGTATTTCTGCGGGCGTTAGGCGCGCTTGTGCGAGTTCGGGGATCATCGAGTGTTTCCGGGCTAGTTCGGGCGTCCGAAGAGACCCACCTGCGAAGGGTAGATAGAAGTTATTGGTGTTGTTTTTTCTTATTCAGACAGTAGTTCGGAGCGGTTTTTTATAAAAATAATTAATATAAATATTATAAAAGTTGCAATTTGGCCAAAGGTCTAGAAATCGTAGAACATTAATGTAGGTGTATTAACTAGGCTGAATCTGGAGTTACTGAGGTCGTTTTTATTTTTTATAATAGAAATGAACACGTTCATCCTCATAACTCAAATTCTTGTATTCATTTTCTTCTCTATAGAAATAAGGAGCTCTTATTGCTAACCACAAATCCATAAACATTTTTAATTCAAGAAATATTTTGTCTGTGTATGGCAATAGTAAGTCGCTACCGCTACCGGACCACTTTTGTCTGTTGGCGCAAAGATTTTTTAATAAGCATTTAAAAAATATATCTTAAAAATCATTGTACATTTTGTTTTACATGTGTTCTTTTTAAAATAATTATAAAGAGAGTAAAGCAAAGATTTTGGCCAGAAAAAGAAATTTCAAGTTAATTTTGAAAATAATTCAACAACATTTTACTCAGCTAACATCCAACTTAGAAAAGAAAAAAAAAAAAACAAGAAAATATTTACAAGTAACCGTTAATTTTAAATGTTTTAATGACAGTTTATTTACAACACAAGAAATATTTATAACAATCTACACACTTATTATTTAAAGTACCCTGTATACCTAACAGGAACTTAGCTTGAAGACACACACAAAATACATTAAAAAAAAAAAAACAAATAATATTTTCACTATCAACGTTATTTTCAGTAAGTATTAATAAATGCTCCAAAAAAAGTCATATCATAATAATACACTTAGGTACTCGTAAATCTGCTCTTATCCCTACCGCTATAAGGCACGCAATTTACTGTTTTCCGTACGAGTGCGGAAAAATGCGCAAGCTCTTCCCCGCTACAATTTATTGTATTTATCGTATCAGGCTGGGCGCTAAGCGGGGTCGCTTAGCGTGGGGGTCCGCGAGTCACGCGTCGTCAACCCCCGTGCTTTTTTTTTCCTAAGTGTATTGAAAAACGTCAATTGATTTGAAATTGGTCACTGCAGCACTTGACGCTGCGCTGGCACACGCTTGTTCGGGTGCGGTCGGTTCGAGTCGGCCGAGCTTACCCGAACGATTACGATGTTGTATTATTTAAATGTTATGGAGCACTTACAGCTAAAAAAAAACATTAACTATTTAATTCCAAAAACATTATTATTAACATCGCCATATTCAATTTTTCATTTCTTTCGTGAATTTTGCATAAATACTAAAAATAACGTTGTTTATCTACGAGTACATAGGGCGGAGTCGAAGAAATCTAGCGAAGAATTTGTTTGACTATACACTTCGAAAACTGGTCAACTTTTAGTCGTAAAACAAATAAAAATGAGAACGATTTATTTGCACCACTAAACTAGGCGTTTTGTGCCTCTTACATCCCAGGGGCTGTTAAGGTGTTCTTTTTTATATCCGACACCATTGCCTGTTTTCATATCAGATGATAACGATATCGGCTGACTTAGCAGGGCAGCGTTCGGAAAGCTGCCCGCCTCCCTAGCCAAGTTACGATCGTTTCGTTTGCGTCGAACGCCTAGAGTAGGCCACGCCTCCGATTCCTTTGTTCTGACGTTATCTCAACGCTCAGTCACGTGGTCTAGGCTAGGCGGGCTGGTATCTTCTCGTCTAACATACCACAGTGTCTCAAGACGAAAGTATATGACCAGTGCGTGTTGCCAGTGATAACATAATATATGGCTCTGAAACGTGGTCTCTCAAAATGGGCCTCATCAGAAGATTCAAAGTCACCCAAAGGGGAATGGAAAGGGCTATGCCCGAAGTTTCCTTGCGTGATGGCATCAGAAACGAAGACATCCGCAGGAGAACCAAAGTCGGACAAAGCTCGAAGAATCACCGAACTTAAGTGGCAGTGGGCAGGATACATTGCTCACAGAGCAGATGGCCGATGGGGACGAAAGGTGTTGGAGTGGCGACAACGTACCGGAAGACGCAGCGTTGGAAAGCCTCCTACAAGGGGGACCGATGGCCAGGGCCCGGGCAGGCAGGGCAGGCAGGAAGGGGCAGGTAATTAAATAAATTACACAAAGTAATGAGCCTGGCTGTAATACATAATCTTTTTTATCCTTAATATTTTTCTCACAAGAGCAGTGGTGGCCGAGTGGTAACGGCCCCGACTTACGAGTTGTAGTTCGCGGGTTCAAACCCAGCCAGGCGCCATTACTTTGTGTAATGTATTTCATAACCACTGCTCTCAAAACGGTGAAGGAAAACATCGTGAGGAAACCGGCATGTCCTAGAACCAAATATTCGAAGACATGTGACATTCACCAACCCGCACTGGGCCCGCGTGGTGGATTACGGCCCATTCCCTCTCCTAGAGAGAGGAGGCCTGAGTCTCAGCTGTGGGAATATTAAAAAAACCTGATTATGATGATTATGATTTTTCTCAACCAACAGTTGTCAAGTTTCCTTGGTAGTGTAGTAGTCAATACATTCCAACTACTTCTAACACATTTATGTTCACATAATATTACCACAAAGTAGTTCCAGTACCTTTTGTTAACACCTCCCTGTGCTGTGGCCAGTACTGGGTATATTTTTGACGAACATTCATGAATTCGTATGAGTTAATTAAACTATAATGAAAAAAAAAAGAAAAAGAAAGAAGAAAGTTTATTCCATTCTATAATGATTTAAAATGTCTCGAGTTGGTCCCCTCGCCGACGGGGACTTTTTGTAGCGATGATGTAGCGCGTTCGCATCGATACAGTCGCGATGCTGTAGCGCGTTAGTAGCGCGTTGGCATCTTTTCTAGATCGCATGCAAATGCGACTAACGCGCGTTAGTAGCGAATGTAGCGATGCTGTTGCTCGCTTACGAAACGCGCGACGGGATCGCTACAAAAAATCACCGTGGGCGAGGGGCCTTAGACATTGCCATGCAACAGTACGATTTTTTAAAATTTATTATTGATAAGCTCGCGCTTGACCATATCTCAATTGAAGGTAAGCAATGATGTGGGCGACGATGGAGCACGCTTGCTTAGAAGTAACCTATTCAGTCTTGACGTAAAGATCTCTAAATTACAGGAAATTCAGACTCCGGCAGGGCATTCCACTCCTTAGGTGGTATGCACAATGAAGCGAGAAGTACACTAGACCGACGTGGACCACGCCTGATTTGTAAGTAGCGGCGCGTTGCGTGACGTCACGTGGCGTGGAACTAATTTAGTTCTGCAAGTCTAGTTGCCATATAAAATGTATGGAGACCGACACGCCCAGATCGCATACGTGGCCCACGTGAACGCAATGTATGTGTGTTCCCAAAACGTTTTGTGTGTAAGAGTGGGATGTCCACCATGTACCAGTGGCGCATCGATGTACGTCTGATCGTCGTATATGCTATGTACCTATTTATTTAATTAAAACTCCATGCAACACAAAACATCAAAGGTTCAAAGGTTTTCAAATTGTCGATTTTAACTAATTGCTTGACTTTATTAGCGTAGATATATATTATGTAGATAGTTTATTCATTTGTGTATGTATTGTATAATTGTATGATATTTGTGGTTTATTAGTATATCTTTTTTTTACCTATTCGCCTTTTCTCTCTCTTTTATTGCACCTACCACTATTTATCTCTGCATCACTCTAAGGTTGACTGGAAGAAAATGCCTAAGGCATTAAGTCCGCCTCTGTAACTTTATATGCATGAAGTATTAAATAAATAAAAGTTGTTGTACTTTTGTGGACTTAATGCCTTAGGTATTCTCTACCAGTCAACCTAGGTATACTCAACTTTGACTGGTGGAGAGATAACATTAATACCTACTTATGTGTATTGCAAAATGATTTCACGGGTTACATTTTGGAGAGTGTGCGCGGGAATTGCATGATTTGATTCCCCGACGTACGGCGAGTATCCACCCTTACGTTGTTGAAACCTCTACGGTCCGGACTAAGCGTTTCGCGTCGTCGTATATACTGCGTACATCGAAGGACTGGAACAATTTGCCTGCTGCGGTCTTCCCATCCGATTATAATTTGGGTGTCTTCAAGGCTAGAGTGAATAGGCTCTTAATAAACTAGTGCGCCTCACCATCAACGATTGCATCACTGCTTACCATCGAGTGGGATCGCAGTCAAGCACTAGTAAATGAAATAAAAAAAAGACGGGTTGCACTCCGGGAGTGCCGGCAGAAGTGAAAACTTGATTATTAACGTTGAGCATGTTTGATATTTTGGAATGGTTAGGGAATAATTTTGCACCAATTGCTTTATCAGTATAAAAGTACTATCATTTATGTGGTAGAATACAATATTCATTTATTGCGCTATCGTACACAAACATGACAATTTATATTACATTAAAAATTTAACACTTTAAAACTATTACAATTATTTTACATTAAAAAGTTTATCTCCCGTCTTACGCTTTTTCGATCAGGTCACGTGTCCTGACGCGAGTTTAAGATTTTATACCCATTACAGAAAAAGTGCTCAACGCCGCTAAAGAAGTTTTCACTTCAAAAAAAATATTCTACCACAAAATCTCATCGTCTACCCAAGGTGATGGAAATACAACATTACATTTACTTATGTGTATTGCAAAATGATTCTACCAAAAAAATCTTGTCGAACCCATCAAAAACTGCCCACCACCAACCACAACACAGGATGTTCAATTTTCAGCGGCGCATTCCACACACAATAGCGAAGAGAGTGCTCACCTATATACAGGGTGACATACCCTTGCGACGGGGCTCCGCTGGCGTCTCGTCGGGGGGCAGAGTCTCGCAGCCGTCAGCCCTCGTGCGAGCACCTAATTTTGGAGTGCTGAGATAAAAGTTGGCCGTGAGTTTGTGCAGTGTTGCTAGCTCATGCATTCAAATGTCGAATTACTTGATTCAAATTCGAGATAATTATCAAATTTTGGTACAAAAAACATAATTTTTGGAAAATAAAGTTCAAATTCCATTGCTCTCATTACTGTTTTTAATAATTTTAAATACACAAAGTTAAAATCAATATTAGATTTGATGGTAAATTATCTTGAATTGTACAATCAAGTGTTGTGTCTATGGTTTAAAACTGTCATTAAACTAATTTTGGCGGGATTTTTTTTGAGTAAAGTTCAGTGAATGATCTAATTACCTACTGGATATTGTGATGTAAAATTGATGTACAATGCGTTCCAAATAAGAATAGGATCGATTGCCATGTTGTGACGTCACGTTATACTGTCAAATCGCAAGAAATTGTGCAAAATTGAAGAACTCGGAGATGAGCAAAATTGAAGAACTGGATTCTGATCAAACTTTTTTCGTTCACAGTTCGTTAATAAATTAAATTTTACAAATGTATTGGTTTGGCTCATCCTATTAATTCTTCGATTTGACAGTATGACGTGACGTCACAACATGGCAATCGATCCTATTCTTATTTGGAACGCATTGAATTTTTGTGTCTCAAGTATCTACACAACTGGATAATAATAATATGTATAGAATCATTAATAATAATATAATATATCGTGTTCCGGACGGCTCCTGGATTATCGGACAGCGCGTCTGCCGTGTCCAGTAGTCGGAGTCCCGGCCGCTGGGGCATGAGGATGTCCGTTCCCTCACACGTGCGGCCGTCTAAGAAGACGCTAGCATTACTGCTTCGCAGCTCTCGAACACGCAATATGGCTATGGGTGTAAGTGCAGCTCATACTTACTTCTGCTCGAAGAGAATCTTGGTGAGCCTGGCGACTTCGCCCCTGAGTTGGTGAAGCTCCTTGTCCTTCGCTTTGGACTCCTGTTCGGCAGCACGTTCGCGGGCAGTCAGACGGGCTCGGATGTCGTCGAAACTGAATAGCAGGATTTAAATATTAATTGCAAAGAACGAAATAAAAACATTTATTTGAGACTTGCACAGAAAAAAATGTTAACTAATCTCTATCAAAAACTTAAAATAATAAATACAACAATAACAAATAAGGGCGGAATTCACCAATAAAACTAATCGCGTTTTAACGTTTTAATGTTTGTAATTATAGCATAATCGCGTTTAGCCGCTGTCACTAGTGTCACTTGTCTGTATTTTTCTTTTGTTGTATTTTTACAAGTGACAATAGTGACAGCGGCTAAACGTGATTATGCAAGCCAAACGTTAAAACGCGATTAGTTTTATTGGTGAATTCCACCCTTAGTATTAAAAGACAGAAAGACCCGTACGAGACCAAAAAGGCTTCTATCTCAGCATGAAAAAAATAAAATAAAAAAAAAGTTATATAAAGTTTAAAAAGATGTTGCCCTATAAAAAGATGTGTGGGGCCTCCACACAAAAAATCACTCCTTTATCGTGAGTAAGTTCACAAACATTATAAACTCAGATACATAAGACACCCGACCCGGAACAACTAATCTGTTGACCATACAAATATTAAATGTGAGATACTTCATGGGCAAGTACTTACAGTTTCCTTAAACAGGCACACTTCCGTGTCAGATGCTCAATCTGGTCCTTCGAAGCGTTCTCCACTTGCTTTATCTTCGTGGCATCTTCTGATCTCTTCTCCCGTAGCTCCTTCTCTCTCGCCAAGGCCTCTCTATCGTTAGTTGGTTAAGGAAAGACAGTTATATTGTGTGTTTAAATAATTTTTATGCTTTGCCGATGGTTGGGTATTTCACCGGTTTACGTTTGATTTTGACGTTTGTGTAGGTGTTGCCAGTTTTTTTTTAAAGGAAATTAATGGGAAGGGGGAAACTCGAAAGTGTTTAGAATTAAGTTGTGTTAAAAAGAAAAATAAAACTTTGTAATTGTTAAGTAACTTAGTTAAATTAATATTAGGTATTTTAAGATTTAATTTAACAATATTTATCTGTACCTGATAAAATATTTTATCACTGGCAACTTTTAGTTCGGCAGAATAAGTGTGTGGTGTGTAAAAAATTTGGCGGCAATAACCAAAAATCTTTGTTATTTTATTTTTTTATTTCACACAAAATAATATCTAAAATAGTATAAAAATAGAAAAACGAATAAACACTTATGATATGAATGATAACAATTTGAGCAATGGCGCTGATGAGCTAGTATCGATGAATTATATTAAAAACGATGAATGCAGCAATGATCGGGTATTCAACAGAAAAAAATAATATAAAATGAAAATATTTTTTTGACGAGAGTTACGTACGATCGCACATTGTCGGCATAATTATACCGACATTTTTTAGAATCCTAAGAATTGAGAATTCAAGAGCGAGTGAAGCGATCTCCCATTTTTTATTTTTAAGATGAGATATTTAATTTGGAAATATGGGTATAAAACACGGTGACATAAAAAATATGATTAGCATAACGCAAAACTACAAAATACGCTGGAGATTCTGATTATAGTATAGGAATTATATAAAATTAAAATATAATAAAACACTCCACCCCATCTTAGGCAAGTTAGATTTAATTTTGCCAAACAAGAAGTTAGCAGTGTTTCATCTAAGAAAAAATGCTTTGTGGCGTATTCTACTGCCCAGGGCCAAATCTTTTTTAGCCTAATGATTATTTCAGATTTCTAAATGGCAACATTGATAACTATAATATCACCCTGTATTTTCTATCAAAATCCCTTTAATCATATAACTGCTTCTGATTAACAATAAAAATAATAATAAAAATGATGACTAGACAATAATAATTTTACTGAGAAATGATAGCACGATATAATATATTGTGATGTCTGATGTAACATAATAAATGGAGTAAAGTAGGTGTACTATACACATTCCTGCCTGTGATGAAAACAGCTGTGATGTAATGTGATGTGTGTATGATAATGATTTCAGTCCAATTGGCAGTATTTAAATAATACAATTATACATAAGTAAAACCTCAGATACATTAAGGGACAAAATGTCCCCAACATCGCAAAGCTGTAAAATAGGGTATTTTACTCTATATGAGAAAAAATGTAAAAATATATTATTAAGATAGCTTAGGTAAACTGCAGTCGGTAAGTGTTAATTTTAGTTAATAAAATAACTGAATAAATTTTAAAATTCAATTCAAAGTTTCCTGTTTTTATTATCTGTTGTTTATCGCCTTGAAATAGTAGCCACCATGTTATTACATCATTCGGCTGTGTAAGCTAAAGTGACAACTGTCAACTGAGCGCATTTGTTTACACAGCCAACTGACGTCACGACCAGAGTAACTATGGCGTCCACTGCTTTCTATATTTTCTTCAAATACGCGCGAAATTTGAAAATGTAAATTTTAAATGCATTTTTAGGGTGCGACTGAATAATATTTTTGTGTTTTTTTTTTGGGGTTTATTGGCAATATAATATAATAAAATGAGTGTAATACCCTATTATCCAACAATGTGTTTTGCGTTACGAGTATGCCTTGTAAAATTTCAAGAGGGCAAGTGTCGGGACACGCAAGTTGGGGGACACTTTGTCCCTAATGTATCTGACGTTTATGACGTAAGTTACAAACAAGTTTATTGTTATATTATCTGTGGTATTTAGGACAACGGCGCCCCTATAGCCGGAAAATGGAACTAACAATAAGAAACAAGCAGTAGATACCTTATTAAAATATTAGTAAGCAAACGAATCTCAAATTAACTAAATTGTAGCTACATCCATGTTCACACATAGGAACTAAAAATACAAAATTCTGCATTGCAATAAGAAGTCAAATAACGGGTAGTTGGCTGACCAGACATAACACCTGTCTGGTCGGCGGCTCTACTCTTTTCAATAAAAATTTGCGGGACTCTAAACCCGGTTTATCATGTCTAGAAAATTACAAAAAAAATACTAATTTGGATAGTAAAAAAAAAAACTTGAGATACATTTTATATTGCTAATTCCACATTTACCGATCAGTCCACACTGCAGAGGACCACATGACTTGGAGACACGTCGTAATATTGTCACGATTCTTAGCAGTGAGAAAAAAAACAAAGAAGAAGTTCCAAATTTAGCCGTTAGAGGCGCTGCTGTCGTAATGATTTTTGGTATTTTAATTCACATTTATGCTTTACGCTGTTCGAATATTAGGAAACGCAAACTTTATAACAACATTAAAGCTTTAAGGGGTCATTCATAAATTACGCCACTCGTTAAGAGGTGATGAGGAGGTCAATGAAGAAGAATGAAGAAGAAATGAAAAGGTGTGGGAGGAGTCATAGGTTCCGTGACATTATATTCCGAAATCTATATAAGTAAATATTAAAACGCTAAATTTAAACTGTTTTTGTGATGTCGAATGTAGTGTAACTTTTTTAAACAATTGGTATGATATTTTTATAAAAAATAAATCTAATTTAAGCTAATATAGGAACTACAATTTGCATTTCAATTCATATTCCTAAATGTAAAATTCAGTCACATATGTAACCAGTTGCAACAAGGATGGGGAGCTGAGGGTAAAAATCATGAAATTCTTGTGACGTAATTTATGAACGATCCCTAACAGCTTGCTTTGGATTGGTCCAACGAGTGTTTTCGCGTCCTCCATCTCGTTTAGCTCATCAATCCCCACAGGTGACAGAAGAGCTGACAAGATGGAGTATTTGGTCGTTGATGTGCGACCTATGGCGGAATCAACGCCAGAGTGTTTGTCGAATATATTATTATCATGTAGGCCGTTAAAAGGTTAATAATGTCGTTTAACTCGACGCAACAGTTTAGCTGCTAACGCCATGATGACGGCTAGAAGAGTTGTGATGAGAGTCACGCGCAGACTACAGCCTCCCCACGCACACAGCAAAACCACGATGATGCCGACACTGTGCAACAATGAAGCTGATTCTAACATTCGTGACGAAGAAGCTGCAGTGCCGGATCCAGACAGTGTGGAGCCTGTAGCTAATTCTACCAAGTGGCCCAATAAATCTTTGTAAATAATACTTCTTTAACCTATTATTCAGACAAGCCTAGGGGCCCTTAGGTAGCAATGGGTCCACAGGTAATAAGAAATATGCATGCAATTTTTTTATTGCTAAATTTATATCTTTATTACTAGTAAACAAATAAAAAGAATTTCTAAAATATCTATATCTAAATTTAAATATCAACAACGAAGTTATAAAGCTTCAAAACAGCTAATAAATAAGAGTAACCCGATATGGTCTATGACGTCAAAGTTCATCATGCCCATAGAAAATGGACTTGACGAGAGAGATAGATATATTTGTTCTATCCCGTTTGCTTTTCTACAAACTTTGATATTGTTTTCACAGTTAGTATACTATTTTTGTGTTATTATTGATAAACTGGTTGGATAACAAATATTTTTTTTCCATTCATATTCGCTATTGCCTACACTGTATTTATGAAATATAAATTGGCGTTATTAGCCTTCATCCTGGTACAGAAGCGCTGCTTAGTGATAGTTATAGGTGAAGAAACGGATGGGTAGAATATTTTACTATTCCAGCATTTTATAATCCAATTCAGATCAAGCCATATTATAGGGTATCACATACCTAATAACTTTTTTATTCTTAACTTTAGTCACGAACTTTGTTCCTTATAAATATTTTGCTATTTACTTCTATATGTATAATTTTATTGAAATATTGCCTTTTGGACATCGTTTTTTTGATGTGTTTATGTGAAAAATATGTTCTTGTGATGTGTTGTATCTACAAAATGATAAAGAATGAAGAATGTAAATTGGAAAATGCCTTTTTGTAATAGTGGTAAAAATAATTTTGATTTAATTTGAAATATGAAAGCTCTTTGTATTACTGTGAATGGAAATAGACAAATTTGTTAATTCGAAAAATACTTCAATAAGAAAGAACATGAAATAAAACCGTAGTTTTTAGAAATGAAATCGACGAATGAAAAATAATTTATAACTGTACCTATAAGTCATAAGATAATAAAAAAATAAAAAATTGACATAGAAAACATTAAATATTTTGATAGTAAGCGTTTTGTGTCTTCGTCGTTGCAAGACAGACACCAGTACTAGCTTTGACAAAATCAAGTTCGAGTCTAAACAAATATTTCAACGTAAATCAATGTTTGGAAAGATTGAGTACTTGTAGAGACCTCAAAAATACAGGCATCTTCCAAAATAAACGTACTTAATGTATTTAATTAAAATATTGTTATTAACCATGAAATATAAATAAATGCTAGTTATCACTCCATGGGTGAATTTTGACATGCGATCATGGTAGCCAAATTTGTCCAAAAGACTATATTTCAATAAAATTAGTGTTAAATTTATTAGTTTTTAATAAAAAAAAAATAAAGGTTTTAGGAACAAATTTCGCTACCAATTGTGTTTGGTTGAATTATTGATTACTTTTTTAAATGAGGGACAATTTTACCCGTATTCAAAGAAGACAGAGATATTTATCAAAATAATTTTAAAGTTCTACTATATCTATTTTTATGATTAACTGCTCCATCGATGGCTGAATCAATATTATTCTAGTTTTGCAATTATTATGTATGTGTTTATTAATTTATTTAGAATTGAAATTAAGAAGCTATATTTTTTAACTACCACATAAAAATATAAACATCCATATCTTTGAATACGGTTGGTTTCACCAAAACTTGGAATTGCAAACATGCACATATTGCAACATCATCTATATAGACAAATATTATGGGTCTAATAAGATTAGTCTTAAATGTTCACTAACCTCAACTCCTGCTCAGTGACGGCCAATGTCCTTCCACAAGCAGCTGCTTTTACAGCCAAGTGATCATATTCACTTGATTGCGACTGCAATTGTGACTTTAATTCTGAAATAGGCATTTGATGGTAACCGGTGGCCATATCTTTTTTTGAACGATATGTAAAAATCTTTTGCAATATGATAGTTACTGTTGGTCTGTATAATTTTAAAGCTGACAAACAAAGACTTTTTGATTCTTGAGGTGAAAAAGGTGGTGTGAGAGAGTGAGTAAAGGTTTGCTACCTTTACTGACTAAAATCCACCCGGTGAACCGTGTTTCTTCAGTTCTCTTTTGAAGGGCCACGGTAAATCCTAATACTTTATCTTGTGCCCTCTGTCTATTTCAAAGCTAAGCTGGCTTGTGCTTGTTCCCGTCCCGATCCGTTCCGAATATTTTTTGTACAGTTTTATGTGATTTTTAGCTTAGGAATCCACAATTTAACTTTTTGTACAATCAAATATACTAAAATAACTTCACTTACCAGCTATTTCTTCTATCAATTCCTTTTCTCTTTTAATTCTTTCCTCTTCACCTTCCTGCCGACACTCTGTCTTCATTCTCGCTAGACAATTCTCTTTGTCTTCCATAAATTGTTCCCATTGGTCATCTGTAACACAATTGTTGATGATGAAACATGCATCAATTAAGCAGAGGTACAGTTATAAAGAAATACTTCTCTCTATCACAGGCTAAACTGTTATATTAAGAGTTAAATCATTCTAAGCAGCTCCGTAATTTCACATCAGCATGAACTATGAATTTAGACTGGCTTGTTGTCTAATGGTCAGTGACCCTGACTGCTATCGGACCGGACATCGTGGGTTCGATTTCCACCCAAGACAAATGTTTGTGTGATGAGCACAATCATTTGTTCTGTGTCCTGGTGTATCTATAATATGTATGTATTTCGAAATATATAAATATGTTTATCAGTTGTCACATAGCACAAGCTCTGCTTAGTTTGGGATTAGATGGCGTTGTGTGAAAGTTGTGTGATAATTGTTATTATTATATTGTTCGGTCAATATTATGAATAGATCAGACTCCACTTACCCATTTCCTCTCGATGTTGCTCTTTGAGCTTATTGACTTGTTCCATTCTTTCTGCTATGAGTTTCAGTCTGGTAGATTCTAGAAGATTCTTAGCTTCGTCTGCGGCTGTGGCAGCTTGTTCTTCTATTATCCTAACTTTTTCTGACCATTCTGCTATCAGACTTTCTGTAAGCACAAAAAAATATTTTAAATTAAATTGGTTTAAAAACGTAATTCTCAGAGTAAATCATTCAAGTGGACATCCCCACACGCACAAAATGAATCGGGAACACATTCATTGTGCGTACAGCTAAGGAGTGGAATTCGCTGCCGGATTCTGTGTTTCCTGATATCTACAACCTAGGAGTCTTTAAGTTAAGAGTGAATAGGTTACTTCTAGGTAAGCGTGTTTTACCGTCGACCACATCATTAATTACCATACTCGAATCTAACTGTTTTTTATTTTTGAGGTGCGAAATCATCTAATGACTTCACTCGCCTAGGGGCGTGACAGACTGTTAGTGACTAAGACCACACCTATGCTCCTTCAGTTGCCCTTTCTTAGACCACGAGTATCCTTTTCATGTTAAAAGTTTTTCCATGGCCCTAGCAGGCACGACCTCTACGGTTTTGCTGTCTTCTCTTTGATGCTCTCGTGAAACACTCCGCGGATGGTAAGCTACCCATTGCTCGTCGTCCATAAACCAACGCCTACGGTGGACGGAGATCGTCCGAAAAAGAAATGGCTATATTACCTTTCTCCTTTTCAAATCGCTCGCTCATCTCCTCGCACTTGTTGGCGTAGTTGATGTCAGCCTTGTCCAGCATATGTCTGAGCTGCATGATGTCCCAGTCAGCCTTGCTGTGCGCTTCCGCGATGGACTGCTCGAACTGACTCTCTTTGGTTGCCAGTAATTCTTTTAGGTTCTCAAACTGGAAAGAATTAAGGTTCAGTTGCACTTTTAGTAGTTTTTAGGGTTCCGTACGTCAAAAGGAAAAAACGGAACCCTTATAGGATCATTTTGTTGTCCGTCTGTCTGTCAAAACCTTTTATCTCGGGAATGCGTGGAGGTATCGATTTGAAATAAAAACCATATACTTAGGTCTGCGGTCCCTTGAAGCTGTAAAAAAATCAGACTTCTGAGTTAACAAAAAAAAAAGATACAGCCGTTTATGTCGCAAAAAACGTGTATTTCGACACTCTCAAGGGAATCAAAATTCATAGGGTACTTCCCGTTGACCTAGATTCTTGAAATTTGGCATGGAGCAAGGTCTCATAGCACAAGTATAGGGAAAAATCTGAAAACTGTAAATTTGTAGTTACGTCACAAAAAAAACTTATTGCAATTCGAAAAAAAATTCGTAACTCAATTCGGGAATCGAACTGTTTTTAGTCCGACTAGCACTTGCCAAGTTTTTCGTTATAGCGGTTTGGGGGTGGGCAGAACAGAGAGTAAAGTCTCCGTTGAAAAGGGAGGATCCTCCGCCCAGATGGGTGTTATGTCTGGTGGGCAGCTGCCCGAAGATAATTTCGGGCTGTACTATATGTTCTAATCGCGCGGAGAACTTTGATACAGGATTAGTTCTCATGTGACGCCATAGATGTCGCTACATCACTCCCCTCCGGAGATCGGATATCGATGGTTGCTTCTTGATGCGTGCCAGGCTAATGGTAGGTTGGTTCCAGTGGGTCGGACCCTAAAAAGGTTGCTCGTTAGTTCTACTCACCCTAGTAGTGACTTCTCTGAGCTTCCGATCCGCGTTCCTAGCGTCCTGGTCAGCTTCAGCCCTGAGTTGCGCGAGGGCGTTCCTGGTCCTCTCGGCGTGGCTCCTCTCGAGCGCGGCGCGAGTGGACGCTGCAGCCGCTTGGTGCTCGGAGCGGAGGGATTCTACTGCTTTTGAGTGCTGTGTTTCTAGACGTTGGACTTCCTGGAATGGTTGAAAATATAGTATGCTTAAAATATGGGAAAACAGTGAGGTGCATGCCTATCCTGGAATTAAAAAATATATAACAAATTAAAAGCTATGACTGCACAATGACGTTCTAATGGTAGGTCAGTGATCAAAGGAACTGTCAAAATTTTAGCAGATTACCGTTCATTTGTCAATATGTACGAGATTGCCATCCTATGCCACTTTTTTCAATGGAGTGTCAGTGGTTAACCATTGGAAAGTCATACTGACGCCATTATATTAGTAGACTAGCGGTCCCGGCAGACGTTGTTCTGCCCAAAAGCGGGATTTAGTAAAAAAAAAAAATTACCCTACTCTACCCTACTCTACCCTACTCTACCCTACTCTACCCTACTCTACCCTACTCTACCCTACTCTACCCTACTCTACCCTACTCTACCCTACTCTAACCTACTCTAACCTACTCTAACCTACTCTAACCTACTCTAACCTACTCTACCCTACACTACCCTAAAAAAAAAAAAAGTACCCTATGTCCGTCTCCCGGTTCTAAGCTACCTCCCCACCAATTTTCTGCCAAATCGGTTCAGCCGTTCTTGAGTTATAAGTGGTGTAACTAACACGACTTTCTTTTATATATATAGATTACCAAACTTGTCAAAATTAACAATTATGAAATCAATGATAGACCATTCTGACACTATTGTAATAGAAGACTTGAGGCCCTGATGTTTTTCAACCTTCATGATCTATTGGAGCAGATAGGAGAGGGTTTTAAGGTTTTTTTTCAAAACTTCGTTACCATTACCAAGGGAGTGTCAGTGATCAGTCAATCAGTGGATTCTCGTAACCCTCACCAGGTCATCGGTCCACTTTGTGGGAGGTCTTCCAAAGCTGCGTCTTCCGGTACGTACACTTCATTTTATTATACCAAAATTCACCTCTTTATAAGTCTTAATAATAAATAATCTTAAACGCTATCATCTACCAACCTTACGATACCTCTCCTCCTTCTCCTTTCCACTAACAGTCTCTCTCTCCAGCAGTTCCTTCAGCCGATACACCTCCAGCTTCAGAGCCTCCTCCCTGGTCTCCACTCTCTGCAGCTGAAGAGTGAGGGACTGAACTGAGCGCTGCTGATCGGTGACCACTCCTCGAAGCTGTTGGAGTTCCGCTACTTGCGCTGGTGAGGGTTTGGGGTTGGATTTTAGCTGGTCCACTTGAGCTGTGAGCTGTGGAAGAAAATATAGGGTTAAAATATGTCAGTGGTAGCCTGCTAGATACGAGAAGAATAGGATTGAAAAGTCAGCAGAATGGGGTTGAAGTAGAATCTTTATATATGAATACAATTTATTTGATATTCTTCTTAAGATGAAAGCTCCAGGGCGTGAGCTTGCGGACAACAAGCAATGGGTAGCTTTTTAAACTATAAATTCTACCGTTGCAGCTTCGTCGACTGAGTTTCATAGTTTTATATGAGCTGTGAGCAGGTGTGCATCAAGTGTATAATGACGAATACGCGGCTATGGAGCTACGCCTCCATGGACATTTCCTCCAGTACTCTCAACTTCCACCCTCAGTTTACCCGCATGCGCTCTCACGCCGCCCCGTGTATTAGGCTCACAGAAACCCACAGAGCTTACCTCCTTGTTGTGTTTATCACTCTCTTAATCCTTTTCTACAGTCCTCTCAATTTTCACTTGCAGTCTACCAGCATAATCTATGTTCTGCTCTTACGCCACCTCGTGTACTAGGGTCACAGAAACACCCAGATCTTACTTATTTCTATGTTATGTTTGCTAGATACTCTAAGCCTTTTACACCAGTTTCCTCATCTCCTCCCTATTCATACAAAAATAATCGACTATGGAGTACTAGGCTCATAGAAACGCACAGAGCTTACCTCCTTGTTGTGTTTGTCCGCCTCTCTGACCTTCAATTCTCCAGTTCCCTCATATTCCACTAACTGCTCCTATCAAATTTACTGATGGTAAAGAATTACGGTTACAGAAACACACAAAGCTTATCTCCATGTCATGTTTATCAGTTACTTTGGGCTTCGCTTTTCCAGTTCCCTCATCTTCATCTAAATATTCAGGGATACTAGGGTCACAGAAACCCAGAGCTCACCTCCACGTTGTGTTTGTCAAGCCTCTCTGACCTTCGTTTCTTCTGTTCCCTCATCTTTCACTCGCAGTCTACCAGCACGTGCTCTGCTCTTACGCCACCTCGTGTACTAGGTTACCTTCTTGTTGTGAATATCAGCTTCTCGGGCCTTCGTTTCTTCAAAAATTTACTGATTGAGCTTACTTACGTCCATGTCATGTTTGTCATTGTCACTCTAGCCTTTTACACCAGTTTCCTCATCTTCTACCAACTATTTATACAAAAATAATTGACCATGGAGTATTAGGGATATATTTCAGCGGGACACCATGGCGGCGCAACTAGTCGCGCAGCCATGGTGTCTGTAAGTTACCAAACTAGACACCATACAGACATCAGAGTCGCACACTGGGACGGTATCAAAATGGACCTTAAGTGCACGCGTCCGAGCTGGTCGCGCCGCCAAGTTGGTGGCGCAACCAAACGGACACCAGCCCCCCTGGCCAAGTTACGATCGTTTCGTTCTGACGTCATCTCAACGCTCAGTCACGTGGTCAGAACAAAGCAATCGGAGGCATGGCCTACTCAAGGCGTTCGACGCAAACGAAACGATCGTAACTTGGCCAGGGGGGCTGGTGAGTAACTTTCTATAGAGCTGTATACATTTTGTTGGTAGCGGCAACTGGTCGCGCCCCCATGGGGTTCCGGTGAAATATAGCCCATGGGCTCACAGAAAAACAGAACTTACCTCCTTGTTGTGTTTATCAGCTTCTCGAGCCTTTTTCTCCAGTTCCCTCATCTTCCACTCGCAGTCCGCGAGCATGCGCTCTGCTCGGGCGGCAGCTTGCGAGCGCGCGGCCTCGTGTGCTGCGCGCCATTTTGATGTGCAGGCCTCTGCTGCTGCTAATGCCTAGAAGAATGATATATTTGGATGAGTCATTTGGGAGAATGGATCGAAAGTGGTTAAATTATAATTCTGCTGACCGAATTTTAATCACAGTGGTCAATCTTTTTTTTTGTGTTATTGATAGGCTCAATTGATAATCGATTGATAATCTCAACCAACATCAACCACTTGGTTGATATATTTACGCAGGAGATATTATAGTGCTCAAGTGCTTAAACGTGTGGGCAAACAGATGCACTCCCTGTTCTTTTGCTCATATAGTCTGATGGGACGGTAATCTGACACGAACAGGGAGAGATCAGCGTAGGACCAACGGCTTTACGCCCTTTCCGAGCTATGAGGGTGTCAGACCACCAACTTACCAACTCCAGACAGCTACCAACCCATTGGCACATTTTGCTTGACCAGGGAATTGAACACAGGACCCCGCGCTCAGCAGTCGTGCTTGTAATGAGACTAACGGCAACGAGGCAGTTAAAACGTACTACAAAATCAACTAGACTAACATAACTTCTCCCACTCAAGGTGGAACGAGAGGAAGTTTTCACTCTGTTACTGACTAAAACCCAACTGAGTTCCTTCATTTGCCTTTGCGTTCTAGGCCCCCGGTAACTCTTTCGAACAATCCAACAACCCAAAAGGAATCCTCTAAACATAATTTTTTCTTACTAATGTAACTGTGAAGAAATATCGCAACAAACTTTACACCATAAAAGAATAATCAGCCTCATAATGCGCTGAGACTCAGGCCCTCTCTCTAGGAGAGAGAATGGGCCGTAATCCACCACGCGGGCCCAGTGCAACCCGCACTGGGCCCAGTGCAACCCGCACTGGGCCCGCGTGGTGGATTACGGCGAATGAGAAAAAAAATTGAGAGCAGTGGTGATGAAATAAATTACATAAAGTAATGCGCCTGGTTGCCACCTAGAACTTGTAAGTTGGTATTGTTACAACTGCACTGTACAGCAAAATATTCAGTTACCTCTTGTGCCCTCTGTTCCTGTAGAATCTTCTCTTGTTCAAGTCTTTCCTTGTCTCGCTCCAGCGCGAGCACCCGCGACTCGAGCTCAGCTCTCTGCCCGAGAGCATCCTCCAACTCTGCTCGAAGCTGGCGTAGTGATTCATCTGGAAATACAGAGTAATCATTGTTAATTTCATATTAAGAAACAGTCCAAGAGCCTGGTGATACTGGTAGATTTAAATTTATTCTTAATTTTATATCCTTATTGTAATTTGACTGGCCTGTTGGTCTAGTGGTTAGTGGCCCTGACTGCTATGCCGGAGGTCGTGGGTTCGATTCCCACCCAGGACAAATGTTTGTGTGATAAGCACGATCATTTGTTCTGTGTCTGGGTGTAATTTCTCTATATGTGTATGTATTTAGAAATATATAAGTATGTTTATCAGTTGTCTAGTACCCATAACACAAGCTCTGCTTAGCTTGGGACTAGACGGCGTTGTGTGATAGTTGTGGAATATTATTATTAATATTATTTTTTACAATTAATTAAAAATTGGACAGCTGATATCTACGGTCAGTGGTCAAAAGTGCAGTTTCACTGTGTCATTGCTAAAGTGCTTAAAGTTTCTATATAAGGTGACTGGTAATTAGTGACCGATACTTAAACACGTGATTGTACTCATGATTACAAACAACTTTCCCAAAGAAACTTTTTTCATATACTCACTAGTTTGTAGGTACATTCACTGATTAGGTACGTACGCCGATGGGTTTGCAAGCTGCGCGGGTATTCTATCACTATTGTAGGTACGACGGCGTCACGACGCTAACAGCTGAGCGGTTGCTGGTCGCAGGCGCGCGCGTGTTAAAACAGCTGTTTTATTATTGTGATAACACTAATGAGAATATAAAAAAAGTTTCTAAAGGTTTTTTTTTTTCGTTGGGAAAATCATCTTATGACATCCCCCGCCCTTGGGCGGGGCGGGAGATAGTGTCAGACTTTTACTGACTACTGGCGTGGAACAATACGCGCCGTCGACGACTTGGGCTCGGCCGGACGGTTACCGGACGGTCGGACGGCGAGCTACCCATTGCTCACCGTCCGCAGGCCCGCGCCTACGGTGGCCGGAAATCGGTGAGGACCATTGCCTCACGCGATCGGCCGCCTCCTTTGCTAGCATTACTGCTTCGCAGATAGAAGCGACCGCTTGCCACTCCTCCTCGCTCCAGACCATGGCCTGTACCAAGGCCCGAAGCGAGAGATTGCCGCCGCCGATCGCCCCCACGAGGATACGGCGTTGCTCTGCCCAAACGGGGCACACCTTCACAAGTTTCTAAAGGTAAAGTTTTCTGTAATCATGAGTACAAACATGTGTTTAAGTATCGGTCACTAATTACCAGTCACCCTATATAGAAGAGGGTCAATTGTTCAGGACTGATTTAATTCGTAGCAAGGGATCTAAAGTATTAAATAAACTAGTTGTGGACAATTGAACACCTACTACTATAAAGAAATTTTTAGACACTAGCATTGTTAGACTGCAAATGCATGTTTGACCACTGACGAGCTTAACCCACAATTGGGTTTTCTTACAGCAAACCTTAATTTATTTGTAAGGAAACTTAATTGTGGTTCGGACAGTGGTGGCCCAGTGATAACGGCCCTGACTTAGGCCTACTGTCTACGGACGCGTAACTTAATTGACGCGTATTCGTCATTATACGCTTGGTTTACGCCTGCGTGAAGCTTACACACAAAACTATAAAACTCTGTCGATGGAACGTCGACGTCGTGTCGCCGCATCGTAAATATTATACTGTGCTACAAAACACATTAACGTGGCTCAGGAAGCTGTCCAGCTTAAGCAGGACTGGGCTGGACCTCTGTGAAACCGAGCGTACGCGAGATGGTGTCACAGTAGACCACGAAGGAGATGGCAAAACGACTTAGATGTATTCCTTAGAAAGAGGCCCAGAGTTGGGATCAATGGAAGGAATGGCCTTTTCCTTGCAGCGGCAGGGGCGCCGGCTTTTAGAAAACCTCATGGGTGCTCATGCTCATTTGATGGACTCGAAAAAGTGGCGAAGTGTCAGAAGAGAAATGCACACTGATCGACCGACAAATAAATAAATGTCCTACTTACATGCTGCGTAATAATAATAAACAATAAATTGAGACAACATCACATATATTGTCCTGGTCCCAAACTAAGGTTTTCCCTTGTACTATAGAAACCAGAAACAACGAAGGTACCACAAACACCCAGACCCAACACAAATATCTGTTTCTCAACAAACATTTGTGTTGGTGCGAGAATCGAACCCGCGACCCTTGCATCTCAACCGGCACTCTAAACCACTGCGCTAAACAGGCCATTGCGTAATGAAAAAACGCCCATCCCTAAAAGTCGATTACTGATCTGTTTCTTGATGTCTATTCTCAGGGGTGGTCGGCACCCACTGTTTACTTTTCATGGGTGCTCGAGCCCCCGAGCACCCACGGAGTCGGCGCCCCTGATACGTAGCATAAATTATATTAGTTTAACACCAAGTAAGTATAGTGTGCTCCATAGTACGTTGGCAAACCCTGAGTTTGAACTTTTGAATGCTTTAGCAAGTACTAATTTTCTATCTTACCGTTTCGCCTCTGCAGCTGTTCAGCTAGGTCTGACGAACAGGTCCTGGCTGCAGATAGCTCCTCTTCAAGCGACCGGCTTCTTTGGCGGATCAGCTCCGCCTCTTTGTAGGCTGATGCGAGCTCGCATTTTAACTCTGAAAACGAATAAGAGATTGATTAGAAACTAGTTACTGTCTGAGGTTTTGTGATTTAGAGGTAGACGGAACAGAGAGTCCCGCAAACCTCCGTTGAAAAGGGAGGATCCTCCGACCAGACGGGTGTTATGTCTGGTGGGCTACTACTGCCCGATAGATGATTTCGGGCTGTTCTATATGTTGTAAACGCGCGGAGAACTTTGATTGCGCGATGCAGGATTAGTTCTTATATGACGTCATAGATGTCGCTACAGTGATATAAAAATTTATTATTATTATACTGTGCTATTCTTGGACATGTCCTTACGCACCCATGGGGCCATGGGTTGTACGAAAGAGAACCCCGGGGTCCTGAAACGAAGGCAAAGAAGGAACAGGAGTGGGTTTTAGTCAGTAAAAGTCTGACATGAAAGGGTGGGAGATGTCATTGAATGATTTACATTTAAGTTTGTGTAAAAGTTTTGTTATTATTTTGATGTAAAATAAAGTTTATTCTATTCTATTCCTTTTTTATTCTTGATAGGCTCACGCTTGATCACTATCTCACAAAGCGAAAAACTCAATACCACTTTTTCCCCGACCCGGGAATCAAACCCAGGGCCCCATATTTAGCTGTCGCACTTGCGACCACGAGACCAATCAGGCAGTTAGGTCGCTCTCAGCGATATACACCACAAATTTTTATTTAGTACAAATACCTAAAGGGATTTTTAGAAAAGGTCTTGTTATTGTTTAAGTGAAGTCTCAATAAATTATATTTCTATGTACAGCAAAGTTATGAGTGTTTGTTTATATCCCAAAATGTCACTCAATCTCTCACAGTTGGTGTAAAAAGTAGAGTACCTAACACAGGGACAAAGCTGTCTTTGTCTTGGGCGGCTTGAATTCCTCACTTCACTCAGGTTTCTATATTAACTCCCTCGCAATGCTCGGGATTTAATTTTACAGCACTAATTTTTAATTAGTACAAATATTTAAAGGGCTTATTAGAAAAGGTCTTGTTTTATTAAAGTAAAGTAAATAATATTCATAAACAGCAAAGTTATTAGCGTTTGTTTATATCCCAAAATGTCACTCAATTTATGGAAATATTGTAGACATGATTATGAATGGCGATAAAAGTGGAAAAGCACTGCGCGTAGTATGTTCTAGTAGCAATTGTTATGAATGATTGATTCATATAAATTTTACCATGGCCAATTTTCGTGGACAATATTGGGATTTAGTTTTTTTTTATTTTTGACTACACAAATTTGATTAGTAACGGGTATGGTTAGAGCCCCATCTTTTTTGTACTATTTAAAAAATAGGGCTGTATATATGCTCGTTGTACCAACAGATTCCAGAAATCCTTTAACAGTTTCATCAACATATAATCCGTGAAGTTATTCGTAAGCGTGGGCAGAATCCGGCTGCATCAGTTATATTTAGGTTCTGATGGAAGCATCGCAAATAAAATTTGATTACGGGAAGCTATCAAGAGATTTTTGGCGTCAAAAACATCCTTGTACCATTGATCAAGATTGTTTGGTTTCATGTTTAGGTTAATTATATGATTACGCCAGTTTGTCTTGGAAGGGTAAGTAAAGGTGTATACTGCACACATGGGTATATATGATGTATCATTTTGTGGTGAGTTTTTAAAACTTGCACATGATCGACACCCCCGTGTATGCCCGTTGTCCCCATTCCGTGTGTCCCCGTTTAATGGGGCCCAGGTTTAAAAAAAAAATTAAAGTTGACAACGATACGTGAAATCTTAACTGTCACACAACGACACATTGTTTAGTACGGTCAGGTAAAAAGTTTTAAAATATGTATAACTAGCTTCTGCCAGCGGCTTCGCCCGCGTTTTATATATTTGGACCCCTATTTCATCCCCTTAGGGGGTAAATTTTGAGAAATCCTCTCTTAGTGCTCGCCTACGACGTAAAAGGAAGCTTTGTGCAAAATTTCACACTCCTAGTCCCAATAGTTTCGGCTGTGCGTTGATATGTCAGTCAGACAGTTTCTCCTTTTAGATATTATGGGGAGAAAAACCGTTATCAAAAGTATTTTACACTGGATTTAAGGCGGCAACTTCGGGTAATAAGTTTCTTTATATAATATTTTGAGATTTTTTTTTTATCTAACCGTGCTAAATAGCTTCAATAAATTTGGTGGTGTCCAATTCGTCAGTGAAAAAAATATTGAAAATAAAAACATAATCCTTTTTGCAGTCGGGTAAAAAGTGTGGATTCGGATACTGTGTCCGAATATATTGTGTCCGAGTCGTCAGTAACTCGTTTCTTGAGTTTAGAAAATCTAATGTTTACTTTAATAAATTAAAGTTTTACTTTATATTTTTTTTAAATAGCCACCCACCCTGACTTCTTTTGAGATTTTCTCCGTGGGAATTTTGTGGGACCGCCGCAGTCCAACACAGCCCTACCACGAGCTCCATTTGACGATCTAACTGAACTGATTTTTTTTTAATTGATCCCTGATGGTAAGTGATGCAATCGTTAAAGCTAGTTTATTAAGAGCCTATTCACTCTAGCGTTGAAGACACCTAAATTATGATCGGACGGGAAGACCGTAACAGGCAAATTGTTCCAGCCCCTCGATATGCGCGGTATTAACGACTTTAAAAGGATGGAGCTTTATAGGGTGTATCCATGTTTTCGCTCACACGCCATGTTATTTCAATACATCATGATAAGACAGAATGACGTCTCTAAGGTCAGCTGGATCATAAAAATTCATCGACTTTCACTTGAAAAGCTTGTCATATGTCATGTTTTCACTTTCCATCGTTAAAAACTAATTTTCCAATGCTACTGACCTGCTTATCCGTTGACAACTGTGACAAACTGAAGGTCAACTTATTTTGGGCGTTGTTTAAATGAAAACCATTGCGTAATGACCCGTATCTTTTTTTTCTACACAAAAATGTGGAAATTTGACCGGAGCTATGAAAGAGATCGCCAAACTTATGTGGCAGTGGGCAGGGCACATTGGACGCATAACAGATGGTCAATAATGGGGACGAAAGGTTCTGGAGTGTAAACCACGTACTGGAATACGCAGACTTCAATAATAACAACAATATTCCACAACTTTCACACAACGCCGTCTAGTCCCAAACTAAGAAGAGCTTGTGATACAAGTACTAGACTACTGATAAACATACTTATAAATTTCTATGTACATATAGATAAATTACACCTAGACACAGAACAAATGATCATGCTCATCACACAAACATTTGTCACGGGTGGGAATTGAACCCACGACCTCCAGCATAGCAGTCAGGGCCACTGACCACTAGACCAACAGGCCAGTCAAACATAATGATTCTGCGTGGAGTGAGAGGGAGTGTTAAACTTTTACTGACTACCCATCCATGTTCCTGCAATCGCCCTTTCAGTTCCAAAGGCTGGCCTGTTGGTCTAGTGGTTAGTGACCCTGACTGCTATGCCGGAGGTCGTGGGTTCGATTCCCACCCAGGACAAATGTTTGTGTGATGAGCACGATCATTTGTTCTGTGTCTGGTTGTAATTTATCTATAATATGTATGTATTTAGAAATATTTAAGTACCTATGTTTATCAGTTGTCTAGTACTCATAATACAAGCTCTGCTTAGCTTGGGACTAGAAGGCGTTGTGTAATAGTTGTGTGAATATATTATTATTATATTATTATAAAGCCCTTTCAATAAAATAATTACTCAGCCTTGGATCGTGGCAGACATCCGTTTAAACGGGCCCGTCAATTATACTGACTAGTCATTATCGAACGGTGAGTTATCCATTGCTTGTTGTCCATTCCCTCTCGCTCCATATCAAATGCATTACAACGCCTACGATTGTATCGTATTCCTCTTTTTTGGCTTACAAGATCAGTGTCTGTTATTTCAAATAATCGTAATTTGACATTTGATGAGCGAACAAGAAAGATGGCCGCCATTTCGAATTTCGAAAGCTCTCTAACAATTTGTTTGACAGTTTCGGCTCGGGACGACGCCATTTTAAAAGATTGATGGCTCCAACGAGAGATAAAGATGTTGATAAAAGAATTAGCTTCTCATTTTGTGGTGATTGGTGAAATGGGGATTGATGGAGATTGGAGATTGTGGGTTGTAAATTGTTGTCTGGGGAAGTTATAATAGTTATTTATATTAATTAGGCGCGCATTGTTAGGAGTTTCCTCTCGCAGGAGCCCTGACCACCGGTAGCTTAGACCCTGTTCCCGATGCCGCCAGTTTTTAAATTATATTTTTAAATGACTTTTTTAATTTTTTTATTGAAATATTTAAAAATATAATTTATATGTTATATTAATAAATAAATGGAATAATAATAATAAAAACTAGCCAAGAGCCTCGACCAACACCTTAGGAGGCTTGCGTTAGGCGGCTGGATCAAGGGCTTGATTCAGAAAGCGGTACTTCTGGACACGGCTCGTATTGTTAGGAGGTTCCTTTCTCTGGAGCCCTGACCGCCGGCAGCTTGGACCCTGTTCCCGATACCGGTGGGATACTATTTTTTATATTTTTAAATGTTTTTCCGTCTTTGTGATTAGGTTTAAAAAATATTTAAAAATGTAATTTGTAGGTATTTAAAATTAATAAAGGATAAAAACTATAGCCTTATAATTTTTCTTTTGCATATCTCGCATTAGTTTTTCACCAACCGGGGGTTGTCCTTGGGTGCACTAGCATAGCACGTACAGGGATAATCGTCGGTTGGTATCACATTCCATTAAAAGTGACTAAAGGGCCTCTGCGAGTTGGTTTCGGCTCCAAAGGTCCGCCTTCCAAAGGTCCAGGACCTCAAGGTTCCAAAATATACTGATACATAAAATAATAATAATAACTCTTTACTATTAGGCAACTAAAGTCCATAGACAAAATACACCAATAATAATCTAACAAAATAATATACTAATGATTTTGAACATACGATACAACAAGAACAATAAAAACACTTAACTAATTAAAATTACATAATATATACACACTTCGCGTGACCCAAGGGCTGGCTTTTACCTCGGTCAGAGATTAAGCATTGCCATACAACGTGGCAATGCCGCCAGCCTTTTGGGCACATTTCCAGTCGACAGCGATGCGGAGGAGTTTTATGACGCCATATTTTAGATAGGAGTTATTGTGTATATATTATGTAATATACTAATACATAATAAAAAATATAACTAATCTATGTACTATATGTTCGGAGGAGTGGCAGGCGGTCGCCTCCTTCTGCGAAGCAGTAATGCTTGCAAAGGAGGCGGCCGATCGCGTGAGGCAGCGGTCCTCACGCCCCAACCGCCGCCGGGATTCCGATCCCGATTTCCAGCCACCGTTGGCGCGGGCTTGCGGACGGCGAGCAATGGGTGGCTCGCCGTCCGACCGTCCGGTAACCGTCCGGACCGAGCCCAAGTCTTCGACGGCACGTGCTGTTCCACGCGCGTGTCAAGGAGATGTCAGCAATTGTAGGGGCCCAGCAGGTTCTAAGCCTACTGGGGCCAATGGTCTGATTCTGAAAGGAAGACTCGGCCCTGGTACGAAAGGCAACGAATGAACAGGAGTGGGTTTTTAGTCAGTAAAAGTTTGACACTATCTCCCGCCCGCCCAAGAGCGGGGAATGTCATAACATGATTCTCCCACCGAAACTGTGAAATGTTACTATGTTGTTATTATAATGTAGTGACCCCTTAGCCAAGTTACAACCGTTTCGTGTCGAATTCCATTCTCCAATCGGTAACGCCTCGGTGTCAGTAATTGTAGAAAACGATAACTTGGTAGCCATGTTGTCGCGCCTGAGTCGGCCGCTCGTTCTACAATGTCGTTCTACAATAACAAAGGATGTAGCGTTGAACATTGTAAAAACGATAACAATTCATTCTATTATTTGGAACGATGTGAATTGGCTACGAATTTTCTATTCGTTTTTTCTAATCATGAGACTTAACGTTGAGATTATAATATCATTCCTAATCTGCAATCGTTAACGCTAGTCGAAAACTAATACATTTGATTAGTTTTCGACTAGCGTAAACAATTGCAGATTATGAACTTGGCAGTTTGTTGTTATTTGGTTCTGAATTTATTGCATTCAAACTAAAAAAAAAATACTTAATATTTTTTTTTTAGTTTAAATGCAATAAATAACTGAAACACAGGACTGTTAAATATTGCTAAGCTAAGGAGACGTTTATGTCCATCTATGAATCCCTTTCAGATAAAAAATTGACGATCACTTCGAAATTAATTTCTTATTTTTAATAATAAGATGTATAGCGGATTTTTCAATAATAAAATATTTTGATAACAAAAATACTTTCCTTCTGTTCTGTTATCAAATTTCTTTGTAAGTGTATTGAAAAACGTCGTTTCATATACGTGGAAATTTGTCAATGCAGCACTCTGCTCCATAAAATCCTCGCCAACGGCTCGGGCGAAATCTGCCTCGGTCGCAACGACAACATTTCTCCACATATTTATACGTATGATTTTTAAATTGATACGAACTCTTCCTGCCCTTGTCCCGTACTGTCCTGTCACACTTCACGCTAACGCCAACTCCCTTTTCTTTCATAACACTCCTCACACAACCCATCCATCTTTTCTTTGGCTTCCCTCTCCATCTATCTACATGTATAGTCATAACTCTTTTAGTAATGAACACTATCCATATATCAAATAATTCATTTAGTAACATGCGATTCATCTCTCCTCTTCACAAGACCGTACCAAGACAAAGAAACTGTAGCGACATCTATGGCGTCATATAAGAACTAATCCTGCATCGCGCAATCAAAGTTCTCCGCGCGTTTAGAACATATAGAACAACCCGAAATCATCTATCGGGCAGTAGTAGCCCACCAGACATAACACCTGTCTGGTCGGAGGAGGAAAAGGGAGGACTTTTCAACGGAGGTTTGCGGAACTTTACTCTCTGTTCCGTTTACCTCTAAAAAACGATTCCCCGAACCTAAGAGTATGTTGTTACGAATTAGGGGAAAATAATTCATGATTTAGTAATAATATTTAACCATTTAGTAAACGGTAGTGGGATCTCAGACGATCTCATCATCATTGCAGTCGAAAGACTTTCCCTGTTGGACATAGGCCTTCCCCAATCGTCGCCACAATGAACGGTCCCTTGTCCTTGTCCAAGGCCTTCCAACGTTAACGCTACAGACGATCTACAACAGGTTATTAGAAACAATCTCTAGCCTAAACACAGGAAAAAGCTACGCAAAAAGCGTGCATGGAAAATCTTCAACTACATTTCAAACAGAATTCGTTTTTCTTTCAAAAATAACCGCCGATGTATTCAAAGTTTCAAAGAAAGACAATAACGTCAGCAACATTGAATGTCCGTAAACAAAGAATAAAAAACATCATCAGCGTACTGAGGAATGAGTCAGAATGACACACGACGCAATGCAATGAGTAAATGACCCACACGCCACGAGAAGAAAGTGGGAACATCTGGCGAAGCGCCAGGGCTTGAAGAAACAAACTTCATACTGGCTGGTGTTGCGAAATTGTTAGACTATAGTTCATTCAGCGTTTTTAAAACGTCTATTTTAAAAGCAACTGTTACAATTATGAAGAGACTATGAAAATAGCCGCAGTACCTACCATTAAGGTTACCGGCATAGCCCGAAGAATCGCTAAACTTAAATGGTAGTGGGCAGGGCACATTGCTCGTAGAATAGACGCTCAATGGGGCTGAAAGGTTTTGGAGTGACGATCGCGTACTAGAAGACGTAGCGTACTAGGTAGGTGGACCGATGACCTGGTAAGTGTCGCGGGAACCGAAATAGTCCAATAAATCGCCAATCTTAAGTGACAGTGGGCAGGCCACATTGCTCGTAGAACAGACAGTCGATAGAGCCGAAAAATTCTGGAGTGGCGATCACATACCGGAAGATGGTAGGCATAATACAAGGTGGACCAATGGCCGATGGATGCGAGACGCACAAGACCGGTCGTTGTGACGACACTTAGGGGATGTTCAGCAGTGGACATTTTCCCAAAGTAAAGCTACCGTTGGACCTCCTACCTATACGGACAAAACGGTTTTGGGAACAAATTCATTGTACAGCTAAGGAGTGGAACTCTCAACCGGAATCTGTGTTCCCTGATAGCTACAACTTGGGGGTCTTTAACACGTTGGCTGCCATACGAGTATACTCGTAGTAACTTTTTTTTATGCCCATTGCCACCATACAAAATGGTATGATTTCATAGTGATGTACCCAAAAAAAATTCTATTAAACTTTTTTTTCTGATTAAATAATGTTTTACTTCAAATGCCAAAAAATGTAACCCCGCCCTCCTTTCACTGCCACTTGTCTAGAACTCGTTAGAAATCGCATACAATCAACTACGAGAATACTCGTAGTTGGCAGTGGGGCCCAGATCTTGTACTACGAGTATACTCGTAGGTTAGCAGTCAACGTGTTAAGTTAAGAGTGAATAGGTTACTTCTAGGCAAGCGTGCTCCATCGTCGACCACATCGTCGCTTACCATCAGCCCCCTTAGCCAAGTTACAACCGTTTCGTTTCGATTCTCTTTTCATTGATCGCCTCGAGTCGGTCACGCCTCCTATTCCTTTGTTCTGACCACGTGACTGAGCGTCCTCGTGAACAAAGGAATCGGCGGCGTGGCCTATTCAAGGCGATTGATGAAAAGAGAATCGAAACGAAACGGTTGTAACTTGGCTAGGAGGGCAGGTGAGATAGTCGTTAAGGGCGAGTCTATAATAAAAAACTAGAAACTTACGTTCAATCTCCTGATCCTTTTGTTCGAGCTCCTTCCTGTATGCGGAGAGGAGTTCCTTGGCTCGCTCTGCCTCATCACACCTGTTGTCAGCTAGCTCCGTGAGTGAGGCTACTTGTGACTGGAACTTGGACTCTTGGGAGACCAGAGTTTTCCTGTGAACAAGTAAAGAACGATGTTGTTATAAAGAAATAGTACATTTTGATACCAGTGTAGAAAGTTTGTCAATGGCGAGTGTGTTATAGAGCCGAGGCCTGCGGTGACAAATTTGCACGTGTATCAAACGATTTTTTTCAATACACTTACGAAGAAATGTTTAACAGGGGTTGACCGGCGACTCGTGGGGGTCGACGCGCGCCCAGCCTGATACGATACATGTAATAACATTGTGGCGGGGAGAGAACGCGCACTTTCCTGCACTAGTGCGGAAAATAGTCTATTGCGTGCCTAAAAGCGGTGGGATAAGAGCTAGTTTTCGAGTAAGTGTATTGAAAAAAGATTTGGGGGTGGGGTCATGTCTCCTGTGACCCGCCCCTTCGGACTGCGCCTGATGACATTACTTGTCACGTCATATGACACGTGATTGCTCCGTCAGTAATGTCTTTACCATACATTTTGCATTTAGCATTCAGCGAGAACGCTAACGTCATTTGTTTATAGGTAGAACTAAATTGGGTACACATGGGCCACGTACGCCGATCTGGGCGCGTCGGTCTCCATACATTTTATATGGCAACTAGACTTGTAGAGCTACATTAGATCCACGCCACGCGACGCGACTCTACTTACAAATCAGCCCCCCTAGCCAAGTTACAATCGTATCGTTCGCGCCGAACGCCTCGAGTAGGCCACGACTCCGATTCCTTTGTTCTGACGTCATCTCAACGCTCAGTCACGTGGTCAGAACAAAGAAGTCGGAGGCGTGGCCTACTCGAGACGTTCGGAGCGAACGAAACGATTGTAACTTGGCTGGGGGGGTTGGCGTGTCGTGGCCCACGTGTATCGTTACGCTTATCAATCCAAATCCATCAAGAATGCTTTAAAACCATGATCCGTTCATCAAAACTAAAATTATAAGATTTATAACATACACTTGAAACATCTAGGCAGGCTGGCGTGACCCTGTTTACGCCTGGATTTCAGTCTAGATTTATTATATTTATCTATGACTCGAGAGCATCTGGTTCTCTTTGCGGTTATTATTTTGTATATTAAGGATGGAATTTTTATATGCTAGCCAGCATACTAGCGTACCGATCGTCGTGGTAGATTTAGTAACATTTTTAGGTTTCCGTACCTCAGGAAAAAACAGAACCCTTATAGGATCATTTTGTTGTCCGTCTGTCTGTCTGTCTGTTAAGACACTGCGTGACCGTCGCCGTTCTCGTTATCTAATATTTCTTTACATATTAGTTAATGGGTTTGTAAAATGCAGTGATTTAGTAGAGCGTATTCAGTATTCAGTCCCTTCAAAACTTCCCAGACATCCCATCTCTATATTACTCCATATTCCTTTCCGTAAAACTAACCTTGGCGTCAACGCACCCTTGCTCCGAATTTGCAAAACCCACAATAGTTTTTGCAAATCACCTGACACCGATTTACACGGTGTCTCACTCAATAAGTTTAGGAGAGCAGTCTCGGAGGTATGTTATTGTACAAATCTTCCAATCAATTGTTAATTGTAAGCATAAATTTCAATGTTATTATACTCTATCCTCTTTTTTGTAATGATTCATTTTTAAATGTTTTTAGTCTAATTTCTATTTTAATTTTTAGTATCGTAAGTGTTTTTTTTTTTCCATTTTGTATGTTGAACCTTTTTTTATCTCTTATCATAACAATTAATGTCATACCTAACATGGTGTAAGCTGTGCATACCTGTAATAGGTATGCTTACCTGTGACTAAAGTTAAATATCATTTTTTACAAAAAGTTTTGTATGTAATGCTGTTGGTGTGCCAATAAATAAATAAGACCCTTTATCTCGGGAACGCGTGGAGGTATCGAGTTGAAATTAAAACCATACACTAAGATATGCGGTCTCTTGAAGCTGTGAAAAAAATCAAACTTATAAGTTCACGAAAAAAAAGATACGGCCGTTTTTGTCGCAAAAAACGTGCATTTCGACACTCTCAAAGGTATCAAAATTCAGGCACTTCGCGTTGAATCCTAAAATTTAGCATAAAGCAAGGTTAAATAGTATAGACTAAATCATAAAACAGAAAATTTGTTGTCACGTCACAAAAAAAAAAACATTTTAAGCGATTCGAAAAATCTTCGAGACTCCATTCGGGAATTGAACTATTCACATAATGTACTCGTAGGTAATCTTTCCCAGTTTTTATACGTTAAAATCGCCAGATTAAGACCGCGCTATAAAAGCCGAAAAAATGATTTTCATTGAAAATTTGTTTTTATGTTTGTTACCTTAAAACTCCGCCATTTATGGACCGATTTATCTATTTTTTTCTTTTTACTTCAAGCTCCCAGATTAGTCACATTTTTCGAAATCCACTTCTGATGATTGGATCCATGAGGAATCGAGGGAACTCCTCAAATATTATCCCAGTCACGGGAGTATCACACGGCCAACTTCCAAACCACGGGCTGCTACAGACCAATTCCTAATAGAAAAAAACCAATAGCTCTTTTTATCTGACCCGAGAATCGAAACCAGGACCACACGCTCAGCAGTTGTGGTTGCAACCATGAGAACAATGACGCGTTATAACTTAACAATAGTTATGGTAAAGCGAAAGTTGCAGAATTACTTTCTACACAAATAGCAGAATCATCTCAAAACTCCTTTACGGCGAAGTGACAAGAACTCCTAACTGTCGAAGTCAAAAAATTTTGTCTTGACTTTAGGAGGTAATACTAAAAATTGACATGTTGGTTTAGTTAGGAAGTGTTTTCACAATTTAATTTGGTGCAGTTGCAACTAAATATTCGCTTCAGAGATTTCACAAAAACATGCGGAAACACACATTTGAATTAAAAGCGCTAAAAAGTAATTTATGTTAGTTAGAAGGTATTGGCACTTCACCGTCGATATATATAATTATATACTCACAGTATGTATAGGTATATATTTAATTAAATATGTATGTATGTTTAGTTTTATATATAATTTTGTAATACTTGTTGTCTAAACAATCATCATCATCTTCCTGCGCTTGTCCCGTGTTATTTGGGGTCGGCGCAACATGTTTTTTTTCTTCCATTCTGCCCTGTTAATACATGGAAAATCTATAACAAACATATTACTTCACTGTTATTTACGCAACTTGCGTTGTTTTCTTAAACATTATATTTATATACCTACATATATATATATGTACTTATATGTAGTCACGTATTTCTCAGGAAACTGTTATTACAATATTGTGTACTTAAATATATAAATACATATACATATAATGGATTGTAGTTAGCTTTAGCGTAATCACACACCCCCTCCCTTCCCTTCCCTTTTTTGTTGGGAAAGAAATCATGAAATATTGCTCTTTCGCTCTTTGTGGAGCGAGAGGTAGTGTCAGACTTACTCACTAAAACCCACTCAATTATCGTACGCATAAGTGTCATACACGCAAGTATTGTACGCATAAGTGTCATATCCGCAAGTATTGTATGCACAAGTAAGATTTAAGCACACGACCTTATAATTATGTGCAATTGTCGTACGCTCAAGTATTGTATGTGCAAGTCTCATACGCGCAAGTATTGTACACACAAGTGTTACCCGCGCAAGTATTGCACACACAAGTGTCAAACTTGCAAGTATTGTAGTCACAAGTGTCAAACTTGCAAGTATTATAGCCACTAGTGTCATTTGAGAAAATAATTCACGCAAGTGTCATTCGGAAAACTTTAACTGACGCAAGAGTTATTCGGGAAACTGTAATTGACACTTTAATTAATTTCATGCAAGTAAACAAAAATAAGAGATAAATAAAGTGTCGCTCTCTAAACGTTATTTCTGTTTGCTAAAATATTTTTCTAACAAATCTATGTTTATAAAACATAAACATTTCATATTAATTATCATATTGCGGACATTTTCATGAGTAATAAATTAAGAAAACTATTTCGTCACTTTGCTTCAAGAGTTTAATTTGTGAAATGTTGTAGATAAAATTGGAATATTATGAGATTCGACGATCAGTGGCAGATTTACAAATTTTCAAGGCATAGGATATACAGTTTTTGCTACCCTTGCCTCTACAATTGTCATCTCGTCCATTATTTAAAAAATCAAAAATTTCGTTGAAATTGCAGGTACAATAATTTTTGGGTACATATATTTTGCATGATTCTTGCTGATTTTTTCTACTCTCGAAATGTGCAATAACAAGTGCGAGAGGAAAGTCATCAAGAATGCATCTGTGAGACATCAGAAAACCGTCATGCAAAAATCTTTTTGATTTCAATGAGGTAGCAAAAAAAAAAAAAAATCTGCACCCAAATTTGCCGCCAAAAAAATCTGCTGCCCTAGGCTCAAGCCTATTTAGCCTGCTGGTAAATCCACCACTGTTGACGTTGTTTCAATAAGTTTTAAAGGGCCTATTACACTACGCGTTATTCAGACAGTCTCAGTCTATGTAGCGTCACACAAGAAAACGAGCAACTTACGCCAATGTCGTGTAAAGGAATGAAACAGAACGATGAGATAAATAGATAAACATAGACTAAGACAGACTGTCTGAATAACGCGTAGTGTAATAGGCCCTTAACTGTTGTTCAAGCATGGGGAATATAGAGTTTCTGACGATTCGGACATAGTGGTCGAACTTTTTAATTTGAATATTTCTTCGCTGACGATTCGGGCACCACTAAATTTATTGAAGCTGTTTAGTACTGTCAGATAAATAACTTAAAAAAAAACGTTACCAAAACTATTTTGGGAGTGTCATAGATTTGATGCGGCAGCTTTGGGCAATATGCGTTTTTCTTCTTAAACACCACTACTTTTGAATTAGTACTAAATATACTTACTTCCCTCTCCTAGAGAGGAGGCCTGAGTCCCAACATTGGGAACATTAAAAGGCCGACTATGACTATACTTAAAGGGCTTATCAGAAATCAGAAACGTTTATTTCAAATAGACCAATTACAGGCACTTTTGAATTGTCAAAAAGTCGGTCAGTAAAAAAAAAAAACAAGTGAAGCTAAATTGCACGTTCCGAAGCGTAGATCTCTATGGAGAAGTACGCGCAAGAAACTTCATGGACACTCTTTATAAATCATATTATGAGTTACATAAATCTTGGTTACATATTTCTTGTCGCTTCTAATATGTGAGTACAATGTAGATAAGTAATAATAATTAAAATAAAAAATAAAAAAAAATAGAAATTGAATTAAATTAGTAAAGTTATGAGATACAATTTTATGAGCGTTTGTTTATATCATAAAAATCACTCAATTTATGGAAATATTGTACAGGATTATGATTGAGTGATGGCGATAAAAATGAAAAAAAAAACATTGCGCATAGTATTTCCTAGTAGCAATTGTTATGAATGATTGATTCAATTATGAATTTACCAATTATGTCAAGTTTTCGTGGACAATCTTGAGATTTCGTTTTTTTTTTTACTTTTGACTACACAAATATGATCAGTAACGGGTACAGATAGAGACCCATTATTTTTTGTACTAATTAAAAAATTCTAAAACTTTTTATCTGACTGTACTAAACAGAGTGTGTCCGAATCGACAGTGAAAAAAATATTGAAATAATAATGTCCCAATTCGGACACTGTGTCCGATTATATTGTATCCGAATGGTCAGTAACTCGGAATAATGCATGAAAACAATATTTGTTATTTACTGACTAAAACCATACTTGTGTCCTTCACTTGCCTTTGCGTTCTGGGGCCTCGGTTTCCCTTTCAGGAAACCTCCGTGCCCTATGGGCCCCTACGGTTTATTGACATTTCTTTGAGGGCGTCGACAACTCGAGCTCAGTCCTTACCGGACGGCCGGACGGCGAGCTACCCATAGCTCGTCGTCCGCAAGCCCGCGCCTACGATGGCCGGCCACCCTGCGACTCCCGACGCCCAGGGCGTCTTCTGTTGTGGTTGCGGGTTTTTTTTGAAATAGCTTTTTATGGTCTTTTTCGTACGTTCAACGCCCGTTAGTAGTGGTAATATTACTCTAATTTTAGCTCTACGAAAACCTACCTTACAAATACGGAATAAAGACCATATTCGTGTGAAATTGTTAGAATGGGCACATGGTTAACGGTGCTAAAAATACACGCTTATTATCCTTAGGGAAATGCCCTGCCAATGACCTTAGAAAAGTCAAGAGAAATAGAACAAAGAAAAATCTACAATATTCAGTTTATAAGGTCACCTACTGACTATTTTGCTGTCAAAATTCATTAACCTATAATTATTTAAAAACAAAGTAGGTATTCAACTAAAACGAACTCCGTAAACTTTCTTTGTTTCAGTTTCAAATTTAGAATACACGTGACTCACTCCGTGCGTCAAACGCCAATATGGCGACCTTGAAACGTCAAAAATGAGCGCGAAAATAAATATACAGTGTTTAAGTCTGTAAGTTCACAATCTGGTTATTTGATATTGTAAATATTATTGGATCACATTTTTGAACCCTGGAAGGTTTATGATCTGCCTAGTTTTTTCGTCCAACTATATTGGGTTCGGCTTCCAGTGTAATCGCATAAAGTGATACCAGTATCTTATATGGAGCGACTGGTTGTGTGGCCTACACAATCCAGTTACTGGGTAAGACAATTTTTTTTTACCCGACTACGTCAAAGCCAAAGGAGGGTTATGATTTTGACAGGCTATGTAAGTAAGTATGTTTTAAACATATCGTTTTTCTAATAACAACTATCTGTTGGCCAATTTGACTGGCTTGTTGATCTAGTGGTCAGTGGCCCTGACTGCTATGCCGTAGGTCGTGGGTTCGATTCCCACCCAAGACAAATGTTTGTGCGTTGAGCACCATCATTTGTTCTGCGTCTGGGTGTGATTTATCTATTATATGTATGTATGCATTTAGAAAGATATAAGTATGTATATCAGTTGTCTAGTACTCATAACACAAGCTCTGTTTCTTTATCGGTCAAAAAAAAAAAACAAAATAAAAGTTTTTTATTTGCGGGAATCGGCCAAACAAATTATATATTCTAAACTAGAATTAAAAGTCAAATCTTACTATTTCTAGTTTTACTTTTATAATTCTAATATCACACTATCCGTAACTAGCAGATATAATCCTAAAGCATAGCATAATCAGCCTAATAATGTTCCCACTGCTGGGACTGAGGCTTCCACTCAAGGAGAGAGAATGGGCCGTAATCCACCACGCGGGCCCAGTGCGGGTTGGTGGATATCACATGTCTTCGAATTTTTGGTTCTAGGACATGCCGGTTGCCTCACGGTGTTTTCCTTCAACGTTTTGAGAGCAGTGGGGATAAATAGTCATATATATCCGTGTAAATAGTACATTTTGATACCAGTGCAGAAATTTTGTCATTGCTACCGAGGCGGAATTCACATGAGCTGTAGGCGAGTGCGTTATGGAGCCGAGGGCTGCAGTGACAAATTTGCACGTGTATCAAACGACTTTTTCAATACAATAAATGGGGGTTGACCGGCGACTTGTGAGGGTCGACGCGCGCCTAGCTCTATACGATAAATGTAATAAAACTGTGGCGGGGGAGAGCACGCTTACTTTTTTGCACTAGTGCGGAAAACAGTCTATTGCGTGCCTAAAAGTGGTGGGATAAGGTGGGGTAAGTGTATTGAAAATAAATTATCTGTACAAAGTAACGCGCCTGGCTAGGTTTAAACCCGCGACCTACAAAAGGTTTGAACTTGTAAGTCGAGGCCGTTACCATTCGGCCATCACTGCTCCATAACATCCTTGCTTAACAGTCCGTTAAAATAGTTATTACCAATTTCAACAGAATCTAGTAATAGGTAATTAAATGTCATGTTGAGCAGAGTAACGTCAAAATGCGTGTCTGGCGAAACCGCGAACTTGGCTCTAAAACTGTCTGTGCATTTGAGTGCAGAGAAGCATACAATTGCAGAGCTAGAAAAACACCCCTCGAGCGCTGATTGAAAAACTTTTAACTGTCGTATTGTACACACGGGTGTACGAAATTTAATTGTTTCTCTATATCTTCGTTTATCCTGGAAAAAACCTGCATTTTTGGTGATTTTATGTAAAAACTCGCAATTACGTAATAAACCCCCTGGCGCGCGAGGGGTTAACTAGTAAATTTAATTCAGACTTATAGAGACAATCCACTATATACTACATAATCTATATTTTGGTGGTGCACACCCTGCAAATGTGATATGGGTAACCAGCCACTCCTATCAAGATCGGAGACACGTTTACCTGGGGCAAACAGTTTAGTTAGGTAGGTTTAACATAGAGAGAGAGGTCAGTGGTCGAATCCAACTCGGTTGATCAGCGCTTGAGAAGCTGCGCGGTTCTTCTCCGACACAAGACATAAGTCGTGGTTTATGACCAGTGATAACACACGGTCCTGAAACGTGGTCGTTCACAATGAGACTCGTCAGAAGCTTTATAGTCACCCAAAGGCCGTCGCAGAATCTGAGATTCGGCGTCGTATCGCATCGCATTGGATCGCAGTTGGTCCAATTCGTGCGGAAGTGACGCCTGGGTGCTACCACTGTGTGGACCGCTCGGAGGACACGGTGGAGCACACGGTAAAGGTGTGCCCCGCTTGGGCAGAGCACCACCGTGTCTTCGTGGGGGAGATCGGCGGCAACGATCTCTCGCGCCGGGCTTTGTTACAGGCCATAGTCCGAAACGAGGAGGAGGGGCAGGCGGTCGCCTCCCTCTGCAAAGCAGTAATGCTAGCAAAGGAGGGGGCCGCACGAGCACGAGCCGGATCCCGATCCCGATTTCCGGTCACCGTAGGCGCGGGCTTGCGGACGGCGAGCAATGGGCAGCTCGCCGTCCGACCGTCCGGTAACCGTCCGGACCGAGCCCAAGTCGTCGTCGGCGCGTACTGTTCCACGCGCGCCTCAAGGAGATGTCTGGTCTCTGTCTGCCTGGTATGAAAGGCAACGAAGGAACATAAGTCGGTTTTTAGACAGTAAAAGTCTGACACACCCTCGCGCTCCACCCAAGAGCTGGGGATGTCATTGGATGATTTTCCCACAGACAAAAAAAAAATCGCAGTTGGGCCAAAAATGCTAGCAGAGTTTAAAGATCTTCCAATAACATGAAAACATTTCCAACAAGTGATGTTTAAAAATTCTAAATTCTTCTAATTCTTAGTAAATATTTTCAATGCAGGCCGTATGTTACTTCTGCGGCAAGGTTACCGGATCAATTAGAGATTTTCATATAAACATTTCTCTACATAGATATTACGTACACTGAAAAACATGACTACTGAAATAAATAACTTTAATAATATGTCCGTGAAGTCAATAGTATGGGAGCTAGTTTAACAACGAGACAAAGTGCCATGTGACGTATACACAAAATTTTACAGATCGGTCCATAAACGACGGAGTTGAGAGTGTGGGTTAAGACTGTGTATTACACATAGAAAGAAAAAAACATACAACCGAATTGATATCCTCCTCCCTTTTTTTGAAGTCGGTTAAAAACATCCCTTTAACATTTCAATTTATTTTATCAAACGGATCGCGTTAACTCACTGAAAGCCCAGTGCGCGGATCCACGCGAGACCCAATCGCTTTTTAATTGTGTCTCTAATTACGGCATACGAAAGGTTAAGAACCCTTAGGGCCAAAGGATTGTGTGAAAAAATGATATAGGAGTTAGTCCTGAGTTGGGGCAACGAATAAAAAAAAATATCTAGACTACATTCCAATAGATGGCATGACAATAAAATTTGCGGCTGCAGTAAACAGTTGGCATTGTAACCAATTTTTTGCTTTTAATGCACTCCTTCATCATCATCATCTCAGCCGAAAGACGTCCACTGCTGGACATACGCCTCCCCCAAGTGTCGCCACAATGAACGGTCCTGTGCGTCTCGCATCCATCGAACACCCGCAACCGTTACCAAGTCATCGGTCCACCTTGTAGGAGGCCTTTCAACGCTAAGTCTTCCGGTACGTGGTCGCCATTCCAGAACCTTTTGGCGCCAACGGCCATCCGTTCTGCGAGCAATGTGCCCCGCTCATTGCCACTTAAGTTTGGCGATCCTTCGTGCTATGTCGGTTCTTTGGTCTGGAACCTTGGTTCTCCTGCGGATATCCTCATTCCTGATTCGATCACGCAAGGAAACTCCGAGCATAGCCTTTTACATTGCCTTTTGAGTGACTTTAAGTCTTCTGATGAGGCCCATTGTAAGCGACCACGTTTCGGAGCCATAGGTCATCACTGGCAACACGCACTGGTCATAGACTTTTCATGCACTCCTTATGTCTACGTAATAAAAGTCAAAATCTGTTGAACAGACAGTAAAAAAGCTTTGTTTAAATGTTAATCTTACTGCGGATAGAGTAAAGACAGATGCAAAGTGTTCTAAGCAATTTTTACAAGATTTTATCAACAGATTTTGTTTTTTTTTGTTTAGTCTACGATCAAGTTAAATAGAGGACAAGACAGAAATCATATTGTAGCATATGTCTAATGTTGTTTCAGATAAAACTGTGCTTCATGACGCCAGTGATGAGGAATTTGTTAGAAGAGCTTTTTAAGTACAGGATGAATTAACTAAAACGAGCTCAGCTATGTTTAAATCAAATCAAAAACGAATATAAATGTAAAAGGGGAAACTAACTGACTGACATATCAACGCACAGCCGAAATTACTGGGACTTTTTTTAGGTGGAAATCATCTCAGCGTATCAGACTTTTACTGAGTAAAACCCACTCCTGTTCCTTCTTTGCCTTCGTTCCAGGGCCCTGGGGTTCTCTTTCGCATCACTCATGGCCCCAGTAGGCTTCGATCCGGTCGGACGGCGAGCTAGTCATTGCTCGCCGTCCGCAACCCCGCGCTTACGGTGGCCGAAAATCGAAATCGGGATCCCGGCCGGCGGCTGCGGCGTAAGGAAACATTGCCTCGCGCGTGCGGCCGCCTCCTTTGCTAGCATTACTGCTTCGAAGAAGGAGACGACCGTCTGCAACGTCTCCTCGCTCCGGACCATCGCCTGTGCTGATCGCCCCCACGAGAACACGGCGGTGCTCTGTCCAGGCGGGGCACACTTCTACCGTATGCTCCACCGTGTTCTCCGGGCGGTCCACACAACCGGGCGTTTCTTCCGCACGAATCCGGTGCAGGAACCTCCCGAACTTACCATGTCCGGTGAAGACCTGTGTCCTGCGTCATGGGTGATGCGAAAGAGATCCCCGGGGCTCTGGGAAAATGGCAAAGAAGGAACAGGAGTGGGTTTTTTAGTCAGTAAAAATCTGACACTATCTCCCGCCCCGCGGGATAAAGCGGGGGATTTCATTGGATGATTTTCCCAATCGAAAAAGAAATACCTCTAAGCATACTCGGAAAAAGGTTCTTGACAGACGGGCAACAAGTGATGTTAAAATAGTTGCACCACGCGGGGACATTGCAAGTTAGTGGATGTCACATGTCTTCGAATATAATAACAATTTAATAGAACATGATGCCAGTTTCCTCACAATGTCTCCCTCTACCGATTTTAGAGCTGATCAAATAAATATAAAACACAAACGAGTCTAATAAATCAATATTGACATACGTCCAAACACGCTTTACTTAAATGCGTTTTAATTTTTTTTTAATTTATTGCGTATAATGCTACGGCTACATGTGATATTCAGCCAAGTTTTGTCGACGCTGATTATAAATTGCGTTTAAAGATGTAGACCTATATTTATTGCTAGTAACATTTCCTCGTTTTTCAAGGACATGGTAAATGTGTGTTTAATTATTAGGTCATTATATATAATAGTCACTCACTTCCTTCTAGCATTAAAGCAAATCAATTTCACACTACTCTCTATTTTTTTTTATCTAAGCAGGTATGCTAGACCATATCACAACCCATAACATACCCAGTGCGGGTTGGTACACACATAAACCAAACCGCACTGGGCCCGCGTGGTGGATTACGGCCCATTCCCTCTCCTAGAGAGGAGGCCTGATTCCCAACAGTGGGAACATTAAAAAGCCGATTGTGCTTGTGTTGTTGTATGTATGCTAGCGACCTCCATAAAATAATAATAATAATTGATATAGCTGTCCGTCATGACGAGAACCTCGTGAAAGCTGAGAAGAATAAACAAACTAAATATCTTGACTAGGCTCCACCGGTAGCTTGGACCCTATTCCCGATAATCGGTGGTCACTGTTTAAATATTTAGAAATATAAATAGTTTGTTTGAAAAGAAAATAAATTGGGTTCCCTTTCCGACAACCCATGGCCCCGAAGAAAAAATGCCAAACTTAAGTGGCAGTGGGCAGGGCACATTGCTCGTAGAACGGATGGTCGATGGGGCCGAAAGGTTCTAGAGTGGCGACCGCGCACCGGAAAATACAGCGCCCTTCTAAATGCAGGCCTTTCAGGCTTCCCACATGGTGGACCGACGACCTGGTGAGAGTCGCTGGAATGGGGTGTATGCGAGACGCATAGAATCGATCGTTGTGGCGACGCTTGGGGGAGGCCTATGTCCAACAGTGGACGTCTTTCGGCTGAAATGATGATGATGATGATGGCCTTAGTAAGCTTCGGCCCTGATGGCCTCCTACGGTTATGCTGACATCTCTTTGAGGCGCACACTGGAACACTGCGCGCTCTCGACAACTCGGGCTCGATCAGGACGGTTACCGGACGGCCGGATCGTGACCTACCCATTGCTCATCGTCCGCAAGCCCATGCCTACGGTGGCTGGAAGTCGAGGTCCTGGCGGCTGGGTTAGTTCTGCCTAAGCTTTTGAGAAATAGAGACGTGATAATATTTGCAGTTATAAGAACGTAATGGAGCATGGCTGCGTCTTGGCTGCTTCAAGACTCTAAAATTTAAATGTCAAGTGTCTGAAGATATAACGGTAGAATAACAAACTTTATAGATTGACGGCTAGTATGTGCCTGTCGTTACCACATCTTAGAATTGATCACTTCATGATGTGACCGACCATTACTGAAATGCTGCTATTTCAGCTAAACGCATGCAATGGTTTAAATATGGTTGATTATATCGTAATAAAATAGTTATGTTGTCCACCGGTAGAGTCCACTGTACTACCTCAATGTATTCCTGTTTTCTACTACAAATATGCTTTTATTCCATCAAAAATACAATTTGTGAACTAAAATACGCTCTTCTGGGTGGTTTAAAAAAAGTAATTACGAAGGAGATGGCGGGGTCTGTGTTCGATCGCTTCGCTCGCTCATTTGACCCCCCATTCCTTTCTAAACTAACCTGATAGGCCTTAGTTGTAGTAGTGTTTGGCAAGTGAGACTGCTGAACGTGGGGTCCTAAGATCGAACTCTAGGATGAGCAGTCTTATTTTTTTTTATTATGATATTTTCAGTGACCTGAAACATAGATGATTAGCACTTTGGCCGCAACTTCGTTTGCGAAAATGTTTTTTTTTTTTATTGTTGAGACATTCGCGCTTGACCGCTATCTCACCTGATGGAAAGCGACGATGCGATCGACGATAGAGCGCGCTTACCTAGAAGTAACCTATTCATTATTGACTTAAAGATTCCCGGGTTGTAGCCATCAGGAAACACAGATTCCGGCAAGGAATTCCACTCCTTAGCTGTACGCACAATGAATGTGTTCCCAAAACGTTATGTGCGTATGATGATGATATTTTTATAAAAACTTCAATATTTGAGAGTAGTTTAAAAAAAGAGTCTTTATTATTATATTTTTGGAATTTGTGACTTTCAAGTATAAGGAACTAAAAATCTTCCATATAATCTTTAAACCCTTTAATTGTTCTATTGGGGGTTGTTGTTTTAAAAAAACAAATAGTGTCAACCTATTTTTTTAATTATTATTGATAAGCTCGCGTTTGACCACTATAACTAGCATGCTTGCCTAGAAGTAACCTATTCACTCTTGACTTAAAGACCCCTAGGTTGTAGCTATCAGGAAACACAGACTCCGGCAGGAAATTCCACTCCTTAGCTGTACGCATTATGAATGTGTTTATTATTATTATTTCTTACAAATATTACTGCTGACAGTGTTAAAAAAAGATTTTTCTCTTTTCATTAATAATCCATTTCGGATAATTCGATATTTTTTTTACATGCTTACAATCGAGTTTTGTGGAAATGAATTTTTTTACGTACTATTTGAAAGAATGCCAGCTTCTCTTTCTTCTGTATAATAAATGTTACGTTAAGACGTGTAGTGAGGTGAAAATTATAAATAATTTTCTATCATTATATGGCGGCTCCACATTAGTGTCTTGAAACTCCATAAAAATTCGTGAACGTGAATGTGGACGGTTGTCGCGGGGTTCACGCGCGTCACGCCTGTTCTCCGACCAGAGTCGGTATTTTGTCCCGCGACAAAGGGCTGGCGCCCCCTTCGCGCGCCGTTCACGCGTACACATCCACATTCACGACCCCGTGCCAGTTTACTCCGCATTACAAAAGCCGTATATAATTAAAAATTGGAGAAACTTTCTGAAGCAAATATTGAAAGTCCACTGTTTACATAACACTGTTTGTGTTTTTGTGTTAATTTGAGTTAATAATGTTTTTGTCTTGCAAAATGTTTGCAATATGTTAGTTATAAGTTTGCGCCTTTTCCGGCAAATAAAATGTTTTTCTTTCTTTCTTTCAGAATGTAATAATAATTCTCCATAGAAAGTCTGAAATGATTTTTATATGATTATGTATTTCAGACATCCACCATCTTTTTACCAACGCTTTCTAATAACTTTCTTGTTTTGAACGTCTTAATATTCATATGTTGCCACAGCAAACAAAGTTATTGCAGCAGCAGCTTGAATTCATGGCGTGAAATCGCGCGTGAATTCACGGCTCTAAAGTGGAGCCGCCAATAGATAATATAATTAAGTTGTGAAAAAGTAAGAAATGAATCATTTTTATTCACATCATCATCATCATTTAAGTCGAAAGATGTCCACTGCTGGACATAGACCTCCGCCAAGCGTCGCCACAACGACAGATACTGTGCGTCTCGCATCAACCCCACTCCCGCGATTCTCACCAGGTCGTCGGTGGGAGGCCTTCCAACGCTGCGTTTTCAGGTGCGCGGTCGCCACTCTAAAACCTTTCGGCCCCATCGACCATCCGTTCTACGAGCAATGTGCCCTGCCCACTGCCACTTTAATTTGGCGATTCTTCAATTCTATTTTTATTGGTGATTTGATTTTATTAATACGGATTGAGGATGAAAGAAACGGCAGTGAATCTAAAAATTGACTTATTAATATTTTTTTTTTTTAATACCAATGTATTAAAATAAATTAAAAAAGTCGATTAGTATCAAAGAAATAAACGACTTTTTAAGTTATTAATTCTTTCTTCTTCCTGATTGCTACAACCTGAGGATCTTTAAGTAAGAATAGGTTACTTCTAGGCAAACGTGCTCCATCGTCGACTACATATCATCGCTTTCCATCATGAGATCAAGGGCGCCGACTCCGTGGGTGCTCGGGGGCTTACGCACCCATTAGAAATAAACAGTGGGTGCCGAGCACCCCTGAGAACCGACATCAAGAAACAGATCAGTAATCGCCTTTTGGGTTACGTATAAATTATAATATTTCTTGATAATAAAAACTAATCATCATTCATTTTTATATATTGGTTTCATTTTATTATTGTATTTTTATCAAACATAATTAGTAATTGAGTACCTACGCAGTATATAAGTAGGACATTTATTTATTTGTCGGTCGATCACTGTGCATTTCTCTTCTTCACCACTTTTTCGAGTCATCAAATGAGCATGAGCACCCGTGAGCTTTTCTAAAAGCCCGCGCCCCTGAATGAGATAATAGTCAAGCGCGACCCTGTCAAGAGTAAAAAAATCCTGACATCCTATGTTCCACCCAGAGCGCGAAAACTTATTTTATGATTTCCTACCGAAAAAAAAGCATTAACATTGGCCACCATCACACCAATGATTTATAACATCTTCATTTACATTTTATTCACTAAGAAATACGAAGATATCAGCTGTTTCATAGTATCACACAATTAGTAATAGTCAACATACGAAAAGTATGTATTTGTCATATGACAAAGAAAAATGTAGCGACAAAATGTTGATTGCCAACACTGAGTGAACAAGCGAGGTGATCGATGACCTTTTCTTCTTTGTTTGGGTTTGAGAAGAGTTTCTTTTGTTATCGAGAAAGACAATAACTGGCTATCTGGTGGACATCCCAACCATACGTACAAAGCGGGTTGAGAACACATTCATTATGCGTACATCTAAGGAGTGAAATTCGCTACCGGAGTCTGTGTTTCCTGATAGATACAACCTAAGGGTCTTTAAGTTAAGAGTGAATAGGTTACTAGGCAAGCTTGCTCCACTATCGACTACATTATCGTGAGATAGTGGTTAAATGAGAGCCTGCACGCAATAATAACAAAAATATATAGACATAGGCAAAAAAGCATGAGTAATTTGATGAACAGACTATTTATCATCCTGCTGGCCTGTTGGTCTAGTGGTTAGTGGCCCTGACTGCTATGCTGGAGGTCGTGGGTTCGGTTCCCACCCAAAACAAATGCTTGTGTGATGAGCACGATAATTTTTTCTGTGTCTGGGTGTAATTTATCTATTATGTGTATGGATTTTAGCATGATTTTTAGCAAACAGCTGGTCGACTCTTCGCATGACCAGAGGGCTGGGCTTTTCTTCGGTCAACGAATCAGCATTAATATCCAGCGTGGCAATGCTGCCAGCTTACTGGGCACTTTCTAATTGATATCGATGTGGACGAATTTTATGAGTTCTTTTTCTACCCTAGTACATATAATATTATTATTTTCAGTTTGTATAATTATATACATATTAAGTTATAATATTTAATTGTTAAGATGTATATTAAATCCAATGTCATTGAATAATATATATATATTTTGAAATTCAAAAGTATGTTTATCAGTTGTCTAGTCTAAACTACTCATAGCACAAGCTCTGCTTAGTTTGAGACTAGATGGCGTTGTGTGAAAGTTGTGGAATGTTATAATATTATTATTATTATATATATTTATTATTGTCCACCTAGCCTTTTCCTATCAATGTCTAGATCAGCTTCCAATCTAACTGGATGCAGCAAAATACCATCGTTTGATATGGAGTGACTGCCTCTTTGAACTCGACAACACCAAAGCAAAAAAAATAAAAGCTACTTACGGTTCATCCGAAGGATTCTCCTCACTTCCATGGACTAACGGCTTATTGACACTAATTATCTCTTCTTCAATTATTTCTTCTATAATCTCCTCCTCTGTCTCACTCCCACTAACTTCTGCCTCACTCTCACTCTCACTTTCTTCACAGTCCTCTAGTTTATCAGTCACTTCACTCTTATCTCCTATTTCTATAAAACCACTGTCGCTATTATCACTAGATATCCTTTTCAATATCTCTGGACTCTCAACTTTTATAGTCACTGGCTCATTGTCATTTGCACAATCATTCACATTGATAACTGTTGTGTTATCAGCGAAGATAATGTCGTCGTCAGCATCTTCAAGAAATTCTTCATCTTCTGATGAGAGAGATTCGAAAGACGAACCGACTTCTTCGTCAGTTTGTTGCTCTCCATCATCAAAGACTATGTGCTTTCTGAACGTAACTCTTTTCTTCCCGCAATCTGATCTATCATCATCGGAGCAACCCTCAGTGTCAGACTTCGGAGGTTTCAAGTTAGATTTCTTCGCTGTTCCCGGTGATTCACCATCAGGTCCCAAACTATTATTATCACCATCTGTGCTTAGCAATTTATTCAATTCACCTTTTAATTCATTTCTATAATTCAAATTTCGTTCGTCAATACTTTCGTAAAGAGGTTCACTCTTATCGATCTTGCTGTCGGTACCTCCCATTTGTTTGCTTTCATTTAATTTGTCTACGGTACAGTCTATAGTGCGCGCGATCTCCCGTAGTAATGCCTCCGCATGTTTTTTTTCATCCAAATCGGGTTCGTTCACGTACACGAGAGACACGTGTTCCTTGTTTTCGTTGCTCTTAGAATATTTCTGCAGTACCAAAGCTTTGACGAAGTCCGCATCGTCTGAAGTATTTTTGGCTTGTGTGGGTACGACGACGTCATTCGCCTTCCGATCCGAGTTGCTCCTTTGCAATACATTTGTCTCTTTCAAGGGGCTTATTCGACAAGACTCGGTACGCACGTTCCTCCGTTTCCCCTTCTTCCGTTTCCCTGCCATAATCTGCAGTATAGCACCGACGCCAGTTTTCTGGTTGTTGTAATCAGTTTCAGGTAACAATAAATTCACTACATCTTTACGTATTGTGTTAAATTTTTCGTGCTCAGTGTCGTTTCGTTGCGCGCGCGCGGTAACTGATGTTAATTTTGTATGGTCGGGGTTCGGGAATTTTCGGGCGTCGTCGGCCGTTGCCGGCGCGGCCTCGGGTTTCCCGCCTTTCCGCTTGAAGAAATTAAACATAGCGGCCGGGTGTTGTCATGACCGCTTGCCTTGGCGATGTCCCACCGACTGGTCGATGAAAAGCTGTAAAGTATTAGACTATTGCTAAAGTATATAATATGTTTTTGCGGTTGATTTAGTGCAGTGCGGTGTCTGTTTTGTTTTTTTTTCTTTGATTGTAAATATAAATGTTTGTTTGAATAGTTACAAGTGGTTTTGTTGGTAACTATAAGTGCATTCCTTATGAAAGACGTTCTACTAGACGTGAATAGGTACGTGTATATGCTCCTGGTACATTGCCTGATACTTTATTCTCTCTACTGGACAGTACATATAAACACATACTAATTTATGAACTCCTGGTACTTTTAGCAGCATAATTTATCTAAAAATGTTTCAGCATTTGTGTTTCGGAAAATTCTTACAGACAGATAAATCGCTTGAGGGTTAAAGTATTATATATAATTAGCGTAAAGATTGATAATGTATAGTCTTCAGGCAGACTTTAACATATTTACTGTGTATTTTCAATCTAGCTTCTTCCATCGGCATCGTCCATGCGTAAACAATTTCACGGGAACGATCTGGGTACTTAGCTAGATAAAAACTAACTTAGATGTTTTTCAGGTCATGTAGTCTACCCAAGTCATAAAATCTACAGGTCCGTGATAAGGCCTGTCATACTGTATGGATCATAGATGTAGAATATTAAATTATTGTTTTTGCCAGACCCTTTTAAAAATCAAGCTTTATTATTTTATGTAACTTTCATATATTTCCATGACGTAATCTCGTAGATATACACGTTTGAAATCGTAACTTTGGGTCAGATTCGTGTTTTTTTTTTATCAGGCCAACTAATTTACATCTTGTTTTGATTTTTACCCAGCAGTTGGTCATATGGTCAATTTAAATAAAATAATTTTTCATGGTTGTCTCTGTTATGTGGATTTCCAGAGGTTTAAAAAGTACAAAATTAGTGAAACCTCGCCTTAACTATATTTTACAGTATTTCTAACAGTACGGGAAAGTTATATAGAAATATATAGATTTATATAGATATTATTAGAATTTAAACCTCTACGTACCGTAAAACGGGGTAAATAGAAACGCAGGGTGAATAGAAAAAAAACTTTGGTTTGGTTTTTCACTTTGTGGTTGCGCCTATATCGCTTGGTAATTGCCGCGTAAAAATTAGTTCCGTAATTAGCCGCATAGAATTAAATACCGCGTTTTGTTTGTGTGACAGCTTGCAACACTCTCCATTTTTGCATCCTTTTCCCGCACTACCTCGAGAGAAAGGGAGCGCACATGTACTCGCTTGGTATCGCTCGCAACGCTAAGACGGCGTCCCGCGCATTTTGCAAGAAAAATTAGTTATAGTTGAACTTATCCGCTAAAGACTCTAAACCCGCTAACGCTTTGTGCTTGAGAACTGTGCAGTGTTCAGTGAGTGTTATACCTTCCTCGTCACTGGGGCAGGAGTCGCGAAATCCAGAAAAAGCTGGCCGGCGACACGTGGAGTTCAAAAGCTTAGTGCAGTTCCCTCCCATATACGAGCAGTTTTTCTCTGCTTCCTAATCCTAAACGGCTCTAATAAGATCCATCTACTGCAAGGTGTCAAGCACATATCTGAGAAACGCCAATCCGCAAAAATACAGTCCACTTCCAATATTAGTAATATATGCGCATCCACTTTGATACCATATTATCGGCTTCAAACAAAGCATCGACTTTTTAGAATAACAATTCATAAATACATTGATATAGTTAAATGCTGCAAAAAATATTCAAATATCTTGAAAATACCCTTTGAAGTTTTGATTCTATTCACCCCATTTGACTACGTGTATACCCGTACTTTCCTCTACGCCTACTTGTTACAACGAAAACATTGACTTAACCTATCACCATCAAAAGCATATTATTATAATTTCAGTTTTGAGCCGTTTAGGGTTGAAACGCTTGGGTTGACCAAAGAGTCACCACGTCCCTGAAACGCAAAGGGCAACTGAAGGAATACGGGTAGATTTTTAATCAGTAAACAGTCTGACAGTACCTTCCAATGACTAGTTAATTTTAATAGCAAAATTTATATGCAAATATCAATAACTAATAAAAATACAAATTATAAAATAAAATAAAATAAATAATTAATAAATTTATTAAATTAAATTTGCAAATAAATTTTGCTATTAAAATTGATTCTCATGTCTCTCTATATATTGGGAAAAAGCGCATGAAAATCTGTTCAGTATTTTTTGAGTTTATCGCGTTCATAAAGGTAGATCGACGGGGTCGACTTTGATAATGGATGGTATTAAACTGAGTCTCAATTTATTCCAGTTTTCTACTGCAAAATACGCCTTTATTCCACCAAAAATACTAATTGTGCACTAAAATATGCTCTTCTGGGTGGTTTAAAAATTAACTGCAACGGGGAAAACGGGGGTCTGTGTTCGCTCGCTTCGCTCTCTTACTTGATCCCGCCATCCCCTTCTAACATATCCGAGTCTGGATGCCCCAAGTCCTAATAATATATTTGGTATACAATTAGTATTTTTATCGAAGATTGAGATTCTTGATGCACAGTTAAAAATATATCTTTTATAATACTTAATGAAGAATATCACGCTGATCAGTCTCTGGTCATCGGCTTGTACAGCTGTTTGGCTGTAGACCTCCGATGTTATAACAAATACCCATCTATTATTATGGCACAGGTATTTTGCCTAAAAAAACTTGGCATTATTAATGTATGTCATGTAGCAAAAATAACAGTATTTTGCAACAGTCCCATTATGTAAACAGCGATAATGGACGATACAAAGTCAAGAGTGAATACGTTACTTCTAGGCAAGCGTGCTCTATCGTCGACCACATCATCGCTTACCGTCGGGTGAGATAGTGGTCAAACGCGAGCCAAACGCATAATAAAAAAAAACTTTTAGTGAATACTTGGTGATACGCTTTGATAAAAACAAAACTGGGCAAGTGCGAGTCGGAGTCGCGGACCGAGGGTTACGTACAGTCTTACTTATGAAAATAGATCAATTTTTCCGAATCGCGAAGAAGTAATAATCGTTTGTCTTGGTATGATTGTAGCGACATCTATTGCGCTACATACGAACTAAACTACGAAATCCTGCATCGCGCAATTACAATTCGCCACGTGATTTGAACATATACAACCAAAATCATTTCTGGGACAGTAGCCCGGATCAGACATATACCATAACATCTGTCTGGCCAGAGGATCCTCCCTTTTTAACGAAGCTATGTGGGACTACTGTACACTCTGTACCGTATACCTCAAAATTGGTGACCCCGACGTGATAAATGATCATGTGAAGAGGAGGGATGAAAGGCATGTTACTAAAAAAGTTATGAGTATATTTGTGGATGGATGGAGAGGGAGAGAGAGGTCAAAGAAAAGATGGACAGATTGTGTGAGCGAGTGATATAAAAGAAAAAGGATGATGGAACGGGACGAATGACCTGGTAAGGGTCGTGGGAAACCGCTGGATGCGAGACACACAGGTCACTTGTGGGAGGCCTTCGTGAAATGAATCAGCATTTCAACCGAAAAACGTCATCAGATGACTCCTGTTTTAATTTTTAGTGTGGGGCGATGGTTTATCTATCACTACAGATAAAAAAAAACTATTACATGAAAAGAATAAGGACGTTATAATAAAGTAAACAAACCCAGCAAGGCCGTCGATAAAATTAGCATTGGCATCAGTTCAGTTACCAATATCTCGGTGTTTGAGACTCAAATCCCTGTTTTCAATCGATGTTATTTCAAATTAAAGCGAAATTTAACTTTATAGAAATACGAATTAAGTTGTTTTCAGAACGGCAAGCATAATTTGCTGCAGTGTTCGTTGTTCGCAAAAACATATTTTTTATAGACCAAGATCCCAGAGCTGTCTGACATAAGTTGACATAACTTATTTTCACATGGATGAAACCTTAGGTTCTCAGTAGCGTCTCATGTGCTTTGAATATCTGTGTGCTTGTGGAGCTCCTCCTTGGAGTGACTGAGAAGGTACCAAGCCTTTCTCACCTGGTACCTGCTCAGGCACCCCAAGTAGCTCTGGGATCTAAGTATATTATAAGTTCACTTTGTTGTCCATCTGTCTAGAGTTCTAGATCCTTTTCTTCAAGAACGCGTGGAGGAACCAAGCTGAATTCAATATCTAACGCTCAGATCTGCTACCTCTTGGAGTAGTCCAAAAATTAAACTTCTAAGCCAAAGCAATTTAAAGAAAACCGGTCAAGTGCCAGTTGGACTCGCGCATCCCAGTGGATCCCGTACCGTCAGTAGTAAACAACGGCAAAAAAGTCATATTTATTTTATTCTGTTTTTAGAGTTCAGTACCTCAAAAGGAAAAAACGGTACCCATATAGGATCACTTTGTTGTCCGTCCGTCCGTCTGTCTGTCAAGACCCTTTATCTCTAGAACGCGTGGAGGTATCGAGTTAAAATTAAAACCATATACTCAGGTCTGCGGTCCCTTGAAGCTGTGAAAAAAATTAAACTTCTCAGTTAACAAAAAAAATAAAAATACAGCCGTTTATGTCGCAAAAATCGTAAATTTGACACTCCTAAAGAAATGGAAATTCATAGGGTCATTCCCGTTTACCTTGAACCCTGAAATTTGGCAAGAAGCAAGGTCTTATAGCACAAGTATAGGAACGTTTTTAGTTTGTACGGAACCCTCAGTGTGCGAGTCCGACTCGCACTTGCCCAGTTTTTTAGTATTTGTTGTTATTGCGACAACAGAAATACATCATCTGTGAAAATTTCAACTGTCTAGCTATTACGGTTCATGAGATACAGCCTGGTGACAGCCAGATGAACAATGGAGTAGTAAAAGGGTCCCGTTTTTACCCTTTGGGAACCCTATAAATCAGATAACCGTAAATTTGTCCTGTGACCTAAACCATAAAATAATTACTTCTTTTTGATTCGGAAAAAAACTTCAAGACTCTATTCGGGAGTCGAACTATATGTAAGTATCAGTGAGCGAGTCTGAATCGCATTTGACCGTATTTTTTTTAATATTGAATCTCACCTTTAATACATCTAGGGGCGCCGACACCGTGGGTGCTCGGGGGCTCAAGCACCCATGAGAAATAAACAGTGGGTGCTGTGACTGGTGTGCTAAGTAGGTATATAATATATAATATTCCACAACTAACACACAACGCCGCCTAGTCCCAAGCTAAGCAGAGCTTGTGTTATGGGTACTAGACAACTGATAAACATACTTATATATTTTTAAATACATACATATTATAGATAAATTACACCCAGACACAGAACAAATGATCGTGCTCATCACACAACCATTTGTCCTGGGTGGGAATCGAACCCACGACCTCCGGCATAGCAGTCAGGGCCACTAACCACTAGACCAACAGGTCTGTCAACCACTCCAGTAAGTGTGACCAGGTCGCACTTATTATTACTTTGCTAACTGGCCTTAAAGGTTTAAGTTATAAAAAAATTTAGTTATGATGGATGTCAATCAATAGAATAGTCTAATGGCGGGACGATATATTTTATATTGAAAATGTATAATGAAAGTGCTAAATACTAAAAAATACTCTAAAGATAAAGTAGCCTTTCATTGCGTCTCCAGCCCCTACAGTGCCGACACACACCAAAATAGACAACAAGAAACAGATCAGTAATCGCCTTTCAGGTTACGTATAAATTATAATATTTCTTTATAATAAAAAATAGTTTCATTTTTTTATCATAAAAGTTTTATGTAAGTAGGAAATTTATTTATTTGTCGGTCTATCAGTGTGCATTTCTCTTTCACACTTCGCCAGTTTTTTGAGTCCGTCAAATGAGCATGAGCACCCATGAGGTTTTCTAAAAGCCGGCGCCCCTGAATACATCTATCCACTCCTACAGTAAAACAAGCGTAAAGTTATGTTAATAAAGCAGTACATTTAGAAGCGAACAGACGCTTGCATCTATAAAACCAAAGGTCAGTGTCTCAACTAAATATAACCCTATGTGCGAGCGAGGAAAGTAGACAGTTTAGAGATGTGCCGGAGTTGTTTACGATACGTATCGATTTTTTACGTTTTTTTTTTACGGTTTTCTTTTGTTTTGTATTTTTAGTTTCTATGTTTGCGGTATGATTTTTTTTTTGTCTTTGTGAAAATCATTCAGCGACATCACCACGTTCTTGGGCAGAGCGAGAGAGCGTGTCAGACTTTTACAGACTAAAAACCCACTCCAGTTCCTTCGTTGCCTTTCATACCAGGGCCGAGTTTTCCTTTCAGAAGCAAACCCTTGGCCCCAGTAGGCTTCCTTGAGGCGCTCGTGGTGTGGTATGACATTTGGCACACGCTTTTATCTCATGAGGATAGGTCCTCAAAGAGATGTCAGCAAAACTGTAAGGGCCTAGGGCTGACTTCCGAAAGAGAGTCCCGGGTACTGGAACGCTAGGCAAAGAAGGAATATAGGTGTGCATATGTTTTAAAAACGTAAAAACAAAAATATTTACTTATTTTTTAGAGTGTATAGCTTCCATTTATAAAGAACAGCATAATTGGAAACTAGTGATTATAAATTCTTATGTTTTTTTAAAATAAAAAATAAAGACATTTGTATTTCATTTGTAAAGTAAGTTTGATATAGTTTATGATAAAGATTTAATCAAAATGTCAACTTCAACAAAACTTCATGATAATTATTTTTTTTATTAATTCCTCAAATAAACTAGTCTAGTATCAAGGAATGGAATTAAAATAGACATTGTTAGTATAGAAAGTACAGCTTTCATTTGAAGATCTTCAGATACGTCGCTACTGGTAGTCAGAATCCAGAAAATCTGACATTAGTCTTGCCAAAAGTTCTCATATTACCTAGTAACTGAGTTGTGGAGATCAGATTGGCAGTCAGTTCATGTAAAATACTGGTATTAAAACGCATCCGGTTAGACTTCATATCATCAACATACTTGGGAAAAAGCCGGGCAGATGGAGTCTTGTTAGTATTACAAATGCTAATGTTTTGTTTTTGCTGCAAAATTCGTTGTTATAAATCTTTATACTTCCATGTTTACATTTAAAGCAATCCGTTGCCAAAGTAAAAGCACAAAGAGATAGGTTCAGAAGTCAATCTCCATACAAAGCGCGCTCTTGCCACGCTCACATAGATACCGCTCACGGACACGATATCTCGGACCGCTTAGAACCAATGCAAGCGCGAGTGCCATTTGCTTATTCGCTGTGAATTTTTATGTACAGCAAGAAAAAAAAAAGTTTGAATTCAGTGGACGGCTATTTAAATTCAAGATTAAATGTTAAATTATCAAGCTACCAGTTTTTTAACCTACCAGTTGTTTCAAAGAGGTAAGTAGGTATTTGCTTGTATTTCGATTGGTTAAGGTAAGCACCCTGGGTCCCGGCCCCACGCCAAAACAGCGAATATGACTTTATGGCCATGCAATATTTTTACAATTTATGGTAGGTATTTATCGCCGCTGTCGGTGGGATGTAGTGTCACATCAAAAACGATGTGGCGATGGTCCTTTATGGAGCACCTGTGTGGTCAAATAGACTCTCAGGTGTCCGTCGCTGCAGGACTAAAATTAATAGTTTGCAGCGGAAAATGGCCATCCGCATCGCACGTGGATACCGAACGGTATCCTTCGAGGCGGCAACTCTCCTGGCACGCTTTCCGCCACTGGACATCCTGGCGGATATGGACGCGAGAGTCTACAATCAGATTCGTGATATACGCCAAAGTGGCAATAGCGTGCCGGGAATCGCGGGAGCCGCAATTCTCGTGCAAGCGCGTTGTCGAAGCCGTTCTGCCGCACTTCGAAGCCTGGCTGACAAGAAAGGAGCGCATCTCCTACAGACTCACTCAGGTGCTGACCGGGCATGGTTGCTTCGGTGAGTACCTGAACAGAATCGGGCGAGAGGCCACAGCAAATTGCCACCATTGCGGCAGCAATTTGGACTCAGCACAGCACACGCTGGAAGACTGTCCAGCGTGGGCCACTGAACGACAAGTCCTGGTTGCCAGGATTGGGCGAGATCTGTCTCTGCCAGCAGTAGTGAGGGCTATGCTGGCGGAGTCAGAAAATTGGAAGGAAGTTGCTTCCTTCTGTGAGACGGTGATGGTCCAGAAGGAGGCCGCTGAGCGAGATCGTGAAAGAGCCGATCCCACTCGGAGAAGAAGGCGTCGGGGAGGCAACCGCCCTGATGCTTAACACGCCGAAACCCTGCTTGCATCATCCAATACAAGTGGGACTTTGGAACCACGGGCGCTCAGGGTGGGGACTCTGCTCGTCCATCGAGTGATTCCAGGGAAGACGGTGGCACAGTGATCACGTGCTGCCGTACACAGTGAGGTTCAGGGGAGACCGTTATACAGTCTCTTTAGGGACGTGCCGAATCAGGCGTTGCACAGAGGGGGTTCCGGAATGGTCTTTTGAGAGGTAACGGGGCCCCTTCTACGTGTTGATGGTGATCACCGAGGTGGTTTTAGTGAGGTAAAAATCCCACACTCCCCGGACTTATCCCCAAAGTCCAGGCGCCTTTTGAAGGTTTCCCCTCGAAAACAAAAAAAAAAAAAAAAAAAAGGTATTTATCGCCGCGCATGGGTGCGCTCGGACAGAGTGGTGTCGACCCTAGCGCGAGCTATGGCGAGCGTACCTAGGCATGAAAAGTGAAGTACTACATTTTGTTTTTGTAGGTGGGAAAATCATCCAATGACATCCCCAGCTCTTGGGCGGAGCGGAAGGGCGTGTGAGGCTTTTACTGACTAAACCCACTCCTGTTCCTTCGTTGCCTTCCGTACCAGGGCCGAGTCTTCTTTTCAGAAGCAGACCTATGGCCCCAGTGGGCTTCGACCCTGCTGGGCCCCTACGGTTTTCTGACATCTCCTTGGAACAGTACGTGCCGTCGACGCTTTGGGCTCGGTCCGGACGGTTACCGGACGGTCGGACGGCGAGCTACCCATTGCTCGCCGTCCGCAAGCCCGCGTCTACAGTAAGTGAATTATTACATGAGATTGACTTCTGTATCTATCTACTTAGTGGTAAAAGGTCAGTGCCTCAATTAAATATATTCTCAAGATCCACGTTTAAACAGAGTCAGACGCATATATTTAGAGAAAGTTCACAGTAGAGACGCGCGGCAGTGATATATGGTAATTATCGACAAGTATCGATAGATGTTACGAATGTTTAGATCTCGAAGTAGTGTTGTGATGAGGAACGATGTTTACGGTTTTTTTATTTGACGTGTGATTTTTTTATGTGATTCATGTAAGATTACATTTAGGTTATCTACGCTATAATAGTATAATAAAGAGTTCAAGTTGGTGAGTTTTTTGTAGAAAGTTAATAACTGGAACTAGGTACTAAACCGATTATGAAAATTATTTCATTATTAGGAAGCTACATTATTACTAAGTATATTAGCTAAACATTTTTGCCATAGGTTAAGTAAAAGTGTTTGACGCCTGAGCACGGACCCGCTAGTTTGAAATATAAATGAAATGATTATTTTATAATACGTGTGCAGAATGGGGCTTCTATAACCGTAACCGTAACACAATATATTCGGAATAATTGGTTGGAGTTACTTCCTTTTTTAAATAAAAGCTTTTATTTCCTACTAGTTTTTTTATGATTTTTTTCGGTGGAAAAATCATCTTATGACATCCCCGGCCCTTGGGCGGGGCGGGAGATAGTGTTTACTTTTACTGACTAAAAACCCACTCCTGTTCCTTCGTTGCCTTTCGTACCAGGGCCGAGTCTTCCTTTCAGAATCAGACCCTTGGCCCCAGTTCCTTTACTAGTCAGACAAACAACAATTTTTATTTAAAAGTGAAATACGAGTACCTAATGTAACTGTTTTTCAGTTAAGACTAACTAGTCTTAGTGTAACTAAACTACTTTTGTCTACTTGTGTGTGTATTCTAACAAGTCTACTTTTGAAAACAAAAATTGACCTTCGCGCGTCAATTCGACCTTACGTTTCTGTTTTTTACCTATCAATATTTCATCACAATTTCCCGTAATTACTTATCTCACCTTAGTATTAAGTCAGTGGCCTGCCAAATGCGAGTTATTTTTATCACAGTGGCTCGTAGTGTAGTATAAATCAGAGTAATACGCACTAACACCACGCAGTGGTCACGTTTGCATGCCGATATTGTGTTGCAATCGCTTTATATGCAGAGGAACCAGAGAATTTTAGGCTCGCATGAATTAATGATGACGGTTTTTTTCCTAAAATAAAAACCGGTGTTCATCGTAAAGATTTGATTAAGAACTAGAACTTGTTTCAAGTTTTCAAAAGAATATTTACATTATAATATTGGTTCAATGGATTGTCTTGGTCTAAGTTATCTTTGTTAAATACTAGCCTTTTTACTGTGCCTTCCTTCACAGAGATTATTCTACAAGAATCTTGCTCATGTCACATTGTCACACTAATATTATAAGAAAGTTTGTGAATATAAAGTGTTTTTTTTTTTTTTTTTAATTGATATAATCCACTTGACACCACGTTTGACTTCGATCCCACCTGATGGTAAGTAGTGGTGCAATCATTGATGGTGACGCGCACTTGTTTATTAAGAGCCTATTCACTCTAGCCTTGATGACACCCAAATTATAGTTGGACGGGAAGACCGCAGCAGGCAAATTGTTACAATCTTTCGATGTACGCGGTATAAACGACGAAGCGAAATGCTTAGTTCGGACCGTTGAAGTTTCACCAACGTAAGGGTGGATACCCGCCGTATGTCGGGTTGTCTGATAGTAGAAAGAAGATGACGGAATCAAGTCAAGCAATTCTCGAGCACAGTCTCCAAAATGCAACCTGTAAAATATCGAAAGGCTGGCTACTCTGCGCCTGTGCTCGAGGCCTTGTAGATTAGACTTAATCAAATCTAGAAACCCCAATTAAGCTCTTCGCACGCCTTTCCATTGAGTCCAAAGCTGCTAGATGGCATTTTGCAGCACCAGCCCTGGAACGGAACGGCTGAACGAAATTAGATCAAATTTGGCACACGGATAGACTATGTCCTAAATAAGCACCTTTTATTCAGGATACTTTTTGTCCGGGAAGTTTATGTTCCCTTGTGACAATTTCCTACTGTCGCTCGACGGAAGCCACTGGCAGCTTTTAGTATTGTCATTAATTAGAGCTTACTGTCAGACGTTCTACACGTGCGGCCTGTGGTTCAATTATACGCAGCGATCACTCAATGCCCTATGTGTCCAATATAACAATGGATTTAGGATGTTGTTGGGGTTGCCCAGGTTTTGTAGTGCTTCCGGTATGTTTGCGGAGGCCAGGGTAGATGGCTTCCATGCCATCGTGCGCAAGCGGCTCGCTTCTTTACTAAGCAGAGTCCGGGGTAGCACTAACAGTATCCTACAGGTCATTGCTAATAAACAGGACTCAAACATCCTGAAAATATTTATTCGTGCCCAAATTGTTTAGTTTTTTATTATGCGTATAATTTGTAAAATATGGATGAAATTGTCTGCAATAAAGATTTATTATTAATCACATGTATACACGCGTGTCATGTCAATACTCGTTAATAATCGTTTTTATTTATATTAAGCGTATGTTGTCTAATTATATCAGACATCATTTACTACGCACTGTTAGACGCATGGCTGTGACACGCGCATGTATCAATATAAACACAAGAGTTCCATTGATAGACATACCTGTATACCACTAGTTTTTAATCAGTACAAATATTTAAAGAGCTTTTTAGAAAAGGTCTTGTTGTTATTTAAGTAAAGTCACAATAAATAATATTCATAAAAGTTATAAGCGTTTGTTTAAATCCCAAAATGTCACTCAATTTATGGAAATATTGTACAGGCTATTGAGTATGAATGAAAAACAATGGAAAAACACTGTGCGTAGTATTTTCTGGTAGCAATTGTTATGAATAATTGATTCAATTATGAATTTACCAATTATGACAAATTTTCGTGGACAATTTTTGGGAATTCGTTTTTTTTTTTACTTTTGTCTACATAAATATGATCAGTAACGGGTACAGATAGAGACCAATTTTTTTTTTGTACTAATTAAAAATTAGGGGTGTATATTTTTAGACTAAAAAGTCGATAAATGGGCGCACCCCTAATGTAGTCGCGGATCATCACCCCCACACAAGCATCTTTGACCGTCGAACAGAGAATTAAGCGCTTTTTTCACGGTGTTATACTTTTTGAATAGTTTGGAGTTATAATTATATGTTTTATGGTTTAAAATTACGTTTATCTCTAATAATATGTGTATAGGCACTAATTGTTCCAATCTTACAAAAGTATCTTAAAAGATACACAGGTTGATATCAAAACTTATTTTTTGAGGTAGGGTATTTATCAAACAACTATCGGGTGGAGCGAGAGGGGCCTTGTACAGAATAAAACCCACCTATGTTCTTTCAGTTGCCCTTTGCGTTCTAAGGGTAGGTAAGGGATATTTTAAGTCATTTAATCGTACTGGCTGTGCCATCAACCAGGAATTAACTCTGGGCAATTTCCATCCAATGACATCTTGTCCAACGGTCAAAAGCTCTGTTTGCGAACAATTTAATTTTAATGACAATGTCATTTTAAAAACTGAAATAGTTTTAGAATCAAGGCGCTATTAGTAACACTATGTTTTGACAATTCTGTTTATTTTATTTTTTTCAAAAATGTGGCTAAGGAAAAAAAACTAGAAGTGACAATGGCGTTAGGCAATACAAATGACTTGCTAGAATAAAATAATAGGCCAATAATAATAAATGCAGGATACAAATCGTCGGGTGCATAGTAAATAAAGTTTTCTGCAATTTAGTGATTTTCTGATAATTATTATTAATAAGTGAATAATAAGCAGTTATTTTTTTTTTCATAAATATTGTTGAAAAAACAACTATCATTTCTGCATTTTGACACTTGAAAGACGATTTTTCATGTCTTAGAATATGAATATTTAGTTCAGAAAATCGCAAAATTGCAGATAACTTTATTTACTTTGCACCCGTCGAAATGAGGCAACGGAAATCTAAAAAGGAGTTATTGAACCCAAAGATGAGGTATATTTATATTCTGTCTATTAATACGACTGATTAATTACAGTTAGAAATTATAAATAAACTTACATTTGCCATTTCCTTATGATTTCGTAACAAATAAATGCTATAATTTAATTATTTTTAAATCATATTAACGGCTACTACCGCTATAATATTAAATATAAACTATTTTCCTATAAATCGGAAATACGACCGACAAAACAATTACCCTAATAAAAACTGAAAAGCATCGATAAATATCGCACATCACTACTCTACTAATAACAGCTGATCTAACGGAAAGACGACGCGTCCGGACTCCGACGTCCGGTTTTAAAATATGGCTTCACGCACACATGGTCGTGTTTATTGCTCTTTTTTCAAACTTCGTCTGCGGTTCGATTTTTGAATATGTTCTTTGTGTGTTATGCTCTCCTAGTACTTTGAATAAAGTTTTTTTTTTTTGTAACGGTTTTTGATTCTTTTATTTAGGTTTCCGTACCTCATAAGGAACTGGGGCCGAGGGTAGTGTGAAAGTGAAACCCGGAGGCCTGGGACGAAGGCAAAGAAGGAACAGGAGTGGGTTTTTAGTCAGTAAAAGTCTGACACTATCTCTCGCTCTGCCCAAAAGCGGGATTGGTCATAAGATGATTTTCCCACCCAATAAAATAATAATAATAATAAAAAAAACCTCAAAAGGAAAAAACGAAACCATCTAGGATTACTTTGTGGTCTGTCTGTCTGTCAAGAACCTTTATCTCAGGAACCCGTGGAGGTATCGAAATAAAATTGAATCCATATACTTAGGACTGCGATCCCTTGAAGCTGTGAAAAAATGAAACTTCTAAATTAACGAGAAAAGATACGGCCGTTTATGTCGCAAAAAGATATATTTCGACACTCAAGGGAATCTAAATTCATAGGGTACTTCTCGTTTGACTGACCTGTTGGTCTAGTGGTTAGTGGCCCTGACTGCTATGCCGGAGGTCGTGAGTTCGATTCCCACCCAGGACAACTGTTTGTGTGATGAGCATGATCATTTGTTCTGTGTCTGGGTGTAATTTATCTATAATATGTATGTATTTAGAAATATTTAAGTATGTTTATCAGTTGTCTAGTACTCATAACACAAACTGTGCTTAGCTTGGGACTAGACAGCGTTGTGTGATAGTTGTGTGAATATTATTATTATTATTGATTCAAAACTTTTTTATGAAAACTTACTTAAGTTGCTGGTAAAGTGCAGTTTTAGGTGGGGAATCATTTAATTACTTCTCGCTGTCTAGGGCGGAGTGGGAGGGAGTTTCCGACTCTTACTGACTAAAACCTACTCCTAGTTCCTAAATAAACAACACACTAACTGCGTAGAAACCACGTGATATTTCTGGTCCCATTCCCACCATCCATCGTATGTTTATTCGATCTTCATTTAATTTTTCAGGGTTCAGTAACTCAAAAGGAAAAAAACAGTACCCTTATAGGATCGCTTTGTTGTCCGTCTGTCTGTCAATACTTTATCTCGGGATTAGTGAAGGTATTGAGCTGAAATTAAAACAATATACTCAGGTATGCGGTCCCTTAAAGTTGGTGAAAAATCAAACTTCAAAGTTAACGAAAAAAAACGATACGGCCGTTTATGTCGCAAAAAACGTGTATTTCGACACTCTCAAGGGAATCAAAATTCATAGGGGAGTACCCTATGAATTTTGATTCCGTACCCGTTGATCTAGAACTCTGAAATTTGGCACAAAGCAAGGTCTTATAGCACAAGTATAGAAATAAATCTGAAAACTAAAAATTTGTAGTTAGGTCACAAAAAAGAAAACTTTTTCTATGCGGAAAAATCTTCGGGAATTGAAACTAATAAGTTAGTTTGTACGGAACCCTAAGAGTGCGAGTCCGACTCGCACTTGCGCAGTTTTTTTTCAATGTCAACCATTTTCTTTTTACGCATTGACGTCAAACCGCTTCCTTTCAGCACTTAGTACATTATGAGTTGTTTGTGTTTAAAAGTAATTTTTTAAATGTATGTTTATATTTTAGCGCGATGATAAATTGGTTTGTTTTTTATTTGCTAACTAGGTAATCTACTAAGTCATATTTTGTATTTTTTTTCATATTTGTTTTGGTGGGAAAGTCATCCAATGACATCCCGCGCTCTTGGGCAGAGCGAGACGTGCGTGTCAGACTTTTGCTAACTAAAAACCCACTCCTGTTCCTTCGTTGCCTTTCATATCAGGTCCGACATTTAGTGTTTAGTTTTTGCGCTAGATTGTATGTTAGGGCTAGTTTTATTCGCGGGTTCGCTCCCGTAGCATATCCCTCGGAAATCGTTTTTTAGGGTTTCGTACCCAACGGGACCATGTTAGTATGCCTCCGCTGTCTGCCCGTCCGTCTGTCAACAGGCTGTATCTCATAAACCGTAAGAGATAGAGAGTTGACATTTTTAAAGAATTTGTATTTCTATTACAGTTACAACAAGAAATAATAAAATCGAAATCGAAATTGAAGGGTTTTTTTTTTAAGGTGGGAAATCATCAAAATGACTTCTCGCGCTCCGGGTGGAGCGAGAGGGCGTGTCAGACTTTTACTGACTAAAACCACACCTGTATCCTTCAATTACCTTTTGCGTTTTTCTTCTTCTTCTTCTTTTCGTATCGATCAGATAAAATTTAGTGAGTACATACTCACTAAATTTTATCTGACCAGTATTTGGCAACCTCTACGGCTCTGTTATTGATCTCGTATAGATCCTGAAAACTGCAGGTAGTTGTGCAGGATGGACAGCATAGCAAATGACGCATGTCCTGTGCAGTGGCTCCACACTGGCACTGTGTGGAGCCACACCCATCCCATTTGGCCAAATTATTTTTACAGCGGCCAACCTCACTCAGGTTGGCCGCTGTAAAAATTAGAAATTCACCTGCGTCATGCGGAAGGTGAGGACGCCGTGTTGTCGCTCCAGCCGCTCCTCAAAGAAGGGAAAAATTAAAGGTTAAACCCCTTTAATTTTTTTGGCGTATCGTAAATTGATTCCTAGTGCATATTGTGATGTAAAATTGGTGTTATTTTTTAACTCAAGTGTCTGCGCAACTGAACAATATGTGGAATCATTGAAACAGACGCGATCTCGGTAAAATGGCGCTGAGAATTTTATTGTAGTGATGACTACCTCAGCGAAGTTAGCCGACAAGGTTGTCTTGATCTCAATACATTTGCTGCCAAATGCTACAAAAACATCAGAATGTCACATCCATATTCTAATGGTAAACAAATTAATTATTCATACTAAGACATGACTGAAAAAAGATTGCACGTAGCGGAGATGAGAATGTTAAGATGGATGTGTGTTGTGACGAGAATGGATAAAGTGAGAAATGAGTATATTAGGGAAGTTTGAAAGTGGAGCCAGTGACTGAAAAGTTGAAAGGGAATCGATTATCTTGGTATGGTCATGTGAAGAGGAGGGATGAACGCATGTTACTAAAAGAGTTATGAGTTTACATGTGGCTGGATGGAGAGAGAGAGAGGGAGACCAAAGAAAAGATGGATGGATTGTGTGAAGAGTGATATGAAAGAAAAGAAAGTTAGTGATAGCATTACGAGTGACAAGGCAGAATGGAAGAAAAAAACATGTTGCGCCGACCCCAAATAACACGGGACAAGGGCAGGAAGATGATGATGACTAAGATATGGCTTAAAGGACTTGGTTCTTATTCTTTTTTTTATTGTGTATAGGTTCGCGCTTGACCGCTATCTCACCTGATGGAAAGCGACGATGCGGTAGACGATGGAGCGCGCTTACCTAGAAGTAACCTATTCACTCTTGACTTAAAGACTCCCGGGTTGTAGCCATCAGGAAACACAGATTCCGGCAAAGAATTCCACTCCTTAGCTGTACGCACAATGAATGTGTTCCCATAACGTTTTGTGCGTATAGGTGGGATGTCCACCATGTACCGGTGGCGCATTGCCGTACGCTTGGTGGTCCGATGATGGAACGAGCTAGGCGGAATTAGGTTATGCAATTCCATCGCACACTTCCCGAAATGCAACCGGTAGAAAACTGACAGGCTAGCAACTCGGCGTCGATGATCAAGCCTTTAAAGCCTCGACTCGACGAGTGCATCATTACCAATGATCCTCCTAGCTCGCCTGTCAATTGCCTCAAGCGCATCAAGCTGGTATCGGGCAGTGTGTTACACTGCCCGATACCAGCTTACTAAATAAATTATTTGTAAATTGTACTGTTGTTACAATTTGCAAATCCGAAGAAGATCTTCGGATTTGCAAATTGTAAGTCAAGCCGGTACCATTGGGTTACCACAGCTTTCTGACAGACAGCTTGGTAGCAACAACAGGTTGTTAAATAAAAAAAATAGAAACACAATCCCACGCTATAAAAAAGAACCAACCATTAAAATGAAAAGTAATAAAAAATCGAATAACATCGAGCTTCCACTATTTTCTCTATGATTGCGGTTATTTTATGTTCTGGCAACACTCCAACGGCTTTACGATTTCAAATTCGAAATAAGAATGATTTACGATTGATATTTATTTCATTAACTATAGGTATCTATATTATGTATGTATTGTCTACAAAAGTAGAAATTGACTGACATATCAACGCACAGCCGAAACTACTGGGACTAGGAGCGAGTTTGCTCAAGGCTTCCTTTTATGATGTAGGCGAGCACTAATCATTTATTATTTATTAACCAAAGTGTGAAAGAGCAGTGGTGGCCGAGTGGAGAGCAGTGATGGCCGAGTGGATAGCAGTGATGGCCGAGTGGAGAGCAGTGGTGGCCGAGTGGAGAGCAGTGGTGGCCGAGTGGTAACGGCCCCGACTTACGAGTTGTAGGTCGCGGGTTCAAACCCAGCCAGGCGCATTACTTTGTGTAATTTATTTCATCACCACTGCTCTCAAAACGGTGAAGGAAAACATCGTGAGGAAACCGGCATGTCCTAGAACCAAAAATTCAAAGACATGTGACATCCACCAACCCGCACTGGGCCCGCGTGGTGGATTACGGCCCATTCCCTCTCCTAGAGAAGAGGCCTGAGACCCAACAGTGGGAACATTAAAAGGCCGACTATGCTATGCTATGCTAACCAAAGTGACAAAAATACTATATTCAACGAATTAAGTAAGTACATTAGATAGGTACAAATTATGTAAAGCACATTAAAGAAAATATAATACAGTATAACTAAACCTCTCACTCAGATGATTTCACAATAAAAAAAGCGTACGATATTAGTTTTTTAGGGTTACGTACCCCAAAAGGAAAAACGGAACCCTTATAGGATCACTTTGTCGTCCGTCCGTCCGTCTGTTTGTCTGTCAAGACCCTTTATCTCGGGAAAGCGTGGAGGTATCGATTTAAAATTAAAACCATATACTCAGGTCTGCGATCCCTTGAAGCTGTGAAAAAAATCAAACTTTTAAGTTAACGATAAAAAAAGATACGGTCGTTTATACCGCAGAAAATTGTATTTCGAAACTCTCAAGGGAATCAAAATTTATAGGGTACTTCCCGTTGACTTAGAATCCTAAAATTTGGCAAGAAGCAAGGTCTCATAGTGCAAAATAGTATAGGAAAAAATTTGATAACTAAATTTATAGTTACGTCATAATTTTTTTTGTGATTCGAAATAACCTTCGTTACTCAATTCGAATTCGATTTGGGAATAGAACTGTTTTCATAGGTAAGTTTGTACGGAACCCTCAGTGCGCGAGTCCGACTCGCACTTGGCCAGTTTTTTTTTTTTAATATAACACTATACACAGTTCGTCCATTTCTTTTCTAAAGATTAAATCAAAAATTAATTACAACCAAATCCTTAATAGCATTTCCAGACATTTATGTCACTCATAAACTACTCCATTTTATAATTATAGTAAAACTAAAAAGGGCAGGATGCGACAAGTCCCGGAATCCATCAGGAAAAGAGAATTTTTCTAAAAATATTCACTGTGCTTCCTGCCTGACTTATTACGAAGTATCCCAAAACGGCTTGACGAGGTAATTATGTCTACTCTGGAAGTTTCTGCATTTGGCGTTGTCTATATCTAAAAATGTAGTTTGTTTTATTCTCCAGTAAAGGACGTCAAACTCACACACAAAGCTATAGGGCAGGGGCACCGACTCCGTGGGTGCTCGGGGGCAGTGCCGAAGCCTGCTGGGGCCAAGGGTTTGCTTCTGAAAGGAAGACTCGGCCCTGATATGAAAGGCAACGAGGGAACAGGAGTGGGTTATTAGTCAGTAAAAATCTGACACGCCCTAGAGCGGAAGAAGTCATTGGATGGTTTCCCACCTTATAAAAAAGAAACCGGGCAAGTGCGAGTCGGACACGTGTACCGAGGTTTCCGTACAAACTTACCTATGAAAACAGTCCCAAATTGAGTTAGGAAGATTTTTTTTGTGACGTAATTACAAATTTTCAGTTTTCAAAATTATTCCTATACTTGTGCTATAAGACCTTGCTTCATGCCAAATGTCAGGGTTCTAGGTCAACAGGACCTACCCTATGAATTTAGATATCCCTGAAAGTGTCAAATTAACGTTTTTTGCGACATAAACGGCCGTATCTTTTTTTTCGTTAACTTAGAAGTTTAATTTTTTCACAGCTTCAAGGGACCGAAGAACTGAGAATATGGTTGTAATTTCAATTCGATACCTCTGCGCGTTTTCGAGATAAGGGGTCTTGATAGACAGACAGATAGACAGACGGACGGACAAGTGGGACGGACAACAAAGTGAGTGATCTTTATGAGGGTTCCGTTTTTTCCTTTTGAGGTACGGAATCCTAAAAAACTGGGCTAGACGAATGAGAAAGTTATAGTTACTCATGTTCCGGGTAAAAAGCAATTATATTGTAATTTAGGATGCATTTTAATTCAGTGCCAAATTGCTTCCAAATCCGTTTACTTATAACGGTTAGATTAAGTAATAAACTTGGTAATAATTGAGCTATTATATTAGAATAATCGACCTAGTTTAGGGAGCGGTATGGCCTAGAGGTTACGGCCCCGACTGTCGAGTTGTATATCGTGGGTTCAAACCAGAGGCACGACTTCTTAACGTGATCCTAAACTGAACTGTTAAAGGGATGGAGGTATATAACAATATTTTTAATATTATGTGAAACCTGAGTGGTACCGGCCCCAACTTACGAGTTGTAGGTCGCGGGTTCAAACCCAGCCAGGCCCATTACTTTGTGTAATTTATTTCATGACCACTGCTCTCAAAACGGTGAAGGAAAACATCGTGAGGAAACCGGCATGTCCTAGAACTCAAAATTCGAAGACATGTGACATTCACCAACCCGCACTGGGCCCGCGTGGTGGATTACGGCCTTTCCCTTTCCTAGAGAGGAGGCCTGAGTCCCAACAGTGAGAACATTATAAGGCCGACTATGCTATGCGCAACCTGAATATAGTTTGTTCAGAACCAGTAACTGAATCGATTCCAATAATTTTTACACCATGCTTTATTTTTTTTAAGGTATAATGAGTACAACACGAGTCACTGCAGGTCATAGCAGGCATTAGGCGCCAATGCACAGCTGGGGACGGGAGCAAAACAACCCCTCAGTCGCCCGGATGGCTCGGTGAACATGTATTGCGTGTGTATGTACGTTGTGCGGACAACCAAATAAAATAACAAGTTTCCTTAAATTTTTTATAAAAACAAGCAAACTTTGCTTAAAATTTTTCATGATATGATGATAGTTAAGAAATTTCGTACTTACAGAGGATCTTTTTTTTTTAAATATATATACTAATTTTTCATTCTAAATGTTCGAGTACCTAAAACGTTAGGTGCCCTCTTAAAGTGCTTGCCTACCGCGTTATCATACAGACGCAGACACATCAATAGAGAAACATTACTATTCATAAATAAACTAAATCCATACTTCACTGCAGTGTAGAATTTCAAGTGGATTCCAAATAGATAGATGCGGTCATATTGAGAGTAGAATGTTAATTCAGAGGCAAGTTAGAGATGGGCTGACTCGCATTTTCGACAACACGATTAGGTACTCGAGTTGAAATGGTGGCCGACTCGATTGCTACTCGAGTCAACTAGACTCGGTGGGCAAATTCCCAGCTCGGTGGGGCTGGATGGGCGCACTAATCTACTAAATACCTATTCACTCTAGCCTTGAAGACTAGAGCATATATTTCTTTATTGGCCACGTGATCAAACATCTCATTTTATAACTAAGCAATGGAAAATGAGATAGCCATAGATGTATGATAGATGCGATAGCGGGCGGCCGTCCGGACCGAGCCCGTGTCGTCGACAACACGAAGTTTTCCACGCGCGCCTCAAGGAGACAGATGGACGAGAAACCGTAGGGGCCAAGCAGGGACTAAGCCTACAGGGGCCATGGGTTGTGCGAAAGAACCCCGGGGACCTGGAACGAAGGCAAAGAAGAAACATAGCCCTACCGCTCCGCCCAAGTTCTCCCGCGAAATCATTGGACGATTGCCTACCTAAAAAAAAAATTCGCGAAAACAAGCGTGATGATATGCACAACGATAATGACATGTTAATATGAACAAGTTGTCAAGTCAGTGAAATGAGGTCAGTCTACATTCCAGTAATATTTTTTCTGACTAACTAGTTACAAATGTAATATTAGCAAAAAAATGTGTGTTCGTTACGCCTATACTAGAGCTTGCGTCAGGAGTAAATAGTGCAACAGAGTCTTATTTAATGGGCTGAGAGAATGTTCCAAGGAGTTAACGTAGGGCCTAATAACACGTTAATAACGTGTTAGTATAAGCGTCAGGCGACCGATCGAGAAAAAGGAATGGAGCTATTTACTAGGCTGTTTTAGCTATTTATGAATATTAACAGCCTATTATATAACTCCATCCCTTAACAATTCCGTTTAATTTGTAAAATGGTAGGGCCTTATGAAAGCACAAAGGGCAAGTATAGGAACACTGGTGGGTTTGACACTATTATACTAAGTTCAACGCGTGCCTCAAAGAGATGTCAGCAAAACCATATGGGGCCTAGCAGGGTCGAAGCTCACTGGGGCCATGGGTTAAGTGAAAGTGGAACAAAGGGAATGAAGAAACACACGAATGGGTTTTAGTCAGTAAAAGTCTGACACGCCCTCCCACTCCACCCAAGAGAGACGTCATTAGATGATTTACCAACGAAAAAAATCTATAATATAAATAAATTTGCTTATAATGTTCGCACTCTGGTACAATTTACTCTGTGTGCATAAATTATAAGCTGCCTCTTCAAGCCAATGCGTTCTCGCCCGACCAGTTTTTACTGTTTATCAATTTCCATATTATTTACCTCAATTCTACTAACGAGTTATCAAAGACTGATTCACTGATATTATCATTTTATTGTAGATTACTTGGTATTAGATTATATTCTAGGTAAAACTGTATCTTTGCTCAATGGAACTTTGTACAATGCGTTCCAAATAGGAATAGGATCGATTGCCATGTTGTGACGTCGAAGAATTAATAGGGTGAGCAAAAATATATTTTTTTTTATTTTTATTTTTTTACGAACTGTGAACGAAAATAGTTTAATCAGAATCCAGTTTTTCAATTTTGCTCATCTCTGAGTTCTTAAATTTTCCCTAATTTCTTGCGATTTGACAGTATGACGTGACGTTACAACATGGCAATTGATCCTATTCTTATTTGGAACTTTGTATGGCCTACTGACCACGGACGTATAGCTTCACAGACGCGACATGACGGTACGACTGTCGTTTCGCGGACAGAGTTACATAGTTTTGTATGTAAGCTTCACGCAGGCGTACACCAAGCGTATAATGACGAATACGCGTCTATGAAGCTACGCGTCCGTGGACAGTAGGCCATAGTTTAGAATGTAAGCTTCACGCAGGCGTACACCAAGCGTATAATGACGAATACGCGTCTATGAAGCTACGCGTCCGTGGACAGTAGGCCTTAAGTCGCGTTCCCTATTTATCGTCGCGACAGATAATCGTGGTAAGGCTTATATATTTAAATGGAGGTATTCACGTATAGGACGACACGATTAACTGTTGTTTACGGCTTTTTTTACGGTGACAACAGGTTGTCGAACGGCTAGCACGACAGTCGTAAAACGTTTGTCAAATCTGAACCGTAGCGGTTCATCATGTGTCGTTGTTGCGACTAAATGTCGTGGCCACGACCATCAGTTGTTATAATGGTAACAGCTAGAGACGACAGTCATCCGACGATAAATTAACCGTTACAGTGGGAACGCGGCCTTATGCCTATAGATAATTGTACTGTGTCTGTTTTTTTTTTAATGTGGGAAATCATCCAATGTCTTCTCTCGCTCTATGGTGGGGCGAGAGGGCGTGTTAGACTTTTACTGACTAAAACCACACTTGTGTCCCTCAGTTGCCTTTTGCGTTCTAGGACCACGAGTTTCGTTTTCAGAAATACCCGAGGCCCCAGCGTGATTCGGCTTCGGTTTTGTAGACATCTCTTTGAGGAGCGCGTGGAACACTACGAGCCGTCGATAACTTGGGCTCGGTCTGAACGGTTACCGAAAGGCCGGACGGCGAGCTACCCGTTGCTTGCCGTCCGCCAGCCCGCGCCTACGGTGGCCGGTAATCGGGATCGGAATCGCGGCGGCGGTTGGGGCGTGAGGACCGTTGCCTCACGCGTGCGGAATCCCTTTGTTAGCATTACTTCTTCAGAAAAGGAGGCGACCGCCTGCCAGTTCTCCTCGCTCCGGACCATTGCCTGTACCAAGGCCCGGCGCGAGAGATCGCCGAACCCCAAAAGGCTCAAAAATATAACTGCCCACGAAGTTGTTATATTACCGCCGCTTGAGGTTCTCCGCAGCCGTTCTCCGTTTCATTCATCTTATTTTTAAAGTTTTCTGAAGGTAATAACGTAAAGAAAAATTATAAAAATTGTATAACTTCAGAAAAGTTTTGTTTATTCTTCGCCCTATTTAGGCAGGCTAAGGTGTTAGACCATACCGCCTCGTCATCTATATATATAAAAGGAGAAACTGACTGACTGACATATCAACGCACAGCCAAAACTACTGGGAATAGAAGCTTGAAATTTCGCACAAGGCTTCCTTTTATAACGTAGGCGAGCACTAAGAGAGGATTTTCCAAAATTCCCACCCTAAGGAGATGAAACGGGGGTCCAAAGTTTGTATAGAGAAACCTATTTTCACGCGGGCGAATCCGCTGGCAGAAGGTAGTCAGTAATATATAATTATCTTTTTGAGTTACATTTGTAACGACATCTATGGCGTCACATAAGAACTAATCCTGCATCGCGCAATCAAAGTTCTCCGCGCGTTTAGAATATATAGAACAGCCCGAAATCATCTATCGGGCAGTAGTAGCCCACCAGACATAACACCCGTACCCGTACCTACCCGTCTGGTCGGAGGATCCTCCCTTTTCAATGGAGGTTTGCGGGACTTTACTCTCTGTTCCGCATACCTCCAAACATTAGAATACCGGTGCAACACATTCTAATAATTTTGCAGTATTTGGCAGAAAATTTAACGGCTGACTGTCTTCTCGGCAAGCTTCGCTGAGGTAGGCAACACTACAATATAATTCTCAGCTTCATTTAACGAGATCGCGCCTGTTTCAATGATTCTACATATTGTAAAGTTGCGCAGACACTTGATATACAAAACAACACCAATTTTACATAACAATATTCAATTTGTGAATAACTAGAAGCCTTCACCTTCACTCAAAGAAATCCCGCCAAAAATTAATTTTAGAAAACTTAACAACTATTTTGACAGTTCGCGCGTTTGACAGTTCGCGCGTTTGACAGTTCGCGCGTTTGACAGTTCGCGCGTTTGACAGTTCGCGCGTTTGACAGTTCGCGCGTTTGACAGTTCGCGCGTTTGACAGTTCGCGCGTTTGACAGTTCACGAGTTTGTCAGTACGCGTGGGCAAAATGTGTCCATCTTTTAGATTAGAACATTTGCATCTGAATCACTAAAATGTTCCGAAACAGTGACATGTATAATTTGGAACATTTGGAAAATCGGCTCAAAAGATACCAACGGAACATTTGAATCATTGGCTCACAAGATACAAACGGAACATTTTGAACAACGGCTTAAAAGATACAAACATAGACACACTGACTGTTATGATAGATAGATCGTGATCTGTTACGTTGCGCCATACACCAACCGTTTTATTTAATTGAATTTTGATTTGAGAATAATTTAAAGCAGACGTTTTTAGTTGGTTTTAATTTGAATTTTAAAAAGACTGCAGGTCACTAAAGTAAATAGTGTTTCAGAGTTCCAATTGTTAAAAATGGTGCATTTAAAACATTACTGCTGTTCCAATCTTTCGGAACACTAAAATGTTTCGGAACAGTGAGTCGGTTCACTAAAGAGTTACACACGCCTATTTATCAGCGCGCATCAACGGCCGAAGCCACTGGCAGAGGCTAGTTTTTTTAATAAAAACCATTAACAATATGAGTAGATAAAAAAAACGTTTACCATTATATCGATCTATCTCGACCCCAATACTAGAGTCGCGACCCGGTAGACCTGTTTGTACAGTTAGGTATTATATCGATGTCGGTTTGCAAATCTGGTATTCGCCTAATAAAAATTTTAACGGTACAACATAATATCAGTATGGCTTATTCACAAATATGTTGGGTTCGGCTCTCAATCTAACCAGATTCGGCTGAATACCAGTGTTTTACAAGAAGCTCTCTTCACTGGATCCTGCCCTCGAATGTGGTCTCAAGAGAGAGATCATATCGAGGGCAGGATCCAGGACGCGACGGCCGGATGGTGAGATACCTATTGCTCATCGTCCACAAGCCCGCTCCTACCGTGGCAGGTGGCTGTTAGTCGGGGGGTCACGGTCGCGGCGGCTGAGGCGTGCGGCGTTCCTTCACCAGTTACCTCACGCGTGCGGTCGTCTCCTCCGCTAACATTAATAATTCGAAGAAGGAGGCGACTACGCCTCCCATTCCCTTTCACTCAGGATCACGGCTTGAACAAAGACCCGGCTCGATTTTTTGTATATTTAGGGTACTACTTAAAACAAAAACAAAAAAACTGGGTAAGTGCGAGTCGGACTCGCGCACTGAGGGTTCCGTACAAACCTACCTATGTCAATTACTGAATGGAGTTTCGAAATTTTTTCCGAATCGCAATTTTTTTTTTGTGACGTAACAACAAATTTACTATTTTCAGATTTATTCCTATATTTGTACTAAAAGACCTTGCTTTATTCCAAATTTCATGATTCTGGGTCAACGGGAACTACCCTATGAATTTTGATTTCCTTTAGAGTGTCGAAATATACGATTTTTGCGACATAAATGACCGTATCTTTTTTTTTTTTTGTTGATTTTGAAGTTTGATTTTTTTTACAGCATCAAGGGACCGCAGACAGGACTATATGGTTTTAATTTCAACTCGATACCTCCACGCATCCCCGAGATAAATGGGTCTTGACAGGCTGACAGATGGACGGACAGCAAAGTGATCCTATAAGGGTTCCGTTTTTTCCTTTTGAGGTACGGAACTCTAAAAAACCAATCCCGCTTCTCCCGCGGGATCCACGGGATTGATGAGTTTAATCCCACAGGTTTGCGAGATCACAATTAAAAAAAGACGGAAAAAAAATTAAATAGAACTTAAATCACAGCTATTATTAAAACATTACATTCTCAATATAGAAACCGTATTTGGCAAAGCCGCTGAATGTTGAAAGTTGAATATTTTTCTGTTACTAGTTTGGCGTTGCCAGCATATATAATAAGTAAATAAATAAATACTAAGTTATTGGCAGGGACAGCATGGCAGGTGTGCTTACTATTATATCATTAGTTGGAACGGTGTCTAGTAAAGAAAAGCCAGTGTTTATCAATCTTTTTGAATACATAACCCCTTTTTAGGGTTCCGTACTTCAAAAGGAAAAATCGGGACCCTTATTGGATCACTTTGTTTTACGTCTGTCTGTCAAGACCCTTTATCTGAGGAACGCGTAGAGGTATTGTGTTGAAATTAAGACCATATACTCAGGTTTATGGTTCCTTGAAGCTGTGAAAAAATTAAACTTCTACGTTAACGAAAAAAAAAGATACGGCCGTTTATGTCCCCAAAAATGTGTATTTCGCCACTTGAGAGTGGCGAAATACACATTTTTGGGGACATCAAAATTCATAGGGTACTTCCCGTTGACCTAGAATCCTGAAATTTTGCATTAAGCAAACTTTTATCCTAAAATAATTCTTGATTATTTTAAGATAAAAAAATACTTATTTTAAAAATAGCTTAAATTTGTTCAGTTGCTGATTCTGTACAAAGTACTTTCAGTATGCACGTTTAGGGCGGAATTCACCAATAAAACTAATCGCGTTTTAACGTTTGGCTCGCATAATCGCGTTTAGCCGCTGTCACTAGTGTCACTTGTCTGTATTTTTCTTTTGTTGTATTTTTACAAGTGACACTAGTGACAGCGGCTAAACGCGATTATGCGAGCCAAACGTTAAAACGCGATTAATTTTATTGGTGAATTCCGCCCTTAGTATGTTACGTGTTGAATACACTTATAAACATGTAAACACACAAGATACAAGATACCCATTGCAGACCCTAAAGGGCCTATTACACTACTCGATATTCAGACAGTCTTAGTCGATGTCGCGTAGTGTAATAAGGGTTAGACCGGTCTTACTCGGAACAAAAAATAAGACAGTCTGAATATCGCGTGCTGAATAACGCGTAGTGTAATAGGCCCTTTAACAACCGTCTGTAGTCCATACAAATATATGTTCCGCGCGGGAATCGACCCCGCGACGCGCAGTACAGTATAGCCAATCGCTCAACGGCTCAACCACTGCGCCAAACGTTTTGGATAAAATTTGGTACCAGGATAGCTTATATTCTGGATTACCTAGTGCCTGCGCGATGTCCTGCGCGTCCAATATAATAATGCCTTCAGGATGTTGTTGGGACTGCTGCAGTGCGTCGGATATGTTTGCGCAGGCTCGTACCGACGGGTTCCACGTAATTGTTTGCAAGAAAAGCGCTTCACTGCTTAGGAGAGTGAAAGATAGTTGCAACAGCATCCTAGCTCTCCAATTATAAAATTTATTATGCAAAGGGTATTGGGTACTAACATTAGATAGTTATTTATTAAGTTACTAACACTCTATGGATCTTTTTGTGTCCGTAGTAAAATAAATTCTATTCTATTCTATAGGCTACAATTTATTATGGTGGCAAGTACTAATTTTAGACGGGCGAACCACGGGCGCCGGTTAGTGTCATATTTTTTAAGACAGCGTTAATTTTAGGTTTTCTTAATTTCTTTTTGTGTTTGTGTGTTCTCTAGTAGATAATTCTTATCTAGCATAAATATTTTTAATTTTTTATCCGCCAACGTCGGATGTATTCGACAAACACTCTCGTGTTTATTTCCGCCAGGGTCGCACATCCACGACCAAATACTCCATCTCGTCAGCTCTTCTGTCACCTATGGGGATTGAAGAGCTAAACGAGATGGAGTACCCAGTCGCTAACACACGACCCTGGCGAATTGGACACGAAAACACTTGTCCGACCAATTCGACGCAAGCGGTTAAGAGTTAATAATGGAGTTCTTTTGTCTGAAATGGCACTAACAGAATAACTAGACGGATTTAATTTGTGCATATATTTGTTTAAAGCGTTGGTAGTGTAATTTTGTATCAAGAATAAAATTCGGCAATGTACCCCTCTACGATAATTCTTATAAACCGTTGCAATTCAAATAAAAAAAAAAAAAACAAAACAAACAATACTTTACCACACTAAATTAAAAACAAAACACAGTTACCACTAATATTCACTACGTATTATACACTTTAGCCGTCTGATTTCTCACTGAGTTTCCACTTATTAGAAAACCATTAAAAACCAAACAACTGCACTTAACTATTTGTTTACCAACAACAAAAACAATTGCAAAACACGCGGGAAAATAAATTGACATTAAAATTCGAATATGTCAGTTCAATAAAAAGTCAATTTAAAAAAAAATGTGCTATCGACAATGCACAGATTAAATAAAGAGGCTATTTATAATGTCGGTTGTCGCGTCCGCACGTCACTTGGCTTTCGAAAGACTGGACCGTACCGTTTCACGTTACTGCATTCGGAAATAGACATACTTATTTTCTACAGTGTGTATCGGTTGAATTTTGCACTTCAGTTAGAATGGGGGCAAAAGACGCGTGTCTGAGTCATCAGGGGATGTTCACAAACAATAGTGCCCTACTTTTTGACAAGATCAATTTAGATCATCTATTTTTTTTTTCTAGAAGAAAGTTCTTGTTAAACAGGTTTTAAGTGCCAGTAGCATTTTTGTCTTTACGTTAATATTACCGAGAAATTATTTATTTTTATATTTTGTATTTTATTGTACACCTCATATTGAGGACAGGATAGAAATTTGCAAACACTAAGTGTACAGTCGGCAATTTCTTACAGACAACCTTAGAATGGACTGAACTAAAGGAGATAGATTTGGGGCGGTCAATGTACAAATATCATAAATAATATTAATTACAAATAATAATAAAAATACACACGGGCAATGGCTTAATAGCCAAGAGCCTCGACCAACACCTTAGGAGGCTCGCGTTAGGCGGCTTGATTCAGAAAGCGGTACTCCTGGACACGGCTCGCATTGTTAGGAGGTTCCCTTCTCTGGAGCCCTGACCGCCGGTAGCTTGGACCCTATTCCCGATACCGGTGGGGTACTATTTTTTATATTTTTAAATGTTTTTTTTTTTGTACGATTTTGTTTAAAAAAAATAAATAAAAATGTAATTTGTATGTGTTTACAAAGAATAAAGAAAATACACATATATAATATCAATCAATATACTAAAAAAAAAAAAAAAAAATTAAGAAAGGTTTAGTGAACGGTCGCATAGAATGTAGTGAACTTTTATCGCGTATTTTGTTACAAGTTCCGCACAAAATTCCGCGATTTCCTTTATGCACACGGCTACAACGCCCTACCACCTCTACAAACATGGGTCTCAACTTACCACTTAAGTCCGTACCCGAAGCTGATATATATGTCATGGCCAGATCATAGAAATTGACAAGAAGACACTTCTTGAAATGGTTTTTTTTTTTTTTTCGGTGGGAAAATCATCTTATGACATCCCCCGCCCTTGGGTGGGGCGGGAGATAGTGTCAGACTTTTACTGACTAAAAACCCACTCCTGTTCCTTCGTTGCCTTCGTCCCAGGACCCCGGGTTTCGTTTTCACACTACCCATGGCCCCAGTAGGCTTCGACCCTGCTGGGCCCCTACGATTTGCTGACATCTCCCTGAGGCGCGCGTGGAACAATACGCGCCGTCGACGACTTGGGCTCGGTCCGGACGGTTACCGGACGGTCGGACGGCGGGCTACCCATTGCTCGCCGTCCGCAAGCCCGCGCCTACGGTGGCCGGAAATCGGGATCGGAATCCCGGCGGCGACTTGGGCGTGAGGACCGTTGCCTCACGCGATCGGCCGCCTCCTTTGCTAGCATTACTGCTTCGCAGAAGGAAGCGACCGCCTGCCACTCCTCCTCGCTACGGACCATGGCCTGTACCAAGGCCCGACACGAGAGATCGCCGCCGCCGATCGCCCCCACGAGGACACGGCGTTGCTATTCATGAAATGGCTAAGTAAAAGTGGCCAAATCGTTTTAAACTTTAAGTTTGATGATATTTCAATCCTCGTTTTGTCTACTTTCTTTAGACCTTTTATTACTTATCATAGAAAAATGCCCTACATCAATGATATGACCAAACGAGGATTGACATATCATAAAATGTTAACGTTTAAACGATCTGGCTAGTTTTAATTAGCCATTTCATGAAGTGATCGATTCTAGGATCTGACCACGACATATATATTGTATAACGATTATGAAGCGAAATTCAAAGCAAAAATTTTGGCCTCCCTACACGCCAGGAACAAGTTATCGAGTCCATTCTTATATTTTACTCTGTTTGTTTTGTTTTTATTTTATTCTATCTGTTTTATTTTCTCGTAATCTAACTGTTGTCCTCTGTTTTTCGTTTTGTGTCACAATTATACAAAAACCTAAGTTAGCAACCATGCGGTAAACTGACCTGTGTGCTGTAAATGTTATAGCATAGCATAGAATAATCAGCTTTTTAATGTTCCCACTGCCGGGACTCAGGCCTCCTCTCTAGAAGTGGGAATGGGCCGTAATCCACCACGCGGGCCCAGTGCGGGTTGGTGAATGTCGCATGTCTTCGAATTTTTGGTTCAAGGACATGCCGGTTTACTCACGATGTTTTCCTTCACAGTTTTGAGAGCAGTGGTGATGAAATAAATTACACAAATTAATGCGCCTGGCTGGTTTTGAACCGCGACCTACAAGTTGTAAGTCGGGGTCGTTACCACTCGGCCACCACTGCTGCTGTTTACTCGTAATTGGTATGTATATTAGAACTGTCCCTATGATTTATTTTTATGTGTGTGTATATAAATGCCCTGTGAGTGAACCTAAATAAATAAATAAGAAAGAAAAAAAAAAATATATTTAATATTATTATTATTAAATTACGTCTATAGGTATTAAAGAGCACGAGCAGTGGTGGGTGGCCCACTGGTAACGGCTCCGTTTTACGAGTACACCAAGGAGTCATAACTGCCTGGTTTTTCGGTAGGCAAACGCTTTAATTTTTGTAATTTATTTCAATACCACTCTCAAAACGGTAAAGGAAAACTATGTGAAGAAAAATCAAAGACATAATATGTGACATCATGCATTTCATAGACATTATGAATTTTGATTCCTTTGAGAGTATCGAAAACGAAATATACGTTTTTTTTTGCGACATAATCGGCCGTATAAATTTTTTTCTTTAATTCAGAAATTTGAAGATTTTTTTTCACTTGTAGCTTTAAGAGACCGCAGACCTGAGTATATGGTTTAATTTCAACTCGACACCTCCACGCGTTCCCGAGATAAAGGGTCTTGACAGACAGACCTTTATTTTGCGATTCCGAGAAATCTTTGGACCTAAATTCGGGATTTGAACTTTTACTTTAGGCAAGTTTGTACAGAACTCTCAGTACGCGAGCCCGACTCATACTTGGCCGGTTTTTAAGGTGGGAAATCATCTCATGATTTGGAGAGCTTGTCAGACTTTAAGACGAACGGCTGGACGGCGAGATACAAAGGGTGTACTTTAAAAAAATCAGCTCTACTTGAACTATCTACACATCTACACTAATATTGTAAAGAGGTAAAGTACTGGTCCAATAGTTAATTTTTTTTCACCGATAGAAAGTTGCTTTATACCTGTGTGACATAGGCTATATTTTATGTACGCGGGCGAAGCCGTGGCAAAAGGTAGTATTTTTCTAAATCTTCTGTAACCGAGTGTTCAAGAAATATGCTTTTAATTTCCAATTATGTATCTATTTTATACATATTATAGACCACTCTCTCGAATACAGACGATTTTTTCTTACAATCAAAGTAGTGCGCGCTTGCTACACATTTAAAAAACATCTAAATTAAAAAAATAAAAATGGGAAAAATGCATGGAGCAAATAAAAAGAATTCAGCTGCTTCTGAGTGATCGGTATTTTATTTTCTATTCTATGCCAATATTATAATGATCAAGCGAAAGAGTTTTTGTTTGTTTATGGTTTGTCTACTACTAAGGTTCTTGAATGGTGACCACATCTGAAAGACGCAGCGTTGGAAGGCCTCTTCTCCTCTAAAAACGCGAGTAAAACTGTGGGGACAGCTAGTTTAATGTTTAATCACATTCGACCGCTAATCGAATTATAATCGATGATATTATCATCATCATTTCAGCCGAAAGACGTCCACTGTTGGACATAGACCTCCACCAAGTGTCGCCACAACGAACAGTCCTGTGCGTCTCGCATCTCATGACTCTCACCAGGTCATCCGTCCACCTTGTGGGAGACCTGCCAACGCTGCGTCTTCCGGGGCGTGGTCGCCACTCCAGACCCGTACGGCTTCATCGACCATCTGTTCTGCGAGTAATATATGTGTGATGAGTATGTTGAGTGGCCTGTTGGTCTAGTAGCTAGTAACCCTGACTGCTATGCCGGAGGTCGTGGGTTCGATTCCCACCCAGGACAAATGTTTGTGTGATGAGCACGATCTTTTGTTCTGTGTTTGGGTGTAATTTATCTATTTATGTATGTATTTAGGAATATATAAGTATTTTATGTATATTTATCAGTTGTCTAGTACCCATAACACAAGCTCTGCTTAGCTTGGGACTAGACGGCGTTGTGTGATAGTTGTGGAATATTATTATTATTTTTTATTATTATTAATGTTAAGTTATTCATGATTCGATCACGCAAGGAAACTCCGAGCATAGCCTTTTCCATTGCCCTTTGGGTGACTTTAGCCCTTTCGTGAACAATACTATTTACATCTCGGATTTTTTTATAAATTTATTCTAAGTAAACATTGTGAAATAACATTTATAAAACAATACATAGTAGATGTCTTCCCTTGCTCACCTCCCCCCTCCTTTTTTTGGGCTACGGCAATATCTTTGCCATTGCCCATTCTCTGAAGCGTGCAGCGGCTTCAGAGAACCTCAAGCGGAAATAAGTGTAATAACCTTTTTGGTAGTTATATTATCGAGCCGGTTGAAACTCTCGGATCGTGGGGTCCGAGCGCTCACAAATTATAAAGAACTTTCAAAACGCCTTGTTGACACTTCGCGTGATCCAAGGGCTGGCTTTTACTTCGGACAAAGGATAAGCATTGCCATTTAACGTGGCAATGCTGCCAGTCTTTTGGGTACATTACCAGTCGACAGCGATGCGGAGAAGATTTCCAATGCCGTACTTTAGATTGCCTTTTTTTGGTACTTTAGGGCTTTCATTTTTATTTTGTAAGTTAGTTTTAATTAGGTTAAGTTAAGCATGTTATTGTATTTGTTAGTTGCAAAAAATAAACATGCCTGTTAGTGACTTTTTATTTGGCAAAGTAATTGTCAATGCCCAGTTTGAATTTGACCAATTTTTTTGTTACCAATGTCTTGTTTTCTTCATACATTTAGGCGCAACTTTTAAAAAGTGGTTTGGCAATTTTATTATTTTGCCAATGCTCGCGAAAGGGCTCATTTCACGCAGGCGGAGCCGCGAGCGGAATCTAGAGTAAATAATAAAGTGGTAACCCTATTTCTGACTCATACAAAGGTACACGACCGGGCTGAATAATTTGATTCCATTGCTCTGACTGTTTTGCCGCCAAAACCGTCCGCCATGATGGAAATTCTTATTTGTTTTTCTTTCAATTGAAATGAGAAGAGATTTTGTTTGTTTTGGAAATCTATAAAAAGAAAACGTTTCGTAATAATATGAAATGCTGAGTGAGTAGAGTACATAGTTCTGAGTCCCTAACGCGACCTCTTAACGTGATTTGACGATTTAAACTGAAGGGAAAAAAACGAAAAACGGAAACTGAATGATTGAGCAATATAGGTAAGGTCCATCCTCCATCTTTCTTTCTCGCTTGCACGCTTGACAGTTTTAGTACATCATAGTAAGGCTCTTGATTTTTTAACTAAACCTTTTTTTTGAGGTGCGAAATAATCTACTTAATGACTTGCGCTCTAGGGCAGAGCAGGAGGGCGTATCATGTTTTTACTGGCTAAAAATCGCCCCTATGTTCCTTCAGTTGCCCTTTACGTTCTAGGACCACGGTTTTTCCATTCAGAAGTTGACCCACAGTCCCAGTGGTTCTAGTAATTTGATGAATTTCCGTCTCAAAAAAATAGTAGTTACATTTTGATACAAGTGGAGAAAGTTTGTCATTGGAACCGTGGGGAAATTCGCTCGAGCCGCAGGCGGGTGTGTTATGGAGCCGAGTGACTTCCACATGACGTTTTTCAATACACTCTCGAAGATATAAATAATCGCCTAGCGCCCAGCATGATACGATAAATGTAATAAACTGTGGCAGTATGCGTTCTCACACTTGCGCACTAGTGCGGAAAATAGTAAATTGCGTGCCTAAAAGCGGTAGGTGTATTGAAAAAGTTATAATATATGTAGATACTTTGTTGTATCCACTAGACCTTACCTTACACAACATTTTATTATCTGTCAACGCAATCGTCATAGAATAACCAAACACAAAAAATTCGCCTCGATTTTCCTGCACAAGTAATTAGTTTATCCTGATACGAATTGTATTGTCCACCGCTCACAATCTCTAGTGCTAACAAAGGCCAGATAGCGAGATAAGTATTGATACAAGTGCAGATAAATGAAGTGTTTATAGAACTATTTCGACTCAGTATTAGGATCGTCATGGGCTGTATTCAAAGTGTCTCGTGTTGTTGTATTCCACTTTGCGATTGTTCTGATGTAAGTATTTCTTATATACGTTCTGCTATTCACTTCACACATCACGATTTTTCTGTGTATTTCTGTGTTTGTTAGTCTTTTACGCTGAAACTGCTGATGGAATTTGGCACACAGGTCCTGAAATATCACGTAGAGGAGATGATTTTTACACCACCTGCTGGATAATGCCCTTTTACATGCCATACAACCATCACTTAAAGCAAGTCATTCTGTCCCTAGGGAGATATTGCAGTATGGGCGATCCCTTGGGAATAATGTGATTTGAATTTAAAACCATTCGAAAAAAATCTAGCTGTGTCTTAAAGTCGCGGGCGGCATGTTGAATTCCAAACGAAACGAAGGTTGCTAAGTTTTGATCCCGAACGCAGTGAGGGATCTGTATAATTAACTCCCGAGCACTGTGAGGAAGTTATAAATATCTATAGATACCTGAGTTACACTGAAGTGAGGAATTCAAGCCGCCCAAGTCACATAATCTACTATTTTATAATTATAACAAGCTTTTATTGCGCAGTATAGTTCTGATCCATACCATTCCAGAGATCTCCAGCACGATTATTTTTCATCCCATTTTCTTTCACTCCGAACCACGGCCTGAACCCGAGCCCGGTGCGAGAAGTCACTGCCGCCGATCGGCTCCACGAGGACACGGCTGTGCTCCTCTCCACCTCCACCTCCACCGTGTCTTCCGAGCGATTCGTCCTCCCGAAGTTACCATGTCCGGACAGGACCTGCGTCATGCGGAAGATGAGGACGCCGTGACGTCTCTCCAGCCACTCTTCAAAGAGGGTACTTTCTGTCATGTTTGTGGCATACCCAGCGCTGGGTTGTGACAGTCGCTGTTACCATATCGCCATGAGATCCCGCCGGAATTCTATCGCCGCGTGTCCACGCGTTCTCGAGATAAAAGGTCTTGACAGACAGACAGACGGACCAAAAAGTGATCCTATAAGGGTTCCGTTTTTCCTTTTGAGGAATGGAACCCCTAAAAAAGAAGAAAAGAAAATCATATTATGACATAAAAAGTTATGCTGTAAAGGGCCCCTCTGTAGCAGCCTGGAGTTTGGAAGCTGGTGGTCAGAGATCCCGTGCCCGTCTTTCCCCGGTCGCTACAGATTGCCGTACCATCGGACGGCCTGACTGGCCTGTTGGTCTAGCGGTTAGTAGCCCTGACTGCCTGAGGTCGTGGATTCGATCCCCACCCAGGACAAATGTTTGTGTGATGAGTACGATCATTTGTTCTGTGTCTGGGTGTAATTTATCTATATTTTGTATGTATTTAGAAATATATAAGTATGGTTATCCATAACACAAGCTCTGCTTAGCTTGGGACTAGACGGCGTTGTGTGGTAGTTGTGGAATATTATTATTATCGGACTAAAAGCAACAGAGAGTGCGCCTGTGTTTTCGTTCACACTTGTGCACTATAATAATTATCTCCTGTGTACTTGGCTAATCTCCTTTAGATTGACCTCTGTGACTGAAATTCTGTCGGGAGAATTATTAATTATGTGATGCACTCGTTGAGTCGAGGCTTCAAAGTTTTGAGCATCGACGCCGAGTTGCTAGCCTGTCGGTTTTCTACCGGTTGCATTTCGGAGAGTGTGCGTCGGAATTGCATAACCTAATTCCGCCTAGCTCGTTCTATCATCGGACCACCAAGCGTACGGCAATGCGCCACCGGTACATGGTAGACATCCCGCCCATACACACGAAACGTTTTGGGAACACATTCATTGTGCGTACAGCTAAGGAGTGGAATTCCTTGACGGAATCTGTGTTTCCTGATGGCTATACCTATACTACCCGGGAATCTTTAAGTCGAGAGTAAATAGGTTACGTCTAGGTAAGCGCGTTCTATCGTCGAGCGCATCGTCGTTTTCCATCAGGTGAGATAGCGGTCAAGTGCGAGCCAATCAAGAATAAAAAAATAAGAAAATTATTACGCGCATAATATTAGGCATGTTAAACTCTTCCTCTATAGATAGTAAAATGTTATTATCTTGATGTGAAGCAAATTATCTTAAATATGTCATAATAATACAACGTGCGTGAGTTTTCGCTGCATTTTCCCTGTACATTGCATTCCAAATAAGAATAGGATCGATTGCCATTTTGTGACGTCACGTCATACTGTCAAATCGAAAAATTTGCTGAGCAAAACAAGATTTTTTTAAGTTTAATTTATTTACGAACTATTTACGAAAAAAGTTTAATCCGAATCCAGTTCTTCAATTTTGCTCATCTCTGATTTTTCAATTTTGCCCAATTTCTTGCGATTTGACAGTATGAAGTGACGTCACAACATGGCAATTTTTTCTATTCTTATTTGGAGCGCATTGTAATAACTTTTGGCATATCATTCAACTAGCTTCTCCCACTGGTTTCGCCCGCTTGAAAGTTGTAGTTTTCTCCAAACTTTTTTCACATTAGGTCAGACCGACAGTTTTGCCGTTGACCGACTGTCGGGTGTTGCTGTTCACACTAGAGGCTGCCAAACCGACCTAGTGTGAACACCACCGTAGTTACAGTCGTTTTACTGCCCGGGTACTGCGTATAAGTTCACATGGTTTTATCTCACAATGAACTTCTGTCTTCTTCAAGAGAATTTCTATATTAATTTCGCCCTCCAAGTTTAAGTGTATCTTCCCTGCATACACGCCGACGAAACTACTTGCGCGAGTGCCGAGAGCGGGTAGAGTGAACGCCGACAATGTGAACGTCGCTATACTTGCCAGTACGCCAATATTATGTCCGATCCGACAGAAATCGCGATTGAACGTCCGTTAAAAGTGTCGGCTCCGTTAGTTTTGTCGGGTCGCTCTAATGTGATTAGCGCTATTGAAATACATATGCAAATATGAATTCGACACTTTTGTCGGTCCGACCTAATGTTAACCCGCTCTTAGATAAACGCGGGTTGCCATGGAAATTTAGTACCGTATCAGCTGTTTGCATCAGCCAGTTAGATTACAGTGCAAAAAATATTTTTATCAGCAAAATGGATGATAGTGGATAGTGCCTCATCAACTTCTCCCTGCCCTTGTCCTGTGTCATTTGGGGTCGGTGGAATACGTCTTTTTCTTCCATTCTGTCCTGTCATCCGTCACGCTATCACTAACTCCCTTTTCTTTCATATCCACCACCCACCACCACCTCTACGGTCCGGATTAAGCATTTCGCCTCGTCATTTATACCGCATACATCGAAGGACTGGAACAATTTGCTAGCTACGTTCTTCCCGTCCGTCCGATTATAATTTAACCGACTTCAAGGCTGGAGTTAATAGGCTCTTAAAAACTAGTGTACTTCACCATCAACGATTGCATCACTGCTTACCATCAGGTGGGATCGCACTGATCGCAGTCAAGTACCAGATTATATCAATTAAAAAAATTATAATATATATCTCTTCTCACATAATCCATCCATCATTTCTTTGGTCTCCTTTTCCCTCTCCATCCATCCTTATGTATACTCCTAAGTCTTTTAGTAACATGCGTTTCATCTTCTTCACAATATGGCTATACCAAGACATAAGAACTTTCAACGTTGATAGAGGGTAATACATGTAACAGGAAAAAAAACACAAATAAAAGTAATACAGATATTTTATTTATCAATGAATCAGCTAATTGTAGCTCATTCTCATTATAGATTGCATTATCATATTACAAAATGGTTGTCTTGATAACATTTTCAAATCTCTTGATAAAGGATGAGTAAAGAATTCTACTGCATCATTTTAGGTTTAAGAGAAATTCTTTAAGAGGGTCCTTTTTCACTCGCTTAAGGTCAACATCGAGCACGGTTCAAAAGCTTGTTACTTCATCTAACGCAATCCAACGCGATGTATGACGAAAAGGCAACAAGAAAAAAGAGAGATAACGCCTGAAAACTCTGTTAGACTTCGATAATTCTTTGATTTACTTGAATAGGTATTTTACAAAACTTATTCCAGGAAATACGTATTTTTTAAACCCTTAAAAGTTATTGAAATAAAATTGTCGTCATTCAGAATCTTGATTAAAGCAAGGTGTTATACTTTTTTGACTTTTTAAATGTTTTAGTAAATTATAAAGTGTCAAAGTTCATGCAAAATAGCAGATTTTCAGAGGTCTTTACTGGATTAGTTTTACATAAATTAATAAATTGATTTCAATAGAAGCCTAGATAATATCAAGTCATAATCGCGTAAGAGCGGTTGTATGAAAAACAGTCAAAATGTATGTCGAGTTGCATCCCCTTAATACCAAGTATACTAGAACGACGCACACGTGTTCCACGCATCTTTGTTCGATCCAGCCCATCCCTTGCTGCCAGCCAAACTTAAATACCTTATTGCCAGAGTGCATCTCATGACAATTCTAATGATCCTAAACACGGTATATATTACATTAATTTATTACAGAGTTCCGGTGCCTAACTTCAGGCTTCATCATCAGATCAGTTCGATATATTCCCCTTCTTCTTCTTTCAGTCAGTCATCGACTACACGTATAAATAAATCAATTTTACTTGTAACGACGGTTCTGCTGTGAATCTATGAGGAGTTCTGTTCCATATCTTCGAAGTTCATGATCAGATCATAACAGTATTTCTACGGGACCAACTCGGAAGCATAAACTGTAAATCAAAATTTTTTTTCAAATTCGGTCCACATAATGACCCAGAAATCGGTGAACATACATAGGTACAAAAAAATACATTCATCTGAACATAGAAACTACTCCTTTTTGAAGCCGGTTAAAAATAAATCATAATATTATGGAGCCTCGACACCTTAGGAGGCTCTCTTTAGGCGAGAGGATCATGGGCTTTATTGAATTAAAGTGGTACCTTTGAACACGGCTACTATAGTTAGGAGGTTCATTTCTCTGGAGCCCTAACTGTTCTTGGACCGTGTTCCCCATCGTAATAATAACATTTTGATACAAGTGGAGAAAGTTTGTCATCGAGACGGCATTCACCCGAGCCTTGGAGAGGGTGTTATGTAGCCGAGGGCTCCAGTTTCAAACGACATTTTTCAATACACTTACGAAGACATAAGTAAACGGGGGTTGACGCGCGACTCGTGCCTGATACGATATATGTAATAAAATTGTGAGAGTACGCGCACTTTTCCGCACTAGTGCGAAAAACAATCATTGTGTACCTAAGAGCGGAATTTTTTAAAATTGATTTAAACTAGTACTTAACTGCGATCCTACCTGTTGGTAAGCAGTGATGCAATCCTTGATGGTGAGGCGCACTAGTTTTTGAGTAAGCGTATTGAAAATTACAATTCTCTTTTTCAGGGAGGAGGCCAAGTCCACGTGACTGACGGAGTAGACTACGGCGGTGGGGGTGGTGGTTGGGGCGGGGGCGGTGGAGTCCACGTCACTGACGGAATCGACTACGGTGGCGGCGTCCATGTCGTCGACGGAGGTGGTTGGGATGGGGGCGGTGGGGTTAACGTCGTCCAAGGAGGTGGGTGGGATGACGGTGGCGGCGGCGTCCATGTCGTTGAGGGTAGATATTAATACCAAGTAAGTTATTAAACATATTTAAATTTTTTTCACTAAATATAGTGGTTGGTATAGGTTCCGATTGTGGTTGGGGCGGGAGTGGGGGTGTAAACAACACTGATGGGGGTGAAGGAGTCCACGTCGTTGACAGTGTCGATTGTGGGGGTGGAGTTAGCGTAGTTGATGGTTGATTATTGAATATTGTGTGAGTATTTTCGCATATTTAACTGTTTTTTTTTTACTAATAATTAAAACGAAATAAGTATTGGAATGCTAAATACTGAAATAGTCAAATACATATTTAACTATTTTGGAACACGGCGAGCAATGGGTGGCTCGCCATCCGACCGTCCGGTAACCGTCCGGACCGAGCCCAAGTCCTCGACGGCGCGTGCTGTTCCACGCGCGCCTGAAGGAGATGTCAGCAACTAACTGTAGGGGCCCAGCAGGGTCGAAGCCTACTGGGGCCAAGGGTCTGATTCTGAAAGAAAGACTCGGCCCGGAAAAAAAAAAACTATTTTGGAACTAAATTAAATAAACATCAGAGTTTTAACTGACAATCGTACAGTCAGGTGTCAAAAGTGCAGTTACAGTCTAACAATGGTAAAGTGTTTAAAATTTCTATAGATGTCCAATGTTCCACAAGTTTATTTAATACTTTAGATCCTATGCTACGAATTGAACCATTGACCCTCTTCTATATAGAAAGTTTAGGCACTTTAGAAATGGCAGAGTGCAACTGTACTTTTGACCCCAGAACGTACGTACATGTGAAACTTCGAATTCGCTTGCCATGTTTTAGGGTTTTTTTTTTTTAAGGTGGGAAAATCATCTAATGACAAATCCCGCTCTTGGGCGGAGCGAGAGATAGTGTCAGACTTTTACTGACTAAAAACCCACTCCTGTTCCTTCGTTGCCTTCGTCCCAGGGCCCCGGGTTTCGTTTTCACACTACCCATGGCTCCAGTAGGCTTCGACCCTGCTGGGCCCCTACGATTTGCTGACGTCACCCTGAGGCGCGCGTGGAACAATACGCGCCGTCGACGACTTGGGTTCGGTCCGGACAGTTACCGGACGGTCGGACAGCGAGCCATCCATTGCTCGCCGTCCGCAAGCCTGTGCCTACGGTGGCATGTTTTAGGGGGTGAAAATTATGAGTGTTAAATGATTTTACCAATCCGACTGGTAATTCCAAAGATTAGACCGTTTCAACAAACAAAAAAAAAACACTCTTTTGCTTTATAATCAAACTATACATAGAAATAAAAAGAATAGCTGTTCGTTAGTCTCACTAAAACTCGAGAACGGCTGGACCGATTTGGCTAATTTTGGTCTTGAAAAATTCATGGTAGTCCAGGGAGATTCACGAAAAAAAACTGAATACAACGCCATCTCTAATTGAAATGTCATTACAAAATGAATTATGCTGTTCTGGTAATGCCTGGAGATGGCGTTATCCTTATTATTAAGCGGTACGAAGTTCGCCGGGTTAGCCAGTATTAGTATATATCGACACCCGCAACTAACAGGGTTGTAACATTAATTCAGTAATTTTTTAAAATGAACCAAAAAGTAATAGTGCTGTTTGAATTTTGTTTGGACTATAATCTGAGATACTGCCTTGTTCGATGCGGGTGACGATATACATGTAGCGCCATCTATGATGCAACATTCGAACTAAAAATTCAAAATCCAGCATCGCGGCAATACAGTTCTCCGCGCGATCAGAACAATACAACAGCCCTAAATCAACTATATGGCAGTTGCCCAGACCAGACATAATACCCGTCTGGTCGGAGGATTCTCCCTTTTCAACGGATGTTTGCGGGACTTTTCACCTTGTTCCGCATTAATTTTATGTAATCTAAAAGTGAATGATTTTTATATGGGTCCGTACCCGGACGGATAATAAATGATTTTTAATTTAATTTTTAATTTATACCTCCAAATTAAAATAATAATAATAATAATATACAAATAATAATAATATTCCATGACTATCACACAACGCCATCTAATCCCAAACTAAGCAGAGCTTGTGCTATAAGTAGGTACTAGACAACTGATAAACATACTTTCATATTTCTTTATCATACATATTATAGATAAATTACACCCAGACACAGAACAAATGATCGTGCTTATCATACAAACATTTGTCCTGGGTGGGAATTGAACCCACGATCTCCAGCATAGCAGTCAGGGCCACTAACCACTAGACTAACAGGCCAGTCAGATTTGGATTAAAGATCATCAAAGACCACACTTAAGTTTATTTTCCTCTTTTTCAGGTCGATAACGGAAACAAACAATGCAGAGCTACGTTGAAATTGTCGAATAAAATATTTATTTTAATATCTAACATATTTATATTTTGTAAGTTTTTAATACTCTTGTACAAGCAAATTGTAAGGCAAAACAATGTTGTAATTGCAAATTTTATTTTAATTTGGAAACAAGATTATACGTACATAGGCGTACCCAGGGGTGGGGCAGGGGAGGGCAGCTGCCCCCCCTTGGAAATTTCGCAGAACATGTGTGGACTCGCCTAATTACTAATTAAAGTGCAAACGGGGCCTTATGCTCTAACTTTTAAATAAACCGCGCAGTAGGCACTGGCAAAATGCACAATGCAATTGCCAAAAAACCGCGCGCGACGATGGCGGACGTACATTACCGAATCTAGCCGAGCGTTCGAACGCTCGGCTCTATTCGGTAGAGAGTTGCGAGCGACTAGCATTTATTTTATTTGACATAGTCAAATTTACTTTTGTTTATTTAACTACCTTTAAAGCAGGATCATTTGCGGCTGTTTGCCCTACACACTACACTATATATACCTAATGTTTCATGTAGGTGTGTTTGTGTAGTGTGTATGACAAAACAGCCACGGACGATCCGACCTAAAAAATCTGATTTGCCCCCTCCTACGCCAGAAGCTGGGTACGCCCATGTATACGTACCTAGTTTATATTAATTTATAAGTACCTATCAACTATAAAAAGAGTTAGAGAATGGAGGTACACACGCTACATAGCTCCATCCCTCTAACAGTTCAGTTTGGTTCGTCAAATGAATCGCGTTAAGAGGTCGTGGTAAGGCTTTTGGAAGGAAAAGCGGGCCCTCGGACCTCATCACTAACCAGTTTTTAATTGGTTTGTTAATGTGCAAACTTATTCAATGACATACGAAGTGCTGCTCAAGATCTGCAGAACTTTTAAATACATTTATAATTAAAAACAGTATTTTTTTTATTTTTCCTTAAATTTTAGAGATTGTTCCCCATGAGACCACGTCATTTTAAAATCTATACATATAAAAATGAATAGCTGTTCGTTAGTCTCGCTAAAACTCAAAAACGGCTAGACCGATTTGGCTAATTTTGGTCTTGAAATATTCGAGATAGTCCAGGGAAGGTTTAACAACAAGAAAAAATGGAAAAAAAATCACGAAACAAAATAATTCGAATACACCGCCATCTCTGATTAAATTGTCATTAAAAAATAAATTATGCTGTTCTGGTAATGCCAGTAGATGGCGTTATCCTTACTATTAGGCGGTACGAAGTTCGCCAGGTCAGCTAGTATTATATATTTACTTTCCTGGACTCCATGAGAATGTTTGGTACAGTCAGCATAAAAGCTTTGATATGGGATAATGTTTATTATTTCTATAAAATAAGACACAATTAATATTTTCATTTTATGTACGCAGCTGTTATGAAATTGTAATAATTACTCTACATACATGACTCCAAACAGGTGAATGGTCTTAAGTTCATAACCATGAAAAAATAGTTATTTGGGCAACAAGAGAGCAAAGTTGTTGTTTGCTGCGAGTGCTAATTTTCAGTCCCGAGCAAGCGAAGGATTCTTTGATTGAATCACGAGCGTTAGCGAGTGATTCTAAAGTAGAATCCTGAGCGAGGGATTCAAAGGCACAAGATGCAAAAACTTTTGCTCTCGTGATACACACATAATTTTTCACTTCAGCAGCGAGAACACATATTAACTAAAACTTGGGAAATAAAATAATTAACAGTAATAGATTTAATAATGATTTCAATTAAAATAAATACTATCTCTGTCGCTAGTTTTGCTCATATTTTACAATTATTTTAACATTTTTAGTCTTATTTGCCACTATTTTATTTCCGCTGTTTTTTTAAAGCACGCGCACAGTCAATGTTGAAACTAGAAATAATTATTTAAAGGTTAAATGCCAGTTTTATCTGCTGCTATAAGTACTCAGGTATTCTTATTTTTGTTCAAATACAATAATAAATTTAAAATTCAATAATTTATTTATAAAAAAAAAACAATTTTATATTTTACAAATATTTTCTATTTATTACGCATTTCCGAACGTATTTTTCTTTGTGGTGTAATTTCAAAATCTGAATGAACCTCGAAATGGCATGTTTTTCACTCGCTTTTTTATAAGGGCGAGAAAGAGATAGAGTACAATACAGTTCGAATGTTTCGAATTGTATAGTAAAAAATAAATAAATATTAAAAGTTACTTTGTCTCACGCAGTGAGCAAAATCGAGTTTTGCTCACTGTTTTCAAGCAGCAAAACCTACTTGTTTGAGCTGCTGTGGTGAAAAATAATATAACAATTACATTAAATAATTGTAATCTTACAATAATATAGACCTAAGCATTATAAATCACAGTTTCAGAATTATCACAGTAAATCAAAATAATCGTAGTTAGTAACTATTTACAAACTGATTATTATAGACAAGAAATGGTTTTTACTGTTGACTGTACTTTGGACAAATCTCGTGGACCCGTTGGAAATTGATTTAGGAACAAAACAAGTTTTTTTTAATGGGCTTGGTGGGATATGGAGAACAATAGAATCATGAATCTCTGGGAATAACCCGATTTTAGCATAATCAGCATTTTAATGTTCCCACTGCAGGGACTCAGGCCTCCTCTCTAGAAGAGGGAAAGGGTCGTAATCCACCACAAGGGCCCAGTGCGGGTTGGCGAATGTCACATGTCTTCGAATTTTTGTTTCTAGGACATGCCGGTTTCCTCACGATGTTTTCCTTTACCGTTTTGAGTGCAGTGGTGATGAAAGATAAAAGTAATTTATTACAGAAAGTAATGCGCTTGACTGGGTAAGCTGGGTTTGAACTAGGGTTGTAACGGAGCGGCGCAACACACACTGGCAGAGTGTGCCGCATGGGAGGAGCAGCGCCGTGTCCTTGTATCTGAAGTGGGCCCCGACCTGTCGCTGCCGGCCGTCGTTCGTTCGATGGTCGGGGTTTCGAGTCGTGGGATGCGGTGATCTCCTTCTGTAAAGCCGTAATTTCGCAGAAGGAGGCTGCGGAGAGGGAGAGGGAGGCCGTGGCCACTCTCTCGTGCCGCAGCAGGCGAACCGGGCGTCGGCGGAGCACACTCCTCGCGGGTTTGAGGTGGCCCGCGTAGGCGGGCTGGCACTAGCCGGGGATCATTGATGGTGTATCAGCTCCCACGATCCCCGGTCCAAGTGTGGGAGGGAACACCGAGGTGGTTTTTAGTCAGTAAGAGTCTGACAGACCCCTACGCCTGCCCCAGGCGAAGGACATCCATGAGGATTTTCCACGGCAACAAAAAAAAAGGGGGTTGTAACGGAGGTTATCTTAGCGGAGGCGGAGGCGGATGTGGCTGGACTAGTTTCGCCTAATGTTGCTGCTCGCGTGGTATTGTTTTATAATTATGACGTATATAAAACTCCGTTATAACTCCGCAAAGATTTTGCGGTGGCGGAGGCGAATAATCGATTTCTTGCGGAACCTCCGCAGAAACGCGAATTTCCGTTACAACCTTAGTTTTAACGTGTGACCTACAACTCGTAAGTCGGGGACGTTACCACTCGGCCACCAATGCTATTCTTCCTTAGATTTTATAACTACCAAATATATTTTCCTACAATTTTTTGCGAAGTTGGGTCAGGCCATGGTCCCTAGCGAGAGAGAAAGGGATGCGGTCGCCTCCTTCTGCTAAGCACAAGCCGTTCTCTTACGCGTCCGGGCCCTTTCTTCGCCAACATTACTACTTCGCTGAAAGAGGCGACCGCCGTCCCCCCTCGCTCCGGACCATGGGCTGTACCAGGACTCGGCGCGAGAGGTCACCACCACCGATCGCCCCCACGAGGGTACAGCGGTACTCCGCCTAAGGCAGGCACACCTCCATCCGTATGCACCACTGTATTCTCCGGGTGGTCCGCACAATGGGGACACCCGGGCGTTTCTTCCGCACGAATTAGGTACAGGAACCTGCGTCATGCAGGTGAGGACGCCGTGATGTCTCTCCAGCCACTCTTCAAAAAGGGAACTTACCGCTATGATTATGGCGTGCCCAATGACATACCCTATAGTCTGCCTCATAATGTTCCCACTGTTGGGACTCAGGCCTTCTCTCTAAGAGAGGGAATGGGCCGTAATCTAACACGCGGGCCCAGTGCGGGTTGGTGCATGTCACATGTCTTCGAATTTTTGGTTCTAGGACATGCCGGTTTCCTCACGATGTTTTCCTTCACAGTTTTGACAGCAGTGGTGATGAAATAAATTACACAGTGTAATTAGCCTGGCTGGCGGGTTTGTACCCTCAACCTTCGTAAATCGCCGTTACCACTCGGCCACCACCGCTCTCAATGACACACACCCATAAACCTATAATTGCAAAAAATCAGCAACAAAAACCGTTAGACACAATTTTTTTTATCTATAATTTTTATAATCTCAACTTCACCGTATTATCAGGTTAAGCACATTTCCAAATACATGTTTTTTAGATTAAATACGGCCCTGCCGATAATACCTACATGGGCGTTATTTCTAAGTATAGATATAGACATAGATAGCAGAATCAGTGCCTACTCAACGCAGTGTCATATCCGTCCTTGCGAAAAAAACACGCATTCAAAGATTTATTTATTTCTGTCAAGAAAAAATACACAACATGAGCGGTGTACACGTAAGTATTTTTTTTTTAATAAGTTGACTTTTATAATGTTTTTATATGTGTCTTTAAGAATTGGCAAGAAATGGCTCAAAACTGGGAACTATGAATGGAATGGAGGGAGGTCTTTGCCAGTAGCTAGGTGTGGGCGAAGCGCCCCTCGCCTCGCATCCAAAGGGGCCTCGTATAAGCGAAGGCTCTTAATTAATTAAACCCCAAGCGAACGCCGGCGTTCGCTCTCTCATTGTCTTTCTATTGTGTCTCTAATTAAGGTATTCGAAAGGATTTTTTTTTATAAGGTCTCGCATTTTACCACCATTTCACGTGATAGTAAGCTGAGATATGTTGTCGAATACTGGGTTGCGACAGTTGCTGTCTCGTTTTCGAATTTATGAAAGGAAAAGGTGATGCGCCTTCACCCATGTCTAAATTAGTGTCTTTGGCCAGCAGTGGGACAGTACAGGCTAGATATAATATAATGGAAATGTAGACTACTATCATTTATTCAACGACTTCGCTCGCGAGTTTGTTTTCAAAAACTTTAAATCGTATTTTTAGGGTAGTTTCGAAAAATCAATCATGACAGTCTTTATTATTCAAGTAAAGCCCTGCGTGTGTTCAAACCCACGACGTACAATTCTTAAAACGGGGCCGTAACCACCGGGCCACCGCTCCTCTCCAGATTCTTGCCAAATTTAAGTTTAGTAACCTAAGAAATAAGAATCTTCCATGCAATCTTTAAAAACCTCCCAAATTATTTTATTGAAGGTACTTCTGAAAACAAATAATAACAAAATTTATTATTTACACACAAATCAACGCACAACCGAAACTACAGGGTCTGGGAGCGTAAAATTTTACACAAGGCTTCCCTTTGTAACGTAGACGAGCATTACAGAGTATTTTTCAAAATTCATTCCCTAAGGATGTTTCTTATATCGTGCGGTTTTGGTCACGCATGTGGGATTGCTCTGCACGCGTAACTACTTGCATATTTCATACAAATATTTATTGTAAAGCGTGGAATACGCACGCGGGACTTGGGGCGTGATCCCGGACAGCAGAACCGCGCGGGGCCCCCGCGCGTCCATTTTACACAACCGCAACGCACAGCAGCCCACAGAAAATTAGATCGAAGACAAGCGTGTCTCACGTTGTGTGAAATCTTCTGCATGCAGGGTAATCCCACATGTGATGAAATCCGCACGATATTAAAATACTCTAAGGGGTTGAAACGGGGGGCTAAATTTTGTATGGAGAAACTTACTTTGCCGCTGGCAGAATCTAATTTGAAATAAATGCTTTGAATCTTGAATCGTATATTTTCTTTTACAAGTTTGATGATGGCGGCAGTGGAGTCAATATCGCCGACAATAGTGGTGGTATCCAAATTGCGGACAACAGTGGGGACGTACAATTTGCGGACAATAGTGGCGGAATACAAATTGCGGACAACAGTGGGGATGTACAATTTGCAGATAATAGTGGAGAAGTTCAATTTGCCGATAACGGAGGCGGAGTACAAGTTGCTGATAACAGTGGAGGAGTGAATGTAGTAGAGTGAATCCTTCTGGTAAGTTTATAGACCCCATCATCATTACAGTCGAAAAACGTCCACTGTTGGACAATGAACAGTCCTGTACGTCATGCATCCATTGGATTTTCCTGCCCTCTCCTTCGGCTCGGGCGTATATTTAACCTCGGCTGTAATAACAACGCTTGCCCACTAGTATCAAAATGTACTATATAATACTAATCCGATTTACGCGATAACTGGTCTAGTTTTTTCGTAGAGTGTAGAGTGTTAGTGTTATCAGTTCTACTAGAAGGTATTTATTTTAACAGACACGTTTTGTTCAAATTACTGAGTTTATACAAAGATTTAAAAAAACAAAAGGAAATATTTAATTTTGGGCCCCTAGGCCCAGCGAGTCCGATGCCCGCTAGGAACACGGAGAATTTCTGAAAAGGAAACTCGTGGTACTTGAACACAAAGGGCAACTGAACGACACAGGTGTTGTCAGTAAAAGTCTGACACACCCTCGTGCTTCACCCTGGTGCGAGAATTTTCGAAAGAGTTACCGAGGCCCTGGAACGAAAAGGGTAACCGAAGGAACACATTTGGTTTATAGTCAGTAAAAGTCTGACACGCCCTTTCGCGCCACCCAGAGCCATAGAAGTTTTTTGGAGACTTCCCACCAAAAACATTTGATGTATCATTTGATTTTCTCATGCTAATGAAAATGATGAATGGTGATGAATCCGCATTCTCATGTTACGCTGGACTTACAGCCGTATTTTCGAACGACACTTAAAAACGTGCATACAGACATAAATAGCCTTATAATGCTGGGACTCAGGCCTCCTCTCTTTGAGAGGAGAATGGGCCGGCCGACACGCGGGCCCAGTGCAAATTGATGCATGTCACATGTCTTCGAATATTTGGTTCTAGAACATGCCTAGGACTGCAGTGGTGATGAAATAAATTACACAAACTACAATGCGTTCGAAATAAGAATACGATCGATTGCCATGTTGTGACGTCACGTCATACTGTCAAATCGCAAGAAAATGGGCGAAATTGAATAACTCAGAGATGAGCAAAATTGAAGAACTGGATTCTGATTAAACTTTTTTCTTTCACAGTACGTAAATAAATTAAATTTTAAAAATTTCTTGTTTTGTTCACCGTGATAATTCTTCGATTGGACAGTATGACGTGACGTCACAACATGGCAATCGATCCTCTTCTTATTTGGAACGCATTGTAAAACTTTTGTGGTAAAGCACCTGCCTCATTTTGAACCCACGAGTTAAGGCCGTTACTACAGGGTCAACACAGCACTTCTCTTTTAAATTCAGACCTGAATAAAATTTGTAGATGTCAATTGTCAAAGTAGTACTAAATATTCTAAACGCTTTTTTTTTTTATTCGGTATAAACCAGTGCTTGACTGCGATCCCACCTGATGGTAAGCGGTGATGCAATCATTGATATGCGCATATAGGCGCACTAGTTTATTAAGAGCCTATTCACTCTAGCCTTGAAGACACCTAAATTATAGTTGGACGGGAAGACCGCAGCAGGCAAATTGTTCCAGTCCCTCGGTGTACGCGGTAAAACGTCGAAGCAAATCGCTTAGTTCGGTACCGTTGGTGTTTTAACAACGTAAGGGTGGATACTCGCCGTACGTCGGGTTGCCCGATGGTAGAAAGGAGATGGCGGAATCAAGTCATGCAATTCCCGCGCACACTCTCCAAAATGCAACATAGGTACATCAAATGAAAAACATTATGTCGTGTCGAAACTAGATTAAGGCCCTAACTCCCGAGCAGTGCTACAAAACAGTGATTTTCTGAAGCCTACTCCTCGGTAACGGCTAGGTCAATAGGTTTGAAAAAAATATATATTTATTATAGATTCATGTACACCATTATCAACATATAATATTTTCGTAAGACTAATACTTTTGTCAAAAAATAATAATTTAATAACACGTAATTTTTTCGCTTGTTTTCCCTACTCTTTTCAAACGGCTTTGATCTTAAGAAATATGTTTACACAAAAAAAAATACTGGTTATGTGTTCTTCAGAATGTACATAGCATAAGTAAATCGATCAATATTTTGCAAAGAAAATGGATTTAAAGGTCAACGGGGCTCTATTCCGGCCAGATGTTCTAAAGTAAATGGTTGAAGATATATCTTTAAATTTTTCATTACTTCTTATATCAGGTATGTTATAGATTTGAACTTGTATACGGATATAGGAATAATATTAAACTATTTTCGGTTACATGCATTTACAAAAATTTCTTCTTCAAATCTTCCTTCCCTTGTCACGTGAACACGTTTTTTCCTACATGACAGTTAGCCAAGTTACAATCGTATCGTTCGCGCTGAACGCTTCGAGTAGGCCATGTCTCCGATTCCTTTGTTCTGACGTCATCTCAACGCTCAGTCACGTGGTCCGAACAAAGGAATTGGGCCTACTCGAAGCGTTTGGCGTGAACGATACGATTGTAACTTGGCTAGGGGGGCTGTCCTGTCACCCGTCACGCTATTACCAAAACCCTTTTTTTTAGGCCTCCCTCTCCCTCTCCATCCCTCCACACGTATACTCATAATTCTTTTAGTAACATGCGTTTCATCCCTCCTCTTCACATGACCATACTATTTATAAATAAGGGCGGACTCTTTACAGTGACCTGTTTCAAACTTTTTTGTTGTTTTATCTTTTAAGTAGGAAGCCATTTTGTATTTATAGATAATTTTACTAATCACCTCTTTATCTTTGTTACAGGTAACGGCCATAATACATTTTTACGATTAACTTATTTTTAATTACAATGTATTTTTATTAGATTCACTTGATGCAAACATAATAATTATGTTTTATTCTGAACTGCACTCATTTATTTAGTTGTAAAGATCTGCAGATTTTTAAAATAAATTGTTAGTTATTAATGCATTTTAATTTTTATTTAAAGCCTTATAGACTGGCCTAGTGATTATGGGCCCTGACTGCTATGCTGAAGTACGTGTGTTTGTTTCCCATCCAAGACAAGTTTGTGTGATGAGCACGATTGTTTGTTCTGTGTCTGGGTGTAGTTTATCTATATCTAATATGTATGTATTTAGAAATTTAAGTATGTTTATCAGTTGTCTAGTACTCATAGCACCAACTCTGCTTAGTTTGGGACTAGATGGCGTTGTTTGACAGTTGTGGAATATTATTACATGTAATAGCAGCGGGATTGATCAGAAGAGTAATCGACCTGAAGTATAAACGGCAATTGAAGGAACATGGCTGGGTTTTAGTCAGTAAAAGTCTGTAACGTTCCACCCTAGAGCGGGAGAAGTCACAACTCAAAAAAATTGCTCCTATCTCAAGAACAAAAGACTAATTCAATTAAAACGATGTTTGTGAGTGCGGAGTTAAATATTCTGTTGTGATTGTTGACAAAACATTGAGACGCTGATATTGTATACAATTGACGGTTCACTCAGGGGCGTAGCTACCGCTGTATCAGCCGTGTTAGTATTTTCCTTTTTTTTTAAACGTTGGCCCTCACTAGGAATAACTTCCATGGGTCGTCCGTAAAGGGAACCCCGGGGTCCTGCAAAGAAGGAGCATAGGAGATGGTTTTAGTAAGTAAAAGTCTGACATGCCCTGCCGCTCCGCTCTAGAGCGAGAGAAATCATTGGATGATTTGAACCTAAAAAAAAACACTAGGAATAATTCTTGTCTCGTGGGTGCTAAAAACATGTATACTCACTTACACAAAACTCCTAGACTCGGAATACCTATCTGTAGGCCATAAAAATATTTGTTTCGTACGGGAATCGAATCCGCGACACGCAGCAATCAAGACAGCAAAGCACAGAGCCAACCGCTCAATCACTACGCCAACCATGCTGTCAAATCAATCAATGATACGGGGCCCCGAGCCTACATATATCATCTTTCTGCCCTGGTCCCGTATTACTATTATATTATTTTGGCAAGGGTAGGTTTGTGTTTGCCGGGCGGGCACGCGACGCGTCGGCGACCGACGGCCGCGTCTGTTGGCGGTTGGCGGTGCCGCGCGCACGCACTAAGTTATGGAGCTCGGTGCCGCACACGCGCGCGTTGCGCACGCTCAACCTCATAGCTGACAAGTGGAAAATATTTCATTGTTCTCTGAGTGAATTCACTAAGATAGCGCTTTTTAACGTTATAGAATCTAGTTTGTAAGTTTGAAATAAGAAACCTCAATATCGGTTTGGACTAGTCTGTAAGGATATTGTTGGGAATAAAAAAAAAATTATTTGGGGTTGGCGCAACATGTTTTTTATTTCTCCTTTTCTATGCTGTCAGCAGTCACGCTAACATTGACTCCCTTTTCTTTCACATCACTCCTCACACAGTCCATCCATCCTCACTACTCCTAACCCATTTAGTAACATGGGTTTCATCACTCCTCTCCTCTTCACATGACCATACCGAGATAAATGATTCCCTTTCAACTTTTCAGTCACTGGCGTCACTTTTGAGCTTCCTCTTAAGAGCTCATTTCTCACTTTCATTCATGTCACTCTACACACCCATCTCAACATTCTCATTTCCGTTACATGCAATCTCTTTTCACAGCCCAACATTGTAATCCATACAGCATCACAGGTCTTAGGGCCCCGAGCCTACTAACTAGCCCAGGCCAGTTAGACCAAAGAGAGAAAAAAAACTCGCAATAAATAATGATAGGGGCCCTCCTTTGGGTCTAACTACGCCACTGAGTCTCACTAGGAGTTCATTCATCTTGAATGTCATGTAGTTATCAACGAACCGTTGTTAGTCTTCACTAACTACTGCTAGCTGCTTCAAGGTTTTAAGTGACGGGATGACCAAAGTTCCCGAGAACTTACGAATACGGAGTCAGCAGAAAACTAGTGAAAAAATGCAGACGTGACGAGTATTAATATCAATGTCTCGCGTTTGACCGCTATCTCAACTGATGGTAAGTGATCAAATGGACAACGATGGAGCACGTATGCCTAGAAGTAACCTATTCACTCTTGACTTAAAGAATCCTAGGTTGTAGCTATCTGGAAATATAGACCATCAACGATTGCATCACTGCTTACCATCAGGCGGGATCGCAGTCAAGCACTAGTTTATAACACATAAATAACCCTGGTAGGGAATTCCACTCCTCAGCTGTACGCGCAATGAATGTGCCGAACAGTTCTTCATAAAAGAATGTCAATGGTGTTTCTCGCAATTTGTTTGTTTGTGGAACTGACCGAATCGTTGGTAACTAAAAATTTCATATGATTTAACTAGAACTTTGCCACGAACGGCTTCGCCCGAGTGAAAGTATGTTTCTCCATACAAACTTTGGACCACCGTTTTATCCCCTTAGGGGGTGAATTTTGAAAAATCCTCTCTTAGTGCTCACCAACGTCGTAAAAGGAAATCTAGTGCAAAATTTTACACTCCTATTCCCCGTAGTTTCGGCTGTGCGTTGATATGTCAGTCAGTCAGTTTCCCCTTATATATATATATATATATATATATATTTAGATTATCCCATCGCATGTCTCAACATTCCACCAAGTCCGTTTCATCATCGGACAAAACATTTTGCGAAGACATTCATTGTGCGTACAGCTAAGGGGTGGGATTTCCTGCCGGAGTCTGTGTTTCCTGATAGCTACATCTTATGGATATTTAAATCTGCAGGCTTACGGACGGCGAGCAATGGGTAGCTCACCGTCCGACCGTCCTGACCAAGCCCAAGTCGTCAATGACGTGTACGCGCCACGCGCGCCTCCAGGAGATGTAAGCCAACGGTAGAGGCCCAGCAGGGTCGAAGCCAAGGATTTGTTTCTAAAAAGAAAACTCGGCCCCGGTATGAAAGGCAACGAAGGAACAGGAGTGGGTTTTTAGTCAATAAAAGTCTGACACATCCTCTCGCTGCGCCCAAGAACGGGATGTGTCATTAGATGATTTTCCCCCCTTAAAAAAAGGGGGTATTTAAGTCAAAAGTAAGTGGTTACTTCTAGGCAAGCGTGCTCCATCGTCGACCACATCGTCACTAACTATAGGGTGAGATAGTGGTCAAGCGTGAGCCTATCAATATAATAAAAATAACATCCCCCTAGCCAAGTTACAACCGTTTCATTTCGATTCTCTTTTCGTTGATCGCCTCGAGTCGGCCACGCCTCCTATTCCTTTGTTCTGACCACGTGACTGAGCGTTGAAATGACGTCAGAACAAAGGAATCGAAGGCGTGGCCGACTCAAGGCGTTCGACGAAAAGAGAAAGAAACGAAACAATTGTAACTTGGCTAGGGGGGCTGTAAATAAAGCAAATAGCTCACATAGGGATTAGATCTATATTTAGGGTATATAAGACCCAGTGTTGTTTTTGTTTTCTCATGGCATTATGTACCGTTCAACTCCTGAAAGTGGGGATACGAAAAATTCGATCTGGTTGTTTATTGGCTTTTTGATTCGCATTTGTTTCGCTCTACAAGAATTCGGAATACAATGCTGTCAAATTATAGTATCGCATCTCCGTGACGCTGTCAGAAGATCGGGGACGGAGGTAAGATATATATGTTTACAACACTAGATTTTAATTAATACAAATACATAAAATGCTTATTAAAAAAGGTCTTGTTATTTTTTAAGTAAAGCCTCAATAAATAATATTCGTAAACAGCAAAGTTATTAGCGTTTTTTTTAAAAAAAATGTCACTCAATTTATGGAAATATTTGTACAGGCAATTGTTATGAATAATTGATTCAATTATGGATTTACCAATTATGACAAATTTTCGTGGACCAATTTGGGATTTAGTTTTTTCTACTTTTGACTACATAAGATCAGTAACGGGTACAGATAGAGCCCAATTTTTTTTTTGTACTGATTAAAAAAGGTAGTCGTCCTGCGACCCCTGACGCCCGGGGAGTCTCCTGTCTCGGTGGCTGGGTGTGGGCTCGTGAGGATGTCTGTTTCCTCACACATGCGCATATCCTTCGCTAGCATTACTGCTTTGCAGTAGGTGGCGACCGCCACCCATTCCTTGCTCCAGACTATGGCCCGGGGATAATAGTTTTGATAGGCTAATAACTATATACTAGCTTCAGCTAGTGGCTTTATCCGCGCATGTTTCTATATAAACTTTTAAAAAAGAAGAAAAGTAAGATTTCATTTTTTTTTTTACTTCAATATTAGCATACAATTAGTAAATCATCCTTTGATAGGCGTTAACATTACATGGAAATTAAAATTATTTAATATATTAAACGTAAACAATCAAGTGTTGTTTGTTCCAAATGTTCAGTGGTAAGATTGTGTCTTCAGATTCGCAATATGATAACTTCTATCGCATTTCGGAACGCAGGCACAGCGCGTCAAGCGGAAAATCGAACACGCGTGTGACACTCTACCGAATTTAGCCTTGCAAGAAAGGCCGCGGGCGTAGGCACATTTCTGTACCTATAGTTAGGAGTGCGCCAGGCCTGACGCAGGGTGGTAGCTCTACACACGGAAAAATATTGTAAATCATCATCATCATCATCATCATCATCATCATCACCAATAATATGCATCCTAAACTAGATTTTAAGTAAAATAAGCTATTACTACTAAGGATGGCTTAAATATCGAAATGCATAATATGCAAATGCATATAATCCGGCCCCTACATATGATACTAATAACAATCAAATACAGTCAAATGGGGTGAATACACTCAGGGGTGAATAGAAAAAAAACTTCAAAGGGTATTTTCACGATATTTGAAAATCTATTCAGCATTTAACTGTATCAATTTATTAATGAATTGTTATTCTAAAAAGTCGATGTTTTGTTAGCAGCCGATAATCTATATATATAAAAGAAGAAACTGACTGACTGACATATCAACGCACAGCCGAAACTAGTGGGACTAGGAGCGTGAAATTTTGAACAAGGTTTTCTTTTATGACGTAGGCGAGCACTAAGAAAGGATTTTCCAAAATTCACTCCCTAAGGGGATGAAGCGGGGGTCCAAAGTTTGTATGGAGAAACCTACGTTTACGTGAGCGAAGCCGCGGGCAGAAGCTAGTATGGTATAAAAGTGAAAAACCAAACCAAAGTTTTATTTCTATTCGCCCCGTTTTAAAGTACTCTTGTTATGCAGATGTCATTGGTTTTCTTTACAGCGTAGAATTATTAGAAAAGATGGCGTGTCCCGATACAATATCAACTGTTGTTGTTAGTCATCCATTGTCTACAACGTTTACTATGGAACCAACCCTAAAATCGTTAAATGTGAGAATATTATTTGCAGTTTTATCAGGGACCAACCCGCACTGGGCCCGCGTGGTGGATTTCGGCCCATTCTCTCTCCTAGAGACGAGGTCCGAGTCCCAGCAGTGGGAATGTTATAAGCCTGATTAGATTATCCTTATGCTATTTATGCGGGAAGGTTTAAAAATATAATTGGACACATTAGGTGGCACTGCAATGGAGTCGATATTTTTTAGTGATGAAATTCAGCGGTTTCGGGTAGGACAATAACGCTGATTTCGCTTCTTCATCATCAACATTTCAGCCGAAAGACGTTCACTGCTGGACATAGGCTTCCCCCAAGTGTCACCACAATGAACGGTCCTGTGCGTCTCGCATCCATCGGACTCCCGCAACAGTTACCAAGTCATCGGTCCATCTTGTTGGAGGCCTTCCAACGCTACGTCTTGCGGTACGTGGTCGCCAGTTCCAGAACCTTTCGGCCCCAACGGCCATCCGTACATCCGATTTTGCTTACTATGTACATCATCATGATATACATATATCTACATATATCACGGTATATTGTACTTAATTTTACCTTATTTTAAAATTAATTGATAAAAAACACTTAACTAATTAAAACTATATATACACTAAAGACAAAAACTACTAGCTAAAATATGGCGTCTTAAAATTCCTCCGCATCGCTGTCGACTGGAAGTATAACAACCTCGTCGGAAGTTATATTTTTGAGCCGTTTGGGGTTGAAACTCTTGGGTCGTGGGGTCCGAGTGCTCATAAGCTTTTCAAAGAACTATCCAGACGCTTAGTTGACACTTCGCGTGACCCAAGGGCTGGCTTTTACCTCGGTCAGAGATTAAGCATTGCCATACAACGTGGCAATGCCGCCAGCCTTTTGGGCACACTTTATATCACGGTTGGTTCCAATAGGTATGTAGGGTAGGTGGTCCTAACGTGAGCCAGCGTGCCCCCAGCCGAACACTCCAGTGTACATCTCCCGCCTGCATTACGCCACAAGGGTGGAAGACATCGTGGAGTAAATGCGTCAAAAGACGAAGTTCGCATTGAGAGTACAGCTGTTGGAGTCGCTCCGAAATGTCAATTTTAAGTCGTTCGTTGTGCGAGTCCCGAACACTTTCCTGCCCCTCATGCTGAAGGAAGACTTTTGGCCGCAGGGCGTGGTGTTCCGTCGCTTCCGCGGACAGGTGCCCACAGAACAGCACGAAGTGAACATAGTGCAATGTGAAGTGTTATTAACATAGGTCTTATTTACTAAGGATAAATTGTATTTACTATATATTATGTTAGTCGGTAAGGTATGTATCTATGGGTCAAGACGCCTGATAATAAATGATTTATTATTACTATCTCCTTCTTTAATTGTAAATACATATAAATTACATTTTTAAATATTTTTTAAACTAATCACAAAAAAAACCCTGCCTATGTAAATTCCTGAATTGAGTTTCGGAGATTTTTCCGAATCGCAATTTTTCTTATGACGTAACAATTTCAGGATTCTGGGTCAACGGGAACTACCCTATGAATTTTGATTTCCTTGAGAGTGTCGATATACGTTTTTGCAACGTAATCGACCGTATCTTTTTTTTCGTTAATTTAGAAGTTTGATTTTTTCACAGCATCAAGGGACTGCAGACTTGACTAATATGGTTTTAATTTCTACTCGATACCTCCACGCGTCCCGATATAAAGGGTCTTGACAGACAGACAGACAGACAGACAACCAAGTAGGTAATGCTAAAAGGGTTCCGTTTTTTCCTTTTGAGGTACGGAACCCTATCAAACAGAAGGAGGTGACTGCTTTCCATTTCCCTTACCTCCGGACCGGAGCCAGACGCAAGCGTCAATCGCCTTCACGAGGTGATGAAGTACCCCAGAATACATTTGCAGGGTTAAATACTTCCACCTTATCATTCTTAAGCATCGTGATAGTCGACATGTTTACCAATTATGTTAAAAATACCCGCAAAGGTACGTCCATATGTAGGCAATCTTTTGTTGAAACATCAAATTCAGGGCCGGACTAAAGCAGCGTCGAGTCCTGGCCCCGCGCTGCCTTAGTCCGGTAACAAATAATCAAAGGCCCTCAGATTTTTTACATTATCATTATCATTTCAGCCGAAAGACGTCCACTGTTGGACATAGGCCTCCCCCAAGCGTCGCCACAACGACCGGTCCTGTGCGTCTCGCATCCACATCCAAAGAATCGCCAAACTAAAGTGGCAGTGGGCAGGGCAGATTGCTCGTAGAACGGATAGCCGATGGGGCCGAAAGGTTCTAGAGTGGCGACCGCGCACCGGAAAACGCAGCGTTGAAAGGCCTGCCACAAGGTGGACCGACGACCTGGTGAGAGTCGCGGGCGTGCGATGGATGCGAGACGCATAGGAATTTTTTACAATTAATAAAAAAAAAATAAACTTCTTTAACATATAGAATGCGGGTTTTGAAATATCTCGTAGAAAATTCTCAGATGCCACATACGCGATATAACGGCCCGAAACGCCTCGAGATATACCTCTATAGCTGTTGATGGCCTCTAAAGAACGTATTGCAGTATTGCTGGTGCTTATGTACGAGATACCTCGTACACATATAAGGGCTCTGTTAGTTAACTTTTCTTTTTTTTTCCAGTGCTAAAATCATCTTATGACATCCCCGCTCTTGGGCGGGGCGGAGATAGTGTCAGACTTTTACTGACTAAAAACCAACTCCTGTTCCTTCGTTACCTTTCGTACCAGGACCGAGTCATCTTTTCAGAATCAGACCCTTGGCCCCAGTAGGCTTCGACCCTGCTGGGCCCCTACAGTTGCTGACATCTCCTTGAGGCGCGCGTGGAACAGCACGCGCCGTCGACGACTTGGGCCGACGGTTACCGGACGGTCCGACGGCGAGCCCCCCATTGCTCGCCGTCCGCAAGCCCGCGCCTACGGTAGCCGGAAATCGGGATCGGAATCCCGGCGGCGGTTGGGGCATGAGGACCGCTGCCTCACGCGATCGGCCGCCTCCTTTGCAAGCATTACTGCTTCGCAGAAGGAGGCGACCGCCTGCCACTCCTCGCTCCGGACCATGGCCTGCACCAAAGCTCGGCGCGAGAGATCGCCGCCGCCGATCGCCCCCACCAGAACACGGCGTTGCTCTGCCCAAGCGGGGCACACCTCCACCGTGTGCTCCACCGTGTCCTCCGGGCGGTCCACACAATGGTGACATCCGGGCGTTTCTTCTGCACGAATTCGGTGCAGGAACCTCCCGAACTTACCATGTCCGGTGAGGACCTGCGTCATGCTCTGTTAGTTAACTAGATTAATAAAGACGTCAACTACAAGATTTCTCGTATTAACTGACGATGTATGATAGGACATGAATTTGATCCTTGAAATTATTGGGATTCAGGTCGTCTGTATAAAATCACTTTTAGCGATAAAACCGCCCAAGTTACCCCACCCTATTAATTTTAAGCTTCTACTGTATTTCTTTATTTATGGTGTAGGTACAATAAAGAAGATACCTATCAATGTGTTATCTTAGTTTCGAAATAGGCCATGTTATTTATTTATTTATTAGATACTTTATGCACAAAAGTACAGCGGCGGACTTAATGCCTTAGGCATTTTCTACCAGTTAACCTTAGGGTGATGCAGACATAAATAGTGGTAGGTGCAATAAAAGAGAGAGAAAAGGTAAATAGATATACTAATAAACTATAAATATCATCCAATTGTATAATACCTACTTATACAATTTAATAAACTATCTACACTAATAAAGTCAAAACAATTACCTACTTACCTTTGTCTTTATGAAAAATTTAGAATTGGTTACATCTATACAGTACAGTTATCCCGATTTGTATTTGTACGTCCAAGCGGTGCCCACCTCATGCGTGGGGCCCATCATTGGTACAGGCCATGGTCCGGAGCGAAGAGGAGTGGCATTCGGTCGCCTCCTTCTGTGAAGCAAAAATGCTAGCAAAGGAGGCGGCCGCACGCGTGAGGCAACGGTCCTCACGCCCCAACTGCCGCCGGGATTCCGATCCCGATTTCCGGCAACCGTAGACGCGGGCTTGCGGACAGCGAGTAATGGGTGGCTCGCCGTCCGGACCGAGCCCAAGTCGGCGACGGCGCGTACTGTTCCACGCGCGCCTCAGGAAAATGTCAGCAAATCGTAGGGGCCCGGCAGGGTCAAAGCCTACTGGGGCCACGGGTAGTGTGAAAGCGAAATCCGGGGCCCCGGGATGACGGCAAAGGAGGAACAGGAGTGGGTTTTTAGTCAGTAAAAGTCTGACACTATCTCGCGCTCCGCCCAAGAGCGAGATTTGTCATTAGATGATTTTCCCACCTAAAAATAAAAGGCTGGGGCCCATAGCTTTTGCTTCTCTTTCTACAGGACTAATCCGGCCCTGACACTAACGGCTAAGTCCAGATATAGTATCAATGATAAAACAATCGGTAAGTAGATACTCGTCCAGTGCGATAAGTGCCTTTGTGTTAAAACGTTGGTTTTAAAGTAAACGTTTAGAATTTTCCTGTTTATTTTAACTTATCTATCATAAAATGGCTGACGAGAGACGTGGGTTCGCGGATGGCGGAGGTCACGTATGTTATATTTTGTTATTAAATCGAAAATTAAAGAAAAAAAAAACAGGCGCACAAACTTACCTATGAAAACATTCTCGAATGGAATCTTGAAGATTTTTCTGAATCGCAATTTTTTTTTTTTTGTTTTGACGTAACAACAAATTTACAGTTTTCATATTTATTCCTATACCTGTGCTATAAGACCTTGCTTTATGCTAAATTTCATGATTCTGGGTCAACGGGAAGTACCCTATGAATTTTGATATCCTCGAGAGTGTCGAAATGTACGTTTTTCGAGACATAAACGGCCGTATCTTTTTTTTCGTTAACTTAGAAATTTGATTTTTTTCCCAGCTCTAAGAAACCGCAAACTTGAGTATATGGTTTTAATTTCAACTCAATACCTCCACGCGTTCCCGAGATAAAGGTTCTTGACAGACAGACAGATGGACGGACAACAAGTGAGCCTATAAGGGTTCTGTTTTTTCCTTTTGGGGTACGGAACCCTAGTGACGTTATTTACTTTGTAGTGGGGGGAAATATGCATGAAAATGGTACAATCTTGTATCCGCCTTCATCTCTTGGGAGTTGAAATTTCCTCAGACTTCAACTTTGGACGTTTCATTGAGTCTAAAGCCAAGGCAAAAGTCCAGCGGTACTTCACATCGGGACAACTTCTAATGTTATACAAAGCACAGGTCCGATCGTGTGTTTATTAAGGGATTCAGAGCACCCCCACTCGCACAGGTTAAGTTAGAAGGAGATGACGGGGTCTAGTGAGCGAACAAACACAGGCCCCGTTATCTCCTTCTTGTTTTTTTTTTTTTAAACCTTCCAGAAGAGAATATTTTAGTGAAAATTAATGTTTAGATGGAACAAAAGCAGATTTAGTTGTAGAAAACAGAAATACATTGAGGAACAGTGCACTCTACCGGTGGATAACGTAACTATTTTATAATATGATCAGCTTTGTTTGACCATATCATGAAATAATCAAGCGTTTAGCCGAAGTAGCATCATTTCATGAAATGGCCGGTCTGGCCACGACATAATTACACTAAAAACAAAAACCTAAAAATTTTGGGTTCAGCGCCATCTAGTGAGAACATCAGTGCTTTCGTGGCAGTAATATATGTATATATTTTTTAATTAATATACTATGCATATAATAATATTAATAAGATTGTTCAGGCAGGGGCCATAGTCTTAACAAAGTTCCTGGTAACCAGTCCACTTAAGACTCCAAAAACCATAGCCCTATTGTCTTTGTTTTCCAATTAACGCAATAGTTTTTACCAACTGGGGGTTGTCCTCGGGTGCACTTGACTAGCGCATACAGGGATAATCGTCGGTTGGTACCACATTCCATTAAAAGTGTCTAAAGGGCCTCTGCGAATTGTTGTCCGTTCCTCGTACGCCTTCTAAAGGTCCACGACCTCAAAGTTCTGAGATATATTGACACATAATGATAAAGCTGCCATAATAAACTTAATGCCATAATAAGCTTTAGGAAATTCATACAGTTGGAGGGTGACAGGCCTCTACTCTGAAGACACAAGACATTCGACCATTTACTTGGTGTTGACCCGTAAATGTAGTCGAAACCAGTCATGAGCTGAGAAAAATACACTCCCAAAAATACCTATTAATAATATAAGATTCCACAACTTTCACACAACGCCATCTAGTAACAAACTAAGCAAAGCTTGTGGTATCAGTACTAGACAAATGATAAACATACCACATAACTGATATAGATTTAAATCAAGCGATCAATTCATTGAATCGAAATTAATTTTCCAAATTTTCCATTTCAGTATGATGGAGGAGTGAATGTAGTCGACGGTGGCGGTTACGGGGGTGGGGTCCACGTCGTTGGCGGTGGGGATTACGGGGGCGGGGTTCATGTCGTCGGCGGCACTGACTATGGCGGCGGAGTTCATGTTGTCGATGGGGATTACGGCGGCGGTGGTATAAATGTCGTTGACCACGCTGACAACGGTAGTGGGGTGCACGTCGTTGATGGGGCGGATTACGGCGGTGGGGTACACGTAGTTGATGGGGACTACGGTGGTGGGGTTAATGTCGTTGACCATGCTGACAACGGCGGTGGGGTACATGTAGTTGATGAGGATTACGGCGGTGGGGTGCACATCGTTGATGGGGATTACGGCGGTGGGGTGCACGTCGTTGATGGGGATTACGGCGGTGGGGTGCACGTCGTTGATGGGGATTACGGTGGCGGAGTACATGTTGTCGACGGGACTGACTACGGTGGGGGGGTACATGTCCGAGGTGGTGTTGAATAATGAAGTTAACAAGTGGTAAGTCAAATTTAAATCACAATCTTCTAGCCCTTGTACTATGTTACTTTGGTCTTTGCCAAAAGTCTACATTTTTCTGCCAAATTAAAAAAAAAAATGTGACACATTAATCCGTAGTGCGTTAGCCATCGGCTTTATCTCATAGAGGCCTGTCCAAGCACTGATAATGATATGATATGCTGATTATAATATACATTTTATAATAATTTGTTTGTAAAGTAGCGAAAAGATTCATTGACAAGGGACGCCGGATGGATCCTCATCCTTATCAAATTTGATTTTTTCACAGCTTCAAGGGACCGCAGACTTGTGTATATGGTTCTAATTTCAACTCGATAACTCCACGCGTTACCGAGATAAAAGGTCTTGACAGACAAACAGACCGACGGACGGACAACAAAGTGATCCTATAAGGGTTCCGTTTTTCCTTTTGAGGTACGGAACCCTAAAAAGAAATTCCCCTTTAATACAATAGGTCTTATTTACTAATAAGGTATTCTAATTTTTATTTGTATTTCTTTTGCAGCTAACACGAAAGAAATGAAGCAGAGCAGATTTGGAACAGTAAAATTGGAATCTAATCTAAAAATAACTAGTTATAAATAAATCTTTGTTATATTTTTTAAATTGTCTTTTATTTGAACTTATTCAGTCATTGCCAACTTATACTTACATTATATGCCACACATACATATAAATAATACGCACACATTAATTAATTTAACTTAATAGACAAAACCGCACTTAAAAAAAAATAACATAATAATGGAGTGTCATTAAGAAAATTAATTACTTATAATAATGAAAATAATAAAGAATAATAATAACAAATCAAGTATATTGATTTGACTCGCGAGGTTGACGGCACGTGGGATGTAGACTCGGCGATCATTGTACCGATAGTCGTGTCAGCCAATGGCTTAATAGCCAAGAGCCTCGACCAACACAATATGAGGCTCGCGTTAGGCGGCTGGATCAAGGGCTTGATTCAGAAAGCGGTACTCCTGGACACGGCTCGAATTGTTAGGAGGTTCCTTTCTCTGGAGCCCTGACCGCCGGTAGCTTGGACCCTGTTCCCGGTGAACACTATTTTTTATATTTTTACATTTTTTTTTTATTGAAATATTTAAAAATATAATTTATATGTTTAAAGTAGTGAATAAACAATAAAAATAGTAATTGTCGGTTGGTACCACGTTCCATTAGACGCCTCTGCGAGTTGGTTCCGACTCCTCGTACGCCTTCCAAAGTTCCAAGAACCCTGGGGGATTTTGAGATATACTAACTAATAATGTCAAAATAAAAATTAAAAACTAATTAATAATAACAATGAAACTACAAAAAATCTGCTCTCAGCTCAGATCGAAGCTCAATTCTGTACGTTTTATTTAAAAAAAAAAACTTTTCGAAAAAAAAATAACCGACTCCGAAGTCGAAATTTATGGGTTACTAGCTTCTGCCAGCGGCTTTGTCCGCGTAAAAATAGGTTTTTCTATACAAACTTTGGACCCCCATTTCATCCCCTTAGGGGGTGAATTTCGGAAAATCCTCTCTTAGTGCTCGCCTATGTCATAAAAGGAAACCTTGAGTAAAATTTCACACTCCTAGTCCCAGTAGTTTCGGCTGTGCGTTGGTATGTCAGTCAGTCAGTTTCTCCTTTTATATATATAGATAGAATAAATGGCTTTATTATTACGAGTATTATTTTATATACTTGCCCGGTTTCGACCTGGTATCCTCAGGCATGAGAAGCCTTAACCACGGGGCCATCACGTCATCGTGCCGTGTGTCACGGACACCACATAACACAATAAATACACATTAAAGGACTACAATTGATACAATATAGAAGTTTATATACCTACTACATGAAAAGGTACGTTAATTGAGAGAATTAGGGTGAATGAAGGAATTAAAGATAGAAAAAACGTTTATTCGTATCTCACACATAAAGTAAAATTAAAAAAGCAGTAGAATTAAATACTTATAAAAAAAAAAAATAATAATAATAACTGTATGATTTGTGCAAGGTCAAAAATCAATCCGAATTCCAAAACCAATCAAACCAAAAAAATCAAAATAAAAATCAAATCAAATTCGAATCAATTTGAATTTTTTTTTTTTTGGTATCGGTAATCAATCCGAATTCGAATCAATTTGAATTTTTTATTTCCGTAATATTGTATTCGTTCAAACTGTTTACCATTTTGTGCAGTACATAAGTTCCTTAAATCGATGTCTTAAAAAGTTAGGTCAACGCAGGCAAGATTGATTTTCTCAAGCAATAATTTTCTACACAAACGCCTACTAAAAATGTTAAAGCTACATTACGACGCAACGTTAATAATCTTGTTAAATGTTCAGGCGCGTAACATTGATAGCAGTATGGTAATATTTTGCGTTGGTATACTAGCTTCTGCTAGCGGGTTCGCCCACGTGAAAGTAGGTTCCATACACATTTTGGACCCCTAAAGGGGATTATGGGATAGGGTTTTCCAAAATTCACCTCCTAACAAGCTGGGTCGAAGCCTACTGGGGCGAAGACTCTGCCCTGGTATGAAAGGCAACGAAGGTATAGGAGTGGGTTTTTAGTCAGTAAAAGTCTGACACACCCTCTCGCTCCGCCCAAAAGCGGGGGATGTCATTGGATGATTTTCCCAACAAAAAAAAAACTTAAGGGGTGAATTTTGAAAAATCCTATCTTAGTGCTCACCCACGTCATAAAAAAGGAAAATTGTGTAATATATTTCAAGCTTCCAGTCTCATTAGTTTCGACTTTTCGTTGATATGTCAGTCAGTAAATTTCTTCTTTTATATACATAGGCAGAAACTAGTCTGCCAGCGGCTTCGCCCGCGTGTAAGTCTGTTTCTACATACAAACTTTGGACCCCCGTTTCTTCCCCTTAGGGGTTTAATTTTGGAAATCCTCTCTTAGTGCTCGCCTACGTCATAAAAGGAAACCTTGTGCGAAATTTCACGTTCCTAGACCCAGTAGTTTTGACTGTGCGTTGATATGTCAATCAGTCAATTTCTCCTTTTCATCATTCATCATCATCATCATTTCAGCCGAAAGACGTCCACTGTTGGACATAGGCCTCCCCCAAGCGTCGCCACAATGACCAATCCTGTGCTTCTCGCATCCACCGCACTCCCACTACCCTCACCAGGTCGTCGGTCCACCTTGTTCCCACAAGGTGGGCCTTCCAACGCTGCGTCTTCCGGTCCTTCGGCCCCATCGGTCATCCGTTCTACGAGCAATGTGCCCTGCCCACTGCCACTTAAGTTTGGCGATTCTTCGGGCTATGTCGGCGACCTTGGTTCTCCTGCGGATATCTTCATTCTTTATGCGATCACCTCCTCAACATCTTCTTTTATATACATAGATTATTTATTAATGTTGCATTCGGTTAATATATTATTGGTATAATGTTGGAGCACCTACCTACTATGTCAAAACAACGGTAACCGAACACAGTTAAACCCTTGGACCAACATAATAATAACAGTCTGTCTTGAATGGAGATTCACAAGAGCAAACGTGCTCGGGAGAAGGATGTATAATCCATTAAAGCTGGTAAGTAGAGATTTTGACCGTACTTCCGGGATTCTCCTGATAGCCGTGGCGCCTCTCCACTTCTTAAGCACCACAATTCTTAATTCTACATCTTAGCGTAATCAGCTTTTTAGGGTTCCCACAGCTGGGACTAAGGGCTCGCTCATGGCAACTTTTTGTAGCGATGCTGTAGCGCGTTCGCATCGATACAGTCGCGATGCTGTAGCGCTTTAGTAGGGCGTTGCCATCTTTTCTATAGCGCTTGCAAATGCGACTAACGCGCGTTTCGTAAGCGTGCGACAGCATCGCTACAAAAGTCGCCGTTGGCAAGAAGCCTAAGGCCTCCTATCTCATGCTCGGGTAGGACCCTCACGCCCCAGCCGCTAGCATAGCGATCCCGATTTCCGGCCGGCGGGGTTGCGGACGGTGAGCACTAGGTAGCTCGCCATCCGATCGTCCGGTCCGGTGGCCGAGTGGTAATTAACGGCTCCGACTTACGAGTTGTAGATCACGGGTTCAAACCCAGCTAGGCGCATTACTTTGTGTAATTTATTTCATCACCACTGCTCTCAAAACAGTGAAGGAAAACATCGTGAGGAAACCGGCATGTCCTAGAACCAAAAATTCGAAGACATGTGACATTCACCAACCCGCACTGGGCCCGCGTCGTGGATTACGGCCCTTTCCCTCTCCTAGAGAGTGGAGACCTGAGTCCCAGCAGTGGGAACATTAAAAGGCTGATTATGCTTATGCAATGCTATCGGAGGATATATTTGGCCAAAACCTGCCGAAATTTGTAGAAGCGGCTCAAATCATTATTGAGAAATGTCCGGACTTATTACATAATTTATAATCATAATTAATTCAAGAAAAACTAACTATGTATCTTAACTATGTATTTTAAGGGTTAGGGGTCCATTACACGATAGGTTTTGCTGTCAGTTTTGCCACAGTTAAATATTTTGACTGACGAAAAACCTACCGTGTAATGCGATGACTGACGTTTGTATGACGAAAAATGTATGGCGATAAAATTCCATCAGTCAAGAAGCTTGACTGACGGAATTTTCATGATTGATGGTTTTGACTGACGCTTGCACGACCGTGTAATGGACCCCTTATTTATAACATCGACTTAGACACGTCTGTAAAGGTATTATAATTTAATAAATAAATAAATATTTTCAATTTTAAGGATGATAATATATCTACTTAAATAAGAACTTACCAATAACCGAAGAACTCCGATAGATCCATGCAGTCGACTTCTTTTCTGGCCTCAGGTGTCACTTCGTCAGCTATCCCAGAATCGACGTCTTCTTCTGAACTAGATCCAGAATCGCTCTCAGCGTCCGAACGAGAGTTATTCATCGCATTGACAACGTCACACTTTCAAAAAATGGCGGTTACACTCGTAGTGATGCGGTGTCGTTTACGGTTTTTGTTGGTTGTTACGGTTTTTTGTTGTTTGAAGTCTCTTTACGGTTATTTGCTTGTATTATAATTGTTATTTTTACAGTTGTAGTGATTATAGTAAGTTATGTACGGGAAATTAAAATTCTTCTGGTTATAAGTGACATAATGTAATTTGCTTACAAGTAAGCCGTCTAACCTAAACTATCCGTGTCGGGGTGCCTTAAAATTACGTCACCTCCTTCCCTGCTCCTATCTTGTTAGTTTTTTAACGACAATTTTAGTAGTTTTATTTAAATATTAGTTACTGTTCTAAGTCTGATTTTATATTGTATTTACATATAGGTTACAATAAGTTTATTTTATTTTTTTATGTACTTCTTTTATTTTTATAGTTAGTAGTCTAAATTGTAATAGAATTTAGTATTGTTTTAGATTTTTAAGAGTTAGTGTAAGATGATGACTTTTTCAATTTTTTTATTTTTTTTGGTAACCACTATTGTATTAGGTTCAGCCTGTAAAGATAGTGTGTGTATATTTAATAAATTAAAAAAAAAAAATCTTTTACACACATTGATTTTAAGAAATAGAACGTTTCATTTGCACATCAATCATCATTATATAGGTAGGTCGGTTATCAATGATAAATATTATAGCCCAAAATCTATTTATTTTGCACATTGCCAATGGACCAGCAGGTACTCTATACAATCTCTAGGAATTATATGTACATTACCTAGGTAAAGTATGTAAGGTTTTTATGTGAGAAAATTATCTAATGACTAATCCCACCCTTAGGCGGAGCGGGAGATAGTGGTAGACTTTTACTGACTAAAAACCCACTCCTGTTCCTTCTTTGCCCTTATCCCGGGGACCCGGGCTTCGATTTCACACTACCCGTGGAAATATTAAGGGTCAATTTCATGCTTTAACCCCTATTTTTTAATACATTGCCTGGACGCCTCAAGTATTTTAGTATTTATACATTGCCTAGATATTGTATACAATACCTGAATTATACAAATCGCCGATAACATGTGCCTACAAAAATTCATAATATTAACGCTATTAATATTAACGCTAAAACCACAATAGATTAATATCGACAAATTTATTCTTACAATGCCAAATTATACACCAGTGCTCATATTTAATTTAATTTTAATTGCGCAACATATTGCCGTGACAGCCAACGATTGATAATTAGGACATCAGCCAATAGAAAATGTGTCATCGATACTACAGGTGATATTATTTGCGTACGACAGACGTATGACGTAGCTTCGAGTTCATGAAACTGATTTGTCCAAGAGAAAATTTATTTATTCTTTACTGTACCTACCATTTGATTACAATTTTAAGAAGTTTTTTTTCGCAGAGCCTTAGTTCTTTTTTCACGATAAAAGCAGCCTATAACTTCAGGCGTACCAGCGAAAGTCCCATCAAAATCAGTCCAGCTGTTTCCAAGATTAGCCGGAACAAACCGACAGAGCTACAGACAAAAATTAAAAATTTCGGCGAGGAGGCGATTGGCAGTGGCGACCTTTCACTTCTGATCCTGGTTCAGGAAATGGTACGGGGCGAGAAGGAATAGGAAGCAGTCACCTTTATCTGCGAAGCAATAATGCGAGTGAAGAAAGTGGCTGAAATTGTCAGAGAGAGGACATCCACACGCGTCAATCGCCGCTGCAGCAGACACCCCGGGCATCAGGAGTCGTCGGGGGTTGCGTCGTGCGAATATTGAATAACTTGCCATCCGGTTATTCGGTAAGGAGCAAGCCCTAGTTCACAATGCGTTGTGCTCCATGCACACCTCAAAGAGATGGCGACAAAATGAACGACAACAAGAGCCGTTGCTAGGACCACGGGAAAGAGCTTCACCGTGGCCTTGGAACGCAAAGGGTATCTGAAGGAACACAGGTGGGTTTCATAACATAACATAATCAGCCTTATAATATTCCCGCAGCTGGGACTCAGGCTCTCTCTCTAGGAGAGCGAATGAGCAGTAATCCACCACGCGAGCCCTGTGCGGATTGATGGATGTCACATTTCTTCGAATTTATGGTTCTTAGACATTCGGGTTTCCTCACAATGTTTTCCTTCACCGTTTTGAGAGCAGTGGTGATGAAATAAATTACTCAAAGTAATGCGCCTGGCTGGGTTTAAACCCACGACTTGTAAGCCGGGGCCGTTACCATTCGGCCACCACTGATATCTGCCACTCAATCTTGTTTCACCCAGAGCGGGACTCAGAATCTTGCGTGTTCGTAGAACGCATATTTTACTGCAGTGTTTTTCACTGTACAAATAAACAAAGCGATTTATTGCTAGGCATTTGCATAAGAAAACATCTTGAAGCGTACAGTACATGTAATGTTATATGTATGTTTAGTATCTTACAGAGATTGACTCATCACTAGGCTTCTTATAGAAATCTCAAGAAATGACTAAGGGATGAATGTATCTATACCTATACTTAAAAGATTACTAGTGGTCCCGACAAATTGTCCTGTTAGAAAGGTGACTTTTCGTCAGAAAAAAAAAAAATTGAGAACCTGATTGTTTTGTCACCCTACCGGATTCAATTTTATTTTCAAACCATTCAGGGACACTCTCAAATATACACACATTTCAACCAAATCGATCAAGCCTAGGGATTGCAATAAAAAATAATTAAAAAATCTTTTTTTTTAAATTATTTTCGAATTTTGGTTTTTCTTGACATTTTAAAATCCGTTTTTTTGGACACAAATACAGTTTTTTCGGATTTCAGTCAAAACTGAGTTTAACGAATAATATTTGCAGTTATCCACAAATTTCCAGTAAAAGTAGTCCAAAAGATATTTGAATTGGTAGGATTAGGTGTAATGTAGTGTATTTGCGCGAATTTGGCTCGCCACGAAGATGCCATGTATTCTAACGACCGATATAGCTTTTCAATTTTTGATAAAATCATTAGACAGCCAAGACATGATATCTGCAAAGCAACTGGCAAATTAATTGCAATGGAGAATTAAAGAGTCTTTCTTTAATTCTCCTTTTCAATGAATGGCTCTATACTGTCGTCGGTGCCTTACAATATTTACACAACCCTAATGATTTTTTTTTAATAAAATAAAACGTTGAATTTGACTTCTGTCTTTTATTTTCCGGCCCGCGGTTCATGACCAGGTTCAGTACCTAAGGTTATTTAAGGTGATATTGTTGCATCTTTGCTGTTTAGTTAAATAAATAAAATAAAAAAGTTAAAGGAACATTCCGACGAGCAGACTTTCCCTCATGAAGACTCCAGCCGAGGAACTCCAAAACCAAATTCCAAGCAAAAAGATTCAGGCACAGGACCAACGGCTTTACATTTTTCCGAGGTACATTTCACGCTATCTACCTCCAAACGACGGGCTGCTACTGAGAAATTTCTAATGAAAAAACCGAAAAACATTTTGCCCGACCCAAGACTTGACACAGAAACTTTTCGTCGATACCAATAAAAACCGTAACTTTCCGTCGATACTATTAAAAACCGTAACTTTTCGATAGTTTTAACTGGCCTGTTAGTCTTGTCAGTGGCCTTGACTGCTAATGCCGGCAGAGGTCGTGCGTTCGAATCTCTCCTAGGACAAATGTTTGTGTGATGAGCATGATCATTTGTTCTGTGCCTGTCTGAAATATATGCATGTATTTATTTAGAAATTATAAGTATGTTTTTCAATTGTCTAGTACTCATAGCTCAAGTTCTGCTTAATTTGGGACTAGGTGGCGTTGTGTGATAGTTGTGGAATATTATTAATGGTTATTATAGACTTTCATAACACATCACTATTTGATTTAAAACGCATTCCATGTCAAAAGTTTCGCACAATACAAAGCCAAGCCATCTCTCTTCACCGTGCCCTCAAAATTCGATTATTCTATTTATTTCTAGCTGGCAACCATCCTTTGACATTTACACTGAGCGTCGTCCGCCAAGACTGGCCAGCCGACCTGGGGCATTATTTATATTGACCTCAATTGATTGCTTGCTGAGAATCTTAAGCTTCCTGGTTGATTGATCGCTGATTGAGCTTTGATCGATTACTCTCTCGCATCTATGACTTTTTCATAAATTTCTTGTGAATAGTAGATTTTTAGACGTTTTTATTGAACTTGGGATGTGTTTGTATGTTTAGGTTTAATCTTGCAAATAAGTAAATATCAAAACAGTTAGGTATCTCTAACCCAAGTTTTGGAAGTACCTTCATAAACTAGAGCTGAGAATTTTATTGTAGTATTGACTGCCCCAGCGGAGCTTACCGAGAAAGCTGACTCGATACATTTTCTGACTAATTACTGCAAAAGCATTAGAATGTGTTACATTTGTGCATTCTAATGGAAAACCAAGTGAGTATATAGAGTAATAAATAAACTAAATACTATCTAAACTTGACAATTTTTAATTGACTAAATGCTTTTGCGAAATCAAAACAAAAATACTGGACAAGTGTGAGTCGGACTCGTGCTCTAAGGGTTCCGTACGAACTCACCTATGAAAATAGTTCGATTCCCGAATTGAATTATGAAGATTTTTCCGATTCGCTATTTTTTTTGTGACGTAGGTAACTACAAATTCACACTTTTCAGATTCTTTCCTATACTTGTGCTATGAAACCTTGCTTCATGCCAAAATTCAGGATTCTAGGTCAACGGGAAATACCGTATGATACCTATTTTGATTTCCTTGAGAGTGTCGCAATATGTATACGTTTTTTGCGACATATACGGCCGAATCTTTTTTTTTTTGTTAACTAAGAATTTTGATTTTTTTTAACAGCTTCAAGAGACCGCAGATCTAAATGTATGGTTTTAATTTCAACTCGATACCTCTACACGTTCTCGAGATAAAGGGTCTTGACAGACAGACAGACCGACGGAGGGACAACAAAGTGATCCTATAACAGTTCCGTTTTTTCCTTTTGAGATACGGAACCCTAAAAAAACTATTATCTTTTTTTACCCGTTCTATTTAATGTTTTAAGGTGAAGAGCAAGGATAGCTCGCGAAATTCAAATTTTCTTAAGATTTTGCATTTTGCAGGTCAGAGTGAAGTTGTCATCTTGATTAAAATATGATATTGCGGCGGAATTCATTTAAGTATATTAAATCATTAAAGTCATCAATACAACTCTCTCAATTCATCTTCATCTAAAAAGTCACGTATTAAGCTAGAACTACACTGCTCACACGTGTGCCACACACGCCGATCTGTGCGCGTAAGTCTCCATACATTTTATATGGAAACTAGACTTGTAGAGCTATACTTGATCTACGCCACGCGACGTCGTTTTACGTACAAATCATGTGTGTTAAGGTGCAATTCCGAGATTGACTGCAGACCACAAACTGCAACCGAAAACAGCGCCACTACAGCCACACACAAAGCCAGCCAGCCAGCAGGCAGCAGGTCAGCGTTACTACTTGTTTCTATTGAATCTCTTGAAAATGTTTCCGAGTGCGGTGACACTGTGACCTGCAACCGCGGCGCGCACGACACAAAGTGACCGCAGACTGCTGCACGAGTGGTGTCGTAAACCGCAGACTTCACACGTACAAAATTGACAACTTTTTCGAAAGATGAAGAGAAATTATTAACTTTGTTGCTGGTCATCTACTCAAGTCGCCATCATCTTCCTCTTCTAACAAAAGTGAAGTATCGATAGCATTGTTGGATATTCTGTCTCACATGAAGGTACTGGAGTGACTGAAGCATGGTTCTATGCATTGTGCAGCCGCGACATGTCGCCACGCTTGGAATAGAAGCAACTGCGCAGCCACTAGCTGCAGTGTCGCCTGCGGTTGCAGTCTGCAGTCCGTCTCGGAATTGTACCTTTACACGTGGGCGTCGGTGCAATGTAGTTCTAGCTTTACGGTCGCCAATCATGGTTTATTTTTTTGTGACATAGATGACTAGGTATGTCACGGGGCTCGAGCTCGATGATCTCAAATGTAACACTAAAACTACTACTAAAATGTAGGAAATAAAAACAATTGACCGTATCGAAAATCCCGACAACCAAACAAACGGGCTATTGTAAATCGTCACAGTTTGATTTGCCACTTGGTAAATTCCGTAAATTCATTTTAAATTCTGTGACAAGTCATCAAAAACAACTAAAAAGTTCAAAAAAATAAATTATTTTAAGCAGGCTGATAATTCATCAAATCTAAGATTAAACTAAAATAAATGGTTTTTTTAACACTATTTTTTTTTTTGCTCCTGCACACCCAGTTATATTAGAAAATTAACTAAATGTAAACAATCTTGACATGTCTTTTATCTAAAAGTTGTCTAAAAATGTTATCTAAAAATGTTTACAGTTTGTTATTTACTTGTACCGATGTTTGGTAATATACGATTTTTTTAAATAAAAATACATATCAAGATCGTTTGTAGTTAACTACCTAAATCAATGGAGACTAACCAATGATAGATAAGGGTGGGTTTTGGAATTTAATATTTTGAGTTCAAAACGTGTAAAATAACGTAAACTTTATTTTAATGCCAAAGTTTGAGTACCGTGATCATGTGATTATGGTAGTAATACCGATATTTATAAAAATCTGGTAATTGAAAGCCCCAGTATGTATGTTGGTTATTCCTTCCCGCTTAAACGGCTGAACGATCAAAGCCACTGGCAGAAACAAGTAAATAATAAGAATTATTTAGCTTCTATTGTTATTATTTTGATCAAGTAAAAATTCAAATTACTGAATGTGAACAGAGAAAATGTACCACATATTCAATAGCACTGTATGATGTCATTGGTGTTACATATTGTTATGTCATTTCCAATGCATTTTCAAAGTCCTTAAATATCTACGTTTTTTTAACATTTTATTAAAAACTAAAATTACAAGATAATCATCTTTTAAAAAGTGCAATGGCAACAAAAATTCTATATTAAATAAAAAGTTGTAAAAGTTACCTAATGTAAATTCCGGACCGCCCATCTCTCTCCTTCCGTTCTTTGTTTTTATAAATTTGTGTTTCCATTGCTGTTCCCACGAGTAAAAAATTCTAACTGACACCTTCTTTCTTGAAGAAAAATTACTAACGAAACGCTTCACAAATCAAATCCTTTTTACGCAATGATTATACTTTAACAAACGCAACAAAAACCGTAAAACCGTAAATAATTTTTAATCTGTCCACACACTGACCTTACGAAGCACTTCACTATTTTAATTCACCATAAAGTTATATTTTTTTCAACAGCAAAACGTGACATTTGGGAAGGCGGGAAATTTTGACAGCTAGTAAATTAAAAAAGGTCTTACTGATAAAATTGTAAATAATTGCGATTAATGTATGAACGAAATGGAAACTTTATTTTGATGGAAATAATTTGGTGTTTCTAAATCAAATTTAGCGAGCGACAAGATAGATAAATAAATAGATACGAAATTTTAAATATAGCTTCATATGACTCGCCGGTTCCCAAATAGCCGTTCGCTATTATTGTTATTACTATCTGTGCGTATTATTTTTATTATTTCGTATTACACGCTGGTTTTGTTAACGTGCAGTCTCAAACTGGCTTGCGTTCTTCGTTTTACATTGACTATGGGACGTAGGGGGCATGGAGTTGATTTGTTAATTTTTTTTTTTGTTTAATTCAAAATTATCTCGAACTTCTAACAGAAAAACAAGAGTCAGTAAATCATAAGAAGCGTTTATTGAATTAAGATACAAATACAACATCACGTAAACTATATTTATGGTAAATCAGAATCAACCATTACACTTTTTTTTTTAAATAACTCTGTTTTATTTTATTTAAATAAGATCATATAGCACTAGAATATTTAGAAAATAATCAAAATGTCAAGAAATAATGTTTTTATGTCATATAAAAAACTAATTTTGTATAATTTCGATATTGAGATAGATTCATGACGGTACAAGTTTAAACCTTAGTGGTTTTTGGTTGCTTTAACTTAGATAAGCTTGTATTATTTTGTTTTAATAAAAAATAATAATTTAAAAAAAAACGATATTATTTCCTACTACCTATTTACCAATGGGAGAGGTGTTGGATCGGCGATGGCGCGAGGTCAACTGGCGCTGCCCAGTCGTGTTCAAAAATGGGCCGTCATGAGGCGCCCCTCTTAACATCCAATGACGTTTCTGTTCAAGTTTGTCACAACCGGAAGCGTCAAAATAAGTGCGTCAACAATTCTATATTTTCCATATTTTAACAATTTGTTCTGCAAAAGGAGATAAATTATATATATATATATATTTTTTATATTATATCATTTAATTAATTTCAGCTTCATACCTGCACACGTTACTGAAAAAAAGGGTCTTTGACGGACAGAATGACAAACAGTCAGACAGACAGCCAGATAACAAAGTTATCCTATAAAAATTCTGTTTTTGGTGACCTAGGTACGTAATCCTAACAAACTAAAAAATGCAAAACCACTTTAATTTCGGAAGACGGTATTTCTGGCTCTGTTACGTTATTTTTTACAATTCAATTATCAATTTTATTGATGTGAGCTGAAGAAATGGTTTAAAAAATAGAGCTTATCCACGATTTATCTCTATACTGTGTTGCAAAAATTTTAGTTCACATATCGACTCCACGCCTCCTTTACTCTTGTCAACGCCAACGAATCTATAATTAAAATGGCCGTTCAGTTCGGTGCACTCAGCAGTCATCTATTTTCTTCATTATCGTCCGTATGCGACTGCACTGCACTTTTTAGGACACTTATATTCACGCTTTGAACTTTTAGGTGACAGCAGAGACAGGCGTAATGAAAAAAATAAAATAAAATTACCCTGTCCTTTCTTTGGTATTTTTCGTTGAGTAATTCAGCTCCTTGCCTATTCTGAGTTGAGCTACACGAATACTGATAAATGCTTGCACTGACTGAATAAGTCCGGTTAAATTTGTGTGGCTCTTTCCTCAAAAGATCTTCTCAGGCACTAATTTGCATATAGTTGTCATATGATATGGCCATTACGGTTACGTGCTTGCGACTTGAAAAGAGATTTTGAGATGAGTTTTTTTTGAAACATCGACTTCATATAGTTTAAACTGACGAAAAATGTACACGAACAAATGTTATTTATAAGTTACTAGCTTTAGCCAGCGGCTTCGATCGCGTAAAAGTTGGTTTCTCCATCAAACTTTGGACCCTCGTCCCCCCCTTCAAAGTTTCGGCTGTGCGTTGATATGTCAGTCAGTCAGTCAGTTTCTCTTTGTATATATAAAAGGAGAAAAAAGATCTTAACACTACGACATACTTGTCGTGACCAGATCTTAGAAATTGATCACTTCAAGATATGGCCAAGACTGGCCAAATCCCCGTTTGGCCTACTTTCTTTAGACCTTTTATTATCATAGAAATCCTACATGAATGATATGGCCAAACGAGGATTGTCATATCACCAAATGTTAACGTTTAAACGATCTAGCCAGATGTAGTTGGCCATCATGAAGTGATCAATTCTAAGATCTGGCCACGACATAGAGATAAAATAAATAACACTTTTATGCGTCAATTTTTTGTTTATATTATTATTATAACCAATTTACAAAATAAATTTAATTTATAATTTATTGTGGCAGCAAAAATTATGGGTGCTTTTCCACTAGAGGTTTGCTATGCTACGTTACTACGTATGGGTCGTGGCCAGATCTAAAAATTAATAATTTCATAAAATGGTGGTATTTAAGCTAAACGCATGATTATTTCATGATATGGTCAAACGTGGCTAATCATATCGTAAGATAAGATTCGTAAGGTAAGTGGACGTTGTCCACTGGTAAAGTCCACTGTTCCTCAATGTATTTATGTATTCTACTACAAAATATGCTTTTGTTGTCCATCAAAAATACTAATTGTGCTTTTGCTCTTATTTATTTATTTAATACTTTCTGCACACTAAAGTAGAGGCGGATAAGTACAGTATCTTTCAAAACAGCTTTGATCTTTACAAATAGTTTTACTCAGAAAAAATAGTGGTTAAATGTTTTTCAATATATACCAGGCATCAGCACGAGTGTACGTAAATAAACTGATTTGTATCTGTACACTCTCAGTAAGGTTCAGTTGAAAACCAGCGTCAGGCAACTGTTACGTACATATTTGTCTGGCATTTTTGCTGAACTGGACAAAGACAATGTTATTTCTACACTGTGTGTATTTTTCTAGTTAGTATCTTTAAATAAGTAGGTATTAATAATGATTGCCCTGTGGGTCTAGTGGTCAGTGTCGCTGTCTGCTATGCCGGAGGTTGTGGGTTCGATTCCCACCCAAGACAATTATTTGTGTGATGAGCACAATTAATCATTTGTTGTGTCTGGGTTTAATTTATCTATAATCTATATCAAGTATGTTTATCAGTTGTCTAGTACTCATAGCACCCGCTCTGTTTAGTTTGAGACTAGATAACGTTGTGTGAATGTTGTGTTGTGGAAAGTTATTATAGTTGTGCTGTGGCTCCGATACTCAAGGTCGCTGGCGGGACTTGTATTTCTCTCTGCACCGCAAAACTGTCGAAAATAACATATTACATTTTTTGAAAGCGTGGGTAGAAAGAATGTGTAGATTTTAACACTTACCAAGGTTAGTGAAACCGTGAAATAGACTGTACCATTTCGTAATAGAAGCAGGTACGTCAACTCCCTGAACGTGTTTTGCACTAACCAATATTTGACAGCGCCAGAATGTAGGTAATATTATTTGAGTATAAATGTACCTACGTTATAAAAAGGCTAAGATTAGCTGTTGATGATTTTAATTATTATAATTTTGCAAACAAATACGTGTTACTTGACTCCACGGCTGTTAATCTTCATACAACGAAACGCAGGACGTAGCCGCCATATTAAGTTTATGATGCATGACGTTTCTGCTTTGACTGTGATTGGCTCCTGCGACAGCCAATCACAGTCAAAGCAGAAACGTCACACAAAACGTCATATCAATACGTCAGTGATCTCTATCTCTATGGCAGACTGGCTGCCATTTTATACCTTCCCGTCAACGTCCTCCCCATACCTTGCTCGAGCCAGCCCGCGTCGCTGAGTCGTAGTTTTAAAATTCCCCGTTAATAATAATAATATCTTTGTTCGTTCCAGCCCGTCCCTTGCTGCCCTCCCCCAGCGACGCCCTAAGCCGAGGTCCGTACCCCAGGGAGTGCCCTTAGCGTGTAGTCGCTTAGTTTTTAAGTTTAGATAAGTAAGCCCTGGCTGGTGGCTTTGATTCTTGAATCGAGGCCGCCACAGGCAAGTCCGGTTAAGCAGCCGACAACCTCCTAGGTTGACCTGTGAGAGGCCACACGCACAAAAAAAAAACCATTATCTATTTATCCCTAGTAGTATCCCTGCCTAGCTTAGATTAGAAACCTATAGATGTAGCCACCTCGTGACTGCACATGAGACAGCACTATAAAACTTAAATGAGGTTATGATGTAAACTTTTCCTAAAATATGACTACTGAAATACACTGAAAACTTAACTATTGGAGTCCACGGTGGAGCACACGGTGAAGGTGTGCCCCGCTTGGGCAGAGCAACGCCGTGTCCTCGTGGGGTCTCTCGCGCCGAGCCTTGGTACAGGCCATGGTCCGGAGCGAGGAGGAGTGGCAGGCGGTTCTGCGAAGCAGTAATGCTTGCAAAGGAAGCGGCCGATCGCATGAGGCAGCCGTCCTCACGCCCCAACCGCTGCCAGGATTCCGATCCCGATTTCTGGCCACCGCAGGGGCGGGCTTGCGGACGGAGAGCAATGGGTGACTCACCGTCCGACCGTCCGGTAACCGTCCGGACCGAGCCCAAGTCGTCAGCGGCGCGTGCTGTTCCACGCGCGCCTCAAGGAGATGTCAGCAACTGTAGGGGCCCAGCAGGGTCGAAGCCTACTGGGGCCAAGGGTCTGATTCTGAAAGGAAAGAAAAAGACTCGACCCTGGTACGAAAGGCAACGAAGGAACAGGATTGGGTTTTTAGTCAGTAAAAGTCTGACACTATCTCCCGCCTCGCCCAAGAGCGGGGGATGTCATAAGATGATTTTCACAACGAAAAAAAAAAAAAACTATTGGAGTCTATTTCTCATATATACACTAAAACTATTACTTTAATTGCCGAAATTATTCTAAAAACATAAAAGTTGACTCGAGTCGAACACTCAGTGACAGTGACAGGCCTTTGTTTGGCTACTTTTTTAAAGTCTGCGAAGCAAAAAACCGGCCACGTCGAATAAGACAGAGCATGTTATGAGCAGTGTTGGCCGAATGGTACCGGCCCCGACTTACGGTCGCGAGTTCAAACCTAGCCAGGCGCATTACTTTGTGTAATTTATTTCATCACCACTGCTCTCAAAACGGTGAAGGAAAACATCGTGAGGAAACCGGCATGTCCTAGAACCAAAAATTTGAAGACATGTGACATCCACCAACCCGCACTGGGCCCGCGTGGTGGATTACGGCCCATTCCCTCTCCTAGAGAGGAGGCTTGAGTCCCAACAGTTGGAACATTAAAAGGCCGACTATGTTATGCTATGTTATGTTTTGTCTCAATTTTCTTACTTATTTTATAAATGCTTCTTATTTCCACACTTCCCTACAGTCTCATGGCTACATCTAGAGGTATATAATCTAAGCTGCCTAGTCTGTACTTGACTCTAATCTACAAAATGCAAAAACTTAAAGAATTTCGCGGGCTGCGCTAGACAGACTGTGGTCACCAAGGCTGTTAACTACTCCGCCACAGTGGCAGCTATGAGGAGAATCTAAAAGAGAATAAAAAATGACTGTGCATGTCTATTACTTCTTCACGCCCGAATGGCTGGACGGTTTTCGATGAAACTTGGCATACTATATAATAATAACCCCCATCGCCGTATCTCTACATTGACGTCGTGGTGGGGCTTGCGCACTCCAATAAACCCCAGCCCCCGTTGCCAAGTTACAAGTTTCGTTTCGATTCTCTTTTCGTCGACCGCCTCGAGTAGGCCACACCTCCGATTCCTTTTTTCTGACGTCATCTCAACGCTCAGTCACGTGGTCAGAATAGGAGGCGTGGTCAACTCGAGGCGATCAACGAAAAGAGAATCGAAACGAAACGGTTGTAACTTGGATAGGGGGGTAGGTCTGTATCGGTAGCCGTTTGCTTTGCCGTAACATGCCTAGGGTAAGGGGCCAGACTAAGAGAGATACAATCCGCAGGGCTGTTTTGTGGCGAACTGTTGGTCATTAGCGACCTGACGAACCCGATCTCTCAGGAGAATTCTTATTCTTCATCTCCGGCTTGCTGTTATTGGCCTGCCGTAGTGAATACTGCCGAGGAACAGAGCTCCCACCTCTCTCTTTATAGGCTGGCTTAGCTGAGATTCGCTAGAGCAAATGTGCTCGGGAGAAGGATGTATAATCCCTTTGCTGGAACCCAGGGTCCTTCTCCAGGGGAGGGAACAGGTGGTTTTTAGGACGTACTATATGATACTGACATGATTTTCTTAATCACCTGACACATTATACGACTAACTTTGGTCAAACGCGTAATAGTACAACTAATTATATGCGGGCGGAACGCCAAAACAACAGTTGTGCTAATTATTTGTCATATTTAATTTATATTAGTCAGGCGTCAGACGGATGCCCGAATGTCTGATGATGGCTTACCAAGGAGTATCACGTTACCCTTTTTAGGGTTCTGTACTTATAGGGTAAAAAAAAAAAACGAGTGTGCTTATGACCACACGACTGAAGTGAAACTTCTTTCGCCTATAAGAGAAAGAGAGAAAGAAAATGTGCGCGCGCACTGCTCTCTCTTGCTCCTACACTGTGATACAGACAATAAGCCTGCAGTGTGCTTAGATATACGGAACGTATTTGGCTATGAGAGGAAGAGAGAAAGAAAATGTGCGCGCGCACTGCTGTCTCTTGCTTATATCCCCCACTTAACTTCCGTTCGCCTTGCCCGATCACACTTTTCGTAACGCTTACGTCACGCGTTCGCCAGCTTACTCCCCAAGTCAAGCGAGCGTAAAGAAGTTTCACTTCAACAAGACCCTATTACTAAGACTCCGTTGTCCATCTGTCTATCTCATGAACCATGATAACTAGACAGTTGTTTTCACAGGTGATGTATTTCTTTTGTCGCTATAACAACAAATACTAAAACCAGAATAAAATTAACTCTCATACAACATACGTGATTTTTCAACAAACAAACACTGGGACAGGTGAAACTAAAAAAACCGGGCGAATTCGAGTCGGATTCGCGCACTGAGGGTTCCGTGCAAACTTACCTATGAAAACAGTTTAGGCAATGCAATTAGGTACATGCATTATATATTGTCTCATTCATCATTTTCGTTTCAAACGATAAGTAATGATTAATTCCCGCGACGGTGGCTGAAGCGTGGGAATGTCCTCTCCCACACTCTTTCCGCCACCTCCTTCGCACATTTACATCGACTGGCCTGTTGGTCTAGTGGTTAGTGACCCCGACTGCTATGCCGGAGGTCGTGGGTTCGATTCCCACCCAGGACAAATATTTGTGTGATGAGCACGATCATTTGTTCTGTGTCTGGGTGTAATTTATCTATAATATGTATGTATTTAGAAATATATGAGTATGTTTATCAGTTGTCTAGTAACCATAACACAAGCTCTGCTTAGCTTGGGACTAGACGGCGTTGTGTGACAGTTGTGGAATATTATTATTATTATTATATTTAGCGCTTACTGGGTTAATAATAACAATATTAAATACCTATAGAACTGACAGTAAGTTAATACATAAAACTTGTGCAAGCTTACTTGGATTTGCCCGTGGTAGAAACCAGCTTATGAGACGCATAGCATAGCATAGCCGGCCTTATAATGTTCCCACTGTTGGGACTCAGGCCTTCTCTCTAGGAGAGGGAATGGGCAGTAATCCACCACGCGGGCTCAGTGCGTGTTGGTGAATATCACATGTCTTCTAATTTTTGGTTTTAGGACATGCCGTTTTCCTCACGATGTTTTCCTTTACCATTTTGAGAGCAGTGGTGATGAAATAAATTACAGAAAGTAATGCGCCTGGCTGAGTTTGAACCCGCGACCTGAAACTCAGTCGGGGCCGTTACCACTCGGCCACTACTGCTCTTATGAAAAGAAAAGAAAATATTATATCCGAAAGTAATTATAACAATTTTTATTTAGGTCAAAACATTAAAGTATTACCATTTGCATAAAAAATATCACGATGCCAATAACACTTTGAAATAGAATAAAATAAATCACAATAAAATTAAATACATTAAAATGAAAAACAATAAAACAGCAAAATACAATAAAAATAAATTGAAATCAAAGTTAATTGATGGAAATCAAATTAAATACATTGAAATAAAATTTAATTTCAAATTAAATTTAAGAAATTTAAATAAAATTTTAAAAAATTATATAAATTTATGAAAATTATAATCAAATGTATTATGGTTACTTGTACTTGTACGGTACGACTGAAAATGTTTTTCCATCATCGTTAACTACAAAATAAAAGATACTGAAGAATTTTTCAAAGTCTACTTCACTATTTTCATCAATTATACCATTTTCAAACAAATTTGAAAACATTGAAAGAGTAAGCATATAACGATCTGATCTACTGTAATCTATTCCACGACTCATTTTATCAGATTTTTCATATTCTGACCATCGAGAAACTACACCGCGATTCTTCTGTTCGTATAGCAGTTTAAATATTATTTTTTTGTTTTTTTCTGCAACACCAATAAGACCATCGTCCATTTTCATTTTCGTCTTAAAAATATCAAAAATTTCTACACCACAATGATAAAACATTACGTTCAATATGAAATTCCACAGTTTTACTTGTTTTTCTTCACTATTTTCATTTTTTAGGAGATCACAAATATATTCAACGGCAAAGTATTCCGCAAACGACATGTGCACGAACAAAGGTATATTGTCTGCTACAGTGCGAATGAGACCATTCTTCTCTCGTCCATCTCTCAGTTCATCAATGATATCTTTAATTTCTTTCAACACAGCGTCTTCAAATACCTCTACGTATGGATAAAGTATAGCGTAAGCACCTAGCTTCTTATGTTTTGCCACACTGTCGTCGCGTTCTTTCTCATAAGCCATTTTGTTATCCGGATTGAACATGTCAATTTTGTTTTTCTCTTGAAAACGGATCTTTTTTAATTTAGTTTCCAAATAGTAATCGTAAAATATGTAGCCAGTAACATCTACGTTCCATTTGTTGTCTCTTCTATCAACTTCTTTAATCCTATTATGGAAATATTCAGCTAGTAGATAAAGATGCAACGGAGGTGCGATGAAATCATTTGTGAAATATGTGAAAACACTTTTGTGAGTGTCAAACTTCATCATATTAGAGTTATATTCAGCATATGAGAAATCAATATCAGTAACGATAGATTCCACTTTTAAATATTCCAAAAAGTTCATATATACTTTAAAATTTGGTTTATGTTGAATTTTATTGTGTACACAAAATTTACCTCTCGGTATATTGTCTTGCATAAAATTTACAAAATCATGAACATTCTGGATTTGTTCCGTATTAAGTTTCTCAAATTGTATCTTGGATTTCCAATATGTATACAAATATATGTCCTGTTCAAGACGATTAAAGTGTTCTATTTCGTACGACCGACCAAACTCTTGTTCCAAAATAGATTTTATGTGATTGAATGATCTGCTAGTGATCCAGATTTTGTGCTGTCGAGGATAGCTCCTGACAGACTTAAGTAATGATAGCGCTTCTCTTTCGTAGTGCGGAAAGATTTCATCAAATCCATCAAAAAGAAATATTAGTTTTCCTCTATTGTAGTAATGTAGAAACATTTTCAACTGGAATACTGTTGAAATTCCACCTGAACACTTGTTTAAGGATACAATTCCTTTTGGCGATTCTTCAAGCTCAATAAATACTTCACACTCTTTGTCAAGCCCATCGGTTTCCTCAATGAGTGCAGCTTGACAAATGAAATTTAAACTTTCTAAAGTATTAATAACTGTCTTCTCTTCCTGCCATTTACTGAATATTTTTGAGTGCTCCAATAAGTTTATTCTTACAATCCATATTTTAGGATCAAGTTCTTTAGTTTTTAGAGACAAATGAGTGAGCAGTGTCGACTTACCCATTCCCGGCATTGCTGTTATAAGTACAACATCATCTTCTAAATCATACAGCGTATTCAACACCTTGTCTTTAATATCAGCAAAATTATCGTCTTCCTGCTTGTTAGTACGACTAACCCGTCTGTCAATGTAAAAGGGTTTAGCTTTGTCGTAATTACTATTACAAACTGTTTTACCAATTACGATAGTTTCGTGGTTAACAATTTTATTCAATACCTCTTCGTCAATCAGCTTTGCAGACTCATCGTCTACAATTATCTCTAAACTTAATTCGGCGTCTTGAAACTTTATTTTAGAAATCGCTAAAAGTTTTTTCTGTGATTCGACACTCAAGTCAGTGAAAACGGTGCTATCTTCGTTCAATATTTTACTTGCTTGTGAGAAATATTCAGATATAATTTCAATTGAAACCTGGTTAGCTATGATCACTATTTGCTTGCCATCAACTGCTTTGGCGATATCTCCAAGTCTTTTACAAGAATTTCTAGAACGTTGTAAATTATTGCAAACTATAATAAGTATCTTCTCCTCACCAGTGTTAGTCAGTTCTTTACATAAAATGTTGTGACTCTTCAACGGTAGTTTGAAAATATACTCCAAGTCTAAAACAATACGGTCCTTATTTCCTAGAAATTGTTCAATCTTAGCAACTGTCAACACACTTCCTGTACTAATGACAGTCCCTAGAATCTCGCCATGCAACTCAAATCGTTTTATAGCGTTTTCATTAAATTTGTAATCTTTATTCTTGATCATATGCATTATATTTAAAACACCCATCAATGGCTCACTCATGGCGTTAGAAACTGCATTCTCGTATATTTTGCTTTTCTTTGTAAGATATGATCCAACTTTAGGTGTCATCCAAAGTTTTTGTATTTCATCATGATATTTTAGAAATATCACGTCAGATCTAACTCTGAAGTTGTTGACATCATTGCACGGATTATCTTCTATATCTCCTCTCAAAATTTCTTCCACGCCATTCTGATCAGCTTGGTTGGTGTAAAACAGCAATTTGTTATAGAAGTCTTTCACCAAATTCACATCGTAATCTCCACGTTGGAATGTAAGTTTTGGAAACTTTTTAACTTTCACATCCAATTTATATTCGTGCAAATTTTGGATTTTACTCGTCAATGATTCATACCATATTTTAGCAAGATTGCTTAGTGATTCACAATTATCTGTGAATTTCAATAGTTTTGAAGTTTCATCGAAAACTAATATATTGCCGACAGCAGAAGCTATGCCTCCATTTAACTGAAGAAACCCATCTCCCAGAGACTCGTCTATTGTGACGATGTTATTTGGCTTCGATTGTTCTAATATTTCTTTGATTTTACATGTTAAGTGTTTTAGTCTCTTCTCAATTTTTTCATTTTTACCTCTTATTGCTAAGTCTTTGTTGCCAAAGAAAGCTGGGACCTTAAGCTTTAGAGACAGTAAATACTCTTTAGCAGCCAGTTCTGCTGCTATATAGACAGTCGATTGTGGGACATTTGCTTTGTCGAGTTGTCGCTTTAGATCGTCTGTCACTGATTTGCTTACAAACTGTAGCTTATTTTTATTGTACATAAGAACACTTCCCATTAGTTTACTTAGAGTCGTCATTTCAGAGGGTTCACTGAGGAATTTCAACAATAAACTGTGTACATTATTCTCTTTCGATTTTCGCTTTTTGAGAACCTCTACGCACAATATATTTTTGAGAAGCACAAGAAATTCTTCGTTGGCTGCAAAGAAGTCTTGTCTAAATCTAGCAATCCGATGTCCTTCAGGTTGGATTTCAGAAACTTCAAAAACGTTGCGCGCTAGAATGACATGATAGCGCAACATGATGTCATTATTCATCGACATCTCGCTATCAGAATTATCACAAATAAACTTCGCTAACTGTTCAGCTAGTGTTGTGATTTCTTGTTCTATAACTATTTTACATAAAAAGTCTAAGTCTTCATCTGTGTATGATGGCTGTGTGCAACAACCTCCCGTTCCTATAAGCTCGTTCAAATAATCAGCGAAAGTACCTTCGTATGTTTTATTATTAGGATCATCCTTTGCTGTTGTATACATAACGAAAAAGCATTCAGTTTCATCAAAATTTCCTCCAAAAATCATGTCTTTACTGCTCGGTTCAAAGGCTCGTCTAATTTCTAAGTAACTACCAAAGTATTTGGCCAAATCAGTTTTACTAGTAAATGTAAGGAGTTTATCGTTCTCCCTGTGCTTAGCTTGAAGGAACACAGCGAGGGGTTTATCGAACCCCTTTACATTTGCTTTAAAGCAAATGTCATCGAAGGCACCTATGTCATCTCTATTGGTGGCCAAACTAAACTGCTCAACACTGTCGTCATGTATCAGTCTAAAATGTATTAGACTAATTAATTTCGTCTCGTACAGCTGGCCCTGGATGCCCGACGTGCCTGCACGCTTTTTATACATTTTACTGTTCATGGTTTGAATATATTGTTTGTTTTTTTTCATAACACGGATCTTTCATTATTTCAAAATAATTGAAGAATTAAAGTCGTTTTAGTTGTTTAGTATCTGTTTCCCATTACGCACCAAAGTCTTCAAAATCATGTGGAATTTTTAAACGTTAGAGGAGCTGCTTCAAGTTCCGTTTTTTCAGCTGAAGTCAATGTTTTCTAGCCTGTAATTTAAAAGAAACACTATATTATTTAAAGCTATCATTTAATATTATAATTATTATGACTAGCATATACTGTCCCACTGCTGGACAAACGCCTCCCTCCATTCCTTCTATTATTTCCGACTCTGAGCCAATTCATAAGGAAGACATTTAAATTCTAAGTCGTCCTGCCATCTCCTTCTTAGTCTGCTGCGACTCTGTCCTGAGATTTCAGAGCACCAACTTTGTTTCGTATGGCATATAAAAGGAAAAAAATATAGGATAAAAACCGGGCAAGTGCGAGTCGGACTCGCGCACCAGGGTTCCGTACAAACTTACCTATGAAAAAAGTTCAATTCCCGAATAAGGTACAGTCCTACATTGTTGAGCTTGAAACTTAAAGACAAAAAAAAATATTCTCTAACATTACTTTTCGTATCACATAAATATAGAGCCTGCCTGTCACCTGTGTGTTCGGGTCATAGTCGTGGATGAGGCCCAGTAGGGTCGGTGCCAGCTAAGGCCGCGGAATTACTTAAGATTCTCGAATTGAGTTACAAAGATTTTCCGCAATGCAATGAATCGCAAAAAAAATGTTTTTTTTTTTGTGACGTAACTACAAAAATACAGTTTTCGGATTTTTTCCTATATGTACTTGTGCTAAGAGACCTTGCTTCATGCCAAATTTCAGGATTCTAGATCAACGAGAAGTACCCTATGAATTTTGATTTCCTTGAGAGTGTCGAAATATACGTTTTTTGCGACATAAACGGCCGTATCATTTTCATTATCCCAAAAGTTTGATTTTTTACAGCTTCAAAGGACCGCAGACCTAAGAATATAGTTTTAATTTCAAATCGATACCTTCACGCGCCCCCGAGATGTCTTGTCAGACAGACAGGCAGACGGGCAACAAAGTGGTCCTATAAGGGTTCCGTTTTTTTTTGTATTATTTCCTTTTTGTCTATTAGTAACCGACCGAAGGTTCGCTTTCAGCTTCAGCAAGTTCCAGCGAAAAAATCTAGTTTTAGCATCAGTTTTGGTTTAGACAGAAAGTCTGCCGCATCTCAAGCCGAATTGAAGTTCTGCATTCGTGAATGATCGCATGATTATAAAGGGTGTCTCAGTAAGAGTGCACTTTTTCATTTTAAAACAAAAACAAGTATTTTATGACAGAGTTGTAATATTTTTATTGTATTGTAAAGAAGACATGTTCCGATCAAGTATGGAATAAAATATCCGGCAAATGACCCCCCCGGCTTCGATGACAGGCCATTACTCTTTTCATGAAATTTTCCATGACTTTTGCACAGAGATGTGGCTGTATCTCACCGATGACACGTTGGAGTTCCGATTTGAGCTCAGGAATTGTTTCGGGTTTATTCGCATAAACCCGAGATTTCACAAAACCCCAGAGAAAAAAATCGCACGGTGTTAAATCGCTCGATCTTGGTGGCCAGTTGACATCAGAATTTCGTGAGATAATGTGTTCTGGAAATCGTTGTTGCAATAAGTCGATTGTTTCATGCGCGGTGTGGCTGGTTGCGGATTTGCCGGATATTTTATTCCATACTTAATCGGAACATGTCTTCTTTACAATACAATAAAAATATTACAACTATGTCATAAAATACTTGTTTTTATTTTAAAATGAAAAAGTGCACTGAGACACCCTTTATATCAGTTGTCTAGTACTCATAACACAAGCTCTGCTTAGTTTGGGACTAGATGGCGTTGTGTGACAGTTGTGGAATATTATTTTTACTATTATCGATTTGAAGGTCACACGGCGGATCGACGGTTCCCAAGAAAAAATTGTATATGAAAAATTATTATCGATTTACGGTATGAAGTCTTGATGTTTTGTGTACTTAAATAATAAGATAGTTTTCGATTTGTTATTTCAGTAACTTAAAAGATATTAAACAAAATATAGCCATATAGTTTTTAGTATTTATAATACCACTCACTGATTAATCACAAAATCTCAGAAACTACAACACCTACAAACTTAAAACTTGGCAGGTAAGTTCCTTTTAGGGTGTAGACATCCGCTAAGAACGGATTTTCCGAAATTCACCCCTAAGGGAATGAAACGGGGGTTCGAAGTTTGTATGGAGAAACCGACATTCATATGGGCGAAGCCGTTGGCAGAAGCTAGTACCTAATAAAATAAATTTCGTCTTATTTCTTCATAATGTGTTGTTCTTGAAACCCGTCGAAATACTTGATTTTAACTCCCCCTTTTCCACTTTTCTAGGTGTCTAGTCATTCGGGATACCAGACATAATCTAACTTTGTACAACGTTTCATCGAAATCCATTCAGCCGTTCGAGAGTGAAGAAGTAACACACAGACCCACACTCACAAAATTAAACCTTTATATTGGTTTCATTTAAATAATTTAGAGGTGTTTCTAATTTTTTTATTTTTATCTATTAAGAACAAGAATAAAAAATAGAAAACACTCACCTCATTTACCACTTTTTTTTGCGAAACAACATACATAGCACTACGGTCAGCCATGTCAGATAAAATAAGTTAACCTACTCAATAATTCACGAAATGATTATCAGAATCCTTTGTGCAGAGCTATACACCAGTTTCCTTAAAATAAATTAATGTAAAGTTATGATTCACAGACCAACAAGAGTATTGCCATGTAAAAAAAATATGATCGGATTTGGTATAATAAAAAATAAAAAATTAAAACAATCTGATTTGGAAGCCAATAACATGAATAAATATTGGTTCTATTTTTGCCTTTTGAGGTACGGAACCCTAAAAAAATAAAAAATTCTAATGATAGACAAAAATCAACTATTCATACGAAGACTTGGCTTAAAAGCCTTAGTATCCATACTAAAATATGCATAATTCGAATTTCGATATACGCATTTTAATGCTTTTTGTAGTATTTGGCAGTAAATGTATCAAATTAAATCAACCTTCTCGGCAAACTTCGCTGAGGTCGTCAACACAACAATAAAATTGTTAACTCCATTGTACCGAGATCACAACTGTTTCAAAGATTTCTACATATTGTCCCGTTAACACTTGAGATAATTATAAAAAAAACTTCACCAATTTTACTTCACATATACAACGTGTTATTTTTGATATCCCATAACTCAAGGGTTATTTATATTCTACAAGGAAAAATAATACTAAAAGTCCTAGTATATGTGGTCCAAAAATGCATAGTTTCGAAGATATTATCAATTATTATTAATTTAGATTAGTGTTGCAACAGAACTCTTCTTCGCAAAATGTATAACAAAACTCTATAGAAACGGAAGAAAACAGCGAGGAGCGCGGGGGTGGGGGGCGCGTGGACGACTGGACACATCGGAAGAAGCGCGGGGGGATGGGGCGGGTGCAAACATGTCGCAACGAGTTTTTTTATTATTATTCTTCGAAACCCTATCCCCCTTCGAAAAACTATTATCTTCGATACCCGATTCGGGAATCGAACTATTTACATAGGTAGGTAAATATAAGAAACCGTCCACACCCAACCCGTCCAACCGTATTTTGACTGGTAGAAAATGCCCTAAGGCATTTAGTCCGCCTCTGTACTTTTGTGTGCATAAAGAATTAATAAATAAATAAACCGTCGGTGTGCAAGTCCAACTCGCACTACACCAGTTTTTATGTTTATTACTACTTACTTAAAACGCGGGATTGCTGACTGCAAATCCCAGGTTTGCAGGATCGCGATTTTGATGCGGGATTAGATTCCCTATTCGCAATAGTGTACAGCAAAGTTATAAAAAAATATGACAGCGTAAATAATGACATTACTTATTTAGGTACGCTGTCATATTTCACGTAAGGGTATTTTACGTAGATAATCGTGAACTTGTAGCGACATCTATGGCGTCACATAAGAACCAATCCTGCATCGCGCAATCAAAGTTCTCCGCGCGTTTAGAACATATAGAACAGCCCGAAATCATCTATCGGGCAGTAGTAGCCCACCAGACATAACACCCGTCTGGTCGGAGGATCCTCCCTTTTCAACGGAGGTTTGCGGGACTTTACTCTCTGTTCCGTCTACCTCCAAAAACTTATCGAAGTATGGAAAATGAAAACAAAAAAAAAAAAACTTATTGATAAATAATTCTTAAGCCAGTTGATTATACACGTTAGGGTGTACCTAATAGGTTTGCCTGCACAGTTATACCTGTCAGGTAAACTGTTATGGAAACCTGCACAGTTGTGCAACATCCACGATCCGGTTTACACGACACGGCACGGCACGGCCTGTGAGCTGAGTGCAAGTTGTTTTGACGTTAACGCAATCGAAACATTTACCGCGTTTGGCTCTCTGATTGGTTAAGAGCTTGGAGCGAGCCAATCGGAGCCCCGCACGTCATAAACGTGTCGATCGCGTTAACGTAAAACAAACTTGCACTCAGGGACTTAAAAACACCTTCATAAAGGTTACAGAATAATAAGTGTTACAGGTTGAATTGGTTACAGAATCAAATATGTAACACTTATAAATGTGTTTTCAATGTGTTAACCCAAAACACTTACAAAAGTGTAACCGTAACATAATCTGTAACAGATATAAAAGTGTTAACAGTGTTAATAAGTGTAACAGGTAAACGCAGCGTTGCCAAATTTACAATGTACTTTTTTATGGTTAATAAAGCATTAGATAGCCGAATTCCAGTCGCAGTCTGTTGTATACGTGCAAAACAGTATTGAAAATATTCGTGACGTCGTAGGTTTATTTGAAAAGTTTTGACTGCAATGGATCAATCAATACTTTCTGTAAAAAAAAAACTCGTTTGGATCAAGATGACAATCATCCTAAAATTAACTGCTTACCACTTCGACAAGAAGTTGTGCGTCCTGTTAGTCCCGATATCTTGATAGAGCCGGAAGTATAATCGGAGGATTATTCGCAATCAATCCTTTCTTGCTTTCTCTAAAAAAAAACCCGTCTGGATAAGGACGAAGACTATCCTAAATCTATCTAGATTTCCTAAATCTAGATATTTCGCACTTCAACAAGAAGTTGTGCGTCTTGACAGTCCCACATTATTTGAAGATGATACAGAAGAAATTGAAAACAAAACTAAATTATTCGGATTCGGAAACGAAAAGTTTGACTGCAAAGAAGTGGTGCGAAATGTTCGGAGTGTGCGTTGCATAGTGACGGTTTAGTTGAACCAATGGATCCAAGAAACAAGCATTTTTAACCGACTTCAAAAAGAAGGAGGTTATACGTTCGGTTGAATGTATGTTGTTTTTTTTTTATGTATGTTCACCGATTTCTCGGTCAATTGTGGACCGATTTTGAATTATTTTTTTTCGTCTGAAATGTTATGCTTCCGTGTTGGTCCCATAGAAATATTGTTATGATCTGATCATGAACTTCGAAGATATGGAACAGAACTCCTCATTGGATCACAACAGAACCGTCGTAACAAGTAAAATTGTTTTGTTTATACATGTAGTCGATGACTGACTGAAAGTAGAGGGGGAATATATCGATCTGATCTGATGATGAATCCTGAAGTTAGGCACTGGAACTCTGTAATAAATTAATGTAATCTAACCATGTTTGGGATTATTAGAATTTTCATGAGATGCACTCTGGCTATAAGGTATTTAAATTTGACTGAGGGGTACTTTTTAGTGGTGGTACCGTAACTAAAAAGTGTAAAATAAAAAACTTTTCCAAAAAAAAAATATAACCGACTTCAAAGTAAAAAAAAACACTGAAAAGTGCAAAATAACTTTAATTTCGTTGTCGGTGTTAAATAACGAAGAGGCAAAACTATTATAGAAACACCGACTTCAAAAATTAAAGTTATTTTGCACTTTTCAGTGTTTTTTTTTTACTTTGAAGTCGGTTATATTTATTTTTTGAAAAGTTTTTTATAGTGAATTAATTGCATAGGAATTTCAACATGTAAAACCGTGCATGCGTACTTATGCGTACTCATACATATTATAGACTGTACACCAACTAAAATTTAAACATAAGTATATAAAATGCTCAAAGAGTTTAGCATAAAAGGATATCGTTCTTAGTTGTCGATTATTTTTTATTTATAATTTGTCGCACTCATGGCAGTAACTGACGGGGTCAGCGTGGTCTGGTCCTAGCTCAGGGAGAGTCGTAGTCGTCGGTCCAGACGCCTCCTACCGGAGGCTCTACGCAGGCATCGTCCAGTCCATGACCCTTTATGGGGCACCGGTGTGGGCGCCGTCACTGCGAAAGCGACCGGCGGCCCAACTGAACGCGTTGCAGAGGGTTATGGCCATACGGATAGTTCGGGGATACCGATCGATTTCCCGCAAAGCGGTGAGCCTCCTTGCTGGCCAGCCACCAGATCTGGAGGCAACAGACCTTGCACGCAAGCACGATCTGCGCGTGGAGATGCAATGTCGGGGCGGAACTCCGTTGCCCCGACAAGTCGCGGCATGGCGGACAGAGCTTCGGCGGGGTCTCATGGCGAAATGGAGACAGCGACTATCGCAACCCAGTGCTAAGCATATTGCATTATGGCGGTAAATCCCTTCTTTGAGGAATGGCTGGAAAGGCAACACGGCGTCCTTACCTTCCGTATGACGCAGGTCCTCGCCGGACATGGTAAGCCGTAAGTTCGGGAGGTTCCTGCACCGGATTCGTGCGGAAGAAACGCCTGGGTGTCACCATTTTGTGGACCGCCCGGAGGATATAGTGGAGCACACGGTGTGCGCCGCTTGGACAGAGCAACGCCGTGTCCTCGTGGGAGCGATCGGCGGCGGTGATCTCTCGCGCTGGGCTTTGGTGCAGGCCATGGTCCGGAGCGAGGAGGAGTGGCAGGCGGTCGCGTTTTCTGCGAAGCAGTAATGCTAGCAAAGGAGGCGGCCGCTCGCGTGAGGCAACGGTCCTTACGCCCCGACCGCCGCCGGGATTCCGATCCCGATTTCCGGCCATCGTAGGCGCGGGGTTGCGGACGGCGAGCAATGAGTGGCTCGCCGTCCGACCGTCCGGTAACCGTCCAGACCGAGTCCAAGTCGTCGACGGCGCGTACTGTTCCACGCACGCCTCAAGGAGATGTCAGCAACTGTAGGGGCCTAGCAGGGTCGAAGCCTATTGGGGCCAAGAGTCTGATTCTGAAAGGAAGACTCGGCCGTGGTACGAAAGGTAACGAAGGAACAGGAGTGGGTTTTTAGTTAGTAAAAGTCTGACACTATCTCCCGCCCCGCCAAAGAGCGGGGGATGTCATAAGATGATTTTCCTACAGAAAAAAAAATGGCAGTAAAAATAAAACACTGTTTATTTTATAATTAATATTTATATTATAGACACAAATTTTAATAACTGACTTTAAAAATAGATGTATGTTGATCTATAAATAAAAAAAATTAATTTCTTGATTAATTATTTTTTTGGTTAATTAGTCCCTGCCCTGGTATCTTTATATTTTAGAGGTTAAAGTATGAAATTTCCGTTTTTTAAATCGGGTTGCTTCGAAGTGGTATATCTTTGGATTGACTTGGAATTATAAGTTCAAATAAACTTTATATTAAAGGTACGTTATTCTTTTTTCAAAATTTGGTTTTTATTGATTTCTTTGTGTTTTGTATTTTCTGTAATATCGCAGTTCTTATAACCATGAAAGCTAATAAAAAATCATTTGTTTTCATATTAAGAGTTCCAGCATAGAACGTTACTTTGACCCATATGGTGTTTTTTTTTTTTAGTGAAGTCGGTTATTTTTTTTTTTGTAAAAAGTTTTTTTCTTTCACACTTTTTAGTTGCGATACACTTATATAGGGTGTTTGGTGCATCGTGTGCCAAATTAAAATGGTCGACTGTTATCCTTTCAGTCCCCTAAACACTTCTTATGCCCTGTGGATCTTTTTTCATCGACTCTTTATTGTTTTATGAAAATAAGACCCAAATTTTTCGTTAAAATACAAATTTTAAAAAATATGTGACATTAGATATCTAGTTTTTTTTAATTTACTCGCAAAGTTTTGGACTTAAATTAAAGCTATCTATGTTACAGCTACTAGTTTACTATACATGGCTTTAAAAAAAATCTATAGCGACCGTGATCTTCCAACTCCCTCAAAAATTCTCTAGTTTATCCTCTTGATAGTGATGTGCCGCATGCTATAAAAATCTTTTTATAACTTTGTGAATTCGCTAGAATTATGAATCTAGACACATAAGACTAATATTCAAAATTATGATTTATAAAAATATTTATGCTTAATTGATACCTGAAAAACCTATTAAAAATGTTATCTCACTCTTATAAGGTAAAATCTGTCTCGTATCTCTCTTTTTGGGGTTTACTAGAAATAAAAAAAAATTGCATTGAATCTACGCCTTATATATTTTTTTTAAATTGGTTTTGAATGAAAAATTTGGGTCTTATTTCCATAAAGCAAGAAAAAGTCGATGAAAAAAAATCCACAGGGCATGAGAAGTGTTTAAGGGTCTAAAAGGATAGTAGATGACCCCTCCAGTCGACCATTTCAATTTGGCACACGATGCACCAAACACCCTGTATATAACTAGAGTGCCTATTTCTCATGACAATTCCAATAAATGTAAAATATCTGTGAACGGTATTGGTTTTATTACGAGGCATATTTTCTGGTACTTAGTGTATTGTAAGCAAGAGATGGTGACTTGAGATAAAAAAATAATGGCGTGTGCCGATCGGAAGTCGGAATCGGAACTTAACAAAACAAATATAATTATGTTATGTTTAATGCGTTAGTGTGTGTGTACTGAAGATCGGCGTAGGCTTTAACAACGCGCGTCAACACTCTTACGGCCGCCACGCGTTGTTGCCGTACTGTGCAATTACTTATACCTACCTAAAGCTACACTAAAACCGATTATTTCTGTTACACATATAAACACTTATTAACACATATAAAAGGTTACAGTTTGATTCGGTAACATTATTGTATCTGTTACATTTAAAAGTGTTTTTCTGTTAAAACTGTTTTAAAAAACAGTGTTAAAAACACTTATTACGGTTACAGTTTGAGTCCCTGCTTGCACTAAGCACTCAGTACACTTGAGTTTACAGGTGTAAACTCAAGTGTACAGGCAAACCTATTAGGTATACCCTAACGTGTATGACTACCTTTAGGGTCACGTTCATACCTACATACTCGTATATAAATAAAACAGCCACTAAACTTCACTAGAAGAAATCCCGCCAAAAACCAATCTCACATTCTGATGAATGGGCACGCCATAATTATGGAGGCAAGTACCCTCTTTGAGGAGTGGCTGGAAAGGCAACACGGCGTCCTTACCTTCCGCATGACGCAGGTCCTCACCGGACATGGTAAGTTAGGAATAAACGTCCGGGTGTCACCATTGTGTGGACCGCCCAGAGGACACGGTGGAGGTGTGCCCCGCTTGGGCAGAGCAACGCCGTGTCCTCATGGGGGCGATCTCTCGCGCCGGGCCTTGGTACAGGCAATGGTCCGGAGCGAGGAGGAGTAGCAGGCGGTCGCCTCTTTCTGCGAAGCTGTAATGCTAGCAAAGGAGGCGGCCGATCGCGTGAGGCAACGGTCCTCACGCCCCAACCGCCGCCGGGATTTCGATCCCGATTTCCGGCCACCGAAGGCGCCGGCTTGCGGACGGCGACCAATAGGTGGCTCGCCGTCCGACCGTCCGGTAACCGTCCGGACCAAACCCAAGTCGTCGACGGCGCGTATTGTTCCACGCGCGCCTCAAGGAGATGTCAGCAAACGTAGGGGCCCAGCAGAGTCGAAGCCTACTGGGGCCAAGGGTCTGATTCTGAAAGGAAGTCATAAGATGATTTTATTTATTTATTTATTGTTTCTGCACACAAAAGTACAGAGGAGGCATTTTCTACCAGTCAACCTTTGGGTGATGCAGAGACAACTGGTGGTAGGTGATATTCCCACCGAAAAAAAATAAAAACATACTGATGAAAATATTTCGTAGATAAAAATGAATGATTGTATATTTATTACCAATTCTATGACATGTCCAAACCACACGGTGTTATTGAAACTGAAAATTTAGTTTTGGGCGGGTTTTTTTCCAATAAGTTCAGTACGAGTCTAGCGGTGCTAGCGCCATCTCGTGAGATATTTAGTTACTTGCTATACACTAATGATAGCAATCTCTAGTGGTGGTCGCAAAAACAACATTTTCGATTTACTGCCAGTGGTTCTGTCTGTTGTTGACAGATGGCGTTAATTGAAAGTTAGTTGGGGTATTGTTATGAATATCTATGTTGTGACCAGATTCAAAGATTTTATATACCCTTCGGAATAACTGGATTGATTACGAAGGAATATTCCAAACTCTAATGTGTTCTTTATTTAAATAGCAATTGAGTTTATATTTTTAATTGACAAGCAAAAAGGGAAAAGTCACTTTTCCCCTTTTGCTAGTACTTACACTTTTCAAAAGTGTACCGAGCAAGACAACGAGAAAGAGATAGTGTGTCCCTTTCTTACCTCTATCTTTAACTAGGGTAACCATATATTTACTATAAGCAAATTAAATTTGATTATTTTTGTCGTTACAGCATTTTATATTAATTGATTCTGATATCGACGAAGTATCAGTAACTCCTAACTGTCTGTAACACCTAAAGAAATAGTTTAATTTATTGAGAAGTCAAAAATTTGTAATTAATTAGTTTATTACATATTATTTACTTTTTAACTTCTGGTTGGATTATCGGACAACACCTTGTCCGGGCAAGCCAATTTCCAGGCGTTCAAGGCGTCGGTCAAGCACGGCACCTCACAGTCAACCAGTTATACAGTTAAGATTCTTTCGGTTAACTGTTGAGTGCTGTGGACCGAAAACAGAAACGCCAGTAGAATTACACTAGAAATTTTGCTGATGCCGAGCCCACCAAAACGGATGGGCAGCGTGGCTTGTAGCCACGCTCGGTCATCCAAGGCCACATTAAAGTTAAAACTAGAACTACACTGCGCACACGTGTGCCACACACGCCGATCAGGACGCGTCGCTCTCCATACATTTTATTTGGAAACTAGACTTGTAGAGCTACACTTGATCCACGCCACGCGACGTCGTTCTACGTACAAATCAGGCGTGTTACACGTGAACGTCGGTCTAATGTAGAATATCGAATTGTTTGATAATTTAATCAATTTTGTCCAAAAGATGTGGTCGTTTCCATAAAGGGGAAGAGCGAAGAAAATAAATAAAATTTGGAGTAAAAATACGCTAATAAATTTTCGTGGCAAACCGTAGGTACTTTTCAACAAACATTTTTCAGTTAAAGGTTATTGACTTTACTATTCTTATATTTTGAATCGCATTGTAAGTGGAAATTTCGTTATTCCTCATGTATTGGCATCGATACTACATTGGTGCAAATAAATATATCGACTTTATTGCAAAATCATAGGTATCGAACAGGCACAACACTATTGTTTGTTATCGTTATTTCAATATGTAGCGCACTAGTCTTGACTCTTGATTCAAACGAAACGCAGTGATAACGGCAAACGTAATGATTAATATCAAATGTTGTGAATAGTCGACCTACATTTAGATACTTACCTTATTAAAACGTCTCCTAAACTGTGAATAAACTACGACATCACATTCAAATACCTTAACTTTAAAATTAACATGATTGTATGAATAAAATCACCAATTTGATCAACTGTTCGATAAAAATAGTTGCGGTAAGTACCTACCTATATAAATATAAACTGGGTGTGGATTGCGTCATCCCGTGTTGTTGTAGTTGGGACTACTTGTACTCCATTCACTTCTGCATTAGACAAAAGAGGTTCATAGAAGCAGGTGTGCACAACATTTATTTTAAAACGACTTCAAAAATAAGAGGTTCTAAAATGGGTTGTATTTTTTTATATTTTTTTTTATGTTAGTTAGTGTTATTGTTACTTATCGTTTCTATGTTAGGTCCGTCGTTTACGGAATGATTTGCAATTTTTTTTACACAGAAACTCCGTATTTAACCAATGTATCCTAGCCGTGTTTGGGCTTATTAGAATTGTCTTGAGATGAACTTTGGCTATAAAGTACTTTCGAACTGAGCTGATGATGGAGTCGGGAGATGGATGGGAACTTCATAATAAAATAATTTACTTAACCTAGCAGTGTTTGAGTTCATTCGAATTGTCATGAGAAATAGGTACTCTGGCTATAAGTGTATCACAACTAAAAAGTGTCTAATTCTAATTTCGGAAGTCGGTATTTAAGAACAAGCAAACATTACCAGAAACACTGACTTCCGAAATTAAAGTTATTTTTTTGATCGTTTTAGTGTTGTGTTTTTTGTATTTAGTGTAGTGGCTATTTTTTTATTTTGTAAAAAGTTTTTCTTTCGAGATAAATTCAAACAATATTATATATAAATAATGTTTTCAATATAAAATTTTAACAGTACTACACGATGATTATTTTTTACTTAGATAAATTTGATTATTGTAAATTAAGTACTAAAGACTTAGATAAATGAAATGATTTTTTTCTAAATAAACATAAGTTATGTTTATTTCAAACAATTTTACATTTTTTTTTAAAATGGCGCGGGCGTATCAACAAGTTTCCTCCTTACAAATCATATGAATTGTACACAATACAAGGCAACAAGATAATTTAACATTCATACATACAGAAATAACTAATATTACATAGTATAATGAAAAACGTTCCAGGTACTGACAACCCCTGCTTCTTTTAGGTTTTTAGCATGGACACTAGTAGTATAAGCAAGAAGTAAATAATTTATTTAATTAAAAGCCTCATAAATTCAGAAGATGGATAGTTCAAATGAATTCATTTAAGTATAACTGTTGGTATATAAATTAACTATAATAAATTCAGCATCAATCTTAACACTAACTCCTCGGGGGTCCAGACGCCTCCTGCCGGAGGCTCTATGCAGGAATCGTTCGGTCCATGGCCCTTTATGGGGTGCCGGTATGGGCGCCGTCGCTTCGAAAGCGACCGGCGGCCAAGCTGAACGCAAGCCAGAGGGTCATGGCCATCCGGATGGTGCAGGGATACCGCACGATTTCCCGCGAAGCAGCGAGCCTCCTTGCTGGCCAACCACCGTGGGATTTGCAGGCAAAAGACCTTGCACGCATGCATGATCTGCGCATGGAGATGCAAAGCCGGGGCGAAACTCCGCTGCCGCGCCAAGTAGCGGCATGGCCGAAAGACTTCCGGCGGGATCTCATGGTGGAATGGCGACGGTGACTGTAGCAACCCAGTGCTGGGCACACCTTAATTATGGCGATAAGTCCCCTCTTTGAGGAGTGGCTGGAAAGACCTCACGGCGTCCTTACTTACCGCATGACGCCCGGGTGCCACCATTGTGTGGACCGCCCGGAGGACACGGTGGAGCATACGGTAGAGGTGTGCCCCGCTTGGGCAGAGCACTGCCGTGTCCTCGTGGGGGCGATCGGTGGCAGCGATCTCTGGCGCCGGGCCTTGGTACAGGCCATGGTCCGGAGCGAGGAGGAATGGCAGGCGGTTGCCTCCTTCTGCGAAGCAGTAATGCTAGCAAAGGAGGCGGCCGATCGCGTGAGGCAACGGTCCTCACGCCCCAACCGCCGCCGGGATTCCGATCCTGATTTCCGGCCACCGTAGGCGCGGGCTTGCGGACGGCGAACGATGGGTGGCTCGCCGTCCGATCGTCCGGTAACTGTCCGGACCGAGCCCAAGTCGTCGACGGCGTGTAGTGTTGCACGCGCGCCTCAAGGAGATGTCAGCAACCGTAGGGGCCCAGCAAGGTCGAGGCCTACTGGGGCCATGAGTGATGCGAAAGTGACCCCCGGGGCCCTGGAAAAATGGCAAAGAAGGAACAGGAGTGGGTTTTTAGTCAGTAAAAGTCTGACACTATCTCCCGCCCCGCCCAAGAGCGGGGGTTGTCAGATGATTTACCCACCGAAAAAAAAACCCTAAAACAACCTTTTTTAACTTCTGTCTAATGCTATTCGCGAACAAAGTTATAGCTTAGTAGCGATGGGCGATTGTGAATGACATTATTCGAATTATTCGATTTAAAAGTTATTCTTACAATTAATTCAAATATGAAAACTAGTGAGAAATAGAAAAATAGATAAATAAAAATCTATTGCGTCTCGTTCCTTCCGATTTAAATTTAATTATCACAAGATTCACAAGTTCATAAATATTCGAATAGGATCCGTAACTTCATCTAAGAGTAAACTCTATGCATTGAGAAAATAATTTTTACAAATTCAATCTGTTATTTACCTAAATGTCAGGTGTCTGCAACGTTTGGTTTTAAATATCTCCGTGACTGCGGGTTCTCCGCGTTTCAAAATCGTTGCGTGGCGTTGCCAAGTTCACACTTATAACTTTTTAACCATAACTTTGACATGGTTTTGAGAATCCACTTTTACAAATTTTTGCAAAATCATGTCAATTTTTTTTTTAACTCTTATCTATAGTCGATCTAACGGTGCCTCCGTTGGATCGACTATAGTTAAGCTGAATCTTTAAAGTGCTGTAAAATCCGATCCTAGGGGAAGCTAACGAGCTTCCCCTGCTTACCAGTACCTTCCTGCTCTATGCTGAAGCATTTTCTGTAAGATGGACGTGTTTTAGTCGCTACTCCATAAGTATGTAATCACGTTTGCGTGGATCCAATGGACCCACGACTATCTATAATAAAGATTTTTCACCACTATAGTTAAGAGTTAAATTTCACTGTGGCCGTGCTCTCGAAACGGACATCTGTTTGTTGACAAATGTTTCATCGACATCCTTAAAACTTGCTATTTCGCAAGTAGCAACCCCATCTTCAACACTTAAAACTTCTTAGAGTTCTCAAACCTACCTTTTTGGATTTACAGATATATTTACAGACAAGAATTTCCGATTAGTTTGACGCACGACAGACACAGTGGCAGCAGCGGCTGCTAACCGGGTGTGCCGTCGCAGTCGCAGCGAGAGTCGCGTCTCAGATGAGCCTCAGCTGCGACAAGATGGCGAAACAATATCCAAAGCGTCCAGGAACATCTGGGATGCGAAGACCACTGTACGAGACCAAGCTTCTTAGCCTCATTTATTTCAGAGCCATACATGATGACAATATTGAAGAGTTTCATTTAGCCACAAATGTAGACAAATTAGAATCGCTCGGTGACATCTGTTTTAAGGCGAAATTCAGAGGCAACGATAAACCTCTGGCAGTCTTCTTACAAGCAAAACACAGAGAGAACAATAATTCAGTTTTAACGCTTGATGAAACTGATTTGGTAGAATACTTCAACATATATTTAGAAGTTAAACGCAACGTCAATCCTAATAATAAAGATGTGCTATTTAAAAGTACACTTGGTGAAACAGAATGTGTTTTCGTTATTTATACAAACGCAAAAGGTGACAAAAAATTCAGCACATACGAAGGTAGTTTCTTTAAACATTTGAATGATTTGATAAGTACAGGAGTCCCTGGCTCTCAGTCATCACACAACGACAAGGATGTAGAGCTTTTGTGTGAGATACTTTTAAAAGAACAAATGAAGTTGCTAGCTCGACAGATGGCAAAGTGTATTTTTGGAGAATTTAATGATAACCAAATGTTAATGCAGGATGACCTTGTGCTACAATACCATGTCCTTCTGGGGCAAAAAGTTTTCGATATCTCTGAGATTCAACCCGAAGGACATCGTAACTTAAGCTTTAGAGATGATTTCTTTGATATAGACGAAGAATACCTGCGGCTATTTAAAGATGAACTGTGCACAGAAATTTTAAAAAGACGAAGACGTGGTAATGAATATGAAAATTTATCGAATTCACTTAAACTTTTGCGTCAAATCAATGATACTGAAACTTTGTACAAAGTATTTGGAAGTTGTTTTATTTATGAAAACGGAAAATTTGTGCTAATTGATAAAAAATCACCTGACAGTGATTTTTATCAATTAACACTGTTTCTCGACAAAATTAATGAGTCAAAAGAAAACATACGTAACACCGTTGAAATTGCCGTAAAGAACTGTCTGACTTTACAAAGGTATAAAGTGCCAGCTTCATTTGGCAATAAAGATTTAACAATAAGAGGTAATGACATAAAAATCCAAAGAAAACTGAACAATTTAACATTTAAAATTGTAAGATTTATAGAACAATCAAATCCCAGTAATATTGTTACTATAGACGATTCATTCGGACAAGAATTTCTGCATCTTAGTGATGGCATAGCTTCTGCTGTTGGTAATTTATTAGTTTTTGATGAGACCACTAAACTGATGAAGTTCAACGATAACTACGAATCATTAGGAAATCTTAGCAAAGATTTATATCGTAAATTGAAAAAAGAAATCAATAACTTACGGGAATATAGATTTGATATAAAAGCTAAAGTATTTCCAAAATTATCATTTGCCAGCGCCACTAATGAATATAACAAAAACATTGTGAGTGAATTTTTAAGTACACTTCTATTTTTTACATCCCAATGTAATGAGAAAGAACTAGAGGAAACTTTAATATATGAAATAAACAATAACCAAGGTGACGACGTACAACATGTAAAAGTTACTTCCGACGCTGTATATTTGAAGTATCATGATGAGATACAAAGATGGAGCATGGAGTCAGATGTGGGAATGGGAACGTATCTTGAAAAAGAGGGCAGTATATATAAAGATGCTGTAAAACATGTTACAGCACAGTCATTGCTGAGTGTCATAAATATGATGCAAAGAATTAAGTATAAAAATAAGAATTTTAGAAAAGAAGCTGTAAATGCAGTCCAGTTTGATGACCTACCTTCAGGAACTATTATCGTTACAGAGAACAGTGCACTTACTGTTACTAAGTTCATAAAACATTTTAATAATAAGAACATCTTCTTAATAGATTTAGAATACGTTTTAAATTTATCCGCACGAGACGATCACACATTACGTAGAGAACTGATGAATAAAGATAAAGTCAAAACACTTATTGTTGTCTTTAATAATCCAACAATTAACCATAAATTAAAAAATTTAGCAAGCTCTATGAAGAGCAACATTGTGATTATTATCACAGATCAGAACTCCGTTGATGACGCCAAAACATATTTTTCGCAAACTGGCAATGTAATAAAGGATGCCATAAAATTGATTGACATGAGCGAAGAATCGCAGAAGCGGATCTTGGGGAGCACTAAAGTGATTTTTCAAGGTAATAAAGTAAGTTTAGAACATTTTCTATTAAACAATACTATTAGATATATCAATATAGACGTGTTGGATAAAATGATGCATAGTAACAAAAATACTGTAGGAAAGCCGCTCAGAAATTCAAATTATAATCCCGAATTATATATTCAAAGGAGTGTAAAACCATTCTGCTGGAACACTGGCATAGAAGAAAGCTTCAATCACAAACAAATCGAAACACTAGATGACTTTGAAAACGACGTTGTCGTTATCCTTGGGAACCCCGGAATGGGAAAGTCAACTTTTCTCACACATTTGTCTCTTAAAACAAAAGACAACTGGGGAAACTCGAGATGGATAGTGAGAGTCAATTTATTAGAGCACACGCCGCAATTCAGGAAGTGGAAAGATATGAAAACGAACATCGATACTACGGAGTCTTTAAAATTCTTGTGTCAAGTTGCACTCAGCGAGGAAAGTAGCAAATCGTTAGACATGAATATATCACTAGTCCAATGTGATGACGGGACTGTGTTTGTAAGAGAATTTGAAGGTGATGCATGGACTTTATTCGAGTTGAGAATGTTTCTGAACTTTTATAATAACGCTCAACTAATAATCTTATTCGATGGCTTTGACGAGGTCTGCCCAACGTACGCGAATGAAGTATTTGCATTAATAAAAACTGTGAAGAATTTTTCTAGGACCAATAAGATTTGGATCACTAGCAGATCGTACGCCAAAATGCATTCTATTTTCGAAAGTTTCAATTCTTGCCAATTATTCGAATTAGACCCCTTGAATTTGGATGAACAGGACTTATATTTGTCAAAAATTTGGGACGCAAAAGATTTATTAAGCTATCTCAATAAAAAAGAATTTCAAAATATTAGCGACTACGTCACGTACGTAACTAGAAGTCTTCATATAGGTTATTTGTTCAGAGCGGAACATATATTAGATGATTTAAAAAGGGATATGCCATATTTTTTAGTTGGTTTGAGCTTAATAAAGTACTTGAAAACGAATCTCTCAACTGCACCAACTGCCGTGATGCAAGTTATTGATGAAGCCTACAAGTGCTACATATCTTCACAAGCTATAAAACCAAAGCTGGCTATCCAAAGCAAATTCGTCGCAACTCCATTACACCTGAACATAATGGCAGACTATTTATATTGTAAAATAAAAGAAATTAACATAAAGCAAAAAAATGAATGGGATTGGCATTACAGTATTTTTAACATTTATGAATATTACCTGGAAAGCAAAATGAGAAAAAGTTTTCAAGAAAACACTTTTTATGACATGTCTATACCGGAGCATATATTAGCGGGAGAGCGAAAATATGCAGATTGCATAGGCAAGCATAAAATACTGGCGGCATACTCTGTCTACTACAGATTTCGTTTCGAATTATTTAATAACGATGAGTTAAAACTTATTATGGAAGTGATTGAAAAGCTGAAGGAGGGAAAAGAGGGAAATGGCATTATCTGTAATGTCGTTGATGATATTCCATTGTTTGCCCACTCGAAGATCAAAGAGTACTTAGCAGTTGAATACTTTTGTAGTCTAATAAGAAGCAAAGAAAACAAAATACCTATATGGGATTTTATATTAAACGTGGTGTGTTTCGGTAACATAAATGTTGTAGCCTTATTGGACGTTAAAATGAAAGAGGACCATGATATGGTTTCTCAATTTGAACAAAACAAAAAAGATATATTTGATCTGTTAATTAAACAGGGCAAAAACAGTAAGCCGGGCGAAATTAAATCATCTATTAGTGAAGTGATTCGATATGGCCTGCGGAATTTGACGCGGTTTTTTATTTTTTCAACTTTAAAAGGCAATATAACCGAGAATAATTTGATGGATTTCATAGAAATTGTTAGAGAAACGAATATGCTTCTACTGGCTGCTAAAATGGAATATGATGATGTAATAGCAGCGGTGGTCAATCATGTAAAAAGGATTGATATATCCAAGTTGTGTGTGTTATTTGAATATATTGAATTAAATGAAAATATTGCTGAACTAAATATTGAAGATTTAATTCAAAAGTTGTACAGCTATGTGTGGGCCCAGATGGATATTGTTCCAGATTGGGAAAAAATTACAAAATCAAGTAACCAAATATATTTTATTTAATAAAATACCAAGAGTTGTGTTTTTTTATTTGATAGGTTGATAGTTCCGCTACCAGAGAAAGAAAAATGGCATATCTATTTCGTATAAGCGAACTGAGTATTCGTGCACTGCTTTTAGATTCGAATCTGGCATCTAACTTTTAAAATATCATAATGAGGATCAGTCATGATTTTTGTGAAGTATGCAAACAAGAGTAAATAAAACAGTAAATACTGAAGAAATTATTTAAGTCGGACGAAAAAAGACGAAGATACAGCAATTTTTGAGTTTTAGTTCCAGAAACGCGCCCGAGAGTGAAGCGACTCGCTGTGACGTCATACGTCAAACCGTTCTTCACACGATCATGACTATTCATGACAGATGACGTCATCGTAAACAGTCCAGCGACAGCGCGCGTTTCCAAGTATCTAGCCGTTCAAAAAAACTTTAATAAATCCACCATTTCTGGACGGATTTTAATCATGAAAAAATTAAATGCTCAGTAAATTATTACCACATACGATGTACTTAGTAAAATTCGGATTGATCCTCATCCCAAAACTACGCTAACAATAGCGAGCATTTTATTAACTTTGGCATAGCATAGCATAGTCGGCCTTATAATATTCCCACTGTTGGGACTCAGGCCTCCTCTCTAGGAGAGGGAATGGGCCGTAATCCACTACGCGGGCCCAGTGCGGGTTGGTGGATGTCACATGTCTTCGGATATTTTGGTTCTAGGACATGCCGATAAACATTATGGTCACCCTACAAAAATGAAAATAAATTTTCTTCTAAAGTATAGCATTTAGAAGAACGGACGATACGTTAAAATTAGTTAAAAAATAATAAGAAATCTTGATCTAATTAGTGTTAATCTATGAAGTTTATTCTAGTCAGTAAAGCCGAAAATCTTGGGCCCTCAGTTCAGATGTGACTCAGGTTGGCTGGACAAATCTTCAAAATAGCTTGCATTTAACTAGGTCAATAGGTAACTTTATGTGACGGCTAAACACCCTTATTTCAGAATTTGTGACGAAATCTATTGGAGATTACTAAGCGTTCACGTTTATCGTTTGCAACTTGGCTAGGGGGGCAGTTTAAACGCGTGATCGCCCGCCGTCGCGCCCGCGCCCGCAGTCGTCCAGTTTGCAGCCTAAGTGTTTGAAGCGCAAATGAAGTTGGTGGTCGTCATTTTAATCATATAAATAGCTGAATATACTAAAATTTTCTTCAATACCTATTTATAAAAGAGAATTATTACACAAAATCAATCAAGTGGGCTCTCTCTTGCAGCGCTGGTGGTCAATTATTATTTTGAATTAACACATACTTACTCTTTTCACTGCAGGAAAACCTTTTATTCCCACGGGGAAATCAAATACAAAGCAGGCGTGGATGCTACTGGCCAATTAATCGATTAAAAAGAAATCCTTTATTTATGTAAAATTATGGTCACCTCACAATATTAATAGATGTTTGTATGGAAAAATTTAAATGGTCAATATCTTTGAAACTACACAAAGTTTCTCCGTCACAATTTCAGGTTATCATTATCGTCCCCGTCACAACATTTTGAACACATTTCGAAGGTCGTAGATCATCAGGCAGTGGAGATACATGTGTCCAGCCATCTTAACTCAGGTTGGCTGGACATTAAGATTTATTGATTTCTCGTAAACCCTTACATGTGACGCCATAAATCAAACGTTATTACTGTCACACATTGCGTCACCAAGTATTAGTAAAGGAACCATAGTCGAAAACGCCCCCGTTATTGAGATTCGGAAGTGCCAGCCATAAGTTTTATACGTAAATTCAAGATGGCTGTACACAGATTTTTGCATTTTTCTACTAAACCACTGTACTTATCACAAAACTTTTAGCTCGGTGCCCGTCACAAATTTATGTGACGCCCGTTGATATGCAAAAAGTCGTCAAAATCACTTCCGAGACCAGCGAAAAGTGGTTTTTCAAGATGGCTGGACACGTTTTCGATCGATTATCTAAGATTCTGTAGCGTCACAAATTCTGAAATAAGGGTGTTTAGCCGTCACATAAAGTGACCTATTGACCTAGTTAAATGCAAGCTATTTTGAAGATTTGTCCAGCCAACCTGAGTCACATCAGTTCAGGCGTTTCAGTAAAATTCAACTCACATTTACTTTCAAACGATTAACTTTTTGGTCATTATTTGTTTTTTACTAATTCACCGAGGTATCTAATTAAAATATATTAAAGTCGTATGTATGAATTTCGTCAGAAAAATTCAGTTTTTGCAGATTCTTTATAAAAGACATTAATGAATTGAGGTCCCAAGGTAAACCGCCATAAATCTATAATGTGATATTCTACAGATTTGAGAATTTCTTAAAATATTTAAGAAATTTTTAACTAAATTCCTAAATAATAATAATTAACCCAGATGTCTTACTTTCTGAGATTTAGACTATGCCTCTTTCTGCATGCGTCTGGATTGAGGGCCCACGTTATTTAATCATAACAGTTTTAATTTACGTTTTAGAAATTTATGGGTCATTCCCTATAAATCTTGATTCGTTTTATAAGAATTTAAAAAATGGGCCCCTAAATCCAGATGCACATGACGCAGGCTGCCTTTGTCCAGACGCATATTGAAGCTTTTAGTAATATGTCGTACGTATGTTCCGTCAAAATAAAGATTCGCCGAACGTGTGTGTTATTGAAATATTTGTTCTGTCGGACTATTCAAATATCTATTCCTAATCTCTCCAAGTAATGAGTCGAGTCGAACTATTGTTTTTCGAAATTAGAACTGTGTCGAAATAATTAACTATCGAGATTCAGACACTCCTCCCAAGTTAAAAAAGGATGGGGCGCTTTTTTCAAATAAAACAATATTATCTAGTAGATGAATCAAGTTTTTACTTCAGGTTTCTTATGCTTATTGATACAATCTCGAAAATCGTTGACTTCTGTTTGACATTTCCTCCAGTCTTTGGTAGTCGCAATGCACTCCTGAAAGCAACAGAAAGTTTTTTTTTATTTTTTTATTACGTAAGGTTCACCCCTACCACATAGTTTATTTACGTTTATCAATAACACTACTCAACATTCACGGCATTTATAATGTTTAACATTATAATGTCGGATGGTGTCGGCTGCCCAAGCGCGGCCCGGCGCGCGCGGCGGTTGAGCGCCCCGGCGTATCTTTTACTTTTTGCGATTGTGAGGGTCAGTCGGTCATAGACCTCGCCGCTAACCGCATGCGCTGCGCCGCGAATGTTTTGCCAAAATTGTATTACTTGATCTCAATTGTGTATATAGACTATTGTTCGTGTTGTAACTATTGTTCTGTGTTTCTCCTGTCTGTTCTCCTTCTTTTCGTATGTGTTGTGTGACCTAGTGCGAGTAAATCGTGAGTACTATAACCAGCAGTGACTTTTATTTCCGCGCACCCGCACTCACCACATACAGTAACTAAAATTCTATTTTTTTATTTTTAGTCGGTATAGATAGATACCGGCACGGCAGTGCTCGGCGAAAGAGTGGTGATAGCTTTGCGCATCTTACACATCGGCGAGCCAATCACTACTGTGTACTGTACAAGGATTGCAGTCCCCGCCCCCGCGTCTCACTTCATACCACTAAAGAGACCCGATATTTCACTTCTGCGCAAGTGGAAGTCAGCGCTCAAGATCCATGCCGGTATCTGTAAGTGCGTCATTTTTTTATCTTTTAACTATAGGTAGGTGTAGGCTAGAGGACTCGAGCACGAGTCGAGTACAAATACATGTAGAGTGGACCGACTTACAAGCCTTGAACGCGCGAGCTTCGAGCATTTAGTTCGTGCTTGACTGTACACCGCCTATTTTAACTATACGTGTTCAAAATATTGTGTAAAAACTATCTGTATTAGAAGCAAGAATAATCGTGGTATTCAATGCACATAGTGTGTATTTGATAAAGGTCCTGTTGACCGAAATATGTATATATTGTCAGTTTTTTGACGAACACAAAAGGTTCAACATCACGTTCGAAGTCAGTGATCGTTGGAAACTCTTTGTATACGTCCACACTTGATACCGCGAGTAGAACGGCTCGGCTTGTGCTCAGCTCGTTCTCGGCTCCAATAGCGTAGGCCTACGTTAAATGGCGTATAGTCCCTTGAACATCTGGCCGGAATTAAATGAACACATACTCGTACTGTGAGCGTTTCAACCGCGAGGCCATGACGATAATTTAATAAAAAATATGCCAAGATTTTGTAAAAATTTGTACAAGTTGTTTCCCAAAACTATAAATTTGGCAAAGTTATGGTTAAGTTTAAAGGGTTTTAAGGGTTTGAATGTGATCTTTAAAACTACTCGTTGCAGAGACCTGAAATTTAGGTAAAAAACAGATTGAATTTGTAAAAAAAAATAAAAATAGAGAAAAAATCCTAGGTTTATATTTTAGGAGCTGTAAAGCAAAAACTCTATGGCCGCGCCTTCGAAATGGTGACAAATATATTATCACTGATATCTTGCTGAAAAGGCATCGAAGAGGTCAAATTTTTACAAAATCTTGGCATAGTTTTTTTTTTTTAATTATCGTCATGCCCGCGCGGTTGAAACGCTCACCTCTTACTGCCGCCTGCGCCGCCATAGAGCCCCGCTGACCTTTCAATCCATTTTCTTTGCGAAATATTGATTGATTTACATATGCTATGTACATTCTGAAGAACACTTAACCAGCAATTTTTTTGTATAAACATATTTATAAAGATCAAAGCCCAAACGAAAAATGATCTGTACGTTCGTAAAAACCTAGGACTTTTCAAAATTAGAAGCGATTTTCATAACATAAATACGCGCAGTAAACACGAAATTGTATTACCCAAATGGAGATTAGCTAAGACCAGCAAGTCATTTTTAGTAAACAGCATACGCTTTTATAACAAGCTACCAAAGGCGGTGACTGAACTTAGCGAGGGCAAGTTCAAAACCCATATTAAGCGTGTCCTAACTAAAAAAGCGTATTATAAGGTTAAAGACTATGTCGAAGACACGCTTGTTTGGCAATGACTGCTTCTGCACATGTGGCCCCCTGGTAACTCATAATATTGTGTACATCTATCTATTAACTGCTCCACATTTGTTGTAATATATACATTTTTTCTTTTCTTCCTACACATTGCTTTTGCAATATTTTTTTTATATTAGTAGACGCCAACCACCATAAATTCGTTAGTAATTTTCTTTTTGTTGACATGTCATTTATTGATAATTGTAATTACTTATTGTTCTTGTTTTTTTTTTTATATAGCTTCTTTTTTTTTAATGTGAATGTGAGAACACCGTGGACGTCGCGAATTCTTCCTATTACGACTCACTTTTTTTTTTTTAATATTTTTTTTTTTATTGTGCTTTTGGGTACAATATCGACTGGTCTACACTGTTCTTACATAATGTCTATTAATACTGTAATATGAAAATATTGTAAACAATCATTTTTTTAAAAGAGTAACCATGGAGTTTCTTGCCGGTTCTTCTCCATAGGAAACGACCAATTTGGAACCGTGCACTAGCTTCTGACGTTTTATAAGTGCCCATGTAGGCATATGTGAAATAAAAAATTTTTGACTTTGACTTTGACTTTGATCAGAAAGAAGTAGGGAAAACAAGCGAAAAAATATCATGTTGTTAATTTATTTATTTTTTTGCATATCTATTACTTAGTCATACGAAAAAATCATAATTATAATTGTTAATAATGTTATAGATGAATTAATATTGACTTAAGGGGTGACCTGACTTGCAAACTAGCGTTCCAGTTCCAGCAACCTTGGATTATGTGTTTGGTTTATGTTGCGGCTACATGGATGTAAACCACGCGCCAACACGTTCGGAGGTTGGGAAAACGCGCCTCCCAACCAAGGGCGTTGAAGGTCATGATTTACAACTGCTGTCTACACGGATTGAAACTAGCAAGGTCACCATGTTTGGGACGTTTGTTTGCCACCATCTGGTCACCCCATTAGCCATTACCGAGGAGTAAGCTTCAGAAAATCACTGTTCTAAGGCACAGCTCGGGACTTATGTACAATATTTGTAATTTATATCATACATATCATTATGTTTTTTTGTATGGGTCAAATCTTGCAAGCTGAATGCTTAAGCCACGGAGTTCAATGTTTACATTTACGTTGAGTTCCCAAAACGTCTGATTGCCATCCAACGGACTATGAGAGTAAAGAAGCAGAGAGCGCACCTGTGTTTGCACCCACACTTGTGAATGTGCACTATAATATCTCTTTAGAATTTGGCTAATCTCTTTTGGGATTTGGAATCGAAATTCGGTCCAGAGGATTAAAAAAATACCTTCTAAAAACACCTCACATAATAATATCACATATTCACACAAGATGGCGCTGATCCATAACTTGGCGTTACTCGACTAAAATAATGTAAGGAAAAGTTGGTCAATAAAAAGGTTCAATAGACTGTATTTAAACGTAGGCAAAAAATATTATACCCCCTTGCGACTAACTTATGGGCGCCAGAACCTGCGGCGGCACCCATTGGTTAGTCGGAAAAATCTACACCGACGGAGTCGCTAACAAAATGCTAGTTTAAATTATTCACCCATACTTATTCGTAATTAACCATGATAACATATATTCATTTATTTTAGTTTCTTTATTCAGTATCTGATCTATTTCATATTTGCATCAAAACAATCGTACCTACATTAATTGTCATTAGGTACCTATTTCTTACCTGTACTTTATAATGTAATTCCAAGCATCCCGTCTTCTTCAGCATACTCTCCACGGGATCGTCATCAGGATCTACTGGTTTTTCACGAGGTTTCACAGTCATTGTTTTATTTTTTCACACAAATCAATTCATTCTCAACAATAACCTCTCCAAATTTTATTATCAGCTGATAAATTGACGTATTAGGCTACTAAAGTAAAAAGTCATTTTTTTTTTATTTGCTAAGTCAAGAGAAGGGTATTTTACTTTATCTGGGTTATAGCAACGTTTCGTTTCACGATTTTAGCTACGAGAATATACAGTGTGCTTGGTATATAAATTGTCTCACTCTCTTCAAGTGGAATTTTTGTTTTTTTTTTGCCTGCTTGCTGGTCATGTGACTTATGGCACTCTAGGGTGAAGCAAGAGGGGTCTCAGATTTTTAATACTGACAACTGCAAAGGGTAACTGACAGATCCAGGTGGGTTTTCCACTTGGATCTATCAGTTGCCCTTTGCGTTCTGCGTTCTAAGACCACGTTTACTTTTGAAACATTCCCGTAGCCGCAGCAGGCCTGGCAACCCTACTGGGCCCTTTTAGTTTTGTTGACAACTCTTTGTATGAAACGTGAGGAAAATCCAGGGTTTACTCAAGGCCAAGCTGCACAGACTCCTCCTTAGGTGAAGGCAGGGGGGCGTGACGATGTCCGTTCCCTCACGGTAGCGGCCATCTCTTTCTCAGAAGGTGGTGAACGCTTCCCATTCCCTCTCGCTGCAGACCATGGTCTGAACCAGAGCTGAAAGCACGCTCGCACCTAAGCTTTACCTTTTATTATTGAGCAACGACTCCTTGTGAGCTTGTGAACATTCATTGCGACGATATCACCCTGGCGGAAGAAGAACAGTCTCGTGGAGACTACACAACGATAGCAGCTGCGCTACCGCAAGCTTAACTCAATTCACTTGATGACCTAAAGTGAACTATAAAGGTATTTGGAGGTATGCGGAACAGAGAGTAATGTCCCGCAAACCTCCGTTGTAAAGGGAGGATCCTCCGACCAGACAGGTGTTATGTCTGGTGAGCAATTGCCCGATAGATGCTTTCGGGCTGTTCTATATGTTCTAATCGCATGGAGAACTTTATTTGCGCGATGCAGGATTAGTTGTTTTGTGACGCCATAGATGTCGCTACATCACTTCCCTCCGGAGACCGATGGTTCTTGATGCGTGCCAGGCTGGTTCCAGTGAGTCGGGATCCAAATGCCGCATAGTTCTCGGTGAGTCGGAACTGTCTGCGGTGATGCCCCAGTGAGTCGGGACGAGGTTTACCTGTACAATTGAGTTGAGATGTTGCACAACTTTGCAGGTTTCCACACAAGCTTACCTGACTGGTATAACTGTGCAGGCAAACCAGTCAGGTATACCATAACGTGTATGGCTTTAACCTTTAGTTGAGTCAGACAGCAGGAAAACTCAAACATAACAAACAACTTCTTTGGGAGTGTCCAGAGTGGGCACGTAAGCGCGGGCTGCTCAACGCGGGACGCGCGCAGGCAATTTACGCCATAGCTTGTTCATAGCGCGTGGCCGCAGTGTGCGCGGACGGCGAGCGGCCACTGCGCGGGAGCGAGTATCTCAAACTAGTTCACGTTAAACGCGTTGTGATCTGGCAGAGCACTTGAAAGGGATGGAGCTATATAGGGTGTATAGAAAATGCATCCTTCTTTCTCGTTAGCACAACTCCCTAGGAAATATAAATCCCTAGGAATCGCATTGATTCAATTGCTTTTGTTCGATCTAGCCCGTCCCTTGCTGCCCCCCCCCCCCCCCCCAGCGACGCCCTAAGCCGAAGTCCGTACACCACAGGGGGTGCCCTTAGCGTGTAGTCGCTTAGTTTTAAGTTTAGTTAAGTAAGCCCTGGCTGGAGGCTTTGATTCTTGAATCGAGGCCGCCACAGGCAAGTCCGGTTAAGCAGCCGACAACCTCCTAGGTTGACCTGCGAGAGGCCACACACAAAAAAAAATAAAAAAAAAATGATTCAATTGCTCGTGGAATTGTCACCTGGGTGAGTTTTCACTGACGTGGAGCTGGCTGGACTGAGTAGAGCGGAGAACAGTGAAAAGTGGCGAGTGTTTTCGTTGAAGTGGAGCGGGGTAGAGTAGAGGTCGGCATAGAGGTTGAGCGATTATCGCCGGTTCAAGTCCCGTACGGAACAAAGATTTCTTGTGTAATGTGAGTTTACACGTTTGTGAACGCACTCAGGAAAGCCACATGCCACAGCCACAAACGCCGCCACGAGAACTTAGAAGCGGCCACAAGTCACTTGTTGCCAGTGGTTGTTACTTTTTTTAGTCCATGCGCGCAATATCATAATGGACACTGTCGAAGGTTTAAATGCGCGAGTGGCGTGCGGCGGCGTTTTGTATAGGCTTAAAAGTGACCGGTTCGGGCCACGAGAAGCGAGCAGCAACGATTTGTAGCGTCAGCCATCAGCGTCAACCGTTTGCGGCGAGTCCTTTTAAGGTGATGGCACGTGAGCACATTCGCGAGAAGTTGGTGTAATCATCGCAGCGTTGTTTTGTTGGATTCGTTTTTCATAATTACTTGTTAATTTATATGTATGTATCTAAGTATATATTCATTATTTTATTTCTTTACCATTAAGCTGCACCTACCATGTTTTGTTTCTGCACCACCCTAAGGTCGACTGTCAGAAAATGCCTAAGGCATTAAGTTCGCCTTTTAACAGTGTTTATTACTAGTGCATGAAGTTTTAATAAATAAAATGTATGAAACCAAGAAATAAAACACAAAAACAGTGAAACATTCTATATATTTGCCTCGTTTTATTTACAGTCAATTGTCGAAACAATATCGGCTCTAACTTATGCAAATAAAAATACAACTTATCATCTATGGCAGAGCAATTCAAAAAAATACGAATTCTTTTGAATGTCGAATTCAAAAACCTTACAAAAAGGTTCAAATACAAACACGGTGTTAGTTTTTTTTAAAATCGTATAATTTTTATTCCAATACACTGTCTTTTGACCAACCTTCATGTTTTTTTTTTAGTTTTGAATAACATCTGTTATGGTGAAAGCTAGAAGCTTGAGCGTGACCATATTCTCGCTAGATGGCGTTAAAATCTTAAGTTTGTTGTCTTTTAGAGCTCACACACGAGCGGCATGTTACCAACGGCAGAGGTAACTGCAGCCGTCGAACTATAGTAACACTTGACACACACGACGGCAGCCGCTGATTTTCAAAGTTGGAATGTCGACGGCAGCCGTCGACGCGTTGACAGCTGCCGCCGTCGTGTCGACGGCTGCATTTAACTCTGCCGTTGGCAAGATGCCGCACGTGTGTATGAGCTATGCAAAAAACTAAAAACAAAATAGAATTGGAGCATTATTAAATCAAGGAAATGCTTATCTGCAGAATTCGAAAATTACACTTTATTGAACTTAGTTAAATTAATGCCTCTAAATACATAGACTTTGATACTCTATGGTGCTATATATATATAGCCAGTAAACGACTATACATAAAGTCGTTTACTGGCTATTTATAGTCATCAAAATGCTCCAATGACACCAAAAATATTGCGTTCAGCGCCATCTAGTGAGATAATGGCCTCGATCGAGGCCATCGCTTTCATTTTTCAACGATTGTTCTTCAGGATAGATTTAAATTATCTAATGAAACTCTCCCATATGATTGACATCGATATCTAATAAAGAAGAAAAAAAAACCATTTAAATTTGAACTTTTGTAATATTTGTTATTTCATTTTCAAAGTCTTCATTATTATTCTTTAATCAATTTTCAATTTAAATTGTATTATGCTTATTACATTTCAATTAACTATTAATCAAATATTATGTTTCAATTGTTTTTTTAATATATTTGTAATTATATTTTTGTTAATTTAATTGTTTACCCTTTAACCACCCGCGTCGGATAAGTCCGACGAGTTTTTTCGCGTCTCAGGTCACCCACCTCGTTTAGTTCTTCAATCCCCATAGGTGACAAAAGAGTTGACGAAATGCGAGTATTTGGTCATGGATGTGCGACCCTGGCACAATAAACGCGAGTGTTTATCGGATATATTCGACGCGGTCGGTAAAAGGGTTAAATAAAGCATGTGCATAATGTCTTGTTGGATAAAAGACATTATGGACATCACTTATTAGAGTCGCTACTACAACCGTCAAAAAATGCTTCGAGTTGGAACCCAGGGTCGTACTTTTATAACTAGAGTAGCTACCCTAGAGTTAACCCAACTAACTCTAACTCCGAGTAGGTTGGTGTAAGCGGCCATAAATGACACTTGCTTGGCATTGACAGTTGAACTCTACGTTCGCATTAAAAAATGCGAGCGTAGAGTATCTACCCTGATGACGTCATTAGAGTTATCTGACGTTATTAGAATTATCTCTAACCTCATTTTTGAACGCAGGGCAATCGATGTGACCCAAACCAGTTTCAATAGAATGGCAATAATGCGAAGATGGTTTTAGACCATTAAAACAATCCACAAAAATTATTGTAGTAACACTTATCCGCTAGTAAATAATTTACAGCTGAGCAAATGGACCAAGGCCGTCTTGCAGTAAAACTTAAAATTTTGTAGTTTATCATTACATATCCAACACCTATCACGTTTGGGAGAGTTTTAATAGATAATTTAATTTAACTTGCGCAGTGCGCACTTTAATATGCTATTATTACAATCTGTAGTCAAGACAGCGTATCAGATGAACGCTCGTAAAAAAACAAAAACATCAATATTAAAATGCACTTTCGATTTGTAATGGCAAAACGGATCTTACAATAATTTTTGTCATTTCAATTTTGATAACTGTCAAAATGGATCCATAAATGTTTTATTCAGCATTTAATTTGGACACAGACATCGTCTTAAAAGAAAGCGATCATCGCGCAATGTGACTTCTCCTTTCTGTAGGGCGCAAGTAGTGACGAATGCAACAGTGCGAACCTGGGACGTGGCCCAATCAGAGTTCTAGAAACAGACTACTGGCAGCATGATCGCTTTGTATCTTTAATTTTATGCTTGTATGAGTTCTGGTTGAGTTTATGGAGAACTCAGTCCATTTTCTGGTCCATAGGTTTCAAGACAAGCTGATTTTTGGGCCACCGAAAAGTCGTATAGACTTTGGCCTTTGAGTATAACTTTTACGCTAGCTTATTAACCAATAGGAACGCGGAGTATTATTTTTACTGTGTTTTTATTGGTTGAAGAGCTTGGGCCGAAATTATACGGCTTTACGGTATTAGTTTCTCGAAAAAAGTTGAATATTAAACGATCGATTTTGACAGATAAGAAAATTTGATACATTTAATTTCAGCCAATCACACAGTCATACAAAACATAATAACAAATTGAAAAAAAAAACTTCGATTTTCGTCGTAACTCAATGCGTCAAACATTGTTTTAAAGATATAATGTATTTGATGTGAAACCCGACGCGAATGCCGTGACGGGTAAAGGCATGATACTGTCCTGCAGTAATACCCTCACTACGCGATTGCTAATCAGACGTTTACAGTCCCATGACGGACTTTTTTTTAACCTTTTATACGTCGGCTATATCCGACAAACACTCGTCGGACTAATCCGACGGGGGAAAACTGTCTTTAGAAGCATTGGTTCTGTTTGATTGAAAATAAATCAAGTGTACCTACTTATTTTTCGGTCAAATTTAAGTCAAACAAAAAAAAAAAATGTAAAAATTACCATTTTCTCTAACGGCTCATTGTCATAAAAGGATGATGATCAATGTCGTAGCCAGATCTTAGAACTGATCACTTCATAATATGGCCAAATAAAACTGGCCAATCCTCGTTTGGCCATATCATTGATGTAGGATTTCAAATGATAATAAAAGGTCTAAAGTATTAGCCAAACGACGATTGAAATATCATCAAAATTTAACGTTTAAAACGATCTGGCCAGTTTTACTTGGCCATACATGAAGTGAACAATTTCTAAGATCTGGCCACAACATCAATATATCTAGCTGTCCATCCCATGTGCCGTAATCTACCACGCGGTTACTGGATGTCACATGTCTTCAAATGGTTCTAGGTCATGCCGGTTTCCTCACGACGTTTTCCTTAACCGTTTTGAGAGCAGTGTTGATGAAATAAATTACACAAAGTAACCGTTTTGAGAGCAGTGTTGATAAAATAAATTACACAAAGTAATGTGCTTGAATGGGTTTGAACTTGCGACCTACAGCTAAGCGTAAGTCGTGATCGTTACCACACTGAGTCACCACTGCTAATGGTCTGCAGTTAGTCTATTATTAGCTCTTCCTAAAAAAATCAACGTATTATAATACAGGTTTCACTAACAGAAAGAGCAAAAAGGTTAATGTATATCAATACGCACGCGTGCGAATCACGGGTGGATCACTAGAAAAAAACATAAAACAATGTTTGACACTCAAATTACAATGGATTAAAATAAATGCCTCTTAAATTGGAATCATAATTACATAATTCTCTTTTACTAAACGAAAAAACCGTAAGCATTGGTGGTCGTCGCTAGGAAAATGGCTGTTATTGTTTAGATTTACAGTTTAAAAATCGATTAAAATGCTTTTTTGAAGCCGGACCACCAAGAACTTAAAATTTTGTACACACAAAATTATCTTGTACTATATTTATATTATTATTAAAAGTAACTAGTTTAAAAATTAAAAATAAAGAGAAAAAAAAATGTCGTCAAAGTGCAAAGCTAGGACAGTCATTTCGCACTCTTCATAGAATTCTGCATAGAAATAACTTCACGCCGAAAACGTAGGCAGAGGTACACAGATGACAAACTGTGTACCTACGGTTAATGAGACTTTATGGTAACCAGCTATTGGGTTGACAAGGTCGGAGAAAGAGACAGGGCTATATTTCATGGGTTCAGTAAGCCAGAATCGAGTCCAAAAATAACTGGGAAAAAGGCTAAGCGAATTGATTGTTATTTCTATGCAAAATCACACAAGGCAGTTTATTAAAAAAAAAATACATATATAGTATATTTAAAAACCTATGCTAAGGCGTGAAGACGCCGCGTATTACAAAATATCAACGACCAAAGAGGCGTAGTATGAATTTATTTCATTTTTAATTAACTTTATAGTTTTGATGATGATGAACGCTTTACTCAGACTATGGTTACTTATGGAATATTTCGAGTCCTCTCAACTTTAGTGTTCGTCATAATTATTGTATTTTGAGTTCTTTTAACCGCCTGTCGGATATATCCGACAAACACTTTCGCGTTCGGTCGCACATCCACGACCAAATACTACATCTCGTCAACTCTTCTGTCGCCTATGAGGATTGAAGAGCTAAACGAGATGGAGTACCCAGTCGCAAACACGCGACCCTGGCGAGAATAGGACACGAAAACACTCGTCGGACAAATCCGACACAAGCGGTTAAAGGGTTAAGTCAGACTATGTACCTCTACTGTACATAAAAATTGAATAAATAAATACTATTAATATAATATTTACTAAAATAATAGTAATATTCTTTAATTACTTAGGGCGGAATTCACCATTAAAACTAATCGCGTTTTAACGTTTGGCGCGATTATGCGATCGCGTTTAGCCGCTGTCACTAGTGTCACTTGTCTGTATTATTCTTTTGTTGTATTTTTACAAGTGACACTAGTGACAGCGGCTAAACGCGATTATAAGAGAAAAACGTTAAAACGCGATTAGTTTTATTGGTGAATACCGCCCTTACTTTTAGATTTAGAGCACTTCATGACGCTAAGAAGATTTCAATGACCTCTATCTGTCAAATATCACTCGACTTATAAAACGTCAGAAGCCAACACAGTCGTAACAGTATGGAACAGACTCCCGGAAAGTGTTGTGAACTGCTTTAAAATCGGTTGGACAGACTAAAGGTCTCGTCTCCATACTATTTGAAATACACGCATCAGCTAATAGTTACTAGTGTGTCTTCCCAAATAAGACTAGGCAATATGGTTGGAAGACTATAGCCTTCCATTAGGGGCCTAAATAAAAAAAAAACATTATCGCTGGTAGTCTTCCGTCTCCATTTTATATATTATAAAAGGAGAAACTGACTGACTGACATATCAATGCACAGGCGAAACTACAGGGCCTATAAATTTTGCACAAGGTTTCCTTTTATGACGTAGAGGATTTTCTAAAATTCACCCCCAAAGGGCATGAAACGGGGGTCCAAAGTAACCTTCTTTCCCGCGAACGAAGCCGCTGATATAATCTAGTATGTCATTAAAGTGAAATGGTCATAAAGCGTTCATATATCGATCGATGACATTTATTTGAAACAACAACATTTTTTTTTATTGAAAAAAATGTCTTAAAAAGCTTTCGACAAATCTAATAATCCTAGTTTTAAGACAAAAAGGCAGTTAAGTTCTAACGCCTTGATTGCACACGCCGTGACAACGGAGCTCGGCATTGAAAACAGTGGCGTAGCTAGATGATCAACGACACCGGGGCAAAAAAACTGGGGCCCTTTTTTACGTCGGAAATGATCAAATAACTCCTGTTCTGAGTTGAGCGGGAGTCTCAGACTTTTACTGACTAAATTGTAAAGCCATGATTAAAGTAGTGTTGCAACCTAGATTTCGAAGGTGGGAGAATTTTTCGCTAGTTTAAAAATGATTGCTTATAAAGTTTTGGGGGCCTCCTGAGCTTGGGTGCCCCGCCCTCTAGCCCTTCGGTAGCTACGCCACTGATTGAAAACGTATGGTTTAAGAGTTATCAGCCTATGTTCCACTGCTGGGTCACAAGCCTCCTCTCCGTGAGAGGGAGTGGCACGGAGTCCTCGCCAGGGACGTTATGGTTATAAAAGAATGAGGCCAGGATTTCTATGAAATCTAGGCCCACCTTCCATTAGCTATGTGTATTATTCATTGGATTGGTATTAGTGATATAACGAATATTCGCACATTTTTTGACATTCGCAAGAAACATGCGAATGTTTCTGACAAACAAAAAAAAAATTGATTGAATGAAAATAGAATGACAATACAGATATGATTTTACAATTTTATATTTACTTTATTATTTTTCTATCACGCAACTTGAATTTCACATATTTGTGAAACAACATGTTAACCTCAAATCATAACAAATCTTTTCGAATGAACTTAAACTGAAAATCTTCGTTCGATCAGTCTGTAATGGCTCTGTTATGTTCAGTATTAACTAGGCTGACACGAATTGCTAACCTGTACGACATTAAGCGCGCAATTTGTTTCTAAGTCAACATTCGCATTTGCATTCGCGAATGTGAAAAATCTAACAACACTAATAGCAATTTTTGAGGTGAATAAAAGTTACTTTGGCGCCAAGTTCCTGCACTCAGACTTTAAAAAAAAAGCGAGTGAAAAAACATGCCATTTAATCATAAAATACATTAAACTTGTTTTATTTGTAAAAAAAAAGAATCACTTGAATAAATCAGCCCGTAGCCAAGTTACAACCGTTTCGATTCTCTTTTCGTCGATCGCCTCGTGTAGGCCACGCCTCCGATTCTTTTATTCTGACGTCATTTCAACACTCAGTTATGTGGTCAGAACAAAGGAATAGGAGGCGTGGTCGAATCGAGGCGATCAAAGAAAAGAGAATCGAAACGAAACGGTTGTAACTTGGCTAGGGGAGCTGAACGGACTAAGATTTAGAACGTGGCGTCATAGTAACTCTTATTCAGCTCAAAATTACCTATCTAACGTTGTAACAAACATAGCTAATGGAAAATGTGCCCAGGATTTGCAACCTCCGTAAGTGCAAGTTTCGGATATGAAGTTACTTCAGATACGTTTTCTGTAACGGATATTAGAATTTTAACCATTTAACCACCCAAGTCGAATATATCCGACTAACACTTTCGCGTTTATTCCACCACGGTCGCACATCCACGACCAAATACTCCATCTCGTCAACTCTTCTGTCACCTATGGGGATTGAAGAGCTAAACGAGATCGAGTACCCAGTCGCAACCACACGACCCTGGCGTATAGGACACGAAAACGCTCGTCGGACCAATCCGACGCATGGTATTAAACGGTTAAAATTATAAAAGTAAAGTACAAATAGGATTTGAATTTTATTTCTATTATAGATTATCATTTGTTTGACCGGCAATATAAACGAAAACCGATCGTAGACTGTCATTTAGGGCTATATTTCACCGGGACACCATGGCGGCGCGACCAGTTGCGCCGCCATGATGTCCGTAAGCTACCAAACTAGACACCACACAGACACTAGTGTCGCTACACCACACTGAGACAGTATCAAAATGAAACTGCACACGTCAAAGCTGGTCGCGCCGACAAATTGGTTGCGCAACCAAACGGACACCAGGTGAGTAACTCTCTATAGAGCTGTATACATTTTGTTGGTAGCGGCCACTGGTCGCGCCGCCATGGTGTCCCGATGAAATATGGCCTTTAGGGTTCGGCCTTTATCCGAAACTTTCATATGTTATCAGTTACGGAGCTCCATAGCATTCCTGGTCCTCACGTGGCACACAGTAAACGAATTTTTAGTTTTTCAAGTCTTCGAATTTCAAGTTCTAGGACATGCCGGTTCCCTCACGATGTTTTCGCAATTACGAATAGCTCACTTGCTAAATCACAAAGAAATCTGTCTAAAAAAAGAGATACTTGAAAATTGAATCTTCCGACTAACGATTTACGATTCAATTTACAAATACCAACTTTCTTGAGATCGGTCCCTTTGTGTCCCAATTTCAAATCAATACTTTACTAATTAATTTTACAACTAATAGTAATTCCGTCTATCAATCCGCAGGGCCAATCAAAATGGAGTATGTTACGGTCAAAATATGTTGGTCGCTCTGGAATTGGTATTTCAAACTGTTGCGCATACTCGAAGGAAAACGATAAGTCCCACATACCTCCTTTTTGAAAAGGGAGGATCCTCCGACCAAACGGGTGTTATGTCTGGTGGTCAGTTGCCCGATAGATAATTTCGGGCTGTTCTAAATGTTCAAATCGCGCGGAAAAACTTTGATAGCGCGATGCAGGATTACTTCTTGGTCGTCTACACATGCATATTACCTTTATTTCGAAATTCAGAGCGGTCAAATATTTCGGTCGTAATATACATCCCAGTTCCTCATACCTAGGCTTAGAACAGTTTTTTTTTCTTTTGTAGGGAAATATCTTATACTCCATTCACAATAACATTAGCCATTTAAACAAACCTATTTCACTGCTCGTTCAACCGATTTCGTCATCTATTCCGTAGGCATAAGGAAGGCATTAAAAGTAAACAAAAGTGGTAACAACACCAACTATTTGCTGCAGTTGACATTTATCATGCCACCAACGCAACAAAGTCAAAATTGGTTGAATGGACAGTGAAAAAGTTTACCTAGATATATTTTTTTCCAACCACTATCTAAGCAGAGCTTGTGTTATGAGTACTAGACAACTGATAAACATACGTAAATTACACCCAGACACAGAACAAATGATCGTGCTCATCACACAAACATTTGTCCTGGGTAGGAATCGAACCCACGACCTCCGGCATAGCAGTCAGGGTCACTAACCACTAGACCAAAAGGTCAGTCAAATTTAAATTTAGATTAAATGTTTAACTTTATTGCGAATGGAGTTCAGGTTTAGAGATATTTTAGAGGCCGAATACTTTAACCAGAGGAAGCTTATATCCGACAGTGGTGATGTCTTTCGTTTGAACAGCACTTTCCATAGCCAGCTGAATCCGGTTTGACTGGAAGCCGATACCAACACATGACAGGGCCAGAGATCTTGCTACGGTAGTCGTCTAGCAAAATAACAGTGATGATGGCTGCTAATACTTATCCCTTGGCGTTTGGATCTTCGTTAGGGCTCCGGGGCTCCGTGGGCACGGGCGTGTGACGTTTACTCGCGCAGTTTCAACGCGTGATCCTTGATGATACCGCCGTCGCCTTCGGAGACAAACCTTTTGCGGCCCCTGCAGAGAAAACAAGTTTTCAATGAAAATTTTCATAGCAAGCTTTTATGAGGAACACCACGCTGCGCCAAAAGACGGGGGTTATGGACGTAGGAAAAAAGGCTGCCAGGCTAAAATGAGATTGGGCTGCATGCACTCTGACCTTTCTTTTGATCTCTTTGTATAAATTATTAAATTTTATTTTTGACATTATTTTATATATATACTAGCGGTCCCGGCAGACGTTGTTCTGCCCAAAAGCGGGATTTAGTAAAAAAAAAAAACTACCCTACTCTACCCTACTCTACCCTAAGAAAAAAAAAAAAAGTAAAAAAAAAAAAAAAAGTACCCTATGTCCGTCTCCTGGTTCTAAGCTACCTCCCCACCAATTTTCAGCCAAATCGGTTCAGCCGTTCTTGAGTTATAAGTGGTGTAACTAACACGACTTTCTTTTATATATATATATATATATAATTATAATATGTATAATTACACATACATATAATATATATAATTTGATTATTTCTGGAGGAACATTGGCTCCTAAAACACAGGCTTTTGGCTTAGTTTAGGAGGCAGCAGTTCACATTTTAGATTTGCTATTTTGTACAACTTATGTAATAAGTAACTGTGTACTAATTTATTTAAATTGTAGTACAAATAAACAATTATTATTATTATTATATATATTATATATATATTTACTGGAATGATTTTAAAATAAAATTTGGAATAAATAATATTATTGTTATTATTGGACATTACGGATTTTTTTAAATATAAATTACTACTTAATTTTTTTTTATCTTTTTATTGAAGTACAAGGAAGGTAGAAAACCGCCTCGTATAATAATACAGGTGCTGACAGTAGTCCTACATGATGTAGTTAACCCTTTAATCGCTTGCGTCGTTTCGACGAGTGTTTTCGTGTCCTATTCGCCAGGGTCGCGTGTGTGCGACTGGGTACTCGATCTCGTTTAGCTCTTCAATCTCCATAGGTGAGAGAAGAGCTGGCGAGATGGAGTATTTGGTCGTGGATGTGCAACCCTGGCGTGTTTGTCGGATATATTCAACGTAGGTGGTTAACAGCTGGAGAACAGAAGCATGTGGCTGGCACTGACCTGCTGGGCATGCGCTTGAGCACGGCGTCCCCGAGGCGGAACTTCTGCTGGCAGCGCTCCATGAAGCGGTCCAGCATGATGTACGCGAGCGGCACGTCCAGGACTATGTCGCTCATGTCCTCCAGCACGCGGATGAAACCCTGGATAACAGAGTAAATGATAAATAAACCACGATTTTTTAATGAGTACAAAAAAAAAATGGGGCCCAATCCGTACCTGTTACTGGTAAAAAAAAAACAAAATTGTTTACGAAAACTTGTCATAATTGGTAAATTCATAATTGAATCAATCATTCATAACATGGTGTAAGTACATGTTTAACTCTACGTAATTCCGAGCTCTGTTTATTACTAACATTAGTTATAAATTAAATTCTTGTTAGGGGTCCATTACTCGATAGGTTTTGCTGTCAGTTTTGCCACAGTCGAATATCTTGACTGACGAAAAATGTATGGCGATAAAATTCCGTCAGTCAAGCTTTATTCATGATTGATGGTTTTGATTGACGCTTGCATGACCGTGTACTGGACGCCTTACTAACATCTTTTATCGACTGTTTTGTCTAAAATAAAAGTTTTTGTTTTTTAATTATTATTATAAATGATATTTATTTTGGTAAATTAGGTTTTTAAACTCTTTTACACATCAAATTAAACTAGATGACGTAGTTTCCTAGCTGACTACCTTTACTATGTTGGAGCGACAGACGTGAATAGCGTGACGTGAATGTGTGAATAACATCATCATCATCTTCCTGCCCTTGTCCCGTGTTATTTGGGGTCGGCGCAACACGTTTTTTTCTTCCAGTCTGCCCTGTCACTCGTCATGCTATCACTAACTTCCTTTTCTTTCATATCACTCTTCACACAATCCATCCATCTTTTCTTTGGTCTCCCATAACGTGACATATAAAAAGAACGGGTTAATAAAAACAAAAGCCGGTTGTACCAGACACCTTTTTTTTTTGTTTTCGGGGGGAAACCTTCAAAAGGCGCCTGGATTTTTGGGGAAAAGACCAGGGAGTGTGGGATTTTTACCTCACTAAAACCACCCCGGTGATCACCATCCGCACATGAAAGAGTACCAGACACCTACATTCAGCATAAAGACCGCTCCGCTCATCAAACACTAGGCGCGCGCGCCGCCCGTGTAGATTTTATATGTACTTAGGAATCTACGTAACTAGTAAACTCCACGTTCGATGAGGCGACAGCAGCGACACATCTTTATAGGACGGCGGACCCGCGCACTAGCTCGTTTGCTATTGGTCCGCTATTATTTTGAGTTTTGTGTTGTATTCAAAATTGTATATATAGGCTAAGCAAATCACGAAATAAACTCTCGTCACCCCCGATGACCCCGCTACCCTGCTCCAAGAGAGCCGTAACGAGACCAGTACAGTTCGCAGACAATACAGAAAGCCGTCCTTCCATCTCGCCGCCGAGGCCCGCCGCGACAATCCCGTCAACGTCCTCCCCGTCCCTTGCTCGAGCCAGCCCGCGTCGCTGAGCCGTAGTTTTAAAATTCCCCGATAATAATAATAATATCTTTGTTCGATCCAGCCCGTCCCTTGCTCCCCCCCCCCCCCCAGCGACGCCTTAAGCCGAGGTCCGTACCCCCTAGGGGGTGTTTTTAAGTTTAGTTAAGTAAGCCCTGGCCGGAGGCTTTGATTCTTGAATCGAGGCCGCCACAGGCAAGTCCGGTTAAGCAGCCGACCACCTCCTAGGTTGACATGCGAGAGGCCACACAAAAAAAAAAAACGTAATAAACATTCTGTTCTAAGATCCTGCTTGCGTTTTACTTACCAACCCTTGGTAAAGTGGTAACCCGACGAACGTTCTAGTGCATACCCTCACATCGAAATGGCAGAAGAAATTGAAACAATCTCCGTCAAAGCCCGCATACCTTTGTTTTGGCGTGACCAACCAACATTATGGTTTAGCCAATTCGAAACTGACCTCAACCCTCAAAAACCCAACGAAGAAGCCAAATTCAGCCTGATGGTGGCCCATCTCGAGAAAACGGCTGTCGAGCAAATCAGTGACATTATTATGTCCAAATCCCGCACTGGTAGATACGAAGAAGCGAAGAAAAGGCTGCTTTACGTGTACGAGGGATCAGAAACGAGGCAGCTGCACAAACTCCTCAATGAGATGGAACTTGGCGAAAAAAAGCCGTCACAACTGCTCAGACGCATGCGAGAACCTGCGCGCGAGAAAATGCCAGACTCAACACTTCAAACGTTATGGTCTAGTGCGAGTCGGAACCGGGCAACGAGGGTTCTGTACAAACTTATCTATATAAATAGTTTAATTCACGAATCGAGTCTCGAAGAGTATGTTGTGACGAAACTAAAGATTTAGTTTTCGATTTGACATTTGATATAATAGGATCGATTGCCATGTGACGTCACAAGATGGCAATCGATCCAATTCTTATTTATCATGATGAATTCGACATACCCTGTCCATCTGGTCTGGCGTGACGATGACACATCTATTGAGCTCGGCGAGAAAGCCGCAGAGCTGTTCCTCGACACTCGAGTTTATTGTCTCGACGGCTAGCAGAACTGTCTGTGAACAGAGCAATGGAACAAAATATAGACGGGATATTTATTTTTAGACACTCTAAATCAAAATCGTTTTGCAGTGGAAGGTCACAAAGAAAATCTCGCATCATCCAGCAGGTCATTATCAACCGCTGTCTGTCTATTATTAAGCGGCGGAAATATAACAACCTCGTCGGCAGTTATATTTTTGAAACTCTTGGGCCGTGGGAACCGAATGCTCATGCGCTTTATAAAGAATTAACCAAACACTTAGTTGACACTTCGCGTGACCCCAGGGCTGGCTTTTACCTCGGTCAGAGATTATTATTATTTATTTATTGTCAGGCAACTAAGGCCCATAGATAAAATACCAAAATAAACTAATACATATTAAAAATAACACAAACAATTAACTATGATTATAAACGTAACATCGGCGTCGTGTTCCCTTCGGCCAAAAGTCCTCTCTCAAAACGGTCTGTAGATGGTGATGATTAAGCATTGCCATACCACGTGGCAATGCCGCCAGCCTTGTGGGCACACTTCCAGTCGACAACGATGCGGAGGAACTTTATGACACCATATTTTAGCTAGTAGTTTTTGCCTTTACTGTACCTATATTAAATTAAATAAACAGATTTCTTTAAACCGCTGTCTTCGCCGAATTCTCGATATTTATTGCACCAAGAAAATCTACACAGATTTTATAAAGAGGTAATCTCTGAAAGTACTGGTCCGAATGCAAAAATATTTTTTTCGCCGATAGAAAGCTGCTTTATTCCTGAGTGACATAGGCTATACTTTATTATGTATGCGGGCGAAGCCACGGGCAAAAGCTAGTCTCCAATATCAGTCTGTGAGAACGGTGCGGTGAGACCTCGATAGACCAACAGGATTAACCTCAGAGGGGTCACTCTGTTTGATCTGTTGATCAAACAGTTATTGAAATTTCACACACGGATAGACAATGTCCTAGAATAGCACATAGAAAGAAAGAAAAAGAGTTAATTTAAAATAACAATAACTACACATAATGTAAGTGATAACTACATCCGCACAAAACGGCCAGCGCTCAGCAAAATGCTGAGGTTCGTGTAAGATAGAGCTTCAGCACTGATTTTCAGCACCAGCCGTCATCGACGGTGGGACATAGTATACTTATGTAGTACCACATCTAGGCGAAGTGGGCCTTCGCCCGCGGCCTCGCACCCAAAGAGGCCTCGCGTTCTTTAACAAGGGTTTTGTTTTATAATTTACTAGCTTTTGCTCGTGGCTTCGCCCGCGTACATAAAATATAGCCAATGCCACTCAAGAATAAAGCAGCTTTCTATCGGTGAAAAAATTTTAACAATCGGACCAGTATTTCCAGAGATTACCTAATACAAACAAAAAAAAAAACTAACTACTTTTTTATGATAATAGTGTACATATGCTCGCGTTTGACCAATATTTCACCTGATGATAAGCATCGTCGAACACTGGGTTGCGACAGTCGTCTCGTTTTCGAATCTATGAAAGAAAAAGGCCTCGCTCATACGCCTTCGCCCATTTCTGAATTAGTCCACGATACGCCTCTGTTTTTATACCGGGAAAACGTTCCCTTGGGATAATTTCATACTTGAAACGAGGGCGAAGTCGCGGGCAGGAAGTCGAGTTAAGGGGATGCTTTCACTGTTTTTCATACAACCGCTCTTACGCGATTATGACGTTATTACACATTTTTCATTAGATATTTTGGAAACACAGTATCTTGTGGATATTATTTAGGCTTCTATTGAAATCAATTTATAAATTTGTGTAAAACTAATCCAGTAAAGACATCTGAATATCTGCTGCTCTCTTGCATAAACTTTGACACTTCATAATTTACTCAAAAAAGTATAACAATAGAAGCCTTGCTTAATCAAGATTCTGAATGACGACAAATTTTTCCTAAATTTAAAAAAAAATCACAATTTCCTGGAACAAGTTTTGTAAAATATTCGAGGAAGAGTTTTCAGGCGTTATCTCTCTTTTTTTCGCGTTGCCTTTTCGTCAAACATCGCGTTGGATTGCGTTAGATGAAGTAACAAGCTTTTAAACCAAGCTCGATGTTGACGATAGGCGAGTGGAAAAGGACCCTCTTAAATTAGCTTACCTCGTAGACGAGCTCGTGATGAAAGTGAGGCACTTCCAGTTCCCTGACGCAGCGCATCGCCTCGGCGAGGTCGCTCGACGTCAGGTACTCTTTGATCAGCAGCTGGATCTGACGGACCAGGGCCTTCACTGGCCTGCAAACGTTGTTTTGGATTAATACTTAAATTTACATACGATATTATTTTTAGTATATGAGAATCCTGAATAAATTTTATTCAGAGTCAGTAACTGAATCGATATCAATATTTTTACACCATGTTATATAATTTCCCAAAAATTTAACATCGGGTTTTTTTTATGAGGGATAATCGCTCTTGGGCGGAGCGCGAGATAGTGTCAGACTTTTACTAACTAAAAACCCACTCCTGTTCCTTCGTTGCCTTCATCCCAGGGCCTCGGGTTTCGTTTTCACACTACCCATGGCCCCAGTAGGCTTCGACCCTGCTGGGCCCCTACGATTTGCTGACATCTTGAGGTGCGCGTGGAACAATACGCGCCGTCGACGACATGGGCTCGGTCCGAACGGTTACCAGACGGTCGGGCGATGGTGTAAAAATTATATCGCGCACAGCTGAGTGCGAGAGCAAAACAATCCCTCGCTCGCCCGGATGGACTGGTAACCATGTATTTGTGCGGACAACCAGCTTATAACTTAGTGATTTTTCATGATACAGTTATGAAATTTTGTGATACATAGCTTCTTTACATAAAAATACTAGACACGTGTTTCGGGTTTCTTATATACTAAAACTAATGTTTTATATATTTTTCTAACAATCTCGCGTTTATTCCACCAGGGTCGCACATCCACGAACAAACACTCCACCTCCTCAGCTCTTCTGTCGCCTATGGAGATTGAAGAGCTAAACGAGATTGAATACCCAGTCACAAATACAAGACACTGGCGAATAGGGCACGAAAACAATGATCGCGGGCGGTTAAAGGGGCTATTTTATGTGCCACTGCTGCGTAAAAGGCTCCCCTTTCTCCTTCCAAACCTCTCTGTCTTGGACGATCTCTTGCCAAGCTCTTAACACGATCCAGTTGACGACCTAAACTGAACTGTTAAAGGAATAGAGTTATATAGGGTGTATAGCTATAGTTGAGACTGGTCATCTCTTAGCTGCCATTGGCTTAATTTAATTTAAATTTTTTAATTCGTATTTTTTTTTTAAATATTTTTTTTTTAAATTATAATTACTTATTTACATTGTGCTCACATGTTAGAAGCGACAAGAAATATGTAACCAAGATTTATGTATATGATTTAAAAGAGTGTCCATGGAGTTTCTTGCACGTTCTTCTCCATAGAGATCCTTTGAACCTGCAATCTAGCTTCACTTGTTTTTTTTTTTTGACTGACTGACATTTTGACAATTCAAAAGTACCTGTAATTGTTCTATTTGAAATAAACGTTTCTGATTTCTGATCTGCCCTCCTAGCTAAGTTACAATCGTTTCGTTCGACCACGTGACTGTGCGTGCGTTGAAATGACGTCAGAACAAAGGAATCGGAGGCGTGGCCTACTCGAGGCGTTCGGCGCGTACGATACGAATGTAACTTGGCTAGGGGGGTTACATCTGTCTCGCTCGCACGATGCACGAGTCAAGACGCGTCTAGTAAATGAATAAGACAGTAATATTTTTTTTTTTTTTTTAATAATAATAATAATATTCCAGAACTATCACACAACGCCGTCTAGTCCCAAGCTAAGCAGAGCTTGTGTTATGGGTACTAGACAACTGATAAACATACTTATATATTTCTAAATACATACATATATAGATAAATTACACCCAGACACAGAACAAATGATCGTGCTCATCACACAAACATTTGTCCTGGGTGGGAATCGAACCCACGACCTCCGGCATAGCAGTCAGGGCCATTAACCACTAGACCAACAGGTCAGTCAGATATTATATTCACCTGATGCCGCCTCCAACTCCCCATATGTTATCAAGTCGTACCATTCCTTGCTTCATGGAGAGCAACGTCTCCGCCCTGTGTATAGCTTGTCTGAAACAAAATCATTGTTATTTTAGTATTCATAAAATAATAATAATCATCATCATCATTTCAGCCGAAACACGTCCACGGCTGGACATAGGCCTCCCCCAAGTGTCGCCACGACGATCTGTCCTGTGCGTCTTGAATTCATCAGAATCCCGCGCCCCTCACCTTGTGCTCGGGCGCCAACACTGCATCTTCCGGTACACGGTGGCCACTCTAGAACCTTACGTCCCCATAAACCATTTGTTCTGCGAGCAATGTGCCCTGCCCATTGCCACTTTAGTTTGACGATTCTTCGTGCTATGTCGGTAACCTTGGTTCTCCAGCGGATATCTTTATTTCTGATGTGATCATGCAAAGAAACTCCGAGCATAGACCTTTCCATTGCCCTTTGGGTGACTTTCAAGTCTTCTGATGAAGCCAATTGTAAGCGACCACGTTTCGGAGCCATATGTCATCACTGGCAACACGCACTGGTCACAGACTTTCGTCTTGAGACACTGTGGTATATTAAGTAGGTAACTCCAAGAAAACTCACTTGGCTTGAGCATTAGCGTCAGTCCTTTCCTTGGCGGTCTGCACGAAGCGTGGAGGCAAGCAGTCGTCGGCCACACAGCGCGCGATGAAGTTCGACAGCAGCACCGCCGCGTCAGGCGTGTCCAGCACGAGGTCGGGCAGTTTTTCCAGAAGGCGGTCGAAGGCTAGAAGGGTATAGGCAAGAATCAAGCATCAGGTCCACATGGATAAATAATATTATAATATAGCATAGTATAATCAGCCCTTTTAATGTTCCTACTTCTGGGATTCAGGCCTCCTCTCTAGGAGAGAGAATGGGCCGTAATCCACCACGCGGGCCCAGTGCGGGTTGGTAGATGTCACATGTCTTCGAATTTTTTGGTTCTAGGACATTTTGGTTTCCTGGCGATGTTTTGTTTCACCGTTTTGAGAGCAGTGGTGATAAAATAAATTACACAAAGTTATGCGCCTGGCTGCGTTTGAACCCTACAACTTTGACTGGCCTGATGGTCTAGTGGTTAGTGGCCCTGACTGCTATGCCGGAGGTCGTAGGTTCGATTCCCACCCAGGAAAAATGTTTGTGTGATGAGCACGACCATTTGTTCTGTGTCTTGGTGTAATTTATCTATATATGTATGAATTTAGAAATATATAAGTATGTTTATCAGTTGTCTAGTACCCATAACACAAGCTCTGCTTAGCTTGGGACTAGACGGCGTTGTGTGATAGTTGTGGAATATTATTATTATTCCATTTATTTATTATATTACATACTTATTATATTTTTAAATATTTTCTTAAAAAAACACATAAAAAAAACATTTAAAAATATAAAAATTATTATTATTATAATATTTGAATGGAGAAAATTATATGTGAGCACTACAGGGAGGTGAGGGGGGGGGGGCTTACATACATATAGGTTGTCTTCGACATCGACGCACAAACGAATACCATGGAGCCACTACATGATTCTGGACCCCCCAGTGGTGGAATTTTTCGTATTTTTAGTTTTTTTTTTTTATATAAAAATAAAACCGCTTTTACAGGGCCGAGGTCCGTACCCCACAGGGGGTGCCCTTAGCGTGTAGTCGCTTAGTTTGTAAGGTTAGTTAAGTAAGCCCTGGCTGGAGGCTTTGATTCTCGAATCGAGGCCGCCACAGGCAAGTCCGGTTAAGCAGCCGACAACCTCCTAGGGTGACCTGCAAGAGGCCACACACAAAAAAAAAAAATCGGGGCCGTGTAATCCGTGTAAGACTTACACCTGTGCGGAGTTCATACTAAATACTCGGTGATTACAACCGGCCGCGGAGGAAAACAGTGATAAATAAACTTACCAACACCAATGTCCTTGGCCGAGAACACTCTCCCGTATAGATCAGAAATGAGCACGGAGGCCATTTCACAATGTGAGGGCTTGTGGTCCAGAGCTATTTCCACGATCGTCTCGCATACCTGCCGAAAAGCATTTTACTTAATAAAATTGGTTTATCACATAACTCCTAAACGGCTTGACCGATTTAGATCAAATTTTATGTGTATATTTTAATGGATCCCTGGATTGTTAGAATATACAATTAGGCCCGATAGGTGGCGCTGCAATCGAGTTCTCAATCGTGGCCTACTCGAGGCGCTCGACGCAAACGAAACAATCGTAACTTGGCTAGGGGGGCTGATCTGATTGCTAAATTTTTTCTTCTTCTAGAGGTCTTTCCAACCACGCCTCAAAGAGACTTACTGCCATAATTGTGGCGTGCCCAGTGCTTGACTGCGATCCCACCTGATGGTAAGCAGTGATGATGGTGAGGCGCACTAGTTTATTAAGAGCCTATTCACTCCAGCTTTGAAGACACCTAAATTATAGTTGGACGGGAAGACCGTAGCAGGCAAATTGTTCCAGTTCTTCGATGTTCGTATTCCACCAGGAATTATGATCATTATCAACTAATCAATATTTGAACTGTTTGAGCATCTTGCTACTTAATCCTCATGTCATTGTGGTTATCAGTTCTTCTAAATTGCCAAAGTGATTTGGATGTGGTTTTCACTAATTGATTGTGGTGTAGAGATGTGATGTGTCACACAGCAGACTCACGTTTCACCAAATATGTTTTAATTATGTAGACTCATCCTAATTTATACGAGAATTATGTGAACTGCTTACTATTTATATCACTCATATTTATTTATTTTTTAATTATGTATATTTTTGCGTTTGACCACCTATCTCATCTGATGGTGAGCGATGATATAGTTGACGATGGAGCACGCTTGCCTAGAAGTAGGTAACCTATTCACTCTTGACTTAAAGACCCCTAGGTTACAGCTATCAGGAAACACAGATTACGGCAAGGAATTCCATTCCTTAGCTGTACGTATAATGAATGTGTTCCCAAAACGCTTTGTGCGTAAGGGTTTTTTTTTTGGGTGGGAAAATCATCTAATGACATCGCGCGCATCTTGGGTGGAGCGGGAGATAGTGTCAGACTTTTACTGACTAAAAACCCACTCCTGTTCCTTCTTTGCCATTGTTCCAGGGCCCCGGGGATCTCTTTCGCATCACCCATGGCCCCAGTAGGCTTCGACCCTGCTGAGCCCCTACGGTTGCTGACATCTCCTTGATGCACGCGTAGAACACTACGCGCCGTCGACGACTTGGGCTCGATTCAGACGGTTATCGGACGATCAGACGGCGAGCTACCCATTGCACGCCGTCCGCAAGCCCTCTTGGCACGTATGGGTGGGATGTCCACCATATACCGGTGGTGCAATGCCGTACGTCTAATGGTCTGATGATAGAACGGGCTTGGCGGAATTAAATTGTGCAATTCCAATGCACACTCACCGAAATGTAAACGATAGAAAACCTATTTTTCTTTTATCACGTGGCCAAAGCCGATGGCAGCAGCTACTATTATATAATTGTGTTGTCCTCTGTGTAACTTGTGCCAGTTCTTCACGGCGCTGCTTGAGACTGATCATCGACTATCATGTATGTATGTTGCCTACTACTACACTAATGAATATTTAATCAGTCTGTGGGTGGCGTCTCTGAGTGCGGCTATTTTGCGACTACATTTGTTATCTTGGGTATGCCTGTTAAAACAATTATATGTGTCATTAAATAAATAAATAAATAATAATAAATAAATAATAATAATATATTTGTGTCTCTCAAAATGGTACAAATATTCAAAGTAACTAGTAATTATAACATCTCAACAGTTTCTATTGTTCAACGCCTTGGACATCCTCTGTAACGTTGTACAAGTGCTTGTAAATCTATACTTATAATAAATCTTTAGAAGTGAAAATTCTGTACATTGAAAATATTAAAAAAGAAAATGGCATGTTTCTAGATGGGATGAAGAGAAGATGAAGGGGATGTTTATGTTACTAGACCGACACCGAACCCAAAAATGTGTTTAAAAATTTTTTTTTGTCTGTCTGTCTGTTTGTTCAGGCAATACGCAAAAACTACCGGTTCGATTACGATGAATCTTGGTATAATTATTCTTTAATATCCTGGGTACTTTTTATCCCGGAAAAATATATAAAATAAAAAACAAACTTAATTTTGCGGTTCGATCCCTAGACCCGATTACTGTACCAACCGCAAATAATAAGTTTGTCGTAGGTGACGTCACCCGCAGTGGAGCACAAGCACGGCTAAGATACAATAATTCGGTCAATAAGTTTAGTTAAAAGGTAATTAATACATTCATTGACTGTTAGGCGGTACGAGGTTCGCCGGGTCAGTTAGAAAATTAATAGATCTATCTTTTAAGAGCTGGTCTACTGGGTTCAAGACCTGTGTGACAGACCTCCAGGCTCGCACCTTTAAAATTACAATTATGATTGCACTTACATACTACAGACATTAAGGTAATATTCCATGTATTAAGAGAAGACATAAATACAAATAAAGTCATATTCTATATATATAAAAATAAATAGCTGTTCGTTAGTCTCGCTAAAACTCGAGAACGGCTGGACCGATTTGGCTAATTTTGGTCTTGAAATATTCGTGATAATCCAGGGAAGGTTTAAACGGTGAGAAAAATGGAAAAAAAAAACGAGAAAGAAAAAACCCGCCATCTCTAATTAAAATGTCATTATAAAATGAATTATGCTGTTCTCATAATGCCAGTAGATGGCGTTATCCTAACTATGAGGCGGTACGAAGTTCGCTGGTTCAGCTAGTTTTAAACATAAAATTTAAACATTAACGGGTATTGTGTTCGTGAGTGCAATTTGAGGTCTCACGCCCCAACGTCTGCATAAAAGACGAGGGGTGTGCATATATTGGTGAGTGCGTGTGTAGTGACATTTATGGCGTCACATAAGAACTAATCCTGCATCGCGCAATTAAAGTTCTCCGCGCGATTAGAACATATAGAACAGCCCGAAATCATCTATCGGGCAGTTGCCCACCAGACATAACACCCGTCTGGTCGGAGGATCCTCCCTTTTCAAAGAAGGTTTGCGGGACTTTACTTTCTGTTCCGCATACCTCCAAACGTGCGTGTGCGTCTGTATTCTAAGTGTATATTATGTCAGTTGAAAGGAGACGCTGTCTGTGGGAAAATAGAAAATATTTCACCAATTAACAGTAATTATTTTTAAATGTCTTACCAAATGACTCCTCTTGGCTGTGACGAACTCCAGGAAGTCCTCAGCAGCCGCGTTGGTGTCACCGTGCTCGAAATACTCCAGGATAACAGGCTCAGCCTTCCGCTGTAATGAACACGAAAGAACACCGGTTATTAAATAATATTTTTGAACGTCCTTGACGCGATCAATAGACTGCGCACCCAAGTAGGTCGTTGCAAACACAACCTGGCAACATGGGGATTATAGACCGCTCCGACACCCAGTGCGAGTGTGGTGTTCCTGACCAGACGATGCCCCACTTACTAGAATACCAAAGTGTCTCTACATCTGCACTTTGGAAGACACCACTTTTTTTTTCGATGGGAAAATCATCTATGACAGACCCTCTTGGACGGAGCGGGAGATAGTGTCAGACTTTTACTGACTAAAAACCCACTCCTGTTCCTTCGTTGCCTTTAGTACCAGGGCCCAAGTCTTCCTTTCAGAATCAGACCCTTGTCCCCAGTAGGCTTCGACCATGCTGGGCCCCTAAAGTTGCTGACATCGCCTTGAGGCGCGCGTGGAACAGTACGTGCCGTCGGACGGTCGGACGGCAAGCTACCCTACGGTGGCCGGAAATCGGGATCGGAATCCCGGCGGCGGTTGGGGCGTGAGGACGTGAAAGACGCCACTGACGCCGCTATAAACTTGGCAACATAATGGGTCCAAAAACTTTGAGGTAAAGAAAACCATCGATACGAGAAGATGAAGAAGAACGTCTAACAGTTCTCGGGACCCTGGAGTCTCTAAAGAGGGTAAAGCGAGAACTACATTAGACCAGCGCACACGTGGACCACGCCTGATTTGTACGTAGCGGCGCGTCGCGTGGCGTGGATCTAATGTAGCTCTAAAATTCTAGTTGCCATATAAAAAGACCGACGCGCCCAGATCAGCGGCGTACGTGACCCACGTGTTGTAATTCTACCTTAACTGATTCATTTTTAGGGCTCCATATCCAAAAGGTGAAAAGAAAAGAAAGAAAGAATATTGCGTTTATTTGGCATTACAAAAAGAAGCAAAACACCTTAAAATTAAACAAATAGTACATTGAGTAATGCCAAAGGGCCTCAGCTCAACATAATGCCACGCAATAGGTGCCAACGAGATCTCATTATTAAGCCTCCGCTGTCGGTCTGTCTATTCGTCTGTCAGCGGATTGTATTTCATAAACCGTAAAAAACGTTAAAAATTTCACAAAATATGTATTGCCGCTACAGCAACAATATATATCATAGACGTGGCGCCACAACGAACGGTCCTGTGCGTCTCGCATCCATCGGATTGTCGAGACCCTCACCAGGGCATCGGCCCACCATGTGGGAGGCCGCGCCAACGCTTCGTCTTCCGGTACGCGGTCCTAGAACCTTTCGGCCCCAACGATCATCTGTTCTACGAATAATGTGCCCAATGTGGTGTGTATGATAACAGTGCATATAATGACTAGCTTTTGCCTGCGGCTTCGCCCGCGTCTAAGTAAGTTTTTCCATACAAACTTTGAATCCCTGTTTCATCCCCTTAGAGGGTAAATTTTGAAAAACTCTTAGTGCTCGCCTATGTCATAAAAAGAAACATCGTGCAAAATTTTTTGCTCCTAGTCACAGTAGTTTCAGCTGTGCGTTGATATGTCAGTCAGTCAGTTTCTCCTTTTATACAAAATGATTAAAATTATATGCTTATCGCAATGTGGTTAGTAAACTGTCCCAATTATGATAAGTAATAAATAATACTTGTTATTATTTATATAATAATAATCTTGGACGATAACGGTTTAGATTAAACGTGTTATTATTTACTTAGTTTATTTTACGGTAGCAGCGTCGTGTTGATAACAATTTATACTGACCTCGTGTTGCTATGCTCACTATCAAGTTTCGAAACTTAGCGAGGGAAAGTTCCAAACCCACTTGCAAAGTGTCCCAAAAAAACGAATCACAAAGATTAAAAAGACTACGTTGAAGACACGCTTGTTTGGGAATGACTACTGCACATGTGGCTTCCATATGATAAACCAAGATCTTAGAGCTGTCAGACATAACTTATTTTCACATGGATGAAACCTTAGGTTCTCTGTAGCGTCTCATGTGCTTTGAATACCTGTGTACTAGTGGAGCTCCCCCTTGGGGAACTTTGGCAGGTACGAGGTGAGAAAGGGAACTAAAAATAACGAGTTAAAATTTTTATGGCTGATTATTATAGATGTTTTGTAGAATATTATTCTAAAGTAGTATCATAAGTGTCAGACATTTTCCATGGATCAAAACTTCTGTCAGACACTTTCAGCCTCAAAAAAATAAATAAACTTTACTTATTATTACATGTCTGATTTTTAAATATGTTACTGAGGTAACTATTACAAAGTTATATTTCATTAGTCAGACAAATTGTAGTGACCAAACATCCAGTCAGTGCTTAAAATCGTCTCACTCGCTCTGAAACGCATGCGTGCTCCCGCGCTCATACTCTCGACTGAATAATTTTTGTGTTTAGGGGATGTTTGGTAACTACAATTAGTCTGACTACTGAAATATAACTTTGTAATAGATGACTGCTTCTGCACATGTGGCCCCCTGGTAACTCATAATATTGTGTAAATGTATCTATTGTAACTGCTCCACATTTGTTGTACGTAATATATACTTTTTTCTTTTTTTTTTTTTCTAACACATTGCTTTTGTAATATTTTTTATTAGACCCCAACCACCATAAATTCTTTAGTAATTTATTTTGTTAACGTCTCATTTATTGATAATTGTAATTATTTATTTTTCTTGCTTTTTTTATAAAACCTCTTTTTTTTATAATGTGAATGTGAGAACACTGTAGACTGCGCATTCTTAGGTTACTTCCTATCCCTTCCTAAAGTGAGTTGTACACTTTTTGTTATGATTTTTTTTTTGTACTTTTTAGTACAATATTGACCGGTCTACACTGTCCTACTTATACTGTATTATGGAGATATAAGAACAACAACCATGAAGTTTCTTGCCTGTTCTTCTCCATAGGAAACAACCAATTTGGAACCGTGCACTAGCTTCTGACGTTTTATAAGTGCCCATGTAGGCCTAAGTAAAATAAAATACTTTTGAATTTTGACTCTCTTAATGAATGCCACCGATACTGCACTTAATGTAGCCACCTATAAATCCGTATGACTTTTTATAACTCAATCGTCTCCACCATGTTTAGCATGCACGACATAAAACACAGACATGCCTTGAAAGCCGCCATCACTTGGCAAGCGAGCGACCTAAAGCGTATGACCTTATCTCAGAGTCATCGACCTGCGGTAGCCCTGTACGCAGTGATACAACGCATAGTTTGTACAACTACTTTATTTACAATGTTCCTCTTTTGTTACTAGCTTATGTCTGCGGCTTTGCTCGCGTGAAACTAGGAACGTTACAATGCGTTCCAAATAAGAATAGGATCGATTGCCATGTTGTGACGTCAGATTATACTATACTGTCAAATCGCAAGTAATTCGGCAAAATTGAAGAACTCGGAGATGAGCAAAATTGAAGAACTGGATTCTGATATACTGAGAGATGACTAGACAACTAATCTAAATAAATTACACCCAGACACAGAACAAATGATCGTGCTCACAAACATTTGTCCTGGGTAGGGATCGGACCCACAAACTCCGGCATAGTAGTCAGAGCCACTAACCACAAGACCAGCAGGTCAATCAAATGCCAGATTCATCATAATATTGTTTAAATGTTATGTTGTTTAATATCTATTACCTGCTCCACATTTGTTGTAACATACTTATATTTTTCTTTTCTTCTAACACATTGCTTTTGCAATATTTTTTATATTATTAGACGCCAACCACCATAAATTCGTTAGTAATTTATTTTGTTAACATGTCATTTATTGATAATTGTAATTATTTATTTTTCTTACTTTTTTTTTATAATGTGAATGTGAGAACACTGTAGACTCCGCGAATTCTTAGGTTACTTCCTATTACGACTCACTTTTTTTTAATATGATTATTGACGTGACAACGTCTTATAAATTGGTTTGCCGGGTGACACTTCAAGAAACTGCGTTACGCTCCGCTCACGTTATGCGCTCACAATGAGAGCGAGTGAGAGGCACGCGTCCCTTCCCGCGGGCATGGTTAGCCCGCCTAAGAGCGAGAGAGACAGACATAATTCATCCTTCTTCCTACTATACGAATGAATATTCACATTAAAATTATTTTACCACTCAAAGTCGTTGTCACGTAAAACTTTCGCCCGTATACCGACTTTACAGGCAACCAATTTTTTTATTGTGTTTTTGGGTACAATATTGACTGGTCTACACTGTTCTTACATAATATGTAATATGAAAATATTGTAAAAAAAAAAAAACACTTTTTTTAAAAGAGTAACCTTGGAGTTTCTTGCCGGTTGTTCTCCATAGGAAACGACAAATTTGGAACCGTGCACTAGCTTCTGACGTTTTATAAGTGCCCATGTAGGCCTATGTGAAATAAAAACTTTTGATTTTGACTTCGAGATTGAGTGGGTATACTTCACATCTCTGCATATATCTTCAGGGAATGTTGGCGTGATGTTATGTAGCTAAACCGAAGTAGCCGATCAAAGCCAAGCAAAAACCGAATGAGGCCGAACAACCAGCGAGTATAACAGAATGTATGCAAATGATAGCAAACCCAATGCACGCCAAGACTGATCGTGAGATGTTTGACAACCATTTTAAACTAGCTTCTACCCACAGCTTTGCCTGAGGGACAAGTTCCAAGACATTTTGATTTTTGGGATTATCTGTCCCAAGGTCAAAAGAAAAAAAAAAAAGTTTTTTTTTGTGACGTAACTACAAATTAACAGTTTTCAGATTTTTGTCCTATACTTGTGCTATGAGACCTTAATTCATACCAAATTTCAGGATTCTAGGTTAACGCACGCACGCGGTTCCAGGGTCACGCTGGTAAATTATTCAAACAAACCCTGGTTTCTGTTCCCTTTTTAGATTTCCGGTTGAGGTACAAAAGGAAAAAACGGCACCCTTATAGGATCACTTTGTTGTCCGTCCGTCTGTCTGTCTGTCTGTCAAGAACCTTTATCTCGGGAATGCGTGGAGGTATCGAGTTGAAATTAAAACCATAAAGTCAAATCTGCGGTCCCTTGATACTGTGAAAATATCAAACATATAAGTTAACGAAAAAATAAGATTCGGTCGTTTGTCGCAAAAAACGTACTTTTTGACACTCTCAAGGAAATCAAAAAGTGGCCGAGTGGTAACGGCCCCGACTTACGAGTTGTAGGTCGCGGGTTCAAACCCAGCCAGGCGCATTACTTTGTGTAATTTATTTCATCACCACTGCTCTCAAAACGGTGAAGGAAAACATCGTGAGGAAACCAGCATGTCCTAGAACCAAAAATTTGAAGGCATGTGACATCCACCAACCCGCATTGGGCCCGCGTGGTGGATTACGGCCCATTCCCTCTCCCAGAGAGGAGGCCTGAGTCCCAACAGTGGGAACATTATAAGGCCGACTATACTATACTATACTAAAATCTTCTGAAATCCATTTAGGAATTGAACTGTTTACATAGATAGGTTTGTAAGGAATCCTCAGTGCGCGAGTTCGAATCGCACTTGCCCAATTCTTTTTTCTTTTTGCTCGATTTTAATATTACAGTACGGAACCCTTCATGTGAGAGTCTGACTCGCACTTGGCCAGTTTTTATTTTAAGAGAGAAATCATCAAAAAAATCCTCCCGCAATGGGTAGAGCGAGACGGAATGTCAGAATTTTACCGACTAAATCCCTTTTGGGTTTTCCTTCAGTTGCCCTTTGCGTTCTACGTCTTTAAAAGATCTGGTATTACTAAAATAAAACCTTAATCAATACAAAAATAACAAAATTAATATTATCACGAACAAAAATATTATTATCCAACAGTGCTTATAGAGTCTAAAATCGCTTGAATTTGTGGTATAACATTACGTTTCAACGTCAAGCTGTTTCAAACTCTAACAAGATGAGGTAATGTCGAAAATCGTGTGAATTTGAGGCGTGAAATTCAATGTTGTTTGCGCTTATTTCTGACAACCGTCCTTGAGATAACGTGTTTACAAGAATTACGTACTTAACGTTGTGACTTTATTGACCGACAAAATGTATCGAGTATTTCGGTAAAAACCTGCCCCGCATATTACTCGAGGCGACTTACGGGTGCCTTGTTAGTCATCTTGCATAGTCGGCCTTATAATGTTCCAACTGCTGGGATTCAGGCCTCCTCTCTAGGAGAGGGAATGGGCCGTAATCCACCACGCGGACCCAGTGCGGGTTGGTGGATGTCATATGTTTTCGAATTTTTAGTTCTAGGACATGCCGGTTTCCTCACGATGTTTTCCTTCACCGTTTTGAGAGCAGTGGTGATGAAATAAAGTACACAAAGTAATGCGCCTAGCTGGGATTGAACCCGCCTACATCTCGTAAGTCGGGGCCGTTACCACTTGGCCACCACTGCTCTCAGTCATCTATAATAATAATAATATTCCACAACTATCAAACAACGCCATCTAGTCCCAAGCAAAGCAGAGCTTGTGTTATGAGTACTAGACAACTGATAAACATACATCTGTATTTTTAAATACATACATAATTATAGATTAATTACACAAACATTTGTCCTGGGTGGGAATCGAACCCACGACCTCCGGCATACCAGTCAGGGCTACTAACCACTAGACCAACAGGCCAGTCAAACTATACTAATGAAGCTTTCGAATACCGTAATTAGAGACACAACAGAAAAACAATGAGAGAGCGAACGCTTCGCTTGGGGTTTAATGAAATCTATATATATAAAAGGAGAAACTGACTGACTGACATATCAACGCACAGCCGAAACTACGGGGACTAGGAGTGTGAAATTTTGCACAAGATTCCCTTTTATGACGTAGGTGAGCACTAAGAAAGGATTTTTCAAAATTCACCCCCTAAGGGGATGAAACGGGGGTCCAAAGTTTGCATGGAGAAACTTACTTTCACGCGAGCGAAGCCGCTGGCAAATTGCTAGTAAACTATAAACCTGGAGAGTTTGTTCAGCGACTAAACAAACAAACTCTCCAGTTTATACTATGGCCACTATCTCACCTGATAGTAAGTGATGATGTATTTGCCGATCACGCTTGCCTAGAAGTAACCTATTCACTCTTGACTTAAAGACCCCTAGGTTGTAGCTATCAGGAAACAAAGACTCCAGCAGAGAATTCCATTCTTTAGCTGTACGCAATGTGTTGCCAAAACGCTTTGTACGTATACGACCGTATGGCATTCCATGCCAGCAAAACCGTAGGGGCCCAGCTGGGCCGAAGTCTACTGGTCTAATGGGTCGTCTTCTGACTACCCTAGGTTGTAGCTATCAGGAAACACAGATTCCGTCAGGGAATTCCAATCCTTAGCTGCACGCATTTTAATGTTGAACACCATAAAAAAAAAAATATCTCACAATGATCTCCTCCGGTTCAGCTTCGACGATGATCTGCTTGAACTCCACATCGCCGTTGATGATGGCTTCGGAGTCGTAGTTAGGGTCGTTAGCGTCTTCCACGTATTCCTCCAGCAGCTCCGATCCTGGGGCGCCCCAGACTCCCTTCCCGCCGGCGCCGCCTGGTGGGTAATGTCGGCATTATGCAAGGTAACTTTCAAGCTAAATAAATATACGAATATGAACCTTATTACAATTACATTATGATTGAACAAGATTTCAATGAATATAATTTCATATCAAGCTTTTCTAGCGCGGTAAATAACTTTATACGAGTAATTAAAGCTAGAACTACATTAGACCCACGCACACGTGTAACACGCCTGATTTTTACGTAGAACGACGTCGCGTGGCGTGGATCTAGTGTAGCTCTGCAAGTCTGGTTTTCTTAAGGGGTCCATTACACGATAGGTTTTGCTGTCAGTTTTGCCACAGTCAAATATCTTGACTGACGAAAAACCTACCGGTAATGCGTTGACTGACGTTTGCATGATGAAAAATGTATGGCGAAAAAATTCCATCAGTCAAGCTCCATTCATGATTGATGGTTTTGATTGACGCTTGCATGACCGTGCAATGGACCCCTTAAAAATGTATGGAGATCGACGCGCCCAGATCGGCGTGTGTGGCACACAGAGGATCTAACGTAAGAGATCTTTTTCAATGAAGAATACTAATAAAAATTGTATGTTAACTATCTTTGTTTTATTCCGGGAAGGTCCATATTAATATCAACATTTCGATGCAAGTACATGAATAAATAACTCTACCTAATTCCGATCTCTGTTTATGAGAAAGGTTTAGATGCTCATCGTAGTAGAAAAAGGCAAAGAATTTCAAAGATTTCTAATACCCGAGCGAAGAGAGGGAGCCGCTTGTCACACTTATATTATAAAAGGCGAAACTTTCGCAGCAGCATCGGTAGCACTCATCAAATCCTCCAAAGTGTGGGTGTATGGGCACTTGGGGCACTCTAATGCGTGGCTTATGTTTTGAATAGGAGCACCGCACTCACATTGAGTATCCGACGGGTCTATAAAACCCCATATTCTTTTTTTTTTTTGATTTACATAAAACTTGGCTACGGCTTGGATACGGGTAAACCATGTATTATCGAGATTTAGTGAATTTCGCACCTGGGCGGTGTCAATTTATTATATTTATTGTATCAGGCAGCCCCCCAAACTGCTCCACAACATGGGACTAGCAAGCGACCAGACTTGCAGAGTCTGTGGAGATGCAGAGGAGACTATGCTATACTTGCTGTGCGACTGTGCAGCACTAGGCTCCAAAAGAGTAAGGTATCCGGGCCAACCATTTCCATGACCAGAGGAATTAGAGAAGAAAAGAGAGAGGAAAGAACTCATGAAGAAGGTGCACGGAGGGCTAGGGGTTGAGTAGACAGGAGGGGCGTAGCACAAAAGATCTAGAAGGGTCGAAGTGCTCTGGCCTAGGGTCAGCCCTACAAAAAGATAAGATCAGGCAGCCCCCACAAAGGTACTTTTATAGATAATGGCGGTGACGGGCGGCTTTAAATGGAACTTGACACACGCGTAGACCAAGTCCTAGAATAGTTAAGTGGGTACTTTTTATCCTGGAGTATGTACCCTTGGGACAATGTTCTATTTGCACGCGGGCGAATCTGCTAAATGCAGCTAATAATTCATAAAAATAAATCATCATCATTTCAGCCGAAAGACGTCCCCTGTTGGACATAGGCCTCCCCCAAGCGTCGCCACAACGACCGATCCTGTGCGTCTCGCATCCACCGCATTCCTGCGACTCTCACGTTTTTCAATAGCGCATCACTGGCATACAAACGCACGGCAGACAGATACGTTTTCAATTCGCTTGTTGTCGGACTGCTAACGTCTGCATCCTGCAGCCAGCCGGTTGCAGTACGCATAAATTGAAAGCGCCCTTACTCCTCCTAAACGGCTTGACCGATTTGGATGAAATTTTGTGTATATATTCGAGTGGGTCCTTGGATGCTTTGAAAAATACAATTGAACTCGATCATTTCCAGTCTTCGGGCAAGACCACATCTGAAAATATGTTTTTTGTATCTAATTGAGAGCAACGGTGACCGACTGGTGACAGCCCCGACTTACGAGAAGTAGGTCGCGGGTTCAAACCCAGGCAGGCGCATTACTTTGTGTAATTTATTTCATCATCACTGCTCTGAAAACAGTGAAGCAAAAACATCATGAGGACGGCATGTCCTAGAACCAAAAATTCAAAACATGTAACATTCACCGACCCGCACTGGGCCCGTGTGGTGGATTACGGCCCATTCCCTCGCCCAGAGAGGAGGCCTGAGTCCCAGCAGTGGAAACATTAAAAGGCTGATTATGCTATGCTATAATTATGTATCTTCATCATCATCATCTTCCTGCCCTTGTCCCGTGTTATTTGGGGTCGGCGCAACATGTTTTTTTCTTCCATTCTGCCAAATACTCAGGGTTCTTGAAATAACACCTTGATTTTTAAAGAACTTAAGCTGGATTTAGAATAATCTCAAACGGATAAGATAATATTGTTTTATCTTGGTTTGTTTTGTTATTTTCTACATTTTACTGGGTTTACTAAGCGTAATCTTTAAGATAAAAAGTCAGTATATACACAAAACCTAATATGCTTTGATTCATGTTTATGTTTTTTTTTTAGTTGGCAAAATCATCTTATGACAAATCACGTTCTTGGGTGGAACACTACGCTCCGTTGACAACTCAGGCTTGGTCCGGACAGTTACCAGTTGTCGAGCTAACCATTGCTCGTTGTCTGCAAGCTCTTACTTGTAAGGATGGTAACAATAACATATTAAGGCATGCTTACTTTCAGTGCAAAGAGCATACAACAATTTGTGTGCACAGAAACACCACCTGAGTCGTTGTTAGGTAATCAAAGCTATTGTTGACTTGTGTTCATGCCCAGCACCCGACTAGCAAGTCTAATGGGATTGCCTAACAGCTGGTAACCAACGTCCCAACCAAAGTGACGTTACTAGTTTCAATCCGTGTAGACAGCAGTCATAGTTTACCATAACCTTCAACGCCCTTGGTTGGGAGATGCGTTTTCCCAACCACCAAATGTGTTGACATAAGGTTTACATCTATGTAGCCACAACAGAAACCAAACACATAAACCAAGGTCACCTTGGTTGGAACACTAGTTTGCTACCGTCTGGTCATTCCTTAACTCTAAGTATACTTGTCATACTTTAGGTTAAGGTTAATACTTTAGGTTAGTAAGAAACTTAAATATTAACTAAACTAAGTAATTATATACTAAACGTATATACATATAATACAAAAACACGAAATACACTCAGGCATTCAAGTACTCCTCCAAATCGCTGGCATCTGAAAACGACAGACAACTGACAGCATTGCTACATTCAATGGCAATGCTTATGTCGTACTTAAATTTTTAAGATGTATTAGATTATTTTACAACCAGTTCTCTGGTCCCTTGGCACTCACTTTTGCAAAAAATGCAAACATGAGTTAAATATCTAAAAATGATCTTAAAGCACCCCTTTACTTGGTGCAATTTATCCAAAAGTAAGATTAAAAGTTGACGTTGTACTATAAGCTGGTCATCTCATCTATATATTCTTAAGTAATTGTTTTGTGAGGTGTCAACGTTTTAAATGCTTCTCCTGAAAAACTAAATTTTTGCATAAGTGACAGTGTCGCACCGGGGGTGCAATATGTTAAAATTATTTGAGGTTTAAGGAGTAACAAAAGACTGAAGGTATTATTCTGTCATTTTCCGCATGAGAAAAATATTTGTTTCTGTTTGTTAAAACCAGGCCATTGGGATTATTTGAGTCACGGATAAGTCAGATTATTTGGATTGAACGTTAAATAATTACTGAATCCCCAATCCTCACACATAACCTCAAAAATGTCACATGCTACCACATAGCATTATGTGAGAAAACATTAAAAATATTAGCAGAAGACTGCAGGTTCATAAGTAATAGGTTCGGAACACCTTCTTTCGCTTTGTTTTCATGAGATAGGTTCTCAAGGGGTTAAAAACATTTAAATTCATGTCACAATATCACCTCGGACTCAATCAATATCAAAAACTTGTCAAAATGTAAGGAACTTAGAGGTGTTTTTGACAAATTGCAAGTACAATGTGAATGCAAATGTTCCCTTCTAACTATGACTAATGTGAAGAATGATTAAAATAAATTTTCCTTTGAGTAAAATTTGGAAATGACTCTGCAATAATAACCTAAGAGATAACATAGATCTAAACAGCACGTAATAAGTAATTTTAAAATTATTTTTACTTCTGCTTTACCCGTGATTTATGCGTGATATTTGTGAAAGACCATTATTTAAAAAAACTGCCAAAATTTCGATAAATAAAAAATGGGACCTATTTCGACTTTTCGACTTCTGCCGGCTTATTCCCATGAAAAAAAAAACTATGATGCATTATGATCTAATTCATTATGACAGAAAAACATCAACAAACAGAATTATAGGTATTTTAGTACGCTCGCCACTATGTCTGTCTACTATAACCCCGTCATCTAATATGTTTATATTTAAACATGTGGCGGGCGACGCGACCAAAATAGCCTTGATACGCGAAAGTTGTTTATATTATGGTATTGCGTAACAATCGCCGCGGACTCCGAAACATACCATGCGCTCTAGGTTCAATAACAAAATACAAGATAACTGCGCAAAAAGGTTCTGCGTTTGCGTGACCTTCGAAACGTAGCCCGGATGCCCTATATACAGAGATACATTACATGACTCGCTGTAGTAAACATTACGTAAAAAAAAATACCCCAAATGCACCTCTGTTCATGGTGTAGGTACCATTTTCTAGAACGTTCAAAACAACCGGTTGGAATTTAATGGGATAGAAATAATGTAAGATGCAAGGCGTGGTGTCGCCTACCTTTCTTTGGCAGCCCTCGTCCATGGCCGTTGCGCGGTCTGCGGCTGTTCTTCCAGCTGCGGTATTTAGGCAACGGCGTCACAGCCGACGCCGACGCGGCGGCCGGACCCTCCTTGCTATTAGAGCGCCAATACTTCTTATTTTTGCGACGCAAACGCTCCGAATGGGAGGTGGCCGCGTCTCCGGCGCCCTCGTCCACAACCGGCTTTTCGTTATCGTCTACCGCCACGTTTTCAGAATCGGAAGCGAAGCGCTCGACTTCCATGGCAGCGGTGGAACTAAGGTTTGTTATTGCAAATCGAATTCAAAAACCTACAAAGAATCCGAAATAGAATCTAATGGGACTCGCACAAAAAATGTGGGTCACGTTTATTTTGTTTTTATGTACGATAAACAATGGATCGCACGACGCACGTATTTGTTTTGGGAGCACACCGACGTGAAGTTAGTCAAATAACACGGCGGACGATACTGATTTTTTCTTCGATTTTTGTCATGTTGGACTCTAGTCTTTTGATCTCACATCCTGTCTGAAACATCAAAAACTAGAATAGACATTCATTATCACTTCCGTAGTCACCGAAGACTACGGAAGTAATACTAATGGTGGGAATTCTGTACATTTACTTATTTCATCTCAATTTCTGGCTCACCTTGCAGACTGAATTTTAATGTCTATTAATAGAATGAGCTAGGACACTTACAGTTATTTACGCGTCTAAAATATTTATGACTGTCATCTGTAAATTGCTTCATTTTTAATATACTGGCTGCTTCAGAGTGTTTTTTGCCTACCCATATTTATCGTGTGATAAATACGCCGCCGTATGCTATGAACAATTCATTCAATCAATCGCAGGTTAGTCGTTGGTAACACTTTGACCTTGAACTAGACTACTACTCACGACGACGTATATAGACTAGAGAGGATAGAAAGAACTACTTTGTGGTACCATACGACGGAGTTTCAACACTACATACGTTGCATTAGGTATACTAGTAGCCAATTCCATTATCAGACCCTTTTACCCCGTGGCATAACTTTATATCGGGGGCCTTGCAACCATTGTTGTCTAATTTAAAAGGGATATAAGAGCCAAAAAAGCGAGCTCGAATATTTTAGTTCTACCCAGCAGCGTAACTTCATACCAGATTGTGCGGAGTAGTACGGAGAGGAAAATAGGCCCACTTTCAACCATTATTGTCTAATATAGAAGGGATAAAAAGAACCATCAAAGTGAAATCTAATATTTTAGCACCTTACCTCGAATAGGTTTGGGCACGCCACAATTATGGCGGTAAGTCCCCTCTTTGAGGAGTGGCTGAAAATACCACATGGCGTCCTTACCTACCGCATGACGCAGGTCCACACCGGACATGGTAAGTTCGGGAGGTTCCTGCACCGAATTCGTGCGGAAGACACGCCCGGGTGTCGCCACTGTGTGGACCGCCCGGAGGACACGGTGGAGCACACAGTTTGAAGTTGTATTTGTTTTTTTCGAGATCACTCTTGCATCGATTCAATAACTTGTCGATTTATGCATATTTGTAAAAATAGACCAAAATCTCATCTATGCGAAGCTGCCACGAATTCGACCAAAAAGAGTGCCTTGTTTTTTGGAAACCCCCTTTTATTAATTAAGTAGTGTAGTAATGGTATTTATCTTGTTAATTAAAATGTTTAATAAAAAAAAAATCGCTTGTTTTACGAATAGAACACGTAATGAATTAACAAAATGAATAAAACTTGCAATCGATAATAAAGGCATGAATTTGTTACGCAGTTATTCCCCAGGGCTCCCGATGAGAAGCTACACCAAGACTGCCAACGTTGTGTGGCGTGGCGGGGACTCAATTATAGGGGCTTAGTTGCCTATATTTTATTTCCGCAATAATAACAATATCTGTTTTTGTACCATTAAAAGTAGACTAGCTATTGAGGCTTAGATTGTTTGCCTTTAGGATAAATACATGGGTTTTCATAATCTTGGACGCCCTAGAAGAGTTCCCCTAATGTTGGGGGTCCTGTGACCCTGGTGCATCGCGCCTAGATATTTTCGCCTCTCAGAGGTATAGCGAGAACTAATTTAGACGTGGGTAAAGGCGCATTAGTGAGGCCTTTTTCTTTCATAAATTCGAAAACGAGACCGCGACTGTCGCAACCCAGTGTTCGAACAAATCGTCGCTTTCCATCAGGTAAAATAGTGGTCGAACGCGAACCTATCAATTATAAAAAAAGCCTTTGTTCTTAAAGAACCCTCGCCTAGCTACGCCACTGCTTCTATATCTTTGGATTGAAACCTTAGTCGTCCATTACACGGTCATGCAAGCGTCAATCAAAAAAATAAATCGTGAATGATGGAATTTTATCGCCATACGTTTTTCGTCATGCAAACGTCAGTCATCGCATGCCACGGTAGGTTTTTCGTCAGTCAAAATATTTGACTCATTTGACTGTGGCAAAACTGACAGCAAAACCTATCGTGTAATGGACGCCATAAGAGTGTTATAAAGATTGGAATTTTCGTTGGTATCATGAGGTTCGGTATATTTCAAATTAAATAAAACTAATTTGTAATTTATTCTTTATTTATAATTTCTTATTGTCCTTATTGTTTTAAAAACTTGGAAAATTATCACTGTTGCCTTTTTTACCTCTAGCTCAGATTCAAAATTATGAATGATTAGATTTGAACATGTTCGTTTTTGTATCACCTGTTATTCAAATCAAAGCATTCAAACTTACAAACATTTATAATTATTTTATAATCTCTGTCTTTAGATTCTAAACTTCTATAAGGCTCATACAATTTCAAAACTGATTCAGCATTGACAGTATTATTTACATAAAGACTATTCATAAATATAACATATTTATCATTGTTCACATCCACAGCATCAAGCAAGTAACATCCATACTTAAAATCAATTTTTTTAATAAAAAAAACAACATGTTCTCCTTTTGGAATGACAAAGTTTGAAGTTCCCGCTAAAAATCTTTCATGTTGCCATAGAGAAACAGATGCATTTTGTTTTTTTAAAAGCATATTCAACCTGTATGCTATTCCTCCTTTTTTGTATTTCACCTTTTTGTTTTTCTGAAAGTAGTTTGAGGTGTCCGAGTTGCTTGTACAGGTACTGTTCTGTTTAGACAAGTTCTGTATGGTTGTAATTGATTGAGTTTTGCAGGATAAAATATCTATTGTTTCATTTTTTAAACATTCTTCTGGAGTAGGTGTATCGCTTATGTTTTGTGAAGTGTTTTCTGAGCTAAAATGACTGTCAAAGTAACTCTTTACATAGTTCATCAGCTTCAATTTTGCTTTCAGTGAAGATCCACTCTCGTCAGATTTTGTTGAGTTTAATAAATCTAATTTGTCATCTGCATCGCAAACTTCTATGCTACAATTGTTTGATTCTAATTTTATTACATTGTTTTCTTGAACTTTTGAGGCATGATTCTTGCCTCTGTCTGGTGTTTTTAAATTTGAATCAAATGTACTTCCTGCCTTTTCAAAGCTATTTTGTTCCCTCAATGTTTTATGGTCATTGTAAGCCAGTTTTTTTCTCACTTTATTTAAATGTTTAGGTGATGCATTTTTTGACATCAAAATAGGGCTTTTTTGGTGAATACTTTTTTTAGACATAGATAATATGGGAGAAGAGTTTGGCGGGAATCTAGATGATGTCAGAATTGGGGATGCTCGAGTCTCAACACATTTTGGCACTAAAATTGGCGATTTTTCTTTTTCCCTTTCTTTTCTATGGTCCACAGAGGAATCTACGATAGTTATATCCAAGTTAGATATGTTTTTCGGCCTTTTTTTCGTACGCTTTCGTTTCCGGCTGAGAGTTTTGTTGTTATTACACAATTTACCATTGTACGATGTATTTTCATAATCACTAGATGAACTGGAAGACCATTTTATATCTTCACTGTTTTCCTGTGAGTTTAGCAAACTGAATTTCTCAAAAAACAAGTTTTCTTTTTGGTTTTGCATGATTTAGAACTTGATAAACAAAGTACAGATTACAAAAGATCGATGACTTCATACCAAATGACAATGACATTGACAGAATAATCGACAGACAACCAATTACATTAGTTGCCAGAGAAATAAATGACTAGGACCATAGAGAAAAGACGAAATCGTTTTTTTGAAGTCCGTAACTCCGTATCTCCACAAAATAACACAAGATAAAATTAAGCAACAAACAAAACCAACAAACAATAAGCTTACACGCGCGCGCGTATTGTATTTACGCATAGACGTATGTACAAACGGCGCTTGACGGTTTTTTTTTAATATAGAGGCGTTAATAAAATCACCAGTGTTCACTTCAAATTCACAGGTAGGTAACAACACCGAGGGTCTCGCGGTTGCAATCGCGAGTGTTGAGAGTGAGGTTCCATTTCCTGGATAGGCAAACTGTTAAGCCAGCGTGTACGGCTTACTGTAACGTAACATGCAATGTAACATGAAAGGTGCATTTCTTAAGTGTGGACGCAGAGCGCGCACGAACCGAGCTCACATATCTACTCGCAGAACCACCGGCTTTTATAAAACCTCATGGGTGCTCATGCTTATTTGATGGACTCGAAAAAATGGCGAAGTGTGAGAAGAGAAATGCACACTGATCAACCGACAAATAAATAAATGTCCTACTTACATAATGCGCACTTAATTACAAATTATGTGTGATAAAAAATTTATATGTATAAAAATTGAACTAGTTTTTAACACCAAGAAATATTACAATTTATACGTAACTTAAAAGGCAATTACTGATCTGTTTCTTGATGTCTATTCTCAGGGGTGGTCGGCACCCACTGTTTATTTCTCATGGGTGTTCGAGCCCCCGAGCACCCACGGAGTCGGCGCCCCAGTCTACTCCCATCCGTTTCCAAAGTGGACGGAAATGCTTTCATTGCGTGTTACATAATTACATTGCAATTACGTTACCCGGCTGTATCGGTTTTTTCCATTAGGAAGTTCTCAGTGGCAGCCCAGAGTTTGCGAATCGGTGGCGTGATACTTCCCGTGCCTCAGAAAGCATGTTTACCCGTTGGACCCGCGCTTGATCCCTCTGCGGTCGTATGTCCTGCGTCGATGACTAATCTCTAGCGCGATTGGCCACCATGACCGAAATTCTGTTACCAAGACGAACCGTCAATCATCTTCATGCATAAAATCCATTTTTTTTTTCGGTTGCCTCCTTTTTTTTAGTTATTTATCTATGACGCCTAATATAACGTCAGTATCTCTTTTTTTATAGCCCATGTACCTAATAGGTTTCTAACTCACAGTTTAATTAATGATAAGTGCATTCCTCCTAATATAATCAAGGAAATTGAACCTTATTTGAATGGCTTCATCATCTGGTACATAAGGCAATGATTGTAATGGCAGAAAATGGTCTTGATTCTCATGTCTCCAAGATCCCTGAGTGACCAATCCACCATCTATATACGTGTCAACGGATCCTGGAGGACAGTAGATGTCTTTGGACGACTCACTCTTCATCAAAAAGTTATGAAGCAGCAAACAGCTACGTATAATAACTGTAGAGTTCACAGGGTCCAAAGTTATTGGTTTTATCAAGACTTTGAAGACCCCTGATAGGACACCAAAGGCGTTGTCAACTACCGAGTGGGATTGTACAACCAATTGATTGTAAATACTCTCGGAAGAACTGGAATTATGGTGACCAGGAAACGGATTCATAATGTGTCTCTCTAGGGGCAAAGTTCCATCGGTCACAAAGATATAAGGCACATTGTTCACATCACCAGGCAGAGGTGAGTACGGCGGAAGATTTAAATTGTCCGTATTAATATTGAGCCACAAATCGCTTTCGTTGAACACTTTGCTGTCTGTATTCTGGCTTTGCATAACGTCAGCATACATGAAACTGTAGTTACTGTCTACAAGAGTCAAGAGGACCATGCTGAAAGTTCCCTGATAATTCATATCTTCTGGACCTGTGTAAGCTGGTGCCCATATGGGGATATGTTTCCCGTCTATGGCACCAACGCAGTGAGGGAAGCTAAATCCTTCGGATTTCTCCAGCCATTCTTCAGGATATGTTGGCATCTGAAATGTTGAATAAGTTTTATTATTTTAGCTGTAGAAACAATTTTGACTAAGGGCTACTGTCCAGGAACGCGTAGCTTCATAAACGCTTCAAAATACGTCAGGCAGCATGAGCAGCACAGTCCACGAGGATCACACATGATTGAAAACGTACCGTATTAAACGCGTACGTTTTCAATCATGTGTGACAGTGCCATCGGACGTCGACGACGTTTTTTTTATGTTTTTTTTTTTTATTATTTATTATTGATAGGCTTGCATTTGCCTAGAAGTGACCTATTCACTCTTGACTTAAAGACCCCTGACGTGATCACCATTTTTACAAAAATAAAAACGTGCTCACTCGATGTACGCCCCGACGTAAGACATGTGGTACGCGAACGGCAGGCGTCATGAAGCGCATGCAGCGACGCGAGCATGACGTTGCCGTGGACAGAGTTGCATAGTTTTGTATGTAAGGCGCTTGCAGGCGTTCATCAAGCGTATAATGACGAACACGCGTCTATGAAGCTACGCGTTCGTGGAGAGTAGGCCCAAAAGGCACACAAGTGTGTTTTAACTCACTACTGCTTTTTGATATTTTCAGAAAAAGATGTTGAAGCTGCGTTTTCACTATGGGACATTTGTCCTGCGACTCTGTTGCTCGACACAAAAACGAGACCCGCGCGATGTCGTCCGACGTCGCTTGCAACATTTAGGGCCGAAACTGCGTTAAGTGGATGCCCGCGCGATCCCACACAAAAGTGCTTCGTTGCGAGGACCCGCGCGGGCATCCGTAGCGGGGGGCCAGGCCCCGCGCCCCCTTTTTGCTACGCAATAAATATTAAGTTCTCCGTCGACACGACTACATGCACACCGTTATAGTTGAACTATCGACACGGGCTAGGTTCATTATTTTTGTGGTAGTATGTTTGAGCTAGTCGCGCCGCGCCCCCTTTGCAGTCTGGCCGAACACGTGCATCAGCTCCATAAAGACACGGCGAGGCTCCACCGCATCCTCCAGGCGATAATTCCACCTACTTAAAGCTGATTGTTAAGACTACACATAATAAACAAACTTACCCTTATCAAATCCTTAAGAATTGTACCGAAGGCTCTGCAGACTTCTGGAATGATCCTCGAGACCAGAGAACTAGAGATCTTGAAAAACCGATGTAAAGTTGAATAGCTGTCTCCAGTTGCGAGATACCGCAGGGTCACCGCAAGTCGTATCTTTGCAGGTATTGAATCCCTCCACTTCGTGTCCCTCTTTTTGTTGATGGGTGATATTTTTTGTAGTAAATATTCAAAGTCGGTTGCCGACATGTGAACGAAGTAATCACCAGTTAGAAGTTCCTCCAGACGAGTATTGAGGCTTGATCTGTAACCAAGAAAGTTTACGTTTTATATATATACAGGGATAATTTTTCAAGTTGGTGTTCTTTTATGGTGGGAAATCATCCAAAGACTTGCAGAGCGGAAGGGTGTGTAATACTTTACAGACCAAACCACACCTATGTTCCTTCTTTTTCTTGAAAATTAAAAAAAAAAACAAAGTCAAAATATTTAAATTATTTCACTTAAGCCTACATAATTATAATATTTTTTTGACATAAAGAGGTTGATACATATCAATTGAAACCCTGGCTCCTGAGCTAGCTGGCACCTGTGTTACAGGTTCTACGTACGAAATATGTTACCAAGATTATATGTAACTCATAAATAATGATTTAAAAGAGTGTCCATAGACTTTCTTGCATGTTCTTCTTCATAGAGATCTACGCTTTGGAACATGCAATATAGCTTCACTTTTTGAAGTTTTTTTTTTTTTTTTTTTTTTCTTCTTTATTATTAAGAATAAATTTCTTAATAATTGATTACAATCTAGCCTAAAAGACTAATAAGTAATTTAACTTTAACTTATTTTTATACGGTTTTGCTTAAACTAAGAATAGCGTCCTTTAGCACTTATAGAAGTCCATAGCACTTTCTTAGAGTCTGATATTTTAAAAAACACTTTGTTCATGTGTAATATGCATAGCACAGCATTGATCACTATTATACACTAACTTTAAACACTACACTAACTCAAAAGGTTTAGTTCTCTTTAGTCTACGCACTAGGTCCGTATTGTCTAACAGCTGTATAGCCTCAACATTCACGTGTCGGTGAAGTCTGTGTTCGTGGGCTTCAGCAAATTTTTGAATGATGGTGGTGACGAGTTCCATTTTGAGGTCACGGTGGAGGTCGTCATTTCTGATATACCGAGGTGCTTTTACACCGCATCCCTAAGTACTTTATTTTGGAACTGTTGTATTATTTTGATGTTGCTCCGTTTAGTACAGCCCCAGAGTTGGATACCATACGTCCAAATTGGCATCAAAATATGCTTGTAAATAGTTATCTTATTGTGTATTGATAAACAGGATTTCTTTCCGAGTAACCAATACATGCTTTTATAGCGTATGTCGAGTTCCTGTCTTTTCTTTTTGACATGAGCTTTCCATCGCAGCTTGGCGTCGAGAGTTATGCCAAGATATTTGGCTGTATTAGCATAAGGCACTTGCGTACCGTTTATGTAGATTGGGTGGTAGATGCACCGTTTGTTTGTGAAGTCAACGTGAATTGATTTTGACTCATTCAGCTTGATCTTCCATTTTTGTGTCCAGTCATAAATTTTGTTCACTGCTAATTGAACTTTTTCTACTGCTTCTCTATGATTTGATCCTGTAGCCATAATAGCAGTGTCATCAGCAAAAGTTGCAATAGTGTTGTTTTCTAGCTCTGGGATGTCACATGTGTACAACAAGTAAAGGATTGGGCCTAGCACACTTCCTTGGGGTACCCCAGCTTTTATAGTTTTAAGCTCGGAATATGCATCTTCTTGCCTTATTCTAAACATTCTATTAGTTAAATATGACTCCAGAATATCTGCAAATTCTGGGGGTAACATACATCTGAGTTTGTATATTAGGCCCTCATGCCAAACTTTGTCAAAAGCTTGCGCGACATCCAAGAACACGGTGGCGCAGACTTCCCTATTTTCCAGCGTTTTTTCAATAATATTTGTTATTCTATGTACCTGGTCTATGGTAGAGTGATTTTCTCTGAAACCAAATTGATGATTTGGGATAAGGTCTTTTTCTTCTATAATTGGCTTTAACCGTTTCAGTAATAGTTTTTCAAATAGTTTTGATAACACTGGCAACAAGGAAATAGGTCTATATGATGATGCTTCATGGGGTGGTTTCCCAGGCTTCGCAATCATAATTACTTCAGCCACCTTCCACAGCTCAGGTACGTGTTTTAGAATAAACGCAGCATTGATTATTTTGGTCAGCTTTACTATGGCTTTTCGCGGGAGGTGTTTAAGAACTTCACCTGTTATGAGGTCGTAGCCCGGTGACTTTTTTGAGCTGATATTATTTTGAATTGCTCTCATAACTTCTTTAGGAGTCACAAGCTTAATTTCTTGGTTTTGAACTATTTTTTCACACTCAAGTATATCTGTACAGTTATCATTGGGTTGAAAAGTATTTTGTAAGTGCTGAGCAAACCTCAGCGCTTTTTGGTTATTACTTATAGCCCATTTTCCGTCGTTATCTCTAATAGGTGGTATTTGTTTAATTGGCCTTTTTAAGTTTCTTGTCGCTTTCCAAAGAGAGTAATCCGTTGATATGTCATTGGTTAACTGCAGAAGGTTGGTATTTAGACATTCATCCTCGAATTGTAGAATTTTTCTCTTTAATCGCTTAGTTAGATTATTTAATAATGTTTTTTCCCGCGGACACCTTGTTTGCTGCCACTGCTTTCTCTGTTTTCTTTTCTCAGACAGTAAATCCACAATTTCTTTAGGATAAATATAGCCCTTATATTTGTGTTTTATTTGTGGTGTGTTGTTCCAGGCACATTGTTGGATATCAACTATATATTTGTTTACTTCTGAGTCAAGCTGATCTTGCGTTTTTATCGGAGTTCTTAGGTCGATAATATTATCTAGATCACTTTTTGAAGTGAAACTTCTTTACGCACGCTTGACTTGGGGAGTAAGCTGGCGAACGCGTGACGTAAGCGTTACGAAAAGTGTGATCGGGCAAGGCGAACGGAAGTTAAGTGGGGGATTTAAGCAAGAGACAGCAGTGCGCGCGCACATTCATTCTCTCTTCCTCTCATAGCCAATCTGTCTAATTTTAATTCTAAAATTTATGTATCTTATTTCTCATACCATAAGCCTATTGTCTCGGTTTTACAATCAACCACAGTAATTACTGATGTATCCAATAATGAAAATGATGAATAAAAATAGAAGATCTATGCAAAAATATTAATTTACCAATGAAACCATGAAATAAATTTAAATATTTGTAGAAAATTAATATATGTATATGTGTATACATGTATATATTGTACACACATATATATATATATACATACAGATGGAGCGAAAGAAGTTTCACTTCAGTCGTGTGGTCATAAGCACACTCGTTTTTTTTGTACTACATGGGCACTTATAAAACGTCAGAAGCTAGTGCGCAGTTCCAAATGGTCATTTCTTAAGGAGTAGAACCATAGTTCCCTTTCGGACTACTCACGGCTCTAGTAGGCTTAGACCCTGCTGAGCCCTACGGTTTACCGGACAGCCGGTTTAAAGTGGGTGTGTGTTATGTCCAATAAAACACCGTATTTTTGTAGTAAATAGCTTTATAGTGCTTTTTTTCTGTGGGATATTAATAAATGACATTCCCCGGTCTTGGGCGGAGCGGTAGATAGTGTCAGACTTTTACTGACTAAAAACCCACTCCAGTTTCTTCTTTGTCATTTTACCAGGATCTCTTTCCCATCACCCTTGGCCCCAGTAGGTTTCGACCCGTATAGGACCCTACGGTTGGTGAAATGTCCTTGAGTCTCCCCTGGAAACAGTATGCGCCAAGCCACCCATTGCTCGCCGTCCGCAAGAACTCACCTACGGCATATCCCGACGGCGGTTGGAGCGTCAGAACCTTTCGAACGGCCGCCTCCTTTGCCAGCATTACTGTTTCACAGTAGGATGGGACCACCTGCCACTCCTGCTCATTCCGGATCAATGCCTGGAGGTTTATTGTGCTAAGTAGCAGAACCAGTACAACGTGAACTGAGAAAACTCTTCTAGATCTACTACTTAGTCAATCTTATTATGTCAACAAGATTTGACAAGTACCCACATTAAGTATACAACAGTGTGGATGACCAAATTCAAAACTTTTAAGGTGTAGGAGATTCGGGCTCGATTGTCGATCGACCGGTGAGGCTGTTACTATCTAGCCACGAGCTCATCGTAATGGTTTTAAGTTACAATTTTTACCTTGTTCTTTCATGATGAATGGCCCGCATCCAGCACCGCCTTCGACGTAGCCTCTTCTTCGTAGACACATGATGCCGGTAAACAGTTAAGAAGTAATTAAATGTGGTACCCAAGTAAAGGGCAGATGCTGCTATTACTTCAAGATTATCCATATTATTTTTCTGTTTGGTTCTAAATTTCGAATACTACGGTTAGATGCGGCAGCTTACAAGAAACGTCTTCTGACAAAACCGATAAGAAATAAAACTGCAATTCTTCATACTTCAGTGTACCACGAAAAATAAACAATCAATATTATCGAACACTGTGCTGCTCAACAGCTGCACAAATCCACACAAATCTAAACAAACAAAAATGAAGCTAGAGCTAGCTAGAGCTTATGAGTTATGTCAATGTCAAAATGACACGTCAAAATTAGTATAGCGTTCCAGCCGCAGTCTTATATCAAACATTACATTCACATCCAGCCTAGTCTTTTTCGATCTATATTGGGGTTGGCTTCTAGTTTAACCGGACGTTAGTGAGTACCAGTATTTTTTTACATGACTGTCTGTTTAACTACAGCGTAGTAATTGAGTGACACGATATCATTTGTTATAATATGTGGCAGTGGCTTCAGAATATCGATTACATGCGACTATCAAAAATCCTCAAATCAATGACAGCTGGGACTAACGGCTCAACGTACTCTCTTGCGGTTTGTAATGGATGGTAACCCATCTAAGTACGATCACGATATGAAATTATATACAGTTGTAGTCTTAGACGACGACTGTGTACAATGTGTACACAGTCGTGGTACCTGAATGTTGCGAGTTAAAGTACCTAATGTTAAAGTTATAAATATAACCATTTACGAGGATGGAACACGCTTTTATCTTGACACTAGCTTTTCGTTTATAAAACTAATT